>CM062812.1:785056604-786435268 GCA_031772625.1 Pinus tabuliformis | reverse complement strand
CTTCTCAAAGCCACCCCCCATGTCAACGACTGGTGTGAAACCTACTGTGAGAAGAAAAATGAAACTACACCATCACTATTTTCAGCCGCACCCACTTGGAATTCGTTCTGGGATGCCATCAAGGAGTAGTACTACCCTGTTGGGAGCTATGAGGATAAATACATAAAGTGGACCACATTGTGGCAAGGAAGAGACCAGGACGTGTTGGAGTTTACCAATGTTTTCCATACCCTTCACATGAATTTAGGTATCAAGGATTCTGAGAAACATTTGGTACTCAAGTACCATAGCTGCCTACACAAGTACATCCAAGGATGAGATGGAGTTCCTAGACATCTCCTCGCTCGGCACGACATACCGGTACGTTGTCAAGATTAAGCATAAGTTTAAACAGAAAAAGTGAGATTTATGATCTGTGAATCTGAAGCAAGGGAAAGGTGCCCCCAAATCACAAAACAAAGGGAAAAGCCAAGGTGGGCTGACTGAGGATAACCCGTCGAATTCATAAGAAAAGAACAACACCACAAAGACAAAGAAGGACACATGAAAGTGGTGTGAGTTCCATAAGAGCTCCACTCACAACACAAGTGGGTGTCGGGCCAAGCAATCACTAGTGATCGAGCTGAAGGCTTCCGAGTGAGACACATGTTCCAACTTTGAGCCAAAACCTGACAAGCGAAATGACAAAGGGAAGCAAATCATTGACGCAGAGCCCAATTCCACTGTGGCCACCACCAAGATCCAGAAGATCGAGCCTGAAGATCCAGAAGAGGGGGAACACCTATTCCACTCACAGATGTGGGTGAAGGGTTCTCCATTGTAATTCATTGTCGACAGGAGGAGCCAAAAGAACCTCATTTTATTAGAGGTCATGAAGCAGTTGGGCCTACCAAGTACACCACATCTACATCCGTACACCATCGGGTGGCTTCACCAAGGATGATATCTCTGTGTCAGCCAGCAGTGTCACCTTCCTTATAGCATCAAGCCCTTCACAGATGAGGTATTTTGTGATGTTTTTCCTATTGAAATTTGTGATGTATTATTAGATCAACCATACTTATGGAAGCAGTGTTGTATATGAGTCTAGACCTCACTCTATTATTATTTTTTGGGTAGTAAGTATATAGGATACCGGAGGTAGACCACCTACCGCCATCTCCTTGATATCTGCTAAGAAATGTAATTAGGTCATCTCCTAGACTGGGAAATTTGTTTTCTTTCTAATTCTCTCTCAAAGGGGAAGGTCATAGCCACATCCATGGCCCCTGGGAAGGGTTCCTCCAAGAAGCAGAAGAAGGTGGATACTGTTGTGGAATAATACAATGACATATTCTCCTTAGCCACAAGGGTGCCCTTGCATTGTCGGGTCAATCATTCAATCGATCTAACTCATGGAGCACCTCTACCCAACAGGTCGATATATCGTCACTCCATTCTGGAAAATGAAGAGATCAAGCGGAAAATTGAGGATTTGTTGCAAGAAGGGAACATCCGACCAAGTTCCTCGCCTTGTGGGATTTTGAATGTACCTATACAGAAGAAGGATGAGACCTGGAGGCTCTACATTGATTATTGGGCATTAAACAAAATTACTGTCAAGAACAAGTATCCAATCCCATGGATTAGTGACCTGCTAGAGCAACTCAAAGGGGACAAGTATTTCAACAATATTGATCTAAAGTTTGGCTATCACCAAGTTCCAATAGATCCCATAGATGTATGGAACCACCTTTAAATCCAAGGAAGGCCTTTTCGAATGGTTGGTTATGCCCTTCGGGTTGAGAAATTCCCTTGCTACTTTTATGAAGCTAATGGATGACATCTTGCGGCCCTTCATCAACTCGTTCATGGTGGTTTATCTTGATGACATCCTCATCTTCAGCAAGAGTTGGGAAGAACACTTGCAACACATTCGGAAATTCCTTCAAACCCTTCGGCAGCACACATTGTGTGCCAACTTGGAGAAATGCACCTTTGGCATGAGTCAGGTCAAATACTTGGGTTACATCATAGATGAGCATGGTGTGCATGTGGAACCGACTAAGATCCAAGTCATTCAGGATTGGCCAGCCCCGACCACTCTAATGAAGCTTCGCAGCTTTTTGTGCCTTGCCAATTTTTATCAGAGGTTCGTGTTGGGATTCTCCCATATTACTTAGCCTTTGAGTTAGATTACTAAGGGTGGGGCGAAAGAAAAGTTTTCTTGTTTCGAGTCCCAACAAAAGGCGTTTGTTGAGTTGAAGCATCGCCTCTGCTCTGCACCGGTGCTCATACTGCCAAACCTGCAGCAGCCATTTGAAATCGAGACAGACACCTCAGACTATGTTATTGGTGCAGTCCTCACCCAACATAGGCATCCAGTGGCATATATAGTGAGACACTTTCTAATACAATTTGGAGGTACCCCACCTATGATAAAGAGAAGTATTCCATCGTGCAGTCTTGCCGACAGTGGAAGCACTACATCCTAGGGAAGGAGATGGTCATCCACACTGATCACCAACCTCTTCAGTTTATACAGACACAGGGGAAGTTGTAGAATGATCACACCAAAAGTGGCCTACATATCTACAACAATTCCACTTGAACATTAAATACAAAAAGGCTAGCACCAATCATGTTGTAGACTGCCTCGGCCATCCCCCAGTTGTAGCACTGACTATTGTTTCAATGCTTATGGTCATGAGACCTTTGGATGGCCGCAACTATACAAAAATGATCTAGAGTTCACCTCCACATACTAGATGCTAGTAGACGGAAAGTAAGTTCTTGATTTCCACCTCCAAGACGCATTATTATGCTACCTAGACCACCTTTGTGTTCCTTCAAGCGAGCGTGCCAAGCTGATTTGGGAGGTGCACTACAGTCGAGTCGCAGGACACTTTGGTGTAGAGAAAATTGCAGTTGTACTACAAAAGTACTTTTATTGGCCAAACTTCGACTAGATGTTGGGATATATATTAGATCCTACATTGTCTCTGTCATTGCCAAGCTAAGCATTAAGAAGCAAGGAATGTACACTCCTCTGCCTACTCCCAGCCAACTGTGGGAATCCATCTCCATGGACTATATGTCTGGCCTCCTTTCTACCAAGCATGGTAATGACCGTGCATTTTTGGTCATGGACAGATTTTCTAATATGGGAATTGGCGGCCTACAAGAAGAGTATCACTGCAGAGGACACTGCCAAAATCTTCTTTGAATGAGTATGGGTACATTTTGGGATCCCGCAGTTCATTATATCATATCTAGATAGAATTTTCCTAAGCACATTCTGATCAAGCCTCTGGACACTATTGGACACCAAGCTCACCAAGTCGACTGCCTTCCATCCCCAGACTAATGGCCAGACGAAAGTCGTCAATAGTATGATAGTGCACATACTCCGCATGTACAACTCGAAGCATCCTCGAACCTGGGATGAAAGTCTTCCATATGTGCAACACAATTATAATAGAGCTCTGCATAACTCGACTGGTCGCAGTCCCTTTTAAGTGGGTCTAGGATTTCAAGCATTGTATCTTATTGATGTTGTCATGCCTCAAGTGACTACACAGACAGAATCCACACATGTAGTGTCTGAAGCTGATAAAGGGACCAAATTTATTGAATGCATCCAACACATCTGCCAGCAGGTTCATGACATCTTGGAGAATTCAAATGCCAAGTACAATTAGCGTCATGATCAACATCGAGTGCCACACCATTTTCAAGTGGGCAAATTTTTTTTCTTGCATTTGTAGAAAGAACGCCTTAACGAAGCCCATCAGAAGCTTAGACCACTCTGATATGGTCCTTACACAATTACCAAGGTTGTGGGAGATAATACTTTTGAGCTCATCATTCCCCCATTCCTTGGCCTGCACCCAGTGTTCAATGTGGACTGCCTTCAGCCATGCTTCCCATCATTACTTGATAGATCAGACATTGCAGAACAACTCACACCAACTGAGTTAAACCCAGACTACATGGAATAGGCCACAACTAATCGGATTATGGACACACAGGTTAAGAACACTCGCCAGCAGAAGATCCAACTATATCGGGTTGTCAAAGCTGGCCAACTCCTGCACCACCAGGGACTAGATTCAACGGAAATTTCCTCACCTCATGGAGGCTCTGCACGCAATGGGGACCATTTCTTCCTAAGGGGGAGGAATTATCTAGGTGTATATTGGCGGCCACCCACCTATTCCACTTAGACCTCCAATCGGTTTCATTTTCTTCCTTGTTTATTTCAGCATTTATTATTTTTAGTAGTTTTTCGGGTCCTGAACTTCCGGAGCAGTTTTGACCCCCTAAACGGAATTTTTTTGAGGTCCATTGAAAGACCATAGCCATAGGCAATGGCCTACAACAAATAATGTAGTACTCGAAGAGACATTTCCAAGAAGGTATCATACACGCCAAACTGAGATAATATGACCAAGTTATGACCCCAGGAAGTTGGTTGCCCAACTAACCCCAACGGGGCCCACAAACTCTTGGTGTTACATCTCCTGAGGTTAGGATTTTGGTTGTTTATGGTTTTATCATGTTTTTCAATAATATATAGGCCCGTGAGCCTCATTGTAACACAGTTCAGAGGCATGTAGCTGCCACATCTCTTCTCAAAGATAAGCTACCATCGCCCAAGCTAGTCTTGTTTCCATTCTGTTTGTAAGCATATTTCAATATTTGATATTTAATGAAATGAAGTGTTATTTTTGTTTCATCTCTATATTTATGGTTATATATTTAATTTGTTGCGTTCATGTTTAAGTTTGGATTAATATGACTCTTTTTTTTACTCATAGGAAAACAATATTCTCATTACATGAGGGAAATGATATACACTAATTAATTCTTATCAAATTGATTGAATCTAACCATTATGGCCTTGGACACATAATGAAAAGGACTCTATAAAAATGGTCGTAAAGAATTATCTTTTGACAAAAAATATAGAAAATAGTCATGTTTTCGCTCAGATTGTACAGGCATGGTGTGATAACGACTCAGGGCGGGGGTTGTCACTCTGATCCCCGCCCACTCTATTCTAGTTGTCTCCCAACAACATGCTATGGGGGGTAGTCCCTATGGAAGATGGAAATGAAGGACAAGTTGGAAACCAACGAGTCTAGGAGACATGATTGAATGGCCTAGTCACTTGGTTGATTCTAGGAAGTTTCAAAGGATTAGATTTAATTAACAATGAGACCAATGCCTTATGGAGTCAACCAACTTGCTTTTAGATCAATTAAAGACCAAGTAATCAGATGAAAAACCATTGCTTGGATGTTTGACTATCCTAGATGAAGTGAAAATCCTACAAGCTAGGTGAAATGCAATACCTTGGTTGTTTTAAGTTAGATGTCTATTCTAAATGTAATCTTCCTTTTAACTATTTTGGAACTAGTCTCTAGAGTAGGTTGTGGGATAAAAGCCAACAGGAAGCAAGAAAATTCTTGATTAATGATACATCCCCCTATGTTCTAACCACCTGATGCCTCTGACACTACAGAGACTGTGGCTCTGACGACTACAAGGTCATCGTGTTAACCACTAAAGAGGTGCTAAGTCCCTCAAGATAAATTGAGGAAGGGTGGCCCTAAAAAATATCAACCAAGCTTATGCTTGGAGGTAAATTATTAGGTGCCAGACTAGCTTAGAATTATATGCAAGGATTATGAGTGAGTCGTGAGTTAAGATTGTTTATGTGATTCAATTACTTGATGTTGATTATCTTATAATAAGAGTTATTAACAATATATTGAAAGACAATCTTAAATAATACCAAGTGCTCAATGATACAAGTGCCAACAATAAACAAGAGATATTCTCACAATAATTCCACAAAGATATTAATAAACAAGTAAGGATGTCTCCACTCGATGATTCAATATGAGATGCCAATGACAATTACTTGAGACAAATTGAAATTCTCCAAGATATTTCAACAAGGTAAATGCCAATGATTATTCCACAAGAAGAATATCAATGATCTTATGCCAATATTACTCAATGCCAACAATCAAGAGATGCTCAATTAAATTAGAAGCAAGAAAATTTAGGATTTTAATGCCAACAAGAAAGGTAATATAAGAGAATTATTCACCAAGGTTCTTATGTCAATTTGAATGATGGAAACGATTATACTTCAAAGACAAAAGACTTGACTTAGATATTTCAACATCCAATGAAATCTTAGATTATTTCACTTAGGCAATCAAGATCATTATATTATGTGCTTTAGGGAGTGAGCTTGCAAGATTTGAAATTTACTCAGCTCACAACAACAAATATGTTAGTGCATTTGAAACAATTATAAACCAATTACAATTAGCTCAATAATAAACTCACTTTAATGTAAGTATACCAATGAAGCAAAAACTGTGAAAATTTTGAAAACTGGAATCCTATTGCAGCAACTTGTATTATTTCTTCTAATTTATAAATTAATTATTTAGTTTATTGCTACGGTAACATCGAAATAAACACACTGCAACCTTCACAAATACAACTATGGAAAATAGATAGCTTTGTAACTCAGAAAATACTAGCGCACACACATAAACATGGCACCGTTGTTTTTGGACAAAGTCCTTGGAAAAACCCAATGCGGGAAAAATAGAGCAGCAGATGAGGGTTTTATTTTATTACGCAGTAGTGAAAATATGATTATAATATGGATGGCTGAAACTAGCAACCCAAAACAAGAAAATCTAAGCAAAATTATTGAAGGGAATTACTCTTCCTCCATAAGCAATCCCGGCACAACCTGTCTTCAGAAAACTCAACCTCCTGGACCCTCTACATCACCATTTGCGCAGTCTCTATGATGTCAAGCCTCCAACCAGTCTCAGATGAAGTCATTTTTTCTGGCTCTGTTGAGGAAATTGTATCTCTGACACTCTGGAACCTCTGCCCAGCCTCTGGAGCTAAGAACAAATTTCTCTCCAGCAAATCGAACTGCCAATCTGAATAAATTGTGTAGCCCTCTACACTTCCTCACTAGGAATAACTCACCCCTATTGTTACTACCTCTCTAGATCTGGAAAATTCGTTCGAACTCACTGTCCCTGCCTCTCACGCATTGCTTTGATCTCTGGCTCTCCGGAAGCTGACTTCTACTACTCTGGAAATCGATCTACCAAGGAAATCAAATTTTTGGTGATCTCAATTGTATTCTCCAAGTGCCCATTGACTTCCTTTTAGAATCCATTATTGGAGCACCAATGACCAAGATTAAAACTTAATCGATGGCTAAGGTTATCTTGGTATCAATCTATGTGAGTTTCTAGATGATTCTCACCTTCACTTAATTAATACTGGTTAATTAACCAGTTTTCCTAAGTTTAGACTTAGGAAACATTAAAAAATGGTTAATAATCTAATTAAGTCACTTCTAGGTGGAATTTCTAGAAATTATTTATGGGCCTAGGAGATATCTTATATTCTAGCCTCTCCACCAAATTTTGTGGCTAGAACACATCTGATGTAACAAAAACTAACACTCTCTCTTAGCGAGGAATGTGTTCTAGTGCTACACACCCTGCCACAACACTCTGTATTTGTATCATCTCTGTTACGTTGTTTATGTCTGGATGTTGTTGCCCACCAAATATTGTGCAACTCTAATGCTACATTTGTATTGCTACTGACACTTCCAACACTACATTTGCACTGCAACTTCTTCTCATTTGTTGTTGTTGCAACTACAAGATCTACAACTTAAAAGCATCCAAAATACTAAATCGATTGTGTTCGTATGATGCATCTATCTCCTGATTCCTAGCTGCTATTAGCATATGCAATGTCACTGAAGAGTTTTTGTTGCTTCCAACTCCGCACTAAGCTACCTACTATGTTGTCAACACTACACTGTGCTCCTCAACATTTGACTGCTACTAGTCTGCAACTGTCATTTTGGTACTGACTACATCAACTGCCATTGATCCATCCTGAAATTGAATACAGTGGGCCTTCGTAGCTAGGTAATGATCCATGAGGTAGAGACCTATATATTTCTCTGGGACTATAGTACCAAATCTCCCCACCTCACTCCTAGGGATATATCTACGAACATTGTGAAGTCTTCCTCTAACCTAGAGGACAACCTATTGAATCTTTATAGAAGTTGCATGTTGGTCCTACTTCTCCGAGTTGTCCTTATTCCTAAGAGGACATTGCATGTTGTAGTGACCAAGCTCACCAACCTGAAGCACTTGGCCTTTGAGAGACCCTTCTTCTTTCTTCTTTGTTCCCCCTACCCCTGATTGGGACCCTTTGATGCGAGGACCACATTTTCCTCCTCCTTCATCACCTTTGATCCGTTGTTATTGATGCCATTGATGGAGCTCTTTAACAAAGCTGGCCTCAACTCCTACTGCTATAAGTTTGACCACATCTTGTCCCATTCTGGTAGCTTGTCTCTGCCTAATATTCTTTGGACAAATACTTGCCACTCCTCAGAGACACTATTCAGTGCCAACCTCACTAGCTATGTTGGTTGAGGCACTGCCCCAACAGCGGCAAGTTGGTCCCGGAACTCCTAAATCCCAATGAGGAAGGGATCTATGCCTTCCCCTTTCTTCATCTCGATGCATCTCAGCTTCCCCTCTAGGAACATCTTTGGCTGCTCAGAAGTGCCCTAATATAGTGTGGTGATAGCATCTCATATGTCTTTGGTAGTATCCATGTCATCCATGTGTGAGACTATATGGTCCCATAATCCATCCAGGATCAACCGCTTCACCTTTTCCATCTCCTTCCTAGATTCCTTCAGTTGATCTGCATCCTGGGGAACTACCACAACACTGTCTATATACAGCTTCAGGCCAGATTCATCCAACAGAAAGGACACCTTGGCCTTCCAAATGACATAGTTGGAGGAACCCTCCAACCTATCCTAATCTCTCAACCTAGTTGTGGCCATCTCTAATCAAGTCAAAAACTCCCTCTTTCCATGTGCTCGGCTGCTACTCTGCTACTCACACTCCCTTATGGAATGTGTGGTCCTGCAAGCTGCTACTTCCAATTTGCAACTAGAAATTTGAACTTCAGAGACTCGAAGTTCTCTAAGGAAAATTTTCCCTCTATTGTGTGTGCTTTTCTTTTTCACCCGATGTTGGTTTTTCTCTAGTGAACTACTGCAAAACCCTCTGCATCTAGCTAGAGATCTACCCAATGAAAATTCTAAGTTTCTCCCTCTGCTTGCTAGAATCACTTAATCTGGAAAGTTGAATGTTTCTTCCTTTCTTCTCTAAAAAATCAAAATTCCTAAGCAACTCATCCTACCTGGCAATGGACTACGTTTCCCCTGGGAATTTTGGCTTGTTGGTCTTATTGAACATCAAAATTCCTTCTTTCTCTTGTAAGCTCTCCAATTGATCAGTCACGCTCTGATACCATGTCAAAATTCCAAAAATCGAAATCCTATTGCAGTAATTGGTACTATTTCTTCTAACTGATAAATTAAATATTCACTTTATTGCTACAGAAACATCGACAAAAATACACTGCAACCTTCACAAATAAAACTTCGGAAAATAAAGAGTGTTGGAACTAAGAAAATACTAGCGCACACATAAAAATAACATCGTTGTTTTTTGGAAAAAAGTCTGTGGAAAAAAACAATGAGGGAAAACCAGTGTAGCAGATGAGAG
Source organism: Pinus tabuliformis (assembly GCA_031772625.1). Classification (NCBI taxonomy): domain Eukaryota; kingdom Viridiplantae; phylum Streptophyta; class Pinopsida; order Pinales; family Pinaceae; genus Pinus; species Pinus tabuliformis. The sequence goes on along the minus strand of CM062812.1, from coordinate 786,425,618 downwards.
TTTTATTTTATTATGCACGAGTGAAAACCTGAGTACAATATGGATGCCTGAAATTGGCAATCCACAGCAAGAAAATATGGGAAACATTATTAAAGGGAAATACCCTTCATTCACAGGCAATCCCAGCACAACTTGCCTTCAGAAAAATCATCCTCCTAGACCCTCTGCACTTCTTTTCACAATCTCTAGGACGTCAAGCCTCCAACCAGTCTCTGATGAACTTGTTTTGCATGCCTCTGTTGTAGTATATCAAAGCTATAACAAGTGAAATCTTTGATCAATAAAGAAACATTTTCTATATTTAGATCTTGTTAGTTCCTGGGTTTATTTCTATTATCTTATATTTTTGGGTTAGATCTATAACAAGTGGTATCGGAGCACTTTCTTGGGCAAAGTGGAATTTTTTTTTATTTATTTTTTGTTTTACAAGAACTTTTTGGGGCGGCAACTTTTCAGATTATATCTGTACGTTCTAGTGCAAAATATGCAAAATCTAATTGCATATCTGATTTTTTGGCGAATCAGAGTCCGGATAAGGAAGATATCACTGATTTAATAATCAGCTATGTTGCAGATATTTTTCTGAGCGGCGAGTTTGCAGATCAGATCTATACGTTCTGGTGCAAAATCTCCAGAATCTAATTGCATATCTGGGTTTTTGGTGAAAAAAATACCCAATTTGAAAAAAAAAAATCGGCCGAATCAGAGTCCGGATGAAGGAGATATCGCTGATTTAAAAATCAACTGTGTTGCAGACATTTTTGGGGCGGCGAGTTTGCAGATCAGATCTATACGTTTTGGAACAACATTTGTAGAATATAATTGTAGATCTCGATTATTTGCAAAAAAAATACCAAATTTCAAAAAAAAAATCAGTCGAATCGGAGTCCGGATGAGGAAGATATCACGAATTTAAAATTAGCCCTTCTTTTTCAGAAATTTTTGTGATTGCGGGACAGTTGCAGTGAAAATCTGGAATTCCAGTGCCTAGATCGGGATTTCTCTCACATGGGAAGATCCAGAATGGTTGTTCCATTTCCGAAAACAAGTTATAATAGGGATTCTAAGCAATATTGACTAAATTGTGGCCATTTCAAATTTTCGCCAAAGTAAGTGAATTTTTTTCAAAACTCTATTCATGGCGGTTCTATATTTTATAGGAAAAAATAATGGTCCTACTATTGAAGAATACATAAAAGAAAAAAAGTCATTATGGGCAAAACATTGGAAATTTTTTGTAGTGGAGCAATTTAAAGATGAGGCGGCCACATGGTGGGAATTACTTAACAAAAAGAAGTGTTCCAACCTGCCCGATGAAGAATTTGAAAAATTCCTTTTAGACCGATGGTCTCATGCTAGAAAACAAGATAATGAGAAACATGTGGGGTTATTTTCTACTAGTATCTTCTTATTACAAGTTCACGGATATATTCAGAAGGAGAAGATCATTGTGTCTATAAATCCTAGTTGCAAGCAAAATCTTATAAATGTTAATTTGGCAAAAAAATTGCAAGTTCCACCAAAAAAAATGGAGCACACACATGTTAGTAATGAGGAGGTGCAAGTTTCTAAAGATTTGAAAATTTCTATGGACAAGCATGTATTCGATTCTGATTTTTATGCTTCCGATATGGCTAATGTGGATGTTTTTTTAGGATACCCTTGGACGGAATCGGTGGGTACTATCAATATTAATGTGTGGAAGAAATTTTTGAAGCTCTGGTATAAAAAGAAGAAAATTACATTACAGGATATTTCCATCAATAAACAGGTAGAGTCCAAGGAGTCTGAAGCAGAAGATGTTCTAGGGACTGACACATCCGACGATGAGCCCTTGATGGTCGACAACCAAACACAAACATCAAACTAGGTACAAGAAAAATAGGTAGATTCCAAGGAGGCTGAAGCAGGAACTGTTATAGGTACGGATACATCAGATGAGGACTCAGTGGTTGAAGTAATATTGGAAGATAAGAAACAACAGCAGGGAACAAAACATGTACCAGCTACCAATCAGGCTCCATTAGGTGATGAATTAAAGAAAAAGCCATCGTTGGTTAAAACTTCAGCATATCACCACCCAAATCACCTCGCAAGAAAACAACCAACAAGATGGCAACAAATTAGCCACAAGGACAACAACCCTCGCATGACAGATAGAGAGGAGCGACGATCCACCTACTACACATCAACACAGAAGAGCCACCAAGGTCAACTTCCATCTCAAGCAAGCAAGGCACCAGCTGGATCGAGGGTTCACCTTTCTCTTGGATGGCTAGATACACGTGCATGGTACCAGTGGACTACTCTTCTGAATAGATCTTATTATTTGTGTTTTTCGTATGTTTTGGGGACGAAACATGTTAAGGGGGTGGAATGTAATATACCTAGGGGGATAATATGGGGTACAGAGGGAGGTACCCAAGGGAATAATGTAATAATGGGATGGGCCATAGTAATAAATAAGGTGGTTAACCCGTATCATGTAAGGCCACAAGTAGTTAGCAATAATGTAATAAGCCAATGGTATTAGATAGATGGTATTGAGGGAACCATGGTAATGACCCATGGTATTGTATGTATGAGGCCTATATAGATGCTACAGACTCCCCATTGAGAGATGTCAAGGAATATTGTATGAACAGACATATGGCTTGTGGAGTGTTCTCCTTCCTTAAGGAGTGAATGTATGGTGTTGCCCTACCTTAAGGGTTTGATCAATAAAGTGAAGCATTTCTATTTATTTCGATCTTGTTATTTCTTGGTATATTTGTGTTCTCATATATTTTTAGGTTAGATCTATAACAAGTGGTATCAGAGCTATAACACTTGCTGAGGAAATCATCTCTCTGACACTCTAGAACATTTGTCTGGCCTTTGGAGCTAAGAAAAAATTTCTCTTCAACAAATTGAACTACAAATCTGAAGCAACTACACAGTCCTCTGTGCTGCCTCACTGGGAATAACTTGTCCCTCTTGTTGTTACCTCTTTGGATCTAGAAAACTTCTTCCGAACTCACTGTCCCTTCCCCTCAGTAATTGCTTCAATCTATGGCTCTCCTACAGTTGACTACTACTACTCTAGAAATCAATTTGCTAAGGAAATTGAATTTATGGTGATCTCAAGTACCCATCGCCTTCCTCTTATAATCCACTATTGGAGCACCAACGACTAAGACTAAAAATTAATTGATGTCTAGGATCATCTTGGAATTGATCCGTGTGATTTTCTATATTATTCTCACCTTAACTTAATTAATATTGATTAATTAACCAGTTTTCCTAAGTTTAGACTTAGGAAACATTAAAAAATTGGTTAATAATCTTATTAAGTCACTTCTATGTGGAATTTCCAGAAACTATTTCTAGGTCTTGGAGATCTCATGTATTCTAGCCTCTCCACCAAATTTTGTGGTTAAAACACATATGATGCTACAAAACTAACAAGAATGAGTATGAGCACTTTATGTTCCTTATGACATTATGATATTCAATGAGACATAGATTAATTTTATAACAACAATAGACAAATTGCAAGAGCAATGGACTTCCGATGTGCTAACTTGTGTCAAATGTATCAAACAATTCCAAAGTTCCAAGCCAAATTTGATAATGTGAAAATATGAGTTGATTAGCCCTTTTATGATATAAATACTACGATTATATAAGGCTTCTTATGCATAGATGACAATGATCAAAACTCATAGATTCATGCCAAATTATGATTGCTTGACTTATGCAATTTATTCTTTGATGTATCAAGCAACTTATGAATTTATTTTAGGCCAACTTAAGGTGTTTTTTACCAATGTTATGATTTAGTTTACTTGTTGAAGAAAAACATAGATAATTAGAGGATTTAGAAGTGGCAAACCAATGACCCTAGGAATAGAAGAAGCTTGCCAAAATTGCCCCAAATTTTGTCAATGACTGGAACACCTGCAAACACCAAAATTTGTGCTAAATACTTATGCAAAACACACCAATACTCAGTCCAGAAATAAAGTGAGGACCCACAAAGGCAAAGAGGGAAAATAGGGTCAAGGGAATGGCTTGGAAGCAAGGACAACAAACCTAATTAGGCCTACGGCACACAAGGAGAGGCCTAAAATGCCTAGCAGCTTAGGGAGAGAGGCCCTAAGGGCCTATGGAAAGGCCTCTTTGAAAATTTGAGGTTAGAAGGAGGAGAACGAAGAGGAGGGAGAGTTAAGCAGAGGGCGTGGAAGGCCTTTTCAGGCCTACGACAAGGCCGAAAGAGGATGTCAAGAGGCCTAGGAGTTGAACAGAGGCAGGGAAGGGAGGTTGAGAGGATATTGAGGGGAAGGGAAGACCCACAGGCCTGTGGCCAAGTAAAGGAGGGTAGGTTGAGGCCTTAGAGGCTTGCAGCTAAGGCCTAAGGGGTGTAGAAGGGTGATGATAGCCATTAAAGGAGTCACGTTATAGAAACTAATGTGTAGACTCAAAACTACTCATGAAATTTACTAAATCACAAGACTTGAAGTTACTCTACTAATCTGTAGAAGCTAATTCGCCATCTAAAATGAGAATCATTGACATGAAATAGGAAACATCACACATGGGCAAATATTTATATGAGGGAAAGAAACTACTCAAAACCCCTTACTATCTGTATTGCATTAATCAGAAAATCTGGATGAATATAATATGCTTGCTTGACAAGCTTGAGCACTACCTGCACCTGTATCTTTTATCCTCTACATGACTGACTGATCTTGGCCAATACTTAGCTAATTTTCAAGCCCCCCAAGCTCCTACTTCCTTGCATTGTTCCTTGAGGAATTAGGCCCCTATATAATTGGAATTTTCCTCCATTAGATTGTGGAGTTCCTTTAGGTCAATTATCTAACAGAATGCACCACCTGTATAACTAGGAATAGTTTACAATTGATAGTACACTACCCTTGAACTCCAATCTCAACTGGGTAACTCGAATTTTGTGCATGCATGAGTTAATTTAGGTTGATTGATTACTTATCTAGATGATCACTCAGTGTGGTTGAAGTTCCACTTCCACAACTTAACATTCCACTAGTTCCTCCATCAATTAGAACGAGTTTAACTGACCATAACTCAATTTAACTGAATTAAATTGCTATAACTGGAATTAACTCAACCTAGGATCCTAAAATTTAGGAACCCACTACACACAACTAAACTTCATCTTCCTAACTCGAATTAATGGAGCTAGACTCCTATTTTTTAGGAATCAACACAAGTAAACTTAACCTCAACTCATTAACTCAAATTGAGTGTTCTTAACTGAATGACAAGTGCCATGTCACCTCAATTAACTCCTCAAGTTGTCTACAGATATGGAATTTCGAATTTCGTCAATTTCAATTAGGGCAAAAATCAAAATTAAGACTTTTCTTGTTGCATTTTCAACACTCCCTCTCAGCAAAAAATGGATTCTCAACTACCCTGATCTAACACCTTTGGAATGTAACTCTCATTATTGTAGTTGCAACTACAACATCTACAACTGAGAAGAAACCAAAAAATAAAAATAATCATTGAATCAATCTACAACTGTCTACTAGGAAAAATATGTTGTTTCTAACTCTATTATCGAGCCTCCGACTCTCTTGTCAACACTCCTATGCACTTCTCAGTATCTGACTAACATTGATCCTCCTGCTACTAAATATTGTGGGCCACTGTAGCAAGGGTAATGATCCATGAGACAAACACACCTCCATGGACCCTGCCCAAATTTCTACAACTCTTGGACTAAGGATTGACATTGCTCCACCTCACTCTTGGAGGTATAGTTGCATGTTCTCCCTCTACACACTTGGCTCGAACTCTCCCCCTGCTAGTGGTCTCTACTTGATTAGATGTCTCCACTCTTCCCCCTGCCTGCTTCTCCATTTGTGGTTGCTCAACAACTTTCTGAGGCTTCGTATGAGGCTGCACGTTGAGAGGTATAACATGCTCCCTCTCAACCACCATATATATATTCTTTGCCTTACTCCTCAAGGTTTTGCATGCATATTCTACCTCAAGTGCATACAAGTTCTTGACTCGAACCTTGATCCTCTTCATCTGTCTCATGGATATATATCTCAGGAATGTCTTTCCTTTGTTGAAGATCACATTATATCCATAGTCTTCTAAAACTACAACAGAGAAAATATTCTTCTTTAGACTCGGAAAAAATAGCGCATCCTTGAGTTTGAGAGGGGATCCCAACTCCCTCTGAAAGGTGACAGTACCAATATCGGTCACACTGTACATTCCATCATCTCCAAACTCAGTTTTCATCTGGAGATCCTTCTCCTCCAAATCACTAAAAAAATATCTATTCCCCATCATATGGAATGAGGCATTATTTTCAAGATACCACATGCTCCCCATCACTATGCTCTCCATGCATGCTATGAGAGTGAAGTCAAGCTCGAATTGTAAAGCCAAAGCTTCACTTATTGTTGCTAATATAGGCTTTTTCTTGCTTGCCTTCTTCTGTGGACACTTTATGGCATAGTTCCTGAATTCATGACAGTGAAAGCACCTGATTTTGGACAAGTCTTTCTTCTTTCCCTCTTGGATGGAATGAGCCTTGCCTTGGGACTTCTTCCATTTGGCCCTCTTTCCCTTGCTGACTAATGCAAATTCCTCTTCCTCTTCTTTGGAGGAGGTCCCATCTCTAGTATTTCACCTTATTTCTTCCTCCACTAAATCAGACCAAAGGCGTTCCCAATTTGGTAGCTTATCCCTCCCATTCATTGAATCCTGATAGTTATGCGAGCTCTTGGGAAGGCCTAGAAGTGTTAGGATTATCAAATCATCCTCTTCTACAGTAACACCAACTTGACAAGTTTCATCACGACATTGTGTGAACCTATTGAGGTACTGTGGTATTGTGTCATTCTTTTGCATGTTCATATTCCAAAGCTTGTCCTTGAGTGCCAGCTTCCTGTGGTCACTACTATTCTGGAACAAATATGTCAGTGCCTACCACATTGCATACAAAGTCTCTTTCTTGTGGTGATTAGAGACAGTATGATCTGATACTCCCTCCAATATGATCCTCCTCACCTTGGCTACACACTTCTTTTGTTCTACTAAATCCTTAGCATCAGATGTTGTTGGTTTCAGAATATCATTATCAATGAATTACTTCAACCCATTATCCTCTAGTATTTCCTATATGAGGTCCTTCCATGCAACATAATTTCAGATTCCCTCAAGGGCATACTCAAGCATTAGCCCATTGAAATCCATCTTCTTAGTCATGAAGAAAACCTGCAACACTAATCTTCAAATTCGAATCTCCTGCAATGACAACTTCGAAATATCTGCTCCACAGTGATTCCAGCTCTGATACCATGTAGAAATTAATGTATAGATTCAAAATTGCTCATGAAATTTACTAAATCATAGGACTTGAAGCTACTCTATTGATCTGTGAAAGTTAAGTCACCATCCAAAACAAGAATCATTGACATGCAAAAGGAAACATCACACATGAACAGATATTTATCTAGGGGAAAACAACTGCTCAAACCCCCTTATTATCTGCATTGCATTAATCAGAGAATTTGGATGAATACAATACCTTTTCTCAAGCTTGAGCACAACCTGCACCTATATCTTCTATCCTCTACCTGACTAACTGAAACTGGTCAATACTTAGCCAATTTTCAAGCCCTCCAAGTTCCTAATTCCTTCCATTGTTCCTGAGGAATTAGGGCCCTATTTAATACGAATTTTCCTCCATTTGGGTTGTGTCATTAATTTAGGTCAATTCTTTGATTGCGTGTACCAATTGTACAACTTGGAATAGTTTACACCTGATAGTACACTTCCCTTGAACTCCAATCTCAACTAGGTTACTCGAATTCTTTGCTTGCATGAGTTAATTTAGGTTGATTGATTACTTATCTGGATGATCACTCAGTGTGGTTGAAGTTCCACTTCCACAACTTGACCTTCCACTAGTTCCTCCATCACTTAGAACTAGCTTAACTGGCCATAACTCAATTTAACTGAATTAAATTACTGCAACTAAAATTAACTCAACGTAGGCTCCTAAATTTTAGGAACCCATTGCACACAATTGAAGTTCATGTCCCTAACTCGAAGTAACTGAGCTAGACTCCTATTTTTTAAGAATCAACAGAAGTAAACTGAGCATCACCTCATTAACTCAAAGTAACTGAACTAGACTCCTATTTTTTAAGAATCAACACAAGTAAACTGAGCATCACCTCATTAACTCGAAGTAATTGAGCTAGACTCCTTTTTTTTAAGAATCAACACAAGTAAACTGAGCATCACCTCATTAACTCGAAGTAACTGAGCTAGAATCCTATTTTTTAAGAATCAACACAAGTAAATTGAGCATCACCTCATTAACTCGAATTAAGTGTTCTTAACTAAGTGAAAAGTGTCATGTCACCTCATTTAACTCCTCAAGTTGTCCGTTGATATGGAATTTCGAATTTCCTCAATTTTATTTTGTTTAGATGATCTTCGGCAAAATCGCATAATCAATCGTTTGTCGACGCGTTTCGAACCAACCAGTGTGGTTCATCGTCAGGACAAGTTGAAGAACCAATCCGGCTTAGCTTGATTAAATAGAGGTGCAGAGACTCCAACGGTTATAATGTCAACGGCTAATTTTGACCAATAACCCTAGTCAAATCACTAATTAGTATTCCTAGAAAAAGGTAAGTAAATGAATTTCGCTTGTTTATTTAGAAATAAATATATCTAATATTAACTATTAAGAAAATTCATAGAGTAATAACCATATTTCAGTTATAAAGGACATTAGTAAATTATATCTTGTATAAAGTACATATTTATTAGATAAATTATATTAGTAATTATCCCCATATTGTTTAAATACAACTAAAAGGTGATAAACCATTATTATTTTTAGGTGATGTGTAATAATTATTAATGGTTCATTGGTAAGTTAGATCTTTAAATTATATTAATTTTATCTATTATTTTAATAATAAGTAATGAATGTTTAATAGTAATCTTATCTACTTAATAATTCATAATTCCAAACAAATTGTTAAGTCATTACTATTCCTAGGAATTAGTTCCATTAGGTACATAGAATAACTAATATAATTGGCAATAATTATCCCTTAAGCCTTATGGTTAAATAATCAATATTACTTTAATATTTTAAGTTTAACTTAGTCATTATAAAATTACTTATAAGGTAAAGTCTAGGGTTGATAAAGTTCAAGTTTATTGAAATTGGTATCCCAGATATTATTGAATATCTTAATTTAACCTTAATGGTTAAAATTTTTATTCATTCATAATAATCCATATTAATTTATTTATTCCAAAAAATAAATTAAGGTTAATTATGTCAAAATATTTAAAAAAGGGGTTTTTTTAGACAAAAGTTAAAGGTAAACACGATTCTAAGAATATAATAGAAATAAAAATGAAATCAAATCTAATTATAATATGCCTAATAGAATCATGCACCCGGAAGCCCGAAACTAATTAATAACTTAATAAAGACTTAAACACTCCACAATAGGACAAAATTAATTAAGGAAAAAATTAAAATTGAGATTTTTCTTGCCGCATTTTCAACACACGCTAAGGCCACAAAGGCCAAAATAGGCTTGCGACCTAGTACTAGAGGGAAAAAAGGAGTAGCAGCTAGGGAAAGGAAGGTTGGATGATTAAGGTGGAGAGGGACATTGGGCATAGATGCCTCAAAAAATTTGAAACCGTTTCCCAAAACTCGAATTTGCTTCAGATCTCAATTTCACTGCAAATTTCTTCAATTGCTAGCCTTGCAAAATTTCTAGAGACTAGATATTACCCTCAAGAGCCTAGATCTAGCTCTAACCCAGCAAATCTTCTTGAATATCACCTGCACAAATAAAAATACAAGTGCCCAAAACCCCAAATCCCAGCTACAAAAATGGGGTTAGAAAATAAAATTTATTCACAAAAAATTATTATACAAAATTAATTTACAAAATGTACAAATATACAATGCCTCAAATATTTTGGAAGAATAATTTTTAATAAAATTTTGATCCTCAATTTTGAGTGGATTAATTATTTTTTCCACAGTTTGTGAACTTAACAAGGATCAAGCCAACTCAAAACCTTAAGGGGATTAATTATTTTTTCCACCCTCAAATATTTTAGCCATGATATCTAAATATGAGGGATCATGCACCAAAATGTTTTTTACATCAGATTTTACAAATTCAACCCTCAAAGGGGGAATACCCATTCGTTATAGACCCTCATAGTATTTACTCAATTCTGCGACACAATATGATCTAGTAGACCAAGCGATCTGTAATAAAATATTTTAGCCAATTAGCTTAAATTATTCCCAAATTAGTTTTACAATAGACTCGACAATATTCCACCGTAGCTTTGGAGTGAGGCTAAAGGATAAAACTTTGTCGATCATCCGTGTTTAGAAACAAAGATAATCAGTGAGACCAAAACCTCCTAGGATGAAATTCGTCGCCAAAAACATAATCTTACCTAGGCTGTTACATAATTAAACGGTCGCACTAGCATCATTTACATTACAAATTTGCATAATGGGTTTTCAATGACATACGAATTGTTTGTTGATGATTCTGAACTTTGAAAAAGTTCCTTCAAGCTTTTCAATCATGCTTCCTTAGAATGTTGAAAAATGGGTGCAACAAGTCACATAGTATCATTGAAATCTCATTATAATGATCAATGATGATGAAAAAAATTTGACCCTCACTAAAATTAACCAAAAATAGCATTAGTGAGGGCCAATAAATATCGTCCCCGGAAATGTCACCAAAGAGAAAATTAGTGATGGGCATTTAACAACCCTCACCAAAATTGTCATTGAAAATGGCTTTTGTAACAAACCTTAAAGGACCATCATTATATGCACTTATCACAATGTTTCTTTAAGGATTGTCACCATACGCAACATTGGTTGTGAACCTTAAAGGTCTGTCATAGGCATGCCCCTCACCAATTACCTATTTTGTTGTAGTGATTGTTTGTTGAAGGAACACAGAGCGCAAGGATAACAACATTGGATGTTGGAGGCAAGCAACACTCCAGAGAAAGGAAATGAACCCAAGTTGGATTGAATATATCAAGCACCAAAAGACTACAAAAAGGGTCCTTGGTAGATGACTAAAATTATAAAGTAATGGTATTGAGTGGTTGGGTGAGCCATTGTGCATATAACTTCTATTGTAAAATCTAAAACAAGATGTATATATATTAAGCTCCATACCAACTATATTTTGTCTTTTAAGAAATTATTTTTATATGTATATGGTTATTGAACACCGAGGATGGTTTTCCCCCAAGGGGGAGGGGTTTATGATAGCCTAGTCACCTTTCAACTTTATAAATGTTGTGAATATTTGGAGAAAAAAATATATATGTGCACATGGGTTGATTCGGAGGGACAATTGATTCCAGGGCTGAGGAAGATTTTACTTGGGGCATATTTTGGGTTCTTACTACAACCATGAGGAGTCACATATGGAAAGCAAGGGGGAAGGTGGCATTTCAACGATTGGCTTGCAAGACTTGGAAGGAAGATAAAAAACCAACCAGTAATGACAAGGCCAACTAACACAAAAATATAGAATAGAATGGACAAGTGGGCAACATTTGATTCATCCAAAAAATATGGGCCAAACTGGACACTAACTACCAGCAGCAGAATTCAGAAAGGAGAAATTGAGGAAGGAAGCAGCAAGAGAGGAGAGGGGAGACTTGCGCTGAATGTGAGAATCACATTACTACAAAGGACCCATAACATGGTCGACTAAAGAGACTAGGAATCTACACAAAGGGTGACCATCATATGGTGTTGAGGATCTATCATACATATGGTAAAGAGACGTGTATAACTACACAAAGTGTGATTGCATTGGCAATGACAACATCATCTACAAATTGTGTTTACTCTCATCTTTCCGCCGTGGTGGCTTATTTAGCCTCATGTACATATTGATCTGAATATTGAGCAAAATTGTTAATGCTATGCAAGCTCCCTCATCAGTATAAAAAAACATGTGTTTAGGATCGTCTCATATTAAACCAAAATGTGAGGAATTATGTGTCAAGTGTTGAGTGTCTTTTATGAGAAATTTATGAGGTTAATTCGTTGTTTAAAACACATATACAACAAGTAAATTTCATAGAATTAAAACACAGCAACTCATAACACAAAGCTGATAAAGGAGTTCACCCCTCCTAGGCTACATCTCTTTGGATTTGCTTCAATGGCTAGGCCCTCTTTGGATTAATGGTCAATTATCTGATTACATGCACCTACATTACTCCAATGGCTTTTCAACCTGATCCATTGGATACATAATACCCAAAAACCTTAAAAATGACTATCCAAGCTCTGCAATTGGACTTCAGTTGATCTAGGATTGACTTCCTCCCCTCATGGCCCTAGGCTTCCTTAAACTTCAACGTAGAAAAATCACACACAGAAGTGTCATGCTACCTCTACAACCTATTCCATTGTGTTCAAAGCATCCAAATCATCTAGGAATGACTCTTTTTGAGCCAAAATTGGTCGAATAATGAAGAAGTTATGGTCTCTTCAGTTTTCCCTAGGAAAACTCCACCAAATCTGGAGAAACTCCAGTTAACCCCGCCAAATTTGGAGCAGTGTCGAATTTGTCGGACCTTCCAAACTTCCACCAAGCTAATCATGTTTAATTACCATTAAACTCCATTTAGCGCATTAATCGCGCAGTTAGCATTAATGTTGGCTCTTGGTTACAATTTTGGTCACATGCAGAGGTTAAGGTTAGTAGTTACCTCCCAATCTGCCACTTTCTATCACATTAAATAGAAAGTGAACCCCTCATATGTTAAGTCACATTGGCATGGAATAGTGGTAAGTCTTTGGGTTTGTTTGGGCAAGGTTGCGAGTTCAATTCCCTGGCCTGCCAAAACAACATTTTACCTGATCTTTGAGAGGGAATGTGGCGGCCTTTAGGCTTGCCATGTGTCAGCCTCTCATTGGTCCACTTCAATTCCCTTGACCAAATAACGTGTTCACACTTTTCACCATTCAATTAAGCCACCCGTGGCAATATTCCAAGGAATATTCCTTGGAATATTCTTTTTGTTGACTGGGTTGTATGGATGCCTAGTTAGCATCTCAATTAGCCTGTACCCAAAATTTTGCATGTTTGACAAAATGAACAGAAGGCTCTATCTTTCTCATATGAGCTTCATTTTGAGTGAAATGAGTTGCATTGGGATCGTATCTCTGATACAGATGCGATCATTCAGGTTTTGAGTGATTCTGAGCATTTTGATTTTTGAGCAAATTTTTGCCCCTAATCCATATTCCGATCACTCATTCCCATAGACAAGCTTTTGGACCCAAAAAATTCATTTATCTGATGAGATTTGAATACTCTTCTCCTTCCCAAGTTCTATCAATTGATACTACTTGGAAAAATCTCCATGACAACCACTTAGGTTCACGACATGCCTTGCCTTGCAAATGGATTCACACTTCAACCAATGTTCTCCTTTTGTTGTTAACCCAATCCAACACTTGTTAGCTGCTTGTTTATTAAACACCCTACTATACCAAAGTGATCCCTCGGTGCTTGGAAAGTTGACTGATGGCCTTCCCACTGAGAATCATGTTCCTCCTTTGTAACACATGCATTCAATCCAAGCTCTCCTTAGAAACCACTTTTCCAAGTTAAGCCCATCTAAGTGAACTACAACAATGAGTTCCAATATCAGTAATAATAAGAAAAGAAATGATCATTCTTTTACCCCACAGTTCCAAATTCCACATCTAGAAGAATGCATTCGCCATCTCTTTCGCTTCTTAGCGTCAACACATCAAATGGTCTACAATGGCTGCAATTTTTTTTGGCATTTTTGTCCACTTTCGCTTCTTGATTCTATCAACCTCTAGTATTAACATGTTGCTCATGTCATGATTTGAGAATGAAGGCTAATCATGAGCCTCTTACTTAAGTGTGGACCTTCCAAAATCCTGCGACATCTTGTCACAAGAAACACCATTAACCTTGAAAAACACTCGTGCAAGAATATAACTTAATGACCTCTTCCTTTTGCTTCTTCAAAGCAACAAATGTCACATCATGTGAAAATCACCACGTACTCTTACATATTATTGTATAAACCATCGACTAAACACAAGTCGATAAAACATGCTTCTTCAAACAACTGACTTTCAAGTCAAGCAAAAGCATGTACAACAACTTGACGATTTACAACAAGAATTCCACATTCTCATGAAACAATTCGTCACATCTCCCTTTCATCTTTGGAGACAAAATCAACTCTTCCAAGTCGATATAACATACATGTAACAATCAATCGACCACACAAGCTGACACTCATGCATGTGCAAATGATCAACATTCTCAAGTTGACAACATACATGTTAACAAAGAAATCAACCAACACAAGTCAATCACTCATGCATGTTCAAGCACAATGAAACTATTAAAAATTCCACTGTTCACACACACAAACTCTCATGCATGTATAAAAATTCTCAACTCTCTCACAAGTACAATCACAAGTACAAGAATCCCATTGGTATGTACGAGTACTTAAAGAGTTGAAATGACCAAATTTGTTGCAATAAAGTGAGTCAACATACTCCACTTTCGAACACCTTCCTGGCGTAAACATGCAAGTTCAAGAATGCAACATGCATGCAAATTTGTAGTTGCAAATTTCCATCTTTTCTGCATCTAAGTGAGTCAACATAAATCTACTTTTCCAACATCTTGCTTCATGCAATATGCAGCATACTTTTAGGAGAAAATAAATGCATCCAAATAACAAGGAAATGCATCAATAAGGTAATATTTTCATCAATTATCAAAAGAAATGCAAGGCCTTAATTCGTTAAGAAATCTAACCATCTCTTTCCAAACCATTTCAATGGCACTTCTTTCAGCTGCACTTCATCATGTGTATCATCCTGACCCACATCAATTATGGAATCCTCTTTCCCATTCTTGCCAAAATCTCTCTCCACCTTCTTCAAATGTCGTGGATGACTTGTTAGATGCAAATTCCAACACTTGTCTACAAGATGACTCTGCTTATGGCAATGAGTGCAAAAATAATTGCATCTTCTTTTCAACATGGCTTCCATTATCCAATGGACCTTTGGCTTTATGTCTCTTTTGTTTTGAAAGTTTCTTTTGTATGGTTATCCTCTTCCAACACCTCAAAACAGTATGGTTATTCAAACCACAAAAGGAACATGTAATTTTTCTCCAAACTTTATGTGAATATTTACCATGTTTATCATAATCAAAAGAAACTTAATTAAAGGTAGATTTATACCTTGCACATTCACCTTTGTCACCTTATTTAAGAGGTGAATTTGATGAGGTAGTGTCTCTCTTCAGAATACCAACAATGGTTTCAAAGACCTTAGAGTTTTTAACATCCTCTTGTGTGCCATTTCCACTAGTTGCATACTTATGAGCATCTTCTTGCAAAGTGGGTATAAACTTTTTCATTCCTCATGAACACATACTTCACAATCTTGAGGTAATGAACATGTAATTGAAGTCCTTCTTGGAACACCTTCATGTGCCTCCTTGGCTTTGGATCATTCTCCATCATGTTGCCCATAACCAAGACCCAAATACCTAGGCCTTTCCTCAACAACAATTGGCTCAACTATGCCTTGTGCATGTTTGCCTAACCCTTTACCTTCATAGCCCATCTTCATCAATAATCTGGACCCTATTCCTCTAGTGTGTCTTTCAAAAGCACCAAAACATTCATTTTGAGAGGAAATTGAAGGTAAACTTGAATTGCATACCTCATTTTCATGCACATACTTGGCTAGGGTTTTCTTGGTATCATGGAGTTAAATCTCCATCTCATGCATCTTATCAAGAAGCTCTTGCTTCTCCTCCTTCATGGCCATCAACTCCTCTTGAAGTATAGTGTTCTCCTTCCTATCTTCATTCATCTCTTGCACCATATCTCTCATGATGATAAGCTCTTGTAACATCTCTAAATCAAAGAGTCTTGCTAAGGAAGATGGATTAGAAACATCACTTGTTGAAGTTTCCATCACACTTGTAATGCATCAAAAAGCTTCACAATGCTTCAAAAAATTTCTCAACAAAGAAGCATCTCATACGATCTCCCTTCTTCAGCTTACACACATAAACTTGCATAGAGTTAAATTCTCCTTGCACAAATACAAAACCAATAGCTAATTTTCTAGCTAACCTTGGCAAACCATCTCAGGTTTAAAATGAGCTAACAGTGCTCTGATACCAACTTGATCTGAATATTGCGCAAACTTGTTAATGATATGCAAGCTCCCTCATCAGTATAAAAAAACATGTGTTTAGGATCGTCTCATATTAATCAAAATGTGAGGAATTATGTGTCAAGTGTTGAGTGTCTTTTATGAGAAATTGATGAGGTTAATTAGTTGTTTAAAACACATATACAACAAGTAAATTGCATAGAAGTAAAACACATCAACTCATAACAAAAAGCTGATAAAGGAGTTCACCCCACCTAGGCTACATCTCCTTGGACCTGCTTCAATGGTTAGGCCCTTTTTGGATTAATGGTCAATTCTATGATTACATGCACCTGCAGTGTTCCAATGGATTTGAAACCTGCTCCATTGGATTCATAAGACCCAAAAACCCCAAAAATGACTATCTAAGCTCTGCAATTGGACTTCATTTTATCTAGGCTTGATCTCCTCTCCTCGTGGCCCTAGGCTTCCTTAAATTTCAACATAGAAAAATCACATACAGAAGTGTCTTTATGCCTCTACAACATGTTCCATTGTGTTCAGAGCATCCAAATCATCTAGGAATGACTCTTTCTTAGCCAAAATTGATCTAATAATGAAGAAAATATGGTCTCTTCAGTTTTCCCTAGGAAAACTCCACCAAATTTGGAGGAACTCTAGTTAACCCCACCAAATTTGGAGCAGTATCAGATTTGTCGAACCTGCCAAACTGCCACCAAGTTAATCCGAAATTAATTAGGGGTTAATCATGTTTAATTACTGTTAAATTCCATTTAGCGCATTAAGCGCACGATTAGCATTAATGATGGCTCTTGGTTACGGTTTTGGTCACATGCGGAGGTTAAGGTTAGCGGTCACCTCCCAATCCACCACTTGCTATCACATTAAATAGAAAGCGCGTCCATCATATGTTAAGTCACAATGGCGCAGCATAGTGGTAAGTCTTTGGGTTTGTGTGGGCGAGGTTATGAGTTTAATTCTCTGACCTGCCAAAACAACATTTTACCCGACCTTTGAGAGGGCACGTGGCAGCCTCTGGGCTTGCCACATGTCAGCCTCTCATTGGTCTACATCAATGCCCTTGACCAAATAACGTGCTGACACTTGTCACCATTCAATTGAGCCACTTGTGGGAATATTCCAAGTAATATTCCTTGGAATATTATTTTTGCTAACTACGTTGTACGGATGCCTAGTCGGCATCCCAGTCAGCCTGCACCCAAAATTTTGCATATTTGACAAAACAGACAGAAAGCTCCATATTTCTCATACGAACTCCATTTTGAGTGAAACAAGTTGCGTTGGGATTGTATCGCCGAGACGGACGCAGTATTTTAGGTTTTGAGAGATTCCAAGCACTTTAATTTTTGAGCAAATTTTTTCCCCTAATCCAGATTCTGATCACATACGCCCTCCATTACATTCTAAAAAGGCTAGAGGTCGAGATAGCTTACCCATTCGTAATGGATTTAGACTTAAATCCTTCCACTTCTTTCTTTGGACATGAAAAATGTCTGCATAAGACAACAAGGAAGGAATATTTGAGAGGAGTTGTTTGCAAAGCCTGGGAAACAACAACTCAAGCTATGGAGGTCAATGATTTAACCTAGCAGAAGTTGGTCTTGGAGAGTGACATTCTCGTGCTTGTAGATTTTTGGGCTCCATGGAGTCGACCTTGTTGGATGATTCCATCTCTAAAGATGAACTTGCAAAGCAATATGCTGGCAAGATCATGTGCTTGAAACTTAACATTGATGAAAGTCCTAACATTTCCATTGAATATGGCATGTGGAGCATTCCAACTTTTATGGTTTTCAAGAGTGGAGAGAAGAAAGACACGGTAATTGGAGTTGTGCCTAAGACTACATTATTAATAATTAATTTATTTTTCTTTCAAGTTGAATCCTCGAGTATCCAAAGTAATAATCATACTTGTCAATGTTTCAAATCCCAACAGGGATCCATCATCAAGACAATTTTTGAATGATGATAGAAGAAGAGCTATAGTGACAGGATAAATAGTAAAAATATAATTTGATTTTAAGGAGATGAGGTCGGCTTTAAAAAATTATTTCCATTTTTTATTTTTTTATTTTTATTTAATAATTATTTAATCATGTTTTTTAAAGTTATATTATAATCTTAAATTGTATTTTATATTATTATTAAAAGATGAATAATTTTTTTATTAATTATTAATAGTTTTCTTATTATTCTAATGTTATTATAATATGACTAATTTCTGTTATTAAGTTTTAATTCATTATTATCCTTAAATTTTAATTAGTTTAATTAATTAATTAATTACTAAATATTATAATGCTAAATTCATATTTGATAAAGATAATTAATTTTTTTGATTTTGTTATTAATAAAATTTATTTTATTTCTTATAATAATATAACTAATTTTATTGGATTTAGTATTATGATTAAATACTAATTGTTATTGTAAATGTCTTATTTTATTATAATTAATATAATTAATTTCTTAGATAAATACACTTTTACTTAAGTGGAATAATTAATTGATTAATTAATTAATTCCTTAGTAGGTATTGTAGTGATTAATTATTGTTATGTGTTAAAAATTTTGTTATTTAACTAAATGATTAATAAAATTATATAATAATATATTCTTGTTATAAATAATCAATGATATTAATTCATTATTATACTTAAATTCCAATTAGCTTAATTAATTAGTTACTAAATATTATAATGATATAATTAATTCTTTTTAATTTTGTTATTAATCAAAGATAAATAATATAACTAATTTTATTGGTTTTTAATTAATTACTTGATATTATAATTAAATACTAATTGTTATTGTAAATGACTTATTTTATTATAATTAATATAACTAATTTCATTAGATTAATACACTTTTATTTAATTAGAATAATTAATTGATTAATTAATTACTTACTAGGTATTGTATTGACTAATTATTGTTATGTGTTAAAAATTTTGGTTATTTAACTAAATGATTAATAAAATTTTATAATAATTAATTCTTGTTATAAATAATTAATGATACTAATAATAACACTTATTATTAATAATTATTCTTATAAATACCTAATAATAATCATGATAATTATTATTAAGAGTTATAATTAATAACTCTTATTATTAAGAGTAGTAAATAATAGTATCCCATTCTTAGACGTTCTTACCATCAGGAAGGAGGATGGCTCTTTAGGACATAAAGTTTTTAGGAAGTCAACTCACACAGAAAGCTATCTCCACGCTGAATCCTACCATTGCTATCTCCACGCTAAATCCTACCATCACCCATCCCAAAAGCTTGGTGTTCTTAACACTCTTGCCATTAGAGCCCTTCGAATTTCTGATTCTGAGCATCTTGAGGAAGAGATAAAGCATTTATCCTCGGTATTTAAGGGTATAGGCTATAGAGAAAAAGAAATTAGGAAAGCTATAGAAAGAGCGGAAAGGAGGGTGTTATCTCAGGAACCTAAGGCCCAGGACCTATCTCAGTGTGGTAGGGTTTTCCTACCATATATTCAAGGGGTGACAGATAAGATTGCCAAAATCCTAAAAAGGAAAGACATAGTCACACAATTCTCAGCACCTGAAACCATTAAACAAGGTATGAGGTCTGTCAAGGACGATATTGATAGACATCAGCTCAAGGGAGTTTACAAAATTGATTGTTCCTGTGGAAAAAGTTACATTGGTGAAACAGGTCGCTCTCTGCAGAAAAGACTAAAAGAACATGGAGCAGATATTAAGAATGGAAGGTCTCGTACATCAGCCCTTGTGGAGCATTCCTCAAAGATGAAACACCAGGTGTGTTTGGAGAGCACTTCAATTATTGCAAGAGAAGAGCATTATCAAAGATGAAAGATTAGGGAGGCTCTTGAAATTATAAAACATCCACAGAATCTCAACAGGGACAATGGTATAGAGATAAGTGGAAGTTGGCTTCCTTTAATCAAAGAGATTAGGACCACCAGCACATCTCAGGTAATCAGGTAACTGCTCCTCTCCTATTATAACTTTCTAATCTTATATAAAAATAAAAATAATAATACCCCCGAACAGAATTAATAAAAATAATTATTAATTATAACTCTTAATAATAATTATCATGATTTTTATTGGATATTTATAAGAATAATTAATAATAATAAGTGCTATTATTAGTGTCATTAATTATTTATAACAAGAATTAATTATTATAAAATTTTATTAATAATTTAATTAAATAACAAAAAAAAATTAATACATAACAATAATAATTGGTCACTACAATACCTAGTAATCAATTAATTATTCTAATTAAATAAAAGTGTATTAATCTAATGAAATTAGTTATATTAATTATAATAAAATAAGTCATTTACAATAACAATTAGTTTCTAATTATAATATCTAGTAATTAATTAAAATCCAATAAAATTAGTTATATTATTTATCTTTGATTAATAATAAAATTAAAAAGAATTAATTATATCATTATAATATTTAGTAATTAATTAATTAAACTAATTGGAATTTAAGTATAATAATGAATTAGTATCATTGATTATTTATAACAATAATTAATTATTATATAATTTTATTAATCATTTAGTTAAATAACAAAAAATTTAACACATAACAATAAGTAATCACTACAATACTTATTACGGAATTGATTAATTAATCAATTAATTATTCCACTTAAATAAAAGTGTATTAATCTAAGGAAATTAGTTATATTAATTATAATAAAATAAGACATTTACAATAACAATTAGTATTTAATCATAATATTTATTAATTAGTTAAATCTAATAAAATTAGTTATATTATTATAATAAATAAAATAAATTTTATTAACAACAAAATCAAAAGAATTAATTATCTTTATCAAATATGAATTTATCATTATAACATTTAGTAATTGATTAATTAATTAAACTAAATAGAATTTAAGGATAATGATGAATTAAAACTTAATAACAGAAATTAGTCATATTATAATAACATTAGAATAATAAGAAAACTATTAATAATTAATAAAAAATCTCTTAATAATAATATAAAATACAATTTAAGATTATAATATAATTTAAAAAAAAACATGATTAAATAATTATTAAATAAAAATAAAAAATTAAAAATGAAAATAAAAAAAATTTAAGCCGACCTCATCTCCTTAAAATCAAATTATCCTTTTACTATTTATCCTCTTATTATAGCTCTTCTTCTATCATCATTTAGAAATTGCCCTGATGATGGATCCCTGTTGGGATTTGAAACGTTGACAAGTATGATTATTACTGTGGATACTCCGGGATTCAACTTGAAAGAAATGAACCATAGATGCCTCAAATCCAAAATTAATAATAATTGTTGAAAAATACTTGGACTTCCAATCGAAGAATAGAGTTTTCTAATATGAATTTCCATACTGCAAAATCCAGATTCCCTCATTGGATGTTGGGTGGAGATAGCATACCTTTGGATTCCTTGGGCTAGCTTATACTAAGTCTTCTTATGATTGAGGGATGGTGGTAGTTTGGACCTCTAAAATCCCTGTTCAACTGGCAAATTGGTTTGGTACCTGAGCAGTCTTCTCAAGCCCTGGAATCTGGCTTGGGAGTGATGGTTGCATGAGAGGTTCGTTTGTAGCTCGTCTATGGTTGGGAGGTGAGATATTGTCTCTGACTTCTGGTAAGCCATTAATGACACACATGTCTTAGCAATAAATATTTGCAAATTTCCTCATTAGAGAGCCAAACTAATAGAAAATAAATAAAGGCAAGATACATAAATTGGTAAGTTTTTATCATTTAAAGCAAAATCATATAATCATATATCAAAAAGACCCTTATGAAAAATGGTCAATGATGGAGCATTTTTCATCGTAAAATGCTCCATAGTATGAGAATGCATCACTAATATTCACTAATGATACAAAGAAACTCTCTCCCAGTGCCACCCCACTAATATGGGCAAATCTTTATCAACTTACTCACCCACATAGGATTCTATTTATCAACATACTCACCCATGTAGAGAACCTTCTCTTTATCAACATACTCATCCATATAGGAAGACTTCTCTTTACCAACATACCCATATAGGAACCCTTCTAATAAGTTATGAGCTAACATAGGTGGGCCATCATTTGTCAATGTAAAAGCCTTCTTCTTAAACAAGTCTACCATGCATGTGATTATAGAAAAGTGTGTTCTTTCTATTCTTTTCAAATTTCTTATTGATGTTAGAAAATATTCTTTAAATTGTATTAAATTGATTGAATATATTAATTGATGAAGTAAGGTATGTTTGTTATATCCATTAATAGGGTAGTATTTAAGTAAGGGATTTGCATAACCTCAACTACAATATTTTTTACCAATTTTTGAAGTGTTTGATATTCAATTTTGAAAAAAAAAAAGATTCATTTTTTATGAATCACAAATTTATAAAAAATCATCAACTTAATAATAATAATAATAATAATTTCATCGATGTAGCTTCTAATTCATAAGAGTTGATGAAAACTCTTAACATTTTTTGTCAAAACCAACTTAATCAAATGAACCTACCACTTTATCACAAGAACTATTATAATCTAAAAAAAAAAAAAATCCACAAAGTCAACAACAATACAATACATGAGTCCATACACTACAACAAAACAGGTCATTAGTGCCACAAATAACGTCGGAATTCAGTGTTTCCGAGCACGCAAATTAGCGTCAAGCGGTGGCGTAATATTCGACAAAAGTAGGCATGTTCACATTAGCGCCTTTATTTGTGCCGAGAATAGTGTCGAGAAAAGCACAAGTAAAAACGTCAGGATAATGCCAAAAACAGTGTCTTTCATTCTTACTTCCATAGTTACCTCCATTTGTACTTCTAGTTTTACTCTTAATTATAACACCAAATTTTCCATCATAAATACTCAAACATATCTCCCTTTTATTTAAGTGTTATAGACAAAATATCCAAAATTCTTTTAAAAGAAAGCATGGAGCTTTTCAATTCCCTATAACTTTTAAAAATATGCTCAAATTAATAAAGTCTCGTATTCCTTGCAAAGTTACATATATATAAATCAAACTAATAAATTCATAAAAGACAAATTTAAAACACCCATGAAATTAACAAGTAAATCATTAATAACTACATTAACCTTACTAAATATAATATTTATTTTAAAGAAATCCAAACTTCCTATTAAAATTCAATACTATTTCACTTTAAATTACAAAAATATAAAACTCAACCAGGTTTATTAATAAAAAATAAAATAATTTTATTAAAATAATTGTATCGATGAGTTGTCGGTACTCACTGTATCTAGTAGTCAATTATGCAACTAACTTATTTCATAAAATGAGTTGTCTTGATACTGAGTGTATCTAGCCGTCAATTATGCAATTAACCTTTCTAAATACGAAGATTTCATAAAATGAGTTGTCTCGGTACTTGAGTGTATCTAGCCATCAATTATGCAACTAACCTTTCTACATATGAAGATTTCATAGAATGACTTGTAATTAATGCTCTTGAAGCGGGAATCATCTATCCAACATATAACAGATTCCCACAATCAAATTAGTGATATGTTCTCTTGGCACCAACGAACATCAAAAACTACTCATTTAAATTATGTCACTTGATTGGGTTGCATTATAAAAAAAATTACACATCAAACTAATTTTACAACCCACACCACACAATAATTTTACAACTGGTGAAATTAGAACACCAATAAAACCATAAAGACCAACAGGATCTCACAGATTGATTTCTCAACAAACTCAGTTGTTGGAACCATTAAAGATCTACTATGTGGCTTCCCATTGCCCCTTTGATTTCTTTCGCTGCCTCGATCCACTGTGTTTCCTCCATGCAGAGGTAACGAAGATTGAAATGGAAGAATAAATTGACCTCTTCCAGGAGTTAGACCAAGAGGACAATGTCATATAAACATAGGGTGTCGCTAGACTTAGATAACTGGTTAATTGGTCCTGGGATCAACTATGCTACTTCCTTTTTCAGTCGGCCCTCATGTGCTTTGGGTAAATTAAACGGCATGACAGGATTGGGCACCTCGCCTATTGTCTCCAACGCAGGCTTCCAACATTTGCAGCTCATGGTTCTCATGGTTAATCGCCTCACCTCCCCAACATCGTCTGCATCATCCACTAGCAATCTGGGCAAAAAAACAATGTCTTCCTTTTCAAGCATTTCTTTCACACCATTAAAGATTGGGAGCAACACAAGAAGGATTCCGGCAATTCGAACTCTGCTTTTGAAGAGTTGAATTGGCTTTAAATGTGAGATAAACAAGTGAAGATGCCCCAATTCTAACTCTACGTCTACTAAAGGCGCTGAGATCCGGCGCTCGGTTTCTTAGGAGATGGAACTGTTTCACCTCTCCGCCTTGGATCTTTCAGTCAGACAATTTTCATCGGTTATCACGTTAATCTTGCACACTAGAAGTTCCCAATTCGAGTCTTGGCTATGTTTATTTAGCTTCCTTTACAATTAATGCCGCGAAACTGTAATCAATGATGTACTTGGCCGAATCGTTTTTATTTTTCCTTTTTCATTTTCTAATTTAGCTTTCCTTTACAGTTGATTGCAAACCCTAAATGCAGGAGGTAAAATCGTTTTGGTTTTTCCTTTTCCGTTTTGAAATGTTCAAATGTTACTACATTGGCAGCTACTACCTGTTCGTGTTGGAAAGCTCATCTATATAAAATAACAATCCGTGACACAGCGCATCCTTAAGTGTGGGCTGAGACATATATCTATGTAGTTTCCTTTACAGCTGATGCCAACTGTAATTAGTGAAGCCGAACGCCAAATCGTTTTGAATTTTTCCTGAATTGTTCAAATGCTACTATATTGGCGGCCTCTGCCCGTTCGGTTTTGGAAGCTGCATCCACATGAAATAACAAGTATTACAGAGGGCATCCCTCTGCCCGTTCGCCTTTGGAAGTTTCATCTAGATAAGGGCACAGCGGGCCAATCCAAAACATGGAGTGTGCTTTCAATGAGAGTTGAACTCATGACCAAGTTTCATCTACATAAAATAACCACGGCCAAACAGGGCCAATACAAAAATATATCTTTGCTTTCAATGAGAGTTGAACCCATAACCACGGCCAGACAGGGCCAATACAAAAATATATCTTTGCTTTCAATGAGAGTTGAACCCATGTCCTGGCCAATCCAAAAACATATATTTGCTTTCAATGAGAGTTGAACTCATGACCTCCCGCTTACTAAACGGGTGCTCTAACCAACTGAGCTATGAAAGCAAGTTCCGCTTTTGGATTAATTAAGCTCAAGTATCATGTTTACTTAAATTAATTTCAATCATATGGTACCACATGTTTTAATCATAGATTCTTTATGTTTGCGTCCGAGGTGGAGACCAAGCCAGAATTTTCAGGAGATCATTGTCATTTCTATTTTTGACGTTCAATATATATAATACCCTAAATACTTATCATTACATATAGAGAATAAAATTAAGAAATTAAATTTTGGTAATGAAGAGGTTTTAATTGTTAGTAAATTTTGAATGGACAATAGATATCATGTATTTTCGTTTTGGAAGTTAAGGGTTTGAATTTGTAGGGGTAGGGTATTTATATGTATATATTTAAATAATGAAATTGTTGTCCTTAAATGAGATTTTTGTTTTTTAAAGTAAGAAATGTGAGAATTTTGTTTTATATTGTAATTAAATTATTATTATATTATTATAATTTGTGGGACAAATTTTTGGAATAAGTTGGAAGGATTAAAGTACCTCTTGAGTTTAGGGTTATTGTGGAAAGATTGTATGATAATGTTGTTGTCAAGTTTATGAAAATTAAGGGGTGGTTAGAAGAAATTAATTGTAATATCACAGTCAAGCAAGGATGTCATGTGTCTCCTACCCTTCTTGACAGAAACATTCACAAGTTAGAAAATTGTTTGGAAGTAGGTTGTGTCGGCCCAATTTTTGCCAGTATAACCTAGCATATATCCATCTTAAATACGAATTTAACATGAGCTGAGAGGGATCAAATTTCTCACTTGCAAATATTTTTATGAGCAAACATTATTTAAATGTTTTGCATAGTTATTTACTTTCATTTTTATTTTTAGAATTTTTTTAAATTTTATTTTAGCCAATATGAGAAAATTTCAACTTTGATGACGGACGGACAAGCTTACACATCATATTGGGTTGTAGAATGAGCCTCTCGACTCAATCATCATTCTTCTTCTTTATGTTGATTATAGTGATCTTATGATGTGGATGTTACCGCTCAAACTAGCAGGGGTCCTAGGAGGGGATCCTATAAAACAATTACTAGGTCAAAGGCAACAATGGAGCGATAGCCCACTATCACCTTAGCTAAAGCTCCTTGCTCTTTACGGACTTTCAGCGATGGGAGGAGACCCGGTATAAGAGGAATCACAAGGAATGATTTATCTATGAAATGATAAGAAGTGATTCCCAAGGCTTATTCACAAGAGAGACTCAATTGGATGGGTTGTTTGCTTTAGAAGCAAGGTGGTAGGCTCTCTGGGAAGGGCTAAAAGGATTCTTGAGGTTAGGGTTTGGGAACGAATCTTGAAGAGATGATTCATAAACCTAGAAACCTTATGGAGACTTAGCTTTTATGTGATCTTTGCGGAGTTGGAATTATAAAGTTACGGGACCACACAGACCAAGTGGACCAAGAATTAGGTCAAGGAAGTGGAATTGATCACTTAAGGAGGGGCTTGACCTAATTATGGAAGAGAAGAAGATCAATGGACAAATTTTCTTAGAATAAAATGCAAATATCCAAATGAGGTCACTAGCCAAGGGAAATCTAGGGCAAGAGATGATCCTTAGGCTAGGGCTTGCAATATCTCAAGATCCCACTGTTGAAATTTCGTGAAATTTGGAGAGCCTCTAGAGAAAACCCTAGCACAGTAGAGGACAAGAGATTGAAGTCCTAGAAAGAGAAGGAGAGCTGAGAGAAATAAGCTTTGAAAGTGATCACCTATGGAGGATTAGTGCCTTGGCCTTTGGGAGAGATGGAGCTAAGGATAATTTATTGTCTCGAAAGGATTCACCCATTCAAGGAGACCTTCAAACAACTTCACATGGAATTAGGGCATGAGAGTAGTTGCTTCAAGGGATTTATACTTCAATTTGGAATAATCGATGACTTATCAAGATGTTTTGAGCATAAATAATTTCTAGGAACATTCATACATGGCCCATGACATGATGCAATGCTATAAAAGATCACAATTCCCATCAATTCGTATAGAAAAGCATAAAAATTCATACTTGTATAGCGAAAATCTTAGCAACATTCATGTGACAAAAGTAAATAATAAGAATAAGCGTAAAAAAAACACTTACATGTAGACAAGATTATATCTAATCATCAAATTATACCAATAATGAAGCTCCAAGAAAAGAGAGAGATATCCACACATCAAAATTCATCCATATCAACCAAATTCATCCTCCAAAAGAGAGAGTGAAAATCTCACAAGAACTAATAACCTAATCCAAGTGATGATGAGAGAATGAATCACCTCTCATCTATTTATACAATCTCTAGTGAATTCGATTTAGCTAATTTGGCCTAATTAAGCCCCAAATAATAAAATAATGTGCTATAATAACATTCCTTGGTGACAAGCCCGCCAAGATAGCTCAATAACTTAAGAATAAGCCTCTAAAGAGGATAGAATGATTAATATAGTGAGTTGTTGGGCCTTTGAGGAGGCCTAATGAAGTCCAAGGGGTTGGCCCCTTTTTTTCCAAGCAAGAACTTGTGGTGCTCCCAAGTGGGTGTGGGGCCACAAGGACATCCTCTGGGCCCTGGAACATCTGCCAAGTGTATGGTGCAAGTGTGGAGTCTATTGGGCATAGTGAACCAGGTGCATCATCCTCATCCAAAAGGTGGAACACGAGCAATCAATTATCGGTGTTGAGGATCCATGAAGTAATCTTTACTATGGTGTAGGCCCATAGTTCTCAACACTCACCCTACAAGTGCCCAGGTGGCCCTCTAGAGGGATGGGGCCCCATATAGGGAGACCAAGCCCCCAAATGGAAACACACCTACAATCTTTCATAAGATCCAATGCATTCCCTTGCCCTCCAATACAAATAATCATTAGAATAATAAATTAAAAGAGTTTACAAATCATGGAATCATTGAGGCACTTCATGGTGGCATGCCCTTCCATAGTGGGCTTTGGCATGTACAAGTGTCTCCAAGCTCAATAAGGGGGTTAACCAAGCACCCTATTAGGTGGTTTCAACCTTTAAAGGGGGTGACATGTCCATGGTACATCCATCAAACGAAAGGTGTCAAGTGATATAATAATGGAACTGAGTGGGGTCAAGGGAAGAATCTAGGCCACATGCTATGGGACAAAGGGGTAGTTATAATGAGGGAATCCCACACTTGGGTATATGAGTGTAGGAGGGAGAAATCATGGTACATAAGTTACCCCAGCCTTTATTTTTCCACCCTTCTTCATATTCCTTTTGTCTTTTATTATTTCCTCTTTGTAACTGCTCGGGGCTCCAGGGGATGAGAACATGGTGTGTGATATATAGCAGTAGGTACACCCTTTTAAGGTGGGGCATTTCATTGCCCACCAGGGGCTGGGATAGCCATGGGTTCCTCAATGTGGAGGGGACTCATCTAGGCCCCACAGGAACCAAGGTGATGACCATATATAAGGGTTAGAGATTATGCTTGGCTTTTTCCCACGTGCTAAATATGTTTGTTCCGGCCATCTTTTGCATTTTGTGGTACATTTCCTACTGAGAGTGGTAAAATTATGCTTTATATTTTCTTTTTAGATGCATCAACCTTCGGGGCATCGTTCCAGGCCTGAACCAAGGTGTGGGCAGGGGGAGGGGGAGGCTAAACCTAGATGGACCCATGTGGACCCGGATGGGAAAAATGATGATTGGGGTTAAAATGGGCAAAAAAGGGAAATGTATATGGTGTCGAGAAGCAGGACCACACAACCAAAATCAGGATTTCTCATGTGGTGCCAACTCTAAAGCTAGTGGCTAGTAAAGGAGATCCCACAGGACTATGATACAAGGTTAAACACCAAATTGGGCATATGAGACAAGAGCACAAACCTAACCCACTCTTTTTGCTGAATACCCCCACCAATCCATGCCAAAAAGTGTCCATGAAAAGTAAACAAAATTAATCAACTGAACTAATGAAAATTCATACCTTTGGGGTCTAGAGGCCCACCTTCAAACATACATTCATAACAGATGGGCGAGGGACCATATGGCTAACTCAAGTGGTGGAGAAAATGGCACATCGAGTTATCTAGTGGCTGCAAGGGGCTATTGATTGTCGGCTAAGGACCATCTAGGAAAAGAAAATCTCCTACGCATACTACCCACAGGTAGTGGTTAACGTCTAGCTCCAATTGGGACATGAGCTCTCAGAAAGGTGTACAAAGCTACTCGAATGGGAGGTCATGAGAACACTGACAATATCTTGGTACTGCGAACTTGTTACCTGCACATATTAAAGACCAAACACATCGAGCAGTATGCTTTTTGTGGTGTCTTATGATCACCCATGCATAATATTAGGCCATAAAATCAACAGAAAATTAAAATTTCTTCTAAATGCAATTTTTAATCTAAATGCAGCTAGTCTACCATGAAAACATCGTATGATATTATTTCTAATGAGGAAATCATTATGCAATGCATCCTACCCTAACATGCATATGGTACAAAGCTAACGCTAAGTGTAATCATAAAGCCAGTGCAACCAACATATCATCAAATCAATATAAATATGTTGGTCTATATGATTACTCATGTAGCAAATCCCAAAGCGAATGCAGACACAATCAGTTGGAGGATGAAGCGGGTTCCTAGTTCAAAAATTAAGTGTATGACCTCTTCAATGAGGTGTGATACACTTGAAGGGTTAATTGTTAGTGCACGTGTTCCTTTAGTGGAGGCCACGTAGACCATTGCAATAAGGGAGGGTCGAATCCCATGACAATATTCATTGGAGGTTATGAAAAAAAAGTTATGGAAGTAAGAACCTTTATACTACCATGTTTGGAATTTCTCCAGACTTGTATTGACAAGGTTAATTAAAAATGACCATGTGAGAATAAAAGTGTAGTCCACATAAATATGTTGCTTAAAAGGAATAAGGAATCGAACTATGGGAATAAAAATGATCATAGGGGTATTATCCCTAATATGAAATCATATGTAAATAATATAAAATCAAAGGCATTGAATGTTAATGTGATAATTTGACCTAATGTCAAGTTGTATGTACAACATTCAAGTATAATTACAGGGGCAAAGATTCCCACGTCTATTTATGTCATTGAGACAAAAAAAATGGGTGTGTGAGGAGGTATGTTACAACAACTCTCTCACACAAAAATATTTATGTAGTTTCATGAATGCTCCTCCACCTTCCATTGCCTATATTTCCATAGCATTCATTATATAAATAAATCCCATATAATATTATATGTATTCAATTATAAAATTTCTACGGTGCTTCACATCACAGAAAGATATTCAGTAGTTTCATCAGTCGTCCTTCACCTTTCTTTATTTGTATTGTACCTAAATTTCAGCAAATGCACATGATATAATAATGAATCAACAAATGAGCTAAATTAATATGGGCATCAAAACCATATAATTTAGTAAAAAACAAGGAAGTTCCCCCATACATACCTCTTTTGTCTTTGCCCATATACAAGTAAATTTCCCCATACATGCCTTATTCACCTTTGTCCACTAAACTTGTGGACTCCTACACATCTGGAAGTCTCTCATAAACAAATATTTCTATGGTTTTATCAATGCTTCTATGCCTTCTGTTACCTACATTTTCATAGCACTCATTATATAAATAAATCCCAAATAATATAATATGCATTCAATTATACCTTTAGTATGGTGCCTCATGTCACACAAATATATTCGGTAGTTTCACCAATGGTCCTTTACCTTTCTTGATCTGTATTGCATTAAATTTCAACAAACATGCATGATATAATGATGAAACAACAAATGAATTCAATTAAAATGGGCACAAAACCATGTAATTTACTAACAAACAAGTAAGTTCCTCCATACATACCTCTTTTGTATTTCCCCGTAAATAAGTAAATTCCCCCATACATGCCTTATTTTCCTTTGCCCACTACACTTGTAGACTCTGCATAAACCCTAAACCCATACTATGGGTTGTTAAGGTCTTCCTTAATTTCCCCACCCATTAAATCTAGAAAGAAAATATGAACAAAAGAAAATAAGCTCAAAAGACACACAATAACAACAAAATACCAAACAATAAGTTAGCATGGCCATGCTCACATATACAAAGATAAAGAGCCACAACAACAACAACAGCAACAACAATAATAGAAACAAAAATCACTAGCTATAGAAAAATATAACTAAAGTAACAAAATCAAAACATAAAAACTCAAATAAGAGATAAACTCTGCACTGCAAATGCAAAAAACATCTATGGCCAACCAAAGGGACCCTACACACTAGAAAATTAATAAGTAGCAAATAGAGACTAGAAAAAATTCTAAAAAATATTAGATACACATGAAATATTATGAGAAATATGAAACACATATAAAAATATCTTATTAGAATCTTAAATGCAGACTAAAAATCTTATGCACTAAAAAATACATAAAAAATCATAAATCATAAATAAGTAAGGAGGGAGAAAACTATAACATTCGCAACAAGAAAGATTACATAGCATATTATACATTAATTTCACACCAAAAGAAAATTAACCTCCACCTTTTCCTTTGCGGTCTACTACAATGTCTCTTTCATGAAAATATTCCAGTAGTTTCATCAGTGAACCCCCACATTCCATTACCTACATTGCATTGCATTCAATAATTAAACAAATGCTTTATAAATTAGATGGCTCAAATTTAAATAAAAACACATATGGGACCATACATATGTCACAACGTTCACCTTTATCTACACCACCTATGGAATCATGGACCATTATGATTTGCATTAATGTCCCACCTAATAAACCCAATCAAACCATAAAATATTAAACAAATACCAAAAAAAAAATATTATGAGAAATCTTTAAAGAATCTCAGGAGAAATATTGAATATATATTGAAACATACTACAAATACTATTAAATAATGACCAAAAATATTATGTAGAATTAAGTACATTTTATTAAAATACCAGAATCGCAAACCCTAAATAGCTAAGAGAGAAGAACCTTCTATTTGAAATGAAGCCAATTTCATAACAAGCTTACCAGTGTTACACCAAAAAGGAACTCACATTATCCCACTTCTCTTTCACGAATATTTCAAAAGTTTCACCAATAATCCTCCACCTTCAATTACCTACGCTATATTGCATATAAAATTAAGCAAATTAGCATAACCATGCTCACAAATGCAAAAACTAGCATCAATAACAGTTGAAAAACAAAACAACAATGGCAGTAGTAAAAAAATTAACAAAAGGAAACAAATATTATAGATAAATGATACACACAAACTACTTTGCAACCTCAAAAAGAATCCACGGGCCAACAAAAGTTACCTTACATAACAAAAAATAAAGTATTAAAAACGACTAGAAATCTATCGAGATAACAAATATGAAACAAAGACCAAATTATCCTATAATAAATCTTAAACAAACAAAAACAAACCTTGTAAATAATCTTATGCAAAAATAAATACACCTTATGCAACATCAAAAATTACAAAACTAGCTAGATAAGGGGGAGGAGAGACATCATATTTGAAATAAGGAGGCTTTCAAAACTAACTTGGACATATAATGTGCACCAAAATAACTAACTTGTTTTTTTGCCTCTATGTTTTACTATGATCTCTCTCACACAAAGATATTCTAGAGATCTCTCTGATCACATAGAGATCACTCAAAAACTATTGATCCACAAACACTCCCTCCTTAGATTAAGATCTAGGTCTACATTAATATCCCCATCCACTAACTTCAACAAAAATGAAACCAAAAAATATTATGAGAAATCTTTAAAAGACACCAAAATTCTCATGAAAAATATTAACATAGACTCTAATATTACCAAAAAGGGGAGGTTGCAATGGAGGAAGAACTAGTGGACTATTTAAAGGAGGGTAAAAGCATCCTCCTTAAGTCCATATTTAACATTAGGGGAAAAAAATTAGAAAGTTGGAAAGGATCTAATGTCTTTAGCAAGGTAAGAAAATGTGAAGCAGAGCTTCAAGACAAATCCAAAACTTTAGAAAGAAATAATTTTTTAGCTGAGTATCCTTTAAAGTTGTCACCCACGAAAATGGGTAACCACATAGGAAGAAATGTTTCTCCTACATTTGATAGATAGTCGATCGTCTAGACAACTAGCATCCCCTACTAGCCACCATTAGACAATGATATTCCATGTGCCTCTACCATTTGCATCAGCCATGTGCCTCTCACGATCTGACATTGACACTTGGAGGAAGGTGGGCTGCTATTCCAAAGGTACTTTGGTAATTTTGCAATTGGGTGTGTATACTTGTTTGTTTTAGGCATTTATTATTGATGACATGGTGATCTCAAATATTGATAGACCTTGACCATAATTTTGTTCTCTCACCTTACCAGGGGGTTAATCTTTGACGCTAGTCTAGAGGGTAATTTAAAGGAGGGAAAAGATGTCCTCCTCAAGTCCATCTTTAACACTAAGGACAAACTTTTAGAAAATTGGAAAGGATCTAAGGTCTTTAATGAGGTAAGAAAATTGAAGGAAAAATTCAAGAAAAATCCAAAACATTAGAAAGAAATAATTTTTGAGTTGAGTATCCTCTAGATATGTTATCCACTAATATGGGTAACCTCATAGGAAGAAGTTTTTCTCCTACATTTGACAACCAAATAGTCATCCAAATAGCCAATAGCCCCTACCATCCACCATTAGATGATGACATGCCATGTGCCTCTTCCATTTGCATTAGTGATGTGCCTCTCACTATCCGACATTGATACTTGGGGGAAGGTGGGTTGTTATTCAAAAGGTACTTTGATAATTTTGCATTCAAGTGCTTATACTAGTTTGTTTTGGGCATTCAGTATGGATGATGTGGTGATCTAGAGGATTGATAGACCTTGACCATATTTTTTTTCTCTCACCTTACCAAGGGGTTAATATTTTACCCTTAAGGCCCTTTGGGTTATAGGAGTGGCACCACTTGGAAAGCCATGATTGATATAATGTGTTACATTCTCCCTATACCATACTTTACATCCCACATTACTAGCCCCATATCTCACCTCCATTATTTAGGTACAAATTTTCATCAGTTCTTGGGGATTTCATACTCATATGTCCACATACCTTGAGTAGGGCCTAGAATATTTTCCTTGAGAGGTCGATGTAACTAAAAGAAAAGAAAAATCATATCATGGACACAATGAAATAAAAGATGCAAAATACCGATGAAATAAATCCTGAACTTCCCTGGCGATGGCAACATTTTTCTGTAGGGCCATCTGCTCGTTGTCGATCCGATATTCGCTGATCACCAAGAGGGTGCAATTCTCTCGGGCCCTCAGCTTTGCAATTTCTCCATCCTGTAAGCGGTGGAGTGCTTCGCGCAGGATCGTTGTCAAGTTCAATCTGACTCCCTTTAAGGCACTGACAATAGGCCTGTTAACCTCATTTTCTGTGGTCAATGCTCCATCCGGCAGCACTATCGCATTGGAAGTCTTCGTGCGCATCATATTGACAACCTCTAAAGTGACGATAGCTAGGCTGGTAGACACTGTACCTGCCTGCGATGCGCGGGTCTGCAATTCCTGCAACCCTGTCTGGTTGGCCCCTAAGACGATCTATTGTTGTTGTTCAAACTGTTGCAGGGCCTCCACGATGACATCCCTCACCGTGTTTCCGATATCATGTAAGTCACCCTCCGTTAATGTGATGGGGTCCAGAGAGGTCTTGGTCGCCTTTGATTTCTTCCTGGGCCCTCCTTTCTCCAACTATCTTGGGCGCTTGATGCAGGCGGACGTCTCCTAAGGGTCCGCGTCTTGTTGTTCATCTTTTTCCTCCTCAGTCTCAGGTGAAGGCGACCCCGTGCCTTTATCAGAGCCTTGCTCTATCCCACCTATTTGCTTCCTTGTTTGCTTCGCAGCCTCACGCTCCACCTGAGACTTATCAGCAACCTCCTTCTTCCTCTTTTCGGCCAGCTGTGTCATCTTAATCTTGGCCTCCTCCTTTTTCTTTTGCGCAACGAACTTACTTCCGCCCACTGCCAAATCTGTTGTAGAGTGCCACTCTGTCGGCTATTCATCAAGCACCGCATCAATGGCATCATCCGTTGCTAAATACAAAAAGTCGTACCATTTTTGCGCAGGGTCCTTCAGTGCCCTGATGGATATTCAATGGAAGTCGGTTTTGAATTCGGCGTAGCCTTGTAGGTTGGTGTACATCGTAGGTGAAAATCACAGCTTGCAATTGATGGCCATCCGAATGTTCATTTCCATCAAGATCCAAAAGTTCTTGCTGGCCCTAACTCATTGTGTGTCCTTGGTCGCCCACAGCAAAGCGTACATCGTTGCTTCAGGGAGGTCTGGCGCGACTGAAGGGAACTGGCTTTCCTCTGGTAGCTCCCATGCTACCAGCGCAATTGACAGCAAGAGCCACATGTAGTGGAACATCTTGCTGAGTTCTTGTGCTTTGTGATAGTTTGCCAAGAACTCTCTATGAAGGTAGTCCGACCAATTGAACTGGACTCCTTCAGCGCATTGTGTTGTGAGTGCGACGACAGGAGCCGGCACCTCATCGGCATGGCACTTCCTCATTACTTTCCCTGCTAAGATCTGTATGGCTACCTTCACATCGAGGTCGCAGATACTGGATATAGTGTATCCGCGCGGCTTCTTCACCAGCTTAAATTTTTCTTTCATTGATTTCGCGAGAGCTTGTTCGCCACCTTTTCCGCCAAAGATCATGGTTGGATTCTCTCCTGAATATGGCAATCGTGTTATCTGGTGAATCAACCTATCTGTAATGGGTATCGGATCCTCCAGCCATAAACACCCATCATGCACCAAGCACAGCAACTGCTTGATGACCAAAACTGTTACCAGGGTGTGGTTGTAGTGCGACACCCAGAGCAGGTTGAGCAACCCTGCCTTTTCTACTCCCTTGAGCCACCTCCATGGCTCTAATGTGGTCATTCCCGAATTGGTGCCAATGATGTGGCGCATCAAATGCTCGTTCACCAGGTGTGGGAACTTCTCATGGTCCACTAAGTCCTAGTCTTCAAGTTTCAGCAGCTTCACTCGTGCCAAGCACGGACCGTCAAAAACAATTTCGTCCAACAGCAGAGGGGTTTGCAGGGGAGTCTTACTTTCAGCAATGTCCTTCGGCTCCTTGGACTTAGGCTTGTGTGGAGGGACATACTCCAACAACTGAGTAATAGGGTTTGTGCCCTGGGCTTCAACCTCCTCGACTTCAACTCCCACATCCTCATCGTCCATCGGGATGTCTTCAATGTTTTCTTCCTCTGGTTCTAAGTTTATGGCTTTTCCCTTCTCCTGTGAAGTAGGCTTCGCTGGGTTTCTTCTTGGCGATGCGTGCACCGGTATGCCAGGCTGCTTGCCTTTCTCGTCCTTCACGGTTTCCTTGGTTTTGGTCGACTTTGGTCTCGTCGTCCTCGACGATTTAGGGACCTCCACCAATACTTCAGCCACTTTTGAAGCAGCTACCTTTGCCTCTATTTCCATTTCTTATGCCGCCTCCTCTACTAATTGTTTGGTATTTACAATTTCTGCTGGTGTTGACATAATGCTTTCTAACAGTGCTTGCATCGTCTCTCGCAAGTTTGCAAATTCGGGAGTCTCCTTGAAAGTATTGAAGAATTCTTGGTTCATGGGTGCCTGAGAGCTCAACAACTCAATTCTGAAAATGCTAAGTGTTTTTCACTGGACAACCACTTGTAATTTATAGGGCATTTTGAATTCAAATCCGACTGTTCCCCCCAAATTCGATTCATTAATACCGGATTAGCGGCAGATTTTCAAGGATCTGAGCCATAAATTTCATCTTAAATGTCGGTCGCCCATTCCATTTGGCCACATTTCAACAGTCAAATCATGAACAGTGCCCTTAACGGTCACTTCCAGCCAACATATGCAATTTCTCCCTGGGTAGTGTAGCTCCCTCCGCGCTATCGCAGACCCTGTGACACTTCCTTGCTTTGCACAATTTTCCAATGGCACAGCTCCCCAACCTAGGCGGTGTAGTTTATAGTCCCGCGCTTCCTTTCAGCTGCTTGGAGCGCTAAGAATGTGCTACCTTCATCTAGTCACATGATCAAACCGCTGGTGTATGGCTTCAATCGACTGCCATTCACCTTTTCTGGGAAGGGATCTCCATTCAATTTGACCAGCTATACCACTCCTCCATCGGTAATCTCCTTAATGACATAAGGCCCTAACCAGTGCAGCCTGAACTTCCCTGTAAATTTATCAAACTTAATTTCATATAAAAAAACCAGGTCGTTTACCTTAAAGGTGCACAACTTAATATGTCGATCATGCCATGCCTTTTCGCACTGATTTTGGTCCTATTGGTGAAATCCAGTGAGAAATATCTCTTCCTTAAGTTCCTCCAGCTGTGCGAACTTTTCCTCCAGGGCTCCGCGATCCGTCATACCTGTGAGTGCTACTATGCGTAGACTAGGCACAATATATTCCATTTGCATTACCGCTTCAACGCCATAGACAAGCCTAAAGGGGGTTTGTCCAGTCAAATTTTTTCATGTCATTCAATAAGCCCACAGTACTACAGGTATGCGTAGGTCCCAATCACTTCGCCGAGCATTACAAACCTTGGTCAGCACATTTTCAAACACTTTGTTGTACGCTTCCACCATCCCGTTAGCCTGCAGGTGACAAGGCGTGCTCTTCTGGTGATATACTTGAAATTCCTTTGTTAGCGCGCTGATCATCTCATTCAGAAAGTGCATACCACGATCACTCACCAAGATTTTTGGACAATTAAATCACGTTAGTACATGTTCAAAGTGGAACTTTGGAGCGGTTGCACCTGTGCAATCCTTCACAGGCTGTGCCTCCTCCCAACAAGTCAAATACTCCATCGCGGTGATAATGTATCTGGCTCCCGTCTTTCCTTGGGGCTGAATGGGTCCCACAAAATATATCGCCCATTTCTCAAAGGGTTGCAACTTCATCTATGGATTCAAAGGCATCTCGTCCCTCCGCGATGGCCTTCCAATCCTTTGACACACATCACAGGCCTTGCAATATACTTTTGAGTCTTGATGGAGGGTTGGCCACCACAACCCTGCGCGTAGAATCTTCTGCGCAGTCGCTCTTCCTGCATAGTGTCCTCCCACGGTGCCCCCATGAGCATCTGCGAGGATGCTGCTTCTTTCAAACTCAGGTACATATCGTCGCAATATCTCATCAGACCCCATTTTGTATAGATGCCCAGCTATGATAGAGAAATCTGCCATGCGCACCACTAATTCCTTCTTCTGTTGGATAATGTATCCTTCCAGGGCAGTTCTTATCGTCAGGAGGTGTATTATATCTTCAAACTGACCATCCGAAATGTGCACTGCAAATAGTTGCACGTTAGACAATCATTCCTCCAAATTAGTGTGTTCTTCTCCTGTTTCAATGCACGACAGATGGTCTGGTCCCACGTTTAGTCGTCCAGGCCTCACAATAGCCTCAAAATCATATTCCTAGAACAATAACAACCATATGCAGATTCTCCCCCCCAACACATGCTTATTGACCAGGTATTTCAACGCAGAATGAACTGTGTACATCTTAAAATGACCTCCCAACAAATAATGTCTAAACTTATGGAGTGCATATATCATGGCTAACCCTTAGGGTTCGGTAGTGGAATAGTTATTATCTGCTTTAGATAACATTTTGCTTGAAAACGCGATAGGGTAGTCCAGGTCTTCTCCACCAGCCTGTGTCAATACTACTCCTAGCGCTATATATGATGCATCGACATGTACATGAAAATCCTTCTTGCAATTTGAGAAGACTAGGATCGGCAGTGACC
The DNA here is from genome assembly GCA_031772625.1 of Pinus tabuliformis. NCBI lineage: Eukaryota > Viridiplantae > Streptophyta > Pinopsida > Pinales > Pinaceae > Pinus > Pinus tabuliformis. The sequence continues at coordinate 786,386,181 of CM062812.1, read as the reverse complement.
ATCTTTCCTTTCAACACATCCAGGCTCTTCTTACAGTGTTCTTTCCAACAAAATGTGATATCCTTTTTCAACAATTTCTCCATAGGCACAGTGATCTGGGCATAGCCTTTGATAAACTTTCTCTAATATCCTATATTCCCCAGGGTAGCGCGCAGTTGTTTCACACTTCTCGGCCCTTCCAAGTTCAGTATCACTGCGATCTTCACGGGGTCTACCATTAGTCCCTGTCTATAAACCAGATGACCCAACAAGGTCCCAAAGGGAACACAAAACAGACACTTCTTTAGATTGAGCGTGATCTGGTATCTTCTGCAAGTATCCAGCATTAGGCACAAGCTTGCTACCTGGCATTTCATTGGCCCAAACACAGTCCAACATCAAAGTATGCCTCCAAGAACTTATGAATAAATTCCTTGAACACATCAACAACTACACGCGAGAAGATCGCAGACGCATTCTTCAATCCAAACGGCATTACAGTGTACTAAAAACAACCCCCCTAAGTCGCAAAGGTTGTCTTGCTCCTATCCTCCAACGCAATTTTGATCTGGTGGTACCCCGAGAACCCGTCAATAAAGGAATATGCTTCTTGGCCACCTACATTGTCCAACACTTCATCAATGAATGAAGTCGGGAAAGGATTATGTACACAAGCGTCATTCAGCTTTCTGAGATCCTCACATATCCTTATTTCATCCTTCTGCTTCTTCTCTTTTACCACCATAGGGCTTACCCAGTTAGATTCTTCCACAGGCTCAATGATTTCTGTCGCGAGCATCTTGTCTTGCTCTAAGCGGACCTTTTCCTTATATTTCGGATTGAGATGATAGTGCCTTTGCTTAACCGGCTTTGCGTCGGGCTTCAACGTGATCTTCATATAACACCTAGGTCCTTAATTATCCCTTTTAGATCTGTAAACTTGGTAGGGAATAAATCATGATATTCACGGAGCAATTCAATGACCTTATCCACCATCGCGTCATCCTAGTAATCTCCAATCTTCTCGAATTTTGGCTCTGCCTCAGTACCAATGTTTACTTGTTTAATTTTCAACGGCGCAGTTATATTAGGGTTCTCAACCTGCGGTGCTTCAACCTTGCGGTGACCTTCTATTTCAGGGATGTTAATCTTTCGTGGATCCTCATCTTTTTCTTCAGCAGTTACATTATAGCATTCTAGCGCGTGACTCAGCTGAGTAGCCCATTTAGGTTGAATAAGGTCTAAAGGATCCTGTGGTATCCTAAATATTGCTCCTTTCACTTCTTGTAGTGCTTCATCAATATTGTCAAACCCGTCTTCAAAACTGAATGTCATCATGAATCCTTCGTGCAGGATATCCTATTCACCTGTCCCATGGCGAAGCTCTATTTCTACATACCAGTTCATCGGGACAATATCCAGGGTATGAAAGAACAAGTGCACCCATTTAGGTTGGGGCTTCTCTCCATAAGCCTAAGTCCATTTGGCCAAGTGTGTGCGCGGATCATCCTGCCCATCATATTGTTTGTCATTCTCATTTTCGGCTTCCCAAAGCGAGTCCTCATCATTCTCCTACATTCGCAAATCATCAAAGCGTCCCTTGTGCGTACCCCTCCATCTTGCGAGCATAGTGCGTAGTGCCCATTCCAACACCTGGAAGTGTTGCTTTTCTAGTACCTCCCTCTCAAATGCATCTAGAAAAATATCTACATCAGTTAGGTCATCATAAGTAAGCAGATTTCTTACCTCTGATGACACACAGTGCAGCGACCGGGTCTTCATGTTACAGCTTAGTGTAGTTACCTCATGTAATCGATTCTGCCAGCGTTCTAGTTCCTCATCAGAGTTTGAGGTGCATGAACTCTCGCAATCCCATGTAATTCATCCATCCGTTGTTGGATTCACCCAGTCTCAGTCTTGCGTTATTATCTTGTAGATACAGTCCAGATCGTCATCGCTCTCATAATCGTGGACTAGTTCAGTATAGCACGATCCCTCAGCAGGGTCTAGGGGTACTATTACGTGTAGCGATTTCTTCTCAAATATCTATTTTGCTTCTTTAGATTGATTACTACATTCATATTAGTTGCCCAATCGATTCCAAGGAACGCAGGTTAAGGGTTACTGTCATCCATAATTTCTATTACTTCAAAATCAGCCAGCGCACTCACACCTTCAATATCCATAGTCACCCCCTACATCCGCCCCATGGGGATGATCTTCTGCTGATTCACCATCCTTAGCTAAATCAGAGACCATTGTAACGTGGGTCTCCCCATCCGTTCCCAAGTCTATTTAGGTAGGATGTTCGCATCTGATCCTAGGTCCAAAATAACCTGATCCATCTCATATTCTCCTATCTGCGCAGTCAGTCTCATCTCTCGTCCCGTCCTTGTTTTATGCTTACCTATATTTTTCACTACGCGCGGCTCAGTCATGGTGTTTCCAGTGCATCTATTTATGAGCTCCTATAGCCCCTTCACAGCCTTCCTATCACGCAGTAACTTCATACAGGTTTCTAGGAAAGTTGTAAGCATAGAAGGGTCCATCTCCTGATCATGCTTGTCCTTTCCTTCCGAGGTGGAGGCCTTAGTGAAGTTCTTCTTCACTTCCATGAAGGTTTCATGTGTGTGCTCCAAGTCAAACTCAGTCTCCTTTGCTGGAGCTTTGCAAACCAACGTACCATCTTCTGGTTGTTTCCCATTGTCATCCCTTGCTGCGATTCTACTTTGGAGCACTATATTCACGTTCAGATCTTGTTTGCGCGGCTCAGACCTCATCATCTGTAGGTTTTGATTAGGCTGCAATGGTAATGCCCCTTTGTCACGTATCCTTGCTATCAACGTAAGACAGTCTTCCGTTTCATGATCAAACAGAGTGCAATACTTGCACGATAGATGTGTTGGGTTGGTACAATCGCGGGCATAATGTCTTGGTCCTTCCCAATTGTAGCAGATCAATTGTCCCCAACCTCTACCAGGTCCTCCTCCACCTCGGCCTCGTCCGCGCCCCTGAAATCCTGTCTGTGCCATCCCTACGCTCTGGTCAGGGGGCTGCGTTTCGGCCCGAACCCTATAGGCGGGAGTTCTATCCATCATCAATTCATAACTTCTGCAATTACGCTCATCATCCCCTACTGACCTATAAGAGTTGCAGAACAGTTGTTGCGGTGTCTATACAAACTTCTGCAACAGATGACAGTTATCCATGGCATGTTTTCCTACTACCTAACAGATAGCGCACCACAATGCAAGCCCCGCGCTTGGTCCTGCTTGAGCTTCTGGCCTCAAAGGCATTGGTCCTCCTCCTATAAGGTAGTTCACAAATACCAGGAAATGGTATTTTTCATGCCCCTAACTCTTGCATTTCAGACACCATACCTCTTCGTGCACCTCTAGTCGAATTGTCCTATCCTGCTTCAAGCTTTGCATCTCAAGGCAAAGATTTTTCAGCTGCGCATGGATCTGTTGAACCCCCAAATTTGGATCTTGCATCAGTGTTTCATGCAACCTCATTGCGATCTCCAAGGCCTCTGCCTAAGTTTTTATCTTCTGCTGTGATAGCGCAACCCTTAAGTGTGGCAGGAGTGAAGCCACAAACCACTCGCGATGTTGTCCATCCATTAGGTTCATGTTAGCTTCGCGGATTGTACACTTCAACCTCTAATCGAGTTCCCAAGGTGTCTCACCTGGTTGCATCGCGATTTCTTTGAACCCCACAATAGATTGTGCTTCAGACTTAGGCCTACTGAATTCTCTATTCAATGTTGTCTGGATGTCTGCCACTCCAACATTCGGGTTATCATTAGCATACTTGATATACCAGGTTAGCGCGCGATCCTGCAGAGCACTAACCAATGTTGCCTTCTTCATGTTGTCATTTGTAACGCCCTAAGCTTCCCATACAGATTTCACAACGAACTAGAATTGGTCCGGGTTCTCATTCCTTGAGCCTTTGAACAAAGGCAGCTTCACTGAATTTGCCGTACTAAACTGCGGTGGAGGTGGAGGTGGAGGTGGTACAGTGAAGTCATAGGTGATGGTGGTGAAGTTGGAGGTGGTGTGGGTGGAGGTGGTATTCGCGGGAATCCTTTCCTTATTAACTGAATATCACTTCGTGGAGAAACCTACGTTATTCCCTCTTCGTCACCTCGCGGAGGTGAAATCAACAGACTATATTCAGGACCCTTTTTTCCTTCGTTCCTGTAAGTTTTTCCACTTCGTGTAGCCCCAAACATCAAGGTAGCTGCATAACCCATTTTTCGTACAATAACATTTTAATCCAGGTATTCAAAGATTTCACATACTTACCTCGCGGTCCTTTGAAAAAGTGTCGCTCCGCCTCGTTGTAGCTGACTGAGGTGTCGACCGCAAATTTAGTTACAAATCCTCCTATGACATGATCGAGCCAATGATCGATAGCACAGATGATCTTATTATCTACTAGCTTCACGATCCACTCGTATATCTCAATTGGAAAGGAGCAGAAAAAGATCTCGTGGATCTCTGTATACATGTACCTATCCAGCCACTGTTCCTTTGTTAGTCACGGGTTTTTGTTCTCCTGTGCCACGAATTCATGGATCTTCCTATCCAACCAGTCTCCAATCTCTTTCTCATTCGAATTCCAGTGATACGACATCACACATCTCTTATGCATATTCTGATCCTAGAAAAGTAACCTTTTGTTGGCTTGAGGGGGCCTGACCCAGGTTCAGCGTTAATTAGCCAAACAAATCCCTACACTACTGGCCCTTTTGGCATCAGCCCGCGGAGTGCGGACCGAAGTCTCACCCGAAGTAGTATGGGGGGATGCTAGAACCAAGTTTCTACACCTTGAGATGGTCGTGATGTCGTTTAATTCCCTTTATTCCTGCCTTTGTGCAGGTCTCTTCGCTCTAGGGCTTGCCAATTGAGCCCTCTATTCCGTCCTTCAATACCTCCGTGAAAGGGTTCAGTTGTCCTTCGCGCAACCCTAACCCTTGAACTAGACCCTTTTGCGTTGTTAGGGTTGTGTGCGTGTATATTCGTAAACTAGTCTAAGTGTCTTACTTATTTCATTAGATACTCACAGTTAGCACCGCATAAGCAGATATTCTTATATGCATTCAATTATCCAACATAATTATACAAATTCACGCATCGCATAAGAATTATAAAGGGAATTCATACATAGAATGATAAGATGCATTAATTGGAACAAAGACACATAAATTGCAGAATACTTTTTTTTATTGATATCTTCCAAGCAATTACAAACTCTATTTGCCCTATGCACATAGCTGCAGGGGTCCATGCACTCAGCTGCGGACTTCTACTCTAGGCCTCTACGCACTCAGCTGCAAAGCCTCTACCTACACTATGACCCAAAACTTAGACTTCTTACTTCAGAGCTATCACTCTCTTATCTTATGTCTCTCCAAAACTACTTAGAGTTTAGCTCTTTTTATACAATCCCATGGTCCGTAGACCATGGGTAGATCTCTTACAGCCGACTTTACTTTACAAAACTTAGGGTGGACAACCCTTTATTATTTATAACACCTACACGCTCCACGACCACAAAATGCAGAGTCTTTACAAGTTTCTTACAAAATTTGACCAAAATATGGGCTTTTAGCCCCAAAACTGTCCTTCGGGGGACCCCGTTCCCAACACAAAATCAAAATGAAAAATATGCCTGCGACATAAATATTAGCACGTGGAAAAAATCCTAACGTGAGCTCTACCTACCTCATATGGCCATCACCAAATTCCTAAGCACATGATGCTCCATTACATCACAAAGAGACCCTTGCATGTCTAAACCTCGATTAGCGATAAAATGACTCATCTAAGGGGAAACAAATTTGTTACATCATAAAAGGCAAGCTCTAACCCTTGATATATAAGCAGTAATACAAGGAATAGTCAAGAAGAAGTAAAAGGAACACAAGAGGAGTGGTAAAACCAGGCCAAGCTAATAACTCATGCATCCACAAATGATCTGTCCTCCCACCTATACATTCAAGATGTTGACACCCCCATCAACTAGTCCCTTTGACCATGGCGCTGGACCATGAATTCTTATCCAATCCATTACCACATTATTATATGCTAACACCTATTGATTGAACAGTGAACCGAGGAAATGTTACCTTCCTTAAGGGCTGGAAGCAACTACTAAGGTTGACCATTAGGAACACCTACTAAGGGAGAAAACAAATTTGTGAGAACTTGGTCTTGATTTTGAAAGGTGACCTTTGTTTGAAGTATTAATGTAAAAATCCCAATTATTTTTCCACCTATGAATGCATTGTATATATTTGACAAAAAAAATGGGTTGAGTCAAGGAACACATATTCCAAAGGTTGGGGAGGTTAATTGCTTGGGATGGTTTAAGGTTTCCTTGCATCAGGAAATATAAACTATTTTTGAAATCCATTGAAGGTTGGTTGGTGTGTGCCTTAATTGGAATGGTTTTCTGAATTTATGGACTTGAAAAAAGGACAAGAATACATGTTGCTTTGGAAAAATTACAAAGCATAAGGATGAAAATTAATGAAGTATGGGTTGTGTGGGCAGTTGGGAACATTGAAAATTCAGGTTGTAAGGAAAGTAGACAAGGGGATAACATCGCCTAGGGAGGGGGAAGAAGAGACCAACAATCAACAAGAGCAAGGGAGAGTGGAGAGAGCATTCAAATAAGCATGGTTCACCAGAGAAAGAGAGCACGTTGATGGATTCTAAGTAGGATGGAGGATCTTCGAGGCTCATCCTACAAATTAACAAGCGAGAAGGGGCTTTGTGTTTCCCTCAAACAAAGAAGAGAATCTCTGAAGGGTTGATAGTAGAGGAATCATCCTGAAATACAACAGAGGAAACAATCAGATATCATATTTTAGTTGGCAAGAAGGCATGAGAGACTCCTATCAGGTGAGGAACAAAGCCTCTCAATTCCCTGTTGGCCAGAGTGTGGAGATGGTTTTCTATAAAATCCCTTGAAGACTAGTGTGGAGGATTATCCCTTGGATTCCTAAAAGGAGGATTATGAAGGCCTTCTTGTTATGTTATCTTACAGTAAGTTTTTGAGTCCCTAAGGTCGGTGGGACCACTTTGTTGTAGTTTGAAGGGTGGAGATATGCATCTTTGGATTCCCTTAATATTCTATGGTGGAGAAGAAATATCTGGACTCCCTAGAATTTATTGGTTGTTGAATAGATGAAGGGTGGAGGAAATAGGACTTTGGACTCCTTGTGCTTTTGTTGACTACTAAATAGTTGGTGGGTGGAGGTGGGAGAACTTCTAGAGTCTTTGTTTCAACTAGCAGTTGGACTTTTAATCCCTTGAGAAAAAACCACCTCAGTCTCTAGAATCTGGCTCGAAGGTGACAACTACAAGTAAGGACTGGTTGTAGCTTATTTATGTTTGGGTGGAGAGTTTAAGTCCAACTCTTAGTTGCCAGCCTATTCACTACATGATATAAGTATTCATTTATGCTCACGATGCTTAAATGATATGTACCTTTTATCATATTGGTTAAATGATTATATTGATGTTTAGGAATGTGAATTCTTGTGTGTTAATGGATGTTAAAATTTCCCGATATACCTGTTTGAAGGAATGGTTGGAACTCTATGTGTTGTGTGAGCATGGATAACATTGATCTTCAAATCAAAGGACTAAATGAATCTCTGTGTGTATTTGTGAGATTTGATGAAATGGTGATTGGCATGTATTGTGGATTTCCATATATATATATATATATATATATATATACACACACACACACACACACACACACACATATATATATACTGTGGATTTCCATATATATATATATATACATACACACACACACACACACATATATATGTATTGAGGAAGTTGGTTAAGTTCCCTGTGGTTTAGTGAAGGGCAGTAAGATGTTGGGTCTATGTATTTTAATGGGCAAATAGACAACTCAAGGTTTGTATTGTTCCAATGCAATGTGGGAAAAGTTAATTGTGCATTTTAGCAATCCCTACTAGTTGCATGCACACTATGAGCCATGGCTTCCATCGCCATGAAGTGAGGGAAGGAATCCATGAGATTTAACAGATCAAGTCTCAATAGGTCATGGAGGTTCGGTCGAAGCGAGATTAATTTATATTTTCAAAAATATTTCAAAGTATGAAAAGCTTACGAAATAGGATTCAATCTATCGGTGGGACCTTCCAAGTCATATGTTGGGTTTAATAGCCATGTCAGGTGGAATAGTAGGTCAACGCCTGATACAAGAATTATAGTCAACCAAGGATAAAAGTCGATTGAGTCAGGTCAGATGCCCTGGTCAGGGGGTTGGTCTGGTTAGATAGGTCAAGGTCGGCCAATCAAAACTAAAGTGGAGGCATCCCGTAGGGAGGTCTAAGGTCGGGGTTCAAGCTCTTGTTAATTTTTGTGTGTAACAGAGTGGCAGAATAGGCCAACCTCTGAGTACTTGGAAGAAATTGTTTGTCTGCATGGATTGATCCATGCTAGCATAAATGGTGCATCAAGCTCCATGTGGGTTAGCATGTGACTGCCACCTGTGATTGGTGACAATGTGACAAGATCCATAAGTGGCCTACCTTTGAATGACAATATCTTTTGATCCGTAAGTCAAATCAAGGTGAAAATTATGTCATTTTGAAGGTCTCGACGAGATGAAAAAAAATGTCATCCATTTTAAGTTTTGAGGAAGTCAAAAGTTGTCAAAACATTTGGGCCCCATTTCCATAACATGACCATGGGGATTGGGTCAGGATAGTAACTATCTCCCTCTACCCTTGGTTAGGGTTGGGGTTAGTAGAGGGCATGTTTTTACAAAGCGGTATCAAAGCATCCAAGTTTGACACTTGGAGTGGATGGGGTCTATCATGGGAAAAATAATTGTTAGGTCCTTCCAAGCCTTGAGAATAAGATGGTACTTTATTACTAAGTTAATAGAGCAAAAAGGGGTTCCATATTGAATTTCTGAAAGTGGAAAAAAACAAGCATTTGGGTGTTTAAATCTAGTTTGTTATTGATCATTGTGTGTGCTAACCATTTGTGTTGACTAATATATGTTGTTGAATATGCATGCATAGGTAGTGATGTTAATGATTTGATTATTGACTGATATGATGCACTTTGAAAACATTCTTGAAGTAGACCTTGAGGACATCTAGTTAGCGGTAGTACATCATTTTCAGAAGTTAGCTTGGATACATTCTTGAAGAACCTTTTGAGTAGGTATTAAGACATTTGTCGAGTGGACTTAAAATTTAAGACCCTTGTAGACAATCTTGGAGATCTTGATGCATGATTGAAGCCATCAAGAGGTGACCTTGGAAACTTTTGTTTGGGTGAAATGAAGAGCAGTGGTGACACCTTCTATAAGACAAGGTTGTCATTGATGATATGATGTGGAGACTATGGTGAAGCTGAAGATTGACAGGGCTCAGTGAAGAAGACTTTGGGAGCCGTGAAGAACAACTTAACATATCTTGACAAAGTGAAGCTATATGATTGGTCCTTGGAGCTGGTCCTCCTAAACTCAAGGTTGGTGCCTTGGATAAGATAGGGTCAAATCCCTAGAGGTCTAAGCTTCACTAAAGTCCAAGTAGGTGCTTGGAAAATCCCAGGTTGGAGCCTAGGTGTCTTCATTAAGGGTTGGAGCCCTACCCATATTGCACTTGATTCATTATAAAGATTATATTAATAAAATAATTTGCTTCTATTGTTAATTTTTGTGTTCTAAATATAAGTGATCTAACTAGTAAAAGTAACAATTGAAAATAAATATTGATTCACCCCCCTCTCAATATTTAACAATGTAAACTTTGAAACGGGAACTATAAACTCAAAACGTGAACTCTGGCCAAAAAACCCAAAAAAAACATCAAAAACAGTGCTAAACACGAAAAGTGTTGATGCTGGAATAACACCTTTTTTTTTCTTGGGTAAATTTTCAACATGTTTTAAAAATGGCGGTGAAAACCAATTTTTTGCGCAAAAATTATCCAAAAAACACCCTAAAAAATGAATAGTGTTAATTCTGGAAGAACACTTTTTTTTTCAAAAGTAAAATATCAACATTTCGAAATAATGGCGTAAAATATTTTATCATGACCCCGAAAAACATTAAATTTAAAAAAAAAATAAAAATAAAAATTAAAACAATGAAAAAACACAAAACAAAAAAAAGTTTTAAAAAATAACAAAACATAAAATAAAAATATAAAACTTAAAAAAATCAAATATAAAAAAAATATCAATGAAAAAAATGTAAAAAAAAAAAAAAAAAATAATGGTAAAAATTAAAAAACTAAAAAAAATTATAAATTATAAACGAATAAATAGTAAAAAAAAATAAAAATAAAAAATCTTGTAAACCATCAAAAAATTGGCAAAAAAAAAAAAAAATGGAAAAGAAAAAAAAACATTTAAAATAAACTAAAAATTAAGTAGGTAAAAATAGAAAAATTAAAAAAAAAAACTAAAAACAAACTAGATCTAAAAAAAAATAGAAAATTAAAAAAAAAAAATAAAAAAATACTAAAATTAAGATTAAAATGTTGATTACTTAAAAAAACAAATATAAAAATATATATAAAAGACAAAAATAAAAAATAAAAAAAGTTAAAAAACAAATGTCTCACAAATCAAAAAAGAATTTGGAAAAAATATAATATATATAATATATATATATATATATATATATATATAAGTAAAAACAGAGAAATTAAAAAGAAACATCGACAAAAAAAAAAAAAAAAAAAAAAAAAAAAACTAGTTTTTAAAAAAAATAGAAAATTAACGAAAAAAATTAAAAACTAGTGAAATTAATATTAAAAAAAAACAAAAATAAATTCAAATTAAAAAAAAAAAAAAAAAAAAAAAAAATGCATATTTTTTATTAAAAAAAAAAAAAAAAACCTAATTACTTTTTATTAAACCTACAATTTTTATTTAAAAAAAAAATAAATTTAAATTTTTTTTTAAACGATGTTTTTTTTAAATCTAAAAATATAATAAATTAAAAACATTTTAATTTTTTTCCAAAAAGTTTAATTTTTTAATTTCAAATTTATAAAATTATTAAAAAAAAAAAAAAAAAATTGTGTTTTTTTTTTTAACAGATTTTTTTTTATTAAAAAAAAAATCGCTGCCCTCCACCGCCCGTGGTGGCGCGGCCGTGGGCGGAGGGCCTGCCAGCAGGCACCTCCGCCCACGACCGCGCCACCACGGGCGACCGAGGGGCGAGAGGGAATCGCCCTCTCGCCCCCCGGCCGCCCGTGGTGGCGCGGCAGTGGGCGGAGGTGCCTACCGGAATCGCCCTCCCGCCCCCTCGCCGCCCGTGGTGGAATCGCCCTCCCGCCCATGGCCGCGCCACCACGGGCGGCGAAGGGCAGCAATTTTTTTTTTTTTAATAAAAAAAAATCCGTTAAAATAAAAAAAACAAAATTTAAATTTTTTTTGTAATAATATTTTAAATTTGAAATTAAAAAATTAATCTTTTTGGAAAAAAATTTAAAATGTTTTTATATTGTATTTTTGAATTAAAAAAAAAATGTTTAAAAAAAAATTATAATTTATTTTAATAAAAAAAAAATTGTAATTTTAATTTTAACCTTTTTTAAATAAAAATGTTAGTTTTAATAAAAATAATTATTATTAACTTCTTCTTTTTTTTAATAAAAAATATGCATTTTTTTGGTTTTTTTTTTAATATAATTTTAATTTATTTTTTGGTTTTTTTTTTTTTTATAATTTGAATTTCTTTTTTTAACAAAAAAAAATATGTATTTTTTTACAAAAAAAAATATGTATTTTTTTAATAAATTGTAAATGTTTTTTTATTTATTTTTTCGTTAGAAAAGACATATTTTTCGCCATTTTCATATTTTTTTGGGTTTTTTTTTTTTTTTTTTTATAATTTGATTTTATTTTTGTTTTTTTTAATATTAATTTTACTAGTTTTTTAATTTTTTTCGTTAATTTTCTTCTTCTTTTTTTTTTTTTTTTTTTTTTTTTTTCCCTAGTTTTTGCTAATGTTTTTTCTTAATTTCTCTATTTTTACTTACTTAATTTTATATATCTATATATTTTATTTTTTATTTTTCCAAATTCTTTTATGGTTTATGAGATAATTTTTTTTTAACATTTTTTATTTTTTAATTTTATTTTTGTCTTTTTTATATTTGTTTTTTAGAGACAATTATTTCATTTGGATTGAAATTTTAATTAACAATGTATAAATATGTAGAATATCGAAAATGAAAAATATCGACCTTCTTTTTTAAATATGCAAAACAATAAAAACCTCATTACAAAAAAAAAAATTAAAGTAAAAAAATAGGTCTTTTAAAAAAAGGGTTTGATGCAGAATAACCACTTTTTTAAATTAGCATGAAAATCACTACCATTCTAAAACGCAATGTACATAAAAAAAATTAAAGTGCCAAAAACTATGCTCTAAAAAAAACATTTGTGTTCTGCATCACCCATTTTCAAAATCGGGTCACTTTTTTGCTATCTTTACAAAACGAGTAACATTATCAGTTCTCGTTTCAAAGTTTACATTGTTATTTCCAACATTGGTATCGGAGCCAATACATTCACTCAAAGCCTAATAGCCTGAAGGTTGATCACTTAGAACACAAATGGGGAAGTCAAGGAAGAAAGCCTCTAATCCTCCTAAAGATGTGTCATCATCAACCATCAAAACTCAAGACAATCAATTTGAGAAGATTCCAGTATTCAATGGAAATTTGCGATATGGAAGATGAGAATGAGGAATTTACTAGTAACTCAAGGCATTGATGTATGGAAATAAATGATTACTGATGACCCAATGAATGAAGAATCCAAGGAGTACAATGCAAGAGCTATGAAGACAATCTTGAATGGGTTATCAAATTCAATGAAGGTTAATTTGGAAAAATGTTCATTAGCAAAAGGCTTATGGGGAAAACTTCATGATCTTCACTCAAAAGGAGCATTGATCACTAATCAATAAGATGATGTATTGCAAGAAGGAAATCCAGAGACCATCAAGATAGCTGAAGATAATAATGATAAGACTAAGGGAGACCTAGTAGATGAAGACGATTTTGAAGAAAATCTCTTTACTAAACTTATGGTTTCCATGGGAGAGATTATCAATTTGAAAAATGAAAACGAGGAACTTAAGAAGAAATATCTAGCTAGTGACCAAGACCAAACAATGAAGGAATTTGACCTTCTCAAGCTTCAAGTACAAGAAAGAGATGAAGAGCTCCCCAATCTTAAGGAGGAATTTCATCAAAACAAAATAAAGCATCATGAAGAAGTCATATCCATGACAAATCACTTGGATAAGGCAAAGAAACAGGAAGATACCTTGTCAAGTCACCTTGAACAAAGGATCAAGAGATTGAACAAACTTGAAGAAGAGATTGATCAATACAAGGTAGAAGTCTCCTCTCATAAATCTCAACTAGAAGATGCAAGAAAGCTAGTACAAGGAGCTGAGAAGACAATGGAAGCTTTGGAATTCATAGAAGGACAGGTCGATGAAGCAGAAAAGGAGAGAAACACCATGATATGTTAACTAAAAGCCAAGGATGAACAAATCTTCAAACTAAAATCTGACATCAACCTTCTCAAGGCTGAAACATGTAAAGCTACAAGGATCAAGTAAGAAATGGAGAGCAGTCTAGCTAAGGAAAATGAAGAAATATTCAAAATGAAATTGGATATCATCTCCCTTAAAATAGAAGCAAATGAAGCTACTTGTATCAAGGAAGAAATTGAAAAACAACTAGCTAAAAGGAATAATGGCTCTGAAAAATTGGAAGAAGAGATTGTCTCCCTCAAGAAAAAGGTTGAAGGAATGGACAAAATCTTGAAGAGCTCTCAAACATTAGATGACATGCTCAATCATCAAAGGTATCCATTTGATAAATCAGGTCTTGGCTATGAAGGTGATTCCTCAAGCAAGGGTGACCATACTTCAAACAACAAGGACATGAGGAAGTCTGATGGAAATAATGATGCTCCCATTTCCAACGAAAAAAAGGAGAAGAGTAAAGACAACAATGGAATAAATCCCGCTCAAAGAAGACTTGTAGATGATGTCAAGAATACAAAAGATGATGAATATTATCAAGGAATCCCAAGGCATAAAGGCTTCATAAGTACATCAAGGAAATCTCCATCTCTCAGGTACCAAATTTTATTTCTTGGTTATTGTTATGCTTGTACAAACTTTGGACACATGGAAAAAGATTGTAGGGCATATCACAAAGATAAATATTATGGTCCCCCTCAATCTCTGAGAAGCAATTTTGCAAGAAATCAAGAATTCTTTTTCATGAACAACATAGAATGCTTAAAGTGTCATAACATTGGTCATATGGCACGTAATTGTGGCTTGACTTGGGATCCTACACAAGCTAGAACCATGCTAGAGAATTAAGTTACACAAGTATGGAGAAGGAAGCAAATACAATCTGAAAAATCTCTTAAACTCTCCAGCCAACAACACATGTTGTTGACCTATTCTTTGACAATCTAAGCATTTGATGGGGAGACTCTACCAAAAGGAAGATCATGCATACAGTTAGGAGGAGCTTATGATGATTAAGAATTCTTTCAGAATCTATCCGTGAATGAGCCCTATGAAATTCTTGGTGAGCCACATGGACAATCATCCTTTGATAAATCGTCTCTTGGGAGAAATTCCATTGAAGAACATGATCCATTATTCATCCATGAACTATTATTAAATATCTCGTCCACTTGATCACTAAGTAGGTAATCTTTCATGAGCTAAAGGAGGTCGTGTAGATAGGGGGAGTTGGTTCATCACATGAATAGATGTAAGCACATCTATCATGGGTCACATTTCCATAAAGAAGAGCACCATGACAGGGGGAGTAACGTACCTATGAAGAACTACTTTTTGAAAGAAAAAAAGCAGCTTGACAGGGGGAGTACTTGGGCACCCTGTTTTCCATTGATGTCAAAGGGGGAGAGAATGTTGGAAGCACAAGAATATTTCCATCAATGACAGAGGGGGAGATTGTTAATCTAGGTTTTCATTGATGTCAATATGGCATTGACCAAGATGTCAATATTCCTGAGATGGCTAATGATAATGAAAACTCTTGTTTGACAATGATACCATGAATGAAGATGTTAAGCCGCTAAGAAGAAGTCTTGTCCTAGATGTCTATTGTTCATAATGGATCACTGCACTATCATGATGACATATATGGTAACATTACATTTGATGACATGGAAAATGAAGGCATTGGAGATCACTTGACGACATGATAATTAAATACATAACAAGTGGAGACCTCACTTAAAAACTCCTGGTGACAAAGAAGAAGCCCATATTGTCCTAATCATTTCTGCACTAAATAACGACCAGTCACATTAAAAAATGTTTTTCACCTCCTTAGAGGCATAATCTCATTATGATACCTAGACCATCTTTTAGAGCATAATTTTTCCTTTCCAATGATCTATTACACAACCCAAAACTCCAAGTGGTTTGAAATTTATGTATTTTTGAAGCTAATTTGTTAAATCTGGATAGGGAGCTGAATTGAGCAATCTACTCAAGTCGGCCTCCAAACAGAGCATGTGACTGTTCATTTCGAGGACTGAAAGGGTATGTAAAGAGAGGCTCACACCTTTATTTTCCTCAAATAATTTTGGTGAAAACACGGAGAAAAGGGACAGAACATCTAGGAGGATGTTTTAAGATCATGGTTTGGGCATTTTCTGTGATTAAAATATTCTTAAAGAGCTCAAAATTAAGGATATAACAACAGAACTTGTGATAGCCACTTTTGGAGGATTATTTGT
Source organism: Pinus tabuliformis (assembly GCA_031772625.1). Taxonomy (NCBI): domain Eukaryota; kingdom Viridiplantae; phylum Streptophyta; class Pinopsida; order Pinales; family Pinaceae; genus Pinus; species Pinus tabuliformis. The sequence goes on along the minus strand of CM062812.1, from coordinate 786,370,363 downwards.
AATAAATATCTCTTTATCTCAGGATCCATTTCACCTTTTGGAGAAACCTGGATCTCTGTTTGATAATATTGTGTAGCTCGGATAAACATTCTTTGAAGAACAGTCTCCTGTGGACAAATTGCAGACTCTTGTGCCTTGGTTTTATGGAAGAAGTGCATATTTTTGGACAGAAAACAATCCTGCCATAAATCAGACAATAGACTTTGGATACCTTTCAAGGCCTCGGACAATTACTTGGGAAGAAGCTTGGTCAATCTGCCTTTATCTCGGATCCGTGGAAGATGTTAGTGTTAGTCTTTCTAGCCTTCCTCCAGTGATCAAATATACTCTTACAAAGTGGTCTTAGAATGTCAAGGTCAAATTTTGTCATTTCAAAGAGTTTTCAAGCAAAATTTGGTCATTAGGCATTAGGTCTAGGGTTTGCTTTCACTCCTTCTAAATTTGTCCAAATGTTGGTCCATGTCACCATTCAGCTGAGTTTATCATCATTCATAGGGTTTTCATTATCATGTCAGTGTCTAATGAGTCATTTTACACCTTGTTCATGCTTCAGTTGCACCTAGGTAAGGTCATTTCCCTCTCCTAGGGTTTTGAAAGCTAATTTCTCTTGAATGGTCAAATCATTAGCAAAACTTGTATCCTGATGTTCATACACCTTCCCCTATCCTTCATGTACCTTATCAAATGCTTCCCATCACTGAGATCCCCCAAATTCCTCATTTTCGCGCAAACCCTAGTTTCTTGCTACAACCTGCCAATTTTCTAGGTTGGGCCTGTGTTTTGCCCTTTTGGACCCCTTCCCCTCACTCAATCTCTGAGATTCCACTTTCCCCTGCTTCCTAACATTCCTCCCTACTCCCAAAAATTTCCTCAAGAATTTAGAAGCCCCTTATCCCCTTCATTTCGCTTCATTTCGACAAAATTCCTTGTTTCACACATCGGGATAAGTTTCACTCAAAAGATGTTTCAGAGAAATCAAAGATGAATTTTGGAAAACTAAGAGAGGTTTTTGTCATGCCAAAGAAGAAAAACCTCCTTCACTTTTTGCACAGGTGTCATGGTTTTAGAGAAATGTCAAAATTACAATCGCCAGATCCAAGGAGGTTGGCCAAGGCACTAAAACGACGGAAAAGGCCTGATCCACTCCAAATTTTGGCCAAAGCCTCTTTGACTGAGCATGGTACTTGATTGGGGACTCCCAACCCAAATTTCAAGAAATTTGGAGAAAATTTTGTCAATTGTGAATTTTTTGTTCCAAACACAGGTTTTCTTCACCAACACGTCGCGCGCCGCGCGCGACCCTTTCGATGGGCAACTCCTTTTCAAGAAAACTCAGCATTTTTGGATTTTTCATGCAAATATACACTTGCTCAGCAATTGCCAAGAAATTTCACCAAGTTTTGGGCCTCCAGAAAGTCAAAAGACAAGCAAAAAATGACTTTCTGCCACCTTTTTGACACACAGGAAGCAGTCTTGGGAGATTGCAATTTTGGAGGGGAAAATGGCCACCAAATTCAGAAATTCCACTTGGGTTGGAAAGTAGACATCCAGAACTTTCCAACAAGCCCACTTTTTCCTCATTTGGACACCTGGAAGTGCCTCAAAAGTAGCTCCAAAGGCGCGCGATGCGTTCAGGACCTGCACACGACGTGTTGGGCAGTTTTCACAGAAATTCACCTACAGCTCAGCAAAACGCAATTTTGACTGGATTTGACTTTTTGGAGTAGATTTTGATCTTCCTTGTTGTAAATGATGTAATTTTATGATATTTTGACACTTATTTATCTCTTCTAGAAGATTCATTCATGAGATAGGCAAAAATTTAATGAATGAATTGGTTTCCTAGCTTATAGAGGCAAGTTGTTTTGACTGCCTAGTTTTCAGTGCTCAGTTTAGAATTGGTTGAAACAACTCCTAGGATAGTGAGCTCGACCCTTAGAGGTAAGGAAAGATGTTAGATTGCCTATATTATGTACTTTCTTGGTCATTTTCATGGTTGGACTCTTGAGGGAGAAAGCTTCTATTGTATTACTCATTGTATCTCTGCAATTTTTGGCAAAGGAAGACCAGGGTTTTGCAGTCCTTTTTGGGATTCCTGTGGTTACATGTATTGATGGTGTGTTTCTCTTTGTACTTGTAATTTTGTTATGTGAATCATCTTCTTACTTTTTCTTCTGCAAATTAGGCAAATGAAGTGTTAAGGTAGAATTCATGGTTGCTATGCTCTGCCTTTAAGTTTGCTTAATATCAATGTTTTCAGCTGTTTAAGGAGAATTCAAGGTGATTTCTTGCTCTCCTTAGCTCCTCACTAGTCATTCTCATCCATCCAAATCTTTCAAAGGCATCAATACAGTGTCCTACCTTGCCCCAAAGAACTCCCTGCAAAAACTGTGTCCAATCCCCGCACCCAAAATTGCCTTTCCCCGATTTTCCACCAAAATCCCAAAAATCTCAAACCAAACCTTTTATCAATTTAATAGCCTAAAATTAGTGTTCTTTATTGGTTATCTCCGCCCTTTGAATATCATTGCTGAGATATACCGGAGAGAGCCCTCTCCTGCCCCGTAGGGCTAGCTACGAGGCTAAGTGGTTTGATGTTGCCTTGGAGTTTGCCTTTCTCAACCTGAGGTGAAATTCCAAGCACTAACAGAAGATACTCATAACATAATTTCATTGCAAATTGATAGGATTCTACACCAATAAGGATTAAGGTATATGACACTTTCTTGTGAGGCATTTCCTATCTCTATATCACTGTTGTTGTAGGAATCTACTACAGCTATAAGGGTCAAAGATTGAAAGAGTTTTTTAAGACGTGGAGCTGAAGGCTTGAAGCCTTTGAAGAAGATTATGATCACATTATAAAACAACCCAGAAGACAATCTTAAAAAATGCTAGGATAATCTTGAAATCTGCTTTCAAGTCAAAATTGGTACACCATTAAAAAATATTGGAACTACTGTAAAGTATGCACTTGAAGGAATCGTGAAGAAAGTTTAGAACAAGATTGAAGACCTTAGTTAAAGAAAACTTGGAAAGTAGACTTTGAAGACATTGTGGAGCTACTTGTTGAAGTGCACCCATAGACCCTTAAAGCACCTTTGAAGACCTTTTGGAGCAGCCTTTCGTGTGCGGTCTTAAAAAAATACATGGAACATCACTGAAGCATTGTTGAAGAAAGTCTTAGAGCAATCTTGAAGCAAGGATCAACATTTTTTTGGATCAGCCTTGGATGGGAAATCTTGGGCAATATTAGTCAGCACTTTGAAAGCGTTCTTGAAGTAGAACTTGAGGACATCTAGTTGGCGGTAGTATATCATTTTCATAATTTGGCTTGGAGACATTCTTGAAGAACCTTTTGAGCAGGTATTAAGACATTTGTCGAGTGGGCCTAAAATTGAAGACCCTTGTAGACAATCTTGGAGATATTGACGCATGATTGAAGCCATCATGAGGTGACCTTGGAGACTTTTGTTTGGGTGACATGAAGAGCAGTGGTGACACCTTCTATAAGACAAGGTTGTCATTGACGATATGACGTGGAGACTATGGTGAAGTTGAAGATTGACAAGGCTAGGTGAAGAAGAATTTTGGAGCCGTGAAGAACAACCTAACATATCTTGACAAAGCAAAGCTATAGGATTGGTGTCCTTGGAGTTTTTGCTCCTAAAATCAAGGTTGGTGCCTTGGATAAGATAGGGACAAAGCCCTAAAGGTCGAAGCCTCGTTAAATTCCAAGTAGGTGCTTGGCACATCCCAGGTTGGAGCCTGGGTGTCTTCTTCAAGTGTTGGAGTCCTACCCATATTGTACTTGATTCATTATAAATATTATATTAATAAAAACATTTACTTCTATTGTTCATTTTTGTGTTCTAAATATAAATGATCTAACTAGTAAACTTTACAGTTGAAAAGAAATATTGATTCACCCCCCTCTCAGTATTTCCAACAATTGGTTTCAGAGCCAGTACCTTCACTTAAAGCCTAACAGCTTGAAGTTTGATCACTTAGAAGAAAAATGGGGAAGTCAAGGAAGAAAGCCTCCAATCCTCCTAAAGATGTGTCCTCATCAACCATCAAAACTGAAGAAGATCAATTTGAGAAGATTCCAATATTCAATGGAAATTTTGAGATATGGAAGATGAGAATGAGGAATTTCATAGTAAATCAAGGCATTGATGTATGGAAATCAATGATTATCGATGACCCAGTGAATAAAGAATCCAAGGAGTACGATGTAAGAGCTATGAAGACAATCTTGAATGGGCTACCAAATTCAATCAAGGTTAATTTGGAAAAATGTTCATCAGCAAAAGGCTTATGGGGAAAACTTCATGAAATTCACTCAAAAGGAGCATTGATCACTGATCAAGAAGATTGTGTACTGCGAGAAGGAAATCCAAAGACCACCAAGATATCTAAAGATAAGAACGATAAGACTAATGGAGGCCTAATAGATGAAGAAGATGAAGACGATTTTGAAGAAAATATCCTTACTAAACTTATGGTTTCCATGGGAGAGATTATCAATTTGAAAAAGTAAAACGAGGAACTTAAGAAGAAATCTCTAGCTGGTGACCAAGACCAAACAAGGAAGGAAGTTGACCTTGTCAAGCTTCGAGTACAAGAAAGAGATGAAGAGCTCGCCAAGCTTAAGGAGGAATTCCATCAAAACAAAATAAAGCATCATGAATAATTCATATCCGTGACAAATCAATTGGAGAAGGCAAAGAAACAGGAAGATACCTTGTCAAGTCACCTTGAACAAAGGCACAAGAGATTGAACAAACTTGAAGCAGATATTGATCAATACAAGGTAGAAGTCTCCTCTCTTAAATCTCAACTAGAAGAAGCAAGAAAGCTAGCGCAAGGAGCTGAGAAGACAATGGAAGCTTTGGCATTCATAGAAGGAGAGGTCGATGAAGTAGAAAGGGAGAGAAACACCATGATATGTCAACTAAAAGACAAGGATGAAGAAATATTCAAACTAAAATCTGACATCAACCTTCTTAAGGCCAAAACATGTAAAGCTACAATGATCAAGGAAGAAATGGAAAGCAGTCTAGCTAAGGAAAATGAAGAAATTTTCAAAATGAAATCGGATATCATCTCCCTTAAAATAGAAGCAAATGAAGCTACTCATATCAAGGAAGAAATTGAAAAACAACTAGCTAAAAGGAATAATCACTCTAAAAAATTAGAAGAAGAGATTGTCTCCCTCAGAAAAAAGGTTTAAGGAATGGACAAAATATTGAAGAGTTCTCAAGCATTGGATGATATGCTCAATCATCAAAGTTCTCCATTTGATAAATCAAGGCTTGGCTATGAAGGTGAATCCTCAAGCAAGGGTGACCATACTTCAAATGACAAGGACATGAGGAAGTCTGGTGGAAATAATGATGCTCTCAGTTCCAACAAAAGAAAGGAGAAGAGTAATGACAACAATGGAAGAAATCTCACTCCAAAAAGACTTGCAGATGATGTCACGAATACAAAAGAAGACGAATATTATCAAGGAATCCCAAGGCAAAAAGGCTTCAAAATTACATCAAGAAAATGTCCATCTCCCAAGTACAAAAGTTTATTCCTTGGTTATTCTTATGCTTGCACAAACTTTGGACACATGGCAAAATATTGTAGGGCATATCACAAACATAAGTATTATGGTCCCTGTCAATCCCTGAGAAGCAATTTTGCAAGAAATCATGAATTCTTATTCATGAACAACATTGAATGCTTAAAGTGCATGTAATTGTAACTTGACTTGGGCTCCCACACAAGCTAGAACCATGCCAGAGAATAAAGTTACACAAGTATGGAGAAGGAAGCAAATACGATCCAAAAATCTCTTGAACTCTCCAGCCAACAACACTTGTTGTTGACCTGATCTTCGACAATATAAACATTTGATGGAGAAACTCTGCCAAAAGGAAGACCATGCATACAGTGAGAAGGAGCTTATGATGATTAAGCATTCTTGCAAAAGCTATCCATGAATGATCCCTATGAAATCCTTGATAAGCCACATGAACAATCATCATTTGATAGATCGTCTCTTGGGATCAATTGCATTGAAGAACATGATCAATTATTCATCCATGAACTATTATTAAAGATCTCATCCACTTGATCACTAAGCAGGTAATCTTTCATGAGCTAAAGGAGGTTGTGTATATAGGGGGAATTGGTTCATCACATGAATAAATGTAAGCACATCTATCATGGGTCACATTGCTAGAAAGAAGAGAACCATGACAGGGGGAGTAACGTAACTATGAAGAACTACTTTTGAAAAGAAAAAAAGTAGCTTGACAGGGGGAGTACTTGGGCACCCCATTTTCCATTGATGTCAAAGGGGGGGAGAATGTTGGAATCACAAGAATATTTCCATCAATGGCAAAGGGGGAGATTATTAATCTAGGTTTACATTGTTGTCAATATGGCATTGATCGAGATGTCGATATTCCTAAGATGGCTAATGATATTTAAGATTCTTGTTTGACAAGGATACCATGAATGAAGATATCAAGCCACTAAGAAGAATTATTGTCCTAGATGCCTATTTTTCATAATGGATCACTTCACTATCATGGTGACATATATGGTAACATTACATTTGATGACATGGAAAATGAAGGCATTTGAGATCACTTGATGACATGATAGTTAAAGACATAATAAGTGGAGACTTCACTTGAAAACACTTGGTGACAAAGAAGAAGCCCATACCATCCTAATCATTTATGCACTAAATAACGACCAATCATATTAAAAATTATTTTTCACCTCTTTGAGGAATAATATAGTTATGAGACTATACTATCTTTTAGAGCATAATTTTGCCTTTCCAATGAGCTATTACACAGCCCGAAACTCCAAGCGGTTTGAAAGTTATGAATTTTTTAATTTAATTTATTAAATCTCGACATGGAGCTGACCTCAGCAGCCTACACAAGTTAGCCTCCAAACAGAGGATGTGACTGTTCATTTCAAGGACGGAAAGGGTATACAAAGAGAGGCTAGAACCTCTGTTTTCCTCAAGTAATTTCGGTGAAAACACATAGAAAATGGATATAACATCTAGGAGGTCGACAAGGATGTTTTAAGATCACAATTTGGGCATTTTCAGTGATTAAAATATTCTTAAAGAGCTCGAACTTAAGGACAGAAGAACATAACTTGTGAGAACCACCTTTGGAGGATTATTTGTAATAAATATCTCTTTATCTCGGGACCTGTTTCACCTTTTGGAGAAGCAAGGATCTCTGTTTCACAATCTTGTGTGGCTCGGATAAACATTCTTTGAAGAACAGTCTCCTGTGGACAAATTGCAGACTCTTGTGCCTTGGTTTTATGGAAGAAGTGCAGACTTTGGGACAGAAAACAGTCCTGCCATAATTCAGACAATAGACTTTGGATACCTTTCAAGGCCTCAGACAATTACTTGGGAAGAAGCTCGGTCAATCTGTCTTTATCTCGGATCTGTGGAAGATACTCATAACATAATTTCGTTGGATATTGATAGGCTGTTACAGCAATAAGGATTAAGGTATATGACAATTTCTTGTGAGGCATTTCCTGTCTCTATATCACTATTGTTTTAGGAAGATACTACAATTGTAAGGGTCAAAGATTGAGAAAAAAATTTAAGACGTAGAGCTAGAGGCTTGAAGCCTTTGAAGAAGAATATGATGGCATTATAAAACAACCCAGAAGACAATCTTAAACAGTGCCAGGATAATCTTGAAATCTTCTTTTAAGTCAAAATTGTTACACCATTAAAAAATATTGTAACAATTGTAAAGTATGCACTTGAAGGAAGTGTGAAGACAATTTAGAACAAGATTTAAGACCTTAGTTAAAGCAAACTTGGAAAGAAAACTTTGGAGACATTGTAGAGCTACCTGTTGAAGTGCACCTCTAGACCCTTAAAGCACTTTTTAAGACCTTTTGGAGCATCCTTTCATGTGCAGTCTTAAAGACATACATGGAACATCACTTAAGCATTGTTGAAGAAATTCTTAGAGCAATATTGAAGTAGGGATCAACATTTTTTTGGGTCAACCTTCGATGAGAAATCTTGGGCAATCTTGGTTAGCACTTAGAAAGCGTTCTTGAAGTAGAACTTGAGGACATCTTGTTGGTGGTAGTACATCATTTTCAAAAGTTGGCTTGGAGACATTCTTGAAGAACCTTTTGAGAAGGTATTAAGACATTTGTCGAGTGGGATTAAAATTGAAGACCCTTGTAGACAATATTGGAGATCTTGATGCATGATTGAAGCCATCATGAGGTGACCTTGGAGACTTTTGTTTGGGTGACATGAAGAGAAGTGGTGACACCTTCTAGAAGACAAGGTTTTCATTGATGATATGACGTGAAGACTATGGTGAAGCTAAAGATTGACAGGGCTCGGTAAAGAAGACTTTGGGAGCTGTGAAGAACAACCTAACATACCTTGACAAAGCAAAGCTATAGGATTGGTTTCCTTGGGGTTGGTGCTCCTAAACTCAAGGTTGGTGCCTTGAATAAGATAGGGTCAAAGCCCTAGAGGTCGAAACCTCACTAAAGTCCAAGTAAGTGCTTGGCACATACTAGGTTGGAACTTGGGTGTCTTCATCAAGGGTTGGAGTCCTACCCATATTGTGTTTGATTCATGTGGTGAAGTAAAACTATAAGTGCAGACACGAACGAATTCCTCTAGCCCGATAATGGGTCTAGCCACAACAAATACATTCTATGGAATATTTCCTTATGTTAGAATCAATCAGGAGGGCCTACCTCTTGGTTTCTTATCCTGCTTGATGATGTCCTCAATTTCTCGCTCCAGAAATCTCCTGCTTCCTTCTTCAAGATCCTGAAACAAGTAAAAAACAACAACACACAAACATAATAATAGGCAAATTGCAATTCAACCTACTTAATAAGTCAAGAAGCATTAATACACGGGTATGTAATATTACAAAACATGTAGGAAATCAATTGATAGTTGCATATATTAATATTCAAAGAGAGATTACAACCATTTGTCTTGACATCACAGTCTTCCTCTGACAAGACCAGGTTCCCACACACTTATGCTAGCACTTCATGATGGCTTCAAACAACAATAGTTTAAATACTCTTCCCTTTAGGTTTCACTCAAAACCAAACACACTTCTCCCTCACACAACTAGATGGCTACAACTAGTAATAGCTTGCTTGTCTAAAATTTTATACTCACACTCAACCAAAAATTTAACTCTGATTTTCACACTAATTTGTGCTTGGGAAGAAAGGAGGTTTATATAGGAAAGATGGATGGGAGATGGATCCTCTTCTCATGGGAGAAGGACTTATCCCTTGAGGTATTTCCATCATTATAGGGGAAAGGAAACCAAACTGTCATCCTCGACCCCATCCGGCCAAACCATTTACCAGACTTCCGTTACAGAGCTTCTAGAGATGGAAGCTTTAACTCTAATTTAAAAAACTTTCCATAATAGGACCGACGCAATTGGAACACAACTTAGTCGCATTGATCGGCACGGGGAATAGTGATAATCTCTACACATCGACACGGTGGAGAGAAAGGTCACTAGCGCTGGTCTTGTAAATTGGGAAAAACAGAAGTTTCTAGGGAAATGGTGCAAAAGGGAAATGATCTGGTCATGAAGAGGGACATAATGGGAGTTTCTCCACGAAGGAAAAGCATGTGGGATTCACTGTAGAGGTCCTCCAGGATTAAAGAACGGGGAGTATAGGGACAATGACAAAATGTTGTGTAACAGATGCCCCCTAAAGTGTAAAGGCCGAGCCGGAGTGAGGGATAAAATGATTTATAAATCAGTGCGGGGAAACGGTCTGTCGTTGGAAAACCTGCAAGCAAGTACAAATACATATACATAAACTGAGATCTCTGTCAAATGATACATGAACCGTGGCATAGATGCATCCATCGAGAGAATGATCATGTAAATGGATCCAAGCATGGGTGCAACCATCCGTCAAAGAAGATCATAATGAAACCAAGGTATGGTTGCAGCCATCCAATAATGAGAAGGATCACATATGATAACTCATGGTTTGGTCGCAGCCAACCATTTGAAAGAGACATGCATATCATTACAACCATGTCAAATCACTTCGAAACCTAAAATTTTTGTAATCTGATTCTAGGGTCTTGCCCTCCAACACGACCCGATCAAAGTATAGATCCTAACATGCGAATATATGTGTTGACGTCGAACATGCTAGAAAGTCACTTGATTACCAGTCAATGATGTAAACTGTAAACAAGTGCAAGAGAAACCACCAATAATGACAATGTCCCTCAAGGTACTATCAACACAATTCACGGAATGTGAATACAGGAACTGAAGTCGAACACTGTGAAATCACTCGATCGAAAGCCAATGATGGGAACTTATCGTCGAGTGCGAAGAACTTGCCATTGAGGCATGCAAGCTCTAAGGTACTGGAAGGGAGTTTCTCGATCAACTTCCTGGATAATGAATTGATGTCGATGGAAAGTGACCGTGTCGAAGGAGGGCCATAATGAATCACACATCATTGATGCGAGATGCGAGGATGAAAAATGATTTTGGATGATACAGAGAAACATAGGTAAATGTAACTGTAGAAGCACAACCCTTGAACATATTGACGACACAACTAGAAGTTTGGCAGCTTTTGGATCCATAGGATCGGTGGTCATGATGATGTCGCATAGATCAAATGGAAGGAAAACTGAAAGGCCCAAACCCAGGAAGGTCAACAATACGAAGGGAGGATATCCCAACCCAACACAAAGCAAAGAGTGTCATGTTCAAGAGTGAGTTGTCGACACGACTTGATAGATTTCCAAATTTTCCCCCACCATTTCTAGCGAGTACCCCAATTATTTTGTAATCGCAAGCTTGAAGGGGATAGCATATGCTTGCACTGTAAGTTCATCCTTCGGACGAATCCAACCTAGTAAGTTTAAAGAGCCCTAGGAAGGAGAAACTCATGTTCGTCATGGTGACAAATCTGATGTCATTTAATAGTTTAACGAGTCTGAAAAAGGTGTAACTCGGTATCTTTTCATGGTTAGAGAGTTTGAAAAAGACACGTAAAAGAAACTCCACATGGTCCCTTTTCGTATGTTTGTGTCTCTCGAGCCCGAAAAGGTAGAAAATAATACTTGAGAGAACCGCTGGACCATTTCAGTCAAGGAGTACCTTTTTTGTAAATAGTGACTCCCAGCCTGAAAAAGGGGTAAACTTATACTAGGTGCACGACGTTTCACATCCGTTAATGAGTTTGAAACGACAAGGGCTCGGCCATATTTTCATTTTTAAAGGGTTGGAAAAGAGCTGAAAGCAGACCCCCCATTTTTATTCTCTTTAACTAGTCAAAAATGGAAAAATTCTCGGCGATCTTTTCATATGGGTTGAATGAGTTGAGAAAAGAGTTGAAATATGACTCATTGCCATTGTCGAACATCCATCACCTGTCGTTGCACAAGCAAGGTAAAGTGTATTATCGATTCCTTGAGGAAAAATAGTTCAAAAATATTTACAAAACTTGATATTTCCATGAGAAAATTAATAAAAAGGGGAAAAGTAAATATATTTTTACCATTTACCATTTTACCTTTGCAGTGAAGACTTTTTACCCACTTTTGCCCTAGTTTTTCTGGAGCAGATTGCGGGAGATCCGGGAGGTCAATCGACGAGCTGTCAGTCCCAGGTAACAGCCAAAGCCATGAGCTCCATTTTCATGCCATTTATTTAGTTTTTTAGCCATTTTTTTAGGATTTTTAGAGAGGTTTTTGAGAAATACTTTGGGCTTCGGATTGGCAGATCCAAAGTCTCGCTTCTTCTGTTTGAACTTTTGCTCGCTTTTGACAGCGTATCGGTATGTTGTGTCGAGTGAGGAGATGTTCAAGAACTCCATCTCTTCCTAGATGTATCTGTGTAGGCAACCGTGGTATTTGAGTACCAGATGCAGCTCAGAATCTTTGATACCCAACTGTGTGCGAAGGGTATGAAAAATGTTTGTGAACTCCGACACATCTTGGTCTCGTCCCTGTCGCAGTGTGGTCCATTTGATGTATTTGTCCTCATAGCTTTTGACAGGGTAGTACTGCTCCTTGATGGCATCCTGAAAGTCATTTCAAGTGGGTGCGGCTGAAAATAGTGAGCCTATACTTTCATCCTTCTGCTCGCAGTAGGTTTCCCACCAGTCCTTGACGTGGGGGGCTGCTTTGAGAAGAGCGAAAACAATCTTTTCCCGACTTGAAAATTCATGAACAGAAAAATAACCCTCTAGCAGATTTAACCATTTATCTACGGCATCTGCGTCTATCTGACCCTCGAATATGGGTATTTCAAAATTAACTTGTACCTTAAAAGGCGTGGCGTTTCCAGAGTAGCTGCTGGAAGCCGATGCGTCACTTTTGGGTAGCCGCTGAAGGATTTGTGCAAAGTTGTCCATCATCGCGTTCCGTTGTCACTCGAGGGCTTCTTCGAGCAAGATTTTGATAGGATCTCCTGCCCCCTTGTCTTTCTTCTCATCCGCCATGGGAGGCCGTCGGGATTTGAGAGGCTGGTCTTGCAAAGGTTCAACCAGTTCAAGCCCTAACTCCTTATATCCCGACCTCGTTGGGGGCATGCAAAGAAAAACAAAGAAAAAGCAGACCGCTCTAATACCACTAATCTGGATTTAGACAGGAATGCAAAAAATTACAGAGATAACCATAAACACAGATATGCAGCGGAAATAATACCTCATTTCATTACTGTAAAATATTGAAATATGCTTACAACCAAAAATGGAAATAAACCAACTAGGGTGATGGTAGCTTATCTCTGAGAAGAGATGTGGCGGCTACATGCCTCTGAACTGTGTTACAATGAGGCTCGAAGGCCTATTTATTGTTGAGAAACAATGGAAAACCTTTCACATCCCAAAACGTAACCCTAGAAGATGAAACGCAAAATTGTGGGCCCCGTTTGGGTAAATTGGTACATCAATTTCTCAGGGTTGTAACTTTGGCATACGATCTCTGTTTGACATGTACAATAGCTCGTTAGAAAGATCTATCCGAGAACTACCACTTTGGGAGGCAACATCTATCCATGGACCCATGTTGCCCCAGATTTCCCAAAAAGTGTCGTTTAGGGCCTCAAAACGACTTTGAAAGTTCAGGACCCGAAAAACTGCTAAAAATAGTAAACTGTGCTACAATTTAGGAAAGTGAAAAAGTTGAAAGAGACAGTTGTGGGGGTCCAAATGGGATAGGTGGGTGGCCACCAACATCCACCTGGATCAACAACAATTTTCTTTTTCTTATGCTTCCATAAAGCTTGTGGCAATGCCATTGATAATAAAAAGAAGAGAATGCTCCATTATGTCCACATACAATTCCTTATATGGATGCTCATATTTTGATTGTATATGGTACTAGAACAATTGTATGTACCATACCAATAGGATTGTTTTCTAAATCATGACAACCTATGAGTATAATGGGGTTTTAGTTTTAAGAGAATACGTACTCTTTGTTTTTAGCATTACCAAGTCCATGTTTGTTAGGTCCCTATACTACTAGTGTAAACCATTATCGTTATTAATGCAACCCCCTTACTATATTATTGTGCCCATATAGTCCCCACGTTGTTATTATTATGCTCCATAGAAGCCCACTATTGTTATTGTTGTGCCCCTACAATATTATTGTTATGTAGGCTCTGATTGTGTTGGGACGCCTTAGACTCCTATATAGAGAAAGGAGGTCTTGTCATTTGTATCATCCAAGAATTGTTCATTTGTGTAAGGTAAAGGAGGTTTCCCCCTCGAAGAGGCTGATTTTGAAGTCGTTGATCTATCTTTTCTATCTTTTTGTGAGCTGGTTTCATAACATTTGGTATCAAAGCTTTGGATTCTAGGGTTTCGCTGCTCCAAACAAGTCATTGTGGAATTTTCACTATAAATTTTTCTCTACAAAGTTTCAGAAGCTAAAAAAAAACTCGTTTGAGCCGAAATCTTTCTGAGCCTCAGGTCCAAATTTCAGATCTTGTCTCGCTATATTTTTGGATATATGATCTGAGAACATGAGGGTTTTTGCAAGCTCCATAATTCCATCTCAAACAGGTCATCATGGAATTTTCGCTATAATTTTTTTTCTACGAAGTTTCAGACTCTGAAATTAAAACCCATTTGCATTGAAATCCTGGTGAAGCTCTGACCCGAATGTCAGATCTTGTTTTGTTATATTTTTAGAGATACGGTCCAATATATTTAAGGTTTTGGCAGGCTCCCGAATTACATCCCAAACCAATGACCTTGGGAAAATCGTCATAACTTTCTCTCTGAGCATCATATTGAAATTTAATAAGAAGTTATAGTAAGAGGATGTGCTTTAATTTTTTGTGTATTGTTTTCAGGTATGAAGGTCGAAACAATGACACATGGAACTTCGTACAGTTCGCTCTACTGAAAAAGTATATAATCAAGTCATCTTAGGAGATTGGGAATAACTCTTTCTTGGAGAATCCAATTTCGATAAGACTATTCGCATTGGAAAGAGGATGCAGAGGGTGACTGCAAGTCGCAAGTTTTAGACCTTGGAGATCCAAAATTTTAGAGATATAATAGATTCAAGTTCGAGTTGCTAAAAGAAAGAAAAATAATGTCTTGAATCAGGAAAATAGAAACACCTAGTAAGCAAAATTGGATGGATGATTTGAAGAATGTGATCGAAGCTAAGATAAATAGTTTTATATGTGCCATGGAAACTAATATCAATGGTAGGGAAGAAGATCTGAAGAAAGGAATGGAATATTTGAAGAAAGACATGGAAGGTTTGAAGGAAGATGGGACAAAGCTGCTACAAGAATGGCCTCCTAATGATGAAAGGGTAGTAGAGGAAACTCATGATGAGAAAAAAATAAATGTTAATCATGATTTCATAGAATATAACATTGGATTGAAGACCCACCATATTCCAAATATCGATATGAGGAATTTTGATGGCAAGGATCCCATAACATAGATATTGCATATGGAGAAATATTTTGATCTACATGATGTGAAACTGTTACAAAAGGTACGTATTGCATCTTTATATCTAGAACCGAATTATTTTTTATGTTATAAAGGGCTTTCTTCTCGTAAACCACTTGTCACTTGGTCAATTTTTATGGAGGAAATTATTACACATTATGAGGATACAAAGAGTAACACCTTCTTTAGCCAATTGATAAATCTTAAACAAAAGGGTTCAATGACAGAGAACATTGAGGACTTCCAAAAATTGAATACAAGGGTAAGTGATATTCTAGAGAAGCAGAGGATTGATGTCTTCACAGGGACTTTAAAGGATAACATTCAACATGAGGTTCGTCTTTGGAAACCTGATTCATTGGAGAATGCATTCAGGTTGGCAAGAAAAATTGAAAGCAAAATTATGGAAACAAGAAATCCTACCACTCACAATTATAAAGATGGAAGTGTTGTTGCTCTTAGCCTCCCACAACCTACAAGGTTTACACCACAACAATTGGAAGAAAAATCAGAAAACAACCTTTGTTATAGTTGTGATAGCAAATACACTAAAGGTCATAAGTGTGTTGAGAAGAAATTATTTTACATTGATTGTGAAGAGGAGGAAGAAAAGGAAAACATCAAAAGAAGAGGATATACACCAGGAACCAACCCCAGAGAATGAAGAAATGAATCTGACCATATCTTGTAATGCATTGGCAGGAATTACCACTCCTCAAACTCTCAAGATAAAAGGGAATATCAAGAATAAACAGGTAATAGTGTTGATTGATTCGGGTAGTATCCATGATTTTATTCATTGTAAGATAGCCAAGGAATTGAATTGCTTCCTATATCCAACACCAAAGTGTCAAGTAATGGTTGAAAATGGAGGAACCATAAATTGCTTTGGAAAGTTCCATAATATCAAGTTATCCATGGAGAATATGTCTTGAATAGTCCAATGCTTTCCATTCCAATGGGTGGTGCAGATGTTGTACTAGGAGTCCAATGGCTACAATATTTGGGTACGATAGCTTTTAATTTTCAAAAACATTTCTTGAAATTTTTTTGGGAAGGAAAGGAAGTTGAATTAAGGGGTATCAAAGGGAATCTGGGAAACACAATAAGCTCTAACATCATGAAAAAGCTTCTAAAGAAATAACAATGGGGCGTAATTGCACAATTATGTTCACTAGAGGTTCCCACATCAAAATCATCTATTTCTCCATATCTCCAAAACGTTTTGGACAATCATTCCAAGGTACTTGAGTCTCCCAAAGGCCTCCCACCTATTGGTGATCATGATCATGCTACTCATTTGATTCCAGGAAGTGTTCCCCCAAACATCAGGCCTTACAGATATCCATATGCCCAAAAGAGGGAACTTGAATGTATGGTTGCAAAAATGATAGAGGTTAGTCAAAGTTATTTCTCTACTCCAATGGTATTGGTATACAAGAAGGATGGATCATGGTCCATGTGTCCAGATTATAGGGAGCTTAACAAGCTTACTATTAAAGATAAATTTCCCATTCCTGTCATTGATGAATTATTGGATGAATTACATGGAGGAATTTACTTCACCAAGTTGGATCTTCGTTCAAGATATCATCAAATCAGAATGAAGATTGAAGACATTCCAAAAACAACATTTAGAACTCATGAGGGTAGTTATGAATTTTTGGTCATGCATTTTGGCCTTACTAATGCACCTTCTACATTTAAAGGTTTGATGAATTCCATTTTCAAACCCTTCCTTAGAAACTATGTGTTAGTATTTTGGATGATATACTAATCTACAACAAGTCTTGGAAGGATCATGTTCAACATGTTGACAGGGTGCTCAAACTATTGGAGGAGAAACAATTATATGCAAAAAGCTCCAAATGTTTATTTGGACTACAAGAGGTGGAATATTTGGGTACTCAGTTAGCTCATAGCTCATCTTATCATCCTCAATCTGATGGGAAAACTGAGATAGTGAACAAATGTTTGGAAGGATATCTTCATTGCTTTGTATATGATAAACAGACACAATGGGTCAAGTGGTTGCCTCTGGCTGAATGGTGGTATAAAACTTCCTTCCATACTGCAGCAAAAATGACCCCATTTATGGCACTTTATGGATATCATCCACCGTCCATCACATCACCTTTAAAAGAAAATTCTAAGGTTCAAGAAGTGGAAGATCACATCGAGCATTAACAGCAAGTTCTCAAACTCTTAAAGGATAACATCACTTTGGCGCAGAATAGTATGAAACAACAAGAAAATCAACATCGTAGTGAAAGAAGTTTTGATGTAGGTGGCTGGGTATTTCTACGACTACAACCATACAAACAATTTTCCCTCAAGAAAGCTAAGAAGGATAATAAATTATCACCAAAGTATTATGGTCCATACAAGGTGTTACAAAAGGTTGGTACTATGGCATACAAATTTGAGCTTCCTACATCTTCCTGAGTGAACCCAGTTTTCCATGTTTCATGCTTAAAGAAGGTTATAGGTGAGAACATCCCAGTTCAAACAATATTGCTAGAACTTGACAAGGAAGGAAAAATCATATTGGAACTGGAAGTAGTCACAAAAACAAGAAATAGACAGCTATGGAATTGGTCAAATTTAGAGTATCTCATAAAGTGGAAGAACTTGCCGCAGAAGATTCCACATGGGAGGATGATAATTTTATACAGAAGCATCTAGAACTACTCAAGCATTGAGGACAACACTTTTTGAAGGAGAGGGGCATGTTAGGTCCCTGTAATACTGGTGTAACTCCTTATTGTTATTAGTGAAACCCCCTTATTGTATTATTGTGCCCATATAGCACCCATGTTGTTATTATTATGCCCCATAGAAGCCCACTATTGTTATTGTTGTGCCCCTACAATATTACTGTTATGTAGGCTCTGATTGTGTTGGGACCCCTTAGACTCCTATATAGAAAGGAGGTCTTATCATTTGTATCATCCAAGAATTGTTCATTTTTGTGAGTTAAAGGAGGTTGCCCCCTCGAAGAGGCTTATTTTGAAGTCTTTGTTGTATCTTTTTTATCTTTTTGTGACCTGGTTTCATAACAATGTTTGAGCAAGTCTTTGGATTAATGTAATGCCATTCTATGTTAGAAGCCTAGTTGCAATATGACACCTTCGATTTAGTATCATGCTCAATGGAATTTTTAGGGTTAGATCATGATTTGATGTTGAGATCTCATTAATCCTCGATGGGATTCTTAGGGTTAAATCATGCTTTGATGTTGAAATCTTATTTATATTTTCATTCATCCCTTATATTATTCAACGTTGATTACAAAACATCTCTCTAACTTCCATACGAGCAAATTCTAATGACATAATTGCAATGATTAAAGGACATAATCATTTGAAGTGTAGTCCACCAATTCCATGAGAGATTGAATAATGATAATTTATGTGGTGTTAGAGTAAAATAGAACAAATATAAAGGGAAAGACATTTGACCTCAAAATTTAAATAATTAGTTAGGTTCAAATTTGATTCAGAAATTGATATGGTGAGATTACGCTTGAATTGATTTCCTTTTGCGTTGACTAGGTAGATTTACAAAAAATAACTTTGATGCACATATTATATAGACAAAATTGTTTGCATCATTGTGTAATGAAAGGAAAGGAGATCTATATGACCTTATATACCATATTGTGAACTTGGATAAACATGCATGCTTTGCTTTCAATTGATCTTTCGAAATTTGCATGGGTCACTACCATGGATTCACATTTAACTAAGCAATCTTCATATTATAGATCTACAAGTCTAAATGTGCCCATATAATATATCTATGTATTATGGTAGAATATCTATGATTTTATGTGTAAATAACAAACAAAACATTTCCTTTTTTTTTTCGCATACTCTAGATGCAAAAGAAATATTGTTAAAATATGTGGAAATACGTGGTAAAACAATTGCATACTAAATGGAAAAGGAAAAGAATGATGATATTTCTTATGTTTTTTCCATCACATTTTTGGATCTACATATTTGCTTCGACCATAGGATACACTCTCATGGATCATTACCATGAGGAGCTACACTACCTCTCCTTTCATTGGAAAAATAGGATGATGAGATAATGCCCTTAAGACCATAAGAGCTATGATATTATCACTATTTATTCACAATTTCTCTGATATTATCATTCTTTCTCCATGATGGCTTTGGTACATTGTTGAGACTTAGAGCACAAGAAAGACAAGACAAGTATTGTGGAAAGTTATTTAAGTCAATTCTGTAATTCATTGTCGTTATAAGATTGCAATGATACAATGCCTAAGATTTGTCATAGTGTGCTAGATGGTGTGACTACCATTATAACATGTAGAACCTATAAGAAACCTATGATTACAAAATTTTAATAGATTTTTAATATTGATGGACATCGTAGATGAAATTTTTCTCATTTATTTGTGTTATAACAAGTACATGAATACAAATGTCGTTCACACCTAAGTAAATCCATAAATTGAAAATTCACTTGCTTGATCTTGTAAGTTTGAATATATTATCTCACACTTTGTAGTATCCAAGGACTAAAATTTCAAAATGTTTAAAGGTTGTAATCGTCGATCTCTATAGTTTTTGACAAATTGTTTATATGTATATATTAGTATATGCCTACAACAAATAATTGCTACATAGATTCCTCTAGTTATACACTTGTTCATAACATTGGCATTATTGAATACATGTATAATACATAAATGTTATAAGAGGATGTAAGCCAACAAATGCACATGCAAGCAAGGGGGTTTGCATATGACTAGAACTACATAAATTAAGTAGTTTCTACATATACACATGTATGAATTCATGGAAAATAACTATTGTGATTACATCTTTACCAATTTGGCATTAGTTCATCTTTCCCACCTTTCATTTTGGAGGAAATATTATCTTTAGTTTGAAATCCTATTCACTCATCTTGCTCCAGGGATGTAGCCTTTTTGCAGAGGGGAAGAATGGTCCTAATTTGAAGCAGTGTAATGGATGTTTAGGTGTTAAACTTTGAAGTAAATCTATTACTTGAAATCCTGAGAAGTAATCATGGCTCCCAAGCTTCTAAGAAAATATTATGTAACTCCTAAATTGAAACCCTACCTCAAATTGACTCATGCGTTGGAACCCTGACTAAGCAATAAATATTGCATTCCCTCGGAGATATGATGAATAAATAACAATTAGCCTTCTCAAGGGAGAATCTCTTTTATGGTGGATAATTGAAGAAACTAAATTACACATCACTCCTTTGCAATTTACATGGGAAATATTTGAGGAAGCTTTTAGAACCAGGTTCTTGTCAAAAAAATGCAAACACCAACAATATGTCTTTTGTGATGACATACAAATTTATGAAATTTCGTACTACTCATGATGTGGATTTATTACATTGATTGAAAGAGATCCAATTTATTCAATGAACTCGTGGAAGCCAATTTAATTGATGATGGATTATATGTAGTAAATTGATGAATCATGACAAGAATTATTTTGAGAATTATGGGTTGTTCTCTCCATAAGATAAGTGTTTAAGTATGAATCGTGTCCCCATATGGTGAAGGACCGATGAAGGGACGAGATAACATGAGGTGGTTCCATCATGCCCTGAACTTGAATATCGAATCTCAATGCTAACCTATGAAGATTATGATATCATGTGAATTCATTTATTATGTTGATACATCTCTCATAAAGATGTTTGACATTATAATTTGATGGCATGTGGACATCTCAATCTATTATTTCCAATATTTCTGATTCCTTAGATTCATGATGACAAGTTTAGAAGTAAGGAGGAAATTATGAATTATATTTCAACCATAGATGCCTAACTTGATGAACAATGATATTCTTGTCTTGGTGGTAGATGATATTCTTTTCTTGGTGACAAATGTCTTTCCTGGTGGAATATAGATGATGTTCATGTCTTAGTGACATATGCCTAACTTGGTGGCAGATGATGTTCCTATCTTGGTGATAGATTCCTACCTTGGTGATAGATGATGTTCCCCGTATTGGTGATAAATGCTTTCCTTGGTTGCAAATGATGTTTTTTGTCTTGGTGACAGATGCTTGCCTTGGTGGCAAATGATGTTCATGTCTTGGTGACAGATGTCTGCCTTGGTGGAGGATAATATTCCTGTCTTGGTGACAGATTCCTTCCTTTGTGGAAGATGATTTCCCTATCTTGGTGACAAATGTATAGCTTAGTGGAATATGATGTTCCTATCTTGGTGATAGATGTCTGCCTTGGTGGTAGATAATGTTCCTATCTTGGTGGTTAGTGATCTATTTATTTTGGTTATAGATGTTTGCCTTGGTGGCAGATGATCTTCTTGTGATGGTGACATATCTCTGCCTTGGTGGTAGATGATATTATGGAATAATGAATTTCATAGCTTTGGGGCAAAGTTTATTGAAGTGGGGAAGTATGTCATGCCCCAAGTCAATTAAATTAATAAAATAAATAACATAGGGAAAGGAAAACATGACATAAGACAAGAAAATTTAAGATAAGGATAATTATGACAAGCAAAGTCTTGGGATTGAGTCCTTTTTTATGGAAAGACTATATATAAGAAAGGGGGAAATAAAAATAGGGCATCTGGAGGGTGAAATAAAATATTGGTAAATTTAGCAATAACAAATTAAGCCTCGGGGGTGGTCGATGGTTAATCTAAGCCTATGGTTGGAAGGAGACTTGTTCTCATACCATAGTTGTGGATTTTATGAAGTAGGAGGAAGGATCCAAATTGAAATACAAGGTACACATATTAATAAAAAAAAAAATTGGGTATTACATAAACACTTTGAAGTTGCAAAGCTCTCAAAGAATACACTAGGTCATGAGTATTGCACTCCTAAAGTCCTTTTACAAAGCCTTATGCTCATATGTAAATACATATGTTTTTCATAGTTGTATTGTGGGAGTTATTCTTCTCTAATTTAAAATTATTAATATTTAATTAAACACCACATAATATTTATATTTTCATATCAAAGTTCAAATGCAATTATATTATTTTGTTTTTTATTCCCTATAGGAAGGAACTATTTAACCTCATTGCTATTGCACTTATTTATTTCTCTAAGCATGTATATTGAAATGGAATAGATTTACATGAATAAAATCATGTATATGTTTGTACATATTTTATATATTAACACACACACACACACATATATTTATAATCCATCTCATATATCTCTATAATCCACCCCATCTTAATGGAAAAAGTGAGAATATGCATATGCGTAAAACTCAAGTGGTAGGGTGAAAATATACATATATATATATATAGAATTCATACACAAAGATATCATCATTTTCTTAAAATGTAGATAGTAGAATAATGAGAATATACATGTATGTGATTCTATATCTAAAAATTTAAAACGTAGATTCCTTGTCAAAGGTGATAAAGATGTAAAACATGTTAATATTTACATAAAAAAGAGTTTCTAAACTATGAAGATAACTATTTTTAGGGAACCAATTATCAATGTGGTCATTATTAGTTTGGAATGGTATGACAAGTGAGGATTTGTATATGTTGCTTTATAAATTTAAGGTCAAATTATGATTACACTTTAGATGCCTAGAGATAAAAACTATTTCCCATTACATTGAAGAATGCAACACTGTATTGGTTTATGGGACTTTGTGGGCATAATATTAGAACATGGAAGATATGAATAAGATGCTCTTGAAAAAGTACAAAGACTATTGTAAGGACAAATATCACAAAGAATAAATCTGTATGATGACCCAAGAAGATGATGAGAGCTTGAATGGCTACCTAGTCTTTCCTAAGTGCAATATCAATAGTGTTCACTCTCCCCATTAGGAAGCGGTTCACCACTTACTCAACTATTCACTACATTTGGAAATCAATGGTTGTATAGGGGTGGAACCATCCCAATACAATTTGTAATGATAAAAACCGAATGTAAGTTTGATAAAGAGACCTTGCAAATTTTTTCATTAAGAGGAATAAGATATTAATATATTAATATTTTAAACTTAATGAGGGTTGGAGATGTTTCTCACCTAAGCTATGATGAGCTTTCTAAACTTTTCAAATGTTATTCAAGAGGAACCTCTAGGCTAAGGAAATGACCTAAGAACATCGCAACCAGGATCATTTTGTATCTAGAAGAGGCATCACTCAAGTTAAGATTGGTTATTTAATAGAAGATTTTAATATTGATTTCGTAAGCTCATTGAGTTCACAATTGGACATGCTACAAGCCAAAAAGAAGCAAGATGAAGTAGATTAGTCCTTGTCAAAAGACATCCCTTATGGGATTTACTATTAAAAAAATCATAGGATCTATGGGATTTGTGAGCAAGATCACGCCACTAGTAGTTTCCCCTCTCTATCAAGATTAAAATCATTTTATCAAATAGCAAATAAGGAGACCAAGCAGGTTCGTCTCATTATTGAAAAGTGTTAGCTAGAAATTAAATACACAAGGTTTAGCATAAAACATTTCTACTATGGTTTAAAGTAGCCTAAAAAAAGGGTTTTAAAAGACTAAAATGGTAATGATGAATATGTTAATATCATATTTGCAAAAAACAAGAAAATAACAGAAGGCATGTGACAATAGAAGGAACTTGAAACATAAACAACATTACAAGATTGTATCCGATGAAAAGGCTTTTTATTAAAAAAATATGGAACATTACACCTGTGGAGGAAAATTATGAATGAGGGTCACCATGGTCTCCTCTGTGAGAGGGTTCTTTTCTCCCCTTTCTGTGGTTGTAGATGGATTTCCTCTTTACTATACTATCTTGTGGGAAAAATAGGAATACGAAACTCTAGTGGAGATCTTGAAAGACACAATATTAAAATGTTGACAATGAAAATGGTCATGGTAAAGAGAGTGGAGAAAACCTCTATGTTTATAACAAAAATAAATTAGTCTTGATATGGTCAAATAATAAAATATTTGTTGGACAAAATCAAGATCTAACTGTTATGATCATTTTGTCATTTTCTGGGAAAGAAAAAGGTTAGAGAAATTGTCAATACCCTTTATTTAGATAACTAACTCAAAAAATAATGATTAATTGAGTTAATTAACAAACAAAATGGGTTTATTAAATTATTTCTAGGTGAAACAGTCAAATGGGTTAGAAATAATGATTCTTACAAGAATGTTGAAAAGATTAAAGAATAATAAATAAATAATGATTTATTTAATTATTCTCATGGAAACAGGAAATGTGAGTGAAAGCAAATTTAATTATTTTCACATTTATGGGTAAAAATATGAGAATAAATTAAAATTAATGAATTTATGGATTATTCCCATGTGGATAAAATAATTAAATAGAAATAACTTAGGAAAAATAGTTCTCTAAATTATTTCCTATGGTGAAAGTGGGTTTTAATGTATAAAACCCATACTACATGGTGTATTTCTCTCAACCTAGTGTATTATGGCTAGGTGATAACAAAAAGTGCCCTAACAACTGCTCCCTTGAGGTATGGTTCAAGATCCTTCTTATTCCTATAATGCTTATTGGACTAACCAACATATGCAGTGTCCTCAAAAGTGGTATCCTTCCATTCCCTAGAGATAATGGGCACCCCCACCAACCCAAAACCATCCATTGCAACAAGGATGGTGAAATACTTCCTTTGGAAACCAACAATAGATAGTTCCATCATTCCCTTAATAATACAAATTTCCACCATTACAAATTCCCTAGAAATAAAAAATACTTTTCCTTGCAAACAACCCTCCATCAAGACCTCAATTTCTTATATAATCCACTACTAACCTAAACAATAAAATAACTCAAACCATTTATACTATTGAGTTGTCTAGTTACCCTACATACTTTTTCTTTGTAGCAGCCCTGGTTAAAAATCCATATAAAAGTATATAGTACTGTGGTTATTGGACACATATTCCAAGCTGAATGGTGGGAAAAACATCCTAGTGGGTGTTCAGTTTGGTTATTATGGCTAAGGAAATTGGCAAAGGCAATGGAAAAGGCTTCGGAAAGGAAAAATGGCATTTTGACACATTTATTTATGAAAATAATGGAAAATAGGAGAAAAAGAAAGTGAAAGGTCACAAGTTGCATGTGAGGAGGAAATTGAAGCAAAATAATGGAAATTGAAGAAAATAGAGGTCTCATTGATAAAAAAAAGTTTCTAAGGATCAGTGGGTGAGATGGGTCAATTCGGTTTTGGAGCTCTCTCTCTATTCTCTCTCTCTCTCTTACTCTTGGACACTTAGAGTTTTCTAGGAGTACTCTTGGAGGTTGTGGAATACTTGGAGTTTTGGAGCAAGAAGGGAAGGAAGAGAAGGAAAGCGCAAGAGGACATCAAGGTCAATAGCTACAATGAGTTTTTCTTGCAGGTACCGAGTTGCATGTATGTTTTCCTCACTAGTTTTGGCATGCATGGCACATGCATGTGGTTTCTTGGTTATGATCTGTCATTGGCATGGAGGATTGCGTGGATTGAAAGTGGATTTTCCTAACCTTTCCATTTCCTGGATAACCATAGCGTTGTGGATTTATTTCTTTGTTTTCTGGTTGGTTCTTACGTTTCCTTTAGCTTGGGTTGAGTTATTAGTTCCTGGAAGCCCTATAACAGCTTGGATTGAGTTACTAGTCCTGGAAGCCTTGGTTGGGAAAATGCTCTGGAAGCCCTTGGTGGGTTGAGTTACTAGTCCTAAAAGCCCTAGTTGGACAAACGCTCTGGAAGTCTGACGACAACTATGGATGGATTCACTAGTCCTGGAAGCCTTAGTTGGAACAAACGCTCTTGAGCCTTGGAAGGCTTGGGCAGGGACCAATCTGATGATGGTTTTGTGATGTCCGATTATGAGGTGGAATCATTGTTTGATGGGTTGAGGTGGTTGGCCTATGGAAGCCTTGGATGGTTTTGGATTGATGAGTTCTATGAGATCCAATATTCAATGTTCATGCTTAGAATATGGCATAGGGGTGAATGTATGAAGAGAGATTTGGCTCAACCATTCTAAGATTAGGTGGAACATTTTAGTCCCATCCCGGGTTTGAATTTTGAATCATCAATATGAGGTTATTTCTTCTTGTACTTCTATGAGTATTATATGGGTTTATATGTGGATCATATGGTTGTGATTTCTTTGGTATTTATATTGCTGTTATGTTGGTTATGTATGAGTTTTATGACAATAGCTATGTATGGATCTCATCATGTTTTTACTTGTAACTGGATGAACAATGTATCTATGACCTAATGGATGAAACTACAACTAATTTGTTGAGGCATCAATGCTTCTCAACGATTCTCAACTGAGCATGAGACCCATATGCTTAGATCTGTTATTTACACATGTAGATTACATATTTGTGATATGTTTGACGAAATTCCTATCATGACTAGTAGGCATCCAGTCAATGGCTTGTTTAAGTAATTGCACTTGTGTCATCATTTCTTGATTATCTTTCTGTTCTAAAGGTTTTATTCCATTATGGGCAGTAACCTGGGCTCTGGGCCTCAAAAGGCAACTCAAATCACGGAGACGCTGGTATAACATTGAGCAAAATAGTCCCTGGACACTGACATGCCTTGTCATGAGAGCATCCAGAGCCTCCTGGATGCTGTCAGACCCATAGCATGGGAGCATCCAGGAGTCAAGTTGTCTAAAACCTCAATGGGACTCAGGGGCTGGTTAGAAAAAAGGCTAGGATGGTTCTTAGGAGTCCTATTACCGATGTTGATGGTTTATATGGTGTGTTTCAGTTGGTTCCACTTCCTTAACATGACATGAGGATAGTAACTTCTCGTCACATGTTTACCCCAATTAGTCGGTTACTTGGGTAGATGTGGGAGGAGAGTGTTATAGAGTGGTATCAGAGCATGGTTCACCCCTCGAATTGGATGAGTTGTGTTTTGGTCATGCATTCATGTCAGTTGCATATGTGTTCCTTATGCTTGTAGCCCATGTGCTTGTTGCATTTGCATGGTGTTGATCATGGTTGTAGTGATGTCATCATGTGAAGGTTGATGGTGTTGTTGTAGAATGTGTCATCATGAGTGTATGGTTGTATATGTATTTGTTATGTATGTCAGTGTCTATAGGTTGTTGTGCATGCATTGTTATGATGATGGTTATGCATGCATAATAGGTTAGACATGCATTGTGAGGTCATTGTATGCAATTAGGTCATCATGATGTTGTTGGTTGTTATGATGCTGATGTGTTGGCTGAGATAGAGCAAGAGATGTAGATCATTAAAGTGAAGTTGAAACATTGGACCTCGAGGAAAAAGCATGTTGTCCTATAGGTTGTATGTTGGGCATGCAGGTATGTAGGTTAAGGATTTCTATATGCATTATGATTATGTGTATGCCTTTTATTCTATTGATGTTATGGTAACATTCATGATAGATGATAGTTGATTAGTGTAGTCATATGCACGTGTCGGATAGTCATGAATGATAGTAACTTGTGGTTTTATGCATTGTTATTTTTTATGTTAGATAACTTGATGATTATGTTATATGTTGTTGATGAGTATGTTATAGGTTAACTTGTTGTTGTTATATGATAGTTAGCTTATGATTAAGTTATATGTTGTTGATGAAGATGATATATAACTTGTTGTTGTTATATGATAGTTAGCTTGATGATTAGGTTATATGTTGTTGATGAGCATGATATATAACTTGTTGTTGTTATATGATAGTTAGTTTGATGATTAGGTTATGTGTTGTTGATGAGCATTTTATATAACTTCTTCTTGTTATATGCTAGTAACTTGATAATTAGGGTTATTACATTAAGATCTTGATATTATATGTACAATACTAAGTTGGATTGGTCTATGCAAAAGGTTAGGGTTATGACTTTCAAGTATGAGTTAATATGTTGTGATATTATGTCATACTAATCTAGATTGACTGTACATGTGTGATTTCTATGCATGAATGACAATTATTTATGGGCTTATGATGTGAACATGTTAGCTAGTTACTGTTATGGATATCATGATCCTATTTATGTTTGAGTTGATATGTTGTGAAGTTATATCATGCTAATCTAGCTTGATTGTGCAAACAAGATAGCCTCCCATGAGATACATTAAGGTATGAATTTACTTATGTCGTATATTTGGTGCTTGATTGTTTGATTATGTCGTCTATTTGGTGTTTGAGTGTTTGGAGTCTATTATGTCATTTAGTTGATTTATCTAACATAGTACATTTATAGTTGTTTAAATGTTTGATTAATTGTATGATATGAGTATGTGTCTATAATATTGCATGAAGAAACGATCTTGTTTTAAGATGGTCGTACTAACACATATGTGTTGAGATAACTGATATGTGCTTGAGTGTAAGTAGATGATAGTTGTAGCATTATGTCTTATGACTATTAGTTGATTATGACATGATTTTTAGTCTTGGTAAGGGTTGATTTCAAATTAATATACATGATGTCTTGATATTTGGGACGTAAGACTGTCATGTGTGAGAAGTTATAGGAAACATGCTTGGTATTAGCATGACAAAGTAATAGTTGGTGTGTTTATATAACTAATAGTTGGGTGATGTGACAACACATAGTAAGCCTCGATTCAACAAAGTAAAAAGGTAGAAGAAAGGAATTGGGCAGGAATTCCTTTGGATATGTTTGGAAAACCCAATTCCAAACGAATGAGTTCTTTTCATACAGGAAGTCTTCTTAACCTTGACTTTGTCTGATATTATGTGGATATGTGCTATAGTTATGAACATGTATTTTACAGGTACATCAAACAGTTTCTAGTTATATCTGGATCCGTCAAAGGATTGGAGTCCCTTGAAAGATAGCTTGGATGTGTTTAGTTGCAAGCAACGTGCTTGGCACAGTAAGGTAAGGTAATCAATGTATTGGTATGTTTATTTATGCAATGACAGTTATGTTTTTATGGCAGTATGATGCAAGGGATTACATGGCAAGACACTGCCATGAAATTCTGAAGAAGGCTCGGGTTGAGCTTTCCTTTGGAAGCACTGGGAACCATGGGGATTGATTCAGGGTGTCTGTTGAGAGTCTTGTGATTTTGATTCTTTGTGCTTTGTTTATGCTTTATTTTCAAATTTATTTATGTCTAGTGTATGGCCATAACACTTTGTTTATGGTGTCGTGTTTTTATTAGTTTTTATGGTTTTCTTCTGTTTGTTTCTTGTTCTTGCCCTTTAAGTTTTGAGTCTTGAGAATCGGAAGGGAAAGAGGAAAGTTAATGGAGTTCAGGGAGATTTGTTTGGTACTTGACAGGTAAGATAAGACCTAGATGAAGCTCGGTGCATGTATAAGGGCAGTTGAAGGTAAGAGTATGACAACTAGTTGGACTGGTTGGGTCCATTAGTGTAAATGGACGATGTCAAGATAGTGATGGGAAAGGTAATCAAGAAAGGTAAGGCGAATGGATTTGAGGCATCATATGCCTTAGATATGTTGGGAACTATTGTTCTCGATGTTAAGCATTTGTTGTACGCATAAAGGGAGTTCTCTTAACCTTGACCTTATGATATCTAGTAATTATGTTGTGATCATGATTATGTTGATGTCTATATGTGTACACATGTATGTATGTATGTATGTATGTATGAATGTGTGTATGTCATGTCTGATAGGGTCACCATGGATCATGATTATTAAGGCTAATATTTATATGTATATATGTCTGTATGTATTTTGTTGTCTGACAGATTGTTTAATGCTAATATTTATATGTATATATATGTATGTATGTATGTTGTTGTTTGACAGGGTCATTAAGAATCATTCTTGTGGAGGAATGATTGCTTATGTAGGTGAATGACATGAAGAGGTTCTTGGTTTATGAGGAATGAAGTGGAAGAGTAGTCATGACAAATATATGAGGTCAGTATCATGTGGTTATGAGTTGATATTATGTGATTATATTATGTTTATGTTATGGACATGATATACTGAGGGATACATCAATGAAATGAAAGCAATGTGGTCTGTGGCATGCTGGGACAAGCATGGATAAGACACTGGAAGCAAGGTTTCTTGGTAGAGACAATGTGGTTTTGGATGTGTGGTACTATTGTTGTGCATATATTGTATATGTTGTACATGTCACATCTGTGATGTTGTGCACATGTGGTGTGGTGTTGTGTATATATAGTGTGTGTACATGTTGTTATGTAGTGTTATCTACAAGGTGGTACAGATAGTGTTGTGCGAATATTGCATATGCAGTGGTAGGTATAAATGGTGCTATGTACCTGTTGGATATGTGGTGTTGTGTACATATTGTACTATGTGCATGATGGATATGCAACATTGTGTGCATATGGTGTGTGTGCATGTTGGATATGAAGTGTTCTGTACATATGATGTTATGTACATGTTGGATATGCAGTGCTATGTATATGTGGTGTGTGTGCGTGTTGTACATGCGGTGCTATGTACATATGGTGTTGTGTGCATGATTGTATAAGTGGTGTTGTGTGCATGGTTGTATAAGTGGTGTTGTGTGCATGTGGTGTTGTGTAAATGTTGTACAAGTGGCGTTGTGTACAAGTGGTGATGTGTACATGTCGTGCATGTGGGGCTGTGTATATGTCATGTCGTGCATGTGGTACTGTGGACATGTGGTATTGTGTACACGTTGTACATATAGTACTGGTGTACATGTGGTATTGGGTGGATGATGTGTTGCGGACATGTGTATGCATTGTTTTGTACTAAGTGTATGTATGTCTCTTTTGTTGTACGCTGGATGTGGGTGTATGTATGTGTCGTGTTGTACACTGGGTGTAGGTGTATGAGTTGTATGTCAGGTGTAGGTGCATGTATTTGATCAGGATTTAAACAAGAATGCAACAAATTACAAAGATAACCATAAACACAGAGATGCAGTGGAAATAATACTTCATTTCATTAATATAAAATACTGAAATATGCTTACAGAATTGGAAATAAACCATCTAGGGCGATGGTAGCTTATCTCTGAGAAGAGATGTGGCTGCTACATGCCTCTGAACTGTGTTACAATGAGGCTCAAAGGCCTATTTATTGTTGAGAAACAATGGAAAAGCATTAACATCCCAAAACCTAACCCTAGAAGATGAAACACCAAATTGTGGGCCCTGTTTGGGTAAATTGGTACATCAATTTCCCGGGGTCGTAACTTTGGCATACGATCTCCGTTTGACGCATACAATAGCTCGTTAGAAAGATCTATCTGAGCACTACAAATTTAAGAAGACCCATGTTGCTCCCAGATTTCCCAAAAAAACATTGTTTAGGCCCTCAAAACGGCTCCGGAAGTTCAGGACCCGAAAAACTGCTAAAAATAGTAAATTATGCCACAATTACGGAAACTGAAAAACTAAAAGAGACAGTTGTGGGGGTCCAAGTGGGATAGGTGGGTGGCCACCAACATCCACCTGGATCATTCCTCCCCCCTTAGGAAGCAATGGTCCCCATTGCTTTGAGTTCCTCCATCTGCTGAACTTCGTCCCTGGTGAGCTGTTCTGTATGCTCGGATGTGTCCAGTAATGGTAGGAAGCATGGTTGAGGGTGGTACATATTAAACACTTGGTGCAGGCGAAGGAATTGAGGAATGTTGTGCTCCAAAGCATTATTTCCCACAACCTTGGTAATGGTGTAAGGACCATATCGGCGTGGTCGAAGCTTCTGATGGGCTCTTGTAAGGCATTCTTTTTGCAGATGCAACCAAACTTTGTTGCCCACCTGAAACTTGTGTGGTACCCTTGTGGGTGAGGAGAAGTTGTTCCTGTGTTTTATCATGACAGTATCCCTTTGTTATTGCTGCTGCGTGGAGGAACCCTTCGCGAGGATCATGGATGTAGCAATGATCTTCCCCTTACTTTCGGAGCAAACTAGACAAAAAATAAATTTCCTAGTATGTGAGATGAGCTTGCTGCCTTTCTTAGCAGTGATCAAAGAGGTGGCAGTATGTGGGGCTACCTTCGGTATCCTGTATAATGAATCACCCAAAGAAAGAATAACAACACGAGACCTTGACTCATACACAACATGTCACCTCCACAAGTATGGTTGGCCTAATAATACATCACAAACATCCAAAGGTGTAACATCAAACAATACCTTGTCTGTGAACGACTTGATGCTATAGGGAAGGTGGCACAATTGGCGAACTTTGAGGTCTCATCTTTCGTGAAGCCACCTGATACTGTACAACTATGGGTGTGGTGTAGTCAGTAGGCCCAACTGCTTCACAAACTCTGTTGAAATGAGGTTCTTTTGGCTGCCATTGTCGACAATGAATTGTAGTGGCGAACCCTTCACCCACGTCTGTGAGTGGAAAAGACGCTCCCTCCTCTGGGTCTTCTGGTTCATTCTACTGGATCTTGGCGATGGCAACAGTGACACCGGGCTCCACATTGATGAACTACTTCCCTTTTCCATTCCCCTTGTCGGATGCTGACTCAGGGTCGGAACATGCATCTAATTCTGAAGCCTTCAACTCGGCCACCAACGACTACTTGGTCCGACACTCACTTGTGTTATGAGTGGGACTCTTGTGGAACTCACACCACTTTCCTATGTCCTTCTTTGACTTTGTGGTATTGTTCTTTTCTTGCGGCTTCGGCAGGTTGTCTTGGGTCACCCCGCCTTGTCTTTGTCCTTTGGTCTTCGGATTCGCAGATCCAAAGTCTCGCTTCTTATGTTTGAACTTTTGCTCGATTTTGACAGCATATCGGTATGTCATTCCGAGCGAGGAGATGTTCAAGAACTCCATCTCTTCCTCAATGTATCTGTGTAGGCAGTCGCGGTATTTGAGTACCAGATGCAGATCAGAATTTTTGATACCCAACTGTGTGTGAAGGGTATGAAAAATGTTGGTGAACTCTGGCACATCCTTGTCCCTTCCCTATCTCAACGTGGTCCACTTTATGTATTTGTCCTCATAGCTTTTGACAGGGTAGCACTACTCCTTGATGGCATCTTGGAATGAATCCCAAGTGGGTGCGACTGAAAATAGGGAGCCTGTACTTTCATCCTTCTGCTCGCAGTAGGTTTCCCACCAGTCCTTGATGTGGGGGGCTGCTTTGAGAAGAGCGAAAATAATCTTTTCCCAACTCGAAAATTCATGAACTGAAAAATACCCATCTAGCATATATAACCATTTATCTACAGCATCTGTGTCTATTTGACCCTCAAATATGGGTATTTCAAAATTAACTTGTACCTTAAACGGTGTGGCGTTTCCAGAGTAGCTGTTGGAAGCCGATGCGTCGCCTCTGGATAGCCATTGAAGGATCTACGCAAAGCTATCCATCATCGCGTTCCTTTGTCGCTCGAGAGCTTCTTCGAGCAATATTTTGATAGGATCTCTTTCCCCCTCGTCTTTCTTTTCATCCGCCACGAGAGGCCGTCGAGATTTGCGAGGCTCGTCTTGCAAAGGTTTGACCAGTTCAAGCCCTAACTCCTTATATCCCGACTTCGTTGGGGACATGCAAAGAAAAACAGAGAAAAAGAAGACCACTGTGATACCATTGATCCGGATTTAAACAGGAATGCAACAAATTACAAAGATAATCATAAACACAGAGATGCAGTGGAAATAATACTTCATTTCATTAATGTAAAATACTGAGATATGCTTAGAAACAGAATTGGAAGTAAACTAGCTAGGGCGATGGTAGCTTATCTTTGAGAAGAGATGTGGCGGCTACATGCCTCTGAACTGTGTTACAATGAGGCTTGAAGGCCTATTTATTGTTGAGAAACTATGGAAAACCATTAACATCCCAAAACCTAACCCTAGAAGATGAAACACCAAATTGTGGGCCCCGTTTGGGTAAGTTGGTACATCAATTTCCCGGGGTCGTAACTTGGCATACGATCTCCGTTTGACGCGTACAATAGCTCGTTAGAAAGATCTATCCGAGCACTACAACTTTGGGAAGAGAAACATTGGTCCTTGTTGCTTCCAGATTTCCCAAAAAACATCATTTAGGGCCTCAAAACGACTCCGGAAGTTCAGGACTCGAAAAACTGCTAAAAATAGTAAATTGTGCTACAATTACAGAAACTGAAAAACTGAAAGAGACAGTTGTGGGGGTCCAAGTGGGATAGGTGGGTGGCCACCAATATCCACCTGGATTAGTATTGCATGGTGTTGTATGTTGTGTGTGGTTGTATGTGTGTGATGCACACTATGTGTATGTGCACATGGTCGAGGAGAAGGTATTGGGTGTTTATCGAGTGTGGGAACCGATCCAAAGTGCGTATGGAATGAGGAAAAAGATAGAAGCTAAGGATTGATTAAATGATAAGTATCAGTATTTTATTTCAGTTTTATTATGCATGTGATTTATGATTCTGGTCTATGATGATTACATGTGATTTATGATTCTAGTTTATGATGATTACATGTGATTTATGATTCTAGTTTATGATGGTTGTGTTTTGAGCTAACCTAATGTGATATTTTTATACATGTTAATTTGGTCAAAGATTCTAGTTTGACTTATTGTGACAAGAAGTAGACAAGATTTCAAGTGTACCTTATTGACGAGCTACCAATGAGGTATGATATGAATTTATTTCAATTTATTTTAAGTCTAATGGAAATTATGTTCTTGGTACAAGAATGCATGAACATGCCTTATTGGTTGGTCAAAACTAACAACAAGCATTAGAAAAAAACAACAAAAGGAATTGGAACAGGCAACAGTATGCTGGTAAAGGATTTAGGAGCAAGGCCATTGTGAGACACTGGTACCAATAATGTCCATTAATTTCCATGAGCATGTTATGACCGGTATGATGGTTTTGAGGCATGGATATGCCTTGGTTTTTGTATCGTCTGATGTGAGGAAGCCTTGCCAAGGGATGGACTTCCCAAGATGGGGGTGCCAACGGAACTAGGAAGGTGTGTGACTACACGAAAGGGGGTGACTCGTTTTCCCGAGGGATTGTGTAGCAGAGAAGGGAAGGACGGGGATAGATTTTTTTTGGTCATTAGCATTGCCAGATGGAATCAGATGCATATTGGGAGTGTGCCCTGGAATAATGAGTTAGTAACTGTTCACTGAGGGTACAAATGGCGTAGGATTGTAGTGTTAGACATTGGATGCAACTTTGACTTTGACAGTGGGTTTTGGACTTCCTGGGAAGGAGGTGAATCTTGGTACTACCTTTAATTGAGGGTGGAGGTGTGAGCCTTTGGATTTCCTTGATAATTGATACAGGCATAAAATAATTTTATTTGTTGGTTGAGAAAATGTGCATATGTGTATATGTGTGTATTATTGTAAATATTATATCAAGCTGGATTTATAAAGCTCCATAGACAACATGATTATTTGTTGGTTGAAGAAAATGTGTATGTGCGAATATGTGGCTATTATTGTAACTACTATAATGAGATGTGTTATAAAGCTCCAGTAAGTGGTATGTTTGTCATGCTTCAGTAGTGATCATTGTAAATACTACAAAAATCTTTGTTATAAAGCTCCATGGGCATTATGTTTTGTTTTCAATAGTCTTGTTGGTTATATGTGTCATTGAACACTGAGGATGGTGTTCCCCTAAGGGGGAGGGTTCTATAAAATCCCTAGTTAAAAATCCATGTAAAAATATAAAAGACCATAGTTATGGGATACATATTCCAAACTGAATGGTGGGAAAAACATCCTAGTGGGTGCTCAATTTAGTTATTATGGCTAAGGAAATTGGCAAAGGAAATGGTAAAGGCTTTGAAAACACAAAATGGCATTTTTGCACATTTATTTATGAAAATTATGGAAAATAGGAGAAAAAGAAGGTGAAAGGTCACGGGTTGCATGGGAGGAGGAAATTGAAGGAAAATAATGGAAATTGAAGAAAATAGAGGCCTAATTCATAAAAAGGCTTTTGAGGATCAGTGGGTGAGCTGGGTTAGTTCAGTTTTGGAGCTCTCTCTCTATTCTATCTTTATCATACTCTTGGACACTTTCTTGGATCACTCTTGGAGGGTGTGGCATACTTGGAGTTTTGGAGCAAGAAGCCAAAGGAGGAGCATGAAATCACAAGAGGACATCGGGACCAACAACTATAATGGGTTCTGGTTGCAGGTAGTGAGTTACATGTATGTTTTCCTCACTAGTTTTGGCATGCATGGCACATGCATGTGGTTTCTTGGTTATGATATATCACTGGCATGGAGGATTTCCTGGATTGACAATGGATTTTCCTACCCTTGCCATTTCTTGGATAGCCATGGTGTTGTGGATTTATTTCTTTGTTTTCTGGTTGATTCTCATGTTTCCTTTAGCTTGAGTTGAGTTATTAGTTCCTGGAAGCCCTGGTTGGACAAATGCTCTGGAAGCCCTTTAATAACTTGGGTTGAGTTACTAGTCCTAGAAGCTTTGGTTGGACAAACACTTTGGAATCCCTTGGTGGGTTGAGTTACTAGTCCTGGAAGCTCTGGTTGGAAAAACGCTATGGAATCCCAATGACAGCTATAGGTTGAGTTACTAGTCCTGGAAGTCGTGGTTGGAACAAATGCTCTAGAGCCTTGGAAGGATTGGTTAGAGACCAATCTGATGATGGTTTTATAATGTTTGACCGTGAGGTGGAATCACTATTTGATGGGTTGAGGTGGTTGGCCTCTGGAAGCCTTGGATGGTTTTGGATTGATGTGTTCTATGAGATCCCATATTCATGCTTGGAATATGGCACATGGGTGAATAGATGAAGAGAGATTTGGCTCAACCATTCTACGGTTGGGTGGAACTTTGTAGTCCCATCCGGGTGTGAATTTTGAATCATCAATATGAGGTTATTTATTCTTGTATTTCTATGAGTATTATATTGGTTGATATGTGGATCATATGGTTGTGATTTCTTTGGTATTTCTATTGCTATTATGTTGGTTATGTATATGTTTTATGACAGTAGCTATGTATGGATATCATCATGTTTTTACTTGTAAATGGATGAACAATGTATCTATGACCTAATGGATGAAACTATAGCTAATGTGTTGAGGCATCAATGCTTCTCAATGATTCACAACTGAGTATGAGACCCCTATGCTTAGATATGTTATTTACACCTGTAGATTACATATTTGTGATATGTTTGATGAAATGCATGTCATGTCTAGTAGGGGCCCAGTTAAGGGCTTGCTTAAGTAATTGCACTTGTGTCATCATTTCCCAATTATCTTTCTATTCTACAGGTTTCATTCCATTCTTGGCAGTGACCTGGGATCTCGGCCTGAAAAAGTGGCTCAAATATCAAGGACATTGGAACAACACTGAGAAAAATATTCCCTAGACGCTGACATGCCTTGTCATGAGAGCGTCCAGAGTCTCCTAGACACTATCAGGCCCATGGCATGGGAGCATATGGGGTCAAGTGGTCTAAAACCTCAGTGGGACTTTGGGGCTGGTTAGCAAAAAGATTGGGATGGTTCCTAGGAGTCCTATTGATGATGTTGAAGGTCTATATGGTGTGTTTCCGTTGGTTCCATTTCCTTAACGTGACTTAGGAGGTTGAATCATACCATAGTAACTTCTTATCACATGTTTACCCCAGTTGGATAGTTATGTGGGTAGATGTGGGAGGAAGGTGCTACAATATCCCCTATAGAATGCCAAGATATTTACTTATGATCAGAGAGAAGCCTTAATAAAAATATTTCTTGAATCATTATATAGCATAATGAGGAGGAAATTAAAAATCCTATCACAAGTTGTTTTGTTGGTCAACCTCCCATAAAACCCAACCCACTTCTCCTAGGAATTCAAAACAACCACCTTTAGTAGGGCTTGCACAACTTCCTCCCTAGTTAGAGAGGATATTTGAAAAAAAATTGACCAGGAGTGTCATGTATGAGTGCCACTCATTCTCTCACCACCATCTTAACTAATTGTAATGATTAAATATCCCATTTATACCCTTGCAGATGAAGTAGTTATGTGGGCATAATTGTGTTTACCAACTACCCTCTAACGTTGTGTATCAGTGAGTATTAAGGTTCAATATAGACACAAACAAGTAATCATTTAATGTGCTCACAAGAAGATGATGGCCTCAAACGTGGCAATGGGGCCATCAGGAACATGCATCCACAAGAATGCATGCACATTTCTAGGAATGTGCACATGTTCCTTGGTTTCTAGGCTCGATAAGGCCCGAACTACCAACCAGGACACTAGTCAAGTTGACATCTTAGCATGGCTCAGGGACGAACATGTGTTCTTAGGAATATGCATGTGTTCCTAGCGAGATTCATTTTTATGCATTTGTGGCCCCATTTTTACCATATTGGGATTGCGTAGTGCATTTTTAGGAGGTATTAAGCAAAAATTTTGATTCTCAAACATCGTTGAGCACCAAATCTAAACCATACCTTGTTTGTGAAGTAAGAATACTAATGATATTTAACAAAAAATGGTTTTAAATAGGAAAAAATACTTAAATAATACCCTAAACACAATCACTATATTTAATTGCACGGAAATTGATTTATATGGAACCTTATCAGAATCCAAACCAACAATCACCAAACCAAAATTTAGAACAACAAACTTGAATAAAGAACCAATAATCCAAATGATGGAATCAATGCATCCTTAGCTACTTTGAGGTCACTAATATAATATCTCCAAAACATTAGAGAGTAAGTTCATTAAACTCAATTGTATCATTCA
Organism: Pinus tabuliformis; assembly: GCA_031772625.1. Classification (NCBI taxonomy): domain Eukaryota; kingdom Viridiplantae; phylum Streptophyta; class Pinopsida; order Pinales; family Pinaceae; genus Pinus; species Pinus tabuliformis. The sequence continues at coordinate 786,331,638 of CM062812.1, read as the reverse complement.
TCTTTAATGCCCAAAGTCAGTTAACCACAATTTCTGATTGCAGGGCTAGAATATATAAACATTATAGAATTGGTATAAGACGAAATGAGAGACCACAACATTACTTCTTTGTTTGTTGAATCTAGAAACAACCAACCTTTACCAGTAAACTAAAAACACACTGTTATGGATAGGTGCACCTATCAACCATTTCAAGACCCTTGGATGGATAGGTGGTTTATGGTATTTGATAAACCTCCTTATAATAATAGGGAGGTACCTTTATATTTCTTGAGGAAGTTATGGGTAGAGTTTCAACTAGGATTCCATGTCACCTACTTTGATATGGGATAATTACAAGGGGTTGTGGATCTGCACAAGATAGACAACATGTTAGGTGTAGCCCAACAAGAGGTCGTTGTCCACATAGACGAAAGCCTAATGTCCCTACCCAATATCCTCTAGTAATGGATAACATTATGGAAACCCAAACACCAAAAGCCACATTGATTCACACACTAGTGTAACATGGCATCTTGGTAGCGTCGTTGTACCAAGAGCCACCAAAGTTCATGTTGCAGGATGGGTTGGACCATTTTTCACTGCAATACAATTTGATTGGCATAGGGCACATGGAGGCTCACTTGAGCCTCGTAGTTGTATCAACTATGTACATACTTGTTTTTATGAAGGAAGTTACTATCTTGACCATATATATATATATATATATATATATATATATATATATATATAACAATTTATTGTGTGTACTTTATATATCTAATTATAGGTTGTTTGTAGTTATGATGCCTTAACAACATTACTTTCTTAATAGGATAAGAAAGCAAACTCAATGAGGGTAGTGTAAAATTCATAAGAGTTTTTTCTAGGCTTGTTTTATGAAGTGCCACAAGGGATCCTATTGTATATGAAGAGGGAGGCATTTTTCTTTATAGATAATCATTCCATTAAGTTTAGGGCAGGATTAGGGGAGGGATCAAATAATTGTGTAAAAGTGATGGCACTAAAACTAGTATTGTTGCTCACAAATGAAAAAGGAATTGATAGTTTACAAGTGCTTGGTGATTCTTTTATTGTCATCAAATGGGTAAAAGATGAACAAAGATGTTATAATGTGTTTCTAAATTCCGTCTTGCAACACGTAAAAAATTTGAGTGTTTTTATTGCTCTTTTGCATCTGTACAAGGAGAGAAATATGAAAGCTAATGGTTTATTCAAAGTAGGAATTTTGATGTAGGGTGATACGTAGATAGTAACAAAAAAACATGAATGAGACAATTTTGAAATATTATCACCTATGCAAGCTAATGGTTTATTCAAAGTTAGAATTTTGATGTTGCGTGATGCCTAGATGATAACAAAAAATATGAATGAAACAATTTGGAAATATTATCACCCTATTTTCATGAAGTAATAGTGAGAAAAAGAAATACTCTTGTTTAAAGTATTTCTCATCTTTAACCAATTTTTTTTTAACAATCTTGTTAATAATATTTATTCTATTCCTATATATTAAAGTCGTATTTTTAATATAAAAAGGAAATATTTATTTAATATAAAAAGGAAATACATTGATAAATAGGGTTTTTAGATATGATGAAAATAATTTCATATCTGAACTTTTTTAACACAATTTTGAAATATATAAAAGTAAAGCATATAAATAATTTTTCCTACTAAAAAACATAATGAAATTACAAATTTTGTTAGTAAAAAATGAAAATAAATAATTTACATTTCCGTAATTAAAGACCCCTTTTTTCAACATTAAATCGCCTTGAGCCGATTTGTGAGAGGCATTATGTTCATTGAACGTCAAAAATTACACAAGTGCCTATCATCCCCAATCTGAATACTCTGCTTTTGCTTCCGGCTCACCGGGTACAGTCACATATCACATGTTATAAATTTGCAAATGTATACGCTTTCATAGCTCAGTTGGTTAGAGCACCCGTTTAGTAAGCGGGAGGTCATGAGTTCAACTCTCATTGAAAGCATTTTCTGTAGCTACGGTTTATGTAATTGAGAGGTTCTCCTCGACGTCATGAGTTCAAATCGTTTTAACTCTCATTAAAGCACCCTCGGTACGTTTCGGTTTATGTAATTGAGAGGTTCTCCTCGACGTCATGAGTTCAAATCGTTTTAACTCTCATTAAAGCACCCTCGGTACGTTTATGTAATTGAGAGGTCCTCGACGTCATGAGTTCAAATCGTTTAACAACGATTCGGCCTCCAGCGTCACTGTTTACCTTTTGGTGTCAACTGTACAGAAGGAGAGGTTCTCCTCGACGTCATGAGTTCAAATCGTTTTAACTCTCATTAAAGCACCCTCGGTACGTTTATGTAATTGAGAGGTCCTCGACGTCATGAGTTCAAATCGTTTTAACAACGATTCGGCCTCCAGCGTCACTGTTTACCTTTTGGTATCAACTGTACAGAAGGAGAGGTTCTCCTCGACGTCATGAGTTCAAATCGTTTTAACTCTCATTAAAGCACCCTCGGTACGTTTATGTAATTGAGAGGTCCTCGACGTCATCAGTTCAAATCGTTTTAACAACGATTCGGCCTCCAGCGTCACTGTTTACCTTTTGGTATCAACTGCGAAAAAATCGTTTTAACTGTCATTAAAGCACCCTCGTTACGTTTATGTAATTGAGAGGTCCTCGATGTCATGAGTTCAAATCGTTTTAACAACGATTCGGCCTCCCGCGTCACTGTTTACCTTTTGGCATCTTTTCAGAAGGCAAAAAAGTCAATGTCTGAGCCCAGACTTGAACTGGGGACCTTTAGTGTGTGAGACTAATGTGATAACCGACTACACCACCCAGACAGATGAGCACACAAAGCTGAGTTTCCCTTTTTGTCAGAATTTTGTTATTCTGATGGTTATTTGTTGACTTCAAAACTCATGCATAAAGATCGCACTTTACAACACTCACTCCCATCATCTATTATTTGTTCACAAGTTTTTCACCTTGTTGGAATTTTCTTGGAAAAAACTGTGTTGAAGATTTATATGTTCAGGTTTAAAAGCAAATGTTCCGGAGAATAATGAGGACATTGGGGGCGAAATGTACTGGAATCTTTGAATTTAGGATTTTTGGCCTCTCTACAGCTGTATTAATTTAAGAAGCAGAGTAGCCATAAAATCTGAAGGATCAGGTAAGGTGTGATTTTTCCTTGCTTAGGAATTGAGGAACAGAGATCGAGATCTTGAAGTATTTCACTATATTTACACGGAGAAGAGTAGACATTAATGGAACACTGGTCGATGTTCTTGGAAAGATACTATCATATCGATACGCCCGATGAACATTCTTTCGAGTTTGACAGCGAACAAAATGTAAACTTTGACATCTTACATATCACTCTTTAACGAAAACTTAGATTTTTCGACGAAACTTAAGAAATTATTTGTCGACGAGTTTCGAACCAACTAGTCAGGACAAGTGGAAAAACAGATCCAGCTTAGCCTATTTAAATAGCTAGCGCAAAAACACCAACGGTTACCTAGGCAAAAAGATAATTTGGTTAAGATAATTTCATTCATGGATATTGTTGATTTTGTTTTCCTGTCTTTCTTGAGAAATTTTGTGAAACAGTTTTGGGTTTTAGTTGGAGTTTTTGGTCTCACCAAAATAAATTTTAGTTGGTGAGGTTAAATTTCTTTTTCATCTATTACATTTATTATATATGAAAGTACATGAAAGTCTGTAATAGCATGTAATCTCATTAATTCAACAGGTTTTTAAAAGGTTTTAAGGGATTGAAAATGGATTTTATTTCTTTATTATTATTTTTTAATTTGAAAAAGAAGAATTATATTTTTGAATAAAAGGTGATATGGTTTGGGCATTGGTAGTGGAGGGTTCAGCATGGAAGCATATATATTAGGGTTGTTAGTTTTGTAGGAAATTTTATTAATTTGTAAATTAAAATAGAAATTATATTTAATTAGATGGGTTTTTTGAATAAGGTGGTTTTGATTTAAAATGTAGAGAATTGGTCAATTTTTATGAAGCTAGCACAACCATATAAATTAAATGGTTAGCTCCCCGATTGGGGTGATGGAGTGGGTAAGGAGCCATAATGGCGACGTTAGGAGCTGACCGGAGAAAGGACTGTTTACCGCAACCTGCATGGGGGCAAGGCAGAACATGGAGAGGTATGGCCGAACGGTCAACAGAAGAGGCGTAAGAAATGTCGGGAGGAGAGGTGGGAAGGACGACGAGGAAGGAAGGATGGGAGAAACGAAGGAGAAGCGCGACGAGGAGGTCAGATAATCAGCCAGAACTCAGGAAGCGAAATACCAGGTATGTTTACTGTCTTTGCCCTGTAATTCGATCAACAAATTACAGTATGTCAGATGGGGTTAGAACTAGGGGTCTGGGGGAGAGGGCAAGACCTTGTGAGGAGGTGTTGATGCACAGACAACATGGGAATCGGGTGAGAAAAGAGCCCGGTAGCCCAGCTTCGAGGTAGGAAAAGAGAGGGGATATAGATATTGATAGGAAGAGACTTACGAAGTCCAGAACCAAAGACATAAAGGTGGAAATGGAGAGTGATAGTGAGGCTGGAGGTCGGATAGTTGGGAAAAAGTAACCAAACAGGGGGTTGGGGTAAGGGAGCGAAACCTGCGTCGCAGAAGGGAGCAAACTGGGGAGGGGAAATTGGGTAAGAATCCTAGAAAGAGGGAGAAGACCTCCCGTGGGGGAATCCTATCGCGAAAGGGAGTGGTGTCAGTCAACAAGGGAGGATGGGAGAGTGTTAGACCATTAATCAAAACTACTCAAATGGTGCGACCACTGTTCAGACGTCAACAAGTTTAATGTGTCTGTGCATACAGCGGCTGGATTGATCCAGAATTCAACAGATGCTTTAAATACAGTTTCTAGAGATCATTGACAATGGGCAAAGCTTCCTGAAGAAGCCACTGCCCCATCGAAACCAGAAAGATCTGTGCTATGTATAAAAACATGTTTCAGTCATCAAATGAAAACAAGTTCTAAAGTTCTAAGTGTTTCAGAATTCTGTGTTATGTGTTTGAGTCTCCACTCTCTGATATGGTATCAGAGCTCAGCTGAGATGTGAGGTCACAGAGCTGGCTGTGAGGTGAGGCAGAACAGTGTGGTTAGCCTTGATGAGCGTCTGCTAGGATGTTCACCAGTGGTTCGGTGTTTTCAGATCTGCCTTAGGGATCTGCCTGTGTGTAAGGAGCTGCTGTGTTTGGCCAGGGTCGTGCAGAACCAAAGGAGGGCTTGATGGGAGTCAGTTTTGCGTGCAAGCATTTGCTGTGATTGAGCCGATTGGGTGTTTTTTTTTGGTGCGTCTTGTATGAGTGGTTGCTGAGAGTAATCCAGTGGAATCTCGACCCTAAAACTCGGCTCGTGGTTGTTGTTTCGAGTAGAGTCTCATATCAAGTCCTTGGTGGCGTATGTAGTGTGCTATGTGAACATGTGTGGAGTAATAGCTGCATGGTGTGGTGTAGATCGTAGAGTGGCATGGGTTAAATAACCAGCCACTGTGTCAAGTAAAATTTTTGTAAAGCCCTCATGGAGCTCATGTGGAAGGTTGCTTCTGTGCGTAGAGCAGTGTGAGAGAGTTGGCTAGTGGCTATTGTGTGAGGATGAGTTGTGAAGAGCTGTAAGACAACTCAGTGAGTGTCGGTAAAGAGCTGTGAGCTCGGCGTTGATGAGCCGTGTAAAGGACACAGTAAGTCTGAAGGCTCGGTTGTGTGGTGTGTGCCCTGTTGTTTGCGCTGATTGGTGAGAGTTGTTCGGCGCGAGAAGGTCACTGCGAGAGGTGAAACACGGTGCTGTTAGTGTGGAGGAAATATTCTTTGTGTGTTGTGTTGTTTATCTGTTGTGTTTTGAATATAGAGAGTTTGCTGTAAAAGTTGTTGATGTGTAATTGCAATCAGGGAGAGCACAGTTCCGAAGACATTGTGCAATTTGAAGCTGTGAGTGGCATTGTGAGGTGCATGGGGAATTTGAGCAGCGTTGTCAAGCTATTTTAAGAGGGCACTTTGGGTTGGAGGCTTTGAGTGTGGATTTTGTTTTGAGCAATGTTGCTCTTACCGACTTAGTGAAGTCTGTTGCTAAGTCTGTTATGTGAAGAATAGTGAGGCTGTTTGTACCTGTTGTGGATCACAACATCTGTAGCTGTGTTAAAAGAAGAGTGATGTGTTAAGAGTGAGAGCGTGGAGGCGTTCTAAGTACGTGAAAGAGTTGTTGTCATTGTTGCAGCCATTGTCGTTGATGATGCCATGGTAATTGGTGGTGGTGTGGTCGCTGGTGATGTTGCGAGAGTCTTTCGGCTACGACATGGGGCTGTTATTCTTGGTGTTTAGGAATAGAGCTATTGGCCAATGATATAGAGGCCAACGTGTGAGGCGTATGAAGAGTATTGTAGGCATATTACGCAGAGTGATGGGTTGACAGAGGAGACAGTCTCGGAGAGAATTGAAACAGGTGAAGAGAAAGAATGAAATGGCAATAGTTGCAGAAGAATATGAAATGCTTCAACCAAAAGTAGATCTGAATCAGATAGAAGACTTTGAAGACACTGATGCAATACTGAAACGATTAATGCCAGTTTTGCCAATTTTCTTAAGTAAAAATTTTAAACTTTGGGCAATAAAAATGGAGGGATTTCTTGGTTCATTAAATTTATGGCAATTTGTTCAAGGAATTTCCATAAATGCCAATGATAAAAGTAAAGGTGCAGTAGCATTGTTTCTCATCATATCAGCTTTAGATGAAAATATTTTGTCTAATATTTTGTATGAATTTGGTGAAATATGTGATGCAAAAATATTTTGGGATATTCTTGAAATGAAATACAGTATGGAGGATAGTGAGAAAGTTGAAGTTGATGAAGGAGTTGTTGCTAAAGGTGATTGTGTTGAAAGCATCATAGTTGGCATTAAGGCTGAAAGTATGTCTTTAGCTGACAATAGAGTAGTATGTCATATTAAGGAAACACCCTGTGATGAAGTCAAAGTTGATGACAATTATGTATCCCACGATAAGTGGTTAAATATGATGCATGAAAAGCTTCTTATTGATGAGTTATTGTTTGGTGAGAAGAGTTGCCTACCTCCATACACAAATCAAATGCAGGACAACATGTTTGCAGCAACAAAATTGATGAAAGAGGTTGAAGACATGAATCAACCAACTATGTCAACAAAGAAAAATGAAGGAAGCAAAGCTCTTTCCAAAGAACACGATGACAAAAATCAATATGGTTCTGTTTATGAATCTAACATTGTTTTTGAGTGTGCAGATATTGACAATCAGGAAGAAGCAACAAAACTTGAAGAAATTCCAAGCATTAAGGACAAGTATAAGCCTCAAGAATGTGAAGCAATGTTGAATACAAAGAATGTTAACCTACAATCAAGAAAGGAGAAGCTCAATCACTATCTTATGAAAAGAAAGGTGAAAATGAAACTGCACCAGCTAAGGAAAAGGAACAAGCATGGACCCTTTAATAAGAAGAAAAAAACGAAATGTTTTATTGTAAGCCTAGCTGAGACTTAGACCAGCAGGCAAGTTAAATTTTAGGTAGTTGTGATTAAGGGGAGATGTTAGACCATTAATCACAACTACTCAAACGACACAACCACTGTTCAGATGTCAGCAAGTTTAATGTGTCTGTGCATGCAGGGGCTGGACTGATATAGAATTCAAAAGATGTTTTAAATACAGTTTTTAGAGATCATTGACAATGGGCAAAGCTTCCTAAAGAAGCCACCGCCCCATCGACTCCAGAAAGATCCGTGCTGTGTATAAAAACCTATTTCAGTCATCAAATGAAAACAAGTTCTAAAGTTCTAAGTGTTTCAGAATTCTGTGTTATGTGTTTGAGTCTCTGCTCTCTGATAGAGAGAACTATGTTAGACAAACCCATGGGGACACCATACTCGGAAAGCCTCGAGCAGGGGATAGCCAGCCAGAAACAAAAGGGGGAGACCATGGAACTGACGCTGAGACAGTTCCCAGAAACCTGAGTGATGAGAAGGGGCGGAATAACCTGGGCCCTTCGGGGTATTTAGGAACAGAGGAGTGCAGTCACAAGCGGGATAGGACAAGCAGACAAAAAACACCTGAGTTTATGGGAATTTGGTTGGAAAACAATTTTATTCTGACACAGTACTGTGCGTATGGTGAACAGATAGAAGGAAACGAAGATATGGCTCGGGTAACTAGAGGTCGCAGTCGTGGTCACAGGGGCAGGACAAATGTTGGTCCACACTCTCAAGACAGTGACACCAAAGGCAAAAGGCTGGGTCGTCGTCCCATGGACGAGACCGTGAGGGAAGCGACCAGAGCCTATATGAAAGATACAGATGTTGGCATCAGGAGAATTATTGATGAAATGGAAGATAGGGTGAAGGAAGAGGATTCAGAGGAAGAGATGGAGGAATGGTGAGACCTCATTCAGGACCCTGGAAACACGAGAGGCCGAATGTCTCAATACAAACAAACTCTCCATCTATACTGGCTCATGAAGAGGATGATGTGCAAGGCAGTGGAGCAAGTTTCAATGGGGATGGCACTGATAATCAGGGATATGCCTGATTACAAACGGGACCTGCAGACCATTCAATTCCAGCTCTGTAAACAAGACATGCGCTTAGACTGCATACAGAGACATTTCCCCTGTATCGTGGAAATGGCACCAGCAAATGAAGGCTCAGCGGAGGATCCAACAGTTGTTGAGCCAGACCAGGATGAACCGAAAGAATAGACTGAACATATGATCTCAGGTCTCTGTTTTGTTTAGCGGCTGGCTTTTCTTTTTATGCATGTTTATGGGAACTGTAGCTAAAAACTGGTTTTTTAGTAGCTCTGTTTATATAGCCTGGGTAGAAAGACTTCTAACTTACCAATTTTGGATGGCGTATAATATGCATAGGTGGCCAACAGACTTGGTTTCCCACTAGGTAAGTTGAGGCCACCTATGGACAATATGTGTACTCAGTTTGATCTTATATAAATAGAAAAAGGACCTACCTAAGCTTACAAAAAAAATAAAATTAAATGGTTGGCAAATATGAAACTAGCACAACCATATAAAGTAAATGGTTGGCAAATAACGATAGACATCAATCCATGGTAAACATTAAAATGCTTACTTCATTATGCATCTCACATTGTCAAGATTTAGAAAAAAAATCATAGAATTAACTAAATTGTATTTTTATTTGTATTATTATTATTTTAAAACATTAATATAAGAGTTAACATATATGTAACAAGATTTGTAATTATGAGGATTCACCCCTCTTTACCATGGAGATTCTTAATATATAAATAGTCTTTGTTACTGTTATATATCAATGCCATGGTTTATTAATTTGCCCAAAAAAACATAACTCATGATCATATGGCACATGCTCATGACAACTTTTTTAATAATCAATTTAATTTAAAGGGTAGAAATGACATAACTACTTTTCAGATAAACCTCAACATTTGATATGTGATTATTACTACTAAAAAGATTCTGGAATTCTATGAAAGTTAAATATCTACCATCCACTTGATAATTATTGATAATTAAATTGAAATTCAAAAACACTAATTCAAAATACACATCTCTATCAATGTAATTAAAATTATATTTTAAATTATTTTTGTATTATTAATTATAAAAATATATGGGTTAAACAAATATACATTTAAAAAAACATAAAACAAGATGGAGTATAGCTCAATTGGTGATCACCTCATTTATTTTGTTGTATGCAAAAGGTGGCAAAAAATCAGTGTGATATCAACCATTGGTGTAAGGTTTGGTTAGAGGGAACACCTTTGTGGTATGGTTCTCAAAACTTCATACAAGTTTGGTGTAGTTGTTAGTGGCTACTCGAAAGTTTCAAGGGTGCTCGTGAACAATTTGCTTAAGCCAGACTATGCTCCACAGTATGCAAACGACGGCTACAAGTATGTTATTCTCTCCCGCCTCCTCTTAAGTAGCCAAATGGTTGTTGCTATGATGGTATTGTGCGATAGTCATGAAAACCCCCTAGAAGTTTGGCGGGCAAGTATGTATTATGCGGGAAAGTGGACAGTCTATCTCTGTAGTCTATCAGTTTCTTATGGTATTATGTTATCATTGATGTCCATGCATACCCATAATTTACATGGGGTTTTGGTCAACATTATGCATATAAAAGTTTTTCATTCGGTTGTTCTCTCTGTATTAAATATTATGCCTGGACTATCATGGGGCAATTCGAAGATGAATTTCCACGGTTGGATAATAACCCTTGTTTCAAGGGAACTTTGTGCTCAAACGGTGATTGTTGATGGTCTGCTTCGTCGAGGTCGAGTTAAATCAATGAGAAAAGCTCAGTTGCATGGTTTTATTACTTATTCTCCTTTTGTATTATATTACCTTACTTTTATAGGGTTTCTCTTCTCTCGGTGTTGTAAGTTTACCACGCCAGGTCGTCTTCCTGCGAGATGGTCTCTAGTTTGGACAGATTCTAGGCAGCAGAGCTGTGGTATTTCAGTTTTTGGGCTCACGGGCACTTGAGCAGTTTGTTGTCTAATACCATGAAACATCCCTCCATACACAGTGGGAACTCAGGGCAAGGAGGCCAAGGTAGGAGCCGAAACAGTGGAGTAAGATAGGGGGGTCAACAGTCCCAACCTCGACAGACTAGGGGAAGAGGGTGTTGCAGTATCTCAGGCCTGACCCGTGAAGCCGCACATGATTTCTAGGTTAACATGTCCCTACTGGTTCGACAATTGATCTCTGGGTGGGAGGAAGATTTAAATCGGCATGCAGAGAATACTGATCTGGACATGGATGAATGGTAGACCCTAGTCCAAGACCTAGACCATTCTAGAGGTCGGTATACCTAGTTTCAACTGACAATCTACTTATACTGGATAATGAAAAATATTGTGGCAAAAGCAATGATGGCTTCCCCTGCCGGTTCATCTAAGGATGAAATAGAATTGTAGGAGATACATAAGGAATTTCAACTCATCCAAAGATAGATCCAACAATAGAATGCTCGCCTCAGCCGCATAGAGAAACACATTTCACACCTCCCTCAGACCGAACTACCGGGTTTCAGCGCCAAAGACCCGACACCCCTAGACTCATATGTTGAGTAATTTGATGATTTGCATGGTTCTTTTTAATTTTGAAATGTTAATATGATGGCTCTATAGATTTTGATGTATAGCTACATAGTTAATAAGAAGATTAAAGATAATCAAACATATATAGTGATGTTAGACAACCTTAGATATTTTAAGTTTTCGACAACTTATAATGGAGTCAGATGGCCAACAAACTTGGTTTCCCAATGGGTAGGTTGAGGCCATTTGATCCCGATGGATTTGGATGTGAAACTTGTCTGTTGGTTTTCGAGAATGGAACAAAAATGTACTACCAAGCATATATATAAAAAAAAACATATAACAAGACCCCGCTTTACCATATAGGCTTTGTTACAATACCATGGCTTACTAATACTACAACATAAAAAACCATAACTCATGTTCACACCACAAATGTTCACATGACACTTTCTTTAATTAATTAATTTAATCAAAAGGGCAAAAAGAGCATAACTATTTTAAAAATAAATTTCAACCTTTGATATGTAACTATTTCTAAAAATATTCTAGAATATTTCGTGAATATTAAATCCCTCATATGAATTTATTGATAATTAAATTAAGATTCCATATACCTTATTCCAAAATAACCATACTTATATAAATAGAAAATATATCTCATAAGTTTTAATCAAATTATTATTATTATCATACTTTGTTTTATTTAAAAAATAATAATTAAAATTATTATTTAAAAAATAATAATTAAAATTATTATTTAAAAAATAATAATTAAAATTATTATTTTATCATTCATAAAATTGAAATTGAATTTTTAATTGATTTTTTTTTCTATAATTTTATTGTTTCTAAAATTAACCTAGACTTTCTTTGATTTAAATGGAATATAAAACACCTTAAAATTAGTGATAAGATTTTATTAGTCCCTGCCGCATGCATGGTAGGGACTATTGTAATCGATTATGTCCATCTTAGCATTATTTCACCTGTTTGTTAATCTCACCGATCACGATATAACCAAAGTTTTTCAACATAAATTGATTTGCCATCTTATTTGGCCTCTTCCCGAGGTAGAAAAGCAAAACCATATGTTATAATTATTAATTTGTTTCACATTTTCAAACTAGTAAATACTAGCTAAATTAATGCTAGCATTAGTGGAGCACATTAAATGCCAATTCACTAACATACATGGCAAGTTTAATACATTTCCTTTCCTAGTTTTCCCTTTTTGACGTATGGACATCTGGATCTTTCTGAAACTGCCATTTGGGCCTTTGTAACATTGCCTTTTCTGACATTGCCATTTGGCCCTTTGTAACATTGCCTTTGTAACACTTATGCGGTGAGCATATAGCGCCTGTTCCCCATGACCCCAATTTGGCCATAGCTTCACATATCCTCTTCTTGGCCTCACTAGTCACCACATCACCACATGGGTCTCTGCCTTCACACCATAACAATCTTGAATCTCCAGAGCTCGGTTTAATACCCTTATGGTGTTCCTATTTACATCCAAGTCAAGAAATTAGAAAACTTGATTGCTTATAATATAATCTGCATGGGCAATACAAAAGATGTACACTACAAAATCCAAAAAAATAGAGAATATAAGCTGCATGGGCAATACAGAAGATTTAGACTACAGAATCCCAAAATGCAGAGCAGGTGGAGAAATGGGCAAATTCCAGAAAAGTTTTGAAAAGCAATTACCAGGACCCGCAAAAAAAGAGGATTCAGTTCACTGGTTTGTTTCATTACACGATGCAAAGCAGATACAACCTGGTGAGTCTGACTTGTATCATTGCTTTTGTTTCATTACACGGTGCAAAGCTGTAACCCGATGAGCCTCACTTGTATCCTGGCTTTTGTTCCATTACATAGTGCAGTGATATTAGTGGCGACTCTATGATGGGATTTTTTGTAGAAGAGTTTCCATCTTCCTTCATATTGGGCTTACTCTTCCATTCTACGACTCTTGCCTGTTTGTGTGGTTATCCCTCTCTCTCGCATTGTTATCCCCTCTTTGTTGCTTGCATGGGGATTGCATGGGGACATGTGGTCTGGTTCTCTCGCTCGCTTGTAGAAGTATCAAGGGAATAAACTGATTTATAACAATTATTTAACCTTGAAGAGCCCTTAATAATATATACATACTTTTTCATTAACTAGACAACTCGTTAGTAGTGATCTAAATACTTAGAGCTAGCTATGGATAGGTATTAATTATCCCATAAATCTTATCTTGTTTTCTCTTAACCACTATATGTAATGGTCTATTTTATGATTTTGTATAGCCAACTTGATAGTTGTTCAACTTAATTACAGGTTTAATCATAGGCTAAATAACACCACCCTATTTACTACTGAGGGAAAATCTCAGTCCTATCTATTCCTTGGTTACAGTCTCGTAATAACTATGGTAATAGTTACATTGTTTTATTAAGTTTAATGATTATCTTAGTTAAGATGCTACTGTTAATATTGTCCAAGAAAATAAAACAAATAATAACAACATCAAACAGAGCAGTAATAACTCAGACAACAAAATTTCTTTTAACAAGATATATAATCATCTCCTCTGAATTACTTTAACCACATAATGGCAACAAAAGCAAGAGAGAACTGTTATATTATAGCACTAATAGGTTAAATAGGAATACCTTCTGATGGATGTTCAAATCCACAGTCTACAATAAACTTTGGTCTTAGAAGAAAACCCTTGAAGCTTGAACTATGAATACCAACATAGCCTCTGTAGAATAATAAATGGAGTTAGTTGTTAAGCAACAAACGATCGAGGTGTCTAAATTATTGGAAGTAAGTGTAAACATTATATTCAGTGCTCCAGAGTACAACATACTACATACTGCAATATGAACTCAAACTGTTGTGACTCATGGAGCACTGGAGGATTGACACTGCCAGTTGTGAAAGCTTGTAACTTGTGAAGGTTGTGGTGGCTTCTTTCAATCTCTTGACACGTGAATTCAATGCAAGGTCCTTGTGAGAAATCTTTTCCTTTTATTTTAATTTTCCTTTATTTATTATTTATCTTACTTTTTATTAATTTTTTTAAATTGACATGTAGCAACTTTGTTTAAGATGTCAATAGCCCATGCCCAGAGTAATGAAACAACCACTGCAACGACCCATGGCAAATGCTTCTTTCTGGGTTTGTTTCATTTCTGGTGCAGCTTCTACTTTTGTCGTGGGTAGTTGTAGTGTGTTGTTGTTTCGTTTCTGGTGCATACCCATCTCAACCGGGCATCGTTATCCACATTGCAACTTCTGCTTCAGCGATGAGCCATTGCACTCTGGGTTTGTTTCCTTTCTGGTGCAGCTTCTACTTTTTCCGTGGGTAGTTGTAGTGTGCTGTTGCTTCGTTTATGGTGCATACCCATCTCAACCGGGCATCATTTTCCCCATTGCAACTTCCGAAAATAGATATATTAAATATATTATTTGAATTGATATATTGAATATATTATTTGAATTGGTAGTTCCCCTTGTCAAACCTGAGCAAGCCGCTTACTCATAAAACCTGAGCAAGTCATCCCTTATAATCCAAGTTGTACTTCCTGGTGAAAAGAAGTCAGAAGGACGCCCTAACTAACGAAGTGATCTTATGAAGTAGTTCTCTGCCATCAAGGAGTGATCACACCTACTTTCTTATTATTTTGGGCAAGGTTGGGATCGCACGCCTCTTGGGGTGGTTTCGGTTATATGGGCCAAAGGTGACCTATCTAGGCTTGTCCATTCATTGGATTCCCCTCCAGTTAGCCAGAAACCCTCCTTATCACTGGTCAACAGGGGAACACTGGTTAATGGGTGTAGCATGCTTTTTGCATACATTCAGAAACCGCCTTGCCCATATGACCAACTAATCATATACTAGGTAAACGCTTCCCAATCGAGTGAGCAACGCTTAATAAATATCAGAAGGAAGAGCTACTAAGGTTGTACTACTATGAGTTGGAAATGAGTAAAAGCCAAGTTGGGCTTAGCTGGAATTGCTAAATCAAAATAGGGAAAGAATTCCTAAATACAAATAGAACAGTTGGGCAGCTCAAAATGAAAGCAAGGATAATTTTTATAATCATATGAGAGTTGAAGGCAACCCAAGAAAATAAAGGAAACTGCAAAATGATAAGGGGATATGCAAAATGCTAAAGGAAATTGCTATAGCAACAATTGGTGAACATGACCAGCAGGGCAAACATAATAATAAGGAAGCATTATAACTTTAAACTCTCTTTTTTTCGTAGTAGAGTTTTATGTTTTTCAAGTAGAAGTATAAATGTGCAGGACATTTATTGAAATGATACTTGAGTGAGAAAATTGCAGCTAATGATCTATTGTGTTATTGGCTAAAGCCATGGAGTAGATCAATGATCTTGTGGAATTCCATGCTATGAAGAGGCATTGGAAGGAAGAATTTCTTAACTCATCCCTTGCTATCTTATTTATATTTCTCTATATTTATAAAGTTGTGTGTTTAATAACAATATAAAGTTGTGTGTATAATAACAATGCATAAGAATAGCCCCAAGGGATAGCTCAAATGGTCGAGTTCCCGTTGCTAAGCACTTTTCCAGTTGGGAGGTCACGGGGTCAAATCTCCTCGACGCCCTCGGGGTTAGGCCTGTTAAGATTGGCCGACGGGCAGATTCCTTCAGATGGATAAGAATGCTAATTCCTTCAGATGGATAAGAATGCTATTATGAAGCGGGAAAGATAATAGCTGGAATTTACCTAACCAACTATCTTATACACTCTTTCTTTCATTATCGATCGTACCCTATCACTCTGGGTTGAAATGGATATGTACCGGATCTGCAACAAATCCATGTCAAATTTCTAATTGAGATGCATATGAGACCCACGTCGAAGTCGGTTTACAACCTCAGGGAACATATTACTCTGGGTTGAGACGGATATGTGCTAGTTCTGTAACAAATCCATGTCAAATTTTTCAAAACACATTTCCAGGATTGTGATATGAATTGAATAGTCATAACCACTCTTTAGGAGCAAGCACCTATCTACACTCAATGATATGAATTGAACAGTCATGAATATGTGCTGGTTCTGTAACAAATCCATGCCAAAATTTTCAAAACACATTTCCAGGATTGCGATATGAATTGAACAGTCATAACCACTCTTTAGGAGCAAGCACCTATCTACACTCAAAGATATGAATTGAACAGTCACGGATATGTGCTAGTTCTGTAACAAATCCATGTCAAAATTTTCAAAACACATTTCCAGGATTGCAAGGGGACTATAACTTGGTACTATGACTAAAAACTATCAGCAGTGACAACTGGCAATTTGAAAGGACTATTAGTCCTGGGAGTATTAGGCTATTCCCGCACGATCTAAGCTACAAACATATTTATACAGTAATGAAAGCTGAGGGGCACGCATATCCCTCACAGATGATTCAAGACTAAATACAGTAATGAAAGCTGAGGGGCACGCATACCCCTCACAGATGATTCAAGACCAATCAATAATTACCCAGTCGTGGATCCAAATCCATAGTCAGTTGTTGATCGAGATGCCAAGATATAGACCCGATCGAGGAGGCCAGAGGCCCCCAATAACTTGGCACAGATCGAACTACCATGTGCGAGATATAATTTGTTTCCAAGTCGGCACTAGATGACATAGTGATTTATTGTTAAGTTGTAACCAAATGAGAGAGTGAAATCCTCAATTGGTTTTTTTAGCCGATACAGGTGCTTTCTGACTCCTCTCTAATCTTTGAAACAATAATCAATCTCTTGATATATAATAAAAAAATTACCACAAACGAAATATTGTTGACTCCTCTCTAATTTTTGAAACAATAACCAATCTCTTGATATATAATAAAAAAAATTACCACAAACAAAATCTATCATTTGTTGGATTCAAGACTTTCTTGCGTCCTTCTGATTTTTTTCATTGGTAATATATAGTCTTTGATGATTGATCGTTTTTAGATTGAACACTTGAATCATGCATTTATCTGTACAATAATAAGCATTAATACTTACATTTAGTTTTTCTATTATGGTGCTTTCCTTAAAAGCTTGTTATTTCTTGATCCAGGTGGCATCCATAGGAAAGTGGGCTTTATGGAAATGGGGCATTGGTTTTTACTCAACGCATTCAGGTTGGGCAAAGCTTATTACTTGCATTTAGTTATGCTATTATGGTGCTTTCCTTAAAAGCTTGTTATTTCTTGATCCAAGTGGCATCCATAGGAAAGTGGGCTTTATGGAAATAGGGGCATTAAATTTTACTCAACGCATTCAGGTTGGGTAGAAAAACTATATGGGGATGAGGCAAAAACTTCAACTTGCAAAAAAACCCAATAAGAATAATTTACATGGGTGTCGACCAACTTAATTCTCAAAGTGACATACAGACATATTTCAAGACTCGCCTCCATTTGCATCCACTGAGAGAATGCAAGACTTGCCTCCATTCGCATCCACTGAAAGAATGCAAGCCTAATTTACATGGGTGTCGATTAAGGGTGCTTTTACCTTGTCTATCTATATGTGTATTTGTAATTTTGCATACAAAAGAATGTTTTGGTGTTGCAAAGGCGTTTTGCATAACTGCAAAGTTTTTTATGCCTCCCAAATGGAATAGAATCAATACTACTTTATGCCTCCCAGTCATAATGGAACCAATACTACTCTATGCCTCCCAGTGATAATGGAACGAGTACTACTCTCCCCCTCAAGTGAGGGACTAGTACTACTCCCCCTCAAGGCAAGGACTAGCTGCCATGCAACCTCCCTTGTTTGAAATTCTAAGAATATTTACTCAAATACCAACTTATCAATGGATTTAATAGATGAGCATTATTTTATCACTTGTTATACAATTTTTTATAATTTATAGAATATGTGCCTATATCAATATTTGACACTTAAGGTCATGTACGAAATTCCTTTGAAATTAGAAAAAAAAATGTCTCGTTTCAAGAAGGATTTGGTATTGGATAAAGAACAACTTGTAATTGATTAAAAATTTGTATGTATAAGTGAGTATGTTGGTAAAATGTATATTTATATCAATGGGGTGAGATTAGATGAGGGTCTTTTTTAACACCGTCAGTGCTTCTAATACTAGTGCAAGAGCTTCTCATACAAGTGTAAGGGTTCACAAAAAGCTTAACCTATTACATTTATTAACAAATAAGTTGTTGAATGGTTTTGGTTTTTATCTTCATGTTCATTTCAGTTTAACCTAGTACAGTTATCAACAAGTAAGTTGGTGAAGGGTTTTGGTTTTTTTTTTCATGCTCACTTTTCTTGTTTTCGAACACTAAATTAAAAAAAATTACATCAATAAGACATCTCATGTTTTCGGCATAAATGACATATGCTACTTTAGCAATCACTTTGAATATTTTTTTTAAACAAGTATCTCTGTCAAAAAATTATGATAAAATTCACATATAAGTGTGGTCAACAATCCATCCCTAATAATGTAATCTATAGTGCAATGTATGATGACCAACTTATTATGAATCCCCTGTGTCTATTAAACATGTTGTAAGAACTAAGATCAATCAGGGAACTTCCCTTGTCATTGGACCATCATCAAATTAATCCTAGACACATTTAAAAATTAAATATCCATGACAATGACAATTCACCAATCAAAACTCATAGTTGAATACAATAAATCAACATCTATTATTTTGGATGCACCAGTTTTACATTTCACAATTCCAAACCACTCAATAGATCACATTCAATACTTCCTCGTAGATATGTTCAATTCAAGTATTGACATTATATCAATCATATGCATCAATTATTTATATGTTTCAATCTAGGTATTGACACTTTATCTATGTTTGGTATTATATCTTCTTCTATTACACTATATTTAATATTTGTATATTTTGTGTCTTTATGGTTGGTTTTCTATTGTTTTTATGCTTATGTTATTCTTCTACAAGTTTCTATAATTATGGAAAGAGAGAATTATGTTGATGACATAAAAATAGAAGAAGGTAAGTGACTAGGGATTCCTAATTACAACACACGTCAAATGAGGAGATAAACCAAGGTGGTTCCAAAGAGAAGAGCATGATGAGGTAGAGGGAGGAAGTGCTACTCCTCCATCAACTACAATTGTAAGGTGAAAGTTCAACCAAGAGGATCAATGCTATTAAAGGCTTGACAAAAGAGGATATGATGAAGTAAATTAATGATGTTAAATTCAATGGATATTTAGAAAGAGTAGTTGCAAAAAATTATGAGGTTGTCAATGTGGTGAAATCGATAGTTATCTAAGGGGGAAGATTCATATCCATGAAATTAGCATTAGAAGTAATAGCCAATAAATTGGATATCTTTAGCTTTCATTCCTAAAGGGATCTTATGATATTTGAGGTGAATTAATTTTAGATACTTATGGTTAGAGATAGAGAAAAATATGTATTCCACTCGTAAAATGGAATAGGATAGTTATTTTGAAGGAGAACGGAGGGTGTGGACTAAACAATATCCATTGATTTTTAAAATCTTTAGAATCCAGGATTATGTGGAGGTTAGTAATTAGTAATAGATTGTGATGTAGAGTGGTTAATTTGAAGCATATAGCATAGAAACAATCAAGGAGTGGATTAGGAAGCTTACAAAGACTTGACAAAATCCCTCCATTGTATAAGGTTGTGGTTTTAACTTTCATATTGATATGTCTTTGGTTAGTGTGAAAAGTGGGAAATGGACACAAGGTGAGAATTGGGGAAGATCCTTGGGTAGGCGATGAACTGAAGTATAGGCTACCTAAAATTATTACTGTTTCTCTTCATGAAAAGGGGTTTTTATAGTTAAATTAGGTAGCTGACTTGGAAATGACTTAAATTTGCAAATAAGAATGGAAGAACGCAAAAATGATGAGGGTAGAAAGAGTGTTTGTGGATGTATATGAGCAGTGCATAATGAATATGAGTATTAATCTTGTAAGATTGAAAACGGATGAGGATGAGTTCATCTAGTCCAAGAAAACTTCAATAGGTCATTGTTACCCAAAGATAAGATATAAGGTTTTATGTAGAGGAAGGGCGAGAAACACAATAATTGTTTGTGGAAGTTAATTTGCAAAAATAAATTTCTCTTGAAAACATGTATTTTTATGTGGTTGCTTCTTAAAAATAAGTCCTTTTTGTAGGATATTTTGTTAAGGAGATGTTTGAAAAGTCCTAGACCATGTGCACTTTGCAAAGAAAATGAAGATTTAATTACTCATTTGTTTGTTCAATGTGTGCATTGTGTTCGAGTGTGGCGTGAGGTTGGATTTATTATAGGTTATGGATGTTTGGAAAGGTAATTTAGTTGAGGAATGTCTGAGTTTTTGTGTGAAAAATATGCCCACAAAGATATTTATAACTTTGCCTTTGATTATATTTTGGGGTGTTTAGCTTGGTAAGAATTCAAGTTTATTTGAATATAGACTTGTACCACCTGTTTGAAAGTGTCCCTCGGAGAATTAATATATTAAATAGCTTTAAGCAATCAAAGGATGAAAAACCTCCCAAAAATATCACATTTGAAGATCTTAATATATCAATTGCATGGGAATACTTTGGTGGAGTAACACAAGGGGAACAACAAATCTATGGGGAAGGGGGAATTAGCTATCTAAAGAACTCGCCTATATTCAAATTCAAAGTTGGTCTATGTAGGAAATCAAGTAACTTTGAAACAAGCATGCATGCTTACAACTAAAAAGGTAGCCTCAAAGCACAAATTTTTAGGGACTATCAAGTAGTGATCAAGTGGATGCAAATATTAATCTCTTTAGATAGCGTTGGTACTTGGGCCTATCTGTGATGAAATACGAATTTTTAATTGAGTAACTTATCATCATGTCTACAAAAATGGAATTTGATTGCATGTTGTTTATCAAAAGCTAGTCTTCTTGTTGGTTTGTAACAATGACACATATTTGAGGAAACAAAAGGAAGATGAAGAAGCTCAATTAATTGTCACTAATTTTGTTGCATATTTGTTTAATTTATGTTGGTAGGTGCTCAATTTAAACCCCCATGAGATGAGGCACACTAGTCTATGACAATAAGTTTGCTAGAAATGACATTCACAAATGTGAACAAACATTCCATGGGGTTTCCCTTTGAATAAAAACATACATATATAAACATATATATATATATATATATATATATATATATATATATATATATATATATATATGTAGTTGTAGAGAATCTTGATGGGATAGCTTGGCTAATTGTGTGTTTTGAGTTTCATGCAAGAGGTCTCAGAATCAGTGTCTCAATTGATGACCCTACCAAGTCACAACTTAATCAATTTTTCTATAATAATAATAATAATAAAAAATTATGATTCAAGAATATATTTGTATGAAAAATGATATCCACATAAATGAGATGTTATAAAAAAAATATTGAAGCTCAAAAATGAATTATACGAACATATAATGCATTGTATTATTAATATATTGCATAATATAAGTTATGATTATCTATATGGCTACACTAATCTATCTATATGACTCCACTGATCCTTTCGTGTAGAGTGGAGAATAATATGTTTATCTCATTTTTATTTATAGAGATTAATTTATATTGGATTAAGTTGTTGTTAAAAGATTGGGGAAGAGATCATATAATTAGGTAAAATTGATGGCACTAAAGGTAGTATTGTTATTGGCAAATGAAAAAGGAAGTAACAGTTGACAAGTGTTTTTAATTCCTAGGTTGTCATGAGATGGATAAAAGATAAACAAAAATGTCACAATGTGTTTCTAAATTCTGTCTTGGAAGAAGTCAAAAGTTTGAGAGTGCTTTTTGACCATATTGCTCTTTTGCGCCTATACAAGGAGAGAAATATGGAAGCTAATGGTTTATTCAAAGTTGGAATTCTGATGTAGCATGATACTTGAATGGTAACAAAGAATAGGAATGGAAACATCTCTAAATATTATCACCCTCATTTTCACGAAGCTATGGTGGGCGTAAGAGATTCTCATGTTTGATGTCTTTTTTATTGTTATTTTTTATCAAAACTTATTCTTTAACAATTTTGATCATAGTATTATTCTATTTCTATACTTATTCTTTAAAAATATCGATCATAGTATTTATTATATTTCTATATATTAAAGTTATATCTATAATATGGAAAGGATATCATTTTTCTAAATAGAGTTTTTAGATCTAAACTAAAAAAGAATATTTTCATATTTAAATTTTTACATAGCTTTGAAATTTCATAAAAATTAGAAATTTAAAATAAATAATTTAGGACTCTTTTTTTAAACATTAAATCTCCTCAAGTTGATTTATGAAATGAATTATATTCATTGAAGTCAAATAAATACAAGTGAATCATTTCCAATCTAATTATTCTAGTTTGGTTTTAGCCTAACCAAGTTAGATGAGTACATACAAATGAATGGGTTTTGCATCTTAAATATTACTAGCACAACCACATTAGGAAATGTAGTTGATATACGTTGAAGACGTCATTTTCCATCATCTATATACCAATTAACTTTAGTAAATGAGACTAATCAGCGTAATTTAATATTAATATTATTTATATTAAAAATCGAATATAATATTAATAATAATATCATTAGTCATTAATAATATTAATATTAGTAATTAAATATTATTAATATCAAATATTTATATTAATACTAATATCAATATTAATAAACTTATTAATATATATATATGTGTGTGTGTGTGTGTGTGTACGACTAAATCTATTAATGGAAACATAATTTACAATGAGGCCCCAGCCTCTGCGGGTCTAGAACAACCAAATAACTAGTTTAAACATCAAAACTAAAGCGAGACTGCCCCGGGAGGGGAAACTAGTTCGAAGACGAGAAAAAAACTAGCTGTCCGCGCAGGGGTTACAACTCCAAAACTCGGAATTAACTGTCATGGTGAATTTCCAAATTGTCCATGTATTTTGAAATAAACAACAGTAAAAAACCAAGCTGGGCAGGTGACCTGTCTGCTTGAGAGTGCTAGGTGTCTTATGACGGTGGCTTCTCCTCCACTGTCAGACACCTATACTCGCCTGAATCAATATCCTTTGCCTGCTTGCCAACCATATTGTCGTGTGCCTCTCTGGCTTCACCCTGAACTCCTTTGGCTTTGCTGGTGGCCTTGCCACCCGAAGCCTTCAGTCTGCTTGTGGTCGAATGATCCTGGGCCTCCTGCTGATTGCTGGTGCTTGACAACTTCTGTGCAATGTCGGGGGGCAGATGTACCAGGTTCTTCACTACGCTGTGATTTGGGTCGCTGTGCGTGCTGGATTCCTCCCTGAATTCCACCGAAACAGTGGCTATAATGACAGGTCTGTCCATGGAGCAAAGGAAGCGAAATTGAGCAGACTGGGTGGCAGCACTTAGATTGGGCGTCTGGGTGGCCTCATCAACCCGACGAGCCGCACAGGGACGAGCTCGTCCCCTTCCGCTTCAGGTAACCAGATAACTGCCATGGAAACGGGGTGTGGACGAGTTGGAGGGCGGGGAGGATGAAGGGGAAGTCGATGTAGAGGGAGATGGCGGAGGGGGAGGATGGCTCGTCTGTGGCTGCCGCCTCGCTTGCAGTGCATGCGGTGACGAAGTCGCGTCATATTGCTCTAAGCGGGGTGCTGCAGCGAGGAGTAAGCCAAAATGGTCAAGTTACAGACTGGGAGCGGGACGAGGGCAGCAAAGTTAACATTGTAAATGACAGGGGGATTCAATTCAGGGACAGAGGTAGGGGCTGAGGCATCAAATTGCAAGGTGAAGTGAATAGAGTGGGAGAAGTGAATACAATTTCCCAGGTTGACACAACTGAGAAGCCTGCAACGCTGCCCTATTGTGGTGGGAGAGCTTGGCTCTGCTGCAGCAAGGTGGCAAGAGCAGTTCAGAGGCGAAATGGAAGTTTGCCGATGGTTCAGAGCCATGATTTTAAGATTACAGGGAAGGTCTTGACCCGCGCACTGAATTAATGGTGTCGGCCGGGTGACAAAGGCCTGCCTTAAATTCCCACAGGTGAGAGCGCGGAAGACCATGTGGCTCAGCCACTTGCCAGACCGGCGTCACATCCACAATAAATCAACTTCAACCACCCGCATCCGGGGCTTATTAATATTAATATTATTGAACTTAACATTAACATTAATTTTAATATTAAACTTATTAAATTTATACTTGATAAAATTAATAAACCTAACACTAAAATTTACTTTGACACCTAGTGAATTCAAAATTCGAAACCCGTGAAAAACATCAATTCTCGTTTTTTGTCAATTATGCTAAATATCCATATGACGACAATCATGATTATTTGTTATTTTGTAGAATTATGTTTTGGATCTTAATGCCATAGAATGTGGAATCCTATATTATATTTTTAGATTTTGGTCCTGGTGTCTCAGATCTGGTAATGGAGTGGCACTATTGAAATATTTTTTTGAATTGTCTATTAGAAGTCCCTGAGATAGAAGAACATGTTTCATATGACATTCATGGAGTCAGCTGAAGTCCATTGCTTGCAAGGCCCTAGAAATTATGTCACCGTTACACTTTTCCAACAAGTAGCAAGCCAAAAGATAAAGTAGCTTCTTGTTTAACAATTTCCATTGAAAATAAATTTGTGTTATGAATTGAAGCCTAATTTTCAATATGGGATTCATGGAATGAAATACCTTGTGGGAGCACTTGAATGTCGCACAAGGTAGGATAATATTGCAAAAGATCTAGAAGATAAAGATTAGCCATGGTTCATGTAGTAGCTCCTAGAGACAAACCCCAACTTGAGGAGAGGTCAGTGCCTAGGACACCTTAGTCTCTCTTGAAGATAATTCATTGTTGCTCAAGAGATAAGTGAAAATGATTTTAGATCTGGTTCAATTACATTTTATCAGATGTAGATATAATATATGCATTAACATGAGATCATTCCCAAAAATAAATGCTTATGGTGGCCAACACACAAAGAATGAAGCTTATATCTATCATTCCAGCAAAGATGGAAAGGAGAAATATAAGGGAGGAACCTAGTGCAAAGGGTTGGATAAACACAAAATCCTATGCAACAAATCCTAGTATAATTATGGAAGAATACAAAAATGAAATTTAGAAATTATGGAGTGCATTCTAAGGTTTCCAACTCAATATTTCATGGGTACATTCTATCACAATATAACATAGTAAATCTGTAACCTCACATGTATTGTCTGCTACAATATAACATAGTAAATCCATGATTTATAAGTGAAACCAACAGCTACTAATTACACAATTTCTGAGGAAGAGAAACACATATGAAATGACATACAAAGGAGGAACACATACTACATATCCCAAATGCTTGGAATCACCAACACTTCTTCATTAATCTTCCAAAATGAAAATAGATTGCATGCCTATACAGGGGAAATTTTCCAAAGAAACAATAACAGCCTTAGGAATAAGAAATTAGAACCAAATTTGGAACCTCCTTTGTAAATATAGCTCAGAACTCTAGAACACAAAATTCGGAACATCTGAGAGCAGAATTTGGGAACCATTTCAACTGAGTTCCTCTTCCCTTTTATAGAGAGAGAGAGAGATCAAACAATAGTTACAAAGTATCTTCAAAGTGCTAGTTGTCTAAACTACCCAACTGTTTGAGCATACAAATGGCCTATTTGTATTAATGATTACATAACTGACTGGATTCTTTTCTTGAAAATACAATATTAACTTAAACATGAGAAACATGAGGTGTCACGATTGACGTAGCAAAATATCTCCCATGCCAATTCCTTTGATTTCCTTTGATCTGGCCATGCCTCTGCCATAATATTCCTCCACGGTTATCTGCCAATACGCCTGTCTATTTCTCCCTTTAACTGCTTGAATTTCCTCACATTGGAGCCAATCATGATTTGATGTGGTGGCACTAGGAGGTTCTCTGCAACTTAGCCACTGACCCATCCATATTTATTGCCTTCGTGCTACACTATTAGGGTCTAATAAATCTTGTAATATTAGCATAGTGCAACTTCGGTGATCCGGATTTAAATAGGAATGCAAAAAATTACAGATATAACTATAAATACAGAGATGCAACAAAAATAACACTTCATTTCATTAATATGAAATACTGAAATATGCTTACAAAAAGAATAGAAATAAGACTAGTTCGGGCGATGGTAGCTTATCTCTGAGAAGAGATGTGGTGGCTACATGCCTTTGAATTGTGTTACAATGAGGCTCAAGGGCATATTTATTATTGAAAAACATGAGAAAACCCTAAACAACCAAAACCCTAACCCCAGGAGATGTAATGCCAAGAGTTTGTGGGCCCCGTTGGGGTTAGTTTGGAAACCAACTTCCTGGGGTCATAACTTGGTCATATTATCTCCGTTTGGTGTGTACGATACCTTGTTGGAAAGGTCTCTCCGAGTACTACAAGATATGATGCAAGCCCTTACACACGACCATGGGCCTGCAACAGACCTCATAAAAACACCTTTTAGGGGGTCAAAACTTCTCCGAAAGTTGAAGACCTGAAAAACTGCTAAAAATAGTAAATGTTGAAATAAACAAGGAAACAAATGAAACTAACTGGAGGCCTAGGTGGGATAGGTGGGTGGCCACCAATATCCACCCGCATCATTCACTCCCCCTAGGAAGCAATATTCCCCATTGCGTGCAGAGCCTCCATCAGGTGAGGAAATTTCTGTTGAACTTGGTCCCTTGTGAGCCACTTGCCTTGGTGTAGGAGTTGGTCAGGTTTGACAACCCGATATAGTTGGATATTTTGATGGCGAGTGTTATTGACCTGTGTGTCCATAATTCAATTAGTTGTGGCTTGTTCCATGCAGTCTGGGTTTAACTTTATTGGTGTGAGTTGCTCTGCAATGTCTGATGTGTCCAACAATGGTAGGGAGTATGGTCGAAGGTGATCCACATTGAAAAATGGGTGCAAGCCAAGGAATGGGGGAATGCTGAGCTCAAAAAAATTATCTCCCACAACCTTGATAATGGTGTAAGGACCATATCTAAGTGGTCTGAACTTCCGATGGGCTTCGGTAAGGCATTCTTTCTTCAAATGCAACCAAACTTTGTCGCCCACCTAAAACTTGTGTGGCACCCAATGTTGATCATGTCGTTGCTTGTACTTGGCATTTGACTTCTCTAGGATGTCAGGAACCTGCTGGCGGATGTGTTGGATGCGTTCAATAAATCTGGCCGCTTTATCAGCCTAAGACAATACATGTGTGGATTTTTTTGCATAGTCACATGAGGCATGGCAACATCAATCAAACACAATGGTTGAAATCCTAGACCTACTTGAAAGGGACTGCGACCAGTTGAGTTATGTAGAGCTCTATTATAACTGTGTTGCACATATGGAATAATCTCATCCCAAGTTCGAGGATGCTTGGATTTGTACGTGCGGGGTATGTGCACTATCATCCTATTGATGACCTTCGTCTGACCATCAGTCTGTGGATGGAAGGCAGTCAATTTTGTGAGCTTGGTGTCCAATAGTATGCAGAGGCTTGACTAGAATGTGCTTAGGAACCTGCTATCTCGATCTAATATAATGGTCTACCGGATCCCAAAATGTACCCATACTCATTCAAAGAAGAGTTTGACAATGTCCTTTGTTGTGATACTCTTCTTGTAGGCCGCCAATATAACTATCTTAGAAAATTTGTCCATGGCCACACATACACAGTTACTACCATGCTTGGTAGAAGGGAGGCCATACATATAGTCCATGGAGATGGATTCCCACGACTGGCTGGGAGTGGGAAGAGGAGTGTATAGGCCTTTCTTCTTGATGGTTGGTTTGGTGATGGTGTAGGAAGTGTAGGATCTGATATATTTCCCAACATCTAGTCGGATTTTGGGCCAATAAAAGTACTTTTGTAGTAAAACCACAATTTTCCCTACACCAAAGTGTCTTGCGACCCAACTATAGTGTGTCTCCCAAATCAGCTTGGCACGCTCACTTAAAGGAACACAAATGTGGCCCAGGTAGCATAATAATGCGTCATAGAGGTGGAAATCAGGAACTTTCTTTCCAACTACTAGCATCTGGTATGTCGAGGTGAACTCTGGATCATTTTTGTATAGTTGCGGCCATCTAGAGGTCTCGTGACCACAAGAGTTGAGAATAGTAGTCAGTGCTGCAACTAGGGGTCAGCTAAGGCAGTCTACAACATGATTGGTGCTGCCCCTTATGTATTTAATGTTTAAGTGGAATTGTTGCAAATATATAGATCCCTTCTGATGGCAATCATTCTGAAAATTGCTCTGTATCTGTATAAACTGAAGAGGTCAGTGATCGGCGTGGATGACCATCTCCTTCCCTAGAATGTAATGCTTCTATTATCGGTAAGCATGCATGATGGAATACATCTCTTTACCATAGGTGGGGTACTTCTGAATTGTATTGGAAAGTGTCTCACTAAGATAGGCCACTGGATGTTCGTGTTGGGTGAGGACTACACGAATAACATAGTTTGAGGCATCTGTCTCAATTTCAAATGGTTGTTGTAGGTCTGGAAGTGTGAGTACCAATGCAGAGAAGAGGTGGTGCTTCATCTCAACGAACACCTTCTGTTGGGACTCGAACCAAGAAAAATTTGCTTTCGCCCCTCCCTTAGTAATATGAATCAAAGGTCAAGTGATATGGGAAAATCCCAACACGAATCTATGACAAAAATTTGCAAGGCCGAAAAAGCTGCGAAGCTCCATTAGAGTGGTTGGGGCTGAACAATCCCGAATGACTTGGATCTTGGTCGGTTCCACATGAATGCCACGCTCATCTATGATGTAACCCAAGTATTGGACTTGGCTCATGCCAAAGGTGCATTTCTCCAAGTTGGCACACAATTTTTACTGCTGAAGGGTTTAAAGGACCTGTCGAATGTGTTGCAAGTGTTCTTCCCAACTCTTGCTGAAGATGAGGATGTTGTCTAGATAAAAAACCACGAACGAGTTGGTGAAGGGTCACAAGATGTCATTCATTAGCCTCATAAAAGTAGCATGGGAATTTGTCAACCCGAAGGGCATAACCAACCATTCAAAAAAGCCTTCCTTGTATTTAAAGGTGGTCTTCCATACATTTTTGGGCTTTATTGGAACTCGGTGATAACCATAATTTAGATTGATCTTGTTGAAGTAATTGGCGCCTTTGAGTTGGTCTAACATATCATTAATTTATGGGATTGGATACCTGTTCCTGACAGTGATTTTATTTAGTGCCCAATAATTAATGCATAGCCTCTAGGTCCCATCCTTCTTCTATACAAGTACAATCAAGCTCCCACAAGGCGAGGAACTTGGTCGGATGTGCGCTTTTTGCAACAACTCCTGGATTTGCCAGTTGATCTCTTCATTTTCCAGAATGGAGTGGTGATATATCGGCCCGTTAGGGAGAGGTGCTCCGGGAGTCAGATCAATTGAATGCTTGACCTGACAATGCAAGGGTACCCCTATGGGTGAGGAGAATATGTCCTTATATTCCTCCATGATCATATCCACCTGCTTATGCTACTTGGAGGAACCCTTCCCGGGGGCCATGGATGTGGCTACGAGCTTACCCTTACTTTGAGAGCGAATCAGAAAGAAAAAAAAAATTCTTGGTCTAGGGAATGACCTTACTGCATTTCTTAGCATAGATCAAAGAGATGGCAGTAGGTGGGGCTACCTCCGGTATTCTTATAACTTAATACCCAAAGGAATAATAAGAGATCGAGGTCTAGACTAATATACAACATGTCATTTCCATAAGTATGGTTGTCCTAATAATACATCACAAACTTCAAGAGGAGCAACATCACACATTACCTCATCGTGAAGGGCCTGATGCTATGGGGAAGGTGACACTACTGGCTGACGCAAAGATATCGTCCTTGGTGAATCCACTCGATGGTGTACAACTACAAATGTGTTGTAGTTGGTAGGCCCAGTTGCTTCAAGACCTCTGCTGAAATAAGGTTCTTTTAGTTCTTGTTATCAACACTGAAATGCAACAAGAACCCTTCACCCACATCTGTGAGTGGAATAGGCGTTCCCCCTCTTCTGGATCTTCAAGCTCAATCCTATGGATCTTGGTGGTGGCCATAGTGGCACTGGGATCCACGTCAATGATCTGCTTCGCTTTGTCGGGTTCTGACTCAGAGTCAGAACATGCATCAAACTCAGAAGCCTTCAGCTCGACCACTAGTGACTGCTTGGCATGACACTCACTTGTGTTGTGAGTGGAGATCTTATGGAACTCACACCACTTTCCCGTGTACTTCTTTGTTTTCTTGGTGTTGTTCTTTTCTTGTCGTTTTGACGGGTTATCATGGGTCACCCCGCCTTGGATTTTCCCTTTGCTCTGTGGTTTAGGGTAACCTTTCCCTTGCTTCAGATTCGCATATCCAAAGTCTCACTTTTTCTGTTTAAACTTATGCTCAATCTCGACAGCGTATTGGTACGCCATATTGAGCAAGGATATGTCAAGGAACTCCATCTCATCTTGGATGTACCCATGTAGGTAACCGCGGTACTTGAGTATAAAATGTTTCTCAGAATCCTTGATACCCAACTTCGTGCGAAGGGTATGGAAAACTTCTTTAGTAACCGGAGAACCCATAGTGAAAACCATTATTTCTGTCAACGTTTCAAATCACAACAGGGATCCATCATCAGGACTACTATTGAGGGTTGATAAAAGAAGAGCTTGATAGTGAGAAATTAAGAAAGTGA
The DNA here is from genome assembly GCA_031772625.1 of Pinus tabuliformis. Classification (NCBI taxonomy): domain Eukaryota; kingdom Viridiplantae; phylum Streptophyta; class Pinopsida; order Pinales; family Pinaceae; genus Pinus; species Pinus tabuliformis. The sequence goes on along the minus strand of CM062812.1, from coordinate 786,300,760 downwards.
AGGTCTGCAGCTCTTCTTGCTGTCTTCACCCTAAATTTTTCGAGTAAAATGATTTCACTCCATGTATCCCCTCCGCATAGGGAAATTTTTCTGGATTTAAGACTTCTGTGGTTAATATCTTCTTTAGTAACCAGAGAACCCACAGTAAAAACCATTATTTCTGTCAACATTTCAAATCCCAACAGGGATCCATCATCAGGACTACTATTGAGTGTTGATAGAAGAAGAGCTTGATAGTGAGAAATTAAGAAATTGAAGGTCTGCAGCTCTTCTTGCTATCTTCACCCTAAATTTTTCGAGTAAAACGATTTCACTCCATGTATCCCCTCCGCATAGGGAAATTATTCTAGATTTAAGACTTCTGTGGTTAATATCTTCTTTAGTAACCAGAGAATCCACAGTAAAAACCATTATTTCTGTCAACGTTTCAAATCCCAACAGGGATCCATCATCAGGACTACTATTGAGTGTTGATAGAAGAAGAGCTTGATAGCGAGAAATTAAGAAATTGAAGGTCTGCAACTCTTCTTGCTATCTTCACCGTAAATTTTTCGAGTAAAACGATTTCACTCCATGTATCGCCTCTGCATAGGGAAATTATTTTGGATTTAAGACTTATGTGGTTAATATCTTCTTTAGTAATCAGAGAACCCATAGTAAAAACCATTATTTCTGTCAACTTTTCAAATCCCAACAGGGATCCATCATTAGGACTACTATTGAGTGTTGATAGAAGAAGAGCTTGATAGCGAGAAATTAAGAAATTGAAGGTCTGCAGCTCTTCTTGCTATCTTCACCCTAAATTTATCGAGTAAAACGATTTCACTCCATGTATCCTCTCCACATAGGGAAATTATTCTGGATTTAAGACTTTTGTGGTTAATATCTTCTTTAGTAACCGGAGAACCCACAGTAAAAACCATTATTTCTGTCAACGTTTCAAATCCCAACAGGGATCCATCATTAGGACTACTATTGAGTGTTGATAGAAGAAGAGCTTGATAGCGAGAAATTAAGAAATTGAAGGTCTACAGCTCTTCTTGCTATCTTCACCCTAAATTTTTCGAGTAAAACGATTTCACTCCATGTATCCCCTCCGCATAGGGAAATTATTCTGGATTTAAGACTTCTGTGGTTAATATCTTCTTTAGTAACCGGAGAACCCACAGTAAAAACCATTTTTTTGTCAACGTTTCAAATCCCAACAGGGATCCATCATCAGGACTATTATTGAGTGTTGATAGAAGAAGAGCTTGATAGCGAGAAATTAAGAAATTGAAGGTCTGCAGCTCTTCTTGCTATCTTCACCCTAAATTTTTCGAGTAAAACGATTTCACTCCATGTATCCACATAGGGAAATTATTCTGGCTTTAAGACTTCTGTGGTTAATATCTTCTTTAGCAACTAGAGAACCCACAGTAAAAACCATTATTTCTGTCAATGTTTCAAATCCCAACAGGGATCCATCATCAGGACTACTATTGAGTGTTGATAGAAGAAGAGCTTGATAGTGAGAAATTAAGAAATTGAAGGTCTGCAGTGCTTCTTGCTATCTTCACCCTAAATTTTTCGAGTAAAACGAATTCACTCCATGTATCCCCTCCGCATAGGGAAAATATTTTGGATTTAAGACTTCTATGGTTAATATCTTCTTTAGTAACCGGAGAACCCACAGTAAAAACCATTATTTCTGTCAATGTTTCAAATCCCAACAGGGATCCATCATCAAGACTACTATTGAGTGTTGATAGAAGAAGAGCTTGATAGGGAGAAATTAAGAAATTGATGGTTTGCAACTCTTCTTGCTATCTTCACCCTAAAATTTTCGAGTAAAACGATTTCACTCCATGTATCCCCTCCGCACAGGGAAATTATTTTGGATTTAAGACTTCTATGGTTAATATATTCTTTAGTAACCGGAGAACCCATAGTAAAAACCATTATTTCTGTCAACGATTCAAATCCCAACAGGGATCCATCGTCAGGACTACTATTGAGTGTTGATAGAAGAAGAGCTTGATAGTGAGAAATTAAGAAATTGAAGGTCTGCAGCTCTTCTTGCTATCTTCACCCTAAATTTTTTGAGTAAAACGATTTCTTTCCATGTATCCCCTCCGCATAGGGAAATTATTCTGGATTTAAGACTTCTGTGGTTAATATCTTCTTTAGTAACCGAAGAACCCACAGTAAAAACCATTATTTTTGTCAACGTTTCAAATCCCAATAGGGATCCATCATCAAGACTACTATTGAGTGTTGATAGAAGAAGAGCTTGATAGCGAGAAATTAAGAAATTGAAGGTTTGCAGCTCTTCTTGCTATCTTCACCCTAAATTTTTCGAGTAAAACGATTTCACTCCATGTATCCCCTCCGCATAGCGAAATTATTCTGGATTTAAGACTTCTGTGGTTAATATCTTCTTTATTAACCGAAGAACCCACAATAAAAACCATTATTTCTGTCAATGTTTCAAATATGAACAAGGATCCATCATCAGGACTACTATTGAGTGTTGATAGAAGAAGAGCTTGAAAGCGAGAAATTAAGAAATTGAAGGTTTGCAACTCTTCTTGCTATCTTCACCCTAAATTTTTCGAGTAAAACGATTTCACTCCATGTATCCGCTCCACATAGGGAAATTATTATGGATTTAAGACTTCTGTGGTTAATATCTTCTTTAGTAACCAGAGAACCCACAGTAAAAACCATTATTTATGTCAACGTTTCAAATCCCAACAGGGATCGATCATCAAGACTACTATTGAGTGTTGATAGAAGAAGAGCTTGATAGCGAGAAATTAAGAAATTGAAGGTCTGCAACTCTTCTTGCTATCTTCACCCTAAAGTTTTCGAGTAAAACGATTTCACTCCATGTATCCCCTCTGCATAGGGAAATTATTCTGGATTTAAGACCTCTGTGGTTAATATCTTCTTTAGTAACCGGAGAACCCATAGTAAAAACCATTATTTCTGTCAACGTTTCAAATCCCAACAGGGATCCATCGTCAGGACTATTATTGAGTGTTGATAGAAGAAGAGCTTGATAGCGAGAAATTAAGAAATTGAAGGTCTGCAGCTCTTCTTGCTATCTTCACCCTAAATTTTTTGAGTAAAACGATTTCACTCGATGTATCCCCTCCACATAGGGAAATTATTCTGGCTTTAAGACTTCTGTGGTTAATATCTTCGTTAGCAACCAGAGAACCCACAGTAAAAACCATTATTTCTGTCAACATTTCAAATCCCAACAGGGATCCATCATCAGGACTACTATTCAGTGTTGATAGAAGAAGAGCTTGATAGCGAGAAATTAAGAAATTGAAGGTCAACAGCTCTTCTTGCTATCTTCACCCTAATTTTTTCGAGTAAAACGATTTCACTCCATGTATCCCCTTCGCATAGGGAAATTATTCTGGATTTAAGACTTCTGTGGTTAATATCTTCTTTAGTAACCGGAGAACCCACAGTAAAAACCATTATTTCTGGACCCTGCCGGGATCCCATCTCCATTTGGTATTCGTGCCTCACCTTTGGTTCCTTGGAATGCTCATGATCCAGTACCACATAACATCAGAAACCCCTCTCATCGGGATCTTTTCAAAAATGCAATTTCAAAAGGGGTATGAGATTTTTGACCTTCGATATTCAGCATGGCACCTAGGTGCTTCGCCTTTTCTACACCCTTGGTCCCCTGAGTCCTCTCAACCAATTGATAACAACATCGAAGCCCGTCCATTAGATCATAATTTTTAATATAAAACAATTTAAACATGGGGTTACAAAATCTCTTTCCTCTGAACTGCGGACATATGAAATGACATCATGTTGATGTCATCATCTCCATGTGGAGCCTCCTGGGAGGTGACATGTGTCACCCATATTTTACCCATTAGGCCCTCAAGAATGTCAAAATCAATTGCCACGTGTCCATCGTACAACCACATCACGTTGACGCCATCTGTCTCATTAGCTCATTGGAGCCAATTATTTGCTGCCATGTGTCATGTCTTGAGGAGAGAGAAAGGGTCCCCAGGGTCTTTGGATTTTCAATGATTTCCTTTGTTTTTCCCCTTCTCAGCGATGTCAGCGCCTACATAGAATTATATTTTTAAAGGGTTACAAGGTCTTGGTCTCCGATGTCCCAAAATGGCCGACCCTCTAAGATTCAAGTTCCGATGTGCCCTATGCTCCAATGCCCAACCTTTTGGTATCAGGACCTGATATTCCTTCCTTCCCATTCTTCAGATATCAGGTTATGATGTCATCGACTCTTGAATTTTGACACTTTCTTTCCGACTCTTCTCTGAATTTTGGCTCCTGAAATTTTGGGTTCCCCATATGATATTGGCCCCCGATATTTCGACCCTCCTTTTTTAGCTCCCTTTTAGATCTCGACCTCCGAAATCCGACTTTCCCTTTTGGATTCAACATTTGAATTTCAATGCTCTTTATTGGTTTCAACATCTGATTTTCAGCTCTCCTTTTTGGCTTTCCCTTTAATTCACCAAGAATGCACTTGTCCTTCTCTGCACCAGGGATGAAAAAGAGGACCATTTGACACAAATACAAGATGGTATGACAGGTGACAACATCGGCTCCAATTGGGGACAATGCCTTATTAGCAAGGTGTTGAGAACCAGTAGACTAGTAGCCTTCACCATTGGGCATGGATTAAAAAATATATTGAACTTATAAAAACCAGAAAATATCCATGGAACTTCATTCGCTCGGAGTCCTCTCCTCATAATACTTGAAATTAAGAACTATAACTTCTAAAAATTGGAAATTAAACACTCACATATCAAGCTTATTTATGTACAACTCCTACTTATGTCCAATGCTCAATTCACCCAAGTGAAGTCAACCTTCCAATGATACCAACTCAACATTTGAGTATAGAACCTTATGCCATTGTCCTCTAGAAAGTTAGCAATTAAAACATACATGCACCATTTGAAATTTTCAGGTAAAACATTTAATACATACCCCGTAATTGGGACCTATTGTTGGCCAAAGAAATATGCCATATAGTCAGCTACTAGATCACATAACTTATGAGAAAAATTTATAGCTGCGTCCCTTTCTTGAATGATATCTAGGGAGGAATATTTTTACAAAAGGCAGCCACAAACATTACTTGGCTCTTCAACTTCGGGCTCTTCTTGAAAAAGTTGTTGTTGGTAATCTTCTCCCCACTTGCTGTTAAGCAAATCCCTTTGAAAATATGCAACAATCTCATCCTCCTCTGAATCATATGAGTCATAAGTCAGAGAGTCTTCATCAAATTTATTGCTAGCTTCCTGAACTTCAAGAACAGAGGTAGGTATAAACACAGGCCAGTAAAACTAATCGACAACCACTGATATATACTCAAAAGAAGAGGTTGTATTTATTTGTTAGGAATCATCTTCTTCTTGTGGTTGTCTTGGGCATATGCTAATACTTTGTTCTCCATTTAAAGGATGTAATTCATAAACTAGAGCCTCTTTGTTAACCCCATTGTCAACTTCCTCTTTTTGCACAACTTCCCATGACTGAGACTATTGTGGTTCTACAACCCCCAAATCCCCATTTGAGTCATACAAATCATATAAATGAGAACCATCAAGTTCAACAAAATACGATCTCTGAGGGTTTATTTGCAACTTAACAGTGTCACCTTCTTCCTTTCTTGATTGTTTGGCAATGCTTCTTGATGCAAGTACATGTTTTCTTGGAGTTGAGCTCCACAAATATCTTCAACAACATCATTAGTCCTGGAAATATTTTCAACATTAAAATGTTCACAACAATCTTTAAATGAAGAAGCTAGTGGATATAATCTTTTTTAAAAATCATTATATGCTACGTGAACGCTATTCAGAGAAGATATGTTTCCATGAGGTAGTGTTCGATACCAAACCCTAGCATCCTTATCCAAAGAATACATGAACAATTTTATTTTCACATCTTCATGAACAATACCTTGTTTCTCCATACATTCATGAAAGTCCTTAAGGTGTTGGTTTAGGCTTCCATCTTTGCTTCCATCGAATATAGGAAAATAGGCAGACCATTCTTGAAATGGAGGAACATGATGGGGGTAACCAACGACATAATAATAATCTAATGGGGCAAATTTGTTGGCCAAGAATTCAGGAAGAACCATTTTGAAAACCCCTTTAGGTGAGAGATCTTAGGGCCAAATTCAGGGGGGCTTTTCTATCAAAAAGTGTCTGAGTGAGTAGTAGGCCTTTTGAAATCCAAGATGATCAAACGAAGATTTAAAAAATGGAGTCGCCAAGGTGAGAGGTCTTCAACACACACTTCCTTTGCTCACCCAACAGAAGGAATGTAAGAATATTGTACCTAGGGAAAAATATTTTGATTCGTACCCCGACAACAGTGCCAAAAGATGTTGTAGCTCCTAGAGAGAACCCCTGGGTTGAGGAGAGGTCAATGCCTAGGACATCTTAGTCTCTCTTGAAGATAATTCATTGCTGCTCAAGAGATAAATGAAAATGATTTTAGATCTGGTTCAATTACCTTTTCTCAGAGGCAGATATAGTATATGCAGTAACATGACATCATTCCCAAGAATAAATGCTTCAGGTTTGGTGGCTGACACACAGAGAATGCAACTTAGATTTTTTGTTGCAACAAAGATGGAAAGGAGAAATATAAGGGAGGAACCTAGTGTAGAGGGTTGGATAAATACATAATCATAAATCCCATCAGAATTATGGAAGAATAAGGAAATGAAATGCAGAAATTATGGAGCACATTTTACGGTTTCTAGCTCAATATTTCATGGGTACATTTTGTCACAATATAACATAATAAATCTGTAACCTCACATGTACTGCTACAATATAACATAGTTAATTACATGTACGGTCTGCTACAATATAACATAGTTAATTACATGTACGGTCTGCTACAATATAACATAGTTAATCCATGATTTATAAGTGAAACCAACAGCTACTAGTTACACAATTTCTGAGGAAGAGAAACACATATGAAATGACATATAAAGGAGGAACACACACTGCACATCCCAAATGCTTGGAATCACCCGCATTTCTTCATTAATATTCCGGAATGACAATAGATCATAGGGCTAAATAGATGAAATTTGACAAAGAAACAATGGCAACCTTAGGAATAAGAAATTAGAACCAAATTTGGAACCTTCTTGGAAAACAAAGTTCAAAACTCTAGAACACAGACTTTAGAACCTTTGAGAGCAGAATTTGGGAACCATTTCTACTAAGTTCCTCTTCCCTTTTATAGAGAGAGAGAGAGATAGATTGAACAATAGTTACAAAATACCTTCAAAGTGCTAGTTTTTTGAACTACCCAACTATTTGAGCATGCAAATGGCCTAGCTATACTAATGATTACATAACATATTAGTTTATTTTCTTGAAAATACAATGTTCAATGAAACATGAGAAACATGAGGTGTCATGATTGACATGCCAAAATATCTCTCGTGTCGATTCCTTTGATTGCCTTTGATCTGGCCATGCCTTTGTCATAATATTCCTCCATGGTTACTTGTCAATACGCTTGCTGCTTCCTCCCTTTAACTGCTTGAATTTTCTCACTTTGGAGTTGATCGTGATTTGATGTGGTGGCACTAGTAGGTGCTCTACAACTTAGTTGTCAACCCATCCATATTTATTACCTTTGTGCTACACTATCGGGGCCTAATACATCATGTAATATTATCATAGTGTGAGTTCAGAGTCGAGGCACATCATAACTTTATTTAAATTGACATTACGAAAACACAAAGTTATGTGCCTTTAGCCCCCTCTGCTCTTAGCTCCTTATTGCTCATATACCATAGGACCATTACTTGTGATCGGAGGCTTTCATATAATTCAACATTCGAGATTTTAGAGCCCCCATGCATTGTAACTTTATTTAAGAGAATGTTACAAATTACGAGGTCCTCATTGGCTTGTAACTCCTTGATGCCCTTAGCCCCTTCTTGTTTTTCCTCCATGGGAGGTTTGCTTATGACCACCGGTGTAGTTCTTAGGTGTTGTGGTGTTGGAGCATTTGTCTATCGTAACTCCATAAAAATAGAAGTTACGAAATCATATTATCCTGATGCTCTTAGCCCCTTTTCTACTGGCCTCCTTATCACAACTTCGCCATAAAATCGAGTGTCGTGACTAGTGGGTTGGACAGCCCGTTAGACCCTCAAGAATGTTGAAATTAGCTGCCACATGTCCACCGTATGGCCACATCATGCTAACGTCCTCTGCCTTGTTAGCTCCTTGAAGCCAATTATTTGCTACCATGTGTCTTATCTTGAGGAGAGAGAAAGGGTCCTTGGATTTTCAACGATTTCCTTTGTTTTTCCCCTTCTGAACGATGTTGATGCTTACATAGAATTATATTTTAAAAGGGTTACGAGGTCTCGAACTCTGATGTCTCGAAATGACGACCCTCTAAGATTCAGATTCCGATGTGCCCTTTGCTCCAATGCCCAGCCTTCCGGTATCATGCCTCGATATGCCTTCCTTTATGTTCTTCCAATATCGGGTTTTGATGTGATAGACTCCCGAATTTCGACACTTTCTTTTCAGCTCTCCTATGAATTTTAGCTCCTGAAATTTCGGGTCTTCCATCTAATATCGGCCCTTGATATTTCGGCCCTCCTTTTTCGACTCCCTTTTAGATCTCGGCCTCCGAACTTCGACTCTCCCTTTTGGCTTCGGCCTTTTAATTTTGGTGCTCTTTATTGGTTTTGGTGTCCGATTTTCAGCTATCTTTTTTGACTTTCCCTTTAGTCCACCAAGAATGTACCTGTTATTCTCTACACCAAGGATGAAAAATAAGACCATTTGACACAAATATAAGATAGTATGACAAGTGACAACAATTTATTAATTAGTTTTTGATAAATTAAATATATAAACAAAACAAAGAAATTGAAAAACATTCACATACCTTCTATACTATGAGTTGGATCATGTATTAGACAAAGAATATTTCCATATTATCAAATCTTGGTCATTCATAATTTAAAATCCTCAAACCCAATTCCAATATAGATCACACCTTTGTTGTAATAATTTTGACAAAAAAAAATGTGCTTTTATCGTTTAGTTAGTTAAAGCACCTATTTGATAAGCAGGGGTCATGAGTTCAACTCTTATTAAAAGCACCCTTTGTTAGCTTACAGACTAGGTTGTCGTTTTTCCATTAGTTAGTTAAAGCACCTATTTGATAAGCAGGGGTCATGAGTTCAACTCTTATTAAAAACACCCTTTGTTAGCTTCCAGACGAGGTTGTCGTTTTTCCATATAAGACAAATTTCAAAGACGAAGGAGGAGAGGCTGCCAGTATAGCTGTCTATATTATTTTCTCGTTACATAGGAATCCATTTGAAGTTTTCAAAGAAGAACAAGCAGAGGCTGCCAGTGTCATTCATTCGGAATTCATTGGAACAATTCAAAACAGCTAAACATTTTATGAAAACTATTAGGCCTCCGTGTCATTGTTTACTGTTTGGCATCGATGGTAAGGGAAGCAAAAATAGCAACTATGTCTGAGGCCAGACTCGAACTAGGGACCTTTAGTGTGTGAGACTAACGTGATAACCAACTACACCACCTAGACAGTTGCAAAAATGAATCCTCAGTTTCTCTCTCTCAGGATTTTACTTATTCTCATTTTTATTTTGTTGACTACAAACTGATAAATAAAGATGGCATTATAAACAGAGTTGTCTATAATGTGATTTTTTGGAGATTCCGGTGACGGAATCCGGCGGAAGAAATTGAGGTTAAATCTTGATTTGTTGCAGTTAAAATGGTTTTTTAACTGCATAATTGGATTCAGCACCCTGAAAAACCTTGGGACGCTTTTATTGTGCAGAAACTAGCTATCAACTTGCGATTCCAATAAATTCTTGCCGAACTTCGACCGGAAAAACCGACCGAAAAAACTTTCAAAAAATCACGTTATAAACAACTGCACTATAAACTCTAAACCCATCATTTAGTATTTGTTGACAAGTCTTTGACTATATTTATAAGAAGAATATCAAGACGCCCAATGAACATTCAGTGGAGTTGGACAACGAACAAAATGAAAGGATAGTCATTTCACATATCGCTTTTTAACAAAAATAATTTGCTTTAAGCTTGAAAAAAAACGATTGAGGGATGCATTTCGTTTTGTTTGAAAAATAATTTGCTTTAAGATAATTTGATTGATGGATATTGTTGGTTTTGTTTGGAAAATAGTTTGCTTAAATATTATTTGACTGATGGATATCGTTGGTTTTTCATCCTTATTTTCATGATAAATTTAGTGAAATTGTTTTGGGTTTTAGCAGGAGCTTTTGGTCTGTAAAAAATAAATTGTGTGTTAAGTTAGAATGTTAATTAATAATTAATTAAGTTTTTATTTATTTATTATATTAATTTATATATGGAAATATGTAATAGTATAGTATTTCATTAATTTAATTTAATTTGAACCTGTTTTAAAAAGTTTTTAATAAATAGAAATTTGATTTTATATATATTTAAAAATGGAAATTTGATTATATATATAATTTGAGAAATTTTGTTGGTATATAAAAGAAGATGGAGTTGAATATTGCTGGTGGAGAGTCTTGCATGGAAGCGTGTCTTAAGGTGGTTTGTTTTGTAGAAAATTTTGTTAATTTGGGAATTTAATTAGCTATTATATTTAATTAGATGGATTTTCATTTAAATAAGATGGGTTGATTTAAAATGTAAAGTTTTAGTCAATTCTTACGACATTAGAAACTATATCTCATGGGTCAAACTATTATTATTATATTTTGGTTTAGTTAGAAGTTTTTTTTTTTTAATTTCATTATTAATAAAATTAGATCTTAATTTTTTTTTTCATATATAAAGTTAAATTTTAATTTTGGACTTTCTTTTATTTAAAATAGATATAAAACATCTTAAAAATTGTGAAAATATTTTACTTAAAATTGTAAGAATCCCTTATTGAAATGCAAGCCTATTATATTTAATAAATATAATAGATTAGCATCACTTCATCAATTGCTATACAATTCCATATAAATTAAAGAATATTTTCCAAAATCAATATTAAACTCTATTAAGTCTGGTGTGTAAAATGCTTTTGGAATTAGAAAAACATTTCAAAAAGGTATGTTTTTCTATCATTATAAGCATGGTAGTATGCTTAGTCATGTTTCAAAGAAGGATTTGATATTGGATAAAAGATAGAACCTATATTTTCTTATAGTCGATTAGAAGGTTTCCCATATAGGTGGGTATGTTGACAAAAGGCCCCCTATATCAAGGAGTGGGATTAGGAGAGGGTTTCCTTGAATTATTGGTGATTTTCATTCTAATGCAAAGGTTCACGAAAAACTTAACTTATTGCATGTGCTAACAAGTAGGTTGTTAAAAGGTTTTTGTGGGATTAGGAGAGGGTTTCCTTGAATTATTGGTGATTTTCATTCTAATGCAAAGGTTCACGAAAAACTTAACTTATTGCATGTGCTAACAAGTAGGTTGTTAAAAGGTTTTTGTTTTTTATTAGGTTCATTTTTCTCATTTTCAAACACAAAAAAATAATATTATATTAAGAAGGCTAAAGTTAAGTCTTAATCATTGTCATCCCATGTCCCCAATATAAATGACATAAGCTCCTGATTAGTAACCATTTTCATGTTCAATATTTTCTTTAAAAAAAGTCTGTTTGAGATATTGTGATTTTTTTTGAAATGGATTAATGAAATTCACTTCAAATGTTAAAATTTAAGTTATACATTTTGTTTTTATTTTTTTCCTATTAATTTGGCTTTTTAATGAGAGAATTTGCAAAAGCTTAAGAGATTAAAACATGTTATTAATGAACAATATAGATGTTGTAAGAATAACTTATAAAGTTTGAAAAATTAAGATATCACACTAAATTTAAAACATGTAATAATATTACCACTATAACTCTATTTGTCAACGTAATCTTAATACCAAGTACAATAGTTAGAACACCATCTATTCACTTTTGCTTTGATCAAAATATCATTTAAAACTAACATTATACATGAACGCTGAAACATTATGCATCAAAGTTGCATCATATAGGTGGAATGCATGCTACTAATTAGATTTAATGTGGAATGTGACATTTTTCTTAAAGCATCGTGGAAAAAATATTTTAAAGAAGAATGTTATAAAGTTTTTGTTGTTAATTTTTGTTTAATATATTGAGTATATTTTTCATTTATCAGCCATGTATTTTTTATTTTGTATTAATTTGATGTTGTGCTAATGATTTTTTCAATTTTAGAAACAATAGACGAGAGACATTGGTAGTGGTGCAAGGACCAATAGTGGTTATAGAAAATGTCATATCAAACTGCCAAAAGCTGATAACTACTTTCATTAGTAAAATATTATATTGTATTCATTGAATTAATATAAAAACTTAAAGATAAATTCAAAACCCATTCATAAATTAATACCCACAACTATCCAAAAAATAACTTTTTCAACACCAAATTACATGCCTCATAGCTTTGCATGACGAGATCTTATATTATTTTGACATAATCAAACATAAAACTAGATTGTTCAATTTGAAAGTATAAATTCACTATCATATCAAACATATTGAATGACATACAGAGAACAATTTACAAAACAACAAGCCCAACAAGCCCAACAATATCACAATGCTGATATTCACTTGCACATCAACTCAAAAATGCATGAACGACCTCACCTATAAGTGTGATCAACAATCCATCCCCAAGAATGTAATCTATAGTGCAATGCATAATAACCAACTCATTATCAATCTCTTGTGGCCATTAAACATGTTATAAGCATTCAAATTAGCCAGGGGAATTCCCTATTCATTGGATCATCATCAAATTAATCCTAGATACATTTAAAAAGTAAATATATATGGCAATAAAAAATCACTATATATATATATATATATATATGGCAATAAAAAATCACCAATTAAAACTCATAATAAAAAACAATAAATTAACATCTATCATTTTTTCCCTGCGAAAAGAAAAACGTACTTTCATTCATATTTGAAAAGAAAATATATTTTGTATATACACACAAGATGTGTGCATTCATCGAGAATCTTTTTAGATCCTTGTGTGGCAAAATTTACTCACATATGCTTGGAAGCATTTAGGAAGGGAAGTCAAAAAGGCCTTGAAGAGAAGGGAAAAACTAAAAAACAATAAACATAACTATTCTACAAATGGGATGATTGAGTAATGTAGAAATCACTAATCTTCCCCTTTCCTTTCTTTTTCTGGGCTTGTTGCCATTCCCCAACTTTAGGGTCCACTGGAACCAGAGTCATGTCACTCTCAAATGTCTCTATAGGATGATCTTTGTCCGAATTTGAGCTTTTTGAGCTTTTTGTGCCTATTGTGCCATCCTCTTTGTGTATCATATTTATCTAATGATTTCTCTCTTGTATAACTACTAAAATTATCCCACTATGATGGTGAGTCGCATTTTCATGTTGACCATGTGTGCCCCATCTTCTTTTACTAGATTCATCACGATTTCTTCTTTTGCTGCTTCAGAGAGATGGGGGTTTGTAAACTACCATCCTTTTGGCTTGGATGCCTTTTTCTTTTTAGGGTTATTTTTTGCTTAAGGGCATGTGTTCAGTAAATGTCTTTTTTGAAAGAACTAATGACATTGGAATGTCGTATTCTCGTAGTCCAATGCTTGGGACCCCTAATTTTTTTCATGTTTCAAGATAATGTGATCTAGTAGGCCTTTACCAAGGTCTACCTCCACATGGATTCTGGCAAAGGTAAAAATACCTTTCTTTATTCTTTCAAGATCCCTCTTTTTAAACTTACCCAAAGTATTCCCAATGTCCTCTAAGGCCTAATGGTGCCAAAATGGAAGAGGGAGGTTTGGGAGTCTCACCCAAATCGGTAAGGTTGTGACTACCATTTTTGTTGCATCGAAATCTAGAAACCAAGGAGTAATATTGAGCCAAACTCTACCCTAAAACCATGACCCTTCATTAAGGCAACAAATAACCAGCCTGCCCATGGGCCATAAATGCATGGGGGCTATATATGCTCACCATTGGATAATTGGCCTGCCAAAATCCAACGGTGGGCATATACAACCCCTATGCATTTATGGCCCATTGGCAGGCCGATTATTTTCAGCCCTTCATTAAGAGCAAAATCCAAGTCTTTATGTGTATCAAATTGTATTATGAAAAAAGGTCCTTTGGAGCATAGACAAATATAACGGTTGGGTGTCCATGAGGTGAAAACCCACTCATGTAAGGCTTTTGATCTAAGTCAAAAGCCATTAAACCAACAAATGAACACCTTAAATTGAAGAGCTGTGAAAAAAATATTTACCTCCAGAAAGTTTATTTCCATAACTGGTGGTTGCTCCAATTGATCTACAATATAGGGGTTTGGATTGTTTTTAATTTGTTTTACAGAGAAATGAGACTTCCCTAGACTTCCCTTTCATGACATCTTTAAAAGAAAAATGTGAACTATTTGAATTATTGTATCTCGAAGCGCTAGTTTTTGGGGTTCCTCCTCTCAGCCTAAAGAGATTATATTGAGTTCTTATTAATTTTATAGTTTTAGATCTGTAATGAATCTGGGAGCACCTTTTCTTGATATTAGTAAAACATTGGAACGTTTTACATATCAAAGACATTGGGGTTTTTCATATTATAAGAAAACCTCATTTTTCTCCAATAGTCTCCTTTAAAGAAAATAGTCTGCTCTAAAGAAAAAGACAGAAGCAGAACTTCTAGTCCAGATGAGACAAATTTTCCCAGGCAACTTCTTTATTAAAATCTGAGAATGTTTCTTCTCCAACACATCCTCAGGCACAAACTGTGTAGACCCCACAGGGTGAATCGGATATTTCAGTGGGTAAAGAGGTCTCGAAAAGAAAACCCTTTTATGCGCACGCATCCATTCCGTTGAATTCCCACAAAGCATAAACCAGATCCAACAGTCAACGCTTGCAAACTTAAGATACTTTGAACCCTTCTGCAACAGAGGAGGGGCCTATCCTGCATAAAACTGTCACACAGCCTCCTTATGATAACTCCATAGACGAAGCATGAATAATGCTCTCTGTTGCACACCTCAGAAGAAAGAACGAGCCCTAACCAAGCAGTGACAGCCGAGCAACCATCACTTAGTGAGCAAACCCTAGGACAACCAACACAGTCCATTTTTCGAGCCACTAGATCAATTTTAACTTATGCCTGATGAGATAATGATAATGGTCCACCAGGTTACTCAGTTATACTATAGCTACATATACTATAGCTACATGAGCAATTTTTTCTTTAAAATCAATGCCTTCCACTTGTCCATATGGTTTGGAGACTAGTCTGGCTTTATTCCCCACTACTCGTCCATCTTCATTCAACCTCAATCATCATATATAATTTCGTATGCACCATTTCTACATTTCACTATTCCAAACTGCTCAATACTATCACTTTTAATTCCCCTCCCTGATATGTTCAACCCATGTACTGACATTGTATCTATTAGATGAATCTATTATTTATATTTTTCAGTCCAGGTATTGACACTTTATCTATGTTTGGCATAGTATCTTCTTCTATTACACTGCATTTATTCTTTGTATATTTTATAATGTGTGTCTTTATGGTTGGATTTATATTGCTGATATTGTTTGTGTTTTGAGAGAGAATTATGTTGATCATATAAGAAGGGAAAAAGGCATGTTATTGGAGGTTCCTACTACAACCTATCACATTAAATGAGGAGATAAAGTGTTACTCATTAGAATTTTGTATATTTTATAATGTGTGTCTTTATGGTTGGATTTATATTGCTGATATTGTTTGTGTTTTGAGAGAGAATTATGTTGATCATATAAGAAGGGAAAAAGGCATGTTATTGGAGGTTCCTACTACAACCTATCACATTAAATGAGGAGATAAAGTGTTACCCATTAGAATTTAAATATAATTGTTGAAGAGTATAATGAGGTAGAGTAGAAAATGGTCTTTTACCATTAACTATAATTCAAACTGAAAATTCAATCAAGAGGATTAAAGTTATCAAAGGCTAGGAAAATGAGGATATGAAGAAGGAAATTAATGTGGCTAAATTAAATGGATATTTAATAAGAGTAGATGCAAAAAATTATGATGTTTTCATAGTGGTGCAATTGATGGTTATCCAGGGGAAGTTTGGTATTGGTGGAATTAGTGTTAGAAGCCATTTCAATAAATTGGATGTCTTTAGCTTTCATTCCCTAAGGGCCCTTAGAATAATTAATGAGAATTAGTTTTAGATATTTTTTCGTTTAGAGAAATAGAAAAAAGGGGATTCCACTCGTAAAATGGAATAGGATAGTTTTTCCTAAGGAGTATGGAGCATGGGGACTAAAGAATACCCACCAATTCGTAAAGGCCTTGGAATCAATGATTGTGTGGAGCTTAGTAATCAGTAATCAATTGTGATATCAAGTGGTTAATTTGAAGCATATAATAAAGAATCGATGGAGAAGAGGAGTAGGAATCTCGCAAAAAATTGATAAAAGCCCTCCATTATGTAAGGTTGTGGTTTTAGCTTTCTTATTGGTATGTAAGTGGTTAGAGTGGAAAGTGGGGAATGGCCACAAGCTGAGAATCGAGGAGGATCCTTGGGTAGGTAATGGATTGAAGTATAAGATACCTAAAAATATTATTGTTTCCCTTCATGAAAAGGGGTTATTATAATTAAATTAGGTACTTGACCTAGAAATGACTTAAATTTGGAGACAAGAATGGAAGAATGCAAAAATGATGAAGATACAAAATGTGTTTGTGGATATATGGGAACAGTGCATAATGAATATGAGGACCAATCTTGTAAGATTGAAAGAGGATGAGGATGAGTTGATATAGTACAAGAATCCTTTGAGAGGTAATTATACCCCAAAGGTTGTAAGGTTATATGTGGAGGGGAGGATGAGAAACACAATTATTGGTAGTGAAATTTGATTTGCAAATTTAAATGTCTCTTGAAAACATGCATTTTTATGTGGTTGGTTCTTAAAAATAAGTCCTTTTTGTCATATATTTTGTAAAAGAGATGTTTGAAAGGTCCTAGACTATGTGCACTTTGCAAAGAAAATGAAGAGTCGATTACTCATCTTTTTGTTCATTGTGTGCATTATGTTCAAGTGTGGTGTGAGGATGGAATTACATAGGTTAGGGTTGTTTGGAAAGGTAATTTAATTGAGGAATGTCCGAGTTTTTATGTCAACATCTTCCCACAAAGAGATTTATAATTTTTCTTTGATTATATCTTGGGGTATTTAGTTTGCTAAGAATTCAATTTTGTTTTAAGATATATTTATACCACTTGTTCAAATGTATCTCTACCAACATTAATATAAAAAATAGCTTTAAGTAGTCAAAGGATGAGAAACCTCTCAAACATATCATAGTTGAAGATATTAATATATCAATTTCATGGGAATACTTTGATGGAGCAACACAAGGGGAGCAACAAGTCTATGGGGTAGGGGGAATTATCTATCTCAAGGACTCACCTATATTCAAACTTAAAGTTGGCATATGTAGGGAATCAAATAATTTTCCTAAACTTATGCTTTGAAACTAGCATGCGTGCTTGTAGCTAAAAAGGGGGGCCTGAAAGCTCAATTTTTAGGGATTATCAATTAGTGACCAAGTGGATGTAAAGATTAATCTCTCTGGATAATTTTGCTACTCAGGTATAGCTTTGATGAAATACAAAATTTAACATATGTTTTTAACTGAGCAACTTATCATCATGTCTACAAAGATTGGAATTGATTGCATGGGGTTTATCAAAAGCTAGTCTTCTTGTGGGTTCGGAACAATGACACATGATTTGAGGAAACAAAAGGAATATGAAGAAGCTCAATCAATCATAACCAATGTTATTGCACATATGGTCAATTTGTGTTGGTAGGTACTTGATTTAAATCCCCCAAGATTAGGCACATTAGTCTATGGTGAGAAGTTTACTAGAGTCATTCACAAATGTGGAAAAACATTCCTTGGATTTCCATGTGAGGTTTCCCTTGGAATATTTACACACACAAAAACCAAGGAAAACCAAGGGATATATATATATATATATATAGTTATAAAGATGCTCGGTGGGACAACTTGAGTAATTTTGTGTATTGAGCTTCGTGCAAGAGGTTTCAAGGTCCATATCTCAAGTTGGTTGCCATTAATGTGTGCCTCACTTCATGACCCTACCATGACAGACATATATATATATATATATATATATATATATATATATATATATATATATATATATAGATATATATATATATATATAGATATATATATATATAGATATATATATATATATATATATATATATATATATATATATATATATATATATATAGATATATATATATATATATATATATATAGTTGTAAAGATGCTTGGTGGGACAACTTGAGTAATTTTGTATTTTGAGCTTCGTGCAAGAGGTTTCAGGGTCAATATCTCAAGTTGGATGCCACTAATGTGTGCCTCACTTCATGACCTTACCATGGCAGGCAACTTCATTAGTATTTCATTAAAAACAAGTTATAATTCAAGAATATATTTATATGAAAAATACTATCCAAATAAATAAGATATTATAAAACATATATCTTAGAGCTCCAAAATGTTTTATACTATTATATAATGCATTGCATTATTGATATATTGTACAATATAGGTTGTGATTATTTAAATGACTCCACTAATCCATGGTGTGGAGTGGAAAATAATATGCTTATTTCATCTTTCATGGTGTGCTTTGTCTCTATTTATAGAAATCAATTTACATTGGGTTAATTTGTTGTCAAAAGTTCTCTTTCCATGTTATACTATATTTTGTTGTATCTCTCAAAGTTTTTGTTTTCACCAAAATAGAGTTTATATTATAAAAAATGGTTACATTAAGACTAGTAGCTGTACATATCACTATGTGACATTGACATTTCCAAGATATGTGGATATTTTGATAAAATTGTCCAAAATACATAGTATGTTAAAAAATATTCATTCAAATTAAGGCTAGGTGTTATTGTAGTCCTCCTTTCATTATGGGATTATGGAAATTTGAATATCCTCACTTTTAAATAAAATTATTTGTTGTAGAGATGATGTCATCTTAACTTAATAGTGCAACATTCAACTCATGCTTTATATGGAAAAACATGACTGGATCAAAGAATTGAACCAATGCTTTGATTCTCTTAATGAGGGAGTTAAGATTAATTTACCGTGAAATTTATTTCCCAATCATGGAATTTATAATTAGCATCGAGTAACCCGATGCTATTAAGGATTTCAAACCCTCTTCTTTTGCTACAAAGAGGCCCCGCAAAATGCACAAGCTTCCTCGAGATTATTTGATATATTTCCTAGACCTCAGGCATAATGGACAACTTTTTTTCATTGGGCTTGTGAAGACTCCTACCCACTCTTTCCATCCCTAGATTATTTTTGAAGGCCCCATCAAAGAAAAGGAAATATTAAGATTGTTAAAGATTCTAGGCCTTAAATTCATCAAGTGATTTCTTGATTGCCTAATCTAGATTGACCGAGAAGGCTTGGATAAAGGGTCCCAAGCTATTGATTTTGAGTTGGTCCAAGTAGATTTCCTACAACTTGTCCAAAGCATAATTCTATTTGAAAAATATAAATTGCAAATATTCTTAAATAAGCAATATGGCCTTTGAATTAGTTTGAGATGGGGTATTTACCTCATTCCTAAAGATTTATTTATTTCTAGCAAGTCAAATATTCCAGCAAATGAATTTTGGCAAAGCCTCCCAAATCCCCTTGAATGAAGTATTATCTTTAAATGTTATGGAATATGGTTCGATCCATTTCCAAAGAAACACATCCCACAACAATCACCATTTAATTCAATGACAAAGACTCATGGTTGTGTATGACCAAATCTATTTGGTGAATTCAAAATGCAGGAATAAATGAGAAATTGATTCTTCACTTTGTTTGTACAAAACACACTGTGAGGAGTCAATTACTCTTGTTTTTCTTTAATTTTTATAATTAATGTCTTTCCATGGGCTAAGATCTAAAAATATATATATTTTTGGGAATACTATAGTTTTTCTATATTGGTTTCCACTTGGAGATCACATTGGAGGTTAAGTTGTTTCTAGGAGAGAATGATCCACCACCAACAGAATATCAAAAATATCCCCAACCCTTCTAATCTCTTAAAATTTGTTTTGAAGAGAACAAACAACAAGAGCCAAAGAAATGGCTAAATCCAAGGGTTGTAAAGGGGCTAGGGGTCACCCGAATTCCATTGAAGCTTAAAACCAGTACAATCTTCCCATTCTAAAATGTCATAGAGGGAGATCTTCCATTGAGCATTCAACCAAACCTTTAGAGGGGATAAATTAGTTCTATTCTTGAGTTTCTATCTATCCATAATGCTTAGCTCCAAGATATTTATATATTTATCATTTCCTAATATCTAGGTAAGATTTTGTTGAAGGAAAGAAGTGGTTGATTTCAAAACACTAAAGATTGGAGACCCTTTGTTTCATTGCATTATCAAATCCATACATTTGGGTCTTGAACCTCTAAAATATTTCCTCCACATAACTTGTTTCTATAAATCCAATGCTCCCATTATGAGCCTCCATTGGATTTTTTCACCAAGAGCTTGATTCATCATTGTACAATCTCTTATTTTGAGTACCCCCCATCTTTTCCATTCATGATATTTTCCAACTAATAAGATAATTATTTTCATTGACTCAACCCCCTTTCCATAATTTTTTTCTTGATGTACATGGACATTTGGTTCGTAATATATTCTGGAACTAGAAGAGTTTAACATTAATAGATAGGTAGAGTTGATAATACAACTTTAACTAAGATGACTTGTCCAACCAGATTAAGCCATTAGGAAACCCATTGCTCAAATTTCAATTGGAACTTATCAAGAATGCATTTCTAGGCTCGTGAAGAGGACCTATTTATATAAATTGGGATTCCCAATTCTAAATTGAATACCATTTTTTTACAAAATTAAATTGAAAAAGATGGTGATAACATGGGTTATTAGATGGGAGGCATTTTAGCTAAATATTTCGTACTTTTGTTGTTTAAGAATCTAATGTCCAAGGGACATTAGAGGCTAAGGATAGAGAAACTCTACTCATCAATAAGGGATCATCAACAAATTGAGATTTTTTTATGCTTTTGATGCCTCTAATAAGTTGAATTGCTTAGAATTCTAACAATTCCCTCTACCTACAATTTCATAGTAAGTCTACCACGATGACATAGAGTAGAGGAGAAAATGAGGTGAAATTCTTGTGGGTCTACCTCAATACCCTACTAAGAAAAAATGAGATGGGTTGCTCACTGACCAAAGGAGTTATCCAAGGAGCATAGGTACATGAGGCTATCCATTTAATAAAACTTCAGTTGAAACCAAATTGAATCATTACCTTGAAAATAAATGATTAACACATACGATGAAATGCTTTTTGCATATATAATTTGATAAGCATCCCTTTCTCCTTCATTTAACAAATAGAGTCGTGAACCTCATGCACCAAAACAATATTGTCAATAATCTTCCTAGTATAAATGAAACTTCCTTGGTTGATTGAAATGATATTAAGTATGAGGCGTTTTATGTAGGAGGAAATAATTTTCTTCATGATTTTATAGGAAGAATTACATGGAGAAATAGGGGGAAATCTAGAGAAAGAAGAGGGGTGTGATTCCTTAGGGGTTAGGGCCAAAAAATACAAATTGGTGTAGCCTCCAATATGTAGAAAGATAGAGAAAATATGTCCAACCTTGAAGCTTTGTCTAGATCTAGAGAGCAAAACATTGATTTTATTTCCTCTTCCTCAATCAAGCATTCCAGATTCATATTTTCTTCACTTATTATTAGGCTTGGGATATTTGAAAGGAGCTCCTCTCAGAGTTAAATGACACAACTTCATTTTGTTTTGCAGGAATATTTTTAAAATGGATATTAGCTTCCACTTTAATTGCTTGAAAATATGAGATTTGTATGCCTTCTTCAATTGTGATTTCTTAGACATTGTTGCTTGATTGGTGGGATCTAAGTTGTTTCTGGAAGACATTTTTATTCATGTCTCCAACTTTAGGACAAATTCTTCTCAATTTCAAACTTAAATGCTCCTCCTTTATTCCCAGTGTGAGATGAAATTATTTTGACAGGGTAGCTTCTTGCTCAAGTTGATGCCTTAACCAAGGCCGACACCATCTCCATTTGTAATTCTTGCAACTTTTGTTTTGATTTTCTCTTTTTCCACATGTGCTAGAGAGAAAATTTCTTTTGTCCAAATTTTGAAACTATTCTTAACCATAATGAGATTCTAATCTCATATGTAAATAAGAGTGCTAGGAACCCAAGTGCTCCATAATTTTTTAACAACGTCACTGACTTCAAGGGAGTTAAACCACAATGAGTTATACTTAACTAGAAAATGGACAAGATCCATGGGGTGGATAGAAAATTATTTTTTTCCAAAATTTAAGATTCTTCTTAATAATAATGAGCTTATATTCATAGATGTAAACAAGAGTTCTAGGAACCCAAGTGCTCCAAAATTTTTTGACAATATCGATGACTTCAAGGGAGTTAAATCACAAAGTGATGTACCTAAATAGAAAAGGAACAAGATCCAAGGTAGGTTGAATATTGAGGGAGACAGGATTATGGTCTAAAGTTGTCATTGGAAGAATTATTGACTTGATCATATGGACTTGAAGCAAAAGGTTATTGTGCATGAAGAACCAATCCAATCTAGCCATTATATTCCCTAACTCAAAACTTTTCTTGGTCCAAGTGAAATTTCTTTTAATTTGTTTACATCCAAAAGGTCCCAATCTTCTATCAAATCCTCAAGTTTTGCTCTAAAGAGATCTCTTACAATGTTACCTCCCCCTTTTTCCTAAATTATGAAGACTGAGAATTGAAGTCACTAGCAAGGATACAATCTATGGAGAAATTAGAATGACTAAGGTATTGGATATGCCTCCAATAGATTTATTTTTCCATGAAGTATGTAACAATGCAAAAGTTGAAGATCGAAATGATTTGTCATGTCCACAAAATTTTGAATTTTATGAGAAACCAATTTTGTGTTTGAAAAAAGAGTTCTAACTTTGCCTCTTGGTTATTCTAGAATGTGCATGTTCCTCCAAAATCCCCCCTCAAGTCTTGTGTTATTCCTTCTTCTTGTCTCTATATTTGCTTGCAAATTTTTATATCATCTTTTGATTTCATTTAGTAGACTCTTGAAACAGGAATATCTAAGGCATTTCTTTCTTAGTGAGATATTTTGTTGCAATTGATTTGATAAAGTTTCCTAGACCTCTACAGTTCCAAGTGACTAGTATCATTATCTAAGCTAGGATTTGGAAGGTCCCACTTTGGAGGCTTCTTGTCATTATGGTAATTTTGAGACTCTAAACCCCTATTCCACCCTCATATTTTCATTTTTTTTGGGTGCCCATAAATATGTCTTTGAATGCATGTTCTTCCCTCACCTAATTAGATGTATTCTCGCTAGAGTTTCTTTGGAGTTGTTCTTCCAAAGAACCATCTTATTTTTCAACTTCTAAGGATTCCATCAGTTCTAGTTCTTTAAGAAGTAGTTATAGAAATGAGATTCCATCATCCTTATAACTATCCCCATATTACTCTCCTATATTTGGCTATTATTTCCTTTATTTTTTATTATATGTGGATCCATAGATTCACATACTTTGATCTAGTAGTTTCTAATCATTTTTATAGGAAGCCTCTTAATTATTTGTACTAAAGGGGCCTGCTCATCATTGGGGGAGTTCTCTGGCTGCTGAAATGTTGTCTGTTGGGTTTCCATCGATTGTCTTGTCTCCTCTTTTCCAAAAATTTTAAATCTTTGATTGTTCTAAGCAGTATCTACCTTCCTTGACGTTAATGGTTCTCCCAAGTGTTTAGAACACTCCCCTTTTTTTGAATCCCCATGATTCACTCCAACATTTGAAGGATGGCCATTCCTATATAGTGCTTGATGTCTTACTTCCATGTTCACTAAAGGAATTTACTTTCGCTTGATTTGGATCTATTTTTCTTGTTCAACATCATTTGATGATTACTAAGCTTCCACCTTCTTACAACTCTTTGCAAAATGTCCATATGTAATGCATATTTTGCATTTAAAGGGAAGTTGTTCATAATTCAGTTGTTGAAGTATTTGCAATTGCTTAGAAGTATCATCACTACTTCAGGTAACCCCTTTCGCAGGTATAATTCCACACAAATTTAAGAACATGAGAATACATTTTCTTTTGGTTCTACTTTATCTATATATTTTTAACAATTGTTTCCAATGCACCTCAAAGCATAATCATTCCAACAATGGGGCAATATATGTGGGATCCTTAATCATATATGAACAATGTAGGGGTTATCATTTTCTAGATTAAAATATGGATTCATTTGTTCAAATGCATACCCCTAGCCACATTAAAGTAAGGTAAACTCAAATTCTTATCTTCTTTGAATTCAAAAAGAAATGGATAAAACCCCCTCCCATAGAGAAAGTGTTGACATTGGTCCTATATATGGGGTTTCAAATATTTTTTAATTCATGATGTGAATGTCTTAGGGGATGGCCAAATACCAATGAATTGGTTGATCAAGCCCCACTCATAGAGGGACAAAGCTTTCCACCTAGAGATTAATGGAAATAATTTATCCTCAGGATGACCTTTTATTCATTTCAAAAATTGAGACGGATAGACATTAGAAGTTTGAACAAAATATTGAACTATGATGAGGAATGTTGTTGCCTCTTCATTTGGAGTGGATTGCATCGTCTCCAACCACACCCCCGCCCAAGGCTAGTCTAACCATAGCTCCAAACTGCACTAATCTAGGGTTTAGTAGAGATCCATAGAATGTTTTTTCTGATTGCTCTAGTGTGTTAAGTATGTAACTATTATATCTCTCAAATATAATAATAACAACATGCCATTGTCTTATCATTATGGCATATATAAGTTATTTAGATATTTTACAAGGACATGAAGTGTCTAAACTTTCTCACAATTTGTAGTGAAAAATACAGAGGTAATTTATAATCTTATTTAGGTTATGTATATGATAATAATTCTTTAAAAAAAAATTCATTATGTTGAAATATAATAAAAAAAATTTAATTTTCATGGTTGGGATGAACGTTTTTATCCTCCTTATCTAGGTTTAATTTCCACATGTGACGTGTTGAGCTCATAATGAGCATATCTTTGTCATGGCTTTGAGATTTTTTAATCTAAAAGTCCCTCGAGGACCAAAATATGTATATTCCTCATATGAAATATAAAGATATTTCTTTGAAAAAGGAAAAGAAAATCAAATGAAAATAAATAAATAAAAGATAATATGATTTTTAAAATATCATATATAAAGCAATTTCAACATAAAAGTATGTAACAACCCTTTTTGTTGCATGTCTTGTAAATGTCATGATGAAATGTAATTCATGGAAATAATGAGGAAATGTAAACATTGACTGGGTTGGAGGAGTGGACATGGATTTAGAGGTTTGAGGAGGAGTAGTAGCTAGTAAACCCAAGCTACTACATTCATTATATGATCTATCTCCCCGAAGAAATTATGGCCTTGTTGGGTGCAAACATTAAAGAATGTATGGGCTTCATGAGAAAAGGAAGAGCCATACAAGCCCTAAAATTAGGAAACATGTTGGTGTGGTCAACACACAAAGGGAGGGTGGGAAGCCAAAGACCTGATAGGAGAAAATGTGCGAGGGATGTTTTGTTATGCATAGGAATATGAAGAGAGAAAACATGATAGGATGTGTAAGGAGATTGCAAGAGAAGATGTTGAAGAAAAGGGTAGAAATATTAGTGTAAGCGTCAACATGGAAACACAATGAGGAGTGTGGTGTGAAGAGAAGGTTATTGTGTTGAGAAGGTTGAGTCACATTGGGCTTTGGATTCCGGCCTAGCTGGTGGAGATGTTGTGTAATCTGATACTTCTTGTGGTGTTTCATAGGTGAAGACCTTGAGGGTAGACTCTGGATTCCCGTGGAACCTAACAGGTGGGGGCATGGTGTGCTATAGATTCTTATAGAGTGGCAGGAGAAGGCATTGTGGGCTCTAGATCCCCATAGTTTGAATCAGGTGGAGACACTAAGCTCTTTGGACTCTTGTAGTGATTGCTGGGTGGAGAAATACATGCTCCAGATTCCCTAAAGTGTTTGATTTGGCAAAGAAATCATGAATTCTAGACTCTTGGGTATCAGGTGGAGGCATTATGTGCTCTGGATTCCCCTGTGATCTAGTTGACTTGTATTGGTGTAAACAACCTTGAGAACTTGACTCGACAGTCTCTAAATATTGCTCGGGGGTGGAGAACTGCAAGAAATATTATAGTGTAGCTAAGCTATAATTGGGTGGAGAGTTGAATTTCCTCCCTCATATTCCATTCATCTAAGTTAATCAGCTAAGTATATCTACTTGTATATATATGTTTCACTTTGAATAAAGAAAGATATATTTGTGTGTTATGGAAATGTATGTATCAACAACATTTATGGAGGAATGTAATGTTCCTCGTTGGCTCTAATGAAATGTTATTTAAATGTTCTCATGGTTATTAAGGGTTGGGAGGCCTCTGTACCTGATGATATTTTAATTAGTTACATAGTTGTTTACATGAAATGAATGAATGTTTGTTATGCATGGGTATCTATTACAGTGTGTGAAATTCCATTGTTTGGCACGGCCATGATTATTTTATGATTAATAATGTTGAGTGTCTCTATGTTGTAATGTATGTCTTTCTATTAGAACTAATGGAGTCTATCTGGGATCCATTGCGTAGTTAATATGATGCCATTATACTTGAAGTTATGGAGTAGTATTAGCTATGGTTTCACTCATTTTAGTGCATGCTGGTAGGCATGTCAAATGTTCCATGGATGTGTCATGGCTAGGAATAATGACTTGAATGCTAGTGTAGACTAATGATTTTATCCCTTTGGAACTCCGTTGTTTTGTGAAACACAATGTCTTAGAGGTAGGCTTAGGAAATAATACTGAGAAGGGGGTTGAATCAGTATTTACAATTCAATAATTTTTCATTTCCCAAACAGATTTATATACGCTACTTCAATGAGGTGAACTTGCGTGTGCACACTACTGTGATTATAGAAATCAACGTATACCCAGAGAACTTATGATTTAGTCAATTTATCATGTGTTGATCTTTAATCAGTGCATCAGTAACTTATTATACAGTAACTATGTGCAGTAATAACATAATAAACCATAGCACATAAGAAACACATATGAACACCAAGATTTAAGGTGGAAACCTAATGCGGGAGAAAAAACACCTACTGCTGTCGTCTCTATCTTCTTTTAATATAAAGAAAATCTGTTTACAATCTTATACTGGTGCAGACTCATACCAGTAAGCAGGCACCCACCTGCAGAAGGCTACAACCTTCTCTCATTTTCCAGCTTCTACTGGAAGGGATCTACAACCCCCTAGATCTTGTACTAGCTTATATGTTTACTATTACATAGGTGCCGACCTACAGAAGGATACAACCTTATCTCTTCCTCCACGGACCACGTTTCATTAATTTTCAAACTGGATGCTCCTGGAACACAACAATACAAAATGAAGGCCTTGTTTCATCAAATTTTCACACTGGACCCATCAGAACTTTCAAACTACATCAACCAACAATCAGTTAATCTAAATAGTCAGATCACTGTCACCAGAACACTGTGCTGAACCCAGAAACCTGCATCATCATTCATAACCAGCTGCAACCTCAAAAATCATACATCAGAATGCATACGCTACTTTACTGAACCCAACCTACATGTATATGCTACTTCCTTTAACAAAACCTACGTATACCTTCAAAAATACTTAATCATAAAAAGTTTCGAATTAGATTTGTACCAACCAGTAATATTTTGAACATCTACTGTCTATTTACATAGATCTAGACAGTCAGCAACAAAGATAACCCTTCTCACTTAATCAATCAATCAATCAGACACAAACTCCTTATGCATTCAGTTTTAACTTTCAGATCTAATAAGACTTCATTGATAGACATCAGTAAAACAATAGCACAGATCAGATAGATTAGTCATTTTTGAACAACAAGCTTTTCTTTTGCATACACTACTTGGAAGAGTCGAACCTGCGTGTATATGTGCCTTTACCAAGACCAGTGTATAGATCTGCAAATATTAACTTACCACTTCGTTGCTATTCTAGACTTCAGACATACCCATATCATGATATTTAAAGAATAAAACATGTGTAAGCAATCAAATCTAGCCCAACCAATATCAGATCATACAATGATAAGTCATTTCAGGTCTCATGATCCTGATCCAACATTGTATCCAAGGTGCACAAAATATTTCAGATTATATCATAATCATAACCCCTGCAACATAAAATATACTTTAGATAGAAGTATTCCTAAGAAAGCCTTTCACTTGCACACTTGGTCCTTTGATCTTCTCCTCCTTTTATAGTTTTGGCCTTCCTCAATACCTTGGACCAAAACAACACTTAGAAATTGTGGTATTCTTGGACGGGATCAAATAAGCATTACTCTGGTTAATATTGTGGGCTAATACCATGGTATTGACCCTTGGTATTCTTTACTCTTGAATTTTCTTGATTTTCCAACCCATACGCACTTTTCCTCTTGTGAAAGTGTGTGTGTAGTATACACTCTTTTTGTTCTGTGAACCTGCATGTATACGTTGCTTTGTCAAGCTGAAACTGTGTAGACAGGTTAAACTATCTGAAAACATAGTTTTCCTTCAACTTCCTGATTCTGATCTGTAGAAATTTGTTCCAACTTAATGTTCTTTTGTACCAATGCTTTGTTACCTCTGAATTGACCTGTTACATTGTGAGTTGCCTTTTATCAAATCTGAGATGACCTATGAGTGAGTTGCCATCAAGGAAAACACTTGTAACATAAAGCCAACAATTAGAATTGAAACACATTGAGGAGTGTGGTGTGAAGAGAAGGCTATTATGTTGAGAAGGTTGAGTCACATTGGGCTTTGGATTCTTGCCTAGCTGGTGGAGATGTTGCGTACTCTGATACTTCTTGTGGTGTTTCATAGGTGAAGACCCTGAGGGTAGACTCTGGATTCCCGTAGAACTTAACAAGTGGGGGCATGGTGTGCTCTAGATTATTATAGGGTGGCAGGAGAAGGCATTTTGGGTTCTAGATCCCCATAGTTTGAATCAGGTGGATACACTGAGCTCTCTGGACTCCTCTGGTGATTATTGGGTGGAGCAATACATGCTCTAGATTCCTTGAAGTTTTTGATTGGGCAAAGACATCATGAATTCTAGACTCTTGGGTATTAGGTGCAGGCATTGTGTGCTCTGGATTCCCCTGTGATCTAGTTGACATGTATTGGTATAAACAACCTTGAGAACTTGAATCGAAAGTCTCTAAATATTTCTCAGGGGTGGAGAGCTGCAAGAAATATTGTAGTGTAGCTAGCCTATGATTGGGTATAGAGTTGAATTCCCTCCCTCATATTCCATTCATCTAAGTTAATCAGATAAGTATATCTACTTATATATATGTTTCACTTTGAATAAAGAAAGATATATTTGTGTGTTATGGAAATGTATGTATCAACAATGTTTATGGAGGAATGTAATGTTCATAGTTGGCTCTAATGAAATGCTATTTATATGTTCTCATGGTTATGAGGGGTTGGGAGGCCTTTGTACTTGATGATATTTTAATGAGCTACATAGTTGTTTACATGAAATGAATGAATGTTTGTTATGCATGGTTATCTGTTAAAATGTGTGGAATTCCATTGTTTGGAATGGCCATGATTATTTTCTAATTAATAATTCCGAGTGTCTCTATGTTGTAATGTATGTCTTACTAGTCGAACTAATGGATTCTATTTGGAATCCATTGTGTAGTTAATATGATTCCATTATACTTGAAGTTATGGAGCAGTATTAGCTATGGTTTGAATCATTTTAGTGCATGATGGTAGGCGTGTAAAATGTTCCATGGGTGTGTCATGGCTAGGAATAAGGACTTGAATGTTAGTGTGGACTAATGATTTTATCCCTTTGGAACTCTGGTGTTTTGTGAAACACAATGTCTCAAAAGTGGGCTTAGGAAATGTCCCTAGAACCCTTAAGGTTTTAAGTATAAATACTGCAGAAAGCATACTTATATTCAGGTCGAGGATTATGTATTGATGTCAATCTCATGATTACCTTAATGACATATTTATCATTAATTGGAGCAATTAATGATTAGTCTAGCGTTGTGCCTCATTTCCAATTGGTAACTCCTTGGACAGGGTGCAACAAACAAAAAATGTGACACCAAGGGTTGGCGTTAGAAGACAGAGAAATTCACGTTGCACCATCCTTTTAGTGCCATGCCTTGACTGGTTTTTTTTGGACTTGAGCACGGTTAGTAGAAATCCTAACACAAGTGTCTTTCATCTTTAAATGATGAAACACAATATTGCATTAAGGGCGCGGTCCTATGGGACCTGAAGTGGTCTAAGGTGGAAAACACCATGAAGTACAGGCAAACCTATGTGAATGGAACATAGGTAGAATGTTGTGGAAAGGTTAATGACATGGCACATTGTCAGCATGACATGTGGTAGGAAGAAAAGGAACTTTTGGAGGGCCAAGTGGCTATTTTTTGGATGACACATGGCACTGATAGAGAATTCCACCTGGAAAGGCGACATTACCTTAACATTAGTGTGATATTAACAAGACATTGTGAAGGTAGGGTGACGAGGATTCAGATGACGTGGACTCTATGTAGGCACATGGAAATCTAGATGGTGCTACATGACATGCCATGTCATCCAAAAACGCACCTATTGGAAGATCTAGGAGGGTCTCCCTTATCCCCTAATGTGGATAACATAGAGTGTGAGGTCAAAATTGGTGTTTCAAGACAAGGAAGATTTTCATCCATACCTTATGTATAGCATCAAGTTTTTCTTACTCATCCCTAGTTGGGGACACGATTAATAGAAGGTGTGATGGAGGAAATATCTGTTAATTCTCGTTCTAGCAGCAAACCTTGTTAACTGTTGAGGAGGTAAGGGGCCCCGATATTAATACATACCATTGATTTAAATCAAAGCAGTCAGTTCACAACTAAATATACAAGGTAATTAATCCATTAGCTATGTGGGTGCCATGTGACACCATTTAGTTGACTGAAATTTAAATGGGAATAAATTTCAATCCAGGAATCAGATTGGGGTAAACTTTACATTTCTAGAAATCTCTTGATGAGTTGGAAGTGATGGTGTTTCCGAAGGTTAATTCTGCTAATTTTGGGAAGGAAGGAAATTTGTAACTCCATTTCCATAATGATAACAAGGAGGTTGGTTTAATTAAAATTAACACCTCCCGTCAACTTAGGAAGTCTGAGAGTGTGGGAGGGACCATTACAGAGTGGTATTGGAGCATCGAGGTTCAACAATCACTCTGAATGGGCCTGGGAGGATAATTTTAGAGTTGTGTTATGGGGTGTAACATAATATACAAAGTTCTACATGGGACCTTTCGAAATAAGATTTGGAGTTTTGATATAGAATATTAAAGCACAAAGGTTCAAAACTTAGAATGGATGGGCTTAGGAAGATAAGTTAAGAGTTTTGTTACATGGTATGAGATTAGAGCAAGAGTGTAATATTGGACCCTCGGAAAATAAGATTGATTTCCATTACAGTGTGGAATACCACACTCTATTTTATTTAAAGGACTATTGTTTGTTGTGTGGAAATGTGTGTTGGTTTTAGCACTTTGATTGATGATTTTATGTTGAATGCATGTGTTAATATGAGAATTTTGAAGAGATAAAAATGGAAAATTATGATATGTTAAATCTTCTCCAATTGGCATACTAAATTGATAATTGGTGTTTTAGATAACGACATAATAGCATGCTTATTGCATATAAGACAAGGTGATTAGTAAATGTGTTATTTGTATTTTTTGTTTGGCTAATAGTTATGTGTGTGTAGCAGCATATAAGAAATGATTAAGGGATGAGTAGCAGAATGGTGCAATACAACACTAACAAATCCCAACATGGTCAAGAAGAGAAATCAGTTGGAAAGAGGAGAGAGGAAGGCTCTCCTAACTAGATGGACTCTCTCAAAAGTTTAAGAGTTGAACTAAGAAGTTGTAAGGCTGACAATGCGAATATTCTTAGAACTTAAGAGAAGCAAGCCTAAGTGAATGCAATTATACTACAAAGCTTTTCAGATTTGTAAAGGCAAAAGCAACATGAGTTAGGTGCTAGTTACCTAGGAAGGCATAAGTACAAACAAAGTCCATTAGGACTTGGGACGCATGAATTGAGGACCAATGGTGCAAAAGAAAATAAATATAAGAAAATGAACATTCAAACAAGTGAGGATATAGTGAGATGTGGAACTCCATTAAGTACTCCATAAAGGAGGATAGGAAGTTAGGAGCAACGATATGGTGCTGCAAGTAAGAGACACTGCCAATGGAAAAGGAAAAGATATATTTTTTATACCATAGGAGTTTAAGAAGGAAAAACCTCCTACATTTGATTAAGAGATGAAGAAGGTTGAGGAAGTAGAAGAATGGTGACTAGGGATGAAAAATTACTTTAGAGTGCATGATTACTTTGAGAATATGAAGGCAAGAGTAGTCGTTTTCAACTTGAAAGGTAAAGTTGATATGTTGTGGGAAGACCTAATAAATGTCAAGAACATTAGAGAGAAAGAGCTATCTTGGAGAAGGTTTGGGAGGTATTTCTAGGAGTACCTGTCTCAAATGTACTATGAAAACAAAGCGAAAGAATTCTATGAGCACAAATTAGGGAAATTGACAATTGATGAATACACTAACAAATTATTTGATCTTTTGAGATATGTTCCTTATATCAATGATGAGAAGGTAAATATCTAGAGGTATCTTAGTGTTTTTCCGCAAGAATTCGGGACATAATAGAGTTTGATGAGAAAAAAGCATTGGAGGACACCATCCAAAAAATGAGGTATTGTTATGAACAATTTAGGCATAAGACTTGAGTTTCAAACTAGTTGGAAAGAATAGAGCAAGCCTAGATTTAGAGGAAAAGGGAAGAGATTTGTAGTACATCAACCAGTAAGAAGGAATGTGAAGTTTTTCCACTCCTCTCAAGGGAGAGCCTTAGCAAAAATTCACTATTGCTTACAAAATTTGGTTCTTTAGACCCGTAGGAGAAGGAGCCAAGGGGTTCAATAGAGTACATATAAAGTGTTGGACTTGTGGAGAAAACCATAGATAGAGAGACTTTTCACAATGACAACAGAGCATCCCAAGGTTGTATAATGTACAAGAAGCAGAGATAGTGAATGATGTGGCTCAAAATGTGCCATGAATTTATGTCACATTAGAAAACATGCAGTTGATCATAAAGCCTCAATGATTGAGATGGAAAATATGGTCAGTAATCAACATGTTTCAATTCTGATTGACCTAGATTCTAATTACAATTATGCTAGCTCAAAAGTTACAGAAAAATGTGCAGTGAAGAAGTTAG
Source organism: Pinus tabuliformis (assembly GCA_031772625.1). Lineage (NCBI taxonomy): Eukaryota > Viridiplantae > Streptophyta > Pinopsida > Pinales > Pinaceae > Pinus > Pinus tabuliformis. Next base: position 786,267,061 of record CM062812.1, on the reverse strand, counting down.
CCCATGAAATTTTGTGGCTAGTTCAACTAGTGATGAGAACTAAGAGGCGAGTTGAACATGTAGTGAATTCATGCCTATTAATGGTAAACAACAAGCCCGCATCCATAGACTTGAACATACTACCATTGGGTTCATATGATGTATTAAGCGCCATGGACTAGTTAGAATGTCACAAGATCAAGATCGATTGTTTCAAAAAATCAATGGAATGTCTCAACAGTGAGAGTGACATTGCAAGGTATAAAGAAACTCGTGACTGCTAAGCAACTATCAGCACTGCAGATGAAGTGATGTAGTTAGAAAGGGTGTGAATTATATGTTTTCCAATTCACTAGCGAATAAGAGGATTAAAAAGACAGAATGGAAGAGTATCCTATATTAAAATAGTTCAGTGATGTGTTTCCTGAGGAAATCCCGAGATTTCCACCCATAAGAGAAATTGATTTCTCAATCAAATTATTGCCAAGGTTAGCACTAGTGTCAAAATCTTTGTACTGCATGAGCACATCGAAGCTAGTGGAACTAAAATTACAATTAAAAAGAAATGTTGGATAGGGGATACAATAAACCTAGTGTATCATCCCGGGGATGTCCAGTACTATTCATGAAGAAGAAGGATGGCACATTGATACTTTGTATTAACTACATGAAATTAAATAAATTTGTGATTAATAACAAGTATACTTTATCGAGGATTATTGAATTGTTCAACCAGCTGAGAGGAGTTTTACTATTCTCGAAGATAGACTTGAGGTTTGGGTACCATCAGGTACAAATTAAGGATGAAGACAACCACAAGACAATATTTAGGAATAGATATGGGCATAATGAATTTGTGTTGGTGCCATTTGGACTCACAAATTCTCTAGCAATGTTTATGTGTTTAATAAATAATATTTTAGTTTATATTTGGACAAGTTCATGCTAGTATTTGTAGATGACATTTTGGTTTATCCAAAGACCAAGTAGAAAGAAGAACAACATTTGGTAGTAGTGATGCAAATGTTGAGAGAACACAAATTTTATGCTAAGCTCAACAAATGTGATTTCTTCAAATCACAACATTGAATAGAAAGGGAATTAAATTTTGATGAAAACCAAAATGTGTAGCTAGCTTTTAGAAATTAAAACAGATGTTCACACATGCAACAATATTAAGAATAGTAGACACAAAAAAGGATTTTGTGCTTTTCATATATGCTTGCAAGGAAGGGCTTGGTGGATTCCTAATGCAAGAAGGATAGATAGACTATTATGAATCAAGGAATTTGAATGAGCATGAGAAAAATTATGTCACTCACGACAAGAAGGATAGATAGACTATTATGAATCAAGGAATTTGAATGAGCAGTAGAAAAATTATGTCACTCATGACTTGGAGCTAGTAGTGATAGTGCATGTATTGAAAATGTGGAGGCACTATTTGTTGAGAAGCAATTTTTTTTAATTGACAAATCATTGAGGGTTGAGGTAATTATTTGACCAACCCAAGTTGAATACAAGATAGACAAGGTAGCTAGCCTTGATTAGTGAATTTGAATTTGAAATCAAATGTATAAAACACAAGGAAAATAAAGTATTCAATGAACTCAACAAAAGACTACAAGTGGCTCAGGTGGAATTCATTAATAGTTGTGAGGTTGATATTAAAGAAAGGATCAAAGAGGCAACACATGAGGATGTGGATTACCATCAAGTGAAGAAATGCTTGAAGAAAGAACCATAAGGAGCATTGCATAAGGATTACTCACTCACAAATGATGATTTTTTGAAGTCTAAAAGTAGGTGGTATATACCTTGTATGGGTGACTTGAAGATGCTCATCTCTGAAAAGTTTTATAAAAGAGCTTATTCATGGCATCCAGGTTTTTAGAAAATGATAACCTCTATGAAAAAAAAGTATTATTATTCGGGCATGAAAAAGGATGTTTTCGAGAATATCACCAAATGTTTGGAGTGTCAACAAGTGCAAGTGGAGTGTAGACATCCAATGGGATTATTACAACCAATCCCCATTCCTAAGTGGAAGTGGGAAGCCATTTGTATGGACTTTATCACAAGATTACCAAGAAATTCGAAATAACATGATGTTTTAATGGTGGTGGTGGACAAGCTAAGTAAGGTAGCTCATTTCATATCTATCAATTCTACCCACAAGCCAATTGAAATTTCTCAAATTTTCATGAAATAAATAGTTAGATTGCATGGTGTACCCAAGATTATCATCTCGAATAGGGATGCCAAGTTCACCTGAAAGTTTTGGAAAGTGTTGTTTGTTGGTTTGGGAATAGAGCTAGCATTCAGTACATCTTATCATCCTCAAATGGATGGGAAAAATGAAATATTAAAAAGGGTGTTGGACGACATGCTAAGGATGTATGTCATGCATTAGCCCAAGAGATGGAATTTCTACCTTTGGTAGAATTTCCCTATAACAATGGGTACCAATAACCATTAAAGATGAGTTTAATTGAAGCTCTATATGGTAGAAAATGTAATACACTTATCAATGGGAATGATCTAGTGAACAAGGTACTTCTTGGATTGGATATGTTAAAGGAAATCCAACAGGAAGTAGTTACCATTAGACATAAATTGAGAATAGCCCAAGATAGATAGAAGAACTATGAATATCAACAGAGAATGCACAAGGAATTCCAAGTGGGGGAACATATTTACCTCTGTATCAGACCAAGGAATATTTCACTAATAATTGGGTCGTTGCTAAGTTATCACCTATATTTTTTGGACTAGTTCAGATCCTAGAAAGACTGCGGCCAGTGGCATAATATTAGCACTAACACCCACAGTGAAAGCACATGATGTTTTCGATATTTATTTACTTAAAAAGTATGTACATGATGCTAATCATGTTTTTTATTGACTTGTGGTATAGGTGGAATCCAGGGGATAATTACAACCAAAACCATAATGCATTCTAGATTGGAGGCAGATCACACTCCAGAATCAAGTAATCAAGCAAGCCAATGTGCAATGGAAGCACTTTGGACCAAATGAAGCCACTTGGGAAATGACCAATCAAATGAGGGTATCATACCCATTTTTATTTATTGTGTCAGTAAATTTAAGAAAAGTTATGTATATAAAGCTCCCTTTTGAATTGTGTGTTCGGGTATAGAACACCGAGGATGATGTTCCTCCAAGGGGATGGGGTCTGTGACAACCATTTTTGCTACTCCTCTTATAAATTTCATGATGAAATTAGTTCATGTAGATAATGAGGAAATGTAAACATTGATTAGGTTAGAGGAGCAGACATGGATTCAAAGGTCTAAGGAGGAGGAATTACTTATAAACCCAAGCCACTGCATTCATTTACCACCTATCTCCTTAAAGAAATTATGACCTTGTTGGTGCAAGAATTAAAGAATATATGGGATTCCTGAGAAAAAGACGTGTCATATAGTCCCTAATTTGAGAAAATGTGTTGGTGTGGTCAACACGCAAAGGAAGGATAGGAAGCCAAAGACCTGATGGGAGACAATGTGCACGGGATGTTTTATGATGCAAATGAATACAAAGAGAGTGGGAATTCTTGGATGCACAGGGAGATTGAAAGAGAATGTGTTGAATAAAAGGGTTGAAATCTTAGTGTAAGCACAAGCAATATGGAAGCACGTTGAGGAGAATGGTGTGAAAAAAAGACTGTTGTGTTGGAAAGGTGGAGTCACGGTGAGATTTGGATTCCTACCTAGTAGGTGGAGACATTGTGTACTTTGATAATTCTTGCGGTGTTTCACATGTGGAGACCTTCAGGGTGGACTTTGGATTCTAGTGGAACCCACGCGTGTTATGGATTCCTGCAGAGTGGTAGGTGTGGGAATTGTGGACTCTAGATCCCTATAGTGCGAATCATGTGGAGACACTAAGGGCTCTGGACTCTTGTAGTGATTGTTAGGTGGAGCACTACGTGCTCCAGATTTCCTGAAGTGTTTAATTGGGTAGAGATAGTATGCACTATAGAATCCTAGTTATCAGGTGGAAGCATTGTGTACTCTAGATTCCCATGTAATCTGGTTGACTTGTATTTGTGTAGACTCCCTTGAGCACTTAACTCCTTAGTCTCTAAATCCATCTTGGGGTTCGAAAACTGCAAGAAATATTTTAGTGTAGCTATCATATGATTGGTTAGAGAGTTGATGTCCCACCTTAGTTTCTAGTCATCTAAATTAATCAAGTAAGTATATCTACTTATATATGTATGTTAAACTTTGAATAATTAAATATATTTTTATGAGCTATGGCAATGCATGTATCAACATTTTTTATGGAGGAATGTGATGTTCCTAGTTGGCTCTAATGAAATTTTAATTTTATGTTCTCATGGTTATGAGGGGTTGGGAGGCCTTTATGCCCTATGATATTTTACTAAGTTATAAAGTTTTTTACATAGATTTTATGAATGCTTGATGTGCATGGTTAACTATTACATTGTGTGGAATTCAGTTGCTAGGCATGACCATGATTATTTTATGATTAAGACTGTCATGTGTATTTATGTTGTAATGTATGTCTTACCAGTAGATCTAATGGAGTTTTTTTGGGATCCATTATGTGGTTAATATTATGCCAATGTACTTGAAGTTACATAGTAGTGTTAGTTATGGTTCGACTTGTTTCTTTGCTTGATGGTAGGCATGTTGAATGTTCCATGGGCATGCCATGGTTATGTATAATGTCTCAAATGTTAGTGTGGAATAGGAATTTTACCCCTTCGAAAATTTGGTTTTCTACGTAACACTATGTCTCAGAAGAAGGCTTGGGTAAAGTCCTTGGGAACCTTAAGGTTCTAAGTCTGAATATTGCAGAAAGAATACTTGTATGTAGGCCATATATTTTCGATTAACATTAACCATATGATTACCTTAATGGTATGTTTTTCATTAATTGGATTGATTAACGCTTAATCTATCATTGTGCCTCATTGTCAAGTGATAACCCCTTGGACTATGCGTAGTAGACAAAAAGCGTGACACCAAGGGTAGGTTTTAGACGATGAGGAAATTCACATTGCACAATTTGTTTACTGTCAAGACTCAAATTGATTTATTTTGGACTCAGGCATCACTCATAGAAAGTGTGGTGAAAGTTTGTTCTATCTTTAAACAAGGAAACATGATATTACATTAAGGGCTCGACCTTGTGGAACCCGAAGCAACATGAGGTGGATGATTCCATGAAGGCTAGGTAAGCCTACATAGATTCCACACAGGTAGAATTACGTGGGAAGGTTGCTGACATGGCACATTGTCAGCATGGCATGTGACAGGCATAAAATTCCCTTTTGTAGGGCCAAGTGTAGATTTTTTTTGGATGACATGTGGCACTGATAAAAGATGCAACATGACAAGTTGACGTCGCCCTGACATTATGTGATGTCAAGAAGATGTTGTGAAGGTAGGGTGACATGGTGTCGGATGATGTGGCCTTTGTGTAGACACATGGATATTCATATGGTGCCACCTGATACACCATGTCATCCTAGATTGTGCCTATGAAAATATCTAGGAGTGTATCCCTTGTCTCTTAGTGTGGTTAATAGATAATATGATGTCAAAATTGATGTTTCAGGATGGGGAAAGTTTTGGTTTGTGCCTTCCAACTTGTGTTGAGTACAGTTGACTAATCCCTAGTTGGGGGCACAATTAATAGAATGTGAAATGGAGGAAATGCATGCTAATTCATTTGCAAAAAAAAACCTCATTAACTATCGGGGCCAGGGGGCATGATATTAATACGGACCATCAATTTAAATCAAAACAGTTGAGTCACTGCTAAAGTTGTGAGGTAATTAATCAATTGACTACGTGGGTGCCAAGTGACACCATTTAGTTGGTTGAACTTTAGACAAACAAAACTTTCAATCCAAGAATTGAATTGGGGTAAAGTTTACATTGACGGAAATATCTTGACGAGATGGATGTGACGGTGTTACCCAAGGTTAATTCCACTAACTTTGGGAAGGAAGGAAATTTTGTAACCCCATTTCCATAATGAGACCATGGAGTTGGGTTAATTAAAAGTAATACATCTCGTCATCCTAGGAAGTCTAAGGGGGTGGGAGGGACCATTACGAAGTTTGATGTCAAATTTCAACCTCAAAGATATTATAATAACATCATACCAAATGTTCATTCTTTAATTAGAATTTCATACATTTCATTTTAGTATTTTCCTCCATGTTATAAAATTTATTAGCATACATTCATCTTAATACTTAATAGATTTGGGATTAAGATAAATCTATACTAATTTTATAAAAATAGAGAAAAGAGACATTACATCTCAACATTTTTTTCATTTCATTATATTATTATTATTCCATCACTAAAACAAGTTGTAATAGAATTTATTATTTGTCAATACATTAGAATAACTTGCATAATTTAATACTCCATTGAATCAATCACAATACTATTGAAAAAAGGTATAAAAACAACTTAAAAATAAAATAACAAAATATACTACTTCTTATTAAGCATAACATTTATAACTATAACTATGTATATTAGTTAGGCATTTAAATTAAATTAAATTACATGCACTCTCTTTCCCTATAACACCCTACCATACAAAGTGTTTATTATGACTAAAAAATACATGAGATTAACTGCATATTAATTTCCTTCGCCCTTTTTTTCATACCATCCTTCAACCAAAAAAAAATTGAAAGCATTGTATTTAACATTATTTAATTTTTTTCCCTTGTTGTTTGATTGGGCAAGAAAAATCAATGACTTCTTTCAGCTTTCCCACTTCCATATTGTAACAGCCCTGGTGAAAATTCCATGTAAAAATATATAAAAACCATGGATGATGGGACACGTATTCCAAGCTGAATGTTGGGCAAGGCATCCTAGGGGGTGTGCATTTGGTTGTTAATGGCTAAGGAAATTGGCAAAGGCAATGGCTAAGGCTTTGGAGAGGCAAAAGGGTATTTTGGCACATTTATTTATGAAAATAAAGGAAATTAAGAGAAAAGGAAGGTGAAAGGTCACAGGTTGCATGTGAGGAGGAAATTGAAGGAAATAATGGAAAATGAAGAAAATAAAGGCCTCAAGGATAAAAAGGCTTCTGAGGATTAGTGGGAAATCTTGGTCAGTGTAACCTTTTGTCAGTTTAGATTTGGAGCTCTTTCGTTATTCTCTCTCTCTCTCATACTCTTGGACACTTAGAGTTTCTTGGAGCACTTTGGCATTGGAGAAAGAAAGGGAAAGAAGGCAGAGGAAGCAAAGATCAAGTAGGGAAAGGCAAGATCAAGCAGCGACAACATGATTTATTGCAGGTATCAACTTGAATGTGTATTTTCCTTGCTATATTTGGCATGAATGGGATTGAATGTGTTTCTTTTCTACCATGGCATGGGTTTTTCCAAGTGTGAAAATATTTTTAGCCTAGCATTGCCATTTCCTTATAGCTTTGATGAGATGGGTTCTCTCATTCGGTTTATGTGGGATGGCCAGATTGGATTTGAAGCTGAGTGGGGTGGATCTTCGAATTGACAAACATATGGTGTAGTGGTCCCTGAACCAAACTGAGGATGCATGAAGCCATTGGCCTAGTAACCCCTGAATGCGACTATGGGTTGCGGTAAAGCCAAGAGGTGGATTTTATCTCCGTTGGGCCTAGTGATTTCGGGATGGAATGCACAGTAAAGCCTAGAGAGTATGTCTCGGTGTAGGGCCTAGTGATCCCTGGATCAAAGTGCAGATGCATGGTAAAACCTGAGAGACTAAGAGGCACTCAAATTCCACACACTGTAGGCGGAGAAATCTGGTGGCATCCACATATGTTGGTGTTTTTCATGTGTTCTATGAGTCCCACATTCACGCTTGGAATATTGCACAGGGGTGATTGGTTGAAGAGGGACTTGGCTCAACCAATCTATGGTCAGGTGGAATGTGGTAGTCCCATCTCCTGTTGGTTCATTGCATTGATTAATGAGAAATCCATTCCATTGATTTTCGTGTGTAAATGTATTGATATATATATGGATTTTGATGGATGATATGTTTATTTCATTTCTATTCCTATTATGCTGGTTAGATGTATATTTTGTGACAAGAACTATGTATGGCTCTCAACACGTTTTTACTTGTATTTGAATGTATATGGTATCTGTGACCTAATAAATGATAAGGTAGCAAATGACATGATGAAACAATGGTTTATAACGATCCTTGGATAATTATGATATCCCTACACTTAATTATGTTGTTTACACTTGTAGGTTACATGTTGACAATATGTTTGATGAAATGCCTATCATGGCTAGTAGGGGTCCGATTAAGTTCTTGTTGATTTTATTAATTTCATTTCATGGTTTCCTTGTACCTTACCTAATTTAAAGCTTTCATTTCATTCTGGGTTGTGGCCTAGGCTCTGGGCCTGAAAAAGTGGCTTAAATCTCGGGGTCACTGGCACAGAACTGGCAAGTTTGGTCCACAATCACTGGCATGCAAGCCTATGAGAGTGACTTTAGGCCTCTGTTCGCTCCCTTGCCCATAGCATGAGAGCGACTATGGCCTCATAGGTCCAGAACAACAGTGGGACCCAAGGACAGGTTATCTGAGTGGATGACTTGTCTCCTGAAGGTTTTGTTGATGATGTTGGATGATTGTGTGTGATGTTTTGTCAATCCTACTTCCTTAAGGTTACCTAGGAGGTCAAATCTGATCATAGTAGCTTCTCGTCTCATGTTTACCCTGGTTGGCATGGTTACTTGGGTGGATGTCGGAGGAGGGTGTTACAAAGTGGTATTAGAGCATGGTTAAAATCTTGGACTGGGTGGGTTGAATGTGTTAGTCATGCATGCATTTTAGTTGCATGTGTGTCTCCTACGCTTGCATTTCATGTGCTTGTTGCATTTGCTTGATGATTGATTAGGGTTGTAGTATGGTTATCATGGAGAATTTGATATTAATTTGGAGAAATATATTTTTCATGAGTACGTGACTGGTTGTATATGGTTATGTGTCACTTATATGTTGATTTTATGTCACCTACTTAAATCCTTGTATGTTAGGTTACATTATTGAATATATTGGATTACATGTATCAGTCTTGTAGGTTGATTACAAGAATTGATCGTTTATGTTCGACTACATGCGTCCATGCATATGTGTGGTTGATTTTGCATTTCTTATGCACATTGTTGGTTGTTGTGACAATGTGTACAATGGAGTAATGGTTGTTGTCATGCATGAGGTCATGGTTTGTGTACTTGATATGGTCACACATTGATGACTGGACTCTAGATAGAATGATGTGTATATGGTTTTGTACTCATACGTAGTCGTTATGTATGTATGGTATTGGTTATAGTTATGCATGAATAGTAGGTCAAGCATGCCTTGTGAATTAATTGTATGCAATTTAGGTCATCATGATGCTATTGGTTGTTATGATGTTAATGTGTTGCCTGAGATAGAGCAGGAAATGCAAATTATCAAAGTGAGGTTACAACATTAGAATTTGGGGTAAGAGCAGACTGCCATACAAGTATTGTATGTTGGGCATGCAAGTATGTAGGTTAAGTATTGTTATATGCATTAGGGTTATATACATTAGGCTATGTACATGTCTTTTGATGTTATGGTTACGTACCTGATAGATGATAGTTGATTAACATATTCATATGCACATGAGTTGGATAGTCAATAATGATAGTAACATGTGGTTGTAAGCATTTCTATTGTTGGTTAGGTTAGATAACTTGATGATTATGTTATATGATATGTTGTTGATGAGTATGTTATAGGTTAACTTGTTGTTGCTATATGACATTTAGCTTGACGATTAGGTTTTATGTTGTTGATGAGCATGATATATAGATTATTGTTGTTATGTGCTATTAACTTGATGATTATGGCTATTTCATTGAGATCTTGATGTTGTAATTTGGATTGGTCATATGCGTTATGGTAATGTTCATTGCATTGAAGATCTTGATGTTATATGTATTGTGTTAACCTGGTTTGACCTATGCAGATGGTTATGGTTGCGATATTCATGTATGAGATGACATATTTATGATATGGTGTCATACTAATCTAGATTGATCGTACATATGTATTTGTTATGCATGAATGATAAATGCTTATGAGTTTATGATGTGAACATTTTAGTTAGTTAGTGTTATGGATATTGTAATCTTATTTATGCTTGAGTTGATATCTTGTGAAGTTGTATCATGCTAATCTGGATTGATTGTACAGACAAGATAGCTTCCCCTGAGATACATTAAGGTATGAGTTTTCTTATGTCGTATATTTGGTACTTGACTATTTGATTATGTTGTCTAGTTGATTTATTTAACATGGTATGTTGCAAGTTGGTTGAATGTTTGATGAATTCCATAATATGAGTATGTGTTCAAATGATCTTGTTTTGAGATGATTGTACTAACACATATGTGTTGAGACAGTTGATATGTACTTGAATGTAATTGAAAGTTGTAGCATTATGTCTAATGACTATGAGTTGATTATGGGTTATGACATGGTTGTTTGTAAAAGTTGATTTCGAATTGATAGATATGATTGTCTTGATATTTGGAACATGTGGTTGACATGCGTGAGAAGTTGCAGGGTAACATGCTTGGGACTAGCATGACGAGGTAATAATTGATGTGTTTATATAACTAACAGTTGGGGGACATGACAATATATAGTAAGACTCATTTGCAGCAGAGTAAAGGTAAAAGAAAGGAATCGGGTAAGAATTCCTTTGGTTATGTTTGGAAACCCTAATTCCAAACGAACGAGTGCTTTGCATACAGGGAGTCTTCTTAACCTTGATTTTGTTTGAAATTATGTGGATATGTGCTAGATTCATGAAAATATACTTGACAAGTAGATTAGCTAGTTTTTAGTTATAGGTGGATCTGTCAAAGGATTGGAGTCCCTTGAGAGATGGCGTGGATGTGTTCAGTTGCAAGCAACATGTTTGGCACAACAAGATGAGGTAACTGGTGTATTGTTATGTTTATTTATGCACTAACAATTATGTGTTTATGGTAGTATGATGCAGGGAGTTGCATGGCAAGAGAGGTTGCCATGAAACCTTGAAGAAGGCTCTGGTTGATTTTCCCTGGAAACCATGGGGATTGAGTCATAGTGTCTATTGTTAGTCTTGTGCTTTTGGTCTTTTACGATTGTTGCACTTGATTTGGGATTTTGATTATGTCTAGTGCATAGTTATGGCACTTTGTTGTGGTGTCGTATTGTTTTTGTTTTCATGGTCTTCTTGTTGTTGTTTCCGTTCTTGCTTTTATTGTTTTGAGTCTTGGGAATTGGTTATAAAAGAGGAAAATTTGATGGAGCTCGAGGAGAGATGTGTGGTACCTAACATGTAATGTAAGACATAGATGAAGTTCAGTGTATAAGTAAGCACAACCGAAGGTAAGACTATGAAAGTCGGTTGAACTGGTTGGGTCCATTGTGGTAAATGGATGATGACAGAACAATCATGGGAAAGGTAATCAAGGAAAGATAAAGTAAATGGATTTGAGGTGTCAGGTGCCTTGGCTACATTGGGAATGAATATTGTTCTAAATGTTGTGCATGCTATGCACAAATAAGGAAGTTATCTTAACCTTGATCTTATGTAATTATGTTGGGATCATGATTATGTTGATGTCTATATGTGTGTACATATATATATATATATATATATATATATATATATATATATATATATAGATATATATATCTATTTCGATGATTGACTAGATAATTATTATTTTATGTTGATGTTTATATGTATGTATGTGTATGTATGCATATTGTTTCCTGACATGATGATGATTGTTTTATGCTAATGATTATATATGTATGTATGTATCTATGTCACTGTTTGACAGGGTTGTCAAGGATCGTTCTTATGGAGGAATGATTGCTTATGAAGGAAAATGGCATGAAGAGATTCATGGTTCATGAGAAATAAAGTGGGAAGAGTCGTCACAACAAATATACGAGGCCAGTATCATGTGGATATGAATCAATATTGTATACTTGTATTATGCCTATGCTTATGTTTCAGAGAGGTTATACCGAGGGATACATAAGCAAAGTGAAATCAGTGTGGTTTGCAGCATGGTGGGACAAGCATAGATAAGACACTCGAATCAAGGTTGCTTGGTAAAGAGTCAGTATGGTTTTGGATGCGTGGTACGACTATTGTGCATATGTTGTATATGTTGTACTTATTGCACCTGTGATGTTGTGTGCATGCAGAGTGGTGTATGTTTAGTGTGTGTACATGTTGATTATGTAATGTTATGTACAGATAGTGTTGTATGAATGTTGCATATTCAGTGATGGGTATAGATGGTGCTATGTACATGTTGGATATGCGATATTGTGTACATATTGTACTGTGTGCATGATGGATATGCGGTGTTGTGTGCATATGGTGTTGTGCACATGTTGGATATGCAGTGTTGTGTACATATGATGCTATGTACATGTTGGAAATGCAGTGCTATGTACAAGTGGTGTTGCGTGCATGTTGTACATGTGGTGCTATGTACATATGGTGTGGTGTGCATGATTGTACAAGTGGTGTTGTCTACATGTTGTACAAGTGGTGTTGTGTGCAAGTGGTGCGATGAACATGTCTTGCATGTGGCAATGAGTACATATGGTGTCACGTACATGTTGTGTGTGTGGTACTATGTACATGTTGTATTGTGTACACATTGTACAGTGGTGCAGTGTACATATGGAGTTGCGTACACGTTTTGCAGGTGGTGCCATGTACATGTGATGTTGTGCACACACTGTGCAGGTTGTGCTTGGTACATGTGGTACTGGTGTACGTGTGGGATTGAGTGCATGTTGTACATGATGTGTTGCGATCATCTGGTACTATGTATGTGCATTATGTAGTCATGGTATCGTGACATATGCATTCATTGTTTTGCAATCTAGACACGTATTTGTGTTATGTTGTACATCAAGTGTAGGTGCATGTATTGTGTTGTACACCAGATGTAGGAAAATGTATTGTGTTGTGTTGTACACTGGGTGTAGGTGTATAATTTGTGTTTTACATTAGGTATAGGTGTATGAGTCATGTTGTATACTAGGTGTATGTGTATGCATTTTGTGGTGTCGCATGTTGTGTGTGGATGAATTTCTTCTGATGTACATTGTGCACTTATACATACATACACTGGATATAGGTGTATGTGTTGTATGTCAGGTATAGGTGCATGAGTTGAATGGTGTTGTATGACGTGTGTGGTTGTATGTGTGTGATGCACACTATGTGTATGTGTGCCTGGTGGTGGAGAAGGCATTGGGTGTTTGTTGGGTGTGGAAATGGATCCGGTGTGTGTACAAAATAACAAAGGCAGAAGTAAGGATTGATGAAGGATAAGTATCAATATTTTATTTCAGCTTTATTATACATGTGTTTATGATTATTGTTTGTGATGATTACATGTGAATTGTGATTTTGGTTCATGATGGTTACATGTGATTTATGATTTTGATGATTATGTTTTGAGCTAACCTAATGTGATATTTTTATACATGTTTTGGTAAAATATGTTAGTTTGACTTGTTGTGACAGGAAGCGAACATGATTGTAAATGTACCTTATTGACGAGCTACCAATGAGGTATAATTTGAAGTTATTTAAATTTATTTTGAATCTAATGGAATTTATGTGCTTGGTACAAGAAGCACGGAAATGCTTGGTTGGGTGGTTAAAATCAACTGCAAGAATCAGCAGTAGCAGTGAAAAGAATTGGAATATGTAGTAGTATTTTGGTAAAGCACTTCAGGAACAGGGCCATTGTGGGACAATGGTACCCAATTGTGTCCATTGATTTCCATGAGCATGCTATGACCAGTATGATGGTTTTGAGGCAAGTATATGCCTTGGTTTTTGTATCTTTTGATGTGAGGAAGCCTTGATAAGGGATGGAATGCTCGGGATGGGGGTGCCAATGAAACTTGGAAGGTGAGTGATTGCACGAAAGGGTTGACCGGATTTCCTGAGGGATTGTGTAGCAGAGAAGGGAAGGTCGGAGATGGATTTGTTTTGGTCATGAGAATTGCCAGATGGAATCAAATGCACTTTGGGAGTGTGCCCTGAAACAATGAGTCAGTAACTATTCGCCGAGAGGACAAGTGGTGTGGGATTACAGCGCTAGACATTAGATGCATCTATGATTGTGGAAGTAGATTCTAGACTTCCTGGGAAGGAGGTGAATCCTAGTGCTACTTTGAGGATGGAGGTGTGAGCCTCTGGATTCCCTTGTTGATTGATATGGACATTGTATCCTTTATTTGTTGGTTTAGAAAAAGTGCATATGTGTATATGTGGATTGAAAATACCATAACCAGTTGTATTATAAAGCTCCAGTAAATGGTATGTTTGTTATGTTTCAGCAGTAGTCATTGTAAATACTACAACAAGCTATGTTATAAAGCTCCATGGATAGTATGTTTTGTTTTCAATAGTCTTGTTGGTTATAGGGGTCATTGAACACCAAGGATGGTGTTCCCCCAAGGGGGAGGGTTCTGTAACAGCCCTGGTGAAAATTCCATGTAAAAATATAGAAATACCATGGATGATGGGACACATATTCCAAGCGTTGGGCAAGACATCCTAGGGGGGTGTTCATTTGGTTGTTTATGACTAAGGAAATTGACAAAGGAAATGACTAAGGCTTTGGAGAGGCAAAAATGTATTTTGGCACATTTATTTATGAAAATAAAGGAAATTAGGAGAAAAGGAAGGTGAAAGGTCACAAGTTTCATATGAGGAGGAAATTGAAGGAAATAATGGAAAATGAAGAAAATAAAGGCCTCATGGGTAAAAAGGCTTATAAGGATCAATGGGAAAGCTTGGTTAGTGTAACCTTTTCACAATTTAGCTTTGGAGCTCTTTCATTATTCTCTCTCTCTTTCATACTCTTGGATGCTTAGAGTTTCTTGGAGAACTTTGGCATTGGAGAAAGAAAGACAAAGAAGGCAGAGGAAGAAAAGATCAAGCAGAGAAATGCAGGATCAAGCAGCTACATCATGCTTCATTACAGGTATCGACTTGCATGTGTATTTTCCTTGCTATATTTGGCATGCATTGGATTGCATGTGTTTCTTTTCTACCATGGCATGGGTTTTTCAAGGTGTGACATTATTTTTAGCTTGGCCTTTCCATTTCCTGATAGCTTTGATGAGATGGGTTCTCTCATTTGGTTTATGTGGGATGGACGGATTGGATTTGAGGCTGAGTGGGGTGGATATTTGAATTGACAAACACATGGTGTAGTGGTCCCTGAATCAGACTAAGGATGCACGAAGCCACTGGCCCAGTAACTCCTGGACCAGACTATGGGTTGTAGTAAAGCCAGATTTTGTGCATCGGTGGGCCTAGGAATCCTTTTCGGGGAATGACAGGATATACGGTAAATCCAAGAGGTATATTTTCTCTCCGTTGTGCCTACTGATTCCAGGATGGAATGAACGGTAAAGCCTGGAGAGCATGTCTTGTCGTACGGCCTAGTGATCCTTGGATTAGACTGCGGATGCATGGTAAATCCTGAGAGATTAGGAGGTACTCAAATTCCTCACAGTGTAGGTTGATAACTCTGGTGGTATCCACATTGATTGGTGTTTTCAATGTGTTCTATGAGTCCCACATTCATGCTTGGAATATGGCACAGTGGTGATTGGATGAAGAGAGACTTGGCTCAGCCAATCTATGGTCTCGGGTGGAACGTGGTAGTGCCATCTCCGGTTGGTTCATTGCATTGATTAATGAGAAATTCATTCCATTAATTTTTGTTTGTAAATGTACTAATATATATATGGATTTTGATGGCTGATATGTTTATTGCATTTATGTTCCTATTATGCTGGTTAGATGTATATTTTGTGACAACAACTATGTATAGATCTCAACATGTTTTTACTTGTATTTGAATGGATATGGTATCTATGACCTAATAAGTGATAAGGCAAAAAATGAAATGAGGAAACAATGGTTTATGGCGATCCTCAGATAAGTATGACATCCCTACACTTAATTTTGTTGTTTACACCTGTAGGTTACATGTTGAAAATATGTTTGATGAAATGTCTTCATGGCTAGTAGGGTTTTGGTGAAGGTCTTGTTGATTTTATTGCTTTCGTTTCATGGTTTCCTTGTACCTTACTTGATTTCAAGCTTTCTTTCCTTTTTGGGTAGTGGCCTGGGCTCTATGTCTAAAAAAGTGGCTTAAATCCTGGGGTCGCTTGCACAGAACTAGAAATTTTGGTCCACTGTCGCTGGCATGTAGGCCTATGAGAGCAACTTTAGGTCTTTGGTCACTCCCTTGCCCATATCATGAGAGCGACTATGGCCTCAGAGGTCCAAAACAATAGTGGGACCCGGGGACAGGCTGTCTGAGTGGCAGACTTGTCCCTTGAGGGTTATGTTGATGATGTTGGATGTCTGTGTGTGATTTTCCATCTATTCCACTTCCTTTAGTATAAGTTCGAGTGATGTTAAAAACTTTATATTAGCATAAGCTCGAGTGATGTTAAAAACTTTATATTAGCACAAGTTTGAGTGGTGTTAAAAAATTTGTATTAGCATAAGTTTGAGTAGTGTTAAGAACGTTATATTAGCATAAGTTCGAGTAGTTTTAAAGACATATCCACCTACTAAGCACTACAAAAATCGATAGCATGTCTCCATCTTTTAAGCACTACAAGTATCTAGAGCATATCTCCACTTATTAAGCATTATAGGAGTCCATAGCACATTTCCGTCTATTAAGCACTACAAGAATCTAGGGCATGTCTCTGCCTACAAAGCACTATACAAATATAAATACATTTCCATGTGTTAAGAATTGTATGATTTTAGAGCATGTCTCCACCTAGAAAGCACTAATTGAATCCAGGGCACACAGTGTCTCCACTTACAGATATATTGCTTCAAACATTCTTTTTGTACAACTCCAAACAAGCTCCTTCATGCTCACATCCCATTGAGCATGGGAGTATTTCTTCTCCCACTAGTTACTCACCTATACATGCTTAAGAAACTCCTATTCCAAGTAGTATACCTATCCCAAGGTTTTCCTGTATGGGTTCCCATCAGCCACTCACTTATCTAGGCCCAGGCAACCCAAATTTTGGGCACTCTACCTATCTCAAAAGTTTCTTGTATGGAATAGTCATTAGAGTCTTACGGCCAAGAAACATCTTGGCATGTTCTAATGACATGTGCATGGAGTCATCTAGCCAATTATCCATCCAACATGCTCCATTTCACTACTCATGGAGTCCTAACAACTGCATATTAATGTAAGTTTGAGTGATGCTAAAAACTTTATATTAGCATAATTTTGAGCAGTGTTAAAAAAAATTATATTAGAATAAGTTCAAGCAATGTTAAAAACATCTCCACCTACTAAGCACTATAGGAATCAATAGCATGTCTCCACTTGCTAAGCACTACAGGAATCCATATCACGTCTCCACTTGTTAAGAACTACAGGAATCCATAACATATATCCAACTATTAAGCACTACAAGAATCCAGAGTATGTCTCCACCTACTAAACACTATATAAATATAGAGAATGTCTCCACATGTTAATAACTACATGTGTCAAGAGCATGTCTCCAACTACAAAGAACTACAGGAATCCAGAGCACACAATGTCTCCACCTAAAGATACACTGCTTCAGATAGTCTTTTTGTACAACTTCAAACAAGCTCCCTCATACTCACATCCTAGTGAGAATGGGCATATTTATTTTCCCACCAGTTAATCATTTATCCTATCCCAGGTAACTCCTATTCCAAGTAGTATACCTATCCCAAGGTTTTCCTATGTGGGTTCCCATCAACTACTCACCTATCTGGGCCTAAGCAACCCCAATTTTGGGTAGTCTACATGTCGTAAGGTTTTCCTGTATGGGATAGTCATTAGAGTCTTACCACTAAGCACCCTCTTGGCATGCTCTACTGACATGCATGGAGGCATATGGTTGAGTACCCATCCAACATGCTCCCTTGCACTACTCATGGAGTCTTATAATCAAGGTACTAGTTATGACTTTCTCCCATGAGATAAAAAAGTGTTATAGGTTGCAATGCGATCAAGACAGTCTTCTTCATGAGCTCCCAACTCCATTATTTCACCTATTTCACAACATTTAATTTTTCATGAGATATACTCAAAAATTTCAAATCAAGAAATTTGTCTACCTAGCTTTTCTTCACTTAGAAGCATGATCTCATAGGAATGAGACTTTTAATCATGTCATTAGGCTCTTTTGTCGGTGTTGTTTATCTATCATGGTGGCTTTTCTCTCATGCCCCATTCCAACACTCTTCCTGCAATCTAATATTCCAATCAACCAATATTTTTCAATGCTTATATGTATGCAATCTTCTTATTCCAAAAATTTACAATAGCCTAAAGCGACCTTAGAATTATAATACTTGTAATAATTTTATCACTCTAGCTAAATTCAAATACATTGAAATGGTGTTGTTATTGCACTATACATGTGCATCATATTTATTCCAAGGATATCATAAAGCAATTAAACATTCATTCCAATAGACTAATAATTCATGAACAAGAGATGCATATCTCTAAATTCAATAGAATTGTAGTTCTCCATTTCATTCAACAGGTATTGCAAAATTTATTACAATATTTCATACTGAAGGTTCTCTGCCTTCACTATATGACTTCTTTGCATCCATGCAGAGCATGAATTAATTTGAAATAATAGTATCTAAACTCTGTTAAAGAAATTCTTATCCAATTCCTTTCCTTTACCCCTGTTTACCTTGACTATTGTTTCCTTATTTACTTGGTTTTCATTACCAACGCTTTCAACAAAAGCCTTCTAAAGGGTCAAATTAGTTGATAACATCCATGTTGTTGCAATATCCAATAGTTCCTAAAATGATCTCAACCTCATCCATTATTCGTGAATTCATCAACTCAACTATTATAGATTTCAATGAAAATTTCATAAAACAATGTTCATTTGCATCCAACTCCAACATGTCCTCATCCATGTTATTCATATGTTGTCAATTTACATCCTTTATCATTTTCATTTATGCTCACAAAAAAAATTAGGAACATAAACATAACGTAATAATAATAATAGTTATCAATAATAGGTCATTCCCACACACTTGCCCAAAGGATGTTCCATTTGGCATAGAATCCATTAAATAACATTATTGTGTTATTCAAAAGATGGAAAGTACAAATTTTATTTTCATACCATTCACATAGTGATCATAGCTTTAAAGATTAATCACTTATCCTACTACTATGATGGTTCTCAACTAATAACCTTTCAAACCAAATAACAACATTATACCTTGATTTACTTTCTTATCTTTCTTATATCTATAATATATAGAATACACATATATATCCGTGATGTACAGTTTTGGTTAAGGCAACTCCCTTCTTATGTTATTTTCATTGTTTTCATGTCAATTTTCATATGTTCATGTGGACCCAACCATGTCCACTTAGCTATTATGTCATCATATTCTATTATCATCCATCTGATGTATAGGGTTTAATTAAGGTCTTACACTTCTGGTTGGGTTTTATTTATCTCTCCTCCTGAGCCCCTTTTTCTTTCCTTTCCCACACTCGACAAACCACCAATACCAAACCATAAAAGGCAAGAACAAAGAATGAAAAATAAGAAAAATGACAATAGAAACTCATGACAAGAAACATGGCCATGATCAAAAGTCAACAAAAAAATTGTGGTCAACAATAATAATTAAGATAAGTAAAATATCCCCTCTACACATCATTCCTAGTTATCAATAACTCAATCCCTTGATTTTTGGCGTTCAATGTGTCCATCACCAATATATGGACAAAATTTAGTCAGAATTCTTCCCAAGGTTTATAACATCCTCAAAATTACAATATCCCTCTAAATGGTTCAAGAAGGGACTTTTAAATATTTAAGAGAGCTTAAGCAGATTATCCCTCATCTCTTACTACATTAGAAGTTGTTGGTTCGGGTATCTAGATTTTGCATGAGATTTTCTTCTTCTTTCATTGTTTGTTAGAGCAATCTTTCTTCAGATGCTACTATCCGCAGTTCCAACATGAAACTTGCTTTCATTTCTCTCCAACCTTAAGATATTTTGTTTTGGCCTTGTTAGCATGACATTCATCTATATCTTTAGAGGTTGATGCATGTTGTAACAACTCTTACATGTATGATAGATGTTGCAGTAGCAACATTGTGTTCAACCATGCTATTCTTTCTAATGAACCTTTCATTTTCCGCCTTGCAACACGTCAACTCAGATTTCAAGCTCATGAAGGTTTTTTTCCCATTATGGGAACTTCCCCTTCTTTCTTATGATGGACTTGGTCCATGCAATGATGCATCATAGTTAATTCCATCCTTTTATTCCTTGTTGCAATTGGTTCTTCTTATGTGTTGTCACACACACATAGTTGTTAGTCATATTAATCATAAACATATTGACTTATTACCATTGTTATGCTAGTACTATGCATGTTGTCTATTGATGTTCACACATCTAGAACCCATGTAAACCACATATTCCAAAATTAGAAGGGACATGTCAACATGCTTATAGCCATATCATCACTAATTTTGAAATCAACACTTCACCAATAGTAGCGGTCATGACATCTGCAAGTTAGTATGTCACTTAGAAAACTAACTAACATATCAGAATCTGCCATTCCCATCAATTCACATTTTTTATATGAACACATGCATATAGAACACAACCACTAGTCAAATTCTGCAATCAACACACATTTGTACTCAACAACAATCATCCTTTAAATTTCATACTCTGTACATAGCTCCAAATTTTATCCCCAAAGGTCCAATGTAGGACATTTTCTTTTCATTTCATTTGTTCTTGAGTTGATCTAGTTTAAGCGTTGAACATGGGTGATTTAATGTCACACTCTGTAACATAGCTCTAAACTTATCCTCTTAGGTCCATTCAATCTGAGTGTTAAACTTGGACACTCTAATACCACTATGTAACGCTCCCTCCCACCCCCTAGACTTTCCTAAGCTGATGGGAGGGGTTACTTTTAACTAACCCATCCTCCATGGTCTTGATATGGAAATGGAGTTACAAAATTTCTTCTTTCCCAAATTTAGCATAATTAACTTTGGATAACACCAATGAATCCATCTCGTCAAGAGATTTTTAGGGATATAATTTTTTATCTCAATCTGACCTCTTGATCGAGAGATATTCCCCTTAAAAGTATAACCAATCTCGTAGTGCCATGTGGTGAATTGTTAAACCCTTTGCAACTTGAAACCCTCGTGCAACCTACATGAATGGATCAACAACCTATATTAATTGTGGGGCTCATTGCCTCTCCGTCAATTAACAAAGGGGGGTATGCTATTTTCTGCTTCTGTGACTAAACCCCTCGTAGTTTCCCCATACCCTATTCTCTCCACATGGGCACCTCTTTACGTCAACAATATATATTAATAGCAAGCCCCCCTATCTTCTCAACAAATAACAGTAGGTGGGGTAGGGGGGGTTCTATTTGTTGGTTATGCGATCGTGGCCCCCACCACACTCATGTACATGTCATAAGTGGTGTCATCTTTGCATCTACGTAATGTCCAAATCACTTGATCTCCACATCGCCCTTTCGTTCACATCTTGCTGAAAACCTGATGATGTCACCATACCACATGGCATCCTCTAATGGTGCCATGTGTCATCCAAAAATTAGCCTCTTGATCACCCTAAAAGGTCATTTCTACTTACCACATGTCACGTTGAAAACGTTCCACATCCATAGTCTAGCCATGTCAGACAATCCATGTCCCTTTGGAATCCTCATGTGGTATTCACGTAGCCTCAACGAACCCTCATGGTGCTTTCCACCTCAGCCCATCTAGTGGATCCCACTGGACCCAACCCCCTTAACGTAATTCACCAATTACCTTTTTTATCTAGTTTAATGGGATATCTAGGTGTGCATGAATTTTGCACTGTGGCAAACTCCCCAGACCCCTGAAACCTCGAATTACCACACCTCATAAATATATGCGGACATGGCCCACCATTCGAGATTTCCCAAACTTGTGCCAAGTCCTTTTTCTCGGATGCATGGATACTTCCATGAGATAACATATCTAGCCCTCACACATTACTTTGAAGCATTGGGCCCCATGTAGGATCCTTTGCACGAGTTACAAAATCTAGCCTAGACGTTATCTGGCCCCACAACACTTTTCTAATGTGTGTTACCTCATGTATTACATAGATCCATAAATTTATTCAAACTTGGACAACATTTGAGTCTCCACGAGTTTGTGCCCCCAGATATTCCAAATTCCCATATACATTTGCCACCTGTGAAGTGGTCCAGCCTTGCACCAAACATTCACCCTACGGACCTCACTCTAGTTATCCTTCTAGCTCTAGCTTGTATTAAATACATCTTCAAGCCTTCATGCACCCAAATGGGCCTGAACCCAAATAATACCTTCACTTGCTTCCTCGACAACATATCCAAAGTATTTCAAATCTAGTGCCTTCAAAAAATTGCACCAGTGCAAATGACATCGATGTTTCGACTCTTGAATAAATCCTTCCTACCTAAAATGCATTTCATCTGAATACAAATTCTGAAAAGGTTCGATCAAACCCTTTATAAAAGTATGAATTCCATGTAGACTTAGAAGCTTGAAGGATTTCAAGGAATTTTCCCAAGATTCTCTTGAAGCCCAATGTTGCTCAGAACATTATCTTTTACATGAATGAAATCCTCTTTCCAACACTAACAATTCAGACATTTCCATAGACAAAAATGCACTTAAAGGGGTTATTCAAATGCCCACTAATAGGAACTGAAACTAGTCAATCTATGGTTAACATTACACTGTAAATTCACATGCAGTAGCATTGAATACTTCCATAGAAGGGATCCTGATAATGCTATCAGAACCACTAATGCATCATACTTTATGCTATTAATAGTTTCTTACTAAAGAAGACAATTAGTAGCCTTAAACTATTAGAAATCCATGTGTTACAACCCAAGCTGACCCTCTTTAAAAACTAGGCTATTCTATAAATCACTAGTACAAAATGGCTAATTAGTTACTAAAAAAATGACTAAAATTTGCATATTAACGACTATTTTTCAGTGGGTGACCAATAGTAGCTAATTTACAGTGTCTTATAGCGCGACCAACTTTTATTCGTTTGTAGCTTAGTCATTAATTGGTTGTCTTAATTTTATTATCTAGTAGTATATTTAGTCATTAATTTGGTCATTAATTTAGTCATTAATTGCCACAATTAATGACCAAATATACAACAAAATATATTACTAAATGATCACCCAAAAAAATCAATTAATGAATAAAGAAATATGACCAAAATGTTGGTTGTGTTATAAGATACTATAAATTAGCTACTAATAGTCATATATATGCAAATTTTAATCATCGTTTGAAACCAATTAATGACCAAAGAAATATGACTAAATTTTGGTTGTGTTATAAGATACTATAAATTAGCTGCTAATAGTCATATATATGCAAAATTTAGTCATATTTCATAGGTATAGGTGCAAGTACATGTACATGCATAGGTACAGGTATAGGTGCAGGTACATGTACATGCATAGGTACAGGTATAGGTGCAGGTAGAGGTAGAGGTGATCAGGATGCAGACTATCGTCTCACGGTAGATGGTTTGGCAAGATTCAGGGACATGATCTATGTACCGAATTGCAGTGAGTTCATGAAGCTTATCTTGAGGAGTTTCACATCAAGCCATACTCGGGTCACCCAAGATATCAAAAGACAGTGACAGTGGTAAAGAAGTTCTACCATTGGTTGAATCTGAAGAAGGAAGTGGTAGAGTTCATGGCTAGATGTTTCAATTGTTAGCATGTAAAGGTAGAATGTAAGCATCTAGGTGGTTTACTAGAGCCTATAGTGATTCCGGAATGGAAATGGGAGGTCATTTCCATGGATTTCATTACAGGTCTTCCGAGGACAGTGAGACAACACGACTCTATTATGGTCGTGGTTGACAAGTTGAGCAAGTTAGCTCACTTCATTCCAGTAAAGACTACATATTCAGCCAGTGAGGTAGCACAGGTTTTCATCAAAGAGAATGAGATTACACGGTGTTCCAAAGAAGATTGTGACGTACAGGGGTGCAAAGTCCACTTCCAAGTTCTGGAAGGAGCTATTTGTAGGTTTGGGTATAGATTTGGCCTTCAATACAACTTATCATCTGCAGACAGATGGACAAACAGAGAGGGTCAACAAGATCTAGAAGGATATGTTGAGGATGTATGTGATGCACCAGTAGAGGAAATGGGAAGAGTATCTTCCATTGGTTGAGTTTGCACACAAAAATGGTTATCAGGAGTCATTGAGGATGAGTCCTTTCGAGGCATTGTATGGACGGAGTTGTAATACTCCCATGAGTTGGGGTGATCCAGTGAATAGGGTACTTATTGGACCGGATATATTGGCTAACATGGAACATGAAATGCAAGTTATAAAGAAGAATCTAAAGGCAGAACATGATATACATAAGAGTTATGCAAACCAACATAGGGTATTCAAGGAGTTTTAGGTTGGGGAACATGTGTATTTGTACATCAAGCCCAAGAAGGGATCTTTGAGGATTGGATCATATGCCAAGTTAGCACCACGATATTGCAGGCCTTTTGAGATCCTTGAGAGGATTGGACCAGTGACCTAACGACTTGCATTGCCTCGAACAGTGAAAGACCATGATGTTTTCCATATTTCATTGCTTAAGAGGTATATAAGAATGTTGATCATGTTATTGATTGGTCTGCATTGTAGGTGGAGCAAGAAGGAGAGTTTCAGCTGGAGCCTCAGTGCATATTGCAACGAAAGCATCTCATGCTCAAGAACAGAGCCATAGAGCAAGTTAAAGTGCAGTGGAAGAACTTTGGGCCTGAAGAAGCTACATGGGAGATGTCGGATCAGATGCAGGCCTTGTATCCTTCATTATTTTCCGATTGAGGAAAAATAGATTTGGTTTGATGTTTGGTATATGTTTGGGATATGTTTTTCAGATGTTTTGGTATATTATATATGTATATGGACATAAGTACCGCCATGAGTTAAGTTATAAATATCCAATAAGCAGTATGGTTGTTATCTTGTCACGTTGTCATGATGTTTTGATTTTTGAGCAGGTTGTTCACTGTAAATACGGAAATGAGCTAAGTTATAAAGCTCCATGGGCAGTACGTTTGTTTTTCAGTAGTTTTGTTGAGGTATTGGTGTGGTTTAACACTGAGGACGGTGTTCCCCAGGGGGGATGGTTTTGTAACAACCCTGGTGAAAAGTTCATGTAATAAAATTTAATAAAGGAAAAATAAGACCACAATTAAGGGACACTTATTCCAAGCTAAATGTTGGGAAAAGATATCCTAGTGGGCATCACTAGATTTTTTTTTGGCTAAGGAAATTGGCAAAGGCTAAGACAGAGGCATTAAAAGGAAAAAAAAAAACATTTTTGGCACATTTATTTATGAAAATAAAGGAAATTAGGAGAAAAGTAAGGTGAAAGGTTATAGGTTGCATGTGAGGAGGAAAATGAAGGAAAATAATGGAAAATGAAGAAAATAGAGGCCTCATTAATAAAAAGGCTTATGAGGATCAGTTGGTAACCTTTTGTCAGTTCAAGTTTTGGAGCTCTCTCATTATTCTCTCTCTCTCTCACTCTTGGTCACTTAGAGTTTTCTTGGAGCACTCTAGCTTTGGATCAAGGAAGGAAAAGCAAGCAAAGGGAAAGGAAGGAAATCAAGGATCAAGGAAGGAAGAGCAGGATCAGGCAGCTTCAGTAGGAATACTTGCAAGTAACATATTGCATGTGTGATTTCCTCACTAGTTTTGACATGCATGGATTTGCATGTTGGTGTATGGTTCTCTTGTTGTTGGTGGCATGGTTTTGTCGAGTTATGACAGTGGTTTTCAGCCTAGCCTTGCCTTTTTTTGGATGTCATGGTATGTTGGGATGTTTATCTTGGTTTTTAGCTTTGGTTTTCCAGATGGATTTCAGAATCCAGGGCTGAGTTGGTCTCAAGGTTCATTCCCAAAGGCTTAGGAATCCCTTGACCGTTTTTGGCAGGATACATGGTAAATCCTGAGGGAGAAATATTTGTTTAGGGCCTAGTGATCCAGGTTTGGATTGTGGTAAATTTTGAGAGACTGGTCTCAGTTTAGGGCCTAGTGATCTGGGATTGGATTGCGGTAAAGCCTGAGAGACAAGGAGATAGAAAGTTCCTCAAAGATAGTGATGGATTCCAGATGGCATTCCAAGTTATGTTCGATTGTGATCGGAGCATCAATTTTGGTGTGATCATAGTTTGGTGAGGGTGGAGGTGGTTTAACCTCTGGATTCCCTTGGTTTTTTTTTTGTTTGGTTTACCCATGAGATCCCACATTCATGCTTGGAATATGGCATGGGGGTGACTGGCTAAAAGAAAGATTTAGTTCAGCCATGTCTACAGTCGGGTGGTACGTGGAAGTCTCAAACCTGGTTGGATTAGCCTATGATTAATGAAATCTAAGTTCTCTTGATTTTGAACTTGTTTATATTTGGATTAATATTTGTTATATCTTTGTTATTTACATGGTCTATGCTGATTATAAGCTTGGTTAATTGACTAGTTCATGTCATGGTTATCTCATGTATTTACTTGTAATGTTTAAATTTATGGATGCAAGACCTAATTGATGTTATAACAGTTCAATGGAGAAGGTTTTGATCATTTTTGTCATGTTTCATAAGAGTTTTTAGTCATTCATGCTCTGTCTTGTATCCTAGACTTGTAGGTTGCATTGATGCGAAGTGTTTGACGAAATGTCAATCCCAGTTGGGGATGGTCAAGCCTATTCCTAAGGTTTATTTTTGGTTTACTAGTCTTGTCATCAGGTATTTGATGGATTCTGAGAGTTATAACAAGTTATGGGCAGTGGCTGGAATTCTGGGCTAGAAAAGTGCCTTGAATTCCACGAATGCTAGCACAGGTCTGTTGGGAAAAGTCCATAGGCGTTTTCTTGCAGGCCTGTGAGAGCGTCTAGAGGTCCCTAGACGCCGGCATGCCTATAGCATGAGAGCATCCAGAGGTCAAGAGGTCTAAAGGAGCAGCTCAAACATCTAAAGCACCTTACAGGATGAGCACACCTGAGTTGGTTGAGTTAAAATTGCAGTTGAAGGAAATGTTGAACAAGGGATACATTAGGCCAAGTGTATCACCATGGGGCGCATTGATATTATTTGTGAAGAATAAAGATGGTACTCTTAGATTATGCATTGATTATAGGCATTTGAACAAAGTGACTATCAAGAATAGGTACCCTTTGTTGAGGATTGATGACTTGTTCAATCAGTTGAAGGGAGCAGCAGTGTTCTCGAAGATTGACTTGAGATCTGGATATCATCATGTATGCATCAAATAGGAGAACATTTACAAGTCTACATTTAGGACAAGGTATGGGAATTATGAGTTTATTGTTGTTCCATTTGGCTTAAATAATGCTCCAACTACATTCATGTGTTTACTGAATAGTGTGTTGCATCCATATTTGGATAAGTTTGTTATTATGTTCATTGATGATAGATTGGTATATTCTAAAAATGAGGAAGAGCATGCTGAGCATTTAACAACAGTGTTGAGGTTGTTGAGGGAGCATCAATTGCATGCTAAGCTCAGCAAGTGTAGTTTCTTTCAGACTGAGTTTCACTACTTGGGGAATGTGGTCTCTAAGGAGGGAATTGCAGTAGATACAGAGAGGATAAGGGACATCATGGAGTGGGTAGCTCCTAAGAGTGTGGACGAGGTGATATATTTCATGGGTTTGGCAAGATATTATTGGAGGTTCATCAAGAACTTCTCGCAGATTACTTATCCCATTACATCCTTGCAGAGGAAAGGTAAGAAGTTCGAATGGATGTAGGAGTGTAGATTTAAGCGGCTTAATCAATTATTGACGCATGCACCAATACTACAGATTGCAAATCCAGACAAGGAGTTTGTGGTATGCATAGAGATGCTTGCAAGAGAGGGCTTGGTGGAGTCCTTGTGTAGGATGGATAGGTAGTATGCTATGAGTCGCGGAAACTAAACGAGCATGAGAATAACTACCCGACACATGATCTTGAGTTAGCAGCGATCATACATGCATTGAATATGTGTAGACACTATCTTCTTGGCAGGATATTTGTACTTAAGAGCGATCACATTGGGTTGAGATATTTGTTTGACCAGCTGAATCTGAATGACAAGTAGGCCAGATGGTTGGCCACGATCAACGAGTTTGATTTCGAGATCAGGTACATCAAAGGTAAAGAGAATAGGGTGGAAGATGCTTTCAGTAGACAGGTATAGGTACACAACTTGGCGACTATGAGCTCCTATGGGAAAAACTTACAGGATAGGATCTTGCAGGCAGGTCAGCAGGATGTCAGGTATATGGATATTGTGCACAAGTTGCAGCAGGATGCAGGTGCACAGGCTATGCATTATTGTCTTACAATAGATGGATTGGTCAGGTTCCGAGATAGGATATATGTATCAGAAATTAGTGAGCTCAAGAAGGTGATCTTGAGGGAATTTCATGAGAAACCATATTCAGGTCACCCAGGTTATCAAAAAACACTGACAGTAGTGAAGAGATATTACTATTGGCCAAATTTGAAGAGGGATGTAGCAGAGATTATGGCAAGGTGTTTTGACTGTCAGTGAGTGAAAGCAGAGTGTAAACATCCAGGTGGACTGCTACAACCGATTGCGATTCCAGAATGTAATGGGGAGGTCATTTCCATGGACTTCATCACGGGGTTGCCAAAGACAGTGAATTAGCGTGATTCCAGCATGGTCATTGTGGACAGGTTGACAAAGGTTGCACATTTCATTCTGGTGAAGTCTACATTCTCAGTTAGTGATGTAGCCCATGTATTCATTTGAGATATGGTTAGATTGCATGGTGTTCCAAAGAATATTGTATCCAACAGGGATGCGATGTTCACTTCCAAGTTTTGGAAGGATTTATTTGCAGGTTTGGGCATAGAGTTGGCCTTCAACACAACTTATCATCTGCAGACAAATGGATAGACAGAGAGGGTCAACAGGATATTAGAGGACATGTTGAGAATGTAAGTGATGCATTAGAAGTGTAAGTCGGAAGAGTATCTCCCTTTGGTAGAGTTCACGTACAATAATGGGAATCAGGAATCTTTGAGGACGAGTCCTTTTGAGGCATTGTATGGGCGGAGTTGTAACACTCTTATTAGTTGGAGTGATCTAGTTAGCAAGGTATTGATTGGACCAGATATGTAAACAAACATGGAACAGGAAATGTCGGTGACCAAGAAGAATCTAAAGGCAACACGGGATAGGAAGAAGAGTAATGCAGATAGGAATAGGTTGTACAAAGAGTTACACATTGGGGAACAAGTGTATTTGTGCATCAAACCGAAGAAGAGCTCCTTACAGATTGGCTCGTGTGCCAAGCTTGCACCACAATTTTGTGGACACTTCAGCATCACTGAGAGGATTGGGCCAGTAGCCTATCAACTTGTACTTCCTCTGACAATGAAATTCCATGATTTTTTTCATGTATCTTTGCTTAAGAAGTATGTTAAGTATGTTGATCATGTGATTAACTGGTTTGTATTGCAGTTGGAACTAGATGGAGAATTTCAGCTGGAGCCTCAATGTATATTGTAGAAAAAGGTTCTCATGCACCGGAACTGAGAAATCGAGCAAGTTAAACTGTAATGGAAGCACTTTGGGCCCAATGAAGCTACATGGGAGATGGGGGATCATATGCGGGCCATGTATCCTTCGTTATTTTCCAATTGAGGCAAAGCATCTTGATATGGTGGTGGTGTGGTATGTATATATATATATATATATATATATATATATATATATATATATATATATATATGTATGTATATATGATGATGATGTTGTTATATGTACACTTGTGTATGGATGTAAATACCGTAACACGATGTTATAAAGCTCCATTATGCAGTACGGGTGTCATGTGGTTATGTTATCATGATGTTAGATGACATATGAGTTGGCACTCATCAGGATGATCATTGTAAATATCATAATGAGTTGTGTTATAAAGCTCCACTATGCGATATGTTGTCATGATTTTTTTTCTCTTGAGCAAATCTTTCATTGGAAATATTGCATCGAGTTGTGTTATAAAGCTCCATGAGCAGTATGTCTTCTTTCAACAGGTTGCTGAGGTATATGTGTGATTGAACACCGAGGACAGTGTCCCCCAAGGGGGAGGGTTCTGTAACAGCCCTGGTGAAAATTCCATATAATAAAAGTTAAAAACAATAACCACGGTCGATGAGACACTTATTCCAAGCTGAATGTTGGGAAAGGCATACTAGGGGGTGTTAATTTGGTTGTTTATGGTTAAGGAAATTGGCAAAGGCAATGGCTAAGGATTTCGAAAGGAAAAATGGAAATTTTGGCACATTTATTTATGAAAATAATGGAAATTAGGAGAAAAAGGGGGTGAAACGTCATAGGTTGCATGTGAGGATGAAAATGAAGGAAAATAATGGAAAATGAAGAAAATAGAGGCCTTAGCCATAAAAAGGCTTCTGAGGATCAGTTGGTAACCTTTTGTTAGTTCAATGTTGGATCTCTCTCATTATTCTCTCTCTCTCTCTCTCATACTCTTGGATACTTAGAGTTTTCTTGGAGCACTCTTGGAGGGTGTGGCATACTTCGATTCTTGGAGCAAGAAGGAAAAGGAAGAGTAGGAAAGTGCAAGAAGGAATCGACATCAGCAGCTACAATAGATTTTCTTGCAGGTACTGAGTTGAATGTATGATTTCTTCACTAGTTTTGGCATGCATGGCATATGCATGTGGTTTCATGGTTGGGATCTATCATTGGGAGGGAGGATTGCCTTGCCATTTCCTGGATAGTCATGGTGATTGTGGGGTTACTTTCAATGTTTGTTTTTGGTTGGATCTCATGTTTCCTTAGCTTGGGTTGAGTTATTAGAACTGGAAGTCGTGTAACAACTTGGGTTGAGTTATTAGTCCTGGAAGCCTTCATTGGACAAACGCTCTAGAAGCCCTTGGTGGGTTGAGTTACTAGTCCCGGAAGCCTTGGTTGGACAAATGCTTTGGAAGCCCTTAAATTGTGGGTTGAGTTACTAGTTCTGGAAGCCTTGGTTGGACAAGCGCTCTGGAAGCCCTCGAAGGCATGGATGGAGACCAATCTAATGATGATTTTGTGATGTCCAATCGTGAGGTGGAATCACTGTTTGATGGGTTGAGGTGGATGGCCTCTAGAAGCCCTAGATGAATTTTGATTGATGTGTTCTATGATATCCCACATTCATGCTTGGAATATGGCACAAAGGTGAATGGCTGAAGAGAGATTTGGCTCAGCCATTCCATAGTCAGGTGGAACATGGTAGTCCCATCTTAGGTTCGTTTATATCATTCATTAATGAGAAATTCATTCCCTTGTTTTTCATGTGAAAACATACTGATGTATATATGGATTTTGATGGTTGATATTTTTAT
The DNA here is from genome assembly GCA_031772625.1 of Pinus tabuliformis. Lineage (NCBI taxonomy): Eukaryota > Viridiplantae > Streptophyta > Pinopsida > Pinales > Pinaceae > Pinus > Pinus tabuliformis. The sequence goes on along the minus strand of CM062812.1, from coordinate 786,235,420 downwards.
GGTATTTATGTTCCTATTATGCTAGTTATATGCACATTTTGTGACATCATCTATGTATGGCTCTCAACATGTTTTTACTTGTACATGAATGGATAATGTGTCTATGACCTAATAGATGATAATGCAACAAATGGCATGAGGGAAAAATGGTTCATAGCAATTCTCATATAAGTATGAGATCCATACACTTCATTATGTTGTTTACACCTGTAGGTTACATGTCAATGATATGTTTGATGAAATTCTTGCCATCGCTAGTAGGGGTCTGGTTAAGGTCTTGTTGAGTTTATTGCTTTTACTTCATTGTTTCCCTATACGTTTCTTGATTTCAAGCTATCATTTCATTTTGGGCAGTGGCCTGGGCTCTGGGCCTAAAAAAGTGGCTTAAATATCGAGGTCGCTGTCATAGAACTGGCAATTTTGGTCCACATTCGCTGGCATGTGGGCCTATGAGAGCGACTTTAGGTTTCTAGTCGTTCCCTTTCCCATAGCATGAGAGCGACTATGGCCTAAGAGGTCTAGAACAACAGTGGGACTCAGGGATAGGTTGTCTGAGTGGCTGACTTGTCTCTTGAGGGTTATGTTGAGGATGTTGGATGATTGTATGTGATGTTTCATCGATTCCACTTCCTTAAGGTTACCTAGGAGGTCAAATAAGATCATAGTAACCTCTCGTGTCATGTTAACCCCAGTTGGCATGGTTACTTGGGTGGATGTGGGAGGATGATGTTACAGAGGAGCAGTTATGTTTTGACCATGTTCAATATGTCAGTGCACCCATTAACGTCTCAATCTGGAGTTGATGGCTATAGTGACTCAGATTGGGTAGGTTGCATTGATGAGCGGAAGTCCACTTCAGGGAAATTTATGCAGCTAAAGATATGTCAAAAACATGTTACGACTTCTAAATCCATAGAATCAATGTATTGCTCAATCCTAGCTTCCACTCTTCTTATTCTAGCTTGCACCTTGACACTCCTCCTCCTTGCACACATTTAAACTATGAGGCACAAGGTAGTGGTTCCATATAGGATCATTTAGATCTGATAATAAAAGTGTGATACTCTATTCTAATTTGCTCTACAAATGTGATGAAAAGTGTGCCCTGAATGTTGGAAATTTCATGATTAACGTAATATATGCTAAATGCAAATTTACAGCCTTCTTTACAAGATCAAGAAAGCTATGCCCAATATCCAACACCATAGAGCAAGACATGTTTTCCATTTCCACAGTTGCTACTGAATCTCTCTCAGTGCTGGAGTTGTTTTCTCAGTAGATTTGTTTTTACTACTCTTAAAGTGATGATAAAATCCACCATTGTTGCATGTAGGAGAATTTAGATCTGATAAGAGTGATACTATGTTAAACTTTTCTCTTTAAATGTGATCTAGTGTGCCTTGAATGTTGGAAATTTCATGGTTAATGTAGTATAAGCTAAATGCAAATTTACTTTCTTTTATACAAGATCAAGAAAGATATGCCGAGTATCCAACACCACTGAACAAGACATGTTCACCAATTCCACAACTGCTACCAAATCTCTCTCAGTGTTGGAGTTCTTTTCTCAATAGCCTTTTTTTTACTTCACTTGAAGTGATAAAAGCCACCTCTCCATATATTTGTTACTATCTACACAGAACAAAAGAGACCAACTTCATATCGACTACTAAAATATAATCAATACTTTTAAGTTAATAATATTCATGGTAATTATTCATGATTCAAAATGTTGATATATTGTAAATATTATTTTTTTTATCCGCTTATTACTTAAATTTAGAGATAGTTATGGAATCATTATTTTAATTTATATGGTAAAATGGATGTTAATTTATAAGTACTATTTATATCTTATATATTTTAATGTGATACGTATATTATATTTTCTTTTTTTCTAAAAAAATGTTCTTAATTTTCTTAATAAAAAACCAAATTACAATATAAAAATTTTGAACTTAAAAATATCTCACATCTCACATTTAACTTGTACACATGTACGCTATAGTGGACTGTAGAGCGCCCCTCAGCTCAATAATTAGCTACAAAAAATCAAGTATTAGGGTTTTGATATCATTTATTACTCGTTGGTCAATAGGAAGGGTTTGGAATTGCATATTTACTTTAGAGCCCAGGACCTTATGCTAAAATGATGATTTGTGGACAACACTTCCTGGATTGTTGTGAAGATAATTATCAACCAATAGGTTACCCTACCTAGGTCTACAAACTGCTTAGAAGTTAGAGTACTCTATTTTGATATTTTTCTATCTTTCAATAGTTGTCAAAGAAACATTAATTAGTTCTATATGTTATTGCCTTATGACGTTTCCTTTGCAACATCTGATACAATTGATAATTATTTATATTTTTTATATTATTATATATATCTTAATCTTTATTTGACAAATATAAAAACATAATGTTTGCAACATAGAACCTTGTTTTATATATTAAAACATATATGTATACCTCACCCGTCTTAATGGAAAAGGTTTGAATATGCATATGTAAAAGCTCGATGGCACGGTGAAAATATACATATAGGCGTCACACAAACATATTTGTGATTCAATATCTAACTTATATTAAAAAAATTCAAATAACTTTTTTAAAAGCATCACATCCTTATTAATGTTGAGATTAATGAAGAAATGTATTAATGGAGTGACAGTTCAACCAAACCTTAGATTAGGAGTTTGTTCCTGATTTCTAGGGTGTTGTTTCAACTTCCCTAATTGTGTGTAAATTATATATATTTCTCATGTAATGAATGTAAATCAGAGTGAGTTCTGCAGAGGAAGTCTTCAAGTGGTGTTCCACACCTGTGAGTTATCCAGGTTTAATTAATAAATTTGATTCTTCTGTTTTTAACATGGTATTGGAGCTATAGGGTTGAGGACTGCCTGTAACCCTCAGTGGAGGAGTTATTGTGAAGACTGGGAGGAAGATCTATGTGCCTAAGAGGCAGATCTGGGAAGCACATTTTTTAAAAGCAGTTGAGCACCGATCAGCGCGGGATCCAACGACTTAGTTGCGCCGATACAACGATTGCCTTACGTAATTTTATTTTAAAGAATGGCACGACTCTACTGCATTCAACGTGCGCCAACATTGCTAAAGAGGGGTTTTGTTCTGTTGTGTGTGAAAAGGATGTAGGGTAGTGCTCCGGGTTCGGTTAGGCGATGCTCTAAGTAGATTTATCTACGAGGCGCCCGAAGGTTGGCCGCTAGGCAACGCTGGGAAGCTACAGTAGTTGCCGGAAAATCACTTGCTGCTTGCTGCCACTCTATACCCACTCTGCGATGATAAGCTTACTTGTTTTGCGTGACTGTCATTGAGGAGGCCTCAAGAGTCGGAGGGCACTGGGATTTCCGTGGAGGAGGTCGAGACTGCCAAGGAGGAGGCCACAGGAGGCCGCCATTGAAAGTCGAAGGTGCCTGAGGCCACTATTTTCGCTGTTGTTGGCCCAGATCAAGGTTGAATTCTCATGCCTCATGTTGAGAGTGATAAGGAGTAGGAGCAGGATTAAAAAACCTTAGGCGTAAGTGATAAGGAGCAGAAGAGGTCGCACTGACGGGCTCTGTGGAGCAGGTGGATCGAACACGAGAGTTGTGAAGCCTTTGCGTTTTGTTTTTAGTTGTGGAGACACGATAAGCTGGTAATCATGAGTTCGAGAGTTGTGAAGCCTAACCAAATCTAATCAACGCTGATCTCGGCGCCTCGACAGTCAGTGGTCCAGCGAAAGGGTGTTGTTCAGGTCCAGTGGCTTTGAGTGCTCTATGGTGTTGGTTAGTCAAGGTTGACGACATAAGACTTTTAAGCTGAGAACGTAAGCTTTTTACAGCACGTGAAGATATCTCCAACACGATTTTGCTTGAAACCTGCATTTCTTTTAAAAAAAGGGCCTTTGTTTTTGTTTTAGGGTTTGAGTTATTTGCACCTATTTCGAATTTTTATTTAAAAAAAGGGGGCTCATTATTTGATAAAGGGGGTGAAATTATTTTTTTTAGGAGGAATTTGGGGTGATCTCTTAAAAAGGGATTTGGGCTCAGTTTAAGTTTTCATTGGATCTGGCATTTGTAGTAGTCTTTAATATCTGGGTTTGTTTTTTAAGTTTTTGGGGTTGAAGTTTTTTATTCAATATGAATAATCAGTTAGCAGAAGCATACCTCAATGAGAATAACAAGTTGGATGGATCCAATTATTTTGGTTGGAAATTTAAGCTGCAGACCCTGCTTGAGGGACACAATGCATGGGCAATTATGAATAATGATGAGGTGAAGCTAAACGTGCTTGCAGGAGGAACAACAACAGCAATCCAAGACTGGGATAATTGGGAGACTAAGGCGAGAATGCTCCTGAAATTGTTGGTCAAAGATTGCATTATACCCATATCTGTGATTGCAAGACTACACCAGAAATCTAGAAGACGCTCAAGGATCTCTATGAGGTCAAGAACACCAATCAATTGATGTTCTTAAAGAGCAAAATTCTCTCCATCAAGATGGAGGAGAATGAGACAGTTGTAGCATTTATTTCGCAGATCAAGGAGCTTAAGAACAAGTTGGGTGACATCGGTGAAATTGTGTCAGATACAGATTTGGTCACGAATACCATGAATGGTATGGCTGACAAGTATCAGATGTTCATCACGGGCTTGAATGCAAGAGAAATATCCCTTGTGTTTGAATAAAGGTGGCTGACTCATAAACCTCAGAGTTTAGATCTGACCCTAATGGTGAAGAAGAAGCCCTTTAGAGGAAAGCCAAATACAACACAGAAGAGCAGTGCAACCTCATAGAGAAAGATGCCCCCACCTCAAGGTACGTCTTTCAATAGAAATGGCTCTGCGACCAAATGTTTTTATTGTGGTAGAATAAACCATATAGCCAGATATTACATGAAGAAGAAGTCTGATGAAGGCCAGAAGATACATAAACAACATGCAAGTCATTTTGCTGATGAGGAACAGAGTTAGAACCTCAGACTATTCATATCTGACTCCGCATTTTCGATTAAGGATGATGAAGCAGATACCTGGTTTGTGGACTAAGGTGCATCCATCCACATGACAGGGACTAGACAGTGGTTTGAAGACTTCAAAGAGACCAGCAGTGGAGAAAACATCTATCTTGGCGATGATAGAGGGTACCAAATCAAAGGTTATGGTAATATTCATGTTGTTTTGCCTAATGGAAATATTAGACATATTCATAATGTAATGTATGTACCCGGTATCAAAAAGAATCTAATCTCTGTCTCTACGATAACTCATTAGAATCTCAAGGTAGAATTTTATAAATCATATTGTGTTATTAAAGACCCGTTGGATCGTATAAGCCTATTGCATCAGGTATTCGTGTGGGAGGATTGTACAAGCTACATGTCAAAAGCACACCACATCAAGCATTGACATCATCTTCCATGACTATAGTGGACTTATGGCATCAGAGGTTTGACCATATTAACTTCAATGATCTACTGCTATTACAGAAAAGAGGTATGGTCGAAGGTCTTCTTGTTTTAAATCTTGTCCATATTGATTGTGATGCATGTGCACTTGGAAAGATGCACATAGATGAATTTCCTGTGATTTCTAATAGACGGAGGAGAGATATACTCGATATGGTACACACAAATTTATGCGGGCCTATGCAGACAAGGTCATTAGGTGGTGCATACTATTTTTTACTGTTTATTGATGATTGTACTAGATTTACTTGGGTGCATTTCTTCAGGAAGAAGAGCCACACTTTTGAATACTTCAAGGAGTTCATAAGTATGGTTGAAAAGCAGACAGGTAAATGCATCAGGATTCTCTGCTCGGATCAAGGCGGAGAGTACAAGAAAGCTTCTGTCCTCAAATACTGCAAAGATCATGGGATACAACAACAGTTTACAGTACCCCACCCTCCTCAATGGAACGAGGTTGCAGAGAGGAAGAATATAACCCTTGTGGAGTGTGCTCGTAGTATGTTAAAAGGTAAGAATCTTTCTAATGGATTTTGGGCTGAAGAAATTAATACTTCAGTATATCTAAAGAATAGGAGTCCAACAAGAAGTTTAGATTTCAAAACTCCTTTTGAAGCTTTATTTGGCTATAAGCATGCAGTTAAGCATTTGAGAGTTTTTGGCTCTAAAGTCTTTGCTCATGTCCCAAAGGAAGATAGAAAGAAACTGGATTCAAAGGATATCAAATGTATTTTTGTTGGGTATTACACAGAATTTAAGGCTTACAAACTATTTAATCCCTTTACTCATCAAGTTTTTGCGAGCAGAGATGTAGTGTTTCATGAGCAGGTTAATGATGGAAATCATGAGAGTGCTAATGAAGAATGACACGTGCCCTTGTTGGTGGAAGAAGGAAGTGATGAATCAGGTGACAACAATGAGCAGCAACAACAACAGGAAGGGGAAGAAGATGATGTAGTTGTCAAGCCAAGTCCACAAAAGGATGATCAGACAAGGTTTGAAGCTACCCCACCACTCAGGAGATCAAGTAGGAAGGTTCAGTTGCCAACAAGATATAGGGAAAATTCTTTTATAACTAGTACGATGAATGTTGTTGAACCCTCTAGTTATAAAGAAGCTAGTCAATATAGTGAATGGAGGGCTGCAATGGAAGAGGAATATGAATCAATTCTTAAAAACAAAACTTGGGATTTAGTTAAACTACTTGAAGGAAAAGGGGTATTCATAGCAAGAAGGCATAGATTATGATGAAACATTTGCCCATGTAGCTAAACTAAACACAATCAGAATGATAATTGCTTTAGCTACCAAACACCATTGGATGATTCACTAGCTAGATGTTAAATCTGCTTTTTTAAATGGGGACTTAAAAGAAGAAGTCTACTTAGTGCAGCCTGAGGAGTTTGTCAAATAGGGTGAAGAACATTTAGTTTGCAGGTTGAAGAAAGCGTTGTATGGACTAAAACAGGCACCCAGGTCATGGTATGACAAAATTGATTCATTTTTCTTGCAGCATGGTTATAAAAGAAGCAAAAATGACCCTAATCTTTATATCGTGTTTGATAAAGAGGGAAGGATTGTTTTGATTTCTTTATATGTAGATGATCTAATCATTACAGGGAATGTTGATAATCTCATTAAAGAAATCAAGGAGCAGATGTCACAAGTCTTTGAGATGAAAGACCTTGGAGAGCTACATTATTGTTTGGGTTTGGAAGTTTGGAGGGATTCTAGACAAACTTTTCTGTCACAGAGTAAGTATGTCAGGAGCTTAAGGAAAAAGTTCAGAATGGATCAGTGAAAAGTTGCAGCAGTACCTTTACAGCAGAATTTAAAACTTCAGAATGATGATGGATCTAAGGAGGCATATGTGACTTTGTATAGACAATTGGTTGGGAGTCTAATCTGCTTCACTACAACTAGGCCAGATTTGGCTTATGCAGTCAGTGCATTGAGTCAATTTATTTCAAAGCCCCTTAAGAGCCATTGGGTTGTAGCAAAAAGTGTTTTAAGGTATCTCCAGGGAACCTTAGATTTTGGTATTGTTTATGCTGATTCATGTGATGTTAAAATGACAGTTTTTTCAGACTCTAATTGGGTTGGAAATGTAAATGATAGACGATCCATAACAGACTATGCATTTAGCATTGGATCCGAGGTCATTACATGGAGCAACAAAAAGTAGAACACATTATTCTGGTCTTTTGTGGAAGATGAATATCAAGCTATGTGTGCAGCAACAAGTGAAGCAATTTGGTTGAGGAGACTTCTCCTTGATGCTAGAGAAGAATAGAAGGTTGCAACAATGATCAAATGCGACAACCAGAGCTCTATCAAACTTGCAAATAATCTAGTATTTCATAAGAACACAAAGCATATCGATACACAATTTCATTTTATCAGGGAGAAAGTTCAGTCAAAAGAAATCCATATTGAGTATTGTAATAGTTGTGACAATGTTGCTGATATTTTTATCAAACCTCTTGGTAAAATCAAGTTTGAATTATTTAGGGAAGTGTTAGGCATATGTGTGAATCCATTTCTCTATTAAGGGGGAGTGTTGAGATTAATGAAGAAATGTATTAATGGAGTGACGGTTCAATCGATCCTTAAATTAGGAGTTTGTTCCTTATTTCTAGGATGTTGTTTCAACTTCCCTAATTGTGTGTAAATTATATATATTTATCATGTAATGAATGTAAATCAGAACGATTTTGCAGAGACAATCTCCAGATGATGTTCCACGCCTGTGAGCTGTCCAAATTTAATTAATAAATTTGATTCTTCTATTTTCACAATTAATAGAGATAACAAGATGTAAAACATGCTGATATTTATATATATAATAATAATAATAAAAGTTTACGAAACTCGAGAGATAAGAATATTGTTGATGCGTGGGTAAGTTTGGAATGGAAATCCAAAGAGGTAAAGCCCCATCGGCATAATGCAATTAGTACTAGTCCACACATACCATGATTAAAATTTACAATTCTCACAATATAAAAAAGTGATGGATAGTATTTAAGACATCATCTCACGCCACGCATTGTTGAACTATAATTTTGTGAGAATAAATGTTAATGATTAGATTAAATGTTATTGGTTAAAGAAAAATGGTTTAAAAATATAAAATTAGCTTATTTTACGAATTTTTAAAAATTTTAAAAGTGAGATTTTGAAAATTAATTTATGCTTTAAGATTTTAAAGAATAATTCTCATCACATTAATAATGGTGTATCAATAAAATGAAAATTAATATAATTAAAATGAGTATAAGATTCAAGTTTTTATATTAAATGTGATAAAAGTTTAAAAGTAACATAATTCAGGTCTATTCTTAAAATGGTGGAAATTTTAATTGTCTTTTAAATAATCATTTTCATTATCACAAATTAAATGAAGGTAAGAGAATGGAGTTAAAAGAATGAAGTCAATCATGATTAAGAAAAAACTTTTGAAATGTAAGTTGTGGCATATAAAGGAAGTTTTATTTAAGAGATATGTTCTTAGAATTAAAGACATGGTCTAACCCGATTATATATATCAAGGAGGAATTCATAATTTGACATGTGCCTTGGTAAACTTTTACCCTCTTATCTCCCTTCACCTTCAGTGTCGGGATATGACACAAGTTTTCTATCAAATCATTCATTCCATAGGAAAAAGGAGCAATGTGATAAAGGGTAAGGAAAGATCATAACCTCATCCTTTACCATTGGTAGCCATTAGATATGTGCATATTTATATTTTATCATGGAGATATAGTAACTTTCCTATCCAAACTTAGTGAAATATTAAAATCTTTAAGTCCCTATTTAATGATTAATGTGACCTTAACCATAGGCTCCTTACTAATAATATATATATATTGTTTATACAAATATACATCATGTGTGGTTTTTGTACAAAGCTTACTTAACCCAACACCCAAGCAAAAACACCCCCAAATGGGATGATAGTGAAACATGTGCACATAGTGGAGGTGACTATGTCGCATTCATGTGAGGGAGGAGCCAATAAGATAAGAGGAGGCCAAGTCCATTTTAAATGAGCCAATTCCAAAACAAGCAAGTACCACTATGTGAAGGCAATCATGGAAACTCATGGTTTTTAGCATTGGTTGATGGAAAATTGCCTTACTTATCTCTATAATTATCGCAAGAGACTTTGTTGCTACCTTAATAATTTTCTATCTTTGTAGTCACAACACCTTGGACAAGCATTCTACAAGTAGGTAAGTGAAGACGTTAGAGTAGCTAAGGGTGAACTTAGCGATGAGCCTACAAGCATGGATTATAATGCTCCAATGCCAATTTTTGATGTAAATGGCATCAAGCAAGAAAGAGTGGAGGCTTAAGCAGCCTCTCCTAATGCCCGTGATGGAGGAAGACCACCAAGAATAGGTGTCAAAAGGGTAATGCAGAGGACAAAAATTTGAAGGTTTTTTGAATTGCTAAAGGGTGCTACCGCACAAATGCTTGCTCCTTTCTCATGGTGACCTATATTAGCATACTAGGGAAATGATAGCTTGTTGCATGGACAAAGGCTCAAAAAATGACAATGTTATCCAAGATGACATCCTAGTAGGCAAGGTGCAACAAAGACAATAAGTATGACACCCTTCTTAATGATATCCAAGGCTTAGAGATTGTAAAGGAGGACATCAAATGAGTGTATGACCTATAATACCCAGTAGTGACCAAGGAGGACTCTAGGCTCTAAGATAGAGGTAACCCAAAGCAGTTATCTCCCTAGAGGAGGAGAGGATTAACCTCAAGTTATGCTAGCTTCCTTCTAATGTTGTTTTCTAGTTTTGTGTTTACTACTTTCTATTATTATCATAGTTGAATAAGCACCAATTCTTTCTATAGACTCAAAGATACTAGCCCCTTCATGTAATCTACTCTTTGGGTATTCACAATGAAGTTTTAACACCATTTATGTTATTTCAATTTTGGTCATCCTCAAAAACAAGTATGAGAATACTAGTTTTTTATTTAAATTTTGCAATGAGATTGTAAGTGATTACTAAAAAAATGTATTCTTTTAAGTTTTAATGGCGTTTCTAATAACTTATCTAACATTTGTGTAATCGAACTCATTGAACTTACGATGCTGATAGAATTTTCTCTATATATTATAGACTCCCTCTTACTAGCAAAAAAAAAACCATATATACATAATATTTACACATTAAACCATATACATCACAAAAATTTAAAATAAAATTATTTTTAAAATGAAAATTATTTTTAATATTTAACTTGTATTGTTTTAAAGTTTAAATATTTATGAATTATTACACTCATAAACTTGTTAAATTACATAACAATGTAATTTATATTTTGTATATCAAAATCAATATTGTTCAATTTAATATACTTTCAACTAAAATAAAATCCACTGGTTAAACAAACATTATGCACTACATAGCAATGTAATTTGATTACTCGTACCCGCATATTCACAATATGACTGTGGTGATCAATTGGATATTTCACTATAGAATATCCTCTAATTTCATTGGCTGTTTTTTATATTAAAATAAATATCATTCAATTTAATATATTTTCAAATAAAAAAAAATATTAATTATAAGTTTAATATAATTGTTTTTTTTGGCAATATAAATTTTGGAAAGATTATGTTTTTTTTTAATGTGTTTTTATGTATATAAATAGATTCAACACTATGAAAACTAATAAGACAATCAAATGTAAATTAGATAATTCAAAATTATAATTACAACAAATTCCTACTAATATTAAATTTAATATAAAATTAACAAATAAATATAATAAAAAAATTGAACATTATATTATAAGAAAGTGTTTTATCATAGACAATTTTATCATATTTACATCTATTATATTTTTATCCTCTCTCTTAACTCTTTATATGGTAAAAGCAACCTTCTCTTTTAACTTTTTATAGTAATAGTAATTTATAAGTTGTTTACAAAAATTCATTTTGTAAATAATAATTTATACAGTACCTCCGACATGCAGTGTGTTGGGTGTGGAGCCTGATTATCTTCTATAGTACCGGCATATTGGACCCCAGTTCAAAATGGGGCGGCAACGCCGCCCGTAAAATAATCGGGGAGCCCCCCCTGGCGGGGGGTTTCGGGGGCAGCGCCCCCGAAGCTAAAAACAGTTGTAAAATTGCCTTGTAAAAGTATAGTAATTTCTAGTCAATCTGAGCCGTCCATTAGGCGGATGATCTGATGGTAGAACTTATGTTTAGTTTAGGGTTTTTTGCCCTAGAAGGCAACCCCTCTCTTTATATGAGGGCATTGTATTTGAGGTTGTGAGATAGATGTGTATTTGGTGAGTGAGAAACATAGAGGTGAGACTGTGAGAGAAAACAGAGGATATTACAGCGGTTTTGCTGTAGGTTGTATCTCTTCATTTTGCTGGATAATAGAAAGGAAGGACTGGCTGTTCGGGGTGGACGTAGCCCAAACTGGGTGAACCACGTATATCTGTGTCTCTCTTGTTTTGTGCGTTTTCTGTGTTTATATTTCTGCAATATTATATGTGTTCCATTGCTCCGTAATATATAATTTTCTAACAACTGGTATCAGAGCCGAAGGTCTATTTGGCTGATAAACTCGCAGGAAAGAAGGGTTCCTGGTTCGAGTGGGAGCAATGGCGGAAGATGGTAAGTTTAGGGTCGAGAAATTTAACGACCAAAACTTCTCGCTGTGGAAGATGCAGATGGAAGATTATCTGTATCAGAAAGATCTATACCTACCATTGGGCGGAAAAACAAAGATGCCGACGGGTATGAAAGACGAAGAATGGAACCTTCTCGATAGAAAGGCACACGGAACAATACGGTTGTGCCTTGCTGCGTCAGTCGCCTTCAACATTTCGAAGGAAACCACGACAGAGGGTTTGATGCAGACGTTGTCGAAACTATATGAAAAACCCTCGGCCTCAAACAAGGTATTTCTTATGAAACGGTTATTTAATATGAATATGTCGGAAGGTGGATCTGTTGCAAACCATTTAAATGATTTTAATACAGTTACAAGTCAGTTAAGTTCTGTAGGGGTAAACTTTGATGATGAATTTAGAGCTCTGTTATTCTTGTGCTCATTACCAGAAAGTTGGAATGGTTTGGTAATGGCCATTAGTAACTCCGTTTCTGGATCTAGTACTTTAAATTTTGATGATGTTTTCGGTGCTATCCTTAGCGAGGAAATGCGACGGAAAAGCTCCGGTGAGACATCGGGAAATGCTTTGAGTGCAGAGTCTAGAGGAAGAAAAATGGAAAGAGGAAAGAGCTCAGGATATCGCAGTAAATCAAGGAAAGGCAGATCCAAGTCCAGATCGGGGATAGTGTGCTGGAAATGTGGAAAGAAAGGACACCTAAAGAAAGACTGTAGATCTCGGAAGGGAAAAGAAGGAGATGCACAACAAGAAAACAATCATGAAGCAAATGTGACAGGTGAGGTGTTACAAGATGCTTTGATTCTTTCTTTCGAAAATATTACTGATTCCTGGGTGGTAGATTCAGGGGCTTCATTCCATGCCACACCTGATAAGAAATACTTTCATGACTATGTTCAAGGATATTTTGGACAAGTTCGTCTAGGTGATGATAAACCCTGTAAAATTGTTGGAATGGGTAAGGTTCTTGTAAAACAGTAGAATGGAAACCAATGGCTATTAAAGGAGGTAAGGCATGTTCCAGATCTAAAGAAAAATCTGATTTCAATAGGGCAGTTAGGCGGTGAAGGTTGTGTGACAACTTTCACAGATAAAGCTTGGAAGGTCACTAAAGGAGCCCTGGTAATAGCAAAAGGCGAAAAGGTTGGTACATTGTATTTATGCAATGGTATTTCTAACTCTGTTAATGCTTTAACTTCCAGAGGAGCAGATGCAGCATTATGGCATCATAGGCTCGAACACATGAGTGAAAAGGGGATGAAGATTCTTCACTCAAGGAATTTGTTGCCGGGTTTGAAGAATGTTGATTTGGACTTCTGTGAGAACTGCATTTATGGAAAACAGAAGAGAGTCAGATTTCTCAGAGTTGGGAAAGAAAAGAAGAACGAAAAATTAGAGCTTGTGCATACAGACGTATGGGGACCTGCTCAGGTATCATCTCTCGGTGGCTCTCGTTATTATGTTACTTTTATTGATGATGCAACTAGAAAAACTTGGATTTATTGTATTAAGAATAAATCTGATGTATTTGATACTTTCAAGAAATGGAAAGCTTTGGTTGAGATTGAGACAGGAAAGAAATTGAAGTGTCTTAGATCAGACAATGGAGGTGAATATTGCAGCAAAGAGTTTGATAGGTACTGTTCAGAGCATGGAATTTGCAGAGAGAAGACAGTTCCAAGAACACCACAAGAAAATGGTGTGTCAGAAAGGATGAACAGAACAATCATGGAGCGTGCAAGGTGCATGAGATTGCATGCAGGATTGCCTTTACAGTTTTGGGCAGATGCTGTAGATACTGCTGTTTATCTAATAAACAGAGGGCCTTCAAGTTCCTTGGATGGTGGTGTTCCAGAGGAAGCATGGACAGGTAAAAAGGTAAACTACTCTATTTTAAAACCTTTTGGTTGTGAGGCCTTTGTCCATATTGATAAAGAAAATAGAACAAAGCTTGAGGCAAAGTCAAAGAAATGTACCTTTATTGGATATGGTGTTAATGATTTTGGTTATCGCTTATATGATTACGAAAATCACAAAATCATTAGGAGCAGAGATGTAATATTCAATGAAAAGGTCTTGTATAAGAATCAGTTGCAGGAAAAGAAACAGGAAAAGGAAAACAAGGAATACGCAGTTCTTGATGAAATCACTGAAAAAGTAAAGGTGCCTGAAAATAATAATAATAACCAACCACAACAACAGCAACCACCACAACAGCAACAGACACCCCAAACACCTGAAAGTGGTGTTAGAAGATCTACCAGGATAGGTAGACCCCCTGAACGATACTCTCCTTCATTATATTATTTATTGTTGACTGATTCCGGTGAACCCGAATGTTGTGAAGAAGCAATGCAGGTTGAAAGCAGGAAGAAGTGGGAGGTAGCCATGGAAGAAGAGATGGACTCCTTAATGCATAACCAGACTTGGGATTTAGTCAGGTTGTCTGTAGGAAAAACTCCATTGAAGAATAAATGGGTTTACAGGCTGAAGGAAGAAGATGGAGGAAAACAGAGGTATAAAGCTAGACTTGTGGTGAAGGGGTTTGCATAGAAGAAAGGTATTGATTTTGATGAAATATTTTCTCCTGTTGTTAAAATGACTTCAATCAGAACTATTTTAAGTCTTGTAGCAGCTGAAGATTTGCATCTTGAGCAGTTAGATGTAAAGACAACCTTTCTCCATGGGGATTTGGAGGAAGAGATATATATGCAGCAGCCACAAGGATATGAGGTGAAAGGGAAGGAGAAACTTGTGTGCAGGTTGAAGAAGAGCTTGTATGGTTTAAAACAGGCTCCAAGGCAGTGGTATCTAAAATTTGACAAGTTTATGTCTGAACAAGGTTATACTAGATGTCACTCTGATCATTGTGTTTATCTGAAAAATAAAAATGATGGCAGCTATATTATATTGTTATTGTATGTAGATGACATGCTTGTTGCAGGATCTAACATGCAGGAAATAAATGTGCTCAAAAGAAAATTGGCAAATTCATTTGCAATGAAGGATTTGGGTGCTGCAAAACAAATCCTTGGTATGAGAATAACTAGAGACAGGAAACAGAAAATTAACATTGTCTCAGAATGAGTACATACAAAAGGTGTTGAAAAGATTTAACATGCAAAATGCAAAACCAGTTAGTACACCTTTTGCTAGCCATTTCAAACTTAGCAAAGAAATGTGCCCAAAGACTCAAGAAGACATGGATTATATGTCTAAAGTTCCATATGCATCAGCAGTTGGAAGTTTAATGTATGCAATGGTCTGCACAAGGCCTGATATTGCACATGCAGTGGGAGTTGTAAGCAGGTACATGAACAATCCAGGAAAGGAACATTGGATGGCAGTGAAATGGATTCTCAGATATTTGAGAGGTACCACAAATCAGGCATTATGCTTTGGTGGTTCAAACATATCCCTACAAGGATATGTTGATGCAGATATGGCAGGTGACAGAGATAATAGGAGGAGCACTACAGGATATGTATTTACTGTCGGAGGAACAACTGTCAGTTGGGTTTCAAAAATCCAAAGTGTTGTTGCACTTTCAACAACAGAAGCAGAGTATGTTGCTGCTACAGAGGCTAGTAAAGAAATGATTTGGTTACAAAGGTTTATGGGTGAATTGGGTAAGGAGCATGATATGGGCACGTTATACAGTGATAGTCAAAGTGCCATTCATCTTGCAAAGAACTCAGCATTTCATTCCAGGACAAGACACATACAACTCAAGTACCATTTCATACGATCAGTGTTGGAAGATGGAGAGTTGAAGCTGGAAAAGATACACACTAGCCAGAACCCTGCAGATATGCTAACAAAAGTTGTAACCAGGGAGAAACTGAGAATATGCTCAGTTTCAGTTGGTCTTCAAGGATGACGATGAAGATGAGAAACAACCAGGTCCAAAGAGGAGTCATTGTCCAGCAAATGGAGCAGCGGTGGAGTTGCTACAATCAGTCTCCAAGTGGGAGATTGTTGGGTGTGGAGCCTGATTATCTTCTATAGTACTGGCATATTGGACCCCAGTTCAAAATGGGGCGGCAACGCCGCCCTTAAAATAATTGGGGAGCCCCCCCCTGGCGGGGGGTTTCAGGGGCAGCGCCCCCGAAGCTAAAAACAGTTGTAAAATTGCCTTGTAAAAGTATAGTAATTTCTAGTCAATCTGAGTCGTTCATTAGGCGGATGATCTGACGGTAGAACTTATGTTTAGTTTAGGGTTTTTTGCCCTAGAAGGAAACCCCTCTCTTTATATGAGGGCATTGTATTTGAGGCTGTGAGATAGATGTGTATTTGGTGAGCGAGAAACATAGAGGTGAGACTGTGAGAGAAAACAGAGGATATTACAGCGGTTTTGCTGTAGGTTGTATCTCTTCATTTTGCTGGATAATAGAAAGGAAGGACTGGCTGTTCGGGGTGGACGTAGCCCAAACTGGGTGAACCACGTATATCTGTGTCTCTCTTGTTTTGTGCGTTTTCTGTGTTTATATTTCTGCAATATTATATGTGTTCCATTGCTCCGTAATATATAATTTTCTAACACAGTGGAGACAAATTGAGAAAATTCAGAAGCGTTTGATTACAAACAAATTTAAGATTAAAAGTGCAGTTCCTTATGATATCTTGTTAAGTGAAACAGGGACTGCTCCTATTGAAGCAATTGCTATGGTGCGAGTCATAAGGTATTTAAAAAAAATTGAGCAAATGGAAGAGGGTAGATGGCCTAAGGTTGTCTTTAATGATAGATTGTGCAAGAGCAAAAAAACTTGGATGCAACAAAATAACAAATGGTTTAGTAAATGGGGTATTTGCTTGAACGCGTGTCCCATAAACAGCAAAGAGATAAAAACTTTTGTTATGGAAAAGTTCCACAAACATACTTGGGATAAGGAGCTAGGAAGAAAGAAAAATTACTATATTGAAGTGTTTAATCCCACTCATAATCATCAACCAAAAGCATACATAGAGGCCAATATCTCTTGGAGAGCCAAAACTCTTATTGCTCAGTTAAGGACTAATTCTCATCAACTCCATTGTGAAACAGGGCGCTGGAAAGGCCAAAGGAAGTGTGGGAGGAAAGGGTATGCATTTTTTGTTCTTCCGAAAAAGTGGAAACAGAAAAACATTTCATTTTAGAATGTGAGGCCTTCAAAGACAACAGGGAAAGTTATGCAGATACACTGGCAGCTAGCTCTTCGGATAATCTATTTAACGAGTGGTTTGTCGAGAATATGGGAGCATTTATTGTGAAACTTCACAAAAAAAGGGCCGAATACATCAAGCAGATGAAGAAGCAACCTGTCCCATAGGCTATCTTTAGCCTCGTGGACGTTAAAATAATTTCTTTCTTTCTAAATTGAGAAAATATTTTCGGCGTAAACGGCATAATGATACATTTGTCGACGCGTTTCGAATCAAAGAGTGTGGTTCATACTCAGGACAAGTTGAAGAATCAGATCATGCTGCATGTTAAATAGGGAGAGAAGATCTTCCAACGGCTGGGTTTGACTGGAAAATGATTATATCGGACCGGACTAGACCAACGGCCATATTTGACCATGAAACGAATAGATTTGACTAGCCAATTGGACTCGACCAAGGGATGGGGACAATGGCTAATATTATATTTGATAAAATTATTTAATTATAATAATATTATTAGATAAATAGTTATTCAATGTATTATTAGTGTTTAATATCAATACTATTAATATAATATTTTTTAATGTTCTGAATGCCATTAATGTCTAAAATGATAAATTTATGAAATGCTACATACGAATATTATTTTAATACTTTTATGTTGGTCTTGTTTATTATTTAAGTAATATGTTAACCATATTTGTGTTAAAAAATAATAAATCTAGGGAATATTAATAATAATAATAATAGAGTAAAATGTTAACATATTTATGTTTAATATGTTAATAATAATTTATTAAAAGATCTACGAATTATTAATATTAGTAATAGTATGGATTTATTATTATTCTTAATATAACTAAAATAGTAATATTATAAAATTAATTATTATCTCATAAATTATATTATTATTATTATTATTATAATATTTTAATAATAGTAGTATTATTATTATTATTATTAATGGTTTGGGTAACTTATTAATAAAAATTTATTAGTTAAGCCATCTAATGTAAATTTGAACTTTCTACTTAAATCTAAATTTTAGATCAATAACCATCTATAATAGATAATTTTGACCCATTAAGTTAGTTATGGAATGGACCATCGAATAAATATACGGAAAAGAAAATGAGGGAGATTTCTAAAACGACCAAAAAAATAAAAGAGGAACTAAGGAGAAAGAAACATGTTAATTAAAAACTTCACTACTTGAAAATTAGGGAAAGAGAAAGGAAATAGATAATTAGTTCAAATCATTAATTGAGGGGGGTGAAAGAAATCAGGTGACCGAAAAAAATTAAAGAAACGAAAAAAAAGGAAACAACAACCAACCATAAGGCGAGGGGGAAGAAATGACTAGGAAGAGAGGGTAGGGATCCAACAACTATTGATCTTCTAGCTGTCATCTCTATTGAGATTGCTCGGCCTTTTTTCAATCTCAATGACTTCCCTAAATTTCCGGTGATGAAACTACACAACCTTAGCAATAACACGGGCCTCCTTAATACAAACGTGATGTTTAGTCTTCTTTGCATGCTCCGCTAGTGTGGGAGACCTGGTACTCCCATGTTTTAGGTCTGCTGAGTGCTCATTGATCCTCTAATTAATAGAGCACCCAATCTCATCAATGTAGGGGGTCCCACAGAAACAGGGAATAATATAGACACCCTTGATGTCCTTAGGGTCAATAGGATCCTTTACCGATCGGAGAGAATTATGAATGGTGTTAAGGGGTCTAAAGGTCGAGGGAATATTATGCTTCCTAAGAATCCTTGCAATCTTATCAGTGGTCCCTTGGATAAAAGGTAGATGGACCCTTAAGACTCAATCTTTAGGGCCTTTCTTAACCATCGAATTCTTGTTGGCTTTAAGGAAAGCCCTCTGACCAAGGTGTCTACTATAACCATTATTAACAAAGACATTAAGGAGATGGGCTTTCTCTTTATCGAAGCTCTTTTCATTAGAGATTCTCAGTGCACGAGTAGCAAGTGTGTTGAGAACGCCCAACTTTTGAGCAGGGAAATGATGGGAACTGGCATGAAGATACTGCTCAGTATGTGTTTTCTTCCGAAACACTTGGTGGGAGAAGGAACCGTCATTATTCTTCGAAATAAGAATATCAAGGAAAGGAAGGAAACCATCAAATTCTTGTTCCATGGTGAACTTAATGGTGGAGGATTGACTATTGAGATGCTTGAAGAAGAGATCCAACTCATCTTGGCCATGAGACCAGATGACATTTGTGTCATCTACAAATCTTTTCCAAAGCTTGGGTAGGAGACGGGCTAAGGCCAAAGCCTTGGATTCAAAATCTTCCATAAAAATATTAGCAACAACAGGGGATAGGGGGAGCCCATGGCAACACCACAGGTCTGCTCAAAGAACTCGCCTTCGAAGCTGAAAAAAGTGGAAGTGAGACAGATCTCAACTAACCGAGCGGTATCAGGGTCTGTGAGTCAGTTGATAACCTCCATGGCCTCCTTTATAGGAATGCAAGTGTAAAGGGAGACTACATCGAAACTCACAAGAATGTCCCCAGGGTCAAGCTTTATGCCCTTGAGCTCTTCAACAAAGGACGCAGAGTCTTTGACGAAGGACTCCGTAAGGCCAACTAAGGGTTTAAGCTTCAAGGCAAGGTATTTAGCCAGAAGGTAGGTAGGACCACCAATGGTGTTGACAATGGGCCTTAGGGGAGCCCCCTCCTTGTGAATCTTTGGAAGCCCATAGATCCTTGGAGTAATGGGACTACTCTCAATGAGTTTATGGCAAAAGGAACCCACGGAGCTACTGGACTTGATGGCAAGAGCCACAATCCTAGATATCTTTTTCAGGGGGTTCTTGGAAAGCTTTTTATAGCTTCCACTATTATACAGATGATCTAACATCTTCTGGCGATAATCCTCTTTGTCGAGGATGACAACAACCCCTCCTTTGTCGGCTTTTAGAACCACGACATCTTTATTCTGGTTTAAGGATTTGAGGGCATCAAATTCCTCCTTGTTGATGTTGCTGCTAGGGGGTTTTGCCTTCCTAAGGATAACAACACAATCTTGCCTAATAGTGTCCTTAATATTATTGGGTAAACCCCTAATCCCGAATTCTATGTCACAGATAATGTCTTCTACCGGGATCTTCTTAGGGGCCAAGGCAAAATTTAAACCTTTACCCAGAAAATTAAAAACAGAAGGGGGAAAGGAGAAACTAGAAAGATTGATAACTTTATTATTTTGAGAGGGAGGGGGAAGATTATAGTTATTATTATTATCATTAAAATCTTTATAATTACAATGATTCTTATTGGCTAAATCATAATTAATCATATAACCTTTGCCTCCCTATTTAAGATGCAGCCATGATCTGATTCTTCAACTTGTCCTGATGGTGAACCACACTTGTTGATTCAAAATGCGTTGACAAATGTATCATTATGTGATTTATGCCGAGATATTTTTCTTATAAAACTTAATATAGATCATAGAAGTCTCAATTCAACAATTTATAAATTGTTTATAAAAAATTAATTTATAAATAATAATTTATAAATTATTTGTAAAATTTTATTTTATAAATTGTTTGTAAAAATTTATTTTATAAATAATAATTCATAAATTATTTGTAAAAATTTATTTTATAAATAAAAATTGTAATAATTTGATATCATTTTCATTTTATTTATACCCTATCATAACCAATAAATATAATTATCATAACCAATAAATATAATTTTCCCCTTTTATAGTTAATTTTGTATATAAAAATAAAAATAAAATAATATGATCTTTATTAAATTTTTACTATATTCTTCAATTATCATGAGTTTCAAACTAATAAATATAATTTATTTCTTTAAACTATTTTTTTTTTTTTTTTTATTTCTACATATATAAAAATAATAATAATACTACTTTAGGTCATTTTCCTTTTGTTTCTGCTATATCCCTTAACTATGACAAATCCAAATTAAAAAATAAAATATATTCTGAATATTCCTTTAAACTTTTTTCTTTGTTTCATATTACTATTTTTTTCTATAATATATTCATAAATGAATAATCATATTAGTGAAAATCTTCCATAAGTTAATAACCATACTAGTGAGGAAATTTATGAAAGGAATTATTCTCATTGAACCTCAAATACTGCAAATGACAACCATCTTCCATCACCACGTTGTTTGGTTTTCACGGTATTATGATGGATGGAAATCGGTAAACGATGCCCTTCATCAAGCTTTCATAGCTCAGTTGGTTAGAGCACCCGTTTAGTAAGCGGGAGGTCATGAGTTCAACTCTCATTGAAAGCATTTGTTACGACCATTTCGGTTAAGTCAAGTTGTTTTGGTCCGAGCTCAGTTATATCTGGAGAGATCGCACCTTCAATGTATGAGACCAGAGATTTTCTAATCTAGTTTGTCAGAAAAGAAATTAAATATAATATTTCATTTACAAAATTAAACCTAACATTTCCATAAATTATTTTCTAATCTAGTTTGTCAGAAAAGAAATTAAATATAATATTTCATCTACAAAATTAAACCTAACATTTCCATTTTACTTTTGATTTCAAGTTGCTAAGGGCTAAGGCTTATGGTCTTTCATCTCTGACACTAACACCATGGATTTACAGCACCTCAATGCTAGGCTACCAATCTAATTCTACTGAAAGTTGATTCTGATCATTCTGATTTATCCCTTTCAGCTCCCCATTCCATGTCTGCCTCATGTTGTTTGACCAAAGCATCTACTGTTGCAGGTCCACCACTTTGGATGAGTTAGCTGAATATTCTACCATCACTAATCATTTGCAGAATACCTTGAAGGGGTGGGGCTGGCACCATATGGTTAAGGTAATATAATGCATCAATTGGTTAAGGTAATTAAATTTGATTAAAGCTTATGGTAGATGTTATTTTTATGTTTTTTTAAAGGGTTAAAATTTCTGCACTATTATGATTGGTTGGCCTATATATATAATTTTTTAATTATTTTTCATATTTTTTTATTGGTGCACATTCTATGTATTATTTTTTTTTTGGGTTCAATCATAATTTAATTTTTAAGGAATGGTTTTGATGGTGTTCAACTTTATTTTTTTTTGATGGTGTTCAACTTTATTTTTTTTGGGTTCAATCATAATTTAATTTTTAAGGAATGGTTTTGATGGTGTTCAACTTTAAAAATTAAAGGTTTTTAATTTGATAATTAAATAGTTATAAGTATTTAATTTTCAAAATTTTAATTGGATGGGTTTCTAATTTGATAATTAAATAGTTATAAGTATTTAGTCTCCAGGATTTTAATTTGAGTTGCTAAATTATTGTAAGTTTGATGGTGTAATTTTTGGAAGTTAAAATGGTTTTTATGATATCTCTTATAATTGGTTTCAAATGTTTTTTTATTGAATTGTTTATGGAGAGATTACACTTTTAATGTATGTTTTAGATAATAAAAAACGTAGAATTTTTTCCCATAATCAATTCCAAATTCTTAATTTAGATTCTCTTTTAGACCATTAGCATAGGAAAGTTGTAATATCAAGTTGAAGGACTACCATTCACATTTCATATTGAACTTGGTGCAATAATATCTAAGCATAAGAGTAAGTGATAAAACAATGATATGTGGATTTTAAATTATCCAAAAGCATGATACATTGATACATAACCAATTCTCTATTCTTAATTTAGATTCTTCTTTAGACCATTGGAATAAGAGAGATGTAACATCAAGTTGGGAGATTATCATTTGCATTCTGTAGTGAACTTAGTGCCATAATATCTAAGCATAGGGGTAGATGATAAAACAATGATTTATGGATTCTAAATTATCCAAGTACATGATGCATTGATAGGGACCCATGAAAGCTCTTTCACTAATATTATCCCTTGTAAGATTCATTTTCCAAGCTAGTTGGAAAAGAAAAGTAGAGATTTTTCCTTTACCCTATATTCCAACCCTTTGCTCAAATTTTATTTCTTATAACTACATGTGAATGATTTATTAAATTATTGTAGACATGGTTGACTATAAATTGTTCCATTCCTACCTTCTCCCTCTTAAAATGCAGGACCATCTTTATTTAGAATCTATATTTTTGCCATTTTCCAATATTTGATCTTATATATCACTGGGAAGCCTCTCTCATTGTAAATATGAATTTTTCCAAGTTTTAAAGGTACTAGAATATGTTGAATAAGGTCCCAAACCCTATCCCTATCTTATTTTCTTAACTTGTGTACATTATGTGTAGCAAAAAGTTGTTATCCTTCGGCGTCTAGGTTCAAATCCCACATTCCGACACACTTACTCTCTTTGTAACACAAATATTGACTATTGACTTGGCCTTACGCCCTAAAAAATCTAGGTTACCCTAAGTACCATAGTCAAAATGAGGGGCAATACATGGTGGGTTTCGCTAGGAAAGCCATTACAAGAGAGAGAGAGAGAGAGGAATGTAGATTTTTTTTTAATCTGTGTAGCCCTCCCAATTTCAAGGTTTTTGCATAGAGTTTAATGCCCACAACCCCAAACAATTTAGTTGATATGTAAACTTTTAACACAGATTCTTTTGAAACATTCAGGACTACTCTACTTTTGTGTTTTTCCCGCTGATAAGAGAAAGAAATAGACATGCACACAGAGTTTTACACATTGATTTTTAGTCAACAATGACCTTAGAAAAACCCACAAGGGGAAAACCAATCTTAAAGAGGATTTATTATTGGCTTCTCAGGAAAATTATTATAGAGATAATAACAATTTTTTTTACTTATCTCTCCCTTGGGAAGAGTGCCATTGTCGTTCCAATTTCTCCTTGATTTCTGAGCCATGGACTGTGCTTCTTTATCAGACTTGTGCTCAGCCTTCAAAGCCTAGAATATTGGACCTTTGCCTACTTTTCTCTCCCTAGAAATTTGGGCTTTAAAACAGACTTTGACTACCTAGAGCTCGGGTGAACCAACCTTCACTTAATGCACAATTTCCTAGAAATCTACACTGATGAGCCTTCTATCATATCCTTTATTTGTGTGTTTCCTGTCTCTCTACTATTGTCCCAGAATTCACATTGGTTTCTACAAGGGTGGCCTCAAAATTTGTGCAGATTACTTCCTTGAAATGTGTAGCCTGTGGCTTTTGTCTACCATGAAAATCCTTCAACCATACTTTCGTTTATACCTCAAACTGTGTACAGAAATGCTCTAGATGTCTCCTCGATTTTTGTGCCCCTTCATTGGGCTTGAACTCGGTCTCCTAGGAACTCATGCTTGTTGTAGCAAGTGTGTTCTCAGTTGTAAAACCATTCTCCCTCTGTTATTCTCCTCCTCTACTTCTTGCTCCCACTCTTCTCCAAATGCTCATGTGAAGAATGAATGAGCCTTAATAGATTTTTCTCCCTTTTTGTCTCTCATCAGATAGGAGAACCCTAACTCTTTTGATTAAGAGTTGAGATTAGATCTCAACCCATGAAATCAATGGTGGATATCATTTCCCTCACTTGACCCCCTTTCTCATGTGGTTCCCCTCATTTAATTAATAGTCACTTTAATGTTTTTTACCTTGTACTTTTTTCTCCACATAAAGTTCATTGAAAATAAGTAGCCTGCCAATGGGCATTAAATGAGCGGGGCTTGTATATGCCCACCATTGGATTTTGGCAGGCCAGTTATCCAACAGTGGGCATATACATCCCCCACGCATTTAATGCCCACTGGCAGGTTGTATATTTGTTGTCCATAAAGTTAACTTAAAAATAGAAAGTGACTTTAATATTAAAAGGTACTTTTGTACTTTTTCTCATAAAGTTACTTTAAGACATAAAGTGACATTAATATAAAGTACCTAGTACATGTACCACATAAAGTTAATTTTCACCATGACTTTAATATGACATATAAAGTCACATGCCAAAAGGGTAATTAAAGTGTCTTCCTAGGCAAAAAAACTAATTCACTAGGAAACACCTCCTTGGTACCCTTATTATTTTTAACACTCCCTCTTACCGAGGAAGGTGTTTCTCACCACTCTCATCTTGTCTTTGAAATACACATGCTTTCCTCTTGTAATGGCATGGTGAGAATATCTGCAACTTGTCCATTAGTGGATATATATTGAAGCCTCATTGCTCCTCTCTAAACCCAATCCCCGTTGAAGTGGTACTTGATCTCTATCTGCTTTGACTGATCATGAAATATTGGATTTTATGTGAGTTTAATGAAACTATAATTCTCACAGTATATCATAGTTGGTCTCAACCTCTAACCAAATAGGTCACAAATAATCTTGTGAAGCCAAATAGCCTCGCAACTAGCTTGACTAGTTGTAATATACTCATTTTATTCTGAGCTCAGTGTCATTGATCTTTGCTTCTTGTTGAACTATGACACAACAATCGAACCCAACATGAAAGAACATCTGGAAGTACTCTTCTAGTCACTAGCATTGCCTTCCTAGTCTAAGCCAATACAACATGTCATCTTGACTCCATCTACTCATATATAATCTAGACCATAGTCCATTGTGCCTTGTAGGTACCTCAACACATGTTTTGCTATCACCCAGTGCACTCTCCTGGGCTCCATCATAAACTGAATCAATGTGTTAACTGCAAAACATATATATGGTCTAGTGTTGGCCAGATACATAAACGAATCGATCAACTAATGGTACAAAGTGGGGTAAACCAACTCAAAATTAGAAGCATGCATCTCTAGTTGGTGATCATCGGAGTATCCATAGGTTTGCAATCCTCTATACGTAATCTCCTTAGTATGTCCCCTACATATCTTCCCTAGCCCACAAACATATGCCCATCCTCTTGCCAAACCTCCAACCCCAAAAAGTAATGCATGAGTCCCATATCAGTCATGTCAAACTCTGAATCAAGGTCCCTCTTACAATGTTAGATGAGTCTCTCCCTCATGTAATAAACAAGTCATCCACATACAAAACTGGAATGAGTGGATCGTCACCAACCATGATGAAGTATAGGTTCGGATCTGCATCACTCTTTTGGAAACCCATCTATTGCAAGTAGGCATCTATCCTCTCAAACCATTCTCTTAGTGTCTGCTTTAGTCCATATAAGGCCTTCTTAATCCTACACACATGTCACTCTCTCCCATGCACCTAAAATCCTTGTTGTTTCTCAATGTACACCTCCTCTTGTATAACCCCATTAAGAAAAGCGATCTTCACATCCATCTAGTGAATCTTCTAATCCATCTCAGCTGCTATAGATATCATTGCTCTAATGGAGGTATAAAGAGAAACTGATGTGAAGGTCTCTTCATAGTCAACTCCCTCTACCTGTGAGAACCTCCATGCCACAAAACGAGCTTTTAACTTCTCCATGCTTCCATCTGCAACATGTTTGATCTTGTAGAGCCACCTGAAAGTCACAACTAACTTCCCATCAAGTCTCAGCACTATCTTCCATGCATCATTCTTCATGATGGAGGCATACTCCACCATGGCACCCCTTCATATCTATTGACTAGAAACCTCCTGGTAGCTACCTGGCTCATTATCCACAACATATGCCACATAGCCACCCAACCTCTCTAGTGATCTGCTCTCCCTCATTGACCACTTGGATTTTGCCCACTGCCTCATGTGCTTCCTTCAGGGTCTCTCAAAGCCATTTTGGCTTCCTCTTCCCTGTAGTAGCCTCCTCTACTGGTATGGGAAAACCCTCCACTAGAGCCTCTCCTCTTGATAGGGAATCCCCTCTTGTGGTCTGTGGAAAACCCGTACTCTGAGATTATGTACCTAGTGATCCTGGACTCTGTGAGCCTATCACCCCAGAAGTAGGTGATCCTCCAGATCTTAGTGTACCACTGGAAGATATTGATACATGTGGTGTGGGCCCCAGTTGAGGAGCACACTTATCTTCCTTATCAACCTCTTGAGACCTCCTCAAGGCCCCCTCCTCCTCAAATCTCACATCTCGCCTATGAACAACTTTCTTCGGCATAGAAATATATATATTGTAGGCCTTACTTGTCCTACTATAACCCACAAAGATACCCTTCCCTGCCATAGGTTCCAGCTTCGTCTTCTTCTCCTCAAGGATGTGTGAATATGTAAGGCATCCAAAGATCCTGATGTGCCCAATCTCAAGCTTCTTCCCATAAAAATCCTCCTTGGGAGTCTTACTCCCAATACTCTATGCATGCTAATGTTCTACAAATACATTGCATTGTTACACGCCTCAACCCATAAAAATAAAGGTAGCCTTTGATCATGCAACATAGCTCTAGTTTCACCCACTATGGCCTTGTTTTTCCTCTTCGCAACCCCATATTGCTAGGTGTTATAAGGCACTATGTACTCCCTCTTAATGCCAACACTCCTATATAAATCCTTCATCTCCTTGGGGGTATAATCACCCCCATTGTCTGATCTCAACACCTTGATCTTCTTCCCTGTTTGGTTCTCCACAAGAGCTTTAAATTCTTGGAACCTCTTGAAGACTTGAACCTTGGTCTTCAGAAAGAAAATCTAGGCCTTCCTAGAGTAGTCATCAATGAAGGTCACATATTACCCCGTGTCCACTCAACAATACATGTGATATAGGACCACACACATCAAAGTGAACCAATTTTAGGATACCTACTACCCTGTTGTCACTGCTTGGGAAAGGTATCTTGGGGTACTTTTCCAAAGAACACCCCCCTACATACATGAGGGAATAGATGGTATTTAATAGCATCAAGAATGATTCCCCTTGGCTTCACATTATTCATTTTGAAGTCAACCAACTAAATTGGACCAGTGGGAGGTTGCATTGGATTCTCCAAAATGTCCCACACCTCAACTTCCTCAAGAAGTAGCATCATTCTCTCCTTCCAGGGGCCAAAATTATCAACCCCACTCAATCTATCCTCCACCCTCAAACCAGTCACCATGACCCTCACAACCACCATGAAATCCCAAATATGTAGATTAGCAAATCCGCCTCCCTCTCAACAACCAAATTTTGGGTATCTAAAAGTAGCCATGTGTTTGTTGTTCACAGTTTTAGCAAAAGAAGTGCTTGTTGGTTTTTCTTATTAGCTAAAGGTATAGACTGATGTAGGTTGCCTCAGCTCTAATACCATGTAGAATTTTTTGAAATCTATGTAACCCTCTCGGTTTCAAGGTTTTTGCATAGATTTTAATGCCCACGTCCCCAAACAAGTTAGCTAATATGTAAATATTTAACACAATTTTTTTTAAACATTTAGGACTACTCTACTTTTGTGTTTTTCTAGCCGACAAGAGAAAGAAATATACAAGCACACATATTTTACACATTGTTTGGTCAACAATGACCTTGGAAAAACCCAAAAGGGGAAAACCATTCTTAAGGAGGATTTATTATTAGCTTCTCTAGAAAATTAGTACAGAGATAACAACAACAAATTTTACTTATCTCTCCCTTGGGAAAAGTGCCACTGACAGTCCACTTTCTCCTTGATTTCTGAATCACCAATTGTGCTTCTTTATTAAATGTTTGTTGAACCTTAAAGACTAGAAAATCATACCTCTAACTTATTTTCTCTCCTTGGAAATTTTGGCTTTTCCCTAGAAATATGCATTGACAAGCCTGCTATCATATCCTTGATTTGTGTTTTGCCTGTCTCTCTAACACTATCCTAAAATTCACACTGATTGCTATACGAGTGGCCTCGAAATTTGTTCAGATTTTTTCCTTGAAATTTGTGTAGCATGTGGCTTTTCTCTACCACAAAAATCCTTCAACCAGACCTGTGTGCAGAAATGCTCTGGTTCTCTCCTCAATTTTCGTGCCCCTTCCTTGGCCTTGAACTCGACCTCCAAGGAACTCATGTTGTTGTACAAAGTATGTTCTCATTTGTACAAAACCCTTCTCCCTCAACTATTCTCCTCCTCTTCTCCTTGCTTCCTCTCTTCTCCAAATGCCCATGTGAAAAATGAATGAGCTTCAATAGCTTTTTCTCCCTCTTTGTCTCTAATTATATAGGAGAAACCTAACCCTTTTGATCAAGGGTTGATATTATATCTCATCCCATGAGATCAATGGTGGAGATCATTTCCCTCACTTGACCCCCTTTCTCATGTGGTCCCCCTCATTTAATGAACTCCCTAGTCACTTTAATGTTTTGTACCTTGTACCTTTTTCTCCACATAAAGTTAACTTAAAAATAAAAAGTTACTTTAATATTAAAAGGTAATTTTGTACTTTTTGTCATAAAGTCACTTTAAGACATAAAGTAACATTAAGATAAAGTTCCTAGCGCATGTACCACATAAAGTGACTTTTCACCATGACTTTCTTGCCATTATATATGTGCTTATTCGAACCAAACATGAATGGTAGATGTGATGACACATAAGATAGTTATTTATCATGTTTGTCATGAAAAGGAATTTGATACCACACTATGCTTCACCTTCTTTGTAGGTATTTCAAAATCATATTCTTGAACTTTGGAAACCCCTACTTATTTTTCTTCTAAAGAACCTATTTGCTATAAAAAGCATCACATGTTATCATGGTTCGCCTCGACCTTAATACGCCTCCCATGTGGTACTTTTTTGTTTTCCTAGTTGACACATGTAGGATGGATATCAATTTCCTTTTATACTTATATTTCATCAAATCCTTACCTTTGAGTTGAGTCTACCTTCAAAAGCTAAAGGTGTATCTTCCACATCAATATTGCTCCAATTCTCTATCCAAATGCATCACATTCCACTATTAAAGTTTTAATAAAATCAAGTTTTTCCAATACCAAGGTAGAATTCATAACAAGTTTTAGGCATGGAATGTTGGGTTTCATCTTATTTCAATATAGATAATTATTCTTCAAGAGAAATGGTAACAAGGCAACCATGTGTAAATAGTTCTAAACAAATTTCTCGCAACAACCCATAAGACCCATGAATCCTCTAGCACACTTGATGTTCTTGGAAACTCCAAGACATTTTTCCATAGCCCTTATCTTTTGAGGATCAACCTTAACCCCCTCTTATGAAATAATATGATCCAAATATTCCACCTCTTTTTTACCAAAAGCTCATTTGGCCTTTGTGCATGGTGTTAGTTGTTATCAAGAATTTGGAATACCTTATCTTCGTGGTGTAGGTTTTGTTCCCACGTGTTTTTATATATGAGTTTATCATCAAATAAAGCAAGCACACTTTTTAAGAAAGGGTTAAAAAATACTATACAGTAGAATTTGAAAAAAAAGAAGAATAATTGACCATCTGGAAAGGTGACTAGGAGCTTATTCCATAGACAATGTTCCTTGCTACATTATCTTTGAAAGAAACTTTCCCACCATAGCAACTCACCTCTTTCCATTTTAAACTTACCACACCAAACCATCTACATCCTTAAGAATACTTAACTTGTGAAGTACATCTTGAGTTGGCATAAGAAATTTCCTAACTTCTAAGCATAAAGCTAATCACTAGAAATTTATAAGTGTTTAAATTCATTAATTCATTCGTAAATATGGCAACAAATAAAAATATTGCAACTAGTAGGAGCATGTACATTATATGATTATGATTTATAATTTAGAAAATAATGTAATATTTAATATATTTGTCCATACATTTGAACCAAACTCCAAATTTATTGCTATGGGACCTACAATTTGTTGGAAAAAGTTTCAAAATACAAATGTTGGAAGAAATGGGCTAAACGTATCCCTTTGATGTGGTTATAATATCTATGAAGTAAGTGTCATGAACCAAATAACCAAATTGGTTTAAAATACAATAGTAATTTCATGCTTAAGTAATAAGAATAAAGGCAATTTCAAGGAGGAAAATCCCTAGTAAAAATATTTACATACACATTACAATCTAATTATATAAATGAGTATTATATATATATATATATATATATATATATATATATATATATATAAGAAAGAGGATCAAGTGGTATTTCCTACTGGATTACTAGGTTGAATTTAATTAGAATTAATTAATATAGCAATATGAATAAACGTTAAAAGGTGGCAAGAGTGGGAGGGGTTATCACTAACCCTAAAGGAAACAAAGTAATATACTATTGTTGGGGCCTAGGCCAATTAGCAAACAACCCTATTGAAACTTATGAATTTTTGTAAGGTTTAATATTGGCCACAAAAGCTGAGATTGAAAACTTAGCAGTGGTGAGAGATTCTTTTATTTTCATCTAGTACCTGGTGAAGGGTACGCTGCCTGAAGAATGAAAAATTAGAAGAATAATAGGAGGGGTTAAGGCTTAGAAAATATCCTTCACCAAAATTAGGTTTTACCATGTCCTAAGATCACTCAAAATTGAAGTTGATCGTCTTGCAAACAATGGTATCAAACTAGAAGTAGGGTTCTTATCCACAATGGACACCCAAAAACTTCAATCATTCCTTAATCGTGGTATTATTTGAATAAAAAAAAGGTGTGGGGAGTGGGGTTAAGACCACATTTTTCATTGTGGAATCCCCTCCTATTCTTTCACTTGTAAAGGAGTGGATTAATTCCATCAGATAAACTCATATTGAATGTTTTATCGTGGGAGGAGGTCGAAAGATGCCTAAGTTATGTTTTACATTATCATTTATAATGTTATTTGCATGCTCTAGGATCATTGAAGGGGACATGAAAGGACTAAAATTAATTCTCATAGCAGTTGTTAGGTTGTCACTAAAATATAATGCATTCATGGTGTAAATCATGGACACTTGGAGATGAATAAGCAGTGAATCCCATGATGTAAGAGGAAGATTGAAGCTGATATAGGGAAATTAGAGTAGGGAATGGGGAAATTTTGTCGTGCCATCAATTTGATTGGCTATTAGATTCCCTTTACCATCAATCAGGGGTGGCAGGAGCAGGAGGATTTGTCTCTAAACCCAAAGGAAACAAAGTAATAAACTAGTTTTTGGGCCTAGGCTAGTTAGAAAACAACCCCTTTGAAGCCTATGGATTTTCGCAAGGTTTAATATTGGTAAAAAAAACTCATATTGAAAACTTGTTGGTGGTGGAAGATTCTTTGATTATCATCCAACACTTAATGAGGATTATTATTCCTAAATGATTCAAACTTAGAAGTATAATATAAATATTTCAAGCTCTAAAAATATCCTCCTCCAAAATTAGCTTTTACAATGTGCTAATATTACTCAACTTTGAAGTTCATCATCTTGCAAACCATGGTGTCAAACGAGAAGTAGGGGTCCTTATCCATAATGCGTGCCCAACAACTTCAATTATATCTTAATCATGGTATCATTTGAATAAAAAAAAGGTTTGGGGAGTGGGATCAATACGACATTCTTCATAGTGGCCTCTCCTCCCATTATTTCACTTATAATGAAGCACATTAATGCAAGCAGGTATACTCAAATTGAATACTTTTTCATGGGGGAAGACAAAAAATTTCTTGATTTAAGTTTTACATCTCCATTTATAATGTACTTTGCATGCTCCAGGCTCACTGAAGTGGACCTGAAAGGATAAAAAATAATTCTTAGAGTGGGTATCAAGTTGTCATTGGAATCTAACACATTCATGTTGAAAATGATGGGCACTTGGAGAGGGATAAGTGGTGAATCCCACAGTGTAAGGGGAAAATTGAAGTTTTTCTAGGGAAATTAGAATGGGAAATGGGAAAATTTTGTTTATGTCTCCAACTTGATTAACTATGATGTTCCCTCTACCATCAAGCAGTAGATCATTCCATTGGTCCCTTTGTTTCATTGCATTCGATCTTTCTCCCTCGTAGTAGGATCAATCTTGAGGGTTGGCTCTGCACACCCCTTTTGATTTTCCCTAGGTGAGAATCAACGAGGAAATTTTGTAATTTCTTTGGTTCTTTAAGAATTTAATTTTAATATTGCAGTTATTTTGGAGCTAATTTGGAATGCTGAGATAAACTAGATTTGCAAAAGGATAGCCATTCATTCCATATTATTCAGTCACCTCTTATGTTTTCACATTGTTGATACAGGTTGTTGGTATGGTTGTGTTCCTTTGGTGTTGAGAGGAAACTGTGGTCATGTGCCCTCAACACAATTTTAGTCGTTCACCTTGTTGACAAGGTTAATCCTCTCTGCAGATAGAGACAATCCCTCTAGCCCAATGAGTGGGTCTAGCAACTGAAGTGACAATCAACTAGACATCTTCCTAGATTATAATTGAAAAGTAGAACGAGAGAGATGACCTACCTCGTTTTGATGCTATTTCGATTTCCTTTATTGAGAGCCTCAAGCTTCTTGTGTCACAAACTTGTACCTGCTTCTCTCAGGTGTTATGTACCTGCACAAGTGATCAAGAGACAACAAATCATGCCAAAACCAATAGAAAAACCAATAATAACCTACTTAGCTGATCAAGGAATGCCAAGCTAATACATACATGAACATATATATTTTGGGAAGATGAACCAACAGTTGTATATTATTTAAAGAATAAAGGGAAGCTTACAACCATATCCTTGATGTTGAAAGGCTTTCCTTGAGTGGTAATCCAAGTCCAAGCCAAGAAACTCTCCAAACACTCCTTCTCCAAGTCTAATGAATAGCCTCTAAGCACAAGCTTAGCATATGGGTGCAAATGGACATAGACCAACCATTTGGGAATGGGAGAGGAGGAATTTATAGGCTGGGACACGGAGTTACGACTCCTCCAAAGATAGTATTAGGCCCACATCTCAAGGAGTTAGCTCATAGGGATAAGACAAATAGGTCAAGTTAGGAGGATTTGACCTCATCTATCTGAAACCACCTCCAGCTCGTCGCTCTGGAAGCTTCTAGATCACGAAGCTTCTCATCCTCTTTGGGAAAATTACCTTTTTGGGATCATTGCAGGTATGCAAGGGAACAAAGCGATGCCATCGCAAGTCAAACACGGTGCAACAGGCGACCATTTCAATTTTTAGTGGTTTTTAGCTTCATAAAAGCTATGACCCTCATTTTAGGGTTTTAAGAGCTAGTTCTTCAGGGAAAGCTCAAGACATTTTCCAAGAAAAGTTAAAGGGGGGATATGAGCTATATACATGGATGAGTATATTGTATAATGGTCATTTTTCGGGCACTTCGGGGTATGTCACAGGGAAGTGCAGGAGGCGTGACAAAATATTGTGTAATACTGATGCCCCCTACAGCATGAATGCAGAACGAGGAGTGATGGCTGAGATGATTTACGAGCTTTTGGCAGGGATGAGGACACACACTATCAAGATACCTGAAAATCAAGGATGCATATACATATACATATTTGAGATCAAAACATGAATCCATGGCATGGATGCAACCATCCGGATGATGAAGACTATATGAAAAGATCCATGGTATGGCCGTAGCCATCCAAATAATGAAGATCATCATAAATATAAAGTCCCACGGTATGGTCACAACCATCCGTATAGTAGAAACATGTATACAATCATGAACAACATATAACTCCATGCGGCCTAAGTCATATAAGACAAGACTCAAGGTCTTGTGCTCCATCCTGACCCGATCAAAGTACGAATTCTAACATGTGAATGAATGTGTCGCAGTCGAATATGCTAGAAAACCACCTGATTACCATCCATTGATGTGGACCGTTAACAAGAATGAGACGAACCACCCATAATGACAATGGATCTCAAGGTATGACAGTACAATCTGTGAATGTGATAACAAAGATGAAGTCGAACACTCGTGGAATCACCCGATCGAAGGCCAATAGTGAAAACATGTCGTCGAATGCAAAGAACTTTCCATTAAGGCATGCAAGCTGTAAGGTACTGAAAGGGAGTTTCTAAGTCATCTTCCTGGATTATGAGCTAAATTCGAAAGGAAGAAACCCGTCCAAGGAGAGCCATAATGAGTCCCCCATCATCGACATGAAACAAGGAATAAAGTGGAATCCAAGATTGTAGAAAATAGCCAGACAATGTATAGGTAATAAACTGCAAATAGGACTTCTCTTGAACATATTGGTGACATGAATCTGGAGTGTGGAAACATTTGAATCAACATAGGACCAAGGTTCATAATGATGAAGTGGAATGATCAAATGAGAGGCGAAATGGATTACCCAAAACCCGGAAGGACAAGTGAATAAGTGAGGATGTCCCAAACCCGACACGAGAAACAAATGAGTGTCATGTTCAAGAGCGACATGTTGCCTATACAAGGGATGTTTCATCTTCATTTTTTCGCTAACTATTTCTAGTGATTACCTCTTTATTTTACACAAGCTTGAAGAGTATACCATATGCTTGTCGTATAAGTTCATCCTTCAGATGAATCCATCCTAGTAAGTTTTATGAGTCCTAAGAAGGAGAAACCCGAGCTCGTCATGGTGACAAGTCTTTCATTGTAAAATTTCAACGAGTCCGACAGTAGAATAACTCGACATCTTTTTCATATTTAGAGAGTTTTAAAAAGAGACGAAAAAGAAAACTCCATCAGGTCCCTTTTCGTAATTCGTCCCTCAAACCCGAAATGGTAGAAAACAATATTCGAGAGAACCTCTTGGCCATGTCGACTGAGGTGTACCTTTTTCGTAAATATTCAACCTCAACCCAAAAAAGGGGTAAACATATACTGAGATGACGTCAATTCATTTACTTTTACAAGTTCGAAATGACAAGTACTCGACAATCTTTTCATATTTTTGGAGTCTGAAAAGAGGTGAAAATGGGACTCTACCTAAAGGAACGAGTGGTACAAAAGGATAGCAATTGGTTCTGGTAATGATGGAATTGCTCAAAACATGTAATGGTCAAGAGGCTCCCTAATAAGACCACTCATCGTAGACATTCCTCAGGCAAGGGTAAAACAACCAAGTGAAAGTGAATGATCGGCCAAAGAGAAGATGGTGATGGAATGAAACAACCAAGGCTCATCTAGCAAAAATCAAAGGATAAAAATGGAAATCACGATATCTAAAGTGGGAATGGTTTCATTTTTACACAATATTGAAACATCAAAAACTATGCTTGAGTATACTTGAAGATGGTTTCATTTTTACACAAGCTTGAAACAAAGATAAACTATGCTTGGATTTGGTTTCATTTTTATGCAAGCTTGAAACGGAAACAAACTATGATTGGATTTGGTTTCATTTTTACACATGCTTGAAACAAAGATAAACTATGCTTGAGATAAGTTTGCATGCCCCCAACACAATGACTCAATTCGAGGTGCATGCCCCCTAAGCTTCATTTCATTCACCTATGTGGACTACTAGTTACTAACAGGTGGATTTAACGAAAGACTCAACTCGAATTTTACAAGATATAATCAAAGACTCAAGTTGGAAGGGGCTTTTGTTTCATTTTTTAACGAGCTTGACACAAGGAAAGGAACCATTCTCATCACACCTATTTCATTTTTTTAATGAGGTTGACATAGTAAAATAACTATCCTCATGGAGACCTAATTCATTTTTTAACGAGGTTGACATAGTAAAAGAACTATCCTCAAGATAACCTATTTCATTTTTTAACGAGGTTGACATAGTAAAAGAACTATCATCATGATCCTTGTTTCATTTTTTAAAGAGGTTGACACAAGACAAGGAACTCTGCTCCATGGTCCTTGTTTCATTTTTTAATGAGCTTGACACAAAACAGGGAAATCTACTCCAACACATTGATCACAGACCAACAGAGGCCATGGCTTCCAAGAGTTTCTCATTATATGGGAGAACAACACTCTTGAAGAGATACATGTCCAGGGATCCAATTGAAAAATCGGGTTCCAATGCCCCCAGTACATGGTGTACTACATCACCTAGTAGATCATCATTAGATGTGGGCATGGAATAGGTGGCCACTTAATTAACCTATGGCAGGGGTGATACCGCTTGCACATAAGAACCATTCAAGGATGATGGTTGAGCAGGAGTTGATTCAAGACCAATGAAAGTAATTTGATCAATGATCACAATGCTTCTTTCATGCGGGAAACACATCACTCGAAAGAGGGAAGAAATAAGAGCTCCCATGATGTAAACATAATCACGACCAAGGAGTAGATTAAAATCCAACAGGCCTTGGACCACCATCACATCTATATAGACAGTCTTTCCTCCCAAAGTAATAGGCAACTTAGGGAGGATCCCTAATGGTTGTCTGGTTCCTATATTAAAAGCTAACAACTTTTGGGTAAGGGGGACAAGCTGAGGAGAACCAAAAGCTTGCCAAGCAGTTGAGGACAAAATGCTAACATATATGCCCTCGTCTACAATTGTGCTAGGTATGACCATATGGTAAGCTTGTAATGTAATTTGGAAGGCACATAAGATGGAAGGCGATATCCTGCCAGTCGACTCCAATCAAAAGAAGTAACTAAACTTCTCAGAAGGGGTGTCGTAGGAATGTGATAGATGTCCTCTTGCACTATGGGGGTAGGAGAAATGCTCTCGTGCACCTTGGGAACATGAGGGTATACCTTAAGTTCATTCGAAATTGAAGAAACTAGAAGAACTTGAGGAGTATGAGGTTCACTATCTACCAAAAAGGTACGGTTAACTGAAGGTGGAGTCAAGTCTACCGTTTTCTCAACCAATGATTGGTCGAGAATGGACTCATGAGACTCAATTTCAGAGAGAGTGGGGTTGACCAAAGATTACTTGTGATCAATCACTGGATTAACTAGTGAAGGATCAAGGGAAATATTTTGATACCCAGACGGAATATGAGGTTGAGAAGTGGTAAGGTTTTCCAACTCTTTGGAAGCTTCATCCATGAAAGGACAAAGGTGAATGGGATGATTACCTTCACACAACTTACAAGGAAATTTAACTATTCCCTTTTTCCCATGAGTTTTATTGTTACTAGTTGAAGGTTTATCACCAGCATGATCGCTAGAGGCTGATGAAAAAGGTCGATGTGAACCTATGGACCACACTTCTAAGACCTTGGGAATACCAGGACAATTTCGAAGAAGGTGGTCACCCTTACATAACATGCAAGGGAATTTTACTTTCCGGGGTTGGTTGGAAGATTTTTCTTTGTTAGTTGCATCCGTTGCAATGACTTCTTGGTTGCCCCCTTGCTTATTTGGATTCTTCTTCTTCGTCCTCTTCTTCTTCTTCTTCTTAGCTTCCTGGTTACTAGAATCCATACTTTCACTAGGCGAAGAGGAAGAACAAGGTGAAGAAATAGGTGAAGAAGGCGAGGGGTAAACTTTAGGATCATCATGAGGTTGATGTTGTTAAGGTGGAGGAGAACTTGGTTAAAAAGCAGTTTGGACACTTGGAACCATTGAGGTCAAAAATAACCAAACTGGAAGACCAATGGTCAATCTAGGAAGGGATAACGTCGCCATATAGGGAGCGCCAGTATTTCCAAAAGAAGGAAAAGGACCAGGATTCCCGTTAGAGGGTTTTCCTTAACTGGTAGAATCAGGGAATGTTGCCATTGGTATCAACCTAAGATATACTAAGGAGTATTTCCACAGGAAGGATGTTGTTCCGTGGTCAATTAATTTTAGAATTTGAAACAAATTTTTTTCCTTTTCATGTTTTAAGAGTCGAGAAAAGGACGAAAAGGTGACTCTAGTTGCTTTCGTTGGTTTAGCGAGCTTGAAATGACAATTGTTTGATGATCTTTTCAAATTTAAAGAGTCAGAAAACATCGAAATGACTGCTCAAGTGAATCTTGGTAAAAGGAGTACCAAGTAACCGTGAACTGCAATATACACCTCAGCAAATAAATTTACCAAGGACTTGATGTACGTGCAGGAAATCTCCTTGAATGTTGTGTTCTTTGTATCACGTTTACAGGGCGGCAGACTCGAATCCCTATGGATAGGGTCTCCCTTTATATACTCGACGGTATGGGGAGCACAAGTCCATGCTAGTGTTGTCTAATGCAAGAGAAAACAAGAACTGCTAAGCTTTAAAGACGCCGGAAGACATCTGTAGCCTAAACCACTAAGTATGAACGTTAATGTTCAAATGCTCCTTAGATTAATTGATAGATTTTAATGTTTATCTTGAAATTATGTTCAGTTTCAAGGTCTTAACGATGTTACCTGAACACCCAAGATGCAGCTATATGAGAAAAATAAAACTTTTCGTTTCAATGAAAGCTAGACTAATCAAGGGAAGAAATTTCAATCACTAATGCATCAAACAAAATGCATCATGCAAAATTCTTTCCACTAACTTTCACTTTCGTCTTCCAAATGCAATGCCAAAAGTAAAAAGGATTTTCAGTTTTCACTATCCTAAATACAACTTTTTTGAAAGCAAAATGGTTTTACTTTACTAAGATGCATTTAGATGAATTATGCTTTTCTTTTAATTTTGAATGATTTGATGCACCTAATACAGTTTTTCGTTTTCAATCATCGAAAAATGCGATCTATTTTCAATGATGAATCTAAAAAAATAACTTTTCAATGCAAATAATCTAATGCATTTTCACGAAAAGTAAATTTCGAAGTACAAGCTAAAACAAATGCAAAACGATGTTTTCAATGATTTCCATAGAAAACAAGACTCAACCAATCAGCAAAACAAGCATCTCAATGACACCAACAAGCAATAAGTGATGACCAATTGACTAGAAACCATAGAATTCACTCAGATTTCACTTCAAAGCCAATGAGACAAATTTTGCAAATTAATTAAGGCAATCAATCAAAACATTGAAAAATCCAAGCATACAGGATGGGAAAAGACCTTAGGGGCCAAGACACATTGGATTCTAAGGAAGAAATCTTAAAAATTCTCATATTCAAGGATCATCGTTACATACCCAAACCCGTGATTATCACTACTTTGCATAGGCAAACCAATGATGGCATCACTACTTTGTATAGAAAAAGCAGTGATGATTTCAGCGTGACCAAAAAATGAAGACAAAACATTTCATCGCGACTGTAAAGGTAAAAATTGTGATGCCATCATGATAGTTAAGGCTAAACCCGCGATGGGCGAGGAATATGGGAAAAAAATAAAAAATATTCCGAGAAAAAATCTAGAATTAGCACTCTAAGGCAGTAATCAGTGATGGTATACACCCAAACTGATGCAGACAAGCTGAAAAATCGATGGTTGGTCAAACTAGTCAAAAGATCAGGGTGAAGGATTGGATGGAAAGGATCATAGGCTTCCTAATGGAGTTGCCATTTTGTTGACAAGGTTAATCCTCTTTGCGGATAGAGACGATCCTCTAGCCCAATGAGTGGGTCTAGCAACTAAAGTGACAATCAACTAGACATCTTCCTAGATTATAATTGAAAAGTAGAACGAGAGAGATGACCTACCTCATTCTGATGCTATTATGATTTCCTCTGTTGAGAGCCTCGAACCACTTGTGTCACGGACTTGTTCCTACTTCTCTCAACACTTATGAACCTAGACAAGTGATCAAGAGCCAAAAAATCATGCCAAAGCCAATAACAAATCCAATAATAACCTACTTAGCTTATCAAGGAATGCCAAGCTAATACATACATGAACCAAAAGTTTTATATTATTTAAAGAATAAATGGAAGCTTACAACCATAGTCTTGATGTTGAAAGGCTCTCCTTGAGTGGTAATCCAAGTCCAAGCCAAGAAAATCTCTAAACACTCCTTCTCCAAGTCTAATGAATAACCTCTAAGCACAAGCTCAACATAGGGGTGCAAATGGACATAGACCACCATTTGGGAATGGGAGAGGAGGAACTTATAGGCTGGGAGAGGGAGTTAGGACTCCTCCAAAGATAGGATTAGGCCCACATCTCAAGGAGGTAGCTCATAGGGATAATACCAAGAGGTCAAGTTAGGAGGATTCAACCTCATCTATCCGAAACCACCTCCAGCTTGCTGCTCCGGAAGCTTCTAGATCATGAAGATTCTCATCCTCTTTGGGAAAATTACCTTTTTGGGATCATTGTGGGTATGCAAGGGAACATAGTGATGTCATCGAGGGTCAAACACGGTGCAACATGCGACCATCGCGTTTTTTAGCTTCATAAGAGCGATGATCCTCATTTTAGGGTTTTAAGAGCTATATCTTCAGGGAAATCTCAAGAAATTTTCCAATCAAAGTTAAAGGAGGGCTCTGAGCTGTATACATGGATGAGTATACTATATAATGGTCATGTATCGGGCACTTCAGAGTATGTCATAGGGAAGTGCAGAAGGCGTGACAAAATACAGTTTAACACACCCTCAGGGCACTTTCAGTGTTGTGGTATTGTTTCGTAGCTTTTTGGTTCTTTAGTGCTAGGCTTCATAGGGGTCTCCGCACCCTTTTGCCCCCTCGAGCACTGACACTCCACAACTGCCTCCTTGATATTCAAACTAGTGTTAAGGTATACCGGTATGGTTGCATGTCTTTGGTGTTGAGAGATAATTCTAGTGTGCTCTTAATGTTGCTTTGGTTGTGTGCCCTCAATGTGTCCTTAGTGCTATGGAAATATCCCATTTCTTTTGGGTTTGTAATTGAAAAGGAACACAGGGGTATACAGTCTCGTCTTCCCTCTTGGGATCTATCAAATATTGGGAGTATACCCATGGTGAAGGCTCACAATAAATGAGGAAATATATTTGCAATCATTAAAATGGAATCTATCAAAGGAATATTAAACAGGGTGGAGATCAATTTGGAGTAGCCATGTACGAAGATTAGCCAAAATTTTTACACAGTTTTGTTTGTCATGGAGCAAATGGAGGAAGATAAAAATCAGCAATGGCATACATAGGAAGAAGAGAATTGTCTTTGACAACAAATTGAGGACTTGTGGGCAGCAATACTGTCTCTCCAACTCTCCTGCAGTCTAGGTGAGGAAAGAAATGGAAATGAAAAAAAAATTGACATTAAAATACCTCTTGTAGGAAAGGGAAATTCAAAATACAGTTAGGATTGACATTGCATCAGTTTTGTTATTATGTATTGCAAATTTTGTGTGATTTTGCAAGTCTTCTGGAGATTATATACCTCCAAAGACATAGTAAATCATTAGGCATGTTAGTG
Organism: Pinus tabuliformis; assembly: GCA_031772625.1. NCBI lineage: Eukaryota > Viridiplantae > Streptophyta > Pinopsida > Pinales > Pinaceae > Pinus > Pinus tabuliformis. The sequence continues at coordinate 786,193,188 of CM062812.1, read as the reverse complement.
GGAAAATATATACATAGATGACAACATTGATGAGGTATGATTTACATATGACCTTGATTAGTGCTCCATTATACTTCCCTGATGTACAGGCTACGATCTAGGTGCAGGATTTTTCTAATCTAAAAATTATCATTACAATAAATAAAATAAAAAGAATAAAGGTTAGGACCATGACATGGTCCTCCCCGCATCCCCCACCCCCTTCCCTTCAAAAGTATTCTTTCTCTATGCTTTGTAATAATTTAGGGTGTTATGTAATGAAGTGTTCATATTTCCATACAGTTTCTTATCATGCAACTTTTTCCAATTTATGAGGTACTCTATAATGGTTTTGATTCATAGGAGGAAGAGTGAATTAATAATTCCTTCTCATTCAAGAATCAACTTTCATTCATTTTTCAACTCTAGAAGCTTAATATTTGTTGTGATGTTGAGTCAAATATCCTTACTTAAGAAAGAGACATGGAAAACGGTGTAAAGGTGTGAACATGGCAACTCTTATCAACTACTTCTCTAATATTGTAGAGTCCATCATATTTCAGATCTAGTTTCTAATTCCCTTCTATTTGAGAGTGGATTGTTTATTGAATTTGATTCATAGGTAGAATCAATCCCCCACATCAAATGTCTTTCATTTTGATGTTGATATGTTTGTTGGTTCATCCTATTTTTATCCACTTTAAGGTTTTATATGTATTTGCAAAGTTGCTTATGTCTACTCAAGATGTGAGTCCATTGATTGTACTTTCGGATAGCCTTACAAGAAGATGAGATGTTGATAGTTGGGTAGCAATACAGAACTTGGAATAGAGACATGTTATCCATTATGTGTTCTACAAAATAATAATAATAATAATAAAGTAAAAAGTAAAAAAGTGAATTAAAAATAAAATTTTAGTTGTTATGTGATAAGTTGTATATACCACCATTCTACTAGAAGAGACACTTAAACCATTGGCATAAGTTTGTCTAATGCATAACAATGAAGAATCATAATCCTCCAAATATTTATTCAATATATCTTGTGTTGACTCTATATTTGTGGATGTTAAGCATAACATTTATTTATCCACGAGAAAAAATTATAATTGATATTTTAGAGGTGAAATCAAAACATGTGTCATCTATACTTTTGGCTCAAATAAAAGTATCTAGACTTTCTTCATCTCGTCCTCAAATTGCTTATAATATTATTTCAGAGGACAATAATTATAACTTACGTTGAAGGTTGTTCTTATTTTTTTCCAAAATTCTTTTTAGAATTACTTGTGAATCTCAAGTTTATTATCACCTTAGGTAAGCCATGAAGCTTATGAATTTCTTTCATAAAAACATTTATCACTTGGCCTACAATATAGGTACTTTACATGTAATAGCAATGTGCATATTTAGTGTATATATCCACCACCAAATAGTATCCTTTCCTTCTAATTTTCCTAGAACCATAATGAAATCTATAGATATTTATTCCTATATTTGATGGGAGGTGAGTAAGGGTTCAAGAAACACTAGGATTTGAATAGTTTCTCCCTTGTTTCTTTGGTATACTAAAAGAAATACTAGACACTCTTCCAAATATTTTTGAATATATTTCTTCATTCATTCCCAAAAGAAATATAATCCTTTGATATGCGTCAATTAACCCTAAATGTCTTAGCACGACAAAGTTATTGAACTCAATAAGTACTTCTTCTTTTTTTAATTCAATTTATGACATAAAAATATGTTATCCTTGTACAAAAGGATGTCTTCCTTCTCATCAAAGTTTCAAGAAAAACTCCCTTTTGTATTAATTTTATTTCATATCAAGTTGTAGAATTGATTACTAGCACATACGAGCTTCTTCCAACCATAAGTTGTAATGTACCTAGGAAAGATAGTATAGGGTAACTAGGGAGATACCCAAAGGGGATAATGAATGTAATTAGATCATAATCATGTGAGAAACTCACTTTATAGTTAGTGGGTAATAAGTATACCCACTAGGTAATTAGAAGAATTAATATAATAATGAGGGGTAGTTGTCATATGCCCCAAAGAATACTCATGAGCGATTATCACTACACGAGTATAATTGTATTGAGATGTGTTGGATGTTGTATTGTATATGTATGGTGTGTGGAGTGATTCATTCCATAAGAATTAATTAATGTCGTTACCCTACCTTAATAGTTCTTTCAATATTATTGTGTTCATTCTTCTATTATTGCATGTTTTCATTTTTTCATTGTCAATGTTTTCATATTTTTAAATATCAAGATTCCTTACAAGTGATATTAGAGCTCTTTTTGGGGCAAGGAAGTGGAAGGATGTTTTTTCTTTTTGCAATTTTCCAACAAAAAAGAGAGCATCAAAATTCATATCCATTCTTGTAGATTTAGGTGTATAATTTTAAGAAACTATTTGTAGATATGAGTTCCTCTCAAATAATACCAAATTTTATAAAAATTGTCCAAATCGAAGTAACATAAATGAAGATATTGCTAATATAAAATCAATTATTTTAGGGTTTCATAGTGAATGTGGCACATGTTGAAAAGTATATATCTTTGAATATAGTGTTTAGAGTTCCCCCATACTAATGTGAGTAGATGTAGAGTGGCCATGAAATTTCATATTTTTTTTCATAATAGAGATATTGATATGAGGGAGTTAGAGTTATTTCAAATTTGTTGCCTCAAAGTAACCCTAGCCACACAAAGGAGCTCCATTGAAAATTAAGTTTTTTTTTCAAAACTCTATTTATATTTTTTATTATTCACAAGACAATGTTTACAATGAAAATTGATCCTAGTATTGAATAGCTCAGAAACTAGATAAGTCAAATATCTCACTCATTGTAAATATAAATTATACCTTCATATAAAGCATGATGCTACCTTTTGGTGGGAGTCACTTGACCTTAATGAAAAAATTTCTACATTTTAAAATTAGAAGTTGAACATTTGTATTTAGATAGATGGTATTGTGCCATGACAAAGGATAAAGAGAGAAGCAAGTTTTTATTTTCATGTGAACCTTTTATACTACAAGTTCAAAGATGTCTTTAGTAGGTGAAGGCCCAGTTATTTCCATAAATCCTAGTAATAAGCATAATTTTATCAATGTTGACTTGGCTAAAAGATTATAGGTCCGTACAAAGCATATATATAACATAGAATTTGAGTGTCATCATGTTCAATTTTTTAATGATTTGAATATTTTACCATGGATAAATATGTTTTGCATGTATATTTTCATGCTATAGCTATGGATGATGTGACTATTGTTGTTGACGAGCAAATATACTTATGCTTCACTGCCAACTTCCTCAAATATCAATAGGCGGGTGAAATAATGGGATTGAGCCTGGAGTTTATCACTGTAACACCCTCTTCCCACATCTACCCAAGGAACCAGTCAACCGGGTAAATATGCGATGAGAGGCCACCATGATATGATTCAACCTCCTAAGTCACATTAAGGAAGTGGAATAGACAGAAATACACCACACAGACTTTCAACATTAGCTACATGACCCTCAAGAACCAATCCAATACTTTAGACAGATTGCCCTTGGGTCCCACTGAACTTTTGGACAACTTAAGCCTTGGTCGCTCTCATGTTAAAGGAATGACAGCGTCCAGAAACACAAAATTGCTCTCACAAGCTTGCCTACCAGCGACCAGAGACTAAGTTTGTCAGTGTTATGCCAGTGACTCCAGGATTTGAGCCACTTTTCAGGCCCAGAGCCCAGGTCATTGCCCAGAATTGAACCATCTCTTCAAAACAGTAAAATAACATGGAAATGACAGTATTAAATCAAGTACTTTTTAAGACCTTGGCCCCAAGCTGATGGCCAGACAAAGGTCGTCAACAGGATGATCGTACACATTCTACGCATGTACAATTCAAAGCATCCACATGCATGGGATGAGAGACTCCCCTATGTATATTACGGGCTCTCAACATCTCAACTGGCCACAACCCTTTTCAGGTGGGCTTGGGATTCCAACCATTATGTCCCATTGATGTGGCCATACCATTTGTAGCTACGCAGGCAGATTCGACTCATGTCTAGTTCAAAGCCAACAAGGCAAATAGATTCATTGATAAATTTCAACACATCCACTAATAGGTCCATGACATATTGGACATAGCCAATGCTAATTACAAGCAGCGACATGATCAACATCGGGTGCCACACAAGTTCCAGGTGGGCAAAAAATTTTGGCTACATTTGCAGAAGGAGCGCCTCGGTGGGCCCCACCGCAAGCTTCACACGCTTCGATATGGGCCATACACCACCAGCAAGGAATTAGGGGACAATGCCTTCAAACTTATTATTCCACCATTCCTTGGTTTGCACCTAGTTTTCAATCCTTCGACCCTACTTCCCACCGTTGTTGGACACATCCGACATTGTAGAACAACTCACACCAATAGAGTTAAACCCAGACTGCATGGAACAAGCAACAACTAATCACATCATGAACACAAAGATCAAGAAAACTCGACAAAAAAGGATCCAACTATATCGAGTTATCAAAGCAAGCCAACTCCTTCACCAGGGCAAGTCACTAGGGACCAAGTTCAGCAGAAGTTTCCTCATCTCATGGAGGAACTCAATGCAATGGGGACCATTTCTTCCTAAGGGGGAGGAATTATCCAGGTGTATATTGGTGGCCACTCGCCTATTCCACTTGGACCCCCACCATTGTTTCTTTCAGCTTTTCATTTTCCTTAATTGTAGCACAGTTTATTATTTTTGGCAGTTTTTTGGGTCCTAAACTTCCGGAGTCGTTTTGAGGCCCTAAACAACATTTTTTGGGGAAAATGGTAGCCAACATGGATTTTAGACCAATGTTGGCCATTCAAAAGTTGTATTCCTTGGATAGATATTTATAATGAGGTATTGTGCGTGTCAAACATAGATCATATGCCAAAGTTACAACCCCGGGAAGTTGATGTACCAATTTACCCAAACAGAGCCCATAGTTTGGCGCTTCATCTCCTAGGGTTAGGTTTTTTGGATGTTTAGGGTTTTCCATTATTTCTCAATAATAAATAGGCCTTTGATCCTCATTGTAATAGAGTTTAGATGCATGTAGCTGCCAAATATCTTCTTAGAGATAAGCTACCATCACCCGAGCTAGTCTTATTTCCATTATGTTTGTAAACATATTCAGTATTTGATATTAATGAAATGAAGTGTTATTTCTGTTACATCTCTGTATTTATCATAATATCTATAATTTTTTGCGTTCCTGTTTAAATCCAGATCGATTAGGGTCCTATAAGCAAGACCCCCTCAGTATTTGGAATCTGTGACATATGCAAGTGATCTTCATTGTAGCTATCTAAGGTTGGGTGGAGATCCGTTATCCCAGGCCCAGTTTCCCTGTAATTTTAAAAGATAAGTATCCTTATGTAATTGTTTAATTGTTAATGAAATTGTGATGCATTTTTGTTTGAAATGGATTTAGATTCTGGACTGTAACAGTACTACTAATCAATGAGTATGTGGATACACCTCTGTATGGAAATGATACTCACAGTTATGAATGAATAAATATATACATGCATATATGTTCTGCATTTTTGAGATGAATAATGTTGTTAAATGATCAAGCATGAGTGTGATTTTGGTTTAGATATGAAGTGTTATGAAAATATTTTGTTATAAAAACTAATAAGCATCATAATATGTAGGATTTACATGATAACAAGGGTTATGTTATACCCCAGATCTAGAATCTTGTCCTGTAGTAAATACTTATTTATATTGATTATCAACACATGTGAAAATAATACAAGGACATTATGAAATGCTACATGCAGTGAAAGGATCCATAAGGATATGGATTAAGAACCTGAAAACAATGGCCATAAGGCCCTTTCTATTAATATGAAGTGATTGCATAATAGTATTCTTGCTTAGTAGGGTTTGAGCATACACATGAATATTTATTCATCTAGCTATAACCCTGTGACTCTATACAAGAGGCGTCGTGTTAAAGCTGAAAGAGATATTCTCCCTTTTTAGTGTAAGGATAGCCTGAAACCTCTACATGAAGGCTTGGTCAGCCTTGCATCTTGAGCAACCTAGATGTTTTCCACTAGCCTCAAGGCATCGCTAGTTAGGCCTAGGAAGCCCTTGCATAGTGCCATGGATATCCTGGCATGTGGTAGGAGAGGTGGAGCCTTTTAGGAGTTTACTTCAGGTTCACAATAGAGTGTCGTTGGAGAGTGACTATGCCTGCATGTAGGGAAATTCCTGATTCTGATATGGGGAATATTGGAAGGCCAGGAACTCACTGGAGAGGCCTTTTCCCAAGCTCGGGAGGCGTAGCACTGTGAGGTGTGTTAGCAAGCCACTTTATTGATTGCCACTGTTGAGCGACAATGTCGTTCTTGATTTTTATTTTATCATTGTGGTAGAAACCTGATCAATATAACTAGTGAGAAGTGATCAGTGAGGAGCCGACTTGGAAGCTCCCGCAAAACTCGTTGAAATCGAAATCAAGTTTCTCACACAATCTTGACAAGGTTTCCCTAGTTTGGACATGGTAGGGAGCGAGTGTAATATTTAATGCGACGCTAGGAGGACCAAGATTTGGACTTATAGGATAGACTCGAGAAACCTTATAATTTAACTAGGCGAAACCCTAGCCATGGAAACTTTACATTGGCATGGCTTAATTCCTTTCTACCGCAATTGGACAAAGTTAGAATGACGTGTCCTAGAGGTGAAAAAAAAAGTCTAGAGAGTAGAAACCAAATGGTTTGTTTTTCATGTCGATCTGATTGACCGAGGTTATGTCAACTGGGATGAGATAGCTGATATGCAAGCTTGATAGTCTTGCCATTGGTTGGAAGCAGAGCCCACATGCCACATAGGGTCAGAAGCTCTAACTCGAAAGAAAAGAAGAATGCATCAAGCGGAACACCAGGGACGTAAGTGCGGGATGAGTTCATTTAATTCCACCCTAGAAGTCTCACCCCAGAGGAATTCTTGGTGGAGGAGACGAAGGTGCCAAGGAGGACCCAATGGGGTGACATGAGCCAATTGTGGTGGTAAGACACACGAGCCTAGTTGTATTTCCATTCGTGGAGGGAGGACCCACGACCAGTTCAACCAACAATTTCTAGCCTAGAGAAGCAGGTAGAGGAACACTGGGATGAATGAGTCAGGGTGACATGGCATGGATCGTCGTGTTAACCAATGGTGGAGCAACAAACCAATGGGAGGAGGATATGTGACCCCGCTTCACATGTAAGCCTGAAAATGAGGTCGGATGGTTAAAAAGGTGCATTATATGAAAATTTTTGGGAAGGTCAGGGCGGGATGATGTAAAGGGAGTGCACGACAGGGCCTGCACTGTTGAAAATATCCCATTGGTGGAAAAGAGGTCTCGCCTGATAGGTTAGCTTGCCACAGGGTTCTCGAAAGCACAAAATGATATAATAAGAAATGCACTAGGCAGATAAGTGGAGAAGGCCAAACCCCTCGACTGCCACCCATGCCAATGATAGCCTACCACGTAGAAACTAGATGATGTGGTAGGGCCTATTATTTGAGAAGAAACATCTCACAATATGGAGATCGGATTGAAGTAAAATTTATATCTCCGAAATCGTTTTGATGAGAGGAATGCAATGGTGATGGTTATATCTGAGTTTAGTGGAGTTAAAAAAATTGAAACTTTTACACCCCATTTTCATAACGACACCTTAAATATTGGGTATGCATAGTGGCCACCTCTTACTCTGCGTATTAGGTAAGGGGTGATGTTACAAAGTGGTATTAGAGCATCCCAGTTCAACACTTGGACTGTATGGGCTCTATCATGAGCAAGTGATGATTTTAGAATTATACAAAAAATTATGTAGGTGTTAACAACCAGTTGAAAAAAAATAATAAACCAAACTAACTAGGCATCAAGTCATTCGGTGACATGTTTGAGCAACCGAAAGTTAAGTTGTTGGATCGTCATTGATGATCTAATGGTGTGCAAACCCTCCCTTAGAGTGATGTCAGTGAGGAGGGGACCCCCCACACACACCATTGATTTTCTTGTTGAGTTCAATGGTATGGATCGTATCGCCTCCCACCCATTAGTGATGTCAACATGGCTTGACCCCCTATGCAAGCCATGGATCTCCCTCGAAAAATCTAGATCATTGGTTAAGGTTCATGGCAAAAGAATATAGGTGCCAAAACTCAAATTATTTGGTGGGCAAGGGTGATATCATCTGGTAGGAGTTAAGACTTTGTGGGCCATAGGTTACAATGGATGAATTATTTTTTTATTGAAATTACGTGCTAACATGGTCACTGTGCTGCAGGTAGTTGTATTGCAAGCCCTGTGAGGGCGGGACCCTGTGTTTAATTGGTTTCTTATTTATTAATGACACACTAATAATTTATATAGATTGACTGTTAATTATACACATGAATTATTAAATATGGGTTGCATGCTAACATGATTGTCTATCACAATAGAATTTCCCATGACAGAGCCGTGAATGCAAGATTATTATGATTTTTATTCAATTATTACATGCAAGCTTAACAATGTGTGTGGTTGAAAACACATCCGAAGCCACTTAAGACCGAGGAAATACAATAATGGTGACCAAAATGGTTGAGTACAGTTCTGTCAATCACAACATGGAGGCGACTGGGTCAAACATAATGAAAAAGAAAGAACAATTGACCAAGGGTGAGGGAATCACTCCACAGACTGGATGGACACCCTAAGAAGCCTGAGGGTTGAGGTGAGAAGATTTAAGGCCGATAATAAGAATATGGTAAGAGCTCAAGAAAGGCAAGCTGAGATCAATGCAGTTATCCTGCAATGTCTCTCGCATTGGCAAAGGCAAAGGCAATTTTAGATGGGACCATCATAGAGACATGAGGAGCCATCATGAGTCAGAAGAGAATATCAATGGAGCAGATGGTGGTAGGTCTAGGAAAAGGCACAGGCAGGGAAGCAAGGAAACTATTCTAGGAGATGTACCTTTGAGCACCCCAAGAGGAGGAACCAACACACAAGTACATCATCCTAGCATACCATCTAGTTATACTACCAAGAGGCACCACCATCATTCTCACCATTATCATCATCATCATTCAGGGAGTAAGGGAAAGGATAACATGCTTCAGGAGTTTAAGAAATCCATTCCACCCACATTTGATGGGGATATGAAGAAAGTAGAGGATGTAAACACTTGGCTACTGGGAATGAAGAATTTTTTAAGAATACATGAATATTCTGAAAATATGAAAGCTAGAGTCACCACCTATAGCCCAAAGGGAAAAGCAAATATATAGTGGGAATATTTGAAGAATGCTGGAGGAATTATTGAGAAAGATTTGACCTAGAATGCATTTGGAAAGATCTTTAGAGACAAATAATTGTCTGGACGCTATTATGGTAGCAAGAAAAAAGATTTTTATGAACTCTAGATGAGTCAATTAACAATTGATGAATATGTCACCAAGTTCTTAGAATTGTTGAGGTGTGTGCCATATCTCAAGGATGAAAAATCCAAAATCCATAGATTCATCAACGAATTGCCTATGACATTTAGAGATAAAATTGAGTTGCTAGAGCCCTAAACCATGAAACATGCTATCAAGAAGCTAGATCATTACTATGAGCAAGAAAATCATAGACCAAAAATCAAAGGCAATTGGAAGACAAAGAAAAATGCTAGATATAAGAGGAGTTGGCCCAAGAAAAGCTCATAAAAGAGAGAATATAACCACCCAAATCATACCAGACATTACCAACAGAAAAATAATGTTGTTGTTAAGAAAAATGTGCAACAATTGATGTCAACACAACCCAAGTTTGAAGGTCGAGAGCTGCTTAAACGCTGAACTTGTGGTGAGAACAAAAAATGAAGAGATTGTCCACATCAGCAAAATGTCAAACCAAAGATTTATAGTGCTCACTAAGAGGCTTGTATGGTGGGTGAGGTAGCTTGAAGTATGCGTAGAATTTATGTAGCAATGGAAAACCACTAGGAAGATCACATGCATCCATAATTGAGATGAAAGGTAAGTTGCATAATCAAGTTATTTCCATTTTAATTGATCTAGGTTCTAATTATAGTTATGTAAGCCCAGAGCTTGTGGACAAATGCAACCTAGTCAAGGAATTACATGAAGAACTGTGGCTTTTTTAGATAGCAACTTGGACAAAAAGAAATATCCTCCAATGAGTAAGGTCCTATGCATTTGAGCTCAATGACATGCCCACAACATCACACTTGAATGTATTTCCATTGGGTGCGTATGACATATTTTCGAGCATGGACTTGTTGTACCTGCATAAAACCAAGGTAGATTTCTCTAAAAAGGAAATCGGATGCTTAGATGAGCAAGGAGAAAGAAGAGTGCTGCAAGGTAAGAAAAATCCCATATCAGTAAGGTTGATCATTGTTATGCAATCCAAACACAACAACAAAAAAAGTATGCGTGTTGTTTGTAGTACAAGTTTCTAAGGACGAGAAAGATGACAGTGAAATGGAAGATGAGGAAATTGAGTTGCTAAGGAGGTATCCTATTTTGTAGTGGTATGAAAATGTCTTCCCAGTGGAGGTTCCTAGATTACCTGCTCATAGATAGATAGGTTTCTCTATTGATATGGTACCTATATCTGCAACAACATCCAAGGCACAATATAGAATGAGCATCCCAGAGTTGGTCGAGATAAAATTTCAGCTAAAATAAATGCTTGATAAGGGCTACATAAAGCTGAGTGTGTCTCCATGGGGAGCACCGATATTGTTTGTGAAGAAGAAAGATGTAACCCTTAGATTATGCATTGATTACCGACAATTAAATAAGGTGACCATAAAGAATATGTACCCACTACCAAGGATTGATGATCTCTTTGATCAGTTGAGGGGAGAAACAATTTTCTCCATGATCAACTTGAGGTTAGGATACCATCAAGTAAGAATCAAGGAAGATGACATTCATAAAATTACTTTCAGGACAAGATATGGGAACTATGAGTTTGTAATGGTACCTTTTGGTATTACTAACACACCTGCCATGTTCATGTTCATAATGAACAATGTACTTCGTCCATATTTGGTCAAGTTTGTCATTGTGTTTGTTGATGACATACTAGTGTATTCAAGGACAAAAGAAGAGCATGAAAAGCATTTGGCTGTCACGGGGGCTTCACTGACAAAAAAATACCATATCACGTGCATTCATATTGGGGAATAAAAAATGAGGAAAAAGTGAAATAATATATTGAGCATATAATAGGGGGGTAAAAGGTTTTTATATGTTGTATAGCAATATGTGTAATATAAGGTATTGTTTATACAATACATTTTCCAAGCGTAGGAGAAAAACAAGTGGGTTGGAGAAATAGAGGTTCAAGAGTAATGTGGGAGTATCGAGAGTTGAAGAAGAAAGAAAAAACTATGGTAATATTAGGTCCATAGTATCCTAATATTCAAACTTATGGCCCTAGTGTTGACATGAAATTCATGGTAATGTTAACTTCTTAAAGTAAAAGTGACATTCTCCTTTATCTTTCATTTTCATCCTTTTACTTAAATTTTTAACATTATCATGAAATGACTCGGGATGTTTGAGAGTGGTTCCGACCTCATTAGATTTCATATGGAAAAAGTAGAATTTTAGATCTCTCAAAATACATCAGGCTTATTAATTTTTCAAGATTTCAAGATTGGGGGGATGGAAATGTTTCCATTGGATTTTGTCATGTAATAGGGTATGAAACTCATATTTAATCAAGAGAACCAAGCTCTCTATGTACCTTGATGTTAGTGAAATTAGTTGTCAAACTCCTCTATCACGACCCTACTAAAAATGTACCTGTCACTCAAACAAAATCTTGACTTGACACACTACACTTTTTCTATCGTATGTTAGTGCTTAGAGGGTGATATTAATGACAATGATCCTAAGATAGGCAATGATTTTGATGATATGTAGGTATTTATTGTAGCATTATTTTTTTTATGCTAGAGGCCATTTAAAGCCTATTTGTTGGTGTATTGTCAGTTCAGAGATGGATTTCACTCGACTTTATTTTGGTTATGTGCACCCTTACATGCTATATAAATGAGAACTTGTAATTTGTGGACCTGTGGTTGATGAATTTCTAACTACTAGATGAATGATATTATATTTTTTAATCCATGTTTTTATGTTTTTTATCACAAATTCATCATTCTACATGCTTTTGTTGACATATATGCATCAACATATATAAAAATATATATTATATAAAATTCACTCCCAAAATCGCTCCCAACCTGGGAGCTTTTGAAACTATCACTCCTCGCTCTTGCTTCCACTCCCACTTCCTGCTTCTACTCCTACTTCCTGCTTCCACTCCCACTCTCTCTCCCAAGAAACCTTGCTCCAGAATAAGCATGCATCACATTACTAATACCTCTATGATCTATGTCTAATGCATGTGTTAATATTTTTTACCTGTTGCTTAGCTAGTGATCCTCCCAATGATGAGACAATAGAGAAGAAAACAAATATGGAACCTTCACCCTTTCCTTACATTAGTGATGAACAAGTTGAATAAAAGTAAAGGAGATAGTGATATCTACTATTTCTTGGTAGAGGGCACATGAATGCCACAAGCTATAGTGAAATATACTATTGTTTGGAAGAGGGTGCATGCATGCTAAGGGCACGCATGTCACACCTTGTTTTATTATTTTTAACATGCATGATCTATTGCTCTTAAGAGGGTGCAGATCCTTAGTCAATTAGAATACTTATGCATGAGAAATTCCCATCTTAGGTAGATGACACAAATATCAAGGAAGGGATGCATGCTTGCATGCTCTAGTTCATTTTTTGATGGAGACACACTTACTTGGCACTCTTACCATGCAACTATGGTGCACTAGGTGATCATATTAGGGCTACGATTTGACAAAGTCCAACCAGGTAGGAGTTTGCATGTTTCCATATTCATTGTAATTTCTCTCCTCTTCCTATTCTATAAGTGAGATGAAAGGTGTGCCATTGTGTTGGTTATCAAGATTTTGTTTTGAACTGTTGTAGTGTATGTTTTTCAGTATTCAATAGAATATAGATGCAATTGAGAGTTAAAATCTATGCATTTCCATTAATTTTTTCCATAGTATGTATTTGTAAATTAACCAACTTATATCTGCTTCTTTTTCATTGAAACTTTCAAGTTTTCAACTACCTAGTATTTAGGTTATTATTTCTAGGTGCAAAATATGCTTACCATTGTTAATGAGAATAAAGGGATATAAATATAAAGGGGTATAGAAAATGTTAATGAAAAAATGGATACGTACAATATCTAGTGAAAATATGGGCTTTTTAAATTGGGAAGGTGTATTGGGTTTGTATTGGTAGGGGGTTAAATAAAGTGATTTTTAGAGGTTTTTTCCAATATGTAGTCAAATTAGGGGTATTTTTTAGTATGCCACAAACGCAAATGCTATGTTAGATGTTCATTGAGTGAAGCTCTCGTGTTGGTTGTAGTACTACAACTAGCATTTGCACCTAATGTTGCAAAGGAAACGCCGTAAGGCATAGTGTGTGGAAGAATATTGAAATGTGAATAGGCTTTTGCGGGCTTTTTTGAAAGCAAGGGTCGATGAATTCGAGTTTTAATTTGAGGGAGCGATGCCTAAAACTGTTGAAATGGAATGCAAGTAGCCATAAATATGCATTGAACCTGTTTAGAGACCTTTGTTTGTAGTTGGTAAAAATTGTGTAGTTAAAGGTGAAGATAATTGAATGAATCCATGCGAACAACAACCGGGCACCCATATTGATTTGGAAAGGGCTATTTAAGAAATCATTATTCAAATGGGAAATTAAATTAATTTGCGAACAACAACTGGGAAAACATATTGATTTGGAAAGGGCTATTTAAGAAATCATTATTCAAATGGAAAATTAAATTAATATGAAGATATATTGAAAACATGTATTATAATCATTAAAATCAATTGATTTGTCAACAAAATATGTTAAAACCCATTGACAATGAATTGGTTGTGAGGACATAAACTATCAAAATGGTATTGATCTTGAAACATCCCTTTTTAAGTTTGAAATGGGAAACAAAAATAGTTGTGAGGACATAAACTATCGAAATGGTATTTGATGTTGAAACATCCTTTTTTAAGTGTGAGATGGAAAATACAAATAGTGTATTGTAACATCCTTTTTAAAGTTTGAAATGGAAAATACAAATAGTGTGTTGTAACATCCTTTTAAAAGTTTGAAATGGAAAACACAAATAGTTGTGAGGAAACAAACCATGAAAACGGTATTTGATCTTGAAACATCCTTTTTCAAGTTTGAAATGGAAAATACAAACAGTGAATTGTAACAAAAGAGGTTCGAGAAGGAATATAATAGTCTAAAGAACATTGTGCTTGTCATTCCATATTTGAAGTTGTACGAAAACATGGTGGAGGTAGCGAAGACCTGAAGAAGCAGTAATGGACCTGCAAAATGTATATTTTGTTAGAATTAGTAATATGTAAATCAGCTGCAGAAATTTATTAGTAATACGTTGCAGGTGAGTTGTGTTAAAATGAATCTAGAATGAATGGTAATGAAGTTACCTTTGCTATGGGGATTTATATATTGTTAGTGGAAGATGCATGGTGAATAACGGCATATTGAACACCATTGGAGGTTAATGCGCAGTTGGAGATGCAGTTTTTTTGCTTGCAAATCTACATGTAGTTGTGCAGGTATGTTATTTCTGAGCCCATGTGGCCTGTTGCAAAAGAAAGAAAAGGTTAGAATGAGATGTACAGATAATATAAAGACATTCTAATATTTGCTTATTTACTAATATTGATTAAAGTTGGTTGTTGTTGAAAGATATGAAAAGTGTGTTATGAAATAGAATGAGGTAAATAAATGGAGGAAACCTTTTGTTGATGTCAAAGTATGGGTTGGAGCAGATTATCTGGAGGCGGCATTGAACGGAGAATTTCTTCTGCGTGTTTTCTGCGAGCAATGTTTTTGTTGTCCTTCATTTTATTGTAACGATCGAAACTGAATGCGGGGTTAATCCGGAGATCTTGTAGAGAAGGCACTCTTGAAATAGCTGTGAATGTGAGACCTTGACGTTCTGTTTTTCCAATGTCAATTGTTGCTTTTGGAAGTGTCATACCATGAGATTTATGTATGGTTAAAGCCCAAGCCATCTTCAGTGGAATTTATGCACGACCATTTCTTTTTACTGCTGGAATAAGCAAGTGAGTGGGGTTTCTTTCATCCCAAGGAGACCCAATGTGCTTGGGAAAATCTACGACAACAAATGTTGGAATTTGTGGTGGTGCAGTTAATTCTTTGTAAAAGATGGTTACAATTTTTCCAAGGGAACCATTAACAAGACCGGCTGAAACCCAAAGGTTGGAAGTCAACATAAATTTTTCGCCATTGCATAGCAATACAATTCGCTCAAGTTGCTCGTCTTCAGAGGAAACACTGGAATATGTGTTTTCATCTTCATCAATGGATCGTGCGATAGGAGTGTTTAGAGATTTCATCATTTGCTTATTATGGACCATTGTTTGAGCATTTGTTGGATATAGATGCATGGAATCATGGAATGAACATATCTCTTCTTCTGATAAAAAGGAATCTGTGCGCGACATGAGTACGTTGTAGTCGTCGATTGTTGGATTTGCATCTCTAATGTTCTGGAGAATGTTCCTGAAAGTAACCTGTGCGATGTCGTCGCCTTGTTGACGAAATATTGTGTCTAATGTGATGAGTGTGTTGAAGGTGTTCCACAGTGCGCTTCCGTGGCTCGTCCCTGCATATAGAGGTATGTCTTTGACAGGTGGTAGCTGACCGAGATCACCAACGAATATTATGGAACAACCACCGAAAGGAGTGTTTCTTTGGTGGGGAAATGCCTCGCGAAGACATTCATCAATATGGCTGAGAAGCTTTGGCCCAATGAAGCTCATTTCATCGATTAGTATGTATCTTATATGCCTAAGTTCTTCTTGGAATTTTGCAAGAGCATTACCTTCTAAGGGCATAAGATCCTTTATAGGAAGGTGCAAAGCAGAATGGATTGTCGATGCTTGTATGTTGAAGGCAGCAACCCCTGTAGGGGCGAGGAGCATGATCGGTGAAGGTTCCAGGCTTGCAAGGCCTATGAGCATATCTTTGATGCAATTAATAAGGAGGGATTTTCCCGTACCAACAGTGCCTTGTATTATCATTCTGAGAGCGGGTAAATAATCCTTCCTAGCAAAATGATTAAAAATAATATTTAGAGCTTTTCTTTGCATTGGAGATAATGTAGTAAGGGTCGGCAGGGTATGTTGATGTGTTTGAAGAATGCGGTGGATGGAGCGGCTATTCTCAATGAATTGTATTGCATTATTTTGTAGATCCAATGGGATAGTGGTATGATTCCAGTTATGGGTGTCATCAAAGCCACGAAGACCAAGCATGTCAAGGTCGTTTATGAGAAGCTCATTTGTAGGGTGTAATTGGGAAAGTAATTCCCATTCATTTATTTCCATGGTGTCTATTGGATTGGCTTCATTTATAGTTGAGGTATCATTTGTGACAGATTCAATATCAGATAGTGTGCGGTGTTGATGCCAAGGATTGTAGAATGGACGAAATGTTTGCCAATTTGCGATGAATTCTGCAACAGAATCTCCTATATCTTGTACGATATGGCGAAAAGGTTTGTATAGCATAAGTTCAACCCTGCAAAAGTCAGCGTAGCAAGGTTCTGTTGTGGATGGTATGGAGGAGTAACGTGGTATGACCCGAACAATTGCTTTTGTAGGCCTTTGTTTCCATTTTTTTGTTTTGCGATGAGGATCATATGACCAGGATCTTGCCAATTCTATTAGTGATGTGGACTCTAGGGTAGAAGGGCGCTGGATATATGTATCTATGAAGTGCGGGGATGTAGTGGAGGTGGTGTTCGCATCATGAAGAATTGCAAAATTCATGGAATTGATATGTTGGAATGTCTAAGAACGGATTCTGGTAAAGTCATTCTGCTTAAGCTTTATTTGGGAACACAGAGGACTGGTCGATAAAATACCTGAAACGATTGTAAATACATTAGCATTTCCCAAAATAAACAATGCCACCATTTTTGTTACACATTTTATGTGACATATATATTAGCATCTCATTTTCTGTCTAACTATTCTTTAGTGTGGATATTGTCTATAAATATCATTTACTACATTCTTTCATCTTGTTTTGATAACGACTAATTTAAAATTGTCAAAGGCTAGATTCCATGTTTTTAGCTGTCACCCAAGTGCAACAGTTCCATTTTAAGATCTTAATCAGATGTTTTTCTCATATACAACTTAGCAGGTTTAATATTCATCAAGGTTCTTCCTTTTCTTTGTGACCTTTCTGATATAAAAATCTAAGCTTCCAACTTCCAGATGTCTTGAAACATTCCTTTGCCTCATGCTATCCTAGAGAAGGATATTGAGCTAGATTCCATGTTTCTAGTTGTCACTCAAGTGTCTGTACATTAGTTCCAGCTTAAGATCTTAAACAATTGTTTTTTCACATGCAACTTAGTAGGCTTGATCTTCATCAAGGTTTCTTCTTCTTTGCGGCCTTTTAAATGTCATTTGCCTCAGCTATCTTAGAGAGGGATACCAACTATTTTGAGTTAGATTACCAGATAAGACGAGGACCATCTTAGGTTATTACAAATGTGAATAACAATCTTTAAAAGAACAAACATTTTGCCTAATAAAAAACCTGGAAAAAGAAGATCTGAAATAAAAGTAACCCTCAACACAAAAATTTCATCAATATAATAGGCACCAAATCCTAGTTCATCACATAGCAGAATTCACGTTTAATTTCAACCTCAAGGAACATTATATAAATTCACTTCTTAACCTCACTGAACTGCTAATCTTGAATTCTCTGAATCAGTAGAGCCCTCTTGTTTTGAATTCATTTGTGTTGATTATTTAATTGACCCAAAATTTGTGTAAATTGTATGAGCTCCTGTTTTTTGTCCTTTAACATGCTTCAGTACAAGAACGATGGAGAGTTTGGATAAGGTTATTCATCTACAGTCTTGATTATATAGATGGGACGAAATTCCTCCAGATCCACCCCATGGTCATTTTAGGATTCAGAACAAACGGTCTCCTAGAGTTTTCAACTTGCTCAGACACATCTACTGTTAATTCATGTAATTCTGGTTTCTGTACCCTGAGATACAACACCAAAACTATTGTCCTTCTTCGTCTATCTAAACTAGTTTTGAATCTTGATAGTTTTCTCTTGATGTTATTCCATCCCTTCCTCAAATCTCCACAGCAATTTGGATTATGTATAGGAAGAGATGGCCTCTGGCTGATCTCTGAATTTATGGTATATCTAACCTGCCCTCTGCACATCTGCAACTTGGGGTACATCATCAATGTGCATAGGACTCTTATAACCAACAACATGTAAAGGACTCATCCAAGTTCAATTATTTTAAGTGATGTGATGAGCTCTATTCTAATGACTTCTAACTTTTTTATTGAAGCTAAACTTTAAACAATTCTTTTAAGACTAAATTCCTCTTAGTATAAAGAATTCATCCCATATAAATTCCCCTCCTCGATCATATCTGAGGCATTTGATTTTTCGATCTGATTCATTTTCAACCAAAGCTTTGAAGGCTTGGAAATTTTCAAATGCTTCATATTTATGCTTTAGAAGACCTATCCAATACATTCTGGAAAAATCATCAATGAACAAAATAAAGTATTATTCTCCACGAGGTGACTTTTTCCTTGTTGGTCCACATAAATCAGTATGGATAAGTTCAAGAGGCTTACTAGCTGACCCTTCTTTTTCCATGAAGTGAACTCTGGTTTCCCTACTGATTTGACATGATTTTCATATTATATTTTCCGGGATGCTGATATCTAGAAGATCACGAACAACCTTGAGTCTGCATGCCTTTCCTATTTGAGAAAAGCTTAGATGTCCCAATCTTCTATGCCACAGTCAGTTTTCATCATTTTTTCTTAGATATAACTGTTGTTGTCCTCCTTTGGGTATGTATAAGTTGTTTGGAGTTCTTGTACCTTTGATCATGGTCTCTCCTATATCAAGCTCACGAACAACACATCCATCGGATCGAAACACCACTTCATTTCCTTGATCACACATTTGACTGACACAACAGGTTATGCTTTAAACCATATACATACATAACATTTCAAGCTTTAACATTTACCTTTTATTGCAGATGGAGTGTCATTTCCAAATGAGACATTCTTTTCCCTTTCTAAGGCATTATATGAGTGAAGTTTCTCTTTGTCACCTATCATATGTTTGGAGCATCCATTGTTGATGTACCATTGATTTTCTTGTCCTTCTACATACAAGGCTATACCACATCTTTCTGTTTGAGATTCTTTCCCTCTCCATATCTTGGGATTTAATGGCGTTTGCTCCTTTTGAGGTGTTTGTCGAAATTTTCTCCTGCATTTAGATTCTTCATGACCAAAGTTGTTACAAATAGAGCATTCTATTTCATTCTTAAGAGGAGAAAAGTTATTATCGGAACTTCTCTTGATCCCTGTTACATTCCTTTAATTTCATGCTTCTCTAGTCATGATGGTTTTGTAAGCAACACATTGAGCAGCTTTGTGCCCAAAATTATGACATGAAAAACATTGCCCATTAAAGAAGTTTTTGCTACTATGGAATATATTTACCTGTTGATTGTAGTTTCTATTGATATTCATCTTTCGAGAAAATTGAGTATGATTTGCCTAAGGTTGGTTGTGGCTTCTATTAATATTCATCCTTGGAGAAAATTGAGTATGATTTACCTGGTGATTAGCTTTATGCCTTTGCTAACGATTGTCATACTGTTTGCTGGTCTTTGCTACATCAAGATAGCTTTTGGTGGAGGTTGACAACTTCTGTGATTGAGATGCTTCTTTAGTATATCCAAGACTTGTCTTTATTAGAGGAGAACACTGAGCTTTGATAGTTTTATTTAAAGTTTTTGATCCTTTAGAAAATCTAAGATTGAGAGATTTTGTTTTCTCAAGATATTTTCTTAGACACATAATTTCAAATTCTAGTTTTTCATTGTGTTTTTTTCTTCAGCAAGTTGGCATGTCAAGGTATCCATGATCATATTCTTTTCTTCTAAACAAATTTTGAGTTTACATATTTCTTCATGAAAGTTTTCCTCTTCTAAGGCATCCAAAAAATCATCATTGTCATAAGCCATGAGAAGTCTATAATCATCACTACTAGATAAACCATCACTATCCTCTTCTAAACTATCCCAAAAATCATCTCTATCATAAGCCATGAGAAGTCTGTAATCTTGACCATTTGATCTTCATCAATATTAAATAAACCATCGCTATCTTCATGAGTATAGTAACTCCTTCTATTCATAGCTTGTTTCCTATTCCCTTTTGCATATTCCATTCCTTATTCATATTTATCTTTATGAGGACATCTGGCAACATAATGACCGAGTCTACCACAGGAAAAAAAATTGAAAGGTAGCTTACCTTTGAACCTTCCATAACCCCATTGAATCTTCTTGACAAAGTTTACCTCATCTTCTTCATCTAAAATGTGTCTTGATTCATTGTGTTCTTCCTTTTCTTTTCCTTTTGCTGAAGCTTTAAATGCGGCTTCTCTCATATTTGATGGACCTCCTTTTCTCATCTCAAAAGCAGTTAGGATTCCGTGAAGCTGTGACATAGTGATATTCTGTAGATCTTGTTTTTCTTCTATGGTAGACACTTTTGATTCAAATTTAGCAGACAATGATCTCAACATTTTCTCAACTAAGGTAACTTCCTTTATTTCTTCACCCAGATTCTTCATAGAATTAACAACCTCATCTATATGTAACAAGTAACTAGCTATACTCTCATCACTAGCATCTTAAGAGTTTCATACTGAATTCTGAGAGTTTTAAGCTTAGCACGCTTTACCTAAGAGTATCCTTCATAGCTCTGAATGATTTTGTCCTATATCTCTTTGGCTAATTTGAGCTGCATGACTTTGACAAACTCCGATTGTGACAAACTTCCCAATAAAGTATTGACATCTTTGGCATTGGTTTCATATTTCTTTTTACCTGCCATGTCTGTAGGAATTGCTGTTGGAAATTTATATCCTCCTTCCACAATTTCCTAGACATCTGTTCCAAGAGATTGTAGATAGGATGTGGTTCTTATTTTCCAATGAACAAAGTTGCTCCCATCGAATATTGGTGGTCTGATGGATCCCATGCTTTCGTGATTATTCATCTTGATGGATATTCCTTCAAGCGATCAAGCTTCTTCTGAAGGACCTACTCTGATACCAATTGTTGGAAATAATATTGAGAGGGGGGGCGAATTAGTATTATCAGATCAATAATTTTATTTCTCAAACATATATATATATATATATATATATATATATATATATAGATACGCTACTTTAGTTAAGTGAACTAGCATGTATACGCAACTGTGATTAGAGAAACCAACGTATATCCAGAGAACTTGTGATTTAGACAATTTATCATGTTTTGATCTTAAACCAGTACATCAGTAACTTATTAGACAATGCAGTAAAAGCAGAATAAATCATCACACATAAGAAACACACATGAACACCAATATTTAAGGTGGAAACCCAATGTGGGTGAAAACCACCTACTACTGTCGTCTCTGTCTTCTTTTAATAATAAGAAAATTTGTTACAATATTGTAATGGTGCAAAATCATGCCAGTATGCAGGCTTCTACCTGTAGAAGGTTACAACCTTCTCTCGTTCTCCAGCTTCTACTGGAAGGGAGCTACAACCCCTTAGCTCTTGTACTAGCCAATATGATTACTAGTATGTAGGTGCCAGCCTACCAAAAACTCCACTCTTTCACTAGGGACCACGTTTCATGAATTTTTAGACTGGATGATCTTGGCACATATCAAGACATATGAAGACCTTGACTCATCAATAACCCATCAGAAATTTGGAAACTCAAACTTCATCAACCAACATGCAGTTAATCTGAAATAATCAAATCACTGTCACCAGAACACTGTGCTGAACCCAGAAACCTACATCATCATTCAGAACCAAAGGTACCCTCAAAAACCATGCATCAGAGTGTATACTCTATTTGGCTGAACCCAAGCTGCGTGTATATGCTACTTCTGTTAACCAAACTTGCGTATACCTCCAAAACTACTGCAAACATAAACTTTTGAATCAAGTTTGTACCAATACTTAATATCTACTATCAACTTACATAGCTTTACACAAGCAGTGACAAAGATCACTTCTTCTCACTTATACAATCAATCAATCAAATACCAACCTCCTTATTCATTCAGTTTTACATTCAAATCTAAGAAGACTTTATTCACAGACAACAGTAAAATAGCAGTAGCAATAAATCAACAATACTAATATGAGAGATCAGTCATCTCTGAACATCAAGTGTTTCTTTTGTATAAGCTACTTGAAAGAACAGAACCTGCATGTATACGCTCTTTGGCCGAGACGAACCTACGTACAGATCTTCAAATATTGACTCAAATCTTTGCTGCAATTCTAGACTTTACACAAACCCAGATCATGGTAGATAATGGATAAAACAAGTTCAAAACATTAGACCTAGCCTCAACCAATATCATATCATTCAAGAATAAGTCATTTCAGGTCTCATGATCCTGATCCAATATTGAACTCAACGTGCACATAAATATTTCAGATCTAGTCCCAAACATAACCCTGCAACATAAAATATACTTCATATATAAGTATTCCTTAGAATCGTATTCACTTGCACACCTTGGCCTAATTATCTTCTCCTCCTTATATATTTTTAGGCCTTTCTCAATACCTTGGACCAAAACCACTTAGGACCAATACCTTGGACCAAATACCTAGGGTCAATATTCCAGACCAAATAACTTGGATCAATACCTTGGACTAAATACCTCGGACCAAAACCTTGGTTTTTCAACATATACGTGCTTTTCCTTCTGTGAAAGTGCGTGTATACGTATACGCACTTTTTGTTTTGGACCAGCGTGTATATGCTGTTTTGACTAAGTGGACCTGTGTATACTTCTTAAATTACTTTACATCAACCTTTTCCTTTACCTTATTTATTATGATTAGTAGATCTTAGTTCTATCTTCCTGTTATTCTATACCAGTGCCCTGTTACCTCTGAATAGACCTGTTACAATGTAATTTTCCATATTACTTCTGAAATGATTCGTTTGAACTGCCCTGCATTTTGTCACATCTGTAAACACAACTGTCATGCATTCTGTTACATCTGATATCTCTCCTGTAGATTCATCTAGTTACATAGATTCATCTCGTTACCATATACAAGTGAGTTGTTCTACTACAAGTGGGTTGCCATCAAGTACAACACATACACCATAATGCCAACATCTTCCTCCTCTCTATATAATTCTGAATACTCTTACTCTTTACTATTCAAATTTTCATTATTGTTTGGTTGTTAATTGTCCCTCATCAGTTCGTCATCTGAAAAATAAAAGTTCTCCCTATCTCGCTCTATATTTTCCCTAATAAGTGGTGGAATCCCCTTGATAATGACATTCTTAAGGTGTGTTAGCTAAATCATCAAGGGTAGTAATAACCAAATCCTTAACTAAAGAAACTAGAACAACACAATGAGTTATCTATTTCGAAGATTTCTTATAAGGAAGAACATAATTAACAAGGTGTAATCTAGGAGCTCTATCAAAATAACAAATGATAAGATGAATCCTCTAAATTTTCTCATAAGTAACCCTGTAAGCACGCTTTGGACCTTAGTGAGATGACTTTGATTTCTCAAATATATGGGTTGGAGTCAGACTCGGAGAATTACTCCCTTGAACGGAAGGTCTCTTATGTGAATGAGTTGATTTATTATCCATATAAAGGTCAACCCTCCTTTTAGTGCCAAAATGTTGACATCACTGGAAACCACCAACATACAAGTGGTCTCACCGATATGAAGTCCCAAGTAGAACTGACACCATTTGAATTAGAAGCCCTATATAGGACACAGTCATGACTGCCATAATCTTAAATATTTTCCTTGGATGCAATAAACAACATAAGAGAGTATGCATATACTTTCGAGATAACCAGGTAATTTAGCCTTGTGAAGCACTCAATTGCAATGTGAATAAAGGTTCTTTCATAGATGGAAAAGAGAAAGTGAGTCTTTAGAAGAAGAGTAATATCACTATCCTAATAAAGACCCACACATTTATCTAAAAAAATCGTTAATTATGTTACAAAATAGTTCACAAAGAAACATTGATCATGAAATAAAGAAATGAACAATTCAAATATGTATACTAAAGCCAATGAAATAGTTCACTTCCCTTAGTATATATAAACACAAACATACACCACAAACAATGAAATAATAGTTTTATAACATTCACAATATGTGCATGAAAGTGTGTCGGATTTAAGAGCTTCAAACCATTAATTGAAAGTTCCAAGATACACAATTACAATGATGCATCACTAGCCCCAATAGTGGAACATTAAGGCACTACTTACTCCTCTCTAAGGATGATTTTCTCACCTATGCCTAGCTTGAGAATCCAAGGTGAAAATTCCTTTTCTTGAGCTACGAGGGTTTATTTACAACAAATGAGGTGACCTTTCACCTCCCTTATGACTCTTGACCTCCCTCATGGTTCTTGAGCTCCCATGTTACTTTTGAGTTCCTACATGAATCTTCGACTTTCCAATAAATCTTTACATTCCACGTGTGATGCTTGGGTTTCCACACATTTAAAATTTTCTGAATTTGATGATTACAAAATTACATTCCACTAAAATGTGGCAAAATACATGTTTATGTCAATGGTCATTTGGTGACATGTGACATGAGACTTTGTTGTAATGTGTCAATGTTAAGTTATCTTCTCTATTGGTGTGCCTTTAACTCTTCATGATGGATCTATAATTTATTTTATCTTCACCCTCCAAAGGGCCTCAGAATTGTATTGAAACATTCTAAATCATCACAAGTCACTATCCATTTATGTCAATGGTCATTTGGTGACATGTGACATGAGACTTTGTTGTAATGTGTCAATGTTAAGTTATCTTCTCTATTAGTGTGCCTTTGACTCTTCATGATGGATCTATAATTTATTTTATCTTCACCCTCCAAAGGGCCTCAGAATTGTATTGAAACATTCTAAATCATCACAAGTCACTATCCATTTGTCGTAGTTAAGAGTTCCTCTATCGTTTACATGATGGTATAATTATGTTTCAGCTCCACAAGTTGTCTTAGCATATCTCCTTGATGACCTCCTTGAACATTATCTACCATTTTAGGATGAAAGTACCTAAAAATAGAGCTCACTCATGGGAAGAGAATATTAGTCCCAAAATCACTTGTTCTACCTTATGTTCATGCATAATATTGGGTGTGATGGGACAATGTGCAAGGTCTGAGATAAAGAGGCTTTCTAGTGTGTAATGCATAGGATCAAGAGGAAATAAGTGAAGGATTAGGCACTATGAGTGTGTAGTGCACAATGGAAAGGGAAGAGGAGGCATTCTTAGGCATAGTATATAGTTTCAAGAGGTAGGGATGATAGGCTTTCCCACAGGGAATGCACAATGCATAATACTTGAGGAGGAGGATCTAGGTACTATTTAGTTGACCACTACAAGGGTTGAAGGATGACCCTACTATCCACTAAAAGTTCTTAGTGCATAGTGAAGGCAAGGTTAGTTAAGGCATTACACAGAGGGTAATTACAAGTAACAAGAGTGATAATATTAGGCACTATAACTATGCAATGCACAATGGCTAAGGAGGAGCATCTAGTAATTGCGTAGGTTTCCACTTGAAGGGTATAGATATGACCCTATTTTCCACTAAGAATGCACAATGCAAAATCCAAGACAGAGCTCATCAAGGGTTGTGCAGTGGGAAGGTGTAAATAGTAAGGTTTGAGGGTCTGTGCTCTAATGTTGCTCAATGCACAAGGAGGTTGTCCTCAAGATGACATAATATGAAATTCTATGAGGTAAGGGTGTCATCACTAAAGCTTAGGAGTGAACAGTGAGCTCATTACTTAGTGAGAAATTAGTGTGCTTACAACTTGCGCAAGATGATAAGGCGGGGAAAATATCCATCGCTTTGACTATGTTTGAGATCAGTGAGACAACAGTGTAAGATTAAGAGCATATAATAAATCCTTAACATGATTAGATACAAGTGTGGTGGTTACAATACATGCCTTTGCAAGTGCCTTTACAATACATGCCTTTACAACACAAGTGTCAAATACAATGAGAAAGTGTGTTATGCCATGGAAGTGTGCCGAGTGCATGTTATTATGATATATGAGATGAAATAATGCAAGAGATTTCACTAGAACTTCCTCTTAAAGGTGCCCCAAGACTACCTCTAACAAAATATGACACTTCAAGATTCTTTGAAAAGTAACTTCAACAGTTAGAAAAAATTGAATAATAATCATGGAACATCTTAAATAACTTGTGACAAACCCGGATGCGGGTGAAATTCAAGAGCATTAATGGCGAGCCGATGGAATGACAGCGCTCGGCCCAACCAGATGGTGGCCAACGCACCATCCCAAGCTCAGTTAAGGCATTTGTAGGCTCACTTGAGGCAAGCGCAGGTGAGCCTGCATGAAGCTTTTAATGGCCGCTCAAGCCGAGATACAAATGTTGTTTGTATTAACATGGCACCCATCAATCCCTTAGTCTTCCCTCCCTCCCTCAGAATTTTCCCACTCCATGCTGGCAACCCCTGCAGTAGAACAATTACAGGAAGTCGATGTTGGCTTATGTGTTGTATTGACTTTGGAAATGGGTATCATTACTCCCATTCTAGGCATTGCCCTTTGAACCCTGTCCAGGAGCCCTCTGTGCATTCTCTGCTTTCTCTCCAGGCTTCCAATTCTTCTGAACTTCTCTTCCACCACATTTCTATGGTTTGTCACTGTATGAGGAGCCGCAGAGGAGGTAACCGAGGTGGTAGCGCTCACTCATAGGCAGCACAAAGCTCTGAACCACCACCACCACCTACCTCTCTACCTCCTCCTCAGGCCAATTCTCCCCCTCCTAGCTCGCCTCGCAGACACTTTCCTCACACTTGCAGTGGCAGGGGTCGTGTGCAGGCTTCAATGGCAGAGCAAAGAGATTTCCGGCTTCACGCTGCGAATTTCCCTCTGCAACCCAATCCAGCCTCCCACTCGACTCAATTCAGGTTCCAGAGCAACCTGAACCAGCCCATCATCACTGCTAATGTCACGATCATTTTCTCAGAAGAAGAAGATCAACACAGTGC
The DNA here is from genome assembly GCA_031772625.1 of Pinus tabuliformis. Taxonomy (NCBI): domain Eukaryota; kingdom Viridiplantae; phylum Streptophyta; class Pinopsida; order Pinales; family Pinaceae; genus Pinus; species Pinus tabuliformis. The sequence continues at coordinate 786,165,809 of CM062812.1, read as the reverse complement.
TCCTGTGCGAAACTCTGCAGAGCAACTTCAGGACAATCACAACATGGGTGTTAGTCGTGGTTCTGAGCAGCTCCTGACAGAAGAAGGTAGGGGAGCTCAGCGTGGAGGATAGCATGCGGAAGGCGATAATGTAGACGACACTTGGCAACCAGTTGGCAGCTCCCTCGGAGCCTCAATTTCGATGGCAATTGTTGGTAGCTCGAGCGGGACCCTCTAGGCAAGGGAGACTCTAGGTGGTAAGGCAGAAGGTGACATGGTGAAGGAGTATTAGGTTTGGTATGGGAACGCATGCCCCATTGTTGAGGAGCCTCCTGACCAGGATGTCTCCATGTGATGCCACGTGGACACCCACGCGCCATCTCAGGGTTCTGCTGCTGACGGGTTGGGTCCAGTCTCTTGTTGTTTTGATTTTTGTCTACATGATAGGAAATTCTGTCTTGTTTTCAACTGCTTCAGATGGTGTTGTTTCAAATCTTTATTATGGTTTTGTCGATGTTTTCCCGGTCTTTTTCTTGGTTTTTGTAATGCTAAACTAGTTTCCCCAAAGATGGGGCAGTTATGATACTCATAAGGAACTCTGATGTTCTTGGCTGATGTTGCAGCCTCATTGTAATTTTTTTTTTTTTTTCCTTTTAATAGAATTAGCCTTACAGAGAAAAAAAAAACTTGTGACAACATTTCACATGGACAATAGGAGGCTACAAATTTTGAAAGTAGGAAAAATTTAGATGGGGTTGTAGTAGCTACAACACTAGTGTATCTAGGGTTTTAGAGAGCTTGAAATATTATAATAGTTTTAGTTTTATGATAAAGTTGAAGTATGTACATGTACACCGTTCTTATCTCTCTCTCTCTCTCTCTCTCTCTCTCTCTCTCTCTCTCTATATATATATATATATATATATATATATATCTGAAGTTATTTATATTATTTTAGATTTAGTTTTTCTACTTTCATTGTCTTCCATGGTAAATTTTAGAGGTGAATTATAGCCCAAAGGCGAAATTTGAGGGTTTTTACATTTTAAGAGGGCGATTTTTTTTATTAAAACCATTTTCATATAGTTAGCCCCAATTTTACTTAAAAAATAATTAATTTTTTTATTTTAGCCCAAATTAAAAAATGGGGGATAAACTAACTGAACCTTCATTTGGCCTGATTAGCTCGTTTTGGGAAATCATATTCCCTTCAAATCACCAAATTTTGATATTTGCCTCTGGTTTGGGAGATTAAAATGATTTAATACCTTACATTGGTCACAATTTTTTTTAATACCATGGGCCAATAAGACATGCCCAAAAACCATCTCTCATTTCACAATCAAAATATTTATAAATATTTTATCTGAATTTAATTTTATAACATTTTTTAATTAAATCTAATAGGAAAAATATTATAATTACTTTTAAGATATATCTAAATCCCTTATCAGGTTCAAATATATGAGATATAAATAATAGTTATAAATTAAGATCCATTTTACCATATAAGTTAGTCTAATAATTTTGTAACCATATTTAAACTTTATTAATAAGCACATAAAAATTTAATACTTATAATAAAAAAAAAATTTAACCATGGATATTCACCCCCACTTTACCATGGACATTATTAGGTTGTGAACATGCTTTGTTGCAATACCATGGGCCAATACCATGACTTACCAATACCACATGCCCAAAAACCATCTCTTAATTTACAATCAAAATATTTGATAGTTTTTTTTAATTTAATGTTATTACATTTTTGGTATGGAAAAGATATTGTAATGTCATGTTATGTTATCTAAACATTATGACTCAATCAAATTAAAAAAATAATGATTAATTAATTAATTAAAAATTAAAATATTTTGACTCAGTGAAATTACATAAAAATAGAAATTACATTAAAAAATAAAATTAATAATTATAATAATTAATAATTAAAGATCCATTTTAACTTTGGATCTATCTAGAGGTTTGATATTTAATAACCCTATGTTAAAATGAAAAGTCTACATTATTATTTTATGTAAAAATTTTAGGTTATTATTATTTTTTAATCAATTTTTGTTGAGTAAAGGTAAATTTGAAATAAAAATAAAAATAACTCTATGTAAAAATGAAAATTCTACATTATTATTTTTTTATTATATCAAGAGATATTTTTTTGTCCATTATTGGTTTTTGAGCTCAAGGTTTATAAGAACCCATGGTATTCATGTGGAATACAGTCTATTTAAAGGGGGGAATTATACCATCCTAAAACCATCTTCTCATTCTCCCTCTTTCTCTTTCTCTCTCTCTCTCTCCCTTAGTTTTGATTCACATTTCGCATTAGCCTTCACTGTCTACCTCTCAAGATTTGTCGATCTCTCAAGGTTAGAGGGATGGATCTTGGCTCATGTATATCTAAAGAGAGGTATGCTATGAATTCTTAAAGTAGTATACTTGGATTTGCAAAATGTAAGAATTTTTTTACATAGGGATATCTTAAAGTAGTATACTTGGATTTGCAAAATGTAATATTTTTTTTACATAGGGATATCATTTACTTTTGATTATGGTCTTGCCTATTAAGTGCCCATATTCTTCTTTTGATGAGTTTTGATTATGGTTTTGATAAGGTGCAACGTCTATGACCCTTTCCTTTTAAGTGTCTATATTCTAGTTTTGATCAGGTGAAGCGTCTATGACCCTTGTCTATTAAGTGCCCATATTCTATTTGGGAGGCATCCAAGGATGTTGTCATGTTTTGTGAAGTTACCAATGGTTTCTGAGCTCCAAGTTTATGAGAACCCATGGTATTTCCCATGATATTCATTTGGAATATAGTCTTTTTAAAGGGGGAATTAAACTAGCCTAGATCCATCTTCTCCCTCTTCCTCTGGGTATCCCCTGAAGCCCTCGGTTTTGATTCTCATTTCCCACTCACTAGGTTTTGATTCTCATTTCCCATTCAGCTTAACTAAGGATGGATCTAGGTTGGTGTGTATCAAAATAGAGGTATATTGTGAATTCTTAAAGTAGTATACTTTGATTTGCAAAATGTAAGGTTTTTTTACATAGGCATATAGTTTATTGGATTTGCAAAATGTAAGGTTTTTTTATATAGGGATATGGTTTACTTTTGATTATGGTTTTCATCAGGTGAAGCATTTATGACCTTTGGCTATTAAGTGCCCATATTCTACATATCACTTGGGAGGTTTGCATAAGTTGATCTTGATTGTGAAATCCTATTCCAAAACAAAGACATCTATCCACTTAATTAATCTTTTTTTTTTCATTTTAAAGTAAAATAAAAATCAATAATATGAAAAATCAATTATGGGGCTGAAAAAAGCTAGAAGCACTAGTAGTTGTTGGGAGATTTCAGGTTTTCTAATATCATGAGATTTTTTTTTTTTTTTTTTTTGCTTTATATTTTATAGTTTGTGTACAGTAAAATATGGTATATTAACAACTTAATCACTTTCTATCTTAATGGTTAATTTTTTAAAATTAATTTAAATTATAATTAATTAACTTGATATAAAAATTATTGATGAGACAATATTATATAAAGGGAAAGTGATTTGATAATTATAATTATTGTGAGTGAATTATTATCTTCACTTTCAATTTCTGAATTGAGATATAATTAAATTTGTAATGGTTTATTTATATAATCATCACTCAAACATGATATTTTTCCACAAGGAGGTCACTCACAAAACATAATAAATAAATAAATAAATAAATAAATATATCTATATATATATATATATATATATATATATATATATATATATATATATATATATATATAGATATATATATATATAATTCCAAAACTAAAGAGGTCATTTCAAGTCACAAGGGTTTGTCTATCATATATATATATATATGAAAATTAACCATCATGTAATATAATATTATGTTGACTCCGTTAAATTAAAACATAAATTATTATTTTAATATGATAACTATAATTATTATTTTATATGTATCCTTAGAGGTATCCTAAAGTGTTGTTAGATTCTAGCTAGTTCATTTTTTATCATGTTAAGGAAACAATCATAGTACCTAAGGTGACCATGTATATTCATTTTAAAATTTAAATATTTTGTAATAATTTTTGTCAATATAGTCAATTTTAAAACTGAAATTCACTAAGCAAAATCATAACAACACTTATCAACTAATCTCTCTCAAAGATACATCTCTCCCTAGACTTTTGTAATTAATATACATTTAAAAAATAAATATTCAAAACTGAAAACTAAATCTCTCCTTAGTTTCAAATGTTATATAAAATCTTTTTTAATTAGTACATATTTAAAAACTAGATATTCAAAACTTGTTTTTATTCACACCGAGCCAAGTTTTCCAATGATGGTCTAAAATCCAAAACCCTAGTAGAAAAAACGATTCCTTGCCACATGATAGGCTTCTTTGCGCTCAGATTGCTGGGAGGATGATACTAAGATGTAAAAATTGGCAATTCAAAAAATACTGTAAGATAAAGAATAAATAAGTTAATTACATTATAATTTTTTTGAGTTGAATTGCAAGCTGCAACCCTCGAAATTTAACAAAACATTACTTAAATCATGATCAGGCTATTTACCTGCTCGCAAATAGTAAAATCTCATCTTCCTTCTTAGCTCTTGCGAATATATGTAGGGCTCTACATTTTAAGGACGTCGCTTTGAAATGTTGAGAATTTTTTCAGGGTAGAAACCTCTTCTTTGACTGATGTGAGGGGTTCTAACTTATTTTCGGCTAGGGCTTTGCATTTTGGGGTTTCATCTTGATACATAAAATTCCAAGGGAGACGCGGGCTTATTATCATTGTTTTGCTTGGTTGCAGGAGTTTTAAGGCTGATTTCTATTGCAAACCTTTATGCGCTATAACCTTTCGTGCTGATTTTCACCATGCAGATTTTATTAATATGTTCTTTTAGTATGTTATGTTAGATTTTTTTATGCTTTTTGGTACTAAAAAGTTTTTGGTTTGGGAATATTGTCGATACAGTTGGGGCATACTTAATGATAGACATGGCTATACCTGTACAATTTGTTACAACAAAAAAATGGGAGAATTCTATCTCCAATACTCATATTTGTTCATCTCCATCTAAATATAGGTAGGATGAGTAAAAGACATTTCACAAAATCCATGCTCTAACATAGCTACTTGGAAACTATTTTACAAACTAATTATATAACAAGATACATAGATAGATCATTCCTATTTTTTCAATAGGCCTCAAAGGAAGTACCCAAACTCAACAAGCAAGGATTGTAATCCCAATGCTTTGTTCCATTTAAATTCTTGTTCTCACATTTCTTTCCCAGATTTCCTCCCTCTCATGACTGGCATAGATCTTAATGTTTATTTAGTTACACTTCCATAAGTGAGAGTTCTAATGTCTACCTTTGTTACCCCTAGGCTGAGGGAACATCTTCCCTCACTATCTCTAATCATTGTTCCTCCCATGGATTATTAATTTATTGTTTCACCATTTTTCCCTTGTATTTCTTCTCAATTTTTCCATTTTCACCTTTTTTTATTTTTTGCACTTATCTTCTTCATGTCAATTTTCTAAAGACTTATTGTGCCTCATTTCCCACTCCTCTCTCATATATTTATATTCCAATACACAAGAAATATATTTATATTCCATATGAGTAATATACATATTTCAGTCCTCAAGGGATTGCTTAGAAAACAAGCCTCATAGTCATTACAAGAAATACTCATTATGAGTCCAACACATTGTCACATGTAGGATTTCTCCCTACCACCTGCGCTAAACCTAATTGACTTTCCATGAGAAATATATTTATATTCCATATAAGGAATATACTTGTTTTGGTTCTTGATGGATTGATTAGCAAGGCTTCAAGCCATTACAAGAAATACTCATTACGAACTTTGTTAGCCCTTTACAAAGCCTTTATTATTCAATGAAATATTCGCCAAGATCTTAGAGGATTTTATAATTCAATGAAAGATTCGCCATGATTTTACAAGATAATATAATTTGGTGAGAGATTCGCCAAAAAAATATATATATACATATTATATTATTGATAAAATCGTCTTCCATTTTTCCTATGTATCATGGGGATTCACCCATTTATTATATATATAAATTTAGGGGGGTTCTTAAAATTTTCCCTGTTGTCTTCTTAAATAGGTAATTTCCTACATTTATTGTTCATGTTCATTTAACATATGAAGAGCGAAAATTGTTCAAATATTGAAAAACATATTGAAGATAATAATGTAAGGTCATTACTATAAATTTGTAGTAATGTAATTAATTTCATATATGATTTTTTCTTGTAAAGGTGTGCCCTAAGGGTTAAAACTTATTACTATATATTTAGTATTGTTAGACATATATTGCCAAATGGAATGGGTTTGAAATGAATTGAAATATTTTCCTATGTTCCATGTTGTAATTTCTATTCTAGATCAAATGTAAGGTTGAATATTCACATGTTCTCAATCTAAGAAACACCTAATGTTAGGCAAAACCTTAAAAATGCATCATAAGATATAATTCCCAAATTATTATAGCTACTTCAATATTTTGTCAAACTCATTATTTTATGAGTGTTTTTTATGTGAATAATTCAATTTCCAACTTGAAATGTTCACATTTTAGGGCATATATGATTTTATTTTGTGAAACTTATATTTTCATATCTTAAATAAATAATATTTCTATGATGCATCATTATTAATAAATAACAAATTTTGTGATAAATTCTTTCATATTGGAATAAATATTAGTCAATTCCCGAATAAATATCTATGGAATAATTTGAATATCCATTTCATGGAATTGTGTGATCTACTAGTTGCATTATGACTGTATTTGCATCATTTAGATAATGTGTAGCCATTGCGTTGGGCATTATAGTAGTAATACTAATTAGTCATTACAATTGCTAGAGTTTTTTTCAAATATAGGAATATCATTATTTTTGTGTGGGTAAAACGCCCATGGCGGATTTGAATTAGATACCTTTTTGTATGGAGTACCTTAACAAAACACTGATTCACTAACAATCCAAAGCTCCATGGGAAGTAAAGGAATGTGTTTTTTTTTAAAGAAACGGTTAAGGGTTTTGCATTAATAATATTAGATTATGGGCTAGAACCCTTACAAGATCTTTCTATTCTCTGATAATGTAAATATTCACCAGACCATACAAAATTAGTCCCATCTCTAGGTCTTCATTTCTTCCCTATTCTAAATATATATATTTTTATGAATATAGAAGATCCTAAGTATAAGAAGGTATTTACATTACAACATATATCAACAAAACGTTTTAACTAAAACCAATAAACCTATCCTTAGTTTCTCCCATCAAAAACGTCCAACACTAGGATTTTCATTCCTCTATGAGCGAAGAGGTTCTTATTATTACTAAATACACTAGGGACAACACTTCCATGAGAAAGGTTAGCATTGAAAACCATAAAATTCTCTAGAATTGTAATCAGAGTGATGAGTGAAATAACTTCCTCATGAACCAGAATACTCAAAAGTCAGAGGAACTTAGCTTCTAATACAAGTTGTGATGACTAGCATTGTATCTCATCCATGTCATCCTCTTGTTTCCTAGAAACCCTCACAACACCTCAACCAAATCCAAAAATTTAATAAACAACAAAACAACATTAAGGCTCTCTGGAAGACAATGAGGTTCTGCCATTTCAGGAAAGGACCATTAAACATGACTTGAAAAAGAACCAATAAGCTTAACCCACACCCCAAGACTAGCAAGGTACGGCTTCCAAAGCTTTTTTTGGAGTTCCACCTAATCTATTATATAATTGGGACTGAAACATTGCCATGAGCCCAAAATCCTCTAGAGGATGATGAATAGGCTGATGATTGAAAGTGCAAGGTGATGAAATCAACTCAAGTCCAATTCTCAAAGAAAGAAGCTCCATAACCATATTGAATTCCAGTTGCTCCCACCAAATATGAATTAAATTCTTATGCTTCATTTTGTAGATGAGAGGAAATATTTCAAGACACGTAATAAGGTGCATGGGACACCTAGAGGAAATTTTTTAAGGTCGACGTTAGAAAATAATACATCTCCAATTCCCAATACCACTTAGCCTTTTAACAAGAGCCATAGACCATTTAGAGTAGGTGGAATATGTCTCATCCCCACTTCGAAACAAAATTCCATATGTTTCAAAATTTGAATAAAAGTGAATATGTCTTTTAACTCTCCTCATGACTATGGTATATAAATGATTTTGAAATTTCCTTGATCCAAATATAATCTTTTTTTGCCCAACACAGAGCCTTTATTTTCCAAAGTGTTTGCCACTGAATTCAAATGTCTACAAACATGGAAAATATCCATATGCTCAAACTGAGAGGCAAGTAAGAGAATCCTTTGGAGAATAAGAGGGAAATCAAAGCTCAACTCCATCATAGCCTTGACAACCTAACGAATTGTAATCATTGAATCAATGAAGACTAGAATAATGTTAAATTTTATTTCCAAAGAAGTTTCTAGACCCTTCCATAGAGCAAGAAACTCCACTTGGTTGTTTGTCGCATGACCAAGACCCCATGAAAATTGTGCCACAATTTTTTCATTGGGGTTGAATAATGCCCCTCTTTCTCCTACCTCCCCCATAAAGGAACATGATTATTAAAATAACAAATATGATGCATTATGTAGGATAGTTGACTTCCATAATGATTAGTTATGCTACACTAGAAGCATCAACATTCTCCACCATGGAAACCATTCCAATTTTACTCGAAAACCCTTTTATTATCTTTAAAACAAAAGAAAACATAAAATCTTAATTACATAATTTAACTAATATATTTCATTTAATATGAGGTATACAATGCCATTTCCCATTCCTTTTAGCCTTAGAATTTTATTGTTTGTTACAAGGTAACCATTTCATACTTTGAGGGTGTTAGTGCAGCTTCTCTTGGATCTACATTTATAAACTTGGCATTGTTTCAATTGTTTTTTGGTTTTTATAATAGAAAAATAACTTAACTTGTTCATTTTATTCACATAAGTTAAGAGGAATTTTTTTCCATTTGGGTTTATCTTAGGTGGATGGGAGAAATAATTGTTGTGCTCTGCACCTAGGTTTAATTCTTGCAAGCCACATGTTGAGGTTTGTTATAATGGATTTGTTGTTGTCGAGTCTGATTAGTCCCTAGAGGGTGAAAACATGCATGTTCCTCATATGGAATATAAATATATTTATCATAAGGAGGGGAGGAAAGAAAAACACATGAGATGTGTTTTGGTTTTTGAATTCCATTACTCACATTATTAATGTTCTCAATTTATGTTATAGTAGACATCACAATGATCAATGTAACAAACTATGATGATGTAAGACAACTATACGTAATCAAAATTTGTTTTAATATTGTTGTATATGGAAATATCTCTTAATCGATCAAGTAACCAGTAATTAGCTTGCAACCAATGCAAATAGGTTTCTGTGATATATTGTGTTGTTTTCCATGTTACAAACATTTCGAAGATGATACATAGGGAAAACCTTACATTATTAAGGCCATAATGGAAGACGACAATAAGGATGAAATCCATTAGAGAAATATACTTGATATGAGCTGAAGTACGTGTCACTTGTGGGAGTCGAACCTACGTGGGGAAGATGATAATCAATCCTCGAGCCACTTGAAATAAATCCAATTGTATGTTAATGCGTTAATTTGGTGGTACTTTGGATAAAATAACCAATGCCAATAAAATCCGCCATGCCAATAAAGATTGAAAGCGTTGTTTATTATATAATCTCTTCGATAATAACATTATTTAAATATATGATATGGAATAGTTGTGCACAGGTAAATACCTCATTTAAAAGTAGAAGTTGGTAGGAATAAGAAAATTGACCGTGGATGTTGCCACATACATAAATAATTATTATAATGATGGTAAATAATGAAAACGATAGTAATCACAATAATATATACTGAGATGGAAAACATCAACAAATACAAAGTCATATAGCCATATAATGTTGAACATTGTTAAAAGTAAAATATTAAAATTTGTTTGAAGAATAGATATCAATGATATACAACACCTTGGTATTCTTTTGTAGCAAAAGTTTCTCCTTGGAAATTTATTTAAAATTTTTGAAAATGGATGGAAGATACTTTCATACTTCTCTTCATTTTGGAGATTTAGTTTAAGCCACAATTTGTTGTGACTATCCCTCTTTGTTATGTATCTAGAGATTCCAAGATTGGATAGGACGAGAAAAGGTCCCACTCCCACCTATATTTTATGTATCATCCTAATAAATACATTTATAATATGAGATATTGCAATTTAAAAATTGGTAGCATAATTAATAAAGGAAACTTATGAAGATGAGAAATCACGACTCACAAAGCCAAAGCAACTTAACATATTCCATTTATTCCAATATTATGTTATACATTATGTTAGAAAGAAATCTAATACATCCACTTCTAGTTAGAAGGTTCTAAATAAATCTCATTTTACATGAATTTATTGTCTTAATATAATCTTTACTTGAACACTTATTTATATATATAAAAGTTTCAATTATAATTGTTTTAAGTTTTATTAATTTATTATTATATTTTAGACTATTATTATCACTAACTCTTTATATATATATTAAAAAAAATATATAAATTTTAAATAAATTTGTATTTTCCAATAACTCTTTACTTGAACAGTTATATATATATATATATATATATATATATATATATATATATATATATATATATATTAAAATATATATATAAATTTTAAATAAATTTGTATTTTCCCATAAAAATTTCAATTATAATTGTTTTAAGTTATATTAATTTATTATTATATTTTAGAGTATTATTATACATATATTCACTCAGTCTTTACTTGAAAATAAATATATATATATATATATATAAAATTATATAAATTTTAAATAAATTTGTATTTTCCAATTATGATCGTTTTAAGTTTTATTAATTTATTATTATATTTTAGATTATACATATATTCCACTCAATAACACGGACCAGCCTTTGCACCATTAACATTTATTCTCACGGAATCATTGTTATGCACACCCAGAGAACTGAAAAACGGCTATCAAAAAAAACTACAGGAATATCATAACTTATAAATGAGTTAGAAGATGTTTTAATGAATGGCAATTAAAAGATTGGTTTAATGAATAGTAATTAAAAGATTGGTTAATAATAAATTTGAACACAACGGTCCAAAAAATCAAGCATAAAACTGAAGCATATCCTACTCATTATATACCCTAGGCATGATGAATGAAGACTGAGAGGGGCGCGCCTGGTGAATGAAGGATGAGAAGTATCTGTGATCATTATATAATACAGCGCATGATGAATGAAGAATGAGAGGGGAGGCCCTGATGAATGAAGAACGAGACGAGGAAATTCACGAAAGAATAGGAGGTGATAGAAAACAGCAGCGCACGGAAATGGTAATTTTCAGTTCCCTTGAATTTGTTTTTCTATCTCTCTGTTTATTCAAATCGTTAACCAGGGAAAGGCATTGAGTAATTTTATGTAACCTCACAATTTGTTTTCTCTGTTGAATCTACAGGTTAAGCATGGGTGTTCTTTCTCTCTCAATCACTCTGTCTGATGTAAAGTTGTCTGTGTCTTATGGAGCGCTCCATAAATGTTCTGTGTCACTTGTATGCATCAATGTCATGTGTAGTCTTGTGGTAAATGTTTGTCCCGTGTAAATGTTTGTTTTGTGTCCTGTGTAAATGTTTGTATTGTGTGCTTGTGAATTGAGAGAGAAAGTTCAAGCTGAGGAGAAAATGCACTGGTGGTTGAAGGGGCGACTTGATCAACAAATAATGCATTCAGAATGAGTGAGTTCGGAATATTTTCTTGAATTATTTTTAAATTCAGTTTTTATCCTTTTTCTTTGTTTCCTTTTCTGATGAGTTGAAATTTTATATACAGGAGCTGGAGCAGTGTTTCCCGTGCTTTTGCAGCAGAGAATGAGGAGTTTGTAGCTTTTCTTAACCACCAGTTTGCAGATTCAATAGAAAATCAAAGGTTCCTAAGAATCAAGGTGAGTACAGAATATCTGTTTCTGGGTGCAGTTTACGAATATCTGTATGATTTATTTCTATTTCGTAACAGACTTCTCTTTCAAAGAGTATTACAAACATTCTTTAATTGTAAATTTTATATATAAATGTTTATAATGAAATCGAATTACGCTGAGCGGGTTCTAATTTTTTGGATCTGTATTCTAAGGTTTCAGGAATTTGTGTGTGGAGTCTATGAAAAGCAGAGAGAACACAATCAGGTTAGGTACAACCAGGTTAGGTTAGAATCTATAAGGGGATTCAATTTTTGGGATTCAGCTCTTACATCCAATTAGATAGCCCATAGGCTCCATATTTGCCAGGTTAGTATTATTTCCCGTTCTTGGGTATAGTGGGTTTCAGGAATTTGTTTGTGTGGAGTATGTGAAAAGCAGAGAGAACTCAACCTTGGAAATGATCAAGCCTTTAATTCCCACTTACCAGGTTAGGTTATAATGTAGAAGGGGATTCCATTTTTGGATTTCAGTTCTTACATCCAATTAGATAGCCCATAGGCTCCATATTTGCCAGGTTAGTATTATTTCCCGTTCTTGGATATAGTGGTCAATAGTGCTTACATTTAAAATATAGAGAACGCCCGTTTGGGCTGTAGTTCAATTTTGTTTTGTAATGTTCAATATTGTTATGGCATTTTCTTGATATATTACTATTTCAATAGAGACCCATAATTCTTTCTTGAAATTACGGGCACTGATTGAGAACAATAACCAAATACATTTGCTCTGTGAGAAGATCTTTCTAGAGTTGATGGGTGAAGAGGGTATATATATATAAGACCGAACCTACACCATATATGTTTTCAAAAACTACATTTATACGGTGAAGATACTATTTCTATTATGATTTCTATGGTCATCCAGAGCATCATCTGTTGTCATCCTTGCTCTATGAAATTTCTGTTTGTGAAGATTTTTCCATTTCCATATAGAAAATCTACCCAGCGAGTGCATCTCTCTCTGTCAATTTCAGTTAGGATGCTCTCTCTCTCAATTTCAGTTAAGATTTTTGGTGTTCGAATTATTTACTTCTTCCTTCAAGCGAGAACCGTTTGAATTTAGTACCCTGAACACTTGATTTTAGATGTAAACTAACTTTCACCATTGGCTCGCAATTTTTATGTGCGATCGTCCTTATGATCTGTGCTGGAACATTTTATGAGGGTGGGAATTCTTACAGTAAGTGGTGGTGCGGCCGTGTTGCTCTATATTGTGCAGGCACGATACTGCTCCTAGTCGCATTATCGCATTGTACAAATGTAGAGTTTTATCCTGTCCTTACATTGTGTGAGGGCAATCTTGGGAATCTTTGAAGATATGCGCATTTTAACTAATTCCTTTGGCGTACTCTTCTTTTTAGGGCTTTGGTGTAGTCCTCTTCACTATCTCCAGTGCGTGCGATGAACATTGTTTCTCCATATTTTAGCAGAACTTAGCTCATCACGTTTTCGCTTGTATCTTACTTTCATATTCCCCTTGTATTCCAGTCTCTATTGCACCATTTCTCTGCCATTGTCTCAATTGCACCATTTCTCTGCTGTTGTTGTTGCTTTGACAACATGCTCCCATTTACCTTGACTCTTCAGCGACTATGTGATAACTCTATCATAAAGTGTATTGACGATGGCAGTTTCACTAAGCTTTGATGCATGTTTGCTTAGTTCTCAACAATGGTGCGTAATAAACAAAAGAACCCATCACATCATATTGTCCTAGCGACCATTGTCTTTCATCGTAGCATTAGTATGGAGAGTTGAATCCTTTAAATGAAACCTTTAGCATATAATCACCGTGACCATTGGTATACTTTTTCAATGTGTCAATATAAACATATAGTTTTGAAGGATCTTGTTGTATCTCTTGCGTTGTTTACTTCATGTGCTATTGCACTGTTGGTTCTTTAAATCTACATTAAATAATATATACACCCTTTGCACAATTTCTCTAATTACTATCAATACAACTTTTGGTGAGCCCTCATGCCTTTTGTATTGCGAATGAAATGTCATATTAACTCCTTCAATTTGGTGGCGCGATGGAAGGTAAATCAAGATTTAGGGATCACAATTTGATTATGCGAATAGAATCTAGCAGGAGCAGGTATTTTAGCAGTAAGATAGTCTGATTTTCTCCTTTATCGTGCGCTAATGCGACTATATTGGTGCACTAGTGGTTTTATCGCATTGTAGCATCCTATATCCAATGCATTTCTAAAAACAACACCTGTTCTGCATCGATACTCATCGCCTGATACAACACCTTTTCTGCATCGATACTCATCACCTGTTCATCCATGTGTTTCGATGTTTCACCTGTTCATCCATGTGTTTCGAAGTTTAGCAAGTGTTGAAAGCCCACAGTATAACCGGTTATGAGATGAACCCTTCAGTCCTGTTGAAAGCCCACAATATAACTGGTTATGAGATCAACCCTTCAGTCCTGCGCATGCCCAGTCCCACCCAGAACAAGATGGTAGTATTTATTTAATTAGGACAGATGATCATATGCAATCTGAATGTCATGATGATGAGATAAGACAATCATACGACTTGACAGCCATCTCCGAAAACCGGTTTCACGTGGCAACAAACGCTTAGATAATCAATTATTCCCTTTTCCTCTCTGTTATTAATAATTATGTAGTTTTATTAATTATATATGAACGTGTTTTCTCTTTCAACGTTTATTTTTTAATCAAAGTTTCCGTTGCAACATTTATTCTTACGAAGAGAAATATATTTACCAGAAATGTGTTATAGATTTAGAATCTCAAAAATAAAATATACATTGTGTTATCATATATTTTATTAGGAATGGTTATTCATTATTTTATTTTAAAACATTTAATTGTTTAGAAATTTATTTATTAAAAAATTTTATTAATAAAAGTATATTATTATTTTTGACAAGTAATAGTTAAATTTAATGGTTATTATATTAAATTTGTAAATTATATTATATTTTTATCACTTTACATAAATGTTTTTTTTCAAAATATTTGTCATATATTATGGGTATATCATTATATATAAATATAAATATATTATGATTTATTTTTATTTTTTATTATTATTATGAATGGTGCATTTAATTATGTTAAGAGTTGTTAGGAAATATTTGTATACTAATAATATCATTTCAATGTTGTATGTTGCAGAAAATTTATCGATACTGAAGTTGCTCCTGAGTAGTCGAAGACATTATCTATTTTTATATTTTGTAATGTAGTAATTAGAATAAATTGTATAATTTTTTTTTGTTTAGATGGGCCCATCAAAGAATGTACATGAACACAAGCTATCATTAATAAAAGGAGTAAGCATTTTTTTTTGTGGAGGGGAATTCAACCCCTCCAAAAGGCTCTTAGGAAGGTTAAATGGTAACCCTCCTTTGAGTTGTGTTCCTTGTGCTCTTGGTTTTCATGATCTTTAATTTATAGTAACTCCAATATGCGCGCGCACACACACACATAAATTGTAATCATGTTTCATCTTCCAAAATGGCAAAATCATTTTTATCCACATAAATCATTTAATATTTTTTTCAATATTTTAAACATCTTCCCCGCATACACACACTAATGACAAAATCACTCTTATTCACATAAATCAGTGAAAATTTTTACAATGTTTTAAACATCTTCCCCAACATGCACAGAAATGACAACAACAACTAACAACTATTCCCTAAATTTATTTATATTTTTTAATTTCATTTTTTTAGAATTTGTTATGATTTTTTTTAATTATAATTATATATATATATATATATATATATATATATATATATATATATATATATATAATGTTATTAGAATATTTATATTATATTTTTCCCTCCTTTTCATATATATAAATAAATATAATTTCATATTTATATTGATATCTTTATAAATTTAATTTAAATACTAATATATTATTTATAAATTTATATACTAATATATTATTTATTATTTAGAGTATTTGAGTTTGTAAATATTTAAATAATTTTATTATTTATTTGTAGAAATTTACTATATCTAAATGTTTATGTATTGGTTTTATTATTTATATACCTTAAATATATTATGGAATGTTTACTATATATATATATATTTGGGTTATAATGTATGCTTTGTATTCTTCATGCTTTGTATTCTTCATTTTGCATGTATATGAATGTATTGTTTTTAATTTTGAAATATTGTTTTATTAGTTGTATCTTGATAGTTAGAATTTAATGGTTAAGGTTTGTATTTTTGTATGTATCAATGAATGGGATGTCTACTTCTATATGTTTTATTGAGAGTGTTTGCGTTACTTGTATGTACTTCTTTGGAGTGTTTATTCTTCTATGTTTATGTATGTATATGCATGTATTGCTTTTAATTTTGAAAAATTGTTTTTATTAGTTGTATCTTGATAGTTAGAATTTATTGGTTAAGGTTTGTATTTTTGTATGTATCAATGAATGAGTTATCTACTTCTATATGATGTGAAGTGCTTATTCTTCTATGTTTATGTATGTATATGAATGTATTGTTTTTAATTTTGAAATATTGTTTTTATTAGTTGTATCTTGATAGTTAGAATTTATTGGTTAAGGTTTGTATTTTTGTATGTATTAATAAATGGGATATTTACTTCTATATGATGTGTGTGAATGTATTATTGAGAGTGTTTGCATTACTTGTATGTACTTCTTTGGAGTGTTTATTCTTCTATGTTTATGAATGTCTGATTTTGCATGCTTTTGGGTATTCTTTCATTGTTTATTTGTATGTATATTCTTGTATTGTTTGAGTATGCCTTGAGTGTTGGAGTGGTGGTTTCCTTGTTTGTGTGTATACAAATGTATTTTCTTGAACCTTTGCTTGTATTATCTTGAGTGTTTTTCAATATTCCTTCATTATTTACTTGTGTGTGTATTTTTGAGTATTTTTGTGTATAGAGAGTGTTTACTTGTATATGTACGAATGTATTCTTTGGTATACTTGTATTCTTTGTATGTGTATGAATCTATTCTTTGCTACATTTGTATGTGTCTTGTTTAATTTTATTCTTTGTATGTGTATGAAAGTATTTTTTGTGTGTATGAATCTATTCTTTGCTACATTTGTACAAGTTTTATTTAATTGTATTATGTGTATTTGTATGTGTCTTATTTAATTGTATTCTGTGTATTTGTATGAAAGTATTATTCGTGTGTATGAATCTATTCTTTGCTACATTTGTATGTGTCTTGTTTAATTGTATTCTTTGTATGTATGAATCTATTCTTGTCTACATTTATATGTGTCTTGTTCAATTGTATTCTTTGTATGTGTGTGGAATTATTCTTTGTATGTATGAATCTATTCTTCGCTACATTTATATGTGTCTTGTTCAATTGTATTCTTTGTATGTGTATGGAATTATTCTTTGTATGTATGAATCTATTCTTTGCTACATTTGTATGTGTCTTGTTTAATTGTATTCTTTGTATGTGTATGGAATTATGCTTTGTATGTATGAATCTATTCTTCGCTACATTTGTATGTCTTGTTTAATTGTATTCTTTCTATGTGTATGGAATTATTCTTTGTATGTATGAATCTATTATTTACTACATTTGATGTGTCTTGTTTAATTATATTCTTTGTATGTGTATGGAATTATTCTTTGTATGTATGAATCTATTCTTCGCTACATTTATATGTGTCTTGTTCAATTGTATTCTTCGTATGTGTATGGAATTATGCTTTGTATGTATGAATCTATTCTTCGCTACATTTGTATGTCTTGTTTAATTGTATTCTTTGTATGTGTATGGAATTATTCTTTGTATGTATGAATCTATTATTTACTACATTTGATGTGTCTTGTTTAATTGTATTCTTTGTATGTGTTTGGAATTATTGTTTGTATATATGAAAGTATTATTTGTATGTGCATGAAATTATTCTTTGTGTGTATGAATCTATTATTTGCCACACTTGTATGTGTCTTACATAATTGTATTCTTTGTATGTGTATGTGTCTATGAATCTTTCTTTGTTATATTTGTATATATATTATTTACTTATAGATATATGAGTGTAGTTAATGTGAATATATATATATATATATATATATATATATATTATCCAGAATATTAACTTAAATAGATTTGTGAAATTTCTATTATTATTATAAGTACAATTAATATATATATATAATTCCTTCATCAAATTTTTATTATTTTGTTTTTCATTTTTTAAATTCTTTCCCCTATCTTTACATAATTGTATTCTTTGTATGTATATGAACGTATTCTGTATGTGTCAATGAATCTTTCCTTGTTATATTTGTATATATATTATTTACTTATAGATATATGAGTGTAGTTAATGTGAATATATATATATATATAAAATCCAAAATATTAACTTAAAAATAGATTTGTGAAAATTCTATTATTATTATTATATATAATTTTTTAATCAAATTTTTATTATTTTGATTTTGTTTTTCATTTTTTAAAATTTTCCCCTATCAAAATTTTAAAGAGTGATAATATTAATTTATCATTTTAAAATAAAAAATAATATACATATTACAATAACATTAAAAAGTACATAATATTAGTTTTTCATAGACAATTCAATTCAATTATGCAAACCATGAGACTCAAGGTTCAAATCCCTTATGAAAGAAGTAACAATAGCATAACATTTATAATAGCATCAATTTGTAATAATACATATCAATTAATTATTTAATATTAAAATCAATACAACAAATAAATTCAATTAATTTTTTTCAAAAATTCATTAATTTTAATAATTTATAATTTTCTTTGCCATAATTCTAAAATTTAATAATATGTGGAAAAAAATATTAAATCTTTAATTTTGTTAATGATAATCATTTTTTTTAAAATAATAAAGAAAATAAATACTTATTAATTTTCATAATATACTTATTAACTTATAAAATAAATGTATTTCTCGATATCATAATATCTATATTCAATCTTCATTACATGTATAAGATAATTTTAATTTTAAAATTCATAATTAGCATAATAAATGTGATGTTTGTGAAAATGTCACCTTGTGAGTCAATATGTGTAATGTTTGTGGGTGTGTGTATGTTTGTGTGCACCCTTTGTTTGTTGTGTGCATGTATGCATTTGAGTGATTATGCCTTATTGGCAATGGATTGTGTGGGTGCGCGTCAATGGTTAGTCCCATGCCAATGATGGACCGTTTTTGGGGTCATATAAGCTCTCACCTTCACATGGTTGACTCTGTTAGTAGAGATTCTACATCTCCAAACCAAGAAGAGCTTTCTATATAATACTTTTTAATTTATTTAAAACATAACATTAACTTCAAAACATTACAATTATTTTTAATAATAATTAGATAATTTTTAATTATTTTAAAAACATTTAGATATGCCCACATATATATAAATTTGAAGAATGACTATTATCATGTCTTATTATAAAAATTATTTAAAAAAATACAAATATCAATAATAATATGTGATTATATTTATCATTCACATTTAATTATTAAATCATAATAATAAAATAAAATAAATTATAATATTTTTTGATATAATAAATAGATTTTAGAAGTAGTGATGAAATATATATATATATATAAAATATAAGAGATGTTATAATAAAAAAATTAAATAAAAAGATTAATATAATGTAAATATTTTAATATAGTCACAATAAAATAAAAATTGAAAATAAAAATAAAAATAACAAAATAAAAATAAATTAATAAAAATTAAAAATAAAAATGACCCATTGTATTGAAAAAACATGGTATTTATATTGAATGTACAAGATATTTATATTTAAAGGGTAAAACTAAACTAGCTTAGATTCATTTTAACTCTAGAACTACGAATCATGGAGAGATCAAATTTCTTTTCACTCTAAAAGAGGTTTTCATTTCAACAGATGATGTATTAAAGATGAAACTTAGATTGGTTATATTAATTTCCTACTTTTTCATTTTATCATACATTTTACAATTATATAATAAATTAATATGATAAAAAATTAATAATATATTATTATTTTTATAGAACACTTTTAATTATTAAAATATAATCATAAACCTAATAACATATAATAAAATAAAAAGATATATAATATTTAGTTAAATAAAATTTCAAATATATATTTTAAAAAAATCATTTCAAAAACTTAAAAAAAAAAAATTTAATAATAATAATCTTATATTATTTGATTTAAAACATATTATTATCAAACATAACTTTAACCTCAAAACATGTGGTGTTTTAGTGACATTAATAATATTTTATAAAAAATAATTTACTAAAATTATAGTAAAATAAGTATTTAAAATATATAAAATGTATATGATTGACATTTCGTGGTTACACTTTATCTATATCTTGAAATATCAATCATAAATATTTTGATGCAAGTAATCCAAAAATGATAAAATACAATTATTCTTCTTTAGAAAAGCCACCACACATATACATATTACAATTTTAATTTAGGATCAAGACTAAATCAAAGTGAACTTTTTTGGCAAGGGCAAAAAGGGTATGTCCTCTTCCTTAATGGTTAATCAAGAGACTTGGAAATTAAAGTGAGGAATAATTCCTCATGGTTTAATGTAACATTTTGATGCTTTGTAAATTTTAATTTTTGTTAGATTAGTGTTAGTGAATGTACAATTGGAATATTGTAATTATTGGAGTATTTTGTTCAAAAACTTCAAAGTTAGTATTTTGCACATGATCATAGCGAGATAGTGCTTGGAAGCCCAGAATCCTAGAACCCCAGAAGACCATCCAGAGCCATATTTAAATTTTTTACTTGATTTCATTGAGCCAGGGAAGCGGGAAGCCCGAAACCCTGAAAGGGCCTGCATTCTTTTTTAAAAATGCTACCAGATTACATGGAGCCAGGCTAGCAGGGGACAACATTTGAAACACTAATTTTGACTGATATCGGAACATAAAAAGGCCAAGAAGGTGAAGAATCCCAAAACATATTTTTAATAAGAGTCAAGCAAAAAGAACTAGGAGCAAATAGAACTAGGAGACAAATATTTTTCTGACATTTGACATTATGTTTCTCATGAGTAGATTATATTCAAGTATTTTGTCTTATCATATTACATAAGTAGTTTGAATATACAGTAAAAATCTACATGGTAAAAAATTGTCATGCTTGTGGGTAGTGTATGGTACCTAGACAATGGAGATTCTTTCCACATGACTGGTAACAAAGAGCTTTTCAGTAACTTAGAAGAGAACGATCTCCAAATGCATATCAAAATGGGTGATGATAAAATGACAACAAAGTTTAGTTTAAATCTGTCTCTCCTATAGTTTTTTACTCATAAAAATAACGAAAAGTTATGCTTTTCACTAGAAGAAGGAAAGAAAAAAAAAAAAAATCCACATAGAGAAAACAACACTATTTCTCCAATTCACATGAGTTACAAGTAATAAAACATATTAAAAAAAATAGGGATATGGATATATTATGTCTAATTGAACTAAACCATCTACTTAAATAAATTGTAACAATTATGCCAATATGATTTAAATAAAATAGCATAGGATTATTATTATTAAGGATTTACTTAAATAAATTGTAACAATTATGCCAATATGATTTAAATAAAATAGCATATGATTATTATTATTAAGGATTTTCTTTAAATAGTTTTTGAAATGATTTTTTTTAATATTTAATGATATAATTTTTAAATATTGTTTTAATTGTATTTGAATTTTCATTTAAATAAGTATTATATATATTTTATTTTATTATACGTTATTAGGATTATGTTTTAATAACTAAATGTGTTCTATAAATATAATAATATATTATTAATTTTTTTTATCATATTAATTTTTTTTATAATTATAAAATGTATAATAAAATGAAAAATAGGAAATTAATATCATTAATTTAGATTTCATTTTAAGACATCTAAGTGTCAAGAAGGATTTAATCTCTAGACATGAAAATATCTTTTAGAGTGAAAAGAGATTTGATCTCTCTCCACAATTCATAGTTCTAGAATTAAAATGGATGTAGGCTAGTTTAATTTCACCCTTTAAATAAGTTACATTCAACATAAATACCATGTTTTTTCAATACAATTGATCGTTTTTATTTTTAATTTTTATTGGTTTATTTTTGTTTTGTTATTTTTATTTTTATTTTCATTTTTTACTATATTTTGACTCTATCAAAATATTTATTATATCAACAAATCTTATAATTTATTTTATTTTATTATTATGATTAAAATGATAAATATAATAACATATTATTGATATTTGTATTTTTTAAAAATAATTTTTATAATAAGACATGATAATAGTCATTATTATATATATATTATATATATATATATATATATATATATATAATATGGCATATCTAAATGTTTTTAAAATAGTTAAAAATTGTCTAATTATTATTAACAAAATAATTGTAATGTTTTGAAGTTAATGTTATGTTTCAAATAAATTAAAAATTATTATATAGAAAGTTCGGTCTAGAGATGTAGAATCTCTATTAACAGGGTCAACCACGTGAAGGTGAGAGCTTATATGACCTCAAAAACAGTCCATCATTGGCATGTGACTAACCATAGATGCGCACCCACACAATTCATTTCCAATGAGGCATAATCACTCACATGCATACATGCACACAACAAACAAAGGGTGCACACAAACATATACACCCACCCACAAACATTACACATATTGACTCACAAGGTGACATGTTCACAAACATAACATTTATTATGCTAATTATGAATTTGAGAATTAACATTATCTTATACATGTAATGAAGATTGAATATAGATATTATGATGTTAAGCAATACATTTATTTTATAAGTTAATTAATATATTATGAAAATTAATAAGTATTTATTTTCTTTATTATTTTTAAAACAATGATTATCATTAACAAAATTTTAGATTTAATATTTTTTCCACATATTATTAAATTTGAGAATTATGGAAAAGAAAATTATAAATTATTAAAATTAATGTTTTTTTAATAAAATTAATTGAATTTTTTTATTGCATTGATTTTAATATTAAATAATTAATTGATATGTATTATTACAAATTGATGCTATTATAAATGTTATGCTATTGTTACTTCTTTTATAAGGGATTTGAACCTTGAATCTCATGGTTTGCATAATTGAATTGAATTGTCCATGGAAGACTAATATTATGTACTTTTTAATGTTATTCTAATATGTATATTATTTTTTATTTTAAAATGATAAATTAATATTATCATTTTTTAAAATTTTGATAGGAAAAAAAATGAAAATATGAAAAAAAATAATAAATAATTGATTAAGAAATTAAAAAAAAAAAATTTAAAAATATATATAAGATATAAACAATTAATAATAATAATAATAGAATTTTCACAAATATTTAAACTAATCTATTTTTAAGTTAATATTCTGAATTATATATATATATATATATATATATAAGTAAATGATATATACACAAATATAACAAACAAAGATTCATACACACATAAAGAATACATTCATACACATACAAAGAATACAATTATGCAAGACACATACAAGTGTAGTAAATAATAGATTCATACACACAAAGAATACTTTCACACACATACAAAGAATACTTTCATATATACAAAGAATAATTCCATACACATACAAATAATACAATTAAACAAGACGCATATGTATGTAGCGAAGAATAGATCCATACATACAAAGAATAATTCCATACACATACAAAGAATACAATTAAACAAGACACATACAAATGTAGCGAAGAATAGATCCATACATACAAAGAATAATTCCATACACATACAAAGAATACAATTAAACAAGACACATACAAATGTAGCAAAGAATAGATTCATACATACAAAGAATAATTCCATACACATACAAATAATACAATTAAACAAGACACATACAAATGTAGTGAAGAACAGATTCATACATACAAAGAATAATTCCATACAGATACAAAGAATACAATTAAACAAGACACATATAAATGTCGCAAAGAATAGATTCATACATACAAAGAATAATTCCATATACATACAAAGAATACAATTAAACAAGACACATACAAATGTAGCAAAAGAATAGATTTATACACATGTGTAGCAAAGCATAGATTCATACACATGAAGAATACTTTCATACACATACATAGAATACAATTAAATAAGACACATACAAATGTAGCAAAGAATAGATTCATACACATACAAAGAATACAAGTATAACAAATAATACTTTCATACATATACAAGTAAATACTATCCATACACAAGAATACTCAAAAATACACACACAAGCAAATAATGAAGGAATATTGAAAAACGCTCAAGATAATACACAATGGTTCAAGAAAATACATTTATATATACACAAACAAGGAAAACAATAAAAACAATATTTCAGAATAAAAAACAATACATTCATATACATACATAAACATAGAAGAATAAACACTCCAAAAAAGTACATACAAGTAATGCAAACACTCTCAATAATACATTCACACACATCACATAGAAGTAGATATCCCATTCATTGATACATACAAAAATACAAACCTTAACCAATAAATTCGAACTATCAAGATACAACTAATAAAACAACATTTCAAAATTAAAAACAATACATTTATATACATACAACATTAAGAATACAAAGCATACATTAAAAACAATACATTTATATACATACAACATTAAGAATACAAAGCATACATTATAAACCCATATATATATATATATATATATATATATATATATATATATATATATATATATATATATATATATATATATATATATATATATATATATATACATTCAAAATATATTTATTGTATATAATTAATTAAACCAATACACAAACATTTAGATAGAGTAAATTTCTAAAAATAAATAATAAAAATATTTAACTATTTACAAACTCAAACACTCTAAATAATAAATAATATATTAGTATTTAATTTAAATTTATAAATAGATCAATATATATTAATATTTATATTAATTTATATATATGAAAAGAAGAGAAAAAATATAATATAAATATTCTAATAACATAAATATATATATATATATATATATATATATATATATATAATTAAAAAAAATAAAAACAAATATATTAATATTTATATTAATTTATATATATGAAAAGAAGGGAAAAAATATAATATAAATATCCTAATAACATTATATATATATATATATATATATATATATATATATATATAAAATTAAAAAAATCAAAACGAATTCTTAAAAAAAATAGAAATTAAAAAATATAAATAAATTTAGGGTATAATTGTTATATAATTTATGTGAATATGAGTGGTTTTGTCAATTGTGTGCATGTTGGGGAAGATGTTTAAAACATTGTAAAAATGTTAAATGATTTATGTGAATAAGAGCGGTTTTGTCATTAGTGTGTATGTGGGGAAGATGTTAAAACATTGAAAAAATATTAAATGAATTATGTGAATAAAAATGATTTTGCCATTTTGGAAGATGTTTAAAACATGATTATAAATTAATATTATAATAAAAGGATATATATGTGTTTATGCATATTGGAGTTACTATAAATTAAAGATCATGAAAGCCATGAGGACAAGGAACACATCTCAAAGGAGGGTTACCATTTAACCTTCCTAAGAGCCTTTTGGAGGGGTTGAATTCCCCTCCACAAAAAAAAAAAAAGCTTACTCTTTTTATTAATGATAGTTTGTGTTCATGTACATTCTTTGATGGGCCCATCTAAACAAAAAAAATATATACAATTTATTCTAATTACAACATTACAAAACATAAAAATAGATAATATCTTCAACTCACTCAAGAGCAACTTCAGTATTGATAAATTTTCTGCAACATACAACATTGAAATGATATTTGTTAGTATACAAATATTTTCTAACAACTCTTAACATAATTAAATGCACTATTCATAATAATAATAAAAAATAAAATAAATCTATATATAATACATCACAAATATTTTGAAAAAAAATATTAATACAATATTATTATATATAATGATAAAAATATAATATAATTTACAAATTTAATATAATAACAATTAATTTTTTTTTTTTTCTAAGCAACATTAACTACTATGTATTAATATTTACAGCTGAAAATTACATGCGATATGTCTTGCTGCTCATGTGGCTCCATGGCAGCTGTAGCATAGCCCCCAACCCATTACATTTCTGAGAAGCACACCTGAAGGTACCTAGATTGCGCCTTACAACCGCCAGTAAAAAGACAAAAGGCAACTCTGTGAAGCCCACGCAGGGGCAGAGATTGTCACATAGAACCAGGGCTTGTGGAGATAGCCCAAACCAAACAAAACTCCATTCCATAACGGAAGAGTGACCCAGAAACAGCAGAAGATACATATGACCGAGACCCAACATATAACAGAAAAAAGCAAACTAGAACGACTAAAGACAGCAGGAGAGAGAACCGACCACGATTCCACAGGAGAGAGAACCGACCACGATCCCACAGGAGAGAGAACCGACCACGATCCCACACGCGTCCAGACTGCATGCATGAGAGCCACCTGGGCTTAGCCCTCTTGCTCATCATCCTCTGGCTCGTCCTCCCCTGGTTTGGCTTCCCGAATCCACGCCCAGCCATGTCCTTCTGGTAGGCCGTCCATGAAGGCCGGCAGATCAGGTTCTTTCTCCCGCAATTCCGCCTCCCGTGAGCTTGAGGCCTCCCCCAAAGGCCTTTTACCTTTATCCACGAGCCGGCATTCTTCCTCCATAGCCAGAGGCAGTTTTCCTTCTTGCGCCGGGTGAAGTCTCTCTTCAATGTCCGAGGGATTCTCCATTGCAGGTGGCCGAGGCAGGCCGGCTTCATTTTCGTCCGTGATTCTGGTAAACAATACTGAAATATGAGCATTGATGCCCAAATTTTCTCTGGGATTGCGCAGTGAGAAGATGACAGAGCCGAATGCAGGTAGAGATTGCTCTCCATTGCTGGACCCTCCCGCTTCCACATATTGACTCGGCTGCACCTGAGGTGCTCCTCCTCGTCGGTGACAATAAACACAGCAGCAATGGTGGTGTAGGTCGGCTGCAGGCCCTCGAGCGGATCTGGCTCTCCCTGAGCCTCTACCCCGGCGACATGGCATTCGTTCACGGACCATTCTTCAAAATTCCGCTTCCTCAGACGAAGCTTCCACCCAATTCGGCTCACTGTGACAAACAAATGACTGTAGGCATGAACCAGGGAGGACCAGCAGTCGGCCAGCCTCCCCCAATTCCACAATGACTCCAGAAATCTCAGGTTGCAGAGCAGGAACACCATCGCAGTGGGCTTCATCTGCATCCCAATCGACAAATTTAACAACCTCTTCATTCTTCCGGAATGTCCCCGCATTGAATGCGGCCATCCTCCTCCTCTGTGGTACCTGCACCTTCATTAAGGCTCGAGTGCTGCGTTGCTGGTCGATGGGAGGTGGCGGCGAGGAGCCTTAATGCCCTCCGTCCGTCGCATGTCCTGTCTACCGTGGCAAGTGGCCTTACCAGGTCTTGCATGGTGGCACCCGCATCCGGGGAACAATTAAATTTAACTATTACAGGCTTTTATTAATAAAATTTCATTGAATAAATAAATTTCTAAACAATTAAATATTTTAAAATAAAATAATGAATAACTATTCATAATAAAATATATGAACAAAATGTATGTTTTATTTTTGAAATTCTAAATTTATAACACATATTTCTGATAAATATATTTATCTTCTTAAAAATAAATGTTGCAATGGAAACATTATAAAAAATAAACGTTGAAAGAGAAAACACGCTGCTGATATAATTAATAAAACTACGTAATTATTAATAACAGAGAGGGGGATATAATTAATAAAACTATGTAATTATTAATAACAGAGAGGAAAAAGGAATATTTGATTATGTAGAGTTTGTTGCCACGTGAAACCGGTTTTAGGAGATCATTGTCCAGTCATATGATTGTCTTATCTCACCATCATGACATTCAGATTGCATATAATCATCTGTCCTAATTAAATAAATAGGACCATCTTGTTTTGGGTGGGACTGGGCATGCGCGGGATTGAAGGGTTCATCTAATAACCAGTTATATTGTGGGCTTTCAACAAGACTGAAGGGTTCATCTCATAACCGGTTATACTGTGGGCTTTCAACACTCGCTAAACTTCGAAACACATGGATGAACAGGTGATGAGTATCGATGCAGAAAAGGTGTTGTATCAGGCGATGAGTATCGATGCAGAACAGGTGTTGTTTTTTAGAAATGCATTGGATATAGGATGATACAGTGCGATAAAACCACTAGTGCACCAACATAGTCGCATTAGCGCATGATAACGGAGAAAATCAGACTATCTTACTGCTAAAATGCCTGCTCCTGCTAGATTTTATTCGCACAATCCAATTGTGATCTCTAGATGTTGATTTACCTTCCATCGCGCCACCAAATTGAAGGAGTCAATATGACAGTGCATTCCCAATACAAGAGCCATGAGGGCTCACCAAAAGTTGTATTGATAGTAATTAAAGAAATTGTGCAGAGGGTGTCTATGTTTTTTAATGTAGATTTAAAGAACCAACAGTGCAATAGCACATGAAGTAAACAACGCAAGGAGGATACATTACACAATGCAAGAGATATAACAAGATCCTTCAAAACTATATGTTAATATTGACACATTGAAAAAGTATACCAAATGTCACGGTGATTATATGCTAAAGGTTGCATTTAAAGGATTCAACTCACTATACTAATGCTACCATGAAAGACAATGGTCTCTAGGACAATATGATGTGATGGGTTCTTTGGTTTATTACGCACCATTGTTGAGAACTAAGCAAACATGCATGAAAGCTTAGTGAAACTGCCATCATCAATACACTTTATTATAGAGTTATGACATAATGGCTGAAGAATCAAGGTAAATGGGAGCACGTTGTCAAAGAAACAACAATAGCAGAGAAATGGTGCAATAGAGACAATGGCAATTACTGGAACACAAGGAGAATATGAAAGTAAGATACAAGGAAAACGTGATGAGCTAAGTTCTGCTAAAATAGGGAGAAACAATGTTCAGCGCACGCACTGGAGATAGTGAAGAGGACTACACCAAAGCACTAAAAAGAAGAGTACGCCAAAGGAATTAGCTAAAATGCGCATATCTTCAAAGATTCCCAAGATCGCCCTCACACAGTAAGGACAGGATAAAACTCTACATTTGTACAATGCGATAATGCGACTAGGAGCAGTATCGTGCCTGCACAATATAGAGCAACACGGTCGCACCACCACCTAGTGTAAGAATTCCCACCCTCACAAAAAGTTCCAGCACAGATCATAAGGACAATCGCACATGAAAATTGCGACAAAATTTTTATCGATACCAATGGTGAAAGTTAGTTTACAACTAAAAACAAGTGTTCAAGGTACTAAATTCAAACAGTTCTCGCTTGAAGGAAGAAGTAAATAATTCGAACACCAAAAATCCTAACTGAAATTGACACAGAGAGATGCACTCGGTGGCTATGTTACCGGAAACAAGAAACGGAAACGGAACGAGAACGGACAACGGGACGATAAACGAATTTTGGAGGTTTTGCATTCCAGAAATGAGGAGAGAGAAAAAACAAAAAAATATGACAAATATAAAAAATACATTCATCATTAACATTCTCTAATATTATGGTTCATAATCAGTTGCTAATAAGCTTATTCATAGTAAGAAACAAAGCTTCAGTTGATCACATGGGCCATTATAAAATATCCATGTTTGATCCTCTAGGATGGAAAATACAATGGTGAAGAAACCCATGGTACTGAATTCAAGCTTGATTTTGCCTTTGCATTTCCACTTGATTTGGACCTACTAAGAGTGGGATTTTTTTTAAGGCCAAATCCCTAGAAACTTCTTGATATATTGTATATACTCTCTAATGTGACTTGAGTGGACTTCAAATTTGGGGTCTATTGTAGCATTTAGAAGGCATTTAATGGGTTTTTGTTTCCATGGTTTGGTAACAAGATTGTGGAGATTGAGCAGATCTCCATTGGGAATAGAGTTAGAAGTAGAGGATTGTTGGGAACTATTGGCACCTGCAACAAACTTAGTATAAAAAGGAGTGTCACTTTCTCCACTGCTACAACTAGTGTTTAGAGAGAAAACCTAAACAAAGTTATTAGTAAACTTTCAAAATTTTATTATTAATCCATTATAATAGTAAATTAATTGTTATAAAAATAAAAATAATATATTTTAAAAATATAATTGAACTAGATATTAAATTCAATATTTTATTATTAATCTATTATGATAGTAAATTAATCTTTATAATAATAAAAATAAAATATTTTAAAAGTATAATTGAACTAATATATAAATTTTTTTGTTTTTGAATGAAGTTTACCAAATTATTATTTATATTTAATCACTTGTTTATAAAATTATCTATAATGTAACACTCGACATTTAAATTCAAATTTATAATTTTGTATAAAATTAAGTACAATGAAACCATATACTAAATGCATTTTTAAATAGAAGAACACCAGAATTGAAAAAAGAATAATATTAAAAAATGAAAAATCATAAAAATTACACATGCATCCTTGCATTTAAAATAACATAACTTTGACAAAAAAATCCCTAAATGGTTAATATCGTTAAAGAAATAATTTTTCTCCGCACTACACCTGACCCAGATTTCCTTCAAAATCAATTTTATGAGAGAGGTGCCTGTATGCTACTTTAATTTCTCATAAGCTCATCCCGTTCTACAAGAGTTATCGATTCCTCATCGATATATGATTCACCTTTACCATATATACTTAGACAATATAAAGCATTCCCTCTCCAGCAAAACTGAAATTTTCTTCCCCAAATCGAGCTCAGAGTCTCATCAAGATTACCGCCACATACCTTCGGCCAATCTCTGACACATATATAGCGGATTTTCAAACATTTAAATACTGACCCCACTAAACTGGATTGTTATATAATATGACTCGTGGTTTCTAAAATACTGACCGCCACTAAACTGGATTGTTATATGACTCCCGGTTTCTAAAATAAGACGGCCAAAACTGGACGCGCCCTGTTCTACTTCTAATAGAAAACCATGCAACTGCCTTCGAAAACCAACCCCCGTACATCACAAAGAACCAGAACAGGGTTTCTCAGGAAACTGTATTCGTTTCTGGAGAAACAGTTTCTTGGACTGAGAAACGAAAACGGCCGTTTTTCGTGCCGTACCGTTTTCTGATACGTTTTTTTTCTGGAAACGGAAGCTCCCGTCCCGTTTCTGGTAACATATTTTCTAAATCGAAATGAAAAAATCTTCACAAACAGAAATGTCATAGAGCAAGGATGATCACAGATGATGCTCTGGATGACCATAGAAATCATAATAGAAATAGTATATTCACCGTATAAATGTAATTTTTGAAAACAGATATGGTGTGCGTTCGGTCTTGTATATATACTCTCTTCACCCATCAACTCTAGAAAGATCCTCTTATAGAGCAAATGTATTTGGTTATTATTCTCAATCAATGCCCTTAATTTTAAGAAAGAATTATGGGTCTCTATTGAAATAGTAATATTTCAAGAAAATGGAATAACAATATTGAACATTACAAAACAAAATTTGAACTACAGCCTTAATGGGCTCTCTTATATCAGTATATATTTTAAGTCTAAGCACCATTGACCACTATATCCAAGAACTAGAAATAATACTAACCTGGCAAATATGGAGTCTACGGGCTACCTAATTGGATGTAAGCACTGAGCCAAAAATCGAGTCCCCTTATAGATTCTAACCTAATCGAATCCCCTTATAGATTCTAACCTAACCTCGTAAGTGGGAATCAAAGGCTTGATCATTTCCCAGGCCGTGTTCTCTCTGCTTTTCACATACCCCACACAAACAAATTCCTGAAACCCACTATATCCAAGAACGAGAAATAATACTAACCTGGAAAATATGGAGCCTATGGGCTATCTGATTGGATGTAAGAGCTGAAAGCCAAAAATTGAATCCCCTTGTAGATTCTAACGTAACCTGGTAAGTGGGAATTAAAGGCTTGATCATTTCCCAGGTTGTGTTCTCTCTGCTTTTCACAGACTCCACACAAACAAATTCCTGAAACCCTAGAATACAAATCTAAAAAATTAAAACCCGCTCAGCGTAATTCGATTTCATTATAAACATTTATATATAAAATTTACTATTAAAGAATGTTTGTAATACTCTTTGAAAGAGAAGTCTGTTACGAAATAGAAGTAAATCGTTAATGGTTAGGAGGAGGCGGAGTTCGCCTGGAAAAATGAAACGAAAGGAGCAAATCTTGGCTGAAGCTTTGGTGGTAAAAATAAACAAATCAATAATATTCAAATTAATTAATAAAGAATAGTGATATTACTCTGTCCACCGCATTTTCATCGATGCATTCGAATTCGATTCCAGGCCAGGGAATATTTTCACCTGGACTTGGATTTCTGACCAAAGACCTATTTGACTAAACAGTTTCTCACGCATATTTTATAAATGATTTGACTAAACAGTTTCTCACGCAGATTTAATAAATGATTGTATACCTTTTATTGTATTTTTTAAATATTTTTATACTAAATGACTTATATGTTAGTCTTCGTCTCAGAATTACAAATAAACAAAAACCAAAAGAGAACGCCTTAAGGGAGATCATACTCCTGATCACCCTTGTTGGGATCTTTGTTAAATATGGATTTCCAATGAGAAGCAATGAGCATATTTGTGTAGATGATGTGATTAGGGAAAGAAGTCAATCTGTTCTCGCTCAACCAAAGCCGAATGCGGCCCAAACACTCATTTTCATTCACAGCTGTCAAACCATTACCCACACGGCAGTAGAAATTTTCTTCCTCCTCTGCGATTCGGATTGCCATATCACGCAGGGAGTCATGCACCCTGAAACAGAGTACTTGCCCATCAAAGTCTCTCATCATTGGCTCGATCAAACAACGATCTGCTAAAATGTTGAGATAATATCTTCCCAGCTCGAATGGATCATAAGCGGGTCGATGCTCATGTTCCAACGTCTTCTTGGCAAGTAAGCCTTCCCCTATCCATACCTGAATCGCCAACTGGACATGAACGACTGCGTCTTCCAAGATGTTTGCAGCTACACATAAAAAGCACAATTGCAGGTCAGCATCCTCATAGCCGAGTGCATCATAACTCAACCTAACAGAATTGTACACACTGTCCACGTTTGGCAGCCTTTGGACAGCCCATTCTCACTGTTGTGGATGAGTACTCCCGGCCATTGCCCTGCCAACCACTTTGATAGTGAGGGGAAGCCCTCTGCACCTTTTACACACAAGCTTGGCTTTTCCCTCTTCTATGTTTGTTGGCAGATTTCCATATAAATAGCACAATTGCAGGTCAGCATCCTCATAGCCGAGTGCATCATAACTCAACCTAACACAATTGTACACATTGTCCACGTTTGGCAGCCTTTGGACAGCCCATTCCCACTGTTGTGGATGAGTACTCCCGGCCATTGCCCTGCCAACCACTTTGATAGCGAGGGGAAGCCCTCTGCACCTTTTACACACAAGCTTGGCTTTTCCCTCTTCTATGTTTGCTGGCAGATTTCCATTATTATATGGAAAAGTGTGACAAGCAAACAACTTCCAACTCTCATCTTCCAACAAGTCCTCCATTGTTATTGTGTATTTATCTGCGACACCTGTTTTTAAGAGTGCAGCGCGAACCCTGGAACTGACAATGACTTTGGAGGTGGAGTGGTTCCTTACAGGGCACAGTACACCTAATTCCTCTAACAATTCTGCAGCATTGCATCCCCATACATCATCTAAGAACAAAATAAACTCGGTGCTCTGGTGCACTGTCTGATTCAACCATCGCTTTACCTCTTCTTCGTTCATATTTTCGCCCAAATTTACATTTTTTGTGTGGCTATTTGGGTACGGAGTGCATTTCTAAGACTTGTAAAAGAGGGACTTTGGGAAACAGTGAGCCAAAGTAATAAACCATCCTTAGAATTACTGCGTACCTTTTGGCTATTGAAGAGCGTCTTCAAAAGAAGAGTTTTTCCGGATCCACCCTTGCCAACAACACCAGCTTTTCGAGAATCGAAAATGCTTTATCCCGTCCCACTATAAGGGGCTCTTCGATCAATTTCATCTTTGCAGAGCCTGTTGGAACAACAGGGCCATGGGAAGTACTTGAAGAAGAAGAGCTCATTGCACCAAAATTCACCATACAACCAACTTTCCCTTTTATCTCACAATTGGGAATATCTCTTTGTAATTTCTTCCATGTCTACCATAGACATTGCCATCACTTCTACATTAGTGTTCTCTCTAGTTCCTATATTTCTTATTGGACAACCAAAAATTCTTACTTTCTGAAGAGATCCATATAACTCTCTGGTAATATATTTAATGTTGTACGTGCCATTATATTAAATATTTTAAGTGAAGCCATTGCACCTTTCTCTATTACAGGCAACTCCTTTAATGTAGGTAGCCAAGCAAGAGAAAATGTTTCCAGAAGAGGAAATGCTCCTTTGTGACCAAATTCTGTTGGAAACAAACTTATTCTAGGACATTCAATGATCTCCAATTGCCTCAAACCCTTGAGTTTATGTAGATCCAGCATGCTAGGGTTGATTAAATTTCGAAAGTCAATTAAATAGTCAAAAGTTTTAAAGCTGTTGACTAGATTTGTAGAGTAAGTGAAATAGTCAAAAGGCGCTTTAAGTGACTGCCAGAATCAAAGGTTGTTTCCGAATGAGCATGAGCTAGCAGAGCCGCCCGTGATATTTCCGGAGGCGTTTATCGAGGCAGAGAAATTGCCTGGACCGCCAAAAGTGGTCGGAATCCGGGCAAAAAAATTTCAAAAAATTTCATAAATCCTTCACTTTGAAGATATCCCTGTTGGAATCTCACTGAAACATAACATATGATAAAAAAACATCAATAAAGAAACAAAATTGCATAAACTTTTTGACTTCTTTCTTCTATGCTATTGTTTCTCATCATTGCCTTACGGCGTTTTCTTTGCAACATGTGGTGCAAATGCTAGTTTTATACTAAATGACTTATATGTTAGTCTTCGTCTCAGAATTACAAATAAACAAAAACCAACTCTAGAGAAGATGAAGGAATCCTCAAATCCCTTGAAAACTATATTTCATTGGGAAATGTAAATGGGAACACGCATCCCCAATCACAACCATCCGCAGAATCGGTTTTCTGTGATATTCAAAACAGAGTACAATTTCTGCAACACCCACACTCTCTTACAGGAATTCTATTGAACACTCTCTGACAGGAATTCTATTGAAAAGACCAGGGAGAAAACGCCATCAAAACCAATTTCACCATGCTTTCTTAACAAATCAAAAGATTCATTGAATTGTTGAATTAAACAGAAAGCTGCGTCTAAAATAGATGTGGATCTGTGACCTAGGCTATGTAGCTATGCGTCTACAATTGGATCTGTGACCTAGGCTATGTAGCTATGTAGGCTATGTAGGGGGAATTTCTTTCCTGCTAAACCCTACGGTGGGCACTTCCGGGGTTTCTTCGAGCTTTCGCTTCTGAATTGCACAATCAACATAAAGGGCCAGGTCTTTCTCATGAATGTGTATATCTGGCTTTGTAGGGTTTTGCCGTGTAAAGATTTTGGCGGTGCCTCTCTATATGCAGGTTTTTGGCGGTTCCTCTCAACTGAATGAACCAGCTTCTCATAACATGCTTAATCTACCGACACATAATATTTAATATCTACTGGTTATGCAACTCTTACGGATATTTCCAACCTCCTGGTTTAAGCAACTTCGGGTGCATCCAGTTATGCAACTCTTATGGATATGGGACAAATGGCATGAAATGAGAAGAGGAGGAGCTCAATTGGGGGTTTCGAGAGACTTGTTACATGGAGAACCACCTAATACCTCACATGTGAACATCCATGGAACATCCTCAACACTTACGTGAACACAGACGGACACATAGGACTAAAACTAACTCAATTGGCATAACTATTATGCAATATACATGTTCTGAAAATATATCATACAGATATTCTTAAACTGCACCAATAAACAGATATTCTGTACTAACCTTGCTTCTTAGGAACCTTTGATTTTCTATTCAATCTGCAAACTGGTGGTTAAAAAAAACTATAAACTCCTCATTCTCTGCTGCAAAAGCACGCGAAACGCTGCTCCAGCTCCTGTATATAAAATTTCAACTCATGAGAAAAGGAAACAACGAAACCGGGTCAGGACTGAATTTAAAAATAATTCAAGAAAATATTCCCAACTCACTCACTCTGAATGCATTATTTGTTGATAATTCGGCCCTTCAACCACCAGTGCATATTCTCCTCAGCTTGAACTTTCTCTCTGAATTAACAAGCACACAAAACAAACATTTACACAGGACACAAAACAAACATTTACACAAACATTTACACAGGACAAACATTTACCACAAGACTACATATGACATTGATACATACAAGTGACACAGAACATTTATGGAGCGCTCCATAAGACACAGACAACTTTACAACACACAGAGTGCTTGAGAGACAAAGAACACCCATGCTTAACCTGCATATTCAACAGAGAAAACAAATTGTCAGGTTACATAAAATTACTCAATGCCTTTTCCTGGTTAACGAGTTGAATAAACAGAGAGATAGACAAACAAATTCAAGGAAACTGAAAATTACCCTGTCCATGGATAATCCACTCAGATCGCCCTGCTGCTGTTTTCAATCACCTCTTGTTCTTTCGTGAATTTCCTCATCTCATTCTTCATTCATCATGGCCACCCCTCTCATTCTTCATTCATCATGCGCTGGAGCATATAATGATCACTGATGCCTCTCATCCTTCATTCATCAGGCGCGCCCCTCTCCGTCTTCATTCATCATGCACGCTCGTATATAATGAGTAGGGTATGCCTCAGTTTTATGTTTGCTTTTTGGACCGTCGTGTTCAAATTTATTATTAACCAATCGTTTAATTCCTATTCATTAAACCAATCTTTTAATTGCCATTAATTAAAACATCTTTTAACTCATTTATAATTTATTTATAATATTCCCGTAGCTTTTTTGACAGGCGTTTTTCAGTGCTCTGGGTGTGCATAACAATGATTACGTGAGAATAAATGTTAATGGTGCAAAGGCTGGCCCGTGTTATTGAGTAGAATATAGGTATAATCTAAAATATAATAATAAATTAATAAAACTTAAAACGATCGTAATTGGAAAATTCAAATTTATTTAAAATTTATATAATATTTTTTTGACAAATATTTATATGTAAGTGTTCAAGTAAAGACTGAGTGGAATATATGTATAATAATAATCTAAAATATAATAATAAATTAATAAAACTTAAAACGATCATAATTGGAACATTCAAATTTATTTAAAATTTATATAATATATATATATAACTGTTCAAGTAAACACTGAGTGGAATATATGTATATTAGTAATCTAAAATATAATAATAAATTAATAAAATTTAAAACAATTATAATGGAAACTTTTAAATTTATCTAAAATTTATATAATATTTTTTAATTAAAATATATATAAGTGTTCAAGTAAAGAGTATATTAAGACAATAAATTTATGTAGAATGAGAATTATTTAGAATCTTCTAAGTAGAAGTGGATATATTAGATTTCTTTCTAACATAATGTATAACATAATATTGGAATAAATGGAACATGTCAAGTTGCTTTGGTTTTAGTGAATCTTCATTTCTCATCTTCACAAATTTCTTTTACTAATCATGCTACCAATTTTTAAATTTCATTATCTAATATCATAAATGTATTTATTAAGATGATACATAAAATATAGGTGGGAGTGAGACCTTTTCTCATCCTATCCAATCTTCGAACCTCTAGATACATAACAAAGAGGGATAGTCACACCAAATTGTGGTTTAAACTAAATCTCCAAAATGAAGAGAAGTATGAAAGTATCTTCCATCCATTTTCAAAAATTTTAAATAAATTTCCAAGAAGAAACTTTTGCTACAAAAGAATACCAAGGTGTTGTATATCATTTATATCTATTCTTCAAACAAATTTTAATAGTTTACTTTTTACAATGTTCAACATTATATGGCCATATGACTTTGTATTTATTGATGTTTTCCAACTCAGTATATATTATTGTGATTATTATCGTTTTCATATTTATTGTCATTATAATAAATATTTATCTATGGGGCAACATCCATGGTCAATTTTCTTATTCCTACCAACTTTTACTTTTGAAGGAGGTATTTTCCTATGCACAACTATTCCATATCATATATTTAAATAATGCTATTATCAAAGAGATTATATAATAAACAACGCTTCCAATTTTTATTGCCATGGTGGATTTTATTGGCATTGGTTATTTTATCCAAAGTACCACCAAATTAATGCATTAACATACAATTGGATTTATTTCAAGTGGATCGACGAATGATTATCATCCTCCCCACGTAGGTTCGATTCCCACAAGTGACATGTACTTGAGCTCATATCAAGTATATTTCTCTAATGGATTTCATCCTTATTGTCGAATTCCCTTATGGCCTTAATAATCTAGGGTTTTCCCTATGTATCATCTTCGAAATTTTTGTAACATGGAAAAAAATACAATATATCATGGAAACCTGTTTGCACTGGTTGCAATCTATTTACTCGTTACTTGATCGATTAAGAGATATTTCCATATACAACAATATTAAAACAAATTTTGATTACTTATAGTTGTCTTACATCATCATAGTTTGTTACATTGATCATTGTGATGTCTAACATAACATAAAATGAGAGCATTAATAATGTGAGTAATGGAATTCAAAAACTAAAACACATCTCATGTCTTTTCTTTCCTCCCCTCATTATGAGAAATATATTTATATTCCATATGAGGAACATGCATGTTTTTGTCCTCTAGGGACTAATCAAACATGAGAACAACAAATCCATTATAACAAACCTCAACATGTGGCTTGCGAGAATTAAACCTAGGTGGGGAGGACAACAATTATTTCTCCCAACCACCTAAGATAAACCCAAATGGAAAAACATTCTTCTTAACTTATGTGAATAAAATGAACAAGTTAAGTTATTTGTCTATTATAAAAACCAAAAAACAATTGAAACAATGGCAATTTTATACATGTAGATCCAAGAGAAGCTTTACCAACACCCTCAAAGTATGAAATGGTTACCTTGTAACAACACATAAAATTCTAAGGCTAAAAGGAATGGGAAATGACGTTATATACCTCATATTAAAGGAAATATATTAGTTAAGTTATGCAATTAAGATTTTATGTTTTCTTTTGTTTTAAAGATAATAAAAAGGTTTCTGAGTAAAATTGGAATGGTTTCCATGGTGGAGAATGTTGATGCTTCTATTGTAGCATAACTAATCATTATGGAATTCAACTATCCTACATAATGCATCATATTTGTTATTTTAATAATCATGTTCCTAGATGGGGGAGGTAGGAGCAAGATGGGCATTATTCAACCCCAATGAAAAAATTGTGGCATAATTTTCATTGGGTCTTGGTCATGCGACAAACAACAAAGTGGCGTTTCTTGCTCTATGGAAGGGTCTAGAAACTTCTTTGGAAATAAATTTTAACTTTATTCTAGTCTTCATTGATTCAATGATTATAATTTGTTAGGTGGTCAAGGATATGACGGAGTCAAGATTTGATTTCCCTCTTATTCTCCAAAGGAGTCTCTTACTTGCCTCTCAATTTGAGAATATGGATATTTTCCATGTTTGCAGACATTTGAATTCAATGGCAGACACTTTGGAAAAGAAAGGCTCTATGTTGGGCAAAGAAATATTATATTTGGATCAAGGAAATTTCAAAATAATCTATATACCATAGTCATTAGGAGAGTCAAAAGACATATTCACTTTCATTCAAATTTTGATACATATGGAAATTTGTTTCGAAGTGGGGATGGGACATCTTCCTCCTGCTCTAAATGGTCTATGGCTCTTGTTAAAAGGCTCAGTGGTATTGGGATTTGGAGATGCATTATTTTCTGACGTCGGCCTTAAAAAGTTTCTTCTAGGTGTCCCATGCACCTTAGTATGTGTCTTGAAATATTTCCTCTCATCTACAAAATGAAGCATAAAAATTGAATTCATATTTGGTGGGAGCGGCTGGAATTCAATATGGCTATGGAGATTCTTTCTTTGAGAATTGGACTTGAGTTAATTTCATCACCCTACACTTTCAATCATCAGTCTATTCTTCATTCTCCAGAGGATTTTGGGTTCATGGTAGTGTTTCTGTCTCAATTATATAATAGATTATTTGGAAATCCAAAAAAATATTTGGAAGTCTTACCTTACTGGTATTGGGGTGTGGGTTAAAAGCTTATTGGTTCTTTGCAAGTCATGTTCAATGGTCCTTTCCTAAAATGGAAAAACCTCATTGTCTTCTAGAGAGCCTTGATGTTGGTTCTTTGTTTATTAAAATTTTGGATTTGGTTGAGGTGTTGTGAGGGTTTCTAGGAAACGACATGATGTCATGGATGAGATACAATGCTAGTATTCACAATCAACAGAAAGGGTTGAGTATTTCCCAAGAATTCATTATTTTTTGATCAAGTTGTCCCTTCAACCACTAGTGCATATTCTCCTCAGCTTAAACTTTCTCTCTCAATTAACAGGAACACAAAACAAACATTTTCACAGGACACAAAACAAACATTTACACAGGACAAACATTTACCACAAGACTACACAAGACATTGATGAAGTGCTCCATAAGACACGGGCAAATTTACATCAAATTTCTTGAGAGAGAAAGAACACCCATGCTTAACTTGTAGATTCAATGGAGAAAAAACTACCAAGTTACAGCAATCACCTACTACCTCTCCTTTGTTAACAAGTTGAATAAATAGAGAGATAGACAAACAAATTCAAGGGAACAAAAAATTACCCTCTCCATGAATAATCCACTTAGATCACCCTGTTGTTATTTTTGATCACCTCCTCTTCATTCGTGAATTTCCTCCTCTCATTCTTCATTAATCAAGCTCACCCCTCTCTTTCTTCATTCATCACGGGTTGGAGTATATAATGATCAATGATCCC
Organism: Pinus tabuliformis; assembly: GCA_031772625.1. Lineage (NCBI taxonomy): Eukaryota > Viridiplantae > Streptophyta > Pinopsida > Pinales > Pinaceae > Pinus > Pinus tabuliformis. The sequence goes on along the minus strand of CM062812.1, from coordinate 786,124,411 downwards.
TCTCATTCTTAATCCAGTAGGCACGCCTCTCTCATTCTTCATTCATCATGCGCGCGAGTATATAATAACTAGGGAATTTCTAAGTTTTATTCTTGCTTTTTTGGACCATTGTGTTCAAATTTATCTTTGACCAATCTTTTAATTAATATTCATTAAACCAATCTTTTAATTTCCATTCATTAAAACATATTTTAACTGATTTATAATTTATGATATTGTTGTAGTCTTTTTTACCTTTGTTTTCCAGTTCTGTGGGTGGGTGTGCATAATAGTGATTCCGTGAGAGTTAATGTTAATGGTGCAAAGGCTAGTTTGTGTTATTGACTGGAATATATTTATAATAATAATCTATAATATAATAATAAATTAAAAAAACTTAAAAAAAAAAAATCATAATTGGAAATTGTTAATTTATTTGAAAGTTATATAATATATATATACACACTAAAGAGTGTTCAAGTAAAGTGTATATTAAGACAATAAATCCATGTATAATGAGAATAATTTAGAACCCTTTAAGTAGAACTGGATGTATTAGATTTCTTTTCAACATAATGTATAACATAGTATTGGAATAAATGGATCCTATCAAGTTGCTTTGGCTTTAGTGAATTGTGATTTCTCATCTTCGCAAGTTTCCTTCACTAATCATGCTACCAATTTTTAAATTGCACTATTGTGGGGTGATATAGATGTGAGATTTATACCAACATTTAAATTGTCAATCCGGACTGGTAAACTTAGAGGCATAGCAAAATATATGCCAGAATATGACCTCAGGGATATGTACAATAAAAATCAAGCTCTTGCAAAAAATTCAAAGGGGCATCAATGTAAAGTAAACTCATTGTGAATCTACTTATGGCTTCTCTTCTGGGTTGAGCGACTCCTGCAGCAAGTCTACCTCAGTTGTTTAGGGGACAAGGGAATGTAGATTCCACTCAAATGACAAACCATTTAGGCAATAAGGAAAGCAGTTCAATTTTCAAAACTTCTCAAAGGATTTGCAAAGAAGTAAAGCATGCAATAGAACCAAACAAAATAAATTCATTCTCTGTTAATTCAAATCTTACCCTAATCTTACATGATACTTTATTTCTAATCAAAACAATATTCTACATTATGTATGTATTTCTAAAGTGACATTTGATTATAAGCATTTTAAAGAGTTCTGTGAATACATGAATGCTAGAAATAATGCATGATAAATTAAATTAACCAGAACCTTAATAGGCATTTCATTCTAAAAGTAAATCTTGTTATGCAGCAAATAAGATTAGGGTAAGTAACATTCTTAAACATTATGCATTTATCAAAATAGAATGCAGAAAATCCTAACAAGTATGAGGCAAGGGACTAGCTAGTGGGCCCAAACCACCCAACTCGTTTCCCTTGCAGTAGTTAAATCACAATCTTAGAAGATTTAGAAGAACTTAAAACACAAAATCAAATGCAATATTATATTCATACAGAATCTTGTTACATAGCCATTGAAATGACGCAAAGATGGGCTCTAGTGGTCCACTCTAGGGATCATCCGAATGGGCACACAGGCTCCTCCCTTCCTTTACTAACAAAATCGATTCTTGTTTCTCAAAATATGATTTCAAAGTCCAATCTATTCTATTATTATTTTATAGTATTGAGCTTTCATATTTATAACAATGATGCCTCTGAATTGTTGAATCGAAGTTCATCAGCGAATACAAGTTTAGAGTGATACAATGATTATGAACCAAAATAAGGAGATACGGTTACTATGCGGATTCGAATTGATCTACGGTTTCCCATATATGAAAAAATAGGTATCGAATCATGACGTATTTTCCATAACATTGTCAACAACCTTGTGGCTTATAAATGGCATTTTGACCATCACTTTATGCGCTATCTGGAAAACCTGATTGTGATCAAGGGAACATGTCAGCATATCGAACACATGATATTAAAAACCAATATGCTTGTTTTCCATTATGACAACTTGGTGTATGAAAATTGTGGAGGTGAGAACATGATTTGCACTACTGAAACAAGAACGGTGCTGTTAGAGTAGGAACTAAACTACTGGAATAGGAATTATGCACCTGCCACAAGGATAACTTATTATTAGCGATAATTTCACATCCATTCCCTTTAAATCATTGAAACAAAGAGAATTCATGTAACAATAACACATTACCTCTAAATGCCTCTAGATAATAGTCAATAATGGATAAGAATGATAGTAATGACTATAAACACCCAGTGTAGGCATAAGAGTTTTTCAACAAAAATTATGAAAATCTAGGAAAAATGGAGGCTCAACATTCCCCCACGTTGATCTTCTTGCACGTCCTCATGCAAGCCAAACCATAGGATGGATTTCAAAATTTTGAAAATGCAAGGTGGTGGCCTAAAACCCTATTGTATTAATTGAAATGTTTAGGTTCTTTCCCTTCGTGCTTCTGATCATTTTAATTTGCCTCTTTAAAATCTTATTACGGGTAGCATAATACGTGGCTCGCTCAATCCAATCCCTATCCAACTTCCACAACTTCTCCTTCTTAACATTCAACCTACTGATTTTATCATGCATTGTAATACAAAGTTTCTCAAGTCTTTGTTTTCCCCTTTCATAGTGTCTTCACGGATAGCAAGTTCCTGTATATTATTTTTAAATCTCTTCATTGTCCTATATTTCTCCCTCAATATATAATCATCAAGGGAATATTTTTATTTCTATTGAGTAGTGAAATAAACACCATCAGTCTCTGCTACAGGATGATCAAATGAAAACCTAAACCCTGAATTTACCTCTATCAGACCCCTAAAATTTAGCCATGAATTCATGCCATCCGTCCTTTATCAACTTCTTCTTGTAGGAATTATATTCAGGAGTTTTCTCAAGCTCTTCTATGGATCACAGATCATGGCTATCATATTTGATTTTCGTCATGGCTTTGAGAGTTAAAAACACAATATGCATCCAAGTGTAAATAGAGGAAAAACAAACCCAACATGCCCAATGATGAATTTAAATATTACATGAGATCAAAATCAAATAACTCAAGCAACATAGCTACTTATAATGATCATTGGGTAATGTTCTGAAGTTGGTATAATTCAGTCAGTACGTGAGGGAAGAATGAGACGATTGTAGAGAATAAAAGTGATAAGGTCAAGAATAAGATAAATTATAAAAACAAATTCAGACAACCTCCTTGTATTCATAACATAATTATATTAATCCATAAGTGTTATATACAAATTTGATAGATATATGGAGAAAAAGGAATCAAAGTTACAAGAACAGGGCACCTCCAGTATGGACACTTGTCATCAAATGAAAAATCATGTAGGATGGAAGGGGGAATACTAAAAGATTAATGATCAACAAGGAAACATTAAGACATCGATACATCATTTTAAATTTTCCATCAAGTCCGCAACATCATAATTATAGTCAACTAAACCATATTATAATTCTATGAAAGCATCAAGTGCAGGAATGATGAAATTATCAATGGAAACTCTGATGTGAACAAAAAATCCTCGCTTAGCAGGATCAATTTAGTTCATCCAAAATCAGGTGCAAGAAAGCAGTAATTGTACAAAACATTATAAAAAGCTTGCAAACCAACCCCCTTTGCACCACTATGATTGAAAAGACATACCTGATGTCTTGTCTCAAATAAGCTCCCTGTTTGCCATGGATTTCTTTTCAGAATTTCATTGTTTTCTTAGAGTCTTATTAACATTAATGATAAAAAAAAAAAAAAAATCAAATCTTCATTGAAAAGGTGAAATTCCAACAAGACTACCACAAGTGTTAGGTCCTTATAATACTAGTGATTACCCCATTACTGTTGTAGTTGTATCCCTTATTAATATTTTTGCGCCCTTATTGTCCCCATATTTTTATTACTGTGCCCCATAGAATCCCTCTATTGTTATTTTTGTGGATTTATATTATTATTGTTAGGTCGGCTGGGTTATATTGTGACTCCTTAGACTCCTATATATAGAAAGGAGGTTTTGTCATTTGAATCGTTGAAGAATTGTTCATTTGTGTAATGTAAAGGAGGTTTCCCCCTCGAAGAGGTTGAATTCTAAGGCATTCAACTATCTTTTCTATCTTTTTGTGGGCTGGTTTCATAACATTTGGTATCAGAGCTTTGGATTCTAGGGTTTTGCTACTCCAAATAGGTCATCGTGGAATTTTTGCTATAAATTTTTTTCTACGACGTTTCATGTTGGAAATAATACTGAGAGGGGGGGTGAATCAGTATTATCAAGTCAATTATTTTTAATTTCACAATCAGTTTGTATACGCTACTTCAGTTAGTGAAAATTGCGTATATACACAACTACAGTTAAGGAAACCAACGTATAACCTGCAGACTTATAATTTAATTTGTTCTTTAGATGTTGATAATTAATCTGTACATCAGAACCATATAAACAGTAACCAGGAACAGTAAAACAGAGCAGATAGTCACACACAAGAACACAAAATATAAGGTGGAAACCCATTGTGGGTGAAAACCACCTGCTGCAATTCGTCTCTATCTTCTTTTAATTAAAAACTTCTTTTTACAATGTTTCTGTATTGGTGCAGTCTTATACCAGTACACAGGCTTCTACCTGCAGAAGGCTACAACCTTCTCTCATTTTCTAGCTTCTCCTAGAAGGGAGCTACAACCCCCTTAGCTCTTGTACTAGCTGATGTACTAGTATGTAGGTGTTGACCTATAGAAGGCTACAACCTTCTCTTTTCTTCTAGGGACCACGTTTCATAAATTTTTAGATTGGATCTACCAATTACAATAATCAAACATCAAATACATCTGCATCAACCAATCTCCTTTGCTCCAACCAATAATTCTGAATGATGTAACCAAAATACATTAACAGTAACCAGAAACCAATCTTGAACCCGGAACACTGCAGCAATAAACAGAAGTAGCTAAAACATATTTCATGAGACATATGCTACTTCGATTTGTATAACCTGCATGTGCATACGCTTCTGTATTAAGGCCAACAAGCGTATACGCAGCTTTGACTTTTTGAACCAACGTGTATACGCGCCTTTGCTGTGCCGAACCTGTGTACAGATTTATAAAAGATAATTTACCCTTTTCACTTATTCAGACATTAGTTATACCCAAATTATCATATTTATAGATCAAGTCATGCGCCAAATATAACAGATCAAAATCACACAAAGATATTACTATTCAAGCCTTAAGATCTTGACCCATCAATAGAACTTATCCTTCTTCTAGCGCTCATGCCCCTCCTTGGTTTAGATCCAGCTATGCACCATAACCCAATTCTAGATCTTACTCTTCATAAGATATTCAATGCTTAAGTGAAAATGCCTTTGCCTAATGATCTCCTTCCCTTTTATAGTCTTAGGCCTTACTCAATATCACTGTCCAAAACCATAAAGAATCAATACCATGGACCCAATACCTAGGTTCAACACTTCGGACGAGATACCATGGTCCAAAACCATAGGTCCAAATACCAAGGACTAAATGCCACGGACCAAAAATAAGTTTTCCCATATGTATGCACTTTTCCTTACATGAAAGTGCGTGCATATGTATACACACCTTTTGAACGTCGATCCTGTGTGTATACGCAATTTGGTTAAGAGGAACCTGCGTATATAGATTTTTCCTTCATTCTGAGAGCCTGAACTGTGATCTGTCATCTGAGTGAGTTGCCATCAAGGACAACACCTGTGTCATAGTGCCAAACCTGTGTCATAATGCCAACATTTCAGAAGCAAAAAAAAAACCCATTTGAGAAGAAATCGCACTAAACCTCAGATCCAAATTTCAAATCTTTTCGCACTATATTTGCGGAGATATGATCTGAGGAAGCTGGTCTTTTTGCAGACTCCTGAATTACATTCCAAACAGGTGACCTAGGGAAAATCGTCATAACTTTCTCTCTGAGCATCGGATTGAAGTTTTGTAAGAAGCTATAGAAAGAGGACGGACTTTAGTTTCTTGTATATATTTTTCAGAGCCAAAGCTTGAAACAGGGACACGTGGCATGTCATACAAGTTCGCTCTACTGAAATAGTCTATAATCAGGTCACTGTGGGAGATTTGGCATAACTCTTCCTTGGAGAATCCAATTTGGGTCTGACTGGTGGCATTGGAAAGAGGACACAGAGGGCTACTGTAAATCACAATTTCAGAATTAGATGATCTGAAATTACAGAGATACATCAGAGGCAATATCAAGCTCCTTCAAAGTGAAAAAAGGTGTGTAGATTTTTTTTAATTTTTTCTTAAGCTTGGCTTGAAAAATTATTTTGAAGAATTCAAAAGGCATAGTAGAGCATTATTATCAGTAACGAATGCCCCGAGGAAAGAAAATTCAAACACCTAGTAAGCAACCTGAAAGCGCTAGCATGACTCATGAAGAAGAGGAAGAAATGCTACATGATATATCAAAATTACAAGACCAAGTGCAAAAAATGTCACTCTCACAAAAGCTAACATAAGCTAAGATAAATGGCGCGGAATCTAAGATAAAGGGCGTGGAAGCTAAGATGAATGGCATGGAAGCTAATATGGATGATTTGAAGATAGACATGGAAGAATTGAAGATAAATATGAATAAGTTGCTACAAGAAATGGTCACTAATGGTGAAAGGGTAGTAAAGGAAACTCATGATGAGAACAAAAGAAACGTTAATCATGATTCCATAGACTCTAATGTTGGATCAAAGACCCACCATATTCCAAAAATCGATATGAGGAAGTTTGATGGCAAGGACCCCGCAACATGGATATTACATATGGAGCAATTTTTCGATCTCAATAATGTGCAAAACACACAAAAGTTACGTATTGCAACTTTATATTTGGAACCAAATCAGTTTGTATGGTATCAATGGTTTTTCTCTCGTAAAAAAATTATCACTTGGACAATTTTTACAGAATAATTGACAACACATTATGAGGACACAAAAAGAAACACTTTTTTTAGCCAATTGATAAGTCTCAAACAAAAGGGTTCAATAATGGAGCACATTGACAAGTTCCAAAAATTGAACATAAGAGTAAAAAGTATTCCAGAGGAGCATAGGATTGATGTGTTCATAGGGACTTTAATGGATAATATCCAACATGATGTTCGCCTTTGGGAACTTGATTCATTAGAGAAGGCATTCAAGTTAGCAAGAAAAATTGAAAGCAAAATTATGGCAACTAGGAAGCATACCAGTCACAAACATAAAGATGGAAGTGTTGTTACCCCTAGCCTTCCACAACCTATAAGGTTGACACCACAAAAATTGGAAGAAAAAATAGCAAAAGGCCTTTGTTACAGTTGTGATAGCAAATACACTAAAGGTCATAAGTGTGCTGAGAAGAAATTATTCTACATAGATTGTGAAGAGGAAGAAGAAAAGGAGCAAGAAAGGTCAAAAGAAGAGGATATACTCCAGGAACAAAGCCTAAATAAAGAAGAAATGAATCCGACCATATCTTGTAATGCATTGGCTGGAATTACCACTCCTCAAACCATCAAGATAGAAGGACAAATCAAGAAGAAAAAGGTATTAGTGTTGATTGATTCAGGAAGTACCCACAATTTTATTCATTGTAAGGTAGCAAAAGAATGGAATTGCTTCCTATATCCAGCACCAGAGTGTCAAGTGATGGTTGCAAATGGAGGAATGATAAATTTCTCTGGAAAGTGCCATAATATCAAGCTATGCATGGGAGAATATGTATTGACAAGCCCAATGCTTTCCATTCCAATGGGAGGTGTTGATGTTGTACTATGAGTCCAATGGCTACAGTCCTTGGGTACAATAGCTTTTAATTTTCAAGAACTTTTCATGAAATTTTCTATGAAAGGAAAGGAAGTTGAATTAAGGGGTATTGCAGGGAAACTGAGAACGATAATCAACTCTTTAACGGTATGACAAAGCTTCTAAAAAAGGAACAAAGAGGTGTAATTACACAACTATGTTCGCTAGATGTTTCCACATTGGAATCATCTATTTCTCTAGATCTCCAAAAAGTATTGGAAAATCATTCCAAGGTATTTGAGACTCCCAAAGTTCTCCCACCTATTCGTGATCATGATCATGCTATTCATCTGATTCCAGGAAGTGTGCCTCCAAACATCAGGCCGTGCAGATATCCCTATGCCCAAAAGAGTGAAATTGAACGTATGGTTGCAGAAATGCTAGAGGCTGGTATAATTCAACCTAGTCAAAGTTCTTTCTCTGCTCCAGTAGTATTGGTGCACAAGAAGGATGGATCATGGCGCATGTGTCTGGATTATAGGGAGCTCAACAAGCTCGCTATTAAAGATAAGTTTCCCATTCTTGTCATTGGTGAATTACTGGATGAATTGCATGGATCAATTTACTTCACCAAGTTGGATCTTCATTCAGGATATCATCAAATCAAAATGAAGACTGAAGACATTCCGAAAACAGCATTTAGAACTCATGAGGGTCATTATGAATTTTTGGTCATGCCTTTTGGCCTTACCAATGCACCTTCTACATTTCAAGGTTTGATGAATTCCATTTTCAAACCCTTCCTTAGAAAATTTGTGTTAGTATTTTTTGATGATATACTAATCTACAGCAAGTCTTGGAAGGATCATGTTGAACATGTTGACAGGGTGCTACAACTATTGGAGGAGAAACAATTATATGAAAAAAGATCCAAATGTTTCTTTGGAGTACAAGAGGTGGAATATCTGGGTCATATTGTATCTCATGGAGTTAAGGTAGACCCTAGCAAAATTAAAGCCATTAAGGAATGGAAAATCCCCACATCCATAAAGCATCTGCAAGGATTTTTGGGGTTGACAGGGTATTATCGCAAGTTTGTTAAGAATTATGGGAGAATAGCAGCACCTCTAACAACATTATTGAAGAAAGATGCATTTTCATGGACTCCAGAAGCAACAAAGGCCTTCGAGCATCTTAAAGAGTCAATGTGCCAAGCACTGGTCTTAGCTACACTGGACTTCACAAAAACCTTTATTGTGGAATGTGATGCTTCAGGAAATGGAATTGGTGTTGTTTTAATACAAGATGAAAGACCCATTGCTTTTGAAAGTCATCCAATCAAGGGAATTTTTTTACAAAAAGCTATTTATGAGAAGGAAATGTTGGCAATACTACATGCACTTAAGAAATGGCGACCCTACCTAATGGGAGGACACTTCAAGGTAAAAACGGATCATGATAGCCTTAAATACTTTTTAGAACAAAGATTATCCTCTAAAGAGCAACAAAAGTGGGTCACAAAGATGTTGGGTTATGACTTTGAAATCATCTACAAAAAAGGGAAGCAAAATGTGGTGGCAGATACACTCTCAAGAAAGGATGAGGATGTGGAAGCATTGTTGTGCGCCATTTCTATTATCCAACCAGATTGGATAAAGGAAGCAAGGGAGGAATGGAAGAATGATGAAGAAGTGTGGGCACTTATTTGAAAGTTACAACAAGATTCCAGTACATCTGATACATTTAGTTGGAAAAATGATTCGTTATGGTACAAAGATCGCTTATACCTTTGTAAGAATTCGCAACTCAAACAAAAGATTCTTATGGAATTGCACACTTCTCCCTTATGAGGGCACTCAGGATTTTTAAAAATTACCACAGGGTTGAGAAGGATTTTTTTTGGGATGGCCTTAAATCGGATATTCAAAAGTTTGTGGTGGAATGTTTGGTTTGCCAAAAAAATAAAGTTGAAACAATTAAGACCCCAGGTCTATTACAACCTTTATCCATTCCAAGCCAATGTTGGGAGGAGGTTTCAATGGATTTTATCACAGGTTTACCCAAGTCTAAGGGAAAGAGTGACATCATGGTGGTAGTTGACAGACTTACCAAGTATGCACACTTTTGTGCATTATCACATCCATTTAAAGCCAGTACAGTTTCTACTGCATTTGTGGAAACAATTCAAAAGCTACATGGAAACCCAAAGATTATTGTAAGTGACAGAGATCCCATTTTCACTGGAAATTTTTGGACATAATTATTTTCTTGTCTTGGTACTCAGTTAGCTCATAGCTCATCTTATCATCCTCAATATGATGGGCAAACTAAGATAGTAAACAAATGTTTGGAAGGATATCTTCGTTGCTTTATATCTGATAAACAGACACAATGGGTCAAATGGTTGCCTCTGGTTGAATGGTGGTATAACACTTCCTTCCATACAGCAACAAAAATGACCCCATTTATGGCACTTTATGGATATCAGCCACCATCCATCAGATCATATTTAAGAGAAAATTCTAAGGTTCAAGCAGTGGAACATCACATCGAACATCAACAACAAGTCCTCCAACTCTTAAAGGATAACCTCGTGTTGGCACAGAATAGAATGAAACAAAAGGTAGATCAACATTGCAGTGAAAGAAGTTTTGATGTAGGTGATTGGGTATTCCTACGGCTACAACCATATAAACAAATGTCCCTCAAGCAAGCTAAGAAGGATAGTAAATTATCACCAAAGAATTATGGTCTGCACAAGGTGTTGCAAAAGATTGGTACTATGGCATACAAATTGGAGCTTCCTGCAGCGTCTCGAGTGCACCCAGTTTTCCATGTTTCATGTTTAAAGAAGGTTATAGGCGACAAGCTCCCAGTTCAAACAATATTGCCAGAACTTGATGAGGAAGGAAAAATTATATTGGAACTAGAAGCAGTCATAGAAACAAGAACTTGACAGCTATGAAATCGATCAATTTCGGAGTATCTCATCAAGTGGAAGAACTTATCCATTGAAGATTCCACATGGGAGGATGAGAATTTTATACAAAAGCATCCAGAACAACACTTTTTTGAAGGAGAGGGGCACGTTAGGTCCCTATAATACTAGTGATTACCCCATTACTATTGTAGTTGTATCCCTTATTAATATTCTTGCACCCCTATTGCCCCCATATTTTTATTACTGTGCACCATAAAATCCCTCTATTGTTATTTTTGTGGCTTTATATTATTATTGTTAGGTCAGCTGGGTTATATTGTGACTCCTTAGACTCCTATATATAGAAAGGAGGTTTTGTCATTTGAATCATCGAAGAATTGTTCATTTGTGTAATGTAAAGGAGGTTTCCCCCTCGAAGAGGCTGAATTCTAAGGCGTTCAACTATCTTTTCTATCTTTTTGTAAGCTGGTTTCATAACAATAAGATTCCTGCACTTACTATAGAAATCATGTACCTAGGCCATGTAGTGCTTTTAGAGGCACCCAACATCAACACATATTTTTGTCCATCAACATATTGTGAGTAATAATCACTGAGCAATTCATCACTCATAAAAATTGAAGTGAGTTATGATACCAGAAAAGGGAATTAAAAATAGAACAAGATGACACCTTCCTAGACCAACCGAAAAATTATTGATTGAACACTTTAAATCTTGTTGTCATCCGATGCAAAACAAAATTTATTCTTAGTCCAGTATAACGAATTACCTTCACTAAAGGTACCACACCATTAAAGGTTCCTAATTTTTGAAAAATAGAACCCAAATAATCATGCTCAAATCATCTTAAAACCATTGTTCATGAATTAAATTGATGAGTTTTAGGGAAAGAGAAATATAACTGAGAAAACCATAGTGTGCAACTAACTTTGATACCATGATGTAGAGAAAATAATATTTTCTGAGTTGTTCATTAAGAAATAATCAAATATAGAGAGTCTAGGAAGCGATGTCGAACCCTAGCTACGCAGTCTCCATGCCCTCGGCCGCCGTCAGCTCTCGGCCTGCTCTGAGCGTGAAGGGATTCGAGGGATCTGGGCAAGAACTAAAGAGCTGTATCTCAGATGCAGAGACGCAACACGACCAAGCCAGGATCGCCAGCACGATCCCCAGCACTTCTATCCCCATGCCCCAAGCCGCCGTTGGGTCTCACACAGTTCCGAATGCAAAGGGGTTAGAGAGATACGGGCACAAATCAAGGGGTTTCCACTCAGTGGCAGGCATACAAGATTTCCCAACCATGAACTATGAAGCCGTAGATCTAAAAGGACCTGCAGATTTCTTTGCTGTGCGCGCAGGGATAGCCGGGCCCCGAACCCCTGCTTCCATGGCGTGCCTTTGCAACCCCCTTCTGTTTGTTGGAGCAGCGGACAAGAAAGTTCCTGCAGATGCCTTAGCTCTTCCTCTGATCATGGCCCCCAGAAAGGAAGGGACGGTACCAAACAGAGGCACGCCGCCCCTGTTCATTAGACAAATACAGGAACCGAAAACATATCAAGGCACTTGTCTACCTTTTCCACAGATCGGTGGGGGAAAAAAGCTTTCAGAATCTTCCTCTGCATTCCAGATACAAATCAGGCTCCTTTCAGGAAAAACTATGCTACAATGGGTCTGCCAGACAGATCAAGTGCGGAATCTCAAGCATGCACTGGACATCAAATTGGGGATCCCCTCTGCAGCTCAACGGCTTCTCTTCGAAGGTAAACATCTTGAAGATCTCTTTCCTATTTCTTTTTATGGCATTGAGAAAGACGCATCTATTACCTTAACCCTTCGTCTTCGAGGAGGTGCTGTGGGGGAACCCTCCTCAGCTAAGGCTTTTTCGTATAAAGATGTTGTCCATGCCAAACAGACTGAAAAGACAGATCCTCCAATGCAGACTTCTCCCAAGCCTTTTTTGGTTGACAAAGTGGAGGAGGTCCCCTCGGTTGAGATCTCCTACCCTGATCTTGAAAACGATACCCAGAAATTTGCTGAACGAGCCATCATCTGCAGATTTAATGGGCTCTGGCCGCGCTCACAGGATCTTTATGTCTGGATCAAGGACAACTGGACTGACCGTTGCAAGGTCTACTTCTGTGCAAAAGGATACTTTATAGTACTGTTCGATGACCTAGAGCACTGCTACAATGCCCTAGACGAAGGCCCTTGGTTCATGGGTTCAGCCGGCCTTTTCCTAACTCCATGGTTTCCAGACTTTGACCCAGCTTCAGCAATCATCACCAAAGCCCCGGTATGGATCAGACTTCCAAATCTCCCAGTTCACCTGTGGCGTACAGAAGTTTACAGGCAAATAGGCAATGCCTTGGGTAGCTTTCTAACGGGAGATTACAAGAGAGAGAGGCAGGGTCTCTATACATACGCCAGAGTTTGTGTAGAGCTTGATTTAAGCAAGGGACTGCCAGAATACATCAATCTCAAAATCAAGGACTTTGTTTGGACTCAGTTTCTAGAGTACGAAAACACTGCCTTCAGATGCCGCCACTGTCGCCTAACGGGGCACTTGCACATCTCATGCCCTTCGCTGACAGCAAAAGTGAAAAAGGGCCTCTTCCCTCATTCTAAGCCCAAGCGTTGGACTCCCTGTCCGCAGCCGCCAGCTGGAAGTTCCAGTCCCCCAAGTATGGAAAAGGAGGAAAGAGAGACAGAACCAGATCAGACGCCGCAACCGATGGATCCGCCCACGGACAATAAGGGGCACTCCCATGTCTCTGCTATCTCCCAGAAACGTCCCTATGAGACTTCGTCCTCTGATTCAGAGAAGGAGTCCCCGATGATAGAGAACTCCAGTCTTCAAGTTGTTCTAGCCCATCCTCCCCATGAGGGCTGGACAAAAGTTAACAAAAAGAAAGGGAAAAAACAGTGTGGTGTAGTCACTGTCCCGCAGGGATAATAGCCTATTAGTTAGTTCTTGCTCTCGAATATTCTATTGTAGTTGAGAGTGTTTCTTCCCTCCGAGACCGAGGTTGATGAATCCATCATTTCCGGTCTGTCGGTCTTTTGTTTTTCCTGTAGCTCTGTGTTTGTATCTTTCTTCCGGGACCGAGGTTGATGATTACATCATTTCCGGTCTGACGGTCTTTTGCCTCTCCTATTTGTACTATATTTTACTTAATAGATTTAGTCTTTACCGAGAAAAAAAAAAAAAAACTAACTTTGATACCATAGACATGGCCTTGCTGCCCACATGCGTCTATAGCCTCAACAAGGATTTCCTTTAACCCAACGAAATGCTTGTGTCCCACTCACTAGATATAGATTCAAAGTTATCTTACTTAATTTTAAAATTTAGATGAATGCCACTATCCTGGCTGGGTAACCAACTGTTGGCAGTGCCTATCATAAGAAGTAACATGGATGAACATGCTGGCTCGTGATGAGAGCTCTTGTCTTCCAACTTCTCAGCTAAAATCCATTACTTTGGCTTGATGACTAGTAATAGTAATGTCATACATGTTAGATCTCATGATCGCGGTAGGTCGGCTCATCATGAGGCCTCCTATCCTCCATAAATCCTTTGTAAACTCTCATTATGATTAACTTCAAAGGTTACTTAATAAGTGGGGAGGTGGATCTACTCCTTAAGAGTATGGGATGGTGTGAAAAGTTTTTAAATGACTAATCATTATTGGCTAGTTCCTCTACCCTAAAGATTCATTTAAATATGATGTCTTAGATAATGACTGAAAGACTCTTTGAGTTAATAATGATATTTTTCTCATGAATGGCTCATTATGATCTTTATAAGAGTGGTCCACCATAGGAGCTTTTCCAATGATACCTTTTAAGTGAAATTGAAAATATATATCTTAGATGACAACTCATTAGAGTGATTAATCAAGGTCACCTTTGAAAAATCATGAGGTATTAGAGTGAATCATACTCAACAAGACTTACCACAGATATGTGTGTTAATAACCAATGTGGATCAAAAGATGTTTTAGTGGCTATGCTTTGGAATTCAAAGCCCTAATGTCATTGTTGTAACATCTTTATTTATGGCATTAATTTATTCTTCTACGCTATTCTACCTTAAGAAGAGGAAGACTTCCTTTCAAGTATAGGAGTACTTCCAATGCAACCATGTGCATAACAAGAGGATAATTATATTCATCTCCAAACTTAAAAAATATATTCGAGAAAATGCCAGAACATGAGGAACCAATTGCACTAACTGATCATATGATGCTACAAATTGTCGAATGATAAAGGAGGAGTGGATATTGATAGTCACCTGAAACCAAGATTCAATGGGATCCATATACTCTCGGTCATTATGCAAATCCTCCAAATTTCTTTGTTTATCTCCTGAAGTGCAAGTTGGATCTGATGGATGTTCTTTAGTCTCTACTTTTTATGGCTTCCCCTCATCAAGCATGATCCATAGCTTCTCGGTTTCCCAAGGAAAATCTTCTGGATCTTCATGAGTCTTTTCTTCCCAAGGAATATACCTATTTCTAATTGATGCCAAAATGTGTTCTTTCTGTGTTGCAGAGACCCCAGCTTCTACTAGAATTTGAATAATTGCTGGAATAACATCACACTTTTTGGTATTTTCCTACTAGCTCGAAAGTCTTGTTAGCAACTAGATTTAGAGTGGGGGGTTCTTTTAGCATCAAAAAAATAGAAACACACTAACTCAAAAACTCAATTGCAGTAAAGGAAAACAAACCCAGCTTGTGATCTCTCTGGAAATACCATCCAGTATGCTTCAACAGGTAAGAGAAATCACACTAAAAGAAATCCTTTGTGAAGTAAAAAAACCAATCTTGTGAGCGCTTTGGAAATAACATCTATTATGGTTCAGTAAGCAAGAGGAATCACCCTAAAAAACTCTTTTACGAAGGAAAAGGTAGAAGCATGAAAAAGCGTTGAAGCCTTATCATACAATGCCTCCTCAGCAACGATGTCAAAATGTGGGGCAATATAATTGCGATATTTATACCAACATTTAAATTTTCAATCCAGATTGGTAAACTTAGAGGCGTAGGAAAATATATGCCAGATTGTGACCTCAGGGATCTGTACAATAAAAATCAAGCTCTTGCAAACAATTCAAAAGGGCATCAATGTAAAGTAAACACATTGTGAATCTACTTCTAGCTCCTCTTCTCAGTTGAGTGACTCTTGCAACAAGTCTACGTCAGTTATCTAGGGGATAAGGGAATGTAGATTCCACTCAAACTGACAAACCATTTAGGAAATAAAGAATGTGATTCAGTTTTCAAAACTTCTCAAAGGATTTGCAAAGAGTTAAAGCATGAAATCGAACCAAACAAAATAAATTCATTCTATGCTAATTCAAAGCTTACCATGATCTTGTGGGATACTTTCTTTCTAATCACAACGATATTCTAAATTATGTATATATTGATAAAGTGACATTTGATTAGAAACATTTTAAAGAGTTCTCTGAATATATGAATGCTAGAAATAATGCATGATAAATTAAATCAACCAGAACCTTAATAAGAAATACATTCTAAAAGTAAATATCGTTATGAAATGAATAAGATCAGAGTAAGTAACACTCTTAAACATTATGCATTTATCAAAATAGAATGCAGAAAATCCGAAGAAGTATGAGGCAACAGATTGGCTGGTGGGCCCAAACCACCAACTCGTTGCCCTTGTAGTAGTTAAATCACAATCTCAGAATATTTAGAAGAACTATAAACACAAAATCGAATGCCAGATTATATTCATATAGAATCTTGTTACATAGCCATTGAAATGATGAAGAGTTGGGCTCTAGTGGTCCCCTCTAGGGATCATCCTACTGGGGACGCAAGCTCCTTCCTTCCTTTCCTAAGAAAATCGATTCTTGTTTCTTAAAATACGATTTCAAAGTCCAATCTATTCTATTATTCTTCTACAGTACAAAGCTTTCACATTTTTAACAGTGATGCCTCCCAATTGTTGGATCAAAGGTCATCACTAAATAAAAGTTTAGAGTGATACACCGATTATGAACCAAAATAAGGAGACACAATTACTATGCAGATTCGAATTGATCTACGGTTTCCCATAAATGCAAAAACAAGTATCAAATCATGAATTATTTTCAATAATGTTGTCAACAACGTTGTGGATTATAAAAGGCAGTTTGACTGAGTACTTTAACCATCACTTTATGCACTATTTGGAAGACCTAGGTGCAATCAAGGGAACACATTAGCATATCGAACACCTGATCTTCAAAATCCATATGCTGATTTTCTATTATTATAGCTTGATGTATGAAAATCGTGGAGGTGAGAACAGAATTTGCACTGCTGGAACAGGAATTGTGCTGCTGGAGCAGGAACTAAATTGCTCGAACGGGAATTATGCACTTGCCACAAGGATAACTTATTATTAGTGATAATTTCACATCAAATTCCTTCAAATCATCAAAATAAAGAGAATTCATGTAAAAATAACACATTACCTCTAAATGCCTCTAGATAATAGCCAATAATGCATAAAAAGGATAATAATGATTATAAACACCCAGTGTAGGAATAGGAGTTATTCAACAAAAAGTATGAAAATCTAGGCAAAATGGAGGTTCAACATTCCCCAACGTTGATCTTGTTGCACGTCCTCATGCAAGCCAAACCATAGGATGGATTTCAAAAATGCAAGGTGGTGGCCTAAAGCCCCTCTATATTAATTGAAATTTTCAGGTTCTTTCCCTTCGTGCTTCAGATCATTTTAGTTTCCCCTTTTAAAATCTTGTTATGGGTAGCATAATACTTGTCTCACTCGATCCAATGTATGGCTAGCTTTAGCAAATTATCCTTCTTAGCATTCATCTCGTTGACTTTATCTTGCATCTTAATACATATTTTCTCCAAGTCTTTGTGTTCCCCTTTCACAGTTTCTTCATAGACAATAAGCTCATGTATCTTCTTTTTCAATCTCTTTATCGTCCTATATTTCTTCCTCAATATATAACCATCAAGGGAATCTTTTGATCTATGTTGAGTTGTGGAATAAACATCAGCAGTCTCTACTACAGGATGATCAAATGAAAACTCAAACCCTGAATTTACCTTTGCATAGGAATTTCGAATTCATTAGATTCTTAAATAGGGATTTCTATTCGATTAATTCCTATAATTGGTTTGTCAATTCGATCCATTACCGAGTTCTTAATCTGGGACATGAATTTCTCAGTAAATTCTTCAAATCTCCAGAGTTTATCCCTATCAATGGCACCCGTATTTATTTCACGATTTATTCTTCCCCAGGATCCAAATTGACAGTTTGAGACTCCTTAGTTCGGGAAGGAATTCGGGTGGCTTCATCATGCTACAAGTAATCTTTCATCTAGTAAGGGGGTTGGAGTTTCACATGACAATGTTGCAGGGGTCATAGGGGTTTTTACCTTTCTCTGTCTCGACTTCTGGGGATGCGAGGATAGTATATCATTCATTCTATTTTCCTCTGGATTATTCTCTTTCACACGCAATTCAATAGGAGGCTAGGTGCTAGGATTTTTTATGTCTGTTATAAACCCATTCTGTTGAAGAAGGTCATCCAAGATATCATTCCTTATACCTAGCTCATCCACAATCAATATTTTGATAAGCTCGTAATGATAGAGGCTTTTCGTAGGGTTAACAACTCTATGAATTCCTTATGACATTTTCTGTAGGCTTTTTAACAAGAAATATGGGACATTTATCTTTTTCTCTCCAATGAAATGTAGAAACAAACCAATATGATACAGAAAAGTCATTGCATACTTACCTTCGCAGGTCAAATATTTATAGAGAATGAATAGAGGAGCACACCATTCATCTTTAATCTGAGAATGTGGTATCCCTTTTGCCCAATTAATGTCCTGTTGTCTTGCTTTGAGAAATTTCAAACTCTATTGTTTGTCCACACTCTTGTTCTTCAACCACTTAATTCCTTCCAATGGTAATCCAGTTGCTTGGGAAATGGTCTTCTCATTTTCACTTATAGTCAAATCCCCAATTCGAGTTACTGTCCCATTAAACCCCTGTGTAAACATCAACGTAACTTCATCTTCAAACCCCTAAAACTTAGCCATGAATTCATGCCATCCATCCTTTATCAACTTCTACTTGCAGGAATTGCATTAAGGATTTTTCTCAAGCTCCTCTATCGATGACAACTCATAGTGGTCATATTTCGTTTTCGTCATGGCTTTGATGTTTAAAAACAGAATATGCATCCAGGTTTAAACAGAGGAAAAACAAACCCAACATTCTGAGCAATGAATTTAAATATCACATGAGATCAAAATAAAATAACTCAAGAAACATAACTACTTATGATGAGCGTTGGGTAAGGCCCTGAAGTTGGTATAATTCAGTCAGTACCTCAGGGATGAATGCGACGATTGTAGAGAATAACAGTGATACGATCAAGAAAAAGTTACATTATAAAAATGATTTCGGATAGCCTCCTTGTCTTCATAGCATAATTATCTTAATCCATAAATGTTACATTCGACAGATATATGGAGAAAAAGGAATCATAATTACAAGAACAGGGCACCTTCAGCATGGACACTTGTCATCAAATGAAATATCATGGAGGATGGCATGGGGAATACTTAAAGATTAATGATCATAAAGGAAATATTAAGACAAGTATACATCATTTTAAAGATTCCATAAAGTTTGAAACATCATAATTATAGTCAACTGAACTATGCTATAATTCCATGAAAGCATCAAGTGGAGGAATGACGAAATTATCAATGGAATCTTTGATGTGAACTAAAATTATCGCTAAGCATGATCAATTCAGTTCATCCAAAATCAGGTGCATGAAATCGGTAATTGTAGAAAACATTATAAAAAACTTGCAGACCATCCCCCTTTGCACCATTATGATTGAATGACATACTTGTTGTCTTGTCTCAAATAAGCTCCCTGTTTGCCATGAATTTATTTTCAGAATTCTATTGTTTTCTTAGAATCTTATTAAAATATAATGATATATATATATATATATATATATATATATATATATATATATATATATTTGTTGAAAAGGTGAAATTCCAAGAAGACTACCACAAGATTCCTGCACTTATTATAGAAATATTGTACCTAGGCCATGTAGTTATTTTATAGGCAACCACCATCAACACATATTGTTGTCCATCAGTGTATTTTGAGTAATAATCACTGAGAAATTCATCACTCATAAAAATAGAACAAGATGACACCTTCTTGGAACAATGAGCAAATTATTCATTGAACACTCTAAATTTTGTTGTCATCCAGATGCAAAACTAAATTTCTTTTTAGTCTAGTACAACGAATTACCTTCACTAAGGGTACCACATCATTAAAGATTCATAATTTTTGAAAAATAGAACCGAAAGCATCATGCTAAAATCATCATAAAAGCATTTTTCAAGAACTAAAATGATGATTTTTAGGGAAAGAGAAAGATAACCGAGTAAAGCATAGTGTGAAATTAACTTTGATACCACAGACATGGCCTTGCTGCCCGCAGGGGTCTATAGCCTCAACAGGGGTGTCTTTTAACTCAACGTAATGCCCGTGTCCCACTCACTAGATATAGATTCAAAGTTATCTTATTTAATTTTAAAATTTAGATGAAGGCCACTATCCTGGCTTGGTAACCAATTGATGGCAATGCCACTCATAAGAAGTAACATGGATGAATAGGCTAGCTCAGGATGAGACCTCCTATCTTCCAATTTCTCAGCTAAAATCCATTACTCTGGCTTGGTGACCAGTAACAGTAATGTCATACATGTTAGATCTCATGATCCTGGTAGGTCAGTTCATCATGAGACCTCCTATCCTCCATAAATCCATTGTAAACTTTGATTATGATTAACTTCAAAGGTTACTTAATAAGTGGGGATTTAGATCTACTCCTTAATAGTATGGGATGGTGTGAAAAGTTTTTAAATGACTAATCATTACTGGCTAGTTCCTCTACCCTAAAGATTCAATATGTCTCAGATAATGACTGAAGGACTCTTTGAGTTAATAATGCTATTTTTCTCATGAATGGCTCATTATGATCTTTATAAGAGTGGTCCACCATAGGAGGTTTTCCAATGATACCTTTTAAGGGAAACTGAAAATATATATCTCAGAAGACAAATCATTAGAGTGATTAATCATGGTCACCTTTGAAAAATCATGAGGTATTAGAGTGAATCATACCCAACAAGACTTACCACAGAAGTGTGTGTTAACAACCAATTTTGATGAAAAGGAGTTTCAGTGGCTATGCTTTGGAGGTCAAATCCATAATAACATTGTTGTAACTTCTTTATTTATGGCATTGATTTATTTTTCTACCCTATTCTACCGTAAGAAGTGGAAGAATTCCTTTCAGGTATATGATTACTTCTAATGCAACCATGTGCATAACAAGAGGATAATTCTACTCATGTTCAAACTTAAAAATTATATTCGATAAAATACCAGAACATGAGGAACCAACTGCACTAACTGATGTGATGCTACAAATTGTCGAATGATAAAGGAGGAGTGGATACTGAGAGTCATATGAAACCAAGATTCAATGGGATCCATATACTCTTGGTCATCATCAAGCATGATCCATAGCTTCTCGGTTTCCCTAGGAAAATCTTCTAGAGCTTCATGAGTCTTTTCTTCTCAAGGAATAGACCTATTTCTAATTGATGCCCAAATGTGTTCTTTCTGTGAAGCAGAGACCCCATCTTCTACTAGAATTTTAGATAATTCCTGGAATATTATCACACTTTCTGGCATTACCCCGCTAGCTGGAAAATCTTGTTAGCACCTGGATTTGGAGCAGGGTTTCTTTTTAGCATAAAAAAGTAGAAACACACTAACTCAACAACTCAATTGCAGTAAAGGAAAACAAACTAGTATTGTGAGCTCTTTGGCAATACCATCCTGTATGCTTCAACAAGCAAGAGGAATCCCACTAAAAAAACTCATTTGCAAAGGAAAACAAACCAAGCTTGTGAGCTCTCTAGAAATAACATCCAATACGCTTCAGCAAGCAAGAGGAATCACACTAAAAAACTCATTTGCAAAGGAAAAGGGAAAAGCATGAAAAATATTTGAGATCTTATCCTACAACGCCTCCATGGCAACGATGACGAAATGTGGGGTGATATAAATGTGAGATTTATACAAACATTTAAATTTTGAATCCGAATTGGTAAAATTAGAGGCGTAGCAAAATATATTCCAGAAAATGACCTCAGAGATTTGTATAATAAAAATCAAGCCCTTGCAAACAATTCAAAACATCATCAATGTAAAGTAAACACATTGTGAATCTACTTCTAGCTCCTCTTCTGGGTTGAGTGACTCCTACAGCAAGTCTACCTCAGTTATCTAAGGGACAAGGGAATGTAGATTCCACTCAAATTGACAAACCATTTAAGAAATAAAGAATACGATTTAGTTTTCAAACTTCTTAAAGAATTTGCAAAGGAGTAAACCATGCAATAAAACCAAACAAAATAAAATCATTCTCTACTAATTTAAAGCTTACCCTGATCTTGCAGGATACTTTCTTTCTAATGATAATGATATTCTGAATTATGTATGGATTGCTAAAGTGACATTTGATTAGAAGAATTTTAAAGAGTCCTGTGGATACATGAATGCTAGAAATAATGCATAATAAATTAAATCAACCAGAACCTTAATAAGCAACCCATTCTAAAAGTAAATCTCGTTATGCAGCGAATAAGATCATGGTAAGTAACACTCTTAAACATTATGCATTTATCAAAATAGAATGCAGAAAATTCTAAGAAGTATGAGGCAACGAACTTACTAGTGGGCCCAAACCACCCATCTCGTTTCCCTTGCAGCAGTTAAATCACAATATCCAATAGTTAAATCACAATCTCATAATATTTAGAAGAACTGCAAACACAAAAATGAATGCCAGATTGTAGAAATTTTGAATAATATAACACTTATTCACAGAGATTATCCTGATTATACACTATTTGCGGAATGCATGCATAATACATAACCTCCTCTACCATTGATCATCAATCTTGCGGAATAAAAAACAATCGCATGCGCACATTGAAACATCAATCACACATATCAACACAGTATGTAATGGGGAAAGCATACAGCTGAAAACCCCCAACTATCTGTATATTATAATGATAGAGAACATTTAACAATACATATTACAATACTCTTCACAAGTACTCAGTACTATCTCCACCTGCTACACACAAACTAGCTTAGATCTGAACAAGTCACGGGTTCAAATCTCCTCCACTGTTTGCCTACCTCTACTGTGCAATCCAAGTTGAGAATAGGTATGGATCCAAGTTCATTTTCCCTTTGATTGTACTGTGCAATCCTCATTGGCAATCTCAATCAATGATTGTGCAAATCTCATGCACAGCTATAGTCACAATTGATAGTAGACTCACCCTTTCACCCACCTCTGACACTTGTCTCCACTGAACTATCCATGCACTAAGTTAACTGATGTATACTTTAGTTGATTTATGAGTTAATAATTAGTGAATTAATTAATAATTAATTCACATCACTCATCACTAGTGTATTTGGCAGTTAGACTAAATACAACTAGTTCAACTAAGTCAAACAGAACACAACTCCATCAACTCCTCAATCAACTCCACCAAACTCAATCACTTGAGTTCTAACTAAAGTCCATCATGCAATAGCTCAACTAACCCATAGGAAAAGCATATTTCCTTCTGGCAGTTGCATGTGCCACATCCGTAGCTCAAACTGAAGTTTTGCAAGAGGATAAGATAATGTTTATAGTCCAAATATTGTTAAGAGCTAATAATATTCGACTGTTCTATTTTTATACTGGCAGTCTAAAAATAGACTCCGCCCATATGTCTAAGAATAGGACTCCATCTATTTTTACCAACATGACCAATCATCCATAAATAGCATCCTGCAACTCATAAACCATGATCCATATGTCTAAAAATAGACTTTGCGCCAAAAATAGCCCGCGGGCCTACTTAGTGAAGGTGACTTCTTTTCACTAAGCTCCATCATCTTGTTGCATTTTCAACACTCCCTCTCAACAAGATATGGATTATCTGCAACCCCTATCCTGCAACTCTGGAATGTTCTGCATGCAACACATTTTCCCGATCCACTTGCTCCAACAACACTTGGAACAAAAACACTCCCAACTGACCACTCTATTGGGCTAGGAACATACTCTGATGCTAAATCTCTACCTGCTGCTAACAAGTGCTCCCTCTCTAACATCTATGCTACTGCAACATCTCCATGCATCTCGCACCATTGCACACTTATCTGTGCCACCTATCACTATGAAAAACACTTGTGCCTCTCGTATTGCTGTAGCCTGCTAGCTATGCGTTGTCCTGGGATTCCCTAAACTGTCGCTCTCTCTGCCACTCCATCCGCATCTGTCTCTACCCAATCAGTCAGTTCCTGCTACTCCATGTCGGGGCTCCTGTAGCAAGGTCTCATCCAAGAGGTTGGGTACCTCAAGGATCCTGCCCCTCCTCCTTGGGAATATCACTCTATATCGCCCCACCTCCTACCTAGAGGTATGGCTACATGTGATCCCTCAGCCCACCTGGCTCAAAGTTTCCCCCTACTGGAGGTCTCTGCATGAGTAGATGTCTCTACTCGATCTCCTCTCAACTTCCCTTGTTGTGGCTGCTCCACAACCCCCTGAAGTTGCTGCACCAATCATGGCTCCTACACAGTCATCTGAGACTTCTTCTGGCTCTGCATGTTGAGAGGTAATATACGCTCCCTCTCAACCACTAAGTCTCCATCAGTTGCCTCACTACTCAAGGCTTTTCATGCATATTGAACCTCAAGAGCATACAGGTTCTTGACCCGTGAACCAATTTGCTTCACCTGTCTAGTGATGATGTGTCTAAGGAAAACCTTTACCTTACTAAAGACTACATCATAGCCTCTGTCTTCCAGCATCGCGATCGACACCAAGTTTCTCTCTAGTCATGGTACATACTTGACATCGGTCAAGGTAAGGCGAGCTCCATGCTCCCTCTGAAAAATAACCGTGCCTACACCTGAGACACTATACTTCTCATCATTACCCATCGCTATGAGTATCTGGAGATATTTCTCCTCCAAAGTACTGAACAAACTCTTGTCACCGGTCATGTGGAAAGAAGCTCCACTGTCAAGAAACCAACCACTTCCCGCCATGGATGAAACCATGCATGCAAAGAGTGTGAAATCCAACTCAAACTGTGAAGCAAGTGCCTCACCTTCAGATCCTTCCCCAGATCCCTTCTTGGATTTCCTCCATGGACAATTTGTAGCATAATGGCCCACCTCATGACAACGAAAGCATCGCACTTTCGATTTGTCAACCTTCTTCCCATCATTGGAAGAATTGGATTCGGAAAGAGAACCCTTCTCCTTCCCCTTCTTTGCTTTGGTAGCCAAAGTGCAATTTTATTCATCAGATGCCTTTGATGAAGATCCGTCCTTGGTATTCTGCCTAATCTCCTCTTGCACAAGATCCGACCAAAGTCTCTCCCATCCTGGAAATTTCTCCTGACCATTGACAGAGTCCTGATAGGAATGCCAACTCTTCAGAAGACCAAGGAGAGCCAAGCTCACCAAGTCCTCATCATCGAAAGTCACCCCCACACTTCCCAGCTCATCCCGGCATTGGGTGAACTTCATGAGATACTTGGGCATACTATCTCCATTCTCACACTTAATGTTTCTGAGTTTATCCTTGAGCGCCAACTTCCTCTGGTCGCTCTTGCTTTGGAATAAATCTGTCAACGCTTTCCACATAAAGTATGGAGAAGCCTTTCCATGCAGGCTGGATACAATGTGATCCTTCACACCCTCCAACAAAATCCTTCGACACTTTGATGTCTTCTTTTGCCAAGCCTCAACATGAGCAACATCAGTAGGCTTTGGGACCTCAGCATCTATGAACTCCTTCAACCCATTGCCATCTAACACCGCCTCCATCCTTTCTTTCCATGCAATATAATTCGAGTAGCCTTCAAGGGCATACTCCAATCACAATCCGTTAAAAGACATTTCAACTTTGACACCAAGAAAACACTGTTGCAAATTCGAATTCCACCAGCTCAAAACTCAACCACTTCTAATCTAAAATTCATGAGAACAAAGTATTTCTCGTACAGAGATTGACTGTATGGGCATTTATTGGATATCTCACCTTCCAAAAGAAGGATGAATCCAGAGGCTACCTAGCCCGATTACAGTCTCTGCATGAAGAAATAAAATGTAATCACTTTCTGAATAATAGATCTGACGATCAACCTCGCTCCGATACCATGTAGAAATTTTGAATATTATAACACTTATTCACAGATATTATCCTGATTATACACTATTTGCAGAATGCATGCATAATACATAACCTTCTCTACCATTGATCATCAATCTTGCGGAATAAAAAACAATCACATGTGCACATTGAAACATCAATCACACATATCAACACAGTATGTAATGGGGAAAGCATACAGCTGAAAACCCCCAACTATCTGTATATTATAATGATAGAGAACATGTAACAATACATAGTACGATACTCCTCACAAGTACTCAGTACTATCTCCACCTGCTACACACAAACTAGCTCAGACCTGAACAAGTCACGGATTCAAATCTCCTCCACTGTTTGCCTGCCTCTACTGCACAATCCAAGTTGAGAATAGGAATGGATCCAAGTTCATTTTCCCTTTGGTTGTACTGTGCAATCCTCATTGGCAATCTCAATCAATGATTGTGCAAATCTCATGCACAGCTATAGTCAAAACTGATAGTAGACTCACCCTTTCACCCACCTCTAACACTTGTCTCCACTGAACTGTCCATGCACTGAGTTAACTGATGTATTCTTTAGTTGATTTATGAGTTAATAATTAGTGAATTAATTAATAATTAATTCACATCACTCATCACTAGTGTATTTGGCAGTTAAATTAAATACAACTAGTTCAACTAAGTCGAACTAAACACAACTCCATCAACTCCTCAATCAACTCCACCAAACTCAATCACTTGAGTTCTAACTAAATTCCATCATGCAATAGCTCAACTAACCCATAGGAAAAGCGTATTTCCTTCTGGCAGTTGCATGTGCCACATCTGTAGCTCGAACTAAAGTGCTGTAAGAGGATAAGATAATGTTTATAGTCCAAATATTACTAAGAGCTAATAATATTCGATTGTTCTATTTTTAGACTGGCAGTCTAAAAATAGACTCCGCCCATATGTCTAAAAATAGAAGTCCATCTATTTTTACCAACATGACCAATCATCCACAACTAGCATCCTGCAACTTATAGACCATGATCCATATGTCTAAAAATAGACTTTGCACCAAAAATAGCCTGCGGGCCTACTTAGTGAAGGCAACTTCTTTTCACTAAGCTCCATCATATTGTTGCATTTTCAACACAGATTATATTCATACAAAATATTGTTACATAACCATTGAAATGACGTAGAGCTGGGCTCGAGTGGTCCCCTCCAGGGATCATCCCACTAGGAACACAGGCTCCTCCCTTCATTTCCTAACAAAATCAATTCTTGTTTCTCAAAATATGATTTCAAAGTCCAATCTATTTAATTATTCTTCTATAGTATAGAGCTTTCATATTTGTAACAATGATGCCTCCCAATTGTTGGATCGAAGGTCATCAACGAATACAAGTTTAGAGTGATACAATGATTATGAACCACAATAAGAAGATACGATTATTGTGCGGATTCGAATTGATCTACAGTTTTCGATAAATGAAAAAATAGGTATCGAATCATGAAGTATTGTCCATAATGTTGTCAACAACCTTGTGGCTTATAAAAGGAAGTTTGATCGAGTACTTTGACCATCACTTTATGCGCTATCTAGAAGACTTAGGTACGATCAAGGGAACACATCAGCATATCGAACACCTAATCTTCAAAACCCATATGCTCATTTTCCATTATGATAGCTTGATGTATGAAAATCGTGGAGGTGAGAACAAGATTTGCACTATTGGAAGAGGCACTATACTGCTGGAACAGGAATTATGCACCTACCACAAGGATAACTTATTATTAGTGATAATTTCACATCAAATCCCTTCAAATCGTAGAAACAAATATAATTCATGTAATAATAACACATTACCTCTAAATGCCTCTAGATAATAGCCAATAATTCATAAAAAGGATAATAATGACTATAAACACCTAGTGCAGGCATAAGAGTTACTTAGCAAAAAGTATGAAAATCTAGGCAAAATGGAGGCTCAAAAACTATCTCATATCATAGATGTATTGATTAGGATGATACAATAAAATATAGGTGAGAGTGGGAAGTTTTACACTAGAGCTACTTCCCTGTCCATATACACTTTATGAAACTAAGTGTTAGAAAGTGAGATCTCTATCCAACTTTCTAGTTATCTTGAGAGAAAAAAAATGTTAACATGATAAAGAGAAATAGTCACAACAAATTGTGGTTTAAACTAAATCTCCAAAATGAAGAGAAGTACGAAAGTATTCCATCCATTTTCAAATTTTTCAATAAATTTCCAAGCAGAAAGTTTGGCTACAAAAGAATACCAAGGTGTTTTATATCATTGACATCTATTCTTCAAACAAAAATTAATATTTTACTTTCAAGAATGTTCAACATTATATGGCTATATGACTTTGTATTTATTGATGTTTTCCATCTTTGTATATATTCTCGTGATTATTATCGTTTTCATTCTCTACTATCATTATAATCATTATTTATGTATGTAGCAACATCCATGGTCAAATTTCTTATTCCTACCAACTTTTACTTTTAAAGGAGATATTTTCCTATGCACAACTATTCAATATGATATATTTGAATAATGTTATTATCGAAGAGATTATATAATAAATAAGCATTTCAAGCTTTATTTCCATCACAGAATTTATTGACATTGGATATGTAATCTAATGTACCACCAAATTAATGCATTAACATACAATTGGATTTAATTTCAAGTGGCTGGAGGAATGATTATCATCCTCCCCTCCCAGGTTCAATTCCCAGAAGTGACATGTTGAGGTCATAGAGAGTATATTTCTCTAATGACTTTCATCCTTATTGTTGACTTGCTTTTTGGACTTAATAATCTAGGGGTTTCCCTATGTATCATATTCAAAATGAGGTAAATTATCCAAGGGTTTTCCCCGAGATTTGTAAGATGGAAAAAATACAATATATCAGGGAAACCTTATGGGCCAATAAGTTTAGCCTTTAAAACAAAGTGTCTGTACTAGTCTAAGTGTGGAAAAAGGTCATAAATAACTAAATGTATGCAAGGAACAACCCTTTGTACTACTATAGATTCAAAAGTACAACAACCTTGTGTGCCACTGTAGATTCAACACACACTACACATAGTACAATTCTAACATGATAATGTGTGCACTAGTTGCGAGCTAATTACTGGTTACTTGATCGATTAATAGATATTTTCATATAAAACAATACTAAAACAATATTTTATTACATATAGTTGTCTTACATCATCAGATTTTGTTACATTGAGCATTGTGATGCCTAAAATGGCATAAAATGGAAACATTAATAATATGAGTAATGGACTTCAAGAACCAAAACACATCTCATATGTTTTTCTTTCCTCCCCTCACTATGTGAAATATATTTATATTCCATATTAGGAACATGCATGTTTTCTTCCTCTATGGACTAATCAAACCCAACAACAACAAACCTCAACATGTGGCTTGCACGAATTGAACCTAAGTGGGGAGGACAACAATTATTTCTCCCAACCACCTAAGATAAACCCAAATGAAAAAAATAATCTCTTAAGTTATGTAAATAAATTGCACAAGTTAATTTATTTGTCTATTATAAAAACCAAAAAACAATTGAAACCATGCCAAGTTTATATTTGTAGATCCAAGAGAAGCTTCACCAACACCCTCAAAGTATGAAATGGCTACCTTGTAACAAAGCATCAAATTCTAAGGCTAAAAGGAATGTGAAATTACATTATATACCTCATATTGAAGGAAATATATTAGTTAATATATGTAATTAACATTTTATGTTTACTTTTGTTTTAAAGATAATAAAAAGGTTTTCGAGTAAAATATGAATGGTTTCCATGGTGGAGAATGTTGATGCTTCTAGTGTAGTGTAACTAATCATTATAGAATTCAACTATCCTAAATAATGCATTAATTTTTTTTATTTTAATAATCATGTTCCTATATGGGGGAGGCGGGAGAAATAGGGGAATTATTCATGCCCAATGAAAAAATTGTGGCAAAATTTGCATGGGGTCTTGGTCATGCAGCAAACAACCAAGTGGAGTTTCTTTCTCTATGGAAGGGTCTAGAAACTTCTTTGGAAATAAATTTTAACTTTATTCTAGTCTTCATTGATTTAATTATTATAATTTGTTAGGTGGTCAAGGCTACGAAGGAGTCAAGCTATGATTTCCCTCTTATTCTCCAAAGGACTCTCTTACTTGCCTCTCAATTCGAGCATGTGGAATTTTTCCATGTTTTCAGACATCTGAATTCAGTGGCATGCAATTTAGAAAATAAATACTCCATGTTGGGTCAGGAAAATTATATTTAGGTCAAGGAAATTTCAAAATCATCTATATACCATAGTCATGACGAGAGTCCCAAGGCATATTCACTTTCATTCAAATTTTGATACATATGGAAATTTGTTTCGAAGTGGGGATGGGACATATTCCTCCTACCATAAATAGTCTACGGATCTTGTTAAAAGGCTAAGTGGTATTGGGATCTGTATATTTATTATTTTCTGACATCGATCTTCAAAATTTTCCTCTAGGTGTTTCATGCACCTTATTATGTGTCTTGAAATATTTCCTCTCATCTGCAAAATGAACCATAATAATTTAATTCTTATTTGGTGGGAGGGAATGGAATTCAATATGGTTATGGAGCTTCTTTATTTTATAAGTGGGTTGGATTTAATTTCATCACCCTGCATTTTCAATCATCAGTTTATTCATCATCCTCCAAAGGACTTTGGGCTCATGGTAGTGTTTCAGTCTCAATTATATAATATATTATGTGGAACTCCAAAAAATTCTTTAGAAGCCTTACCTTTCTGGTCTTGGGGTGTGGGTTAAGATTATTGGCTCTTTTGCAAGTCAGGTTTAGGGGTCCTTTCTAGAAATGGCAAAACCTCATTGTCTTCCAGAGAGCCTTAATTTTGGTTTGTTGTTTCTTAAATTTTTGGATCTGTTTAAGGTGTTTCTAAGGTTTCTAGGAAACAACAGGATGACATGGATGAGAGCTAATGCTAGTCTTCATAACTATTATTAGAAGCTAAGTTCTTTTGAATTCTAAGTAGTCTAGAAATTTCTTTAAATGAATTCCATGAGGAAGTTATTGCATTAAACACTTGGGTTATAGCTCTAAATAATTGTATGGTTGCAAATGATCAACTTTCTCTTGGAGGTGTTTCTCCCAGTGTAGTTACTAATAAGAAGAAGCCTCTTCGCTCGCAGAGGAATGAAAATCCCAGTGTTGGATGTTGTTGATGTGAGAAACTAAGGACGAGTTTATTGGTTTTAGTTAAAACATTTTGTTGATATATGTTGTAATGTAAATACCTTCTTATACTTGGGATCTTCTGTAGATTCATAAAAAGGTATATAATTATAATAAGGAATAAATGAAACCCTAGATATTGGCACTTATTTTGTATGGTCTGGTGAATATTTACATTTTCAGAGAATAAAAATATCTTGTAAGGGTTCTAGCTCATAATCTATTATTATTAATGCAAAATCCTTAAACATTTCTTTAAAAAAAAACGTGTTCCTTTATTTCACATGGGGATTTGGATTGGTAGTGAATGGGTGTTTTGTTAAGGCACTCCATACAAAAAGGTCTCTGACTCAAATCCCCCATGGGCTTTTTCCCCACAAAAAAATAATGATGTTCCTTTATTTGAAAAAAAAACTCTAGCAATTGTAATTACTATTTAGTATTACTGCTATAATGCCCAATGCAATGGCTACACATTATATAAATGATGCATATACACTCATAATGCAACTAGTAGATCACACAATTTCATGAAATGGATATTCAAATTATTCCATAGATGTTTATTTGGAAATTGACTAATATTTATTCCACTATGAAAGAATTTATCACAAAATTCGTTATTTATTAATAATTATGCATCACACAAATATTATTTATTTAAGATATGAAAATATAAATTTCACAAAATAAAATAATATATGACCTAAAATGTTTAGCATTTCAAGTTGGAAAATGAATTATTCACATCAAAAAACACCTATAAAATAATGAGTTGGACAAAAGATTGCAGTAGCTATAATAATTGGGGAACTTTATCTTATGATGCATTTCTAAGGTTTTTCCTAACATTAGTTGTTTCTTAGATCAATAACATGTGAATATTCAACCTTACAGTTGATCTATTATATAAATTACAACGTCGAGCATAAGAAAATATTTCAATTCATTTCAAACCCGTTCCACTTGGCAATCTAGGTGTAAAGATACTAAATATATACTAATAAGTTCTAACCCTTAGGGTACATTTTTACAAGAAAAAATCATATATGAAATTACTTCCATTACTACAAATTTACAGTAATAACCTTTCATTATTATCTCCAATGCGTTTTTCAGATATTTGAACAATCTTCGCTCTTCATATGTTAAATCGACATGAACAATAAGTGTAGGAAATTACCTATTTAAGAAGACAATGGAAGTAGAAAAAATAAAATATAAAACAATATAAGTAACTTCATATGTGTGTGTGTGTGTGTAATAATGGGAAACATGTACATATTTCAACTTTATCATAAAGCTATTAT
Source organism: Pinus tabuliformis (assembly GCA_031772625.1). NCBI lineage: Eukaryota > Viridiplantae > Streptophyta > Pinopsida > Pinales > Pinaceae > Pinus > Pinus tabuliformis. Next base: position 786,091,761 of record CM062812.1, on the reverse strand, counting down.
AATATTTCAAGCTCTCTAAAACCCTAGCTACACTAGTGTTGTAGCAACTACAACCCCCTCCAAATTTTTCCTACTTTCAAAATTCTTAACCTCCTATTGTAATTTGAAAGATTGTCACAATTTATTTAAGATGTTCCATTCATGATTATTATTCATTTTTTTCTAGCTGTTGAAGTTACTTTTCAAAAAAACTCGAAGTGCCATCTTTTCTTAGAAGTAGTCTCAGCACACCTTTAAGAGGTAGTTCTAGTGAAATATATTGCATAAGTTCATCTCATATCTCATAAAAGCATGCATTGGGTACACTTCCATGGCATAAAACACTTTCTCATTGTATTTGACACTTGTGTTGTAAAGTCATGTACTGTAACTCTCACACTTCGAGATAAGTGTCGTTTTATTTTGTTTCAATGAATACATGTTGATTTTGGGTATTGGGAATTTTTATTTCATGTGTTTGAGGGTGTATGTGTGTGTGATAATGTTAAGTACTTTTTGTATGCTCTTACTCTTACACACTTGTCTCACTGGTCTCACACTTAGTGAAATCATTGGAGCTTTTCCCTGTCCTCTCATCTTGTGCAAGTTGGAAGCACACATATTTCTCACAGGTAATGAGCGCACTGTGCACTCCTAATATTTAGTGATGACACCCTTACCTCCTAGAATTTCATACTATTTCATCTTGAGGATAACCTCCTTGTGCATTGAGAAACATTAGAGCATAGACACTCAAACCTTACCTTCTACACTTGCACACTATGCAACCCTTGATCAACTTTGTCTTGTATTTTTCATTGTGCATTATTAATGTACAATAGGGTCATATATATATGCTTCAAGTGTTAACCTACACAATCCCTAGATGTTCCTCCTTAGTCATTGTGCATTGTGCAGTTACAATGCCTAATATTATCACTCTTACTACTTGTAATCGCCCTATCTGCAATGCCTTGACTAACCTTGCCTTCACTATGAACTACACAATTTTAGTGGATAGTAGGGCCATCCTTCAACCCTTGTGTTGGTAAACTACATAGTACCTAGATCCTCCTCCTCAAGAACTATGCATTGTGCATTCCTAGTGGGAAACCCTATCATCCCTGCATCCTGAAACTATGTACTATGCCTAAGCATGGATCCTCCTCCCTTGCCATTGTGCACTGCACACTCGTAGTGCCTAATCCTTCACTTCTTTCCTTTAGATCCTATGCATTCTGCACTAGAAATCCTATTTCTCTTAGACCTTGCACATTTTCCCATCACATCCAATATCTTGCATGAACATAAGGTAGAATAGGTGATTTTAGGACTGATATTCTCTTTCCATGAGTGAGCTCCATTTTTAGTTACTTTCATCCTAACATGGTAGATAATGTTCAAGGAGGTCATCAAGGAAATATGCTAATACAACACTTAGGGAGTTGAAACATAAATATAACATCATACAAAAGATAGAGGAACTCTAAACTACGACAGATGTATAGTGACTCATGATGATGTAGAATGTCTCAATACCATGCCGAGACCCTTTGAGGGTGAAGATAAAATAAATTTTAGATCCATCATGAGGATTCAAAGACACATCAATCGAGAAGATAACTTGACATCGACACATTACAACAAAGTCTCATGTCACATGTCACCAAATGACCATTGACATAAACCACATTTTAGTGGAATGTAATTTTGTAATTATCAAAATAAGAAAAGTTTAAATGTCTGGAAACCCAAGGGTCACACATGGAATGTAAAGAGTTATTAGGAAGTCCAAGATTCATGTAGGAACTCAAAAGTCACATGGGAACTCAAGAGTCATGAGGGAGGTCAAGAGTCATAAGGGAGATAAAAGGTCACCTCATTTGTTATAAATAAACCCTCATAGCTCAAGCAAAGGACTTTTCACCTTGGATTCTCAAGGTAGGCATAAGTGAGAAGATTATCCTTAGTTTGAAGGAAGTAGTGGCTTAACATTCCACTCTTGGGGGTAGTGATGCATCGCTGTAATTGTGTATCTTGGAAATTTCAGTTAATGGTTTGAAGCTCTTAAAGCTGACACACTTTCATGCATATATTGTGAATGTTCTAAGACTATTGTTTCATTGTTTGTGGTGTATTTTTGTGTTTATATATACTAAGGGAAATGAAATATTTCATTGGCTTTAGTATACATCTTTGAATTGTGTATTTCTTTCTTTCATGGTCATTATTTCTTTGTGAACTATTTTACAAGATAATTAATGCTTTTTTTAGATAAATGTTTGTATATTTATTAGGATAGTACTATTACTCTTCTTCTAAATACTCACTATTACTATTACTATTACTATTGAAATTGGGTGCTTCACAAGGCTAACTTACCTGGCTATCTCAAAAGTATATGCATACTCATGTATGTTGTTTATTGTAGCAAAGACAAATATTTAAGATTATGGCAGTCAAGACTATGTCCTAAATGGGGCACCTACTCCAAATGGTGTCAGGTCCACTTGGGACTTCATATTAGTGAGACCACCTGTATGTTGGTGGTTTCCAATGATGTCAACATTTTGGCACTAGAAGGAGGGTCAATATTTGTATGGCTAATAACTCAACTCATTCACATGAATAAATTTCGATTCAAGGTAGTAATTCTCTGAACCTGACTCCAACCTATATATTTGAGAAAGCAAAGTCATCTCACTAAGGTCCAAAGCATGCTTATAGGGTTAATTACAAGAAATTTTGGAGGATTTGGCCTATCACCCGTCACTTTAATACAGTTTAATTAGATTACTCCTTGTTATGTATGTTCTTCCTCATAAGAAATATTCGAAAGAGACCACCCATTGTGATGTTCTAGTTTCTTTAGTTTCGGATTTGGTTACTGCTACCCTTGATGATTTAGCTAACTCACCTTAAGAATATAATCATCAAGGGGATATTCCACCACCTATTGGGGAAAATATAGAAGGAGATAGGGAGAACATTCATTTTTCATATGATGAACTGACGAGGGACAATTTTTCATATGATGAATTGAATAGTAAAGAGGAAGAGTCTTCATAATCAGATAGTGAGGAGGAAGAGAATGAAGACATGGCTAAGGACCAATCGAGAATATGATGACATGTCGTTGCCAACTTAGAAAAGGACAACAACTCATAGTAAGTAACAAAAGGCACATATTTCTTTTACATAATGAATGAAATTAATGGACATAATTTCCACTTACCTCGAGAAGACTGCACAAATCACACACCATAATACTCCACAACCACCATAAGCCTATGATGTGATCTACACCATCAGCCTATGATTTCATTATCCTAATTAAAATAATCCACCCCCAATGAACTATTCATTCAAACTTGTACCTAGTAAACTATATGAAATCTGAGCAAGAACAATGGGAGGTTCATTGAATCACATAAAGTCCATAAAATCCCTCTTTCTATAATATTACGACAATATTTCGGAAAATTTTCAGGCCATGGGATGGAGTAGGTATGTTGAGAGATTATAAGGGTATGTTGATGTTATTTCCCTTGAAATTGTGCTCAATTTGTAACATTCTAGGTCTATGGTAGTGGGAATAGTGGTCCAGGAAGATGAAGAAACCAGAGAAACAATATCTAGGCTACAACAAGTCAGAGAATGATGGAATTTTAGGAAGAATTTGAAGCCATAATTGATGGAGTAGTTTCTCATGTCAGAAGAGGGGTTGGTAAATAACTAGAGTGGATTGGACAAAAGATATCTACCAACACCCTAGATGTAGCTCTCATCATGTAGAGATAATTTACACATCAGGAGTTCCATGGGGTCATCTATTAGCACTGCTTGAGGCTATTAGATCACTTGAGGGATTAACAACTAGTTAACATACCCTTCTTCCTATGGAAGACACTCCAATATATGGCCACAAAAATTTAAAACTCTAGATGGCTAAAGGGCTCCCTTTCACATCATGGCTCAATCAAATTAATTATGGAGCATGCACTCCAAAGAGAATGTTTCATATGGAATGATGTTTTGGAAGCACCAAGGTTGGAATTTGAAGCATCACTAGCAGAAGAAAAAGTTGTTGCAACTCCATTAGAAGTTGCAACTATTACAACTCCACTAAAATATGCAGCTACTACAATCCCTAAGGAGGTACCTACTGCAACTCTTAAAGTAGGAGAAGTTGCTAAGTTGCAAGCACAGGAAGAAAAATTCAAAGGAGGTCATGATAGTGATCTAGAGATTATTAGAAGCCAACCTCCAACAAGGAGACTAAGTAGAATGACTAAGAGACCTACACTTAGCAAAAAATACCAAAAAATAAGAGTATAAGGTAAAAAAAGGACATGGAACTAGCTTCTATAAAATAGGTCGAAACCATTGTTGCAACACAAGAAGAAGCACCAGAGGAAACATAAGAAGAGATACCTCCTACAACACAAATATATTTAGAAGAGGTGCATGTTGTAGCATGGCTTGAAGAAAACAATCTTGTCCCACAAAAGACTAAAGAAGAAGTGTACGTGGTTACACAGATTGATAAAGTAGTAACCCTTGCTAAAACAAAAGAGCTTGTAGGGGAAATTGAAAAATCCAAAGATTGTATTGAGCCACAAAAGGTAGTAGGGATGGAGGAAGGAGAAAGTGAAGACTCCACTACAAGGCAAGAACCAACATATGAAAAATGTAGGGATTTTTTTCTAAAACATAAGAGGGAGGAAGGGTTATAACACTAAGTGTGGACGAAAAAATATAAGAAGAAATAATAACTCCCTAGGCCACTAATATTTTTTAGAGCTCGGGGAAGATATAAAGGACCAAAAAGAAGAATAAACCTGTAGGTACTCTATACTTCACTTCTTTACATTCATTTATTTTCTAGAACAATAAATATTGTTGGAATAAGGAATTGCTGAGAGGGGGGATGAATCAGTAATTTACCATATTCTTTTATTTTTCTAGTATTCTTATAGTTGTTGGAAACAAAAGATAATACTGAGAGGGGAGCTGAATTAGTAATTTATGAGATTATTTTATTTTTATAGTATTCTTACAGCTGCTGGAAACAAATGATAATACTGAGAGGGGGGGTGAATCAGTATTAAGGCTAATTTTAAATTTTTATGCCAATTTACTTTTCTGATTCATACTTGGAAACCATCCATATAATGAGCAGCAATATAAAATCAACATACAAACACACACCATGAACATCACACACATGGTTTTACATGGAAACGCTTTCAGGAAAAAACCACCAAAGCTTGTTGTTTTTATTGATGTAAATAAGAGCACCTACTCTATTACATCAATCTGTTTTGTGAGCACCCACTCACAAGAAGCACAAACTCCCTTTGATTGTTTGCTAGCACTGACTAGCAGAAAGCACCAACTCCCTCTTTTTGTAGACACTTGTCGAGCTTACCAGAAAACCATGTGAGGCACTAACCTCAATGATTTTTTGCAAGAACCAAATTGTAGCTCCTTGGATTTTTGCAAGCAAAATTGCAGGGGGCACAAAACCCCAAGCCTTCTTAAGCACCCACTAGAGATGTGTCAGGCGGAAAGAGTCGATAGTGCGGACACAACCAACCTCCCTAGGAGCCTAAGACTCTCTAGTGACAAACAAGACAAACAAGAGAAATCCTTCTCTACACATGCATTTACTATATAAGAAATCAAGTGTTTAGATCCTACCTGTAATCCAACGTTGTTGTAGTAGTCCAGCCTCACTGATCCAGATGAGCTCCTCCTTCACTTTGAAACCTGCATCCACTAACAATCAAACGATTAAATAGCACTTGATAATCTCATAGAATAAAACATATTTAACACATAGAGCAAGGAGTACATGAAACAACTCATAAAGAACAAGTTATTGAGAAGAATGGACTCATTTGCATTAATAGGAAACAAAAGGAACAATTACAACCTGAGCCTTGGTGTTGTGCAAGTCCCTCCCAGGGTCCATCAAGAGTTCTCCTTTACTTTGACAAAGCTCACCCACTTCCAAATAGAACAAGCAAAGATGGCAATCTCTCCTCACAAGCTTCTAAATGGGAGTCCTAATTCCTGCAGCATCTACCCTTAGAAATGTTTAGCTTCCAACCTCCCCTCCTTCTGGCCCAATGCCTGTATTTATAGTGCTCAAGAGGAAGTTAATCAGGTCCACCATCAATGGGATAATCCCCTCTTTGGATGGGATAGCTCCCTCATTGATGGGATAAGTTCCTCTTTGGTAGGGGTACATGAACCATCTGGAGGCGCTCAATACATGTCGAACAACCTTCTAGAATGCTCTAGAAATGACTACAAGTAACTTTTTAAAGATGAAACTTGTGCATTTTGACCTTTACAGGGGGACGCACCTGCCCCTTTACATACAGAGCGTACAAGTACGCAGTTTTTGTGAAAATTGGGTGCGTACCTGCAGGTAAGGTTGAGAGAACCTGCGTACCCAGAGATAAATACATTTATAAAGACTTTCTCTCTTTTTGGAGTTTGACATGGAGAGCAGAGGCATAAGACTTGCCTAAGAGGATAGCATGACTGTTGATAGAGCCATACTAACTGTAAATAGTCATGGTGACATTTTTTAGTGTAACAGATTGCCCCCTAAAGTGCGAAGCCTGTAATAGATTAGGGTTTTGTATTATCTAGGAAGGGTGAAGCGCTTTATCATTTCAAGGATTATCTCGTGGAGAGCCTGGTCAGAACCTGCAATTTTCAACACAAAATACATGTATAAGATTATATCATTACTGAGGTAGGCATTCCCATACTCAGATCAAAACTTTAACTAACTAACTAACTACTCTGATACAGGAATGATCTTGCAGTACATCATAATTATAGACTTTTGTAGACACAGTATGGGCGCAACCATCTATTTATGATTAGTCTACTTAGATAATGAATACAAAACTCCTTGCAGCCTGGATGGTGGAAACTAGATCCAGGGTCTTCATTTCTACTTCCCGAAATGGTACGATTCTAGCCATGTGAATAAATGAGTTGATTTCGAACATGGTAGAAACCACTTGATTACCAGTCGATGATGTAAACTATTAACAAGTGTGAGAGAGACCTCCAGTAATGTCAATGGTTCTCAAAGTACCCAGTACAATCCATGAGATGTGAATGAATGAGTTGATGTCGAACATTTCACGGAATCCTTTGATCGAAAGTCAATGATGTAAACTGACCTCAAAGGCGAGAAACCTGCCATTGATGCATGCAGACTTCAAGGTACTGACGATTTCTAAGTCATCTCTCTAGATAATGTGTTGATGTCGATAGAAAGCGTCCCGTTGTAGGCAAGCCCACAACACGAAATCATTTGTTCAAGTTGAAGAAATATTGTTGTAAGGACTGACTCAGGGATGGTCAAATGGATGACAAGTATTTTGCAGATGAAAGTTTTGTTTGCAGACCTCTTGAACACATAACGACACGACAGATGGCTTGGTGATGAATGACTCAAAGTTAATCCCCGGAACCCGGCGGAAGTCTTTCAAAGTGGTTTGATCAACTGTGAGGTAAAGGATTTCCCAACCCAGGTGAATGAAAAGTGTCGTGTCCAACCGTGGTAATAAAGTTTCTTCTGAGACAAAAGATAACAAATAGGCTCATTCTTCTCTCTTTTCCCCCACCATTTCTGGCACGTACCTCTTTATTTTTAACAAGCTTGAGGAGGATAACATATGCTTGATTATAAGCTCATCCTTCCGATGAGTCCAACCTAGTTTTGATTCGAACCCTAGGAAGGAGTGGTTCGTTCCTGTTTGTAATTGAACAGGTCCTTTACTGTGAAATGTTTAACGAGCCCAGTATAGGAGAAACTCGGCGTTTTTCAATTTTAGAGGGTCTGAAAAACTTAAGAAGACTCCAAGTTGAACTTTTTCGTAGATTTGTGTCCCTCAAGCCCGAAAAAGTATAAAATAATACCTGGGGGAACCGCTTGATCTTGCGACCAAGGAGTACTTTCATAATTAGTGTCACTGACCTGAAAAGTAAAAAGCGATCAAGGACACATCGTTTTATTTCCAGTATCGAGTTTGAAACGACAAAAACCCGGCAACCTTTTCCTGTTTTTATGGTCAGAAAAGGGCTATAAGGGGACCGTCTTTTAATTCCATTTTAACGAGTGTAAAAGAAACGCTCGGAAATCTTTTCATATTTTAGGAGTCAGAAAAGAGCTTAAAAGATGACTCTGATATTTTGGTTCGTGAAAAAATGACAATTTTCCCTCTAAATCCCTTTGTCCTGCACAAAAAACGACACATTACTCATACCTGTTTAAGATAGGCAAAAATACATTGAAAAATATCCTCCCATGGTGAAAAATAAACAAACCTAGCATTCATTCATCCAAAAAACCTATAAAAAGACTTTTTACCATGTCATTTTTACCATTTTACTGTTGAGGTTGAGAAAAGGGCTTTTGGCAAGAAACTTCCCGTGGTCATTGCGGAGAATCCGACCGTCAGAATCGAACGCCGTCTCTTCTAGGTATTTCACAACATCCTCCTCTTCAATTTCATCCGATTAAAATTTTGTTTTAGGTTTTAGTTTTGGTTTTTGGGGGGTTTTAGGTTTTAAAATCCGCTCTGCGGGGTACGCAGGTGCCCTAAGGGTGACCTGCGTCCCCCGACCTTTTCCCACACAGGAAAAAGGTCGGGGTACGCAGCCCACCTTCAGGCCAGCTGCGTCCCGGCGCTCTGTGTCCTAAACGCGGGGTGCGTCTCCCGCGAAGGGCGGAATTTGAAACCCCAAACCCCAAAAATAACCATTTAAAGTTTCCCAAACTAATTCTAATCTTTATTTCTTGGTGTGTAGGGCACTCACCATGTTGGATTGGAGAGAAAGAGAGCACGAGGACATTGATTTAGCCGCAATTAATCATCAACCTTCCATTGATGCCCTAAAAGCATGCAGACTATATAAATACTGGGCCATACCTGGCATGAGGGCTCAGGTGAGATTCTTGGAGTGGCTGGTTGAGAGATGGAACATTCATGAGCAATGCTTTTACATCGGAGGGCACCAGCTCGAGATAGAGCCCTCTGACATATACTTTCTCACTGGCTTGCCAAATAGGGGCGAGCAACTCAATCTAGCCGGGACTAGGCCGGGTGGCCAATCCCTTGCTAGTCTCCAGGCAGACTGGTGCATACCCAATCAAAACCATGCGAAAGGCGTAGAAATAAAATACATCTCTCGGCGTGAACTCAAGGTTATAGCTTTCACGGTTACCAGAATTTGCGGTGCAGCCGCTTTACATATTGCCACCGGGTCCCAAATGCGGATGGCGATTGACTGTTTCCGAGGCACCATCTTCAACTGGTGCGATGCTGTGTCGGCCAATATGAAGGGCCAACTGACTAGGGCAAAGAACGGACAACTGAAGACCTTTGGATATGGGCCTCTAGTTGTGAGCTTTGCCTTAGAGAGAGTTCCGATGCTGATCCCTCAGCAACTCAATGTTGATATCTTGGGTCCTCGGGAGCCAAAGTTGATACGATGGGTTACGGTGATGGCCCGGCATCCTAACGAGGGCGCAGCAGTTGTTCGATTCCCTGATGGTTATTTTCACTGGTTAGAGGACCAGGTCTTTGCTATTCAGGACTTTCTGTATGCCGGATTAGATTTTCGAGGTGATCCGGACATGGTTCTTCCACAGGGAGAACAATGGGACGACAGAGGTACTTTATTTTTCAAAAGTTTTCAAATTATATATTTTTTTTTGTTTTTTATATATATCGTCTCAAAACTGACAGTAAAAATTTTCAAAATGCAGATGTTGGTCCACAGCGCCCAGCCAACCTCCGGCCTTTTGAGACGAGAGTACCAGTTGTACCAGCACCACCCCCACAGGATGCGGCCGCAGAGACCTTAGCCGAGCTGGAACAGGATCTAGAGCGTCTGACGGCGGATATACCAGAGACCACCATAGATGACATTCCCATTCGACTTCAGCGCTATGTGGTCGCAGTCCCAGGACCTTTTAGGAGGTTCTTGTGTAGGGTAGCGCGGGCAGTGGTTTCGTATAGAGAGCACCACCAGTGATTGGCTAGTCACTTTTGTAGACACATATGACATTTTTGGCTTTTTGTACTTATCATTTTTGCCGATCATAAGGTGTTTTTCAACCTATGATCGAGGACGATGTATATTTTTTGACACACTCCTATCTATATATATATCATTATTACCGGCTTATCTTGTTTAACATATGTGATGAAATGTTTTTAAATTTACTTGCATGATTATCGTAAATGTCTGTCCAACATTCGAGAAGCAATTGTATCTGCTAATGTATTTAAAGACCTTGGAATATGTTGATATTCAATGTAATCAAATTCACGTTCCAAGAGACGCACTCTCAAAAACAACCTTAATAACACAGGATTTCTAATGGCATATACTCTATTAAGATGTAATACAACAAGTTCAGAATCTAACCTCACTATCAAACGTCGAATTCCAAATGAAATAGATTCAGATAATAATTCAACCACTGCACTGTATTCTGCAATGTTGTTCGTTGTTTGACCGAGGCTTACCCCATGCATAGAAACTAACTCGTCAGAGGGCGAATAGATAACCCAAGCTGCGGAAGAGATATTCCGTGTACTACGACAAGCACCATCAGCAAATCCGATGTATGTTTGGAGAGGCATCGTCATCTGCAATATCAAGAGTAAAACCAAGATAAGCTAGAATAACGACGAAAAACACACTCTCTAAGCTAAGCACACTAACTAAACTAACAAACATACTAGCTAGAAAGAAAACCTAACCTAACTAAAAATTCTCCATACCCACCATTTAAGCATAATACCTCTTTTAGGTAAAGTCCATTTATGGGTTTACCAAAAGAGTCCCCATCAAAATCTACCAGCTCATAAGCCCCTTTTGCTAGCTTTCGCTTTACAATGTAGGGTCCATGCCACATAGGAACGAATTTTCCAGCACCTAGCTTATCGTTAGCTTGATCATATAATAGCACTAGGTCTCCCTCCGAAAAACTTCGAGGGGTCACATTTCTATCATACTGAGCTTTCATTCGCTTCGCGTGAGTCTCGATTGCCAATGTAGTGTCACGTCGAGTCTCATCTAGTTTAGCTAAGTATAATAAACGCTTCTCCTCTTCGGAAGTAGCTGGAAGTAATTCGACAGCCATTTGAAGTGATGGGATTTCGCATTCAATGGGTAACACAGCTTCCAAGCCATAAACTAGCTGGAAAGGAGTGAACCCTGTTGAAGTTTTCACTGACGTTCGGTATGCCCATAGCGCTGAAAATAACATGTTGTGCCAATTCAACCGATGAATACCAATGGTTCGTCGGATCATGATAACCAGAACTTTGTTGATAGACTCAACCAAACCGTTGGCTTGCGGATAATAAGGAGTAGAGCTATCGTGGCACAAACCAAGCTGGCTTGTAAGCTCAGTCATCATGATGTTTCGAAAATGGCTCCCATGGTCAGTGATGATTTCTTGTGGGACACCAAACCTAGTTATAATATGATTGAATACGAAAACTGCAGCGGTTTTGCCGCTTGCGTCGAATGTAGGCATCGCCTCGGCCCATTTAGTAAAATAATCAACCGCAAGGATGATATACGCATGCCCCCCGGCCGAGTGAGGGTTACAAGTAATAAAATCGATACCCCATTTGGCGAATGGACCAACGACAATTATAGGGTGGAGAGGAGCAGGTGGTGTGCGCATCTTGCGATCAAACACTTGACAGTTGTGGCACTTCCGGACTGCAATGATACAATCTTTAAACATAGACGGCCAGAAATAGCCAGCGCGCAACACCTTCTGAGCTGTGGCATACCCAGACATATGACCGCCACATGCTCCAGAGTGACAATCATTCAAAACCCTCTCAGCCTCTTCGTGAGTTAAACAACGTCGAAAAACTAAGTCTGCCCCCTGGCGATAAAGTGTATCTCCAATAATCTTGTATTGCTGGGATTGAAACCGAATTTTTCGACGTTTCGACTTTGAAGCTTCAGGCCGAAAGGTTTGGGTTTGGAGATAGATGATTATATCCCCGTACCACGGATCTAAAGTACTGATAAGAAACAAAGATTCGTCCGCAATGGACTCCTCTGCCACAGTTTCTGTGTCAGCATGCGGGAAATCACACATCAAATCCGCAAAAACTAAGGATTTCTTAGACTTGGACTTCTCAAACTCCAAGTCGAACTCTTGCAGGATAACGATCCATTTAGAGTACTTGCCCCCTAGCAATTGTTTTGTCAAAATATAAATCATAGGGTTGCAATCCGAAATGACTGTAGTTTTACGGAGAAGAATGTAGTGACGAAAACGCTGGACAGCTTGAACGGCTACCAGGGCCAATTTCTCCACATGCGAATATTTTAGCTCAGTGGGATTTAAGGTCCTACTAAGATAATATATCACATGTTCCGCTCCGAATTCATCTTCTTGAACTAACACCATTCCAATAGTGGAATGCGATGCTGCAAGGTATAAGAAGTAGTCCTGGTTGTAGTTGGGAGGATGCAACAACGGTGCATGGGTCAACGCGTGTTTAAGTGCATCAAAAGATTGTTGGGCAATCTCATCCCAAAAGAATTGAGCGTTCTGTTTCAACAACCGTGTAAAACCTTTAGTGACCTCGGCGTAGTTTGGAATGAATCGGCGTAAAAAGTTCGCTTTCCCTTGCAAACTTTGGAGTTGGCGCAAACTCGAAGGAGGAGGCAATTTGATGATAGCTTCGACCTTCGAGGGATCGATGCGAATGCCGGCTTTTGAAACAACAAATCCCAGCAATCGACCCGTCTCTATACAGAACACACACTTGTGGGGATTCAACCGAATTCGATAATGCCTACACCTCATAAAGATTGCTCGTAAGTGGACAAGGTGATCAGCTCGGTGTAAAGAATGAGCAGGAAAATCATCGAGGTACGGTTGCACAATGTGCTTGATGTCATGAAATGCGTAAGACATCGCCCGTTGAAAAGTGGCTCCGACATTCTTAAGTCCAAAAGGTAATTTGCAATAAGCAAATGTCCCCCATGGGCAAATGAATGCCGTTTTTGGTTGGTCGGCAGGTAGAATATTGATTTGATTATAGCCCGAAAAACCATCCATGAAGGAAAACATTTCACTTCCGACACAATCATCAATAATTTGATCGATATAAGGCGTAGGATAGTTGTCTTTTGGACAAGCTCAATTTATATCCCTATAGTCGATACAGATTCTTATTGTTCCTTGTTTCTTGTTGACCGGAACAATATTCGATACCCAATCCGTTAACGGGATTGGATAAATGAAACCTACTTTCAACAGCTTCTCGACTTCTGCTTTAATCGCAACCGCTTTCCGAGGGTGAATCTGACGCAACCGTTGCCTGACGGGTTTAGCATCCGGGTAGGTCTTTATTTCATGAACAACAATGGCAGGGCCGATTCCTGGCATTTCCTCGTAAGACCAGGCAAACACATCACGGAATTCTTGGAATAGGGCCTTGTAAGTTTGGATTTCATCTTCTGTACATGAGGCACCTATATGAATGTTTTCCTCAATTCCGGGCTTCACTGAAATATCAATGGGAATAGTGCGAGAAATATTCCCTAAATTCAACTCTGAATCAGAATGTTTCGTTGGATTCTGAGCGTCTTTGACATATTCAGCGGTAAAGATAGATGAAAAATCATTTTCAAAAGCATCATCCTTAGGTAAAAACGAAGATCTGTGATGGAGATCTTCCCATGGTAGATCGTCTACACTTAGGATTTCGCGAAGTTGTTCGTCAGATGACATGACTTCAGGAAACGCTATCCGTTCTAAGGTTGATGTGAAAAGTGATTCTTCACTGACCACATTCATTTGGTCGATTTGGGTTGAACGCGAGTCGGTAAAAGACATGACGGCTTCATAAGCAATCTCATATGGACTCAAAGGCATAGCATCACCGAATGAGTCTATCTCAGATTCAGATGGGACAATCCAAGGATCATCATAAATAATGTTGTCTGATGTAATCATATGAATTGATGCAAATGAAGGGTCTGCTTTGATTGGAGGGAAAGGAAAAGTTCCCAGTAAACCAGAATCTTTAACTAAACCTACGCCAACGTCCCTATAAGGGATTGTCGTCTTACCGACATGTTGGATACTTTCTGAAGAGGCTGGGTCGGATGAAAAGTATGTCAACTGATCAATAGTCACGATCTTACCGTTATATGGAAACTTAATTACTCTGAAGACCGATGAAACGACCGCTGTCATAGCATATGACCAACTTCGACCCAAAAGAAGGTTGTAGTCTAGAGGGGCATCAACCACCTCCACATCCAGACTAACGGTTTTACCTTCTGCCCCTATAGGCAATTCCTGTAGAATACCAAACGGACGGAACCCACGGCCATCAAAGGCCTTAAGGATGGTCGGGGATTGGTTCAACGAAGGAGAACCAAGCGATCTCCAACATTGAATCGACATAATACACGTAGAAGCTCCCTCATCAATCACAGTCCGATGAATAGGCATGTTTTTTACTATCACTGGAATTTGGAAAGCCATTTGATGGGGTAGACGCGGTGTACTATTTTCTAGATCGAAGATTATCAGATTCGGGTCCTGAACATCAACAGCTCCGATAGCCGACAAAAGTAATTTTCGTTGTGCTGGGCATGATTGCAGCACTTCTAAAGCCGACATTGCTGAGGGTGAAACAGCTAAGTCCTCAACAATGTTGTAATTCTGGGCTGCTCTCGCATGTGGATTGAAAGCAGACCTTCGAAGTACACCCTTGGCGGGCGGTTTGATTACTAAGTCCGGGTTAGGTTTTTCGATCTGTAGTGGATCAGAACCAGGAGCTTAGGTTGATGGATTAGAATGAGAAGATTCTGCTTCCTTACCATCAACAAGATTCTTACTACCATAATCTTGCGATCGAGTCACAATCCTCACATGAAACATCATCAAAATGGGTTCTTCGCTGGCACTCGAGGAAGAACCTATCATCTTACTCTCCTGCTTTGGAAATGGATCTTTTAACACAGCAGGAGTGGGAGAACCTTTGACTATTTTCACAACCTCGGCCCAATGAGGGCAATCTCTCGTAAAATGATCCTCTTCACAAATAAGACAAGGATATCGAGGTTTGCGCTTTTCGTCATTGGTTTCCGACTTTTCCGTTTTCTCCTTCGGAGCCTTGTCTGCTTTAGCCTTCTTCTTTCCACCATTTTTTGATTTGGCCGTAGATGACTCTACAGCGTGAATATCGGCGGAAAGTTCAGGAGAAGACTCTCCTGTAGGGGAATCGGGCAAAGTGATTATAGGAGTAGTTGAAGCCTTGGAAGACTTCTTCTTGCTCTTTGTATTCACGATACCAATCATACCATCAGCGGCATGAGATCCCGAAGGAGCAGCAGCGATTTGATTCGACTTTGGAAGATCTGGAATCTTCTCGTGTAATGTACCCGACTGAGTATAAACTAAGTCAAGGTGTTGCGCCTGAGCAATGACTTGCTCCTTAGTAACTACTCCGGCCTTAGCTACATCTTCAGTAATCTTCGGTAATAATGATTTAACAAACCATTCAGCTAAGATTTGGTCCGGGATAAAAACTTTCACTAACCTTCTTCGACGTCTCCACTCATGAATGTGATCAGAAATATACGTGGACGTTGATTGTTTTAGTGAAGTTAATAGTTCCGTGCCGTTATCGTATCTGACCGGCAACTGAAAATGAGTTAAGAACGAGGTAGCTAACTGGCTGAAATTGTAAAAAGAGGCACGTGGTAACTCAATGTACCACTTAGCCGCGAGACCAATGAGTGTACGCTGGAAAAGACGTAAGCGGATCGAATCATCCGAGATAGAATTTGAAGCACACCAGAGGTGGTAAGTCATCACATGATTGGACGGATCCTCTCCAGACTTACCTTCGAACTTGGGTATATCACTGGGCAACTTATTTGGCATTGGCGGCCAGAACTGAAGATATTGAATTGGATCATTCGTTAGGCGCGTCAAGTCTGGTAAATCCAAAGTTGCGATAAACAGTAACTGCCGGTTAGGATCTCTAAAACTCTGGGTCACAAGACCAGTCCCAGGAGGAGGATATCCAGGATAACTAGGAACAGGAGTCGCATTAGGGATATTATATCCTCCTGGAAAACCAGGATTAACCGGACCGTACTGGGGTTGTTGAGGTTGTTGATAAGTGTACCCAGGATACGATTGATACTGGTAAACCGGCTGTTGGACAGCTTGCCCATGTTGGTATTGTCCCTGGTACGGTTGTTGAACAAATTGAGGTTGAGTAGTGACAACCGTACTTATACCAGGCTGACCTGTAGGCATCTGGACCGTGGTTTGAATCATAGATCTAGACAACGGTAAAGATGTCTGAGGAGTGGTTGCAGAGACAGTAGAAACCGGAGCTGTCGATACTCCAGAAGTAAGTGTGGCAGATGTAGCGGTAGTTGCAGCAGCCGTTTGAGATGGGGTACTAGGTGCAATTGGCGGCTGAGTAACTACCGAAGTTACAGAAGTTTGAACATTTGACTGGACAGGTTGCGGTTGCTGGGGTGGACCAGAAACTACGGGTTGTCCAGCTTGAGGTACTAACTGTAAGCTTGGCTGCAACACCTGTTGACCCTGTGATGGATCCCATACTAACATTCCGGGGTATTGACCCGTAACAGGTTGAGGATACTGAGATCCATAACCAGATTGAGGATAGGATTGATAATTGAAAGGTGCAGTTCCCATACCTGGAACATATGACTGACCTTGAGGTGGTTGATAACCTTGACTCGAGTATTGACCTTGAGGTTGATAACCTTGAGGTAAATACGGATACTGGGGTTGACCTTGACCTTGAGGTTGATACCCTTGAGGTTGCCATCCTTGAGGTTGCCATTGATACTGAGGTTGACCCTGGGGTACATATTGAGGCTGGGGTTGACCTTGAGGCATGTATTGCACCATAGGTACATACTGACCTTGAGGTTGCCCCCCAGACACGATTTGTGTACCTTTAGGTTGCCCCCCAGGCGTTAACTGAGGCTGCCCCCCAGGCGGTAATTGGCCACCTTGAGGTTGGGAAACGGGAACTGAACCTGACATCATGTAAATGTCTCCTACACCCAATGGCATATTACCATTGTTTCCAGCTAATAACCCATGATCAACGGGTTGAGGAGATGCCCCCGCAAAGGTACCAGAAAGTGATTGATACCCTGTGGGAACAGAAGGACCGCCGTGTAAAAAAGATTCAGGAGTTTGAGTAAACACGGACGACTGACCAGACATATTTACAGGAGTATAAATACCTCCAGGTGGAAAGGGAGTACGAGGTGTAGAAAAACCTACCCCTGAGTTGTCTAAATAATTGGTTAACGAAAGGTACCAAGTAGTACTTCTAGGAGGACTGTAAAAGATGGATTCACACTCCCTTAGATCAATAGTAATTTGATCTTCAAGGTTAGAGACACCTATTTCTTCTTCTGGAGCAAGTTCTTCGATAGCAATCAGACCAGTAGGAAGATTTTCGGTGATAACTCGTTCTATTCTTGGTGAATCTGGAACACTAGAAGTCGGAGTAACAGGTTCAGATATTTCAGGTTCTTCAGCTGTATCACTAGCAGACGAAAAACTACCAACAAGCTCAGAAACTGTAACAACTTCGGGATTATAACCTGTCTCTAAACCTTGGTAATCTGAATGGACTACCAAGGAAGATTCTCCTTCTTCAGGTGAACCTACTCTACTGCTACTATGAGGAGTTACAAGGACCTTCAAACCTTCTAGATTACTGGGGTCATCTTGAGGAGGTTCACCCCTAAGTCTACGGGATCTTCTCAACAATTCGGCCACAGAAACAACTTCAGGAGACTGGCCCCGAAGTCTACGGGACTGTCTTTGTAATTCCGCCACAGCTAAAAACTTTTAACTACTACACACGAAAACAAAGTAAAATCTCAAATCAAACCACCTAAAGTCTCTAAAGAACCAAAAAAATTTGAATCACACGCCTAAAGAATCTAGGGCGTCAAACGAAGCACAAATAGTAGCCTTCCAGACCGAAAACGCTAGTTGGAGATGAAACCCAACATCGTCGGATTCAGTACAGAAGTGGCGGGTGGAACAGTTACCCCGGCAACCTGCTTAATGAATAGATCGGCACAAGTTCCTCCACTTTAACCGTCTCGAGTGAAGTGAACCCCCCAGAAAATCCAAGTGAGTCTAGCCGACGTCTACTCCAGGTACAGTGGGATCTTCCCTCCACCGTCACCTCGGTAGAATCCTAAAGATAATGGTCACTAAGGTTACCAACCGCAACAAATGCACCTGGGGGAACAGTCTACACTCCGACAGCACGCAAGGGCAGAGTATCAAGCTCAATCTCCTTGCCGGTTCCTTGACAATAATCCAAGGTTTACTGACAAGTGACCCCTGGCTCCTCGACAATGGTTAATCCGAGGTTTACCGTTTGTAATACGTGCGTGTCAGGTGTCGTTCCCAACGAGGGGGGATTGATCCCCTCACTGGTTCGGACACGAGCTCGTGCTTCTCCTTTAAGAGGAGCTTTCCCAGAGTACAAATGAGACAATTGGATTTATTCTATCACAAGATAAGCTACTTGTTTGGTTTTGTTGTCTTGGAGAGTTAATTACTCTCCTACTCCAAGACACTAGCCTGATCTAAATTGGTGTTTCAGAGCCCTAGTAAATAAAAGTTACTACGTTGATTTTACTTTAAGCGTTAATTTTATGGTTTTTCTTAAAGACAAAAGGTAGCGGAAGTGAAACCAATGGTGTGTAGACTCGACTCAAACCACTACAAAGATGCACCTAATATGATTTACGCTATTTTTCTCTTTCAATGAAATTCCTAACTAAGAGAGTTGAGAAATGCAAATTTTATAGAAAACAACTTTCTTAGTAAAGACAATCAAAGAAACAATTCTCTTTATCTTTTCAAGCATACAAACATGACCACTCCTTACGTGCACGAAAAACTCTTTTTCTTTCAAAATGCCTCAAAGCTACTTGAAACAAAACTTTTCAAAGGAGATGTTTTTGTATTTTCTCTTTTTTAAGAAAGCATATAAATCTATTTTAACGAAAATCAATCTCAAAAGCTAATAAAATCTATGAAAACTTGACTCACAAGCAAATCAAAAAGAAATTTACTCTAAGCAAACCTAACGAGGCAAAAGCCTACAAAGATGATTCTAGGTTGTTTTACTTGACCAAAATCAAGTCAAGGACCAGCTAATGCAAAATCAAAAGACTAGTAAAAAAAAAACTCAAATCTTTTTGTTCTTTTTGTAAAATGGAATTCAATACTCAATCAACAAGCACTTCAAAATTTGCCAAAGAGACAACTCAAAGGTAATTTGCTCTCACAGGTAGACTTTATGACAGGTCTGACTTCTAAGAATGCTGACAAAACCAGAGTGATCTAAGGCTTGACAACTTCTACCGCCAGAGTCACTACAAGACCTACTCAAAAATCAAACCCTAGGGCTTAAACTTCTATGAAATCCACTAAAACACTCAATGCTATCGAAACAAGTTCAGGTGAAGATCTTTGACAAGAGACTAATGGATCTAGGCAGTAAAAACTAAGAAAAAACAAAATCTAAGAGAAAAAATGCAAAAAATGGAATTTTCTTAAATTTTAGCAGGGGACGCAGGCAACCAGTTAAGCCAGGTGCGGGCCCGCTCTGTGCACACAGCAACAGTGCGTACAAGGACGCACTGTGCAATACTCAGAGGGTGCATCCTACTGGAAAATTCAAGAAAAACTAAATTGAATCTAACCCTAAGCTAACCCACCCAAAAACAAAGTCACAGAGCCAAAAACCAGAAAATAAATGACTTTTCTCAGATCAAAGTTGCATACAAAGGAAAAGACTTTCACATCAATGGATTCCCCAGTGGAGTCGCCAATTTGTCAGGCGGAAAGAATCGATAGTGCGGACACAACCAACCTCCCTAGGAGCCTAAGACTCTCTAGTGACAAACAAGACAAACAAGAGCAATCCTTCTCTACACATGCATTTACTATATAAGAAATCAAGTGTTTAGATCCTACCTGTAATCCAACGCTGTTGTAGTAGTCCAGCCTCACTGATCCGGATGAGCTCCTCCTTCACTTTGAAACCTGCATCCACTAACAATCAAACGATTAAATAGCACTTGATAATCTCATAGAATAAAACATATTTAACACATAGACCAAGGAGTACATGAAACAACTCATAAATAACAAGTTATTGAGAAGAATGGACTCATTTGCATTAATAGGAAACAAAAGGAACAATTACAACCTGAGCCTTGGTGTTGTGCAAGTCCCTCCCAGGGTCCATCAAGAGTTCTCCTTTACTTTGACAAAGCTCACCCACTTCCAAATAGAACAAGCAAAGATGGCAATCTCTCCTCACAAGCTTCTAAATGGGAGTCCTAATTCCTGCAGCATCTACCCTTAGAAATGTTTAGCTTCCAACCTCCCCTCCTTCTGGCCCAATGCCTGTATTTATAGTGCTCAAGAGGAAGTTAATCAGGTCCACCATCAATGGGATAATCCCCTCTTTGGATGGGATAGCTCCCTCATTGATGGGATAAGTTCCTCTTTGGTAGGGGTACATGAACCATCTGGAGGCGCTCAATACACGTCAAACAACCTTCTAGAATGCTCTAGAAATGACTACAAGTAACTTTTTAAAGATGAAACTTGCGCATTTTGACCTTTACAGGGGGACGCACCTGCCCCTTTACATACAGAGCGTACAAGTACGCAGTTTTTGTGAACATTGGGTGCGTACCCGCAGGTAAGGTTGAGAGAACCTCGTACCCAGAGATAAATACATTTATAAAGACTTTCTCTCTTTTTGGAGTTTGACATGGAGAGCAGAGGCATAAGACTTGCCTAAGAGGATAGCATGACTGTTGATAGAGCCATACTAACTGTAAATAGTCATGGTGACATTTTTTAGTGTAACAAGATGGAAATACCAAATTCCTATATGCAGGCACCAATTCACAGTCAAATAGGAATTATATGTTCTCTATAATTGGCAACCACTCTGCCTGATTTCATCTTTGTTCTTTGCTCACTCTGTAGTAGCCCATTGATCTGCACAACAACAATCACTCATCGTAGTCCATGCAACTTTATTCTATGCTCTTCATCAACAGTCACTTATCTCTTGGCCTTTTTCTCTCCATAACATAGGCTTAGCTCCTGGCCTTCTTTCTTTGCACAGGAACCTTCAGCCTTTCTTGGAGCACAAGAACTTTCGTCCTTTCACCAGGGCATAGGAAACTTTGGCTTTACACACAACGCATGAAAAATTTAGCCTTACTCATAATAGCGCAACTCTTGGGGTCTCTTGCCTCTGCATAGGCACTCTCATCATTTCTTTGTAGAACAAACTCTCTCTCATCCTTACACAATAGTGTAGTCACCTAGATATTTTCTTCTTAGCTCTTTGGAAACTATGATGCTTCCCCCCACATCACTCATCTGATCTCCTGGGTTTTGTTCCTCTGCTGCCCCTCGATTGATGATGCAACTTTGTCTTACATTCACACTCCGTGAGTATACCTCAACATGGCCCTTCCATTCTGTTGTTGCATATGAATTGGTCTCTACCACTAAATTAACCATGAGAATGTTCACTTGACTATTTTCTCCATATTCAGAATTAATTATCAATCCACTTGCACACTCAAATCAAGCACGATCCTCTCTGTGAATAAATCTCCTATCGCTCAGGCTCTCCATGCTTATTCATGGTTTCATAGTACTTCGGCATGGCTTTTCTGTGGATCATTGTCCTTGTTGCCTTGTCTCAGAGTTTTTTGTTGATCCATATGACTCAATGAACCAACTCTTCCGATCTGCATCTGTTCTATGGTGGTTGACTCATTCATCCAGATAACTCTCTGAGACATGCATCGGAGCACAGAGATATCTTGTCTCACCTCAAGGCAGACCCAACACTCTTTTTCGAAGATTTTGATCCTTGTTGCCTTGAGCCAACGATATTTGAAAGTCGTCATTAATCATGATACCAAATCCTCTACTCCTGCATTCAACTTCATAGTTGTCGAACCATACACTCTTTAAATCCTTGTACAGTGGTGCAATATTCTAATCTTCCGATCGCCAACCTTTGGTATGATGAGCTCCTTTCGCTTATCCCTTCTCGCATTTCTCACCATAGGACCGAGGGTTGTGACCTACCACTTAGCCTTGAGGTGTTAGAGAATTTTTATCCTACCAGGGGCTATTTTCCCTTTGTTAAGTGCTTAACACCCTTGGTTCTTTAATTTCTTGACCATGGAATAGCCAAATATTGGAGCCCCTCTCATCAAAAGCTTTGAATCAGGGATTTAACTTTGGAGTTGCGATATTCCCACTTCCGATATAGCCCATAGCTCTTAGTGCTCGACTCTAGTTCTGTGCCTTTAGTTCTTTGAGTCTTTACGACCATGGTGCCAACCCAATATCGGAGCCCCCTTATTAGAACCTTTTCAATAACCAGCTATTCTAAAGTTTTGATATCCTTAATCCTTCGATTTCCAACTTCGGATATGATGTCATCACTTCCATGTGGCGACTACTTAGAGGTGACACATGTCACTCGGTTATTTCCCATTAGACCACCCATTATGTTTGAATATGTTTGCCACGTGTCCTGTTGTACTGCCACATCATGTTGACATCAGTTGCCACTTGTCCCTTGTTGGAGGCAATAAGATCCTAATGTATCCTTATCAAAGCCAATCACATGTTGCCATGTGTCCTTGTCAGAGCCAATCATATCCTACCATGTGTTATGCTAGAGGAGAGAGAAAATGGCTTGCCCACCTTTGGTTTTGTGATGAAATCCTTTGTTAATCCTTTATCGGCATTCCCGATGACTTTTAACGCTATCGACACTTCACCCATATCATAACTTTTAACAGGTTCTCATGTTTAGAAGTTATGATTATTTGATCGCTAATGTGCCAATATGCTGACCTTCGATCATCGATGTGCTGATATGCTCATGTTCGATCTTACGATTTATGATATGTTCGATCTTCGATATCTAATATGTTGATATTCCTTCCTGCATAAGGCTTCAAATCCCCAAACTTTAGTAGGCCATAACTTTTGAACTAGGAATCCATTTCTGGACTTCCACATATCATTGGAAAGCTCTTCTAGAGAGCTTTCCAATTGAGAGGGTCTAATATAGGCTTTGAGCCCATCTACTACGTCAAATATAGCTCCAAAATCTCTTCCACTCTTTTTCTCCTTGACGCTCCGGACATTTGAAATCACACTTAACATGGTGGTCCTTTGCATGAAGCCTACAACTATCATGTACTTTCATCTGGTCCATCATTGTAATCATAATTTTATGGATTCTCTAATAATCCTACTATTGTGATGATTCTCTACATGAATCTTATAGCTACCATGAGATTCCTCTTGGGCCATCACTGCCAAGATCTGCTACAAAAAGCATCTAAGCTAGTCTAGTTGACACTAATGCCAACACTCATGCCAATAGTTAGGCAATATCAACTACCCAACACATCTCCCCAACATGATTGTTGTCATCAATGCCAACACACTTGAAAATTCCTTCGCTAGACCATTGGCGATCTAGACAATGCTAATTGTCCAACAATCCCCCCCTTTAGCATTTTGACAACACTCCATCCTTCTCTTCATGTGATGGCCAAACCTCATGCTGCTTCCACACATCTCATTACATGAGACACCAATGGCTTGCTTTCTTCTGCATAGGCCATCACAACTTCTTGAAAAATTCTCTACCCTTTTGACATCAATGGTAAGGGGCTACAATCTGTCTTTCTCTTCCCATGCAACCACTTGGTTGTGAAGACCAGAGTCTAGCTGTTGAGATGTGGATACTGCTGCTCCAAAAGATAGGCATATTTGATATGCTCCCCCTGAAAATATACTGCCTCTTTGTTTTCCTTCCAATTTTGGACACCTTATGGCTTCTTGTTGAGCAATCCCTTCACTAATTCATCTTTTGTATCATAAATATTGATACCCATTCAACTACTCATGGTGTTGTTGTTGTTGCAAATACAAATTAATGATGATGCATTTAAGCTCACACTTCTTCTTTGATGTCGTTGCTTCCGAGACTGTTCTCACATTTTTTAGCATCTCCACTTCTCCCCTTGAGATCATTCTCATACAATAGGGACTTCCTCTTGTACCAATTGCACCAAAGGAAATGATACAAATGGTGCAATGTACAAAGAAAACTCTAATATTTCTTTTGTTAGAAAGAAATGTCCATTTGCAGGCAAGGTTACTCAACATGATCCCTACACAACCAATTGACATATTGATACCAATTGAGAGTTAAGGGACATGAAAATCTTGCACCAATTGTGTTTCATGAACACAAGATTGCTATGCATAATTAAACTTACAAATTAAATGAAATAAGGATACTTCACCAAAGATGCAAACCTTTCATTTGCTCAAAAATATTCCTTTCTGACGCTGTTAATTGTTGCCTGCCACTCCTTATCAAACCAACTCCCCTTAAACCAATGCTCTTTTATCTTCCACAACGTCTTTCTTGCCTCTTGCGTGGGGACTAATCAAGTGGGCCTAAATTGACTGTAAGATTCCAGTCATTCCATTTCACCCCATCTTCTTCCCATAACATAATATATTGTTATGTAATCCTCATGTTGGTTTCACTCTTCCTTTTAAATGTTGATACGTTCAAAATAAATCAAATTATTCTTGTAGTCAGCAAGAAAACACAACCATACCTTCATCAATCAGATGCACATTTATGTTCATTCCTTTTAGCTTCCTGCATCTAACTTATTTGGCCTCCCTTGAGTCCATTATCTTCCTTCACTGAACAGAAACAGAGGATGTACTCCCCCTGAGTAGATCATTCGCCTTCTTCTTCCAGACCTTTAATGGTCAGGTCCTAACAGAAGCATTACTCTCCAGCTTCTTCTTTCCCCATATTTGGGATTCTTTTCGACTGCACATGAATAGAGGAATATTCTATTTCACCTCCTCGTTCTTCACCCAAATCCTCTTGAATCCTTTTTGCCTTATAGAAGGGTCCATCACACGAGGAAGAGGATCATTCTTCTGATTTCTTACTCCTCTTTTAATCTTGATCTTTTGACACATAGCAGTGAAGACAAGTCTATATTTCTCAAATCCATTCTTTCTCTTTGTTTTCAAATCCCAAGTTGCTACATTTGCATGCATATGCTAAGAAGCATTCCATTTATTCTCATTTCTGCAGCAAGCTCTCTTGTGCCCAAATTTTCCACAATTGTAGCATTTGATTTGGCCTAAGAATGAGGCAAAGGAGTTACTCTTTTTGAAAACATTCTTTCCAAAACTCCTATTGCGGCCATCATGCCTTCTTATAGCCATTTTGTGCATTCTTGGGTTGTTTCTACCTAGCACATCTTGTTTCCTTGCATGCCATCTATAGTCTATGGCTTTATGATGTTATAAAGAAAGCAAGGATCCCCTCCTTGTCCTTGAAGAAGTTCATCCAAGGAAGAAGCAAATCATCCTCATTAAAAGAAGAAACCTTTCCTATTGAAGAAATGATCTTTTATCTGGAAGAAGATCATCCAAGAGGGTGCACTAATACATCTTCTTCAACCATCATCAACGTAATCAAGATGAATATTTCATCTTCACTTGTCAAGCAAGTATATTTCATTATTTAATCAAAACAATATCAAGTATCTTGGTTTTTGCAAGAAAAACAATATCTATGAAAAGGATTTTGATTACAGAGGTTACCTTTTATTTGTAGGCTTTGTCCTTGAGTAGGAAAGGAACTTTGTTGGCTCTTCATGTGCCTCCCATGATAGTTTTCATTACTGCCTTTCAATATTTCTTTCAGCTGCCTAGCCCTCTTTTGTTGTACTACCAACTTCCTAGCCTTCTGCTATTGCATTTCCTTCTCTTATTGCTTCTGATTTCCATTCTGTTGTTGTTTTCCAACAAACTTTCTTTCTTTTTTGTTATTGGAACCTTGGAATCCCTTTACCTGGGAAGTTGATCCTTCAACCTTTGCATTATTGGAGCTAGGTTTTTCTTTGAAACCCAAACTTGTCTTGATGAGAGGGGATATTTTCTTACCACACATATCATCCAAGACTTTATTGCTCCACTCAAGATTATGATAATTAGAAAACCCTTTATTTGACTTTTCTAATTCATGTCTCAATAAGACTACTTCATTTTGTAGTCTCTCACAGTAAGCTTCCTTCTCGCTTAGTTGATTGGTTAACTTTCTATTCATTCTGCTAACCTCTTCTTGTTGAGCATTTAGATCAACTAATGGTTTTTCTCAACCTTCCATTCTCAAGATCATAAATTTTTAGTTTCTCCTCTTGCTTGCAGTTTACCTCTAATAGGTCCTTGAGCTCCTTTAGAACAATGATCAACTTCTTTCTAAAAAATATCCTTTATTTTAGATCCTTTTCTTCACTATCAAAGGTGTTAGCTGAGTTACTGTGGAGATCTAAAACCATTTATGTGTCCATGGAGCCTTCCACGGGTCTAAGGGTTATACATTCCTTGTCACTACCTAGAGTATTATTGTTTTCTCCTATGGATGAGCACACCAGAAATATCTCTTCTTCCTCTAGGGATTCCTCATTTGCTTATGCTACTAAAGTGGGTCTATCTTCATTACAATTACTAGATGCGTAGCTATATTTATCTTCAATTGATACACATGTACATCTAGATAATGAAGGACCTATCTCTTTTCATTTATCACACAGTAATAACTTACCTTCTGAGCA
Source organism: Pinus tabuliformis (assembly GCA_031772625.1). Taxonomy (NCBI): domain Eukaryota; kingdom Viridiplantae; phylum Streptophyta; class Pinopsida; order Pinales; family Pinaceae; genus Pinus; species Pinus tabuliformis. The sequence goes on along the minus strand of CM062812.1, from coordinate 786,064,917 downwards.
GCATGATCTCCCTTCTAAGACTTCTTCACCATCAACCCGAGCATGATGAGAAACAACTTCTACATGTTCTAACTCATTGCTAGAGCAACAAGGTTCTTCATCCTTCTCTTGAGCCACATGGATATCTCCTTCATATAGACATTTTAGTTTGTCCAACATTTCCTTTGTTGATTCACAATTACTCACTTTATCAGCATCCGACTTAGATATCCCTTTCATGACAATCTTATGGGCTTCTTCATTATTCTCACTCTTTTCTCCATTCAATATGGAGAGCCATATATCAACATCCAAGGCCATTAAATAGGCTACCATTCTAACCTTCTAGAGCTCATAGTCTGATCCATTTAAAAAAGGAACTCCTTCTGCTGTTAGGCAGACTCGATCAACCATTTTTTCCTTTTGATCTACCTTCTAGTGATTAAGATATTCCTAAAGGAACGTGGCTCTGATACCAATTGTTAGAAACAAATGATAATACTAAGACGGGGGGCGGGGGGGAAAATCAATATTAAGGCTACTTTTAACTTTTTATGCCAATTTTATTTTATGATTCATACTTGGAAACCATCGATATAATGAGCAGCAATATAAAATAAACATACAAGCACACACCATGAGAATCATACACATGATACACAAGGTTTTATGTGGAAACCCTTTCAGTAAAAAGCCACCAAAGAATGTTGTTGTTATTTATGTAAATAAGATCACCTACTCTATTACATCCATATGTTTTGTGAACACCCACTCACAGGAAGCACCAACTCCCTTTGATTTGTTTTTTAGCAACCACTAGCAAGAAGCACCAACTCCCTCTTTTTGTAGACACCTATCTAGCTTACTAGAAGCACCATGTGAGGCACTCACCTCACGTATTTTTTGCAAGCACCAACTTGAATCTCCTTAGATTTTTGCAAGCCATCTTGCAGGAGGCACCAACCCCCAAGCCTTCTCAAGAACCCATTATAGATGGAAGCACCAAATTCATGTATGCAGGCACCAACCCACACTCAAATAGGAATTGTATGTTCTATGTAATTGGAAACCACTCTTCCTGATCTCAGCTTTGTTCTTTGCTCACTCTGCACACTTTGCAACGACCCACTGATCTGCTCAACATCATTCACTCATCACAGTCCACATAGCTCTGTTCTCTGCTCTTCATCAGTAGTCACTCATCTCTTGGCCTTTTTCTCTCCATAGCACAGGTTCACCTCTTGGCCTTCCTTATCTACACAGGCACCTTTGACCTTTCTCACAACACAAGCCCTTTCAACCTTTCACATAGTGCATAGGTAACTTTGGCCTTACACACAATGCACAGGAAAATTCAGCCTTACTCACAACAACGCAATTGTCAAGGTCTAGTACCTCTACATAGGCATTCTCGAACTCTCTATATAGCATGATCTCTCTCTGCCTTACACAATAGTGTACTCACATAGAGCTTTTCTTCTTTGCTGTCTAGAAACTATGCTTGTTTCCCCCACATCACTCATCTGAGCTCCTAGGTTTTGCTCCTCTGTTACCCCCTGATCGATGCTGCCACTCTGTCCTTCATTCACACTGTGTGATTATACCTCGGCATGGCCCTTCCATTATAATGTTTTGTCTAACTTGGTCTCTGCCACTGCGTTAACCATGAGAATGGTCACTTGACTTTTTTCTCCATACTGATAATTAGTTCTCATTCCCCCTGCACACTCCAACCAGGCTTAGTCTTCTCTGTGAACAACTCTCCTATCACTGAGGCTCTACATGCTTATTCATGGTTTCACAATACTTCAACATTCCTTCAATATGGATCATTGTCCTCATTCCCTTGTCTTATATTTTTTTGTTGATCCATCTGACTCCATGAAACAACTCTGTCGATCTGAATCTATTTTATGGTAGCTAACCCATTCATCCACATAAATCACTAAGATGTGCATCAGAGAATAGAGATATCTTGTCTCACATCAAGGTAGACCCAACACTCTTTCTCAAAGATCATGGTCCTTTCTGCCTTGACCCAATGAACTTTAACATTAGCCATTAACTCGGAGACCAACTCCTTTGCTCCTGCATTCAACTTTGCAACTGTCAACCCATACGCTCTTTAAATGCTTGTACTTCCTTATCGTAGTTATTCTATATCATAATCTTTATAGCAGTATAGTATTCTAGCATTTTGATTGCTAACCTTTGATATGAAAAACTCCTTCAGCTTAGCCCTTCCTGCATTTCTCACCATAAGACAGAGGTTCGTGACCTGTTGCTCAGCCTTGAGGTGCTAGAGCATTTTGTATCCTGTCAGGGGCTATTTTTCCATGTTAAGTGCTTAATGCCCTTGGTTCTTTAAGTTATTCTTGACCATGTGCTAGATAAATATTGGAGCCACTCTGATCGGATGTTTCGAATCAGGGATTTAACTTTGGAGTTGCGATGTTCTCACTTCCAATATAGCCCATAGCTCTCGTTACTTGTCCCAAGCTCCACATCTTTGGTTCTTTGACTCATTGTGACGATGGTGCAAGCCCAACATTGGAGCCCCTTATTAGAAAATTTTCAATAACCAATTGTTCTAAAGTTTTGATATCCTCAATCCATTGATTGCCAACTTCTGATATGACATCATCACTTCCACGTGGCAACTCCTTAAAGGTGATACGTGTCATCCGCATATGGACCATTAGACCACCCAATGTGGTTGAATATTCCTACCATGTGTCCTATCATATTGACACGTCATGTTGATGTCAATTGCCATTTGTCCCTTATCGGAGCCAACCACATACTGCCATGTGTCCTTATCAAATCCAATCATATCCTACCATGTGTCCTACTAGAGGAGAGAGAAAATGGCTCACCCACCTTTGGTTTTGCGATGAAATCCTTTTTTAATACTTTATTGGCATTCCTAGAGACTTTTAACTCTATCGATGATTCACCCATATCACAACTTTTAAAAAGTTCTCACGTTCTGAAATTTTGATTCTTCAATCGCTGATATGCCTGATCTCTGATAGTTGATGCTCTGATATACTGACTTTCGATTTTTGATGCGCTAATATTTTAACCTCTAATCTTCTAATCTCTGATATGCTGGATTGCCAATCTCCAATATGCCGATATTACTTCTTGCCTAAGGCTTCAAATCCCTAAACTTCAGCAGACCATAACTTTTGAACCAGGAATCCATTTCTGGACTTCCACATATCATTGGAAACCTCTTCTAGATCACTTTCCAATGAAGAGGGTATGATGTAGGCTTTGAGCCCATATTCTACCTCTAATATGGCTCCAAACACTCTACCACTCTTCTTTACCTTGACTCTTTGGACAACTAAAATCACACCCACCATGCTGGTCCATTGCATAAAGCCTACAGCTATAACGGACTTCCATCTAGTCCATTACTATGATCATCATTTTATGGCTTCTCTAATAAGCTTGCTGTTGTGATGATTTTCTACATGAAGCCTACAGCTACCATGAGATTCCTCCTGGGCCATCATTGCCAACACCTGCTACAACAAACATCCAAGCTAGTCTGGTTGTCATCAATGCCAACACTCCTGCCAACATTTAGGCAATGCCAAATTACCAATACATCTCCCCAGCATGACTATTATCATCAATTCCAACACACTTGCAAATGCCTTCACTAGGCCACTAGCCATCGAGACAATGCCAACTATCCAACAACAGTCCCTTTTTATATTTTGTTACTTGTGGGAGCATTCATTCATAGAGGAAGTTAACAGCAAGTTTAAACTTACATGTTCATATAACAATCACATGATCAACACACACATTCGACACAGTATTTTTCACGTGGAAACCCAAAGGGAAAAAACCCACCAAATTTGTTGTTTGTTTATGTTGTACTTTAAGCATCTAATTAAGTAAATTTGTTTATTTGTGAGAACCCACTCAAAGGAGGCATTGACCCCCTTTGTTTAGCAAGCACCAACTTTCTGAGAAGCACAAACCTCTTCCGAATGCAGGCGTCAACCTTCTCTTGCCACAATTATATTATTTCATTCAATTTTCAAACTGAAAACAAGGGCATATACATTACAAGTAAAATACCAAAATGATTGGTTTCAGACTCAACTTGTGCTCTCTATCCTCGGTTGTTCCATTGAATCCATTTGGTCTCATGCAACTATTCTTTACTCATTTCTCACAGCAACATCTCCTCAACATTATGCCTTCTCTTGCACAGACTCTTTGTTGCAACTAGCTCAGTTCAACTCACACTATTCTTTTTGTTATCACTTAGGGAAAACCCTAGCTGCGGGAAAAACCCTAAGATAACATTAAACCTCTTTTAGGTTGAAATTTGGCCCTTCAACATGGAGTGGGATCTCTCCGTAAAACTCAACTACTCTATGGTCATGGTAGTAGAAGGTTTTTTGCAATTGAGTTTAGCTGGCCATATTTAGATCTAGGGATGAAATTGGTTGGGTGGTTTTCAAAAAATATCATTGGGCTTGGAGTCTAGTTATTAAAGAAATGAAATTACAGATCCAATGAGCAAGTTGTAAAAAGCATGAAAGGAACAATTCCTTTGACTGTTCGGGAAATTAGAAGAAAGAGGAACAAGAAGGAAAAATAGTTTATAAATAACTGGAACAACAAATACTAATGATTGATAATAATAGAGAGGAACATAAATGAAATCCTTAGAAACTAACATTCTTAGAGTCCATGGAAGAAAGTTTGCATAATAAAGAAGTACTGATAGGGAAATGCAACACATGAGTTTCCTACAAACTGCTCATTAAAAACTATAAATATATTCAAGATTTCTCAAACATATCAAACTCAAAATATGTTTTTCAATTAAATTCCAACACTTCTTCATTCTTCATAAACTTTTATATAAGACTTACATAATTTTTTTCACAATAGTAGTCACCATATTAATTACAATAATATGAGATATCTGAAATATCTTTCAAGTTCATGCATGTAAAATATAAAACAAAACAAAACAAAAATGTCTTTCCTAGAATAAATAAAGGAAAATATGTTGATGTTTAGGTAAAGCAAAATATCTTGTTAAAATACCTCCCATGGAAATGTAATAGGTCCCTAAATGGTAGCTCTGCATCCTAGCTAGAAAAATAGGTCCCTCTACAAATCAGGCCCAAAACTCCTCCAAAAACTACTTTTTTGTTCATCCTGGTTTTATTCAGCTCTTATAAAAAAATGTTGATAATGTATATGTCAAATTTATTGGTTTTTGATTGCAACTTTCGCTAACAGACTAACTGTCAGCATTTTCGTGTTTTCCTATTTTCAAAATCGCTAACAACCAGGAGGTCAACATTTTCGCTTGTTTGAATATTGCTGACAACAGAGATGTTAGTGCTCCTTCTTTTCTCCCAAATTTCTGACAAGAATACTATCGGCCTTTTCCCTGTATCATTTTTCCATCAACCGACACACGTAATTTTCACCCCAAAATTGCTGACAGTGGCTCTGTCAACCTTATCAAAAATTATGACAATGGGAATTTCAACTCTCCCAAATATTATGCTGCATGCAAAATCTAAAAGGTTGACTCTCACTGATAAAGTAAAAACTCTTCTTCATAAGATAGGTAGGAAAACAATCTAAGTTTAATACCCAAGCATCTTAGTTGAGGGTACTAGCAATCTTGAGCAATACATTTACCTTCTCCAATCTCTTACTTTTACTCTGCCTTGTCTCCATGGGTCCCTTTTTCATAGTTTCTCTACTTTGGCTCTTCCTAGAACCTATAGACTTCTTCTTCATGTTAATAATAAGGTCTTTCAATGGCGTGTTTTCAATGTTAATCACCTCCTTAGCCAACTCCGGGTTATTTCTGAGTTTGATATTGTATCTTAACTGATTAGTTGGCTTGGTATGTATATTGCATGCTTCAATACATTAAGCAATGGCTCCTCCTCTTTGCTTTCCACATTTGGTTCTTTTCACTTAGGGTCCTCTGTTTTAGCTGTGTCTACTGGGGAAGTTTTGAAGGGTGGAGTTGCAGCATGGGAACAATCAACAGCTATTGGTGGTTTCACATGGGGTACAAGTTTTGGTTTATAATGACGGGAACTTTTCCTCTGGTAAACCTTAGGGATATTTAGACCAGATGAGGTAGATGGAACTCCTAGGTTTTCTTGGCTGGGAGGGGGCTCAATAGGAGCTTGAATTTTTGCTTTCTTCCCCTTTTTGGCAGTCTGTGGTTTGCCTCTTCTTCTCTTAATGGGTTGAGGTTGAAAACCTCCCTAGAAAATGAAATGACTCCAAGTCCTTCCTATCTTGGCTAGTTGGTTTTCTATTATCAATTTTATTAGGGTTTTTTGGTATATAAAATGAGAGGAAGTATTAGTATGGGCCCTAAACCTAGCTACCATATGTTTAAGGTTGTCTAACAGATAAAAACATGGATTGATCCTAATTTGACCAGCAAGATGAGCGAGAAAGTAAAAATGGTAAAGGTTTACTCGATTATATTGACCTTCGCATGTAAAATATTGATGACATAGGAATAGGGGAATGTGCCATTGGTCCTACAACCACTCCTTTCAAACTCCAGCCCTGCAATTTTTCCCTCTGAATTATTCTTTTAAGAAGCAGGGGATATTAACCCATGTTGTCATGTGACAGTGAAATATTTTCTCACCATCCACTAGTAAGGTCGTGGCCTCAAATATGGTTTTCTTTGTAACTACAAAATACAAACCTCCCACCTCCACATGGTTCCCATTGAACTCCTATGCAAAATACTGAGCCACAAGGTTGTGGTAGTTAGAACAATAGTGGACGAATTCGCTCCATCCTACCTACTGAAACAACTGAAGAATCTTGGGATAAATGTCCAACAAATATGATTCTTTGGGCTCAGACAGGTTCATTTTAACCCCTCTCCCCATTTTCCTACATGGTGTTCCCTGGATTTGATCTCGAAACCTATAAACAAAGCATCTCCCAATGCCAAGTGTAAAGGATCCTGAACTAACATCAACCAATTACTTATGGGACTAGTCGAGATAACTTAACATATGGTTCAGGTAAAACAGGTGGCGAGTGAATAATCACATCATTCCAGGTTATTATTATGAATAAAATTTGTATCATGTGATAATATTATGTTAAACTACCTTTCAATGATTACAACAAATGAAACAATGATTAACCCGACACTTTGACCCTTTCAAAATAGTTGTAGGCATGTTTAATCGAAAATGGTAACACTGAAGTGGTCAACATAATCATCACCTTCTAAATTTTAAAACTATTTTTGGTGTTGACAATTGGCCTGTTAGCCAAAATGAAAAATTTTTCTACCCTTGTTCTCAGCGAATTCCTTTGCATGACCATATTGGATTTACAAAACACTGATAACCCCGCTATAAAAAAATTTCCCTATTTATTACAATTTAAATGCTGACACTGCAACTGTCAACAATTTTTTTTTTTTAATGAAGTTTATTGTGATAACAACTCGCTCCACGGGGATGTTGTCAATCAATGATTGCAGCAATAACTCCCCATAGACCATTTCCCTCATCCATTACAAACACTATTTTAAAACAAAATTGACTCAGAAATAAGGACTTCATCATTTTAAGAGATGATTTTACAAACTATGAACTTGAAAAAACATAACTGTTTCTAGAAAAAAAATAAAAATATGATGAATATTAACAGAACCTCGGGGCCTTCACTTTGGGCTTCTAGTCCTTTAGAATATTCATCCACACCTATAATCTATTTTTCTAAATATATGGATATGTACAATTAAAGTTGAAAATCATGATGTGTTTAGGAGATATAATGCTTCAGGAAATGTCCATTGACTTGACCTCCTGGCAAAAATTCTCTTTGTGGACCTCCTAAGATGAAACTATTTTTACCCAAAAAGTTGCAATTCTTTTGGTCCTTTCCAAATGTTCTCAAACTTCTCATGTTTACCCTTATCCTCAATGCAGTCATCCCATTTTAAAACTAGGTCTTGGAATTTGAAGTCATCTTATTTAGTTTTCCTGTCAAAAACTTTCTTAATCTTATCTTGTACTTCATGAGATTTTTCATACACCCTTTCTCTGGTTTCTTACACTTCAATTCGCTGATTTATCCTTCCTTGTAGTTGATTTGGTTCTTCTCCTAACTCTTGCAAATATTGTTGGGAAAAATACTAAGAGGTGGGTGGGGGGCGGGGCGGGGGTGTGAGGCGCTAAATCTATATTTTCAAATCATAAACTTTTCAATTTCATTTCCTGATTTTTGTACATGACTTTACTGAAGGGAACCCGCGTGTGTACGTGATTGTTCTTAAGAAAACTAGCGTATATCTAGAAAACTTATGTTTCAGTTAATTCAACATCTATCTATCTTGAGCTAGTGCATCAGTTCTTTATTAAACATTAGATAGACAATAACCATTTGCAGTAAGAACAAAATAAACAATCACATATAAGCAACACACATGAGCACCAAGATTTAAGGCAGAAACCCAATGTAGGAAAAAACCACATGCTATTGTTGTCTCTATCTTCTTTTTAATATAAATAAAAGATTTTACAATCTTGTACTGGCACAGACTCATAATTTTGGCTTGATGGGGCCTCACCTAGGTTCAATGTTAGCTACGCCAACCAACAAAACCCTAACAGTTGGCCCTTTCACCAACAACCCACCATGGGAATAAATCCCCTTTGACTCTGACTAGATTTTCACTCAGCTTCCAAATTTCACGGAGACTTTACATCTTTACAAAAAGAAATTAAAAAATTTATCAAAATTTACCCCAGGGACCCCTTCCCAACAGGCCCTCAACATAATTTGGTGAATCATCCTCAAGTCACTCACCTGGTGCTGCAATATTGTCCTGGAGTTTCCGGAACTCCATCTTCAAAACCCGCAAATCGGTTGTGCCCTACATAGCTGCCTGATGTACTTCCTTGAAGAGCTTCTCTGTAGTGGCATTCCACTACGAGGCCCATTCTCATTTGTGTTTGTTGGATTCCCTTTAACTTATTCTGAATGGAAAGAGTGATCTGGTTAGCTTCCTCAATCAAGGTTGTGTTTTGGACCTTAGGATGGCCTCTTTTCAGCGCATCTCTTCAATTTTCATCTGTAGTTGATTGCCTTCCTGTAAGCATGCGAACTGCTGGACTGGCACCAAAGTCCACGCAGTCAGCCTTATTTCATCAAACTACTATTGCTTCTTCCTAAGGTCAATGATGATCTTCTGCAGCGTGGGGTCCTCCTGCATAGATGTCCAAAACTCCATGGCATTCTCAAATAATTTGGTGCATTCCTTGACCGTTGCATATAATGTGGTCATTCCTTCCTTAATCGTTGCTCCACATTGCTCCTAGACCTCTAGCGCAGTTTTTGGTTGGAGCTTCAATCACAACTTTCAAATATGCAACTGTAGTTCAAATTGGACTCAATTGATTTCATCCTTTGACTCCCTGACATTCATATACAACTTTTGCATTTTTTCTACTGATTCTGCTTCTGTTGGAATGTTGAGCTCTAGCAGAGAATCACATGCCTATGTAATCGCTTCTCCCAGGTGCTTGTTACACATGGACATTTCTTCTTTCTCCTTCAGCGCCCGCACCTTCTCTGTGAAGATTTTCTGGTTGTTGGTTTTGACTTCAATAGCGCGCACTACTCCCTAACCCTTAGCTCATCGAATACACCTTGATGCAATTTGTGGAGGGTCTGGATAGGGAGTGTTATGAGATTGACACCTAGATCCTTGATCTGTGATAGTTGGGTGTTTTCTTCCTCTGACTAGGCACGTAGGGCCCCCTTTGACAACTGAATCATTCAGAGATCCAAAGTTCTATCAGTGTCGAGGACTGTCGCACTTTCTTTCTATAGTCTCGCCCGACCAGCACTCGCTTTTAGTCACCATGTAGGGTTCTCAACTCTATCGTTATATCTTAGAATCGGTCTCCAATCTCATCTAATCACCCCTCAGTGAGTATTATCGGATCCACCTGGGAGAATCTCGTGGACTTCTACTTCTTTCGCAGCTCGGAGGTTTTCTACTCCATTCTTTTTCTGACCACAAAGGGGGTTTCCTACTCTGTGCCTCCACCTCCTTTGATCTCTGACTCCTCCTAGTCCTGAGTATGCTGGGAGTCAGAATCCTCAACCTCTATTGCAGTTTCGTTGTCCACCCATTCTTTGTCAGCAGTTGCCTTAGCAGCAGCTTCCTTGGAAAGTTTCTTACTTCTCCTACGCATCTTTCTCCCGAGCTGCAGCCTGCTCTGCCTCCTTTTGTTTTTTTGCTACTGTGGTCTGCGAAGGTACTTTCCCTGACCTTTCTTGTTTCTGCGCCTAGATCTGATGGAACTAGCCAGTTCCCTGGCCATTTAGAAATGATGTCCTGTACATCTTCCTCACTCATAAGGTATGGAAACTTATACCATGCCTTCTTTGGATCCTGTCTCACGTGGATAGAAACATTGTGAAAATTCACCTCAAATTTAGCTTAAGGCTCTAATTTTTCATATAGAGTTGGTGACAGTCACGTTCTTTGTCTGATCACCATGTGGAGATCTATCTCCACAAGCACCCAAAACTTCTTGGTATCCATGACCCGCGCTGCATCTTTGGTCGCCCAGAGTGAAGTGAACTTCACTACCTCTGGAAGTTCTGGGTCTTATGGAGGAAACTAGCTATCCTCCAACATCCGCCATGCTACCAACACTATCAACAATAATAACCAGGCATAATGGAATGCCTTGCCCTCATCCTAGCCTTCGCGACAGTTTACCAAAAAATATTTAGAGAGGTACTGAGCCCAAATGTACTTGACTCCTTTAGCACATTGTGCAGCTAATGAAATCATCGATGTTGGAACCTCATCCATGTGACACTTCCACATAGTATTGCAGGCCAAGATCTGCACAATGAACTGTATTGCTTTATCCGCAAGTTTTTTTCCTTTGATTTACCTCCAAATGCCTCTGTTAGATACTCACCTTGATAGGGCAGCATGGTAATCCGGTGGATCAACATGTCAATAATAGGGATGGGTTCTCCTAGCCATAGACACCCATCATTCACCGGTGTGAGTAATTGTCTAACACATATGATGTTAATGATTATTCGGCTAAAACACGACACCCAAAGCATGTTAAACAGGCCCATTTTCTCAACTCCCGTGATCCCCTTCATCGACTCCATTTGCATTACTTTGGTATCCTCACAGTAGATTTTTTCCAAATATTTATTCTGCGCAAGATGAGGGAACTTATCATGGTCTTCCAAGTCCCAATCCTCTATCTTGAGCAATAGAATGGGCCCAAATCATGCGCCCTCAAGCACCACCTTCTCTGGCAACAGTGGTGTAGAGACCATGAATTTGGTGTTGTTCGTATCTTTAGGCGCCTTGGCTTTGCCCTTCCGCAATGGGATGTACTTTGGGAGCTGAGTCATAGGCTTACCCTCTTTGGCATCCATCTCCTGAAAGCCTCCGTGAAGTTCCTCTTCATTTAAGTCAAGGGGATCATGCGACTGCTATGGTTTTTCCATTTTCTCCTTCTCGTGAATCTCTATGGGGATTTTTCGTGGCGACTGCCTCACCAGAGCTTGCTACGTCTTCTTTTTTCTTTTTATCAGTAGCATAAGGCTTAGGTCTGGGAGACCTAGGCACCAAGACTCTTGTAGGAACAAGGGGTGGTACTTTAGTGGAGGGTGTAGCTTTAGATGGCCTGTCTACTGTTTTGGGGGGAGTGGTTGTCATTCTCTCAAAGATGATCTCTCAGCACCACTCAGGTAAGCTGGCGAATTCTAGTCATGCTAAAATGTATTCCCAAATCTTCTGAGACATACATCAATCTCTCTGGTAGCAAGGATTAAGGAAAATTAATTGAAAGAAAAGTGTTCGAATGTTGGTAAAACTGCCAGATTTATAGGTGAATTTGAATTCAAATCCAACCATTCCCTCCAACTTTCTATCATTAATGCATATTTGGTGGCAGATTTCCAAAGATTTTACACATAAATTTGCCCTCCCCTCTCCTCCTAACAGAAAGTTTTCCATCTAATCAGCTACAGTGCACCCAAAAGCTACTTTTCAACCCAATTGTGCAACACCAACCTCCATGGCACAACTCCCCTTGGCGCCCTACTTTCTTCCATTGCACAACCTCCTTACTACGTCTTTCCAATTTTCGAGCAGTGTAGTTTATAGTCCCGTACTTCCTTGCAGCTTCTTGGAGTACTAAGACTATCCGACCATCATATAGTCATTGTGTAGGGGTGGGATCCCCCTTGTACAACTTCAATCAACTACCATTGACTCTTCCCAGAAACGATTCCCCATTCAGCGTTGCGAGCTACACAGTGCCACCATGTTTAATTTCCCTTACCACATAGCGTCGCAGCCATTGCATCTTAAAATTTCTCAGAAATTTCGTAAACTTGCTACCATATAACAAGACTAAATCATTGAGCTTGAAGGTGTGCTACTTTATATGTCGATCGTGCCATGCCTTTTCGCGCACTTTTTGCACCTGTTGGTGAAATCCTACCAAGAACCGATCCTCTTCCAACTCCATCAGCTACACGAGGCACTCCTCCATAGTCTTGCGGTTAGCCATATTAGCCAGTGCCACAATGCACAGACTCGACACAATATATTCCATGGGCATCATCTCTTCCTACCCATAAACCAATCTGAAAGGGGTTTGGCCTATAATTTTTTTACACATAGTTCTATATGCCCACAGGACTACTGGTATGTGTACATCCTAGTCATTTCGCTTCGCATTCCAAACCTTTGTTAGAGCGATCTCTAGAATTTTGTTGAAGGCTTCAACCATATTATTAGCTTGAGGATGATAGGGTGTACTTTTCTGATGATAGACTTGGAATTATTCAAGAAGCATGACAATCATTTCATTTAAGAAGTTCGTACCCCTATCGCTCATTGATATCCTAGGACAGCCAGTTTGGGATAGAATATACTCAAAGATAAACTTCACAGTGGTGGCTGTGCTACAGTCCTTTACAAGCTACACTTACGCCCATTGCGTTAAGTATTCATTTTTTGTAATAATATATTGTGCTCTAGTCTTTTCTCCTAGTGGCTAGATCGGACCTACAAAATCAATTTCCCACTTATCAGATGCCTGTAAAGTGGTATGTGGATTCAAGGCAATGCATCCCTCCATGATGGTCTCCCCTTCCTTTGGAAAGCATTGCACACCCTACAATATTCTTTTGCATCCTTATGCACCGTTGGCCACCAAAGTCTTGCACATAGGAGCTTCTACATGATCTCTCTTCCTACATAGTGGCCTCCTTCCACTCCTCCATGTGCTTCTACGAGGATGCTCGATCATTCAAACTTTGGGACATATTGGCATGGTATCTCATCGTAGTCCATTTTATATAGGTGTCTAGCAATCACAAAAAAATTAGCCACATGGACAACCAACTCCTTCTTTTGTTGCATAGAATATCCTTCCGAGGTTGTACTAGTTGTTAAAAATTGGATTATGTCATCAAAGTGATTGTTTGTGACATGAACAAGAAAGAGTTGTGCATTAGGCAACCCTTCTTCCAAACTAGTAGGCTCTTCGCCAGATTCAATCCAGGAGAAATGATTCAGACCAACATTCAATTGTCCAGGCTTCACAGTTACCTCAAAATCATACTCCTGAAGGAGAAACAACCATCTGCATATCTTCCCCCCCAACACAGGCTTATTGACCAAGTATTTTAGATCGGAATGATCTGTATACATCTTAAAGTGCATGTCTAATAGATAGTGTCGGAACTTTTGTAGCACATATACCATAGCTATTCCTTTGTGCTCTGTAGTCCAGTAGTTATTCTCCACCTTAGACAACTTCCTTCTCAAGAATGTTATAGGATGATCAATATCACCTTCACTTGGCTAGGTGAGCACCGCACCTAGTGCAATATAAGAAGCATCCACATGCACATGAAACTCCTTTTTCCAATCAAGGAATACCAGAATGGGCATGGTGACCATTTTGTTCTTCAAAATATCTAAATTGTTCTAACACTCTTCATCCTAGCAAAACATTGCGCCTTTCTTCAACAGTTTCTCCATTGGCACAGTGATTTTCACATATGCCTTAATAAACTTTCTATAATATCCCGTATGGCCCAGTGTCACACACAGTTGTTTTACATTTTTCAGGGCATCCAAATTGACAATAACTACTATCTTTGTAGGATCTACCATCAATCCCTGCTTGCAAACCACATGACCTAGCAATATTCCATAAGGGACACAGAAAATGCATTTCTTCAAATTCAGGGCTATCTGATGTCTGCGACAAGTATCCAACATAAGGTGCAGACTTGCAACATGGCACTTTACCAACCCAAATATAGTCCAATCATCAAAGTATACTTCTAAGAACTTATGGATCAATTCCTTAAAAGTTGCAATTACTACTCATGAGAAGATCGCAAGTGCATTCTTTAGTCCAAATGGCATTATCGTATATTGAAAACATCACCACTTCATTGTGAAGGTGGTCTTGTTGTGATCCTCCAGCGTGATCTTAATATGATGGTACCCCAAGAACCCATCAATGAACTAATAGGCTTCCTTCCCTCCAATATTCTCCAAGAGTTCATCTGTAAATGGTGTTGGAAACGGGTCATGAACGCACGCATCATTGAGCTTCCTCAAATCTATGCATATCCAGATTTCATCATGTTTATTTTTCTCTTGAACTATCATAGAACTTACCCAGTCTCATTCCTCCACTAACTCAATGATCCTTTCTTTGATCATCTTGTCCAACTCTTTGTGCACCTTCTCCTTATATTCGGGATTCAAATAGTAGGGTCATTGTTTTACAGGCTTCACATATGGCTTCAAAGTAATCTTCATCATGCCAAGATCTCCTACTATCCCCTTTATATTTGAGAACTTGATGGGAAAAAAGTCATGGTATTCGCTTAGCATTTCTGCGACCTTATCAATTATATCCTCATCCTAGTAGTCACCTATATTCGTGAACTTTGGCTACGCATCCAACCAAATGTTTACATGTCTAGTCTTCAGAGGATCTTCTACGTCAGGGATTGCCACTTTGGGTCCTTCAACCTTGCATTGTCCCTCAGACTCTGGAATGCTAATATTTCTAGGATCATATTCTTATTCATCTGCGGTCACATTATAGCATTCCAGCGCATGGGGCAACTGCATATCCCAATATGGTTTAATTGAGTCTACCGGTTTCGTAGGCATTCTAAAGTTCGCAGCCCTAATTTCTTGGAGTGCTTCATCAATACATTCAAAGGCATCCTCAAAGTTGAAGGTTAATAAGAAACTCTCCCTGAGGATATCCCATTTAGATGTACCATGGCGTAGCTCTGTTTCTAGGTACCAGTTCATCGTAATGGTATCCAAAGTGTGAAAAAATATGTGCACCCATTCAGGCTGAGGTTCCTCTCCCCAAAATTTAGTCCACTACGCTAGATGTTCAAATGGATCATCTTTTCCAGTGTATTTCTTTGTCATATGGTTGTTACCATACCCAAACCTGAGCTTCATCATTCTCCTATATTCTTTCCAATCAGTGAAGTTGTCCTTATGCATACCCCACCAACGGGCAGGCATAGCGTGCAACGCTAGATCTAGTGCCTGGAATCAATGTGCTTATGGCACCTCCCTTTCAAATTTATCCAAAAACAAATTAACATAATGTAAGCCATCATAATGAGGAATATTTATTACCTCCGTGGATACACATCAAAGTGTTTTGGTCAACATGTTGCAGAGCAATGAAGAGACTTTATGTAATCTATTTTGCCAATGTTCAAGCTCTTTGGCAGAATATGAGGTGCAGGAACTATCTCTATCCCATGTAATTCACCCATCTATTGTAGGATTGATGTAGTCCTCATCATGTGTAGTGATCTTATATATCTGATCTAGATCGTCCTCCTCTTCATAATCGTGGACTGGTTCCATCTATCGCGCACCTTTAGATGGATCTAAGGGAACAATTACCTGGAGTTCTTTCCTCTCAAATATCATTATGCATTTCTTAAGATTAATGACTACATCCATATCAAAGGCCCAATCAATGCTTAACAATGCAGGGTAAGGATTAATGTATCGTCCACTATCTCGATCACTTCAAAATTGGCCAAAGCACTTGCTCCTCCAATATCCACCATTACCCCATACAAGTACCCCATATGAATGATTTTCTATTGATTGGCCATGCAAAGCTAGATAGGATACCACTCCAGTACAAGTCTCGCCATTCTTTCCCACGTTTGTTTAGGGAGTACATTTGCATCTGATCCTAGATCAAGAATTACCTTCTCCATTTCATACTCTCCAATCTGCGTTGTTAGCTTCATATCACAGCATGTTTGTTACTATATTTTGCCCATTTTTCTTACAATGCGCTATTCTGGAGGAGGCTTGACCTTGCCTGTACAATTATCAATTAACTCTTGAAGCCCTTCTATCACCTTTATATCCTGTAATAACTTCATACATGTCTTCAGGAAGGTAGCTAATAGTGAAGGATCTACGTCCTGTGCTTCATTGGTTCCGCCAGACTTCTCCTAACTTTCTCAGGTAGAGGCTTTAGTGAAGCTCTTTTTAGCTTCCATAAATGTTTATTTAGCGTGGTTTAGGTCGAATCTAACTTCCTTCTCCGTAGCCTTGCATACCCATCCTTCAGTTTTCGACTGTTTCCCCTTATCTTCTCTTATGGTGATGCCACTGCGCGTTATTATGTTAATGCTAGGATCTTCTTCATGAGGTTTCGTGCTCATCATCTAAATGTTGCATCTTCTTCTCTTGCATCTTGGCTATTGGTACCAGGAAATCTGCGATAACATGATCAAACTGTCGACAATACTTGGAGGGATGTGTTGGGTTCTGACAGTCATGCACAAAATGGCTTACTTCTCCACAATTATAACATATGATTTGGCCGTGATCCCTTCTAGCCCCTCCTCCTCATCCTCTTCCTTGGCCTTGGAATCCCTAGTGCACTAAACCTGCGCCTTGATCCTGAGGTTGATTTTCCATCTGCATTCTATATGTAGGGGTTCGCTCCATCATCATTTCGTAGCTTTGGAAATTGTGTTCATCATGCCCAATCGATTTATAAAAAGTACAAAATAATTGTTGTGGTGTTTGCACAAATTTTTGTAGGAGATGACAGTTATCAGCACGCTTCCCAGCTACTTGACAGACAACACACCATAAGGGTACTTCTACGCTCAATCCAGCGATGTTTTCTTGTTTTTAGAGGAACATGACCTCCCCAAATGAGGTAGTTATGATAAACAGGACAATGGTTCTTGTCATGACCCTAGCCCTTACACTTCAAGCACCAATCTTTTGTGCACACCTCAGGATGCACTTCCTTTCCCTTCTTTAGGCTCTACAATTCCATGTCCAAGCTTGCCAGCTGCAACTAAATCTGTTGTACCCATGTGTTTGTATCCTGCACTAGCGAAGCTCCTAATCTCATAGAGATCTCCACTACTTCTGCTTTAATTGCTATTTTATGCTATAACAATGGCACTCTCAGATGTGGTAGGAGTGAACCAATATACTAGTCTCTATGCTGAGAATATGCAATTTTCATATTAGCCAGCTAAATTAGGAATTTTAATCTTTGAACAAAGTCCCATGCAGACTCATTTACCCTTTGTTGAATCTCCCTGAACTCTGTTACAGACTGATATTGGGATTTGGGCTTCTTCAATTCACTATTCAATGCTTGTTGGATCTCTATCATAGTCGTAGTGGGCCTATCTATGAAAAAATGATGTACCAACTTAGCGCTGTGACTAGCCTACACTTTCTTCATATTATCATCAGTGATTTGTTTTTCTGTCCATACGGCATCTGCAACAAACCAAAATTGTTCAGGGTCTTCAATTCCCACACCTTTAAACACAGGAAACTTCATTGTATTCTTCATATTAAAAGATGGGGGTAGGGATGGAGGCAGAGGCAAAGGTGGAGGTGGAGTGGATGGATGAGGTATACGTGTGAAACCATGAGTTACAAGCTATAGCGCACTTCACGATGTTCCCAGAATATTACCTTCTTTGTCACTATCAGAAGATCCTAATAGAAGACTGTATTCAGAGCCCGATTCTTCATTTTTATAAATGCTCTTCCACTTTGTGTAGTCCCAAACATCAATTTAAAGGCATAACCTGATTTTCACACAATAATATCTTAATCCAAGTCTTTAGAGATTTTAGGTACTTACTTCTTGGTCCTTTGAAGAACCTATGCTCTGCTTCACTATAACTGACGGATGTATCGATCATGAATTTAGTGATGAATCCTCCCAGAATATAATCGATCCAATGGTCAATGACTCCATGCAATTTTATTTTATGAAGCCTCCAAGTGCTTCACTAGTTCTGGTGCCCACACAATAGGGTTGTCAAGCTTCCACATACCTTGACTATCTACTAATTTGGACAGCCACTCATGCAATTCACATGGGAAAGAGAAGAATAATATTTCATGTTTGTTTGTATATAGGTATTTATTCAGCCACTCTTCCTTCCAAAAGCAAGGATTTTTGTTCTCCTGAGCTACAAATGCGTGCATTTTTTGATCGACCCACTTCCCAATTTCTTTCTTACTATGGAACAACTTATTAAACATCCCTTTAGCAAGATCACGGTCCCAGAAATATAACCATTTGTTGGCATGATGGGGCCTGACCCAGGTTCAACGTTAGCTACACCAACCAACAAACCCTAACTGATGCCCCTTTCGACAACAACCCACGTAGCGCGGGATGAATTCTCACCCCAAGCAGTATTGGGGGATGACAGAACTAGGGTTCTGAATCCAAAGGTCAATGTGATATGTTCCTGTGGTTCCCACAGCTTATTTCTATCTTTGTGAACCTTAACCCTTCCGAAATAGATAATTATAGTAATATACTTGAACAACTTCAAGATCTTCTTGAAGGATTTTAAACATTCATGACAGGCATAAATAGTATTGATCTATTACTTTCACGCATCATATACACATTAATTCATATAAGTTGCAACATAGCGTGAAAATACAGGAACTTGTAGAAGTAATAAATAATACACAAATGCACAAGAATTGGCTCAACACTATCTTTATTAGATATGATCATTCAATTACATACTTCCTTTCCTTGCGCACTTAGCTGCAGGGGCCCGCATACTCAGCATGCAGAATTACCAAGGTCTCTGCGCACTCAGCTTCAGGAGCCTTCCCCTTCGCTTAAGTACAGGAAATAGACATTTCCTACCTTAGCTCACTTTCCCTTACAAATATTTCCTTCCATTAGATTATCCCTTAGACTTGCTATGACTCTTCTACTTATAGATTTTCTTTTACAATACCATGGCCCGCGGATCATGGGCAGGTCTCAAAACCTTCCTATCACCTGCCCACCTAAGGGATTAAAGCCCCTTTTACTCTGACTAGCTTAACACTCTACATCCACATTTCATGACTTTACATCTTTACAAAACTAAATTACAAAATTTATCAAAATTTACGCGAGGGACCCCTTCCTAACACATACTAGTATTTGGGTACCCACCTATAGAAAGCTACAACCTTTGCTCATTCTCCAGCTCCTATTGGAAGGGAGCTCTGACCCCCTGAATCTTTTATTGTCGTAAACTCATACCAGTACACATGCACCAACCTGTATAAGGCTTCAACCTTCGCTCATTATCTAACTGCTATTGGAAGGGAGCTCCAACCCCCTGATGTGATTTAATAACTACCACTAGAAGGAAGCTCCAACTCCCTCATCTTTGAAGACCACGTTTCATAAATTTTCATAGTGGATCCACCTTCTACAAAAGATCATAACTTGTAGGCCACATTTCATCAAATTTTTAGACTAGACCCACTACCAACATTTAAGCTTAAAAACCAATCATCAAATTAAAACTTATCACTGTGACTCAATCATCAATATCTGACCCAACTAAAGCCAGCAACCAATCAACTATAATAGTTAGGTCATTGTAACTAGAATATTAAACAACATACTTCACATCACAGAAATTAGATCTTATTACTACAAACCCTGATCAACCATCTGTCAAAATATGTACGCTACCTTTCAGTAGAAAAACCACATGTGTATGCACCCTTCATGAAGAATACCCATGTATAGATCTTAAACCATTGAAACCTGAAAACTTGACCATTGTCACTTTGAAACAAACATTAAATCATACATAGATTTACTGCATCATTTTGAAAGAACCGCATAACCTTCACTAGTCTTTAACCACAATTAGTAAGTAACTTCAACATTCTTTAATCAATCAATCCATAATCAAAACATCATTTTTTAAGCCCATATCATCAAGAAGACTTCATTGGCAGACAAGAGAAACACTTCAAAATTGATTAAACTGATCAGACACCCTTTTTCATCAAAAACCTTACTTTTTGTGCATGAATTCCTCAAAGCATATCTGCATGTGTAGGCACTTTTCCAGAAACAAACCAGCATGTACACGACTTACTAGAAACACACTCACGCATGTATGTTCCTTGCACACTATAAAACCTATGTATAGGTTTGTAGTTTCAAAATCAAATCTTTGTTGCAACACAAAACTTTTGACATACCTAGGTCTCAGCATACACAAAATATCACACATTAAGACACTATCAATACAAATCAAATCATCTCATAATCAAGATTGTCATCTCAAATCTATTGGATCTAATTCATCATCAAAATATCAGGCGCATACTTAATTTTAGATCAAGAAAAGCATCAATAGCCCATTACATGCATATTTTCTTCATATCTAACTATTCCTAAGATTTCCATCACTTGCACACATACTACCACTTTGATCTTCATCACCTTATATAGCTTAGCCTTTATCAAATACCATAGGTCAAAACCATACTCTAGCTGATGGTTTTCTTAGATAGAATCAAAACATCTGTTACTAGGCTCAATACCATAGGGAAATACCATGGTAAAGATCCTTGACGTTTAGAATAACATGGTATGGAAACTTTACAGACCCTTGCTTCTTCATACTCGCATGTGTATGCCTCTTTTCTTAACATAACTCGTGTATACTTCTTAAACTTTCAACTTTATCATACCCCTGCCTATGAACTATTATTCCTTTGTCATATCTCTGTCACATATGTAAACACATCCTATTTATATCTTCAACAAGTATTTTTCCATCAAGAGACAACTCATCAAGTAGGTTTCCTTTCATCGGGTAGGTTTCCATCAATGACAACACATAATTCATAATGCCAACAATCGCCCCCTTTGGACTTGATGGCAACCACTTTGGTGTTTGGTAACCACAATCTGTAGATACCTGTAAAACACATCAAGCCAAGAACCAAGCCAAACTACTCTCCAAACACCAATTTACTCTCCCCCTTTGACATCAAGGGAAAAGGGTTTACCAATGCTAAATGAAGACTTTTGTATCTGGATTATTGAGTACGAAGATTGATCATGCTTCCCCTAAGCACATGCTGAAGTTTCTAATGGATGTACAATGAAGTACATGACACTATGCCTCATATGACTTGTCCTATCACCAAGGGCTCAAACTTACATCAATAACCCAATCATAGTGGGTTTACATATTTGATCATCATTATTACATCAATTTCAAACATATTGGGATTACAAATTGCATCACATGTCCTAAAGGACTTGACCACAATAGTCCATACATGATTGAATTTTACAATGATTACATCATAGGTCTTCACATGAACTTTACATCAAATGATAGATAAGACATTTATAACCAATATAAAGGACCTTAATAAGACCATGATAGTCATCAGAAACTATCATACACTGTATATGATCTATACCATAAGCATCTATGAGTAGAAACTCTTCATCAATATGTAAGATAGAACAATGTAACTTCAATATCATCAACCTGTGACCTGGTATGCAGCCAGAACATCATTGTATTTTTTAACCCCGTACAAAAATTACCCGCATACGAATTCTAAAACAAAAAATAAACAATGCGTGAGCATAACACATAAAACACATATACACAGAGATTTTCCCTGGATCCCAAAACCGGGACTACCAGCTTGATTTTTCATTATATTCCTTTCAATGTTACAATACATATTTATACATTCCGAAGCATCCAATACCATGGATCGAAAACCATCGCATCCAAAACCATCGACTAAAATCCATCGCGTCCAAAACCATGCACAAAACCATAGGTAGGTCTGCCCAACCTAATATAGGATAAAAAAAAAAAATCCTGGGGCACTACCCCAAAACCTGTAGAGGAGAGCTACCCGCCCCCCTCAAACTCCCCCGACAAGGGGGGCTACCGCCCCTATTGCGCAATTGGTGCAACAAAGTGGATGCTTCGCCCCCCATTTAACCCCCTGGTTAACTACGTCAACTAATCGTTGAAAGAATATAAGACAACCCAACATTCTCCAACTTGTTCTTTTCTTTCCACAGGGGGGCACAGGAGAGCTTAGTCATTTATCTAGCCTTGCAATAACCATTGTTTCTCTACACCAAGAGAACTTCTTAGAGCTCATAGATTTTGTCAATGCATCTACAGTATTCTTCAAAGTGTCCACCTTTACCAACAAATCCTTTTTGTCTTCTATCATATCCCTCACAAAGTGATACTGAATATCAATGTGTTTTGTCTTTGAATGATAAGTAGGGTTCTTTGCTGTCACAACCTATCCTTATAGCTCCCTGTACTAACCCCATACTTGAACACAATCTCTGCAACCAAATTTCTTCCTTGCTTGCATGAGTGGCTGCCACGTATTCTACATCTGTAGTTGATAGTGCCACTACATATTGTTTCTTACTCATCCAACTGACTGCACCTCCAAATAGGTTAAACACATACCCACTTGAAGATATTCTCTGATCCAAATCTCTAGCCCAGTTTGCATCAACAAAGACACGAATATCCAACACTCTGTCTAATCTTGGTCTTAGTAGCAAAAACCCTAATCACTAGTGCCATGCAAATACTTGAAAACCTGCTCTACTACTGTCCAGTTCTCCTTCCCTAGTTTTGACATAAACCTTCGTAATACTCCCACTGCATGTGCAATGTCTGGTCTAGTATAGACCATTGCGTACATCAGATTACCGACTACACTTGCATATGGAACATGGGACATGTCCTCTTCCTCTTCTTGTGTCTTGGGACACTGTTCGATAGATAAATTTACACCTACATGAATAGGAACCTTCGCCGGTTTACTATCCTGCATATTAAACCTCTGCAATATTGTCTTGACATACTTCCTCTGGTTTAACCAGAGCTTCCTCTTTGCCCAATATCTTTTAATTTCCATGCCCAGAATATAGTTTGCAGCACCAAGATCTTTCATTTCGAATTTGGAGGACAATTGGGTCTTCAAATACTGGATAATTTCTTTTTCATTTCCAACCAGTAACAAATCGTCCACATACAAGACTAGATAAATAACACGGTCACCAATTAATTTAAAATACACACAGTGATCTAGTTTTCTTCTGGTGAAGCCAAGTCCCCGTATAAATGTATCAAATTTCTGATACCACATCCTTGGTGACTGTTTTAACCCATACATAAACTTCTTTAACTTGCATACCATTTTTTTCTTATGCTTCACCGCAAATCCTTCAGGTTGCTTCATGTAGATCTCCTCTTCCAGATCCCCATGAAGAAATATTGTCTTCACATCCGTTTGTTCTACCTCAAAATCAAAAGTAGCAGCAACAGATAAAAGTAATCTAGTAGAAGCTACCTTGGAAATAGGAGAAAAAATATCACCAAAATCAATTCCCAGCACTTGGGAATAACCTTTTGCTACCAATCAAGCTTTGTATTTCTCCACCTTTCCTTCTACATTTGTCTTCTTCTTGAACACCCATTTTCTTCCAATGGGTTTCCTTCCAGCTGGCAACTCTACCAGATCCCATGCCTCATTTTTGTGAAAATATGCCATTTCATCGACCATGGCATCTTTCCAGAGTTTTCCATCCTCTAAATCTATGGCTTCCTTCACAGTTCTGAGATCATCATCAGTAATATATAAAGAAAAATTTGAACATAAATCAGACAGGCTATACCTTTCTAGCTGCCTTCTTTCTTGAACTAATCTTCTCACACCCAGATTTTGTGGCTCTTCATCTTCTAATTCCTCTTCTATTGTAGAGTTTGATACTTCCTCCTTAAGCTCAAACTCTATCTTCTTAGGTTCCTTTGATGAGACTTCATGTTTAATAACATCTTTCACCTCTCTAAATACCACATCTCGACTATACACAACCTTCCTTGTTACTAGGTTCCAAAGCTTATAACCTTTTAAACCATCCTTATACCCAATAAAGATGCACTTTTCAGATTTACTATCCAACTTGGTTCTTTTCTCCTTTGGAACATGCACATATGCATCACATCCAAATACCCTCAGCTGTGAAAGACGGGGTTTCTTACCAGTCCCTACTTCTTGTGGAGTCTTATCCTCCAACGCTGATGAAGGTGATCTGTTGACCAGGTAACATGTTGTCTCCACCGCCTCTATCCAGAATTCTTATCCTAACCCAGCACCACTGAGCATGCTTCTTGCCCTTTCCATCAACGTCTTGTTCATTCTTTCTGCAACTCCATTTTTCTCAGGTGTATATGGAGTAGTCTTCTGCCATGTTATACCAAACTTCTTACAGAATTATTCAAATTCCTTACTACAAAACTCTCCACCTTTATCGGTCCTCAGCACCTTTATCTTCTTCTCTGTCTAGTTTTCCACCAAAGCCTTAAATTTTTTAAACCTATCAAATAATTCATATTTCTTCTTAAGGAAATATATCAATGTATTCCTTGAGAAGTCATCTATAAATGATGCATAATACACAGACTTACTTAGTGATGGCACCTTCACAGGTCCAAACACATCACTGTGCATAAGATCTAATATCTATTTTTCCCTCTTACCACCAGAGGGGAAACTCACCTGATTCTGCTTCCCATATACACAATTTTCACAGAAATCAAAATCCAGAGAGATATTACTCATACCTTCTACCATACCTTTACCATGAAGTATTTAAAGGTCCTTATCTCCAATATGTCCAAGCCTTTGATGCCACAACATGGTCTTCTCTCCAGAGACCACTAGATTTTCTACTCCACTTTTAGGAACCACAGAACTGTTGCACCCATCAACAATAGTGCTACCTTGCAACTTTTACAGAGTTCAATCCTAACTCCCCGCATAAATACCAGTGCTGCCTGAACCATCTAGTAGGTATCCTTCTCGAACACTGTTTTTACACATGCATCATCAAGCTTTCTTACAGAAATCATATTTCTGGCTAATGCAAGAATATTGAGAACACCCAGAAGTGTTCTAACCCTTCCACCTTGCAACTTCAACTTTACTTTTCCATGACCAATGATTCTAGCCTTCCTATCATCCACTAAGAATACATCACCACCATCATATTTCTCATACTTGCAGAACCACTCTCTATGGGGAGTGAAGTGAAAGGATGCACCTGAGTCAATCAACCATACCTCATGATCCACATGTGTACTTGAAGAAGCCAAGTACACATCCCCACCTTCATCTGAGGTGGTTTTCACCTCTGTAGAAGGATCATCATCAGATCCCCTTCCTTTGTCAGAAGATTTAAATTTATAGTCCCATTTCTAGTGCCCTTCTTTTCCGCATTTCCAGCACACCACCTTTAAAGTTTTCCTGGAGATTTATATCTCCCTCTAGATTTAGATCTCCCACTCGATGATTTTTTTTTTTTTTGTTCAGGGATTGTCCTCGTATAGACAAGGCATCACCATTCTGGCGCTCCATATTTTTCTGTCTCATCTCCTCCGTTAGCAAGGATGAGACTATTTCATCAAACTACAAGGTAGTTGCATTGCTACCTATTTCAATAACTAGACTATCCCACGAATCTGGTAGAGAACACAACAAATTGATGCACTTATTTTCATCTGAAATTTTAATATCAATAGACAATAATTGACTTACCACAATATTAAATGCGTTCAGATGCTCTGTCACCGAGTCTTCATCTTTCATCCTCAGGTTATATAGCATTTTCAGCAGGAATAGCTTATTCACTAGAGACTTAGATTGGTACAAAGTCCCTAACATGTCCCACAAAGCCTTCACCGTAGCTTCCCCTGATACATTCAACAATACTAAATCTGAGACACACAATCGTATTGTGCTCTTTTCCTTCCAATCCAACTTCTTCCATTCTTCATCGGACACTCCCGTTGGTTTAGTACCCAGATCTACCATGGTCCACTGATCTTTATCCACCAACAAATCCTCCATCTTGAGTTTCCACAACTCAAAACTCTAACCATTAAATTTCTTGATCTCTATCTTTCCATTGCTCGCCATCTTCTTTCACCACTAGAATTGATCTCACAGATCTCCCACTGAACAGGGTCTACCACAGGCTCGAGTGAAACCCCTCAGCAACAAAGGCATCCCCTTGAAGCCAAAACAACTCTAATACCAAATGTAGGTTTTAACCCTTTACAGATATTACCTGCATACGAATTCTAAAACACAGAAAATAAACAATGCGATAGAATAACACATAAAACACATATACACAGAGATGTTCCCTTGGATCCCAAAACTAGGACTACCAGCTTGATTTTTCATTATATTCCTTTCAATGTTACAATACATATTTATACATTTCGAAGCATCCAATACCATGGACAGAAAACCATCGCGTTTAAAACCATGGACCGAAAACCATTGCATCCAAAACCATGTGGGAAAACCATGCACAAAACCATATGTAGGTTCGCCCAACCTAATATAGGGTCCAATTTTTTTTTCCCGGGGAGATGCCCCAAACCCCATAGAGGGGCGCTACCCGCCCCCCTCAAACCCCCTATGACCCCCCGCTACGCAATCGGCGCAATGAAGGGGGGGCTCTGCCCCCTCTCTAACCCCCTGGTTAACTACGTCAGCTAGTCATGGAAAGAATATAACAAAACCCAACAATCATAAGAGAGGACCAAGCATATCATCATAAATTAAGATAGGACAATGTAGCATCATTCTTCAATATGCCATGTTTCCAAGTATCATCCAAAAGAAGTAGCATATAACTATGTCTTCGCAACATCATTCTCTTGGCCTAAATTTTTCATAAGAATAATTATTACACCAACGCCACTTCATCGAGATTCCATCAATATGCAATTTAAGAAGTCATAATCAACTATTCATCATAGTATGTAATAACAAGTTCATCATTCAAGAAATTCATAAGCAACATCACCAAAGAATCATTATGTATGAACCAAACATAATGCCAACAATGCATTATTAGAAGCATA
The DNA here is from genome assembly GCA_031772625.1 of Pinus tabuliformis. NCBI lineage: Eukaryota > Viridiplantae > Streptophyta > Pinopsida > Pinales > Pinaceae > Pinus > Pinus tabuliformis. The sequence goes on along the minus strand of CM062812.1, from coordinate 786,037,536 downwards.
GAAAATGCTCCCCCTGAACCTATGCCAACTGTTCACTGTCAGATCTGATCATATCATTTCATATATCAGTAAGAATCATTAAAGCATTATCATCAACCAATCAGCCATCAAGACATCAACAATTTATGCAAGCCAAAATCACATTCAAATAGCATCAACAGACTATAACCATCAACCATCAGAACATAAAATCCAATTGATAATTCATTGAACCATATTAGACCCTTTTCCTGAGTTTTTCCCATTGTTTCTTCATCAAACCAAAACATATGTGACTATTCAGATCAGAACTCGTGTGCAAATGTGACTTTCCTTTATAATATCCACATAAAGAAAGTGAAATACTGAAATTTCACATCTTCAGCTCCCCCTTAAGTCTGTTATGTATGTACCTGTGCACTGTTACTACACCAAAGCCACTGTCAGTAGTATACATGGCATGAAAAAAAAAAAAAAAACCATGGGATTCATTATCAAGACAACGAATGTATTACTCCCCCTGAGATTACACATCACTAATCCTGAGGACCTAATAATTATCTTTCATTTTCATGAGGTCAGGTACCTCTCACCACTTATGTAGTCAATGTTATAAATATTCATTTAAGAATAATGGATTGTAATAGGAACCATATTATTTTACTCTAATTCTGAATCTTTCTCATATCTATGAGAATTCCATTCTTCAAACACATAATTTTTCTCGATTTCTATATCCTCTTATTATGACTTTTCTAGTTACTTCATTTATAACCTTATACTTGGTTGATGTAAACAAAATTATATTTCCCTTATTTGTCATTTGACCTACACTTATATTAGTCCTTGAACTAATAAAGCATCAGTTGTTTCTCTATTTTTATTAATTCTGGCTTTACCTTGTCTCAGTACCTTTGTTGAAACATTAGCTCCAAGAATAACATTACCATGTTGGTTTTTCCTTAGAGACGCCATTTTACTCTTATCTCCAATCATGTGATGAGAGCATCCATTATCTATGTATCGTTCATCTTCATCTTAAAATTAGAAGAGAGAAGCACCACACCTTATATGTTCTTCTTTTTCTTGCTTATTGGTGGATCCATATTTTTTAGGTCTTCTCACATTAATGTTCTTATCTGGTTGCTTACCATGTTGTCTGTGGTGATCCATAGATGTGCTCCTGCATTCTTTTGCTACATGCCCAAACTTGTTACAAGAATACCATCTTATATGTTTCATATTCCTTCTATTGCAATCAATGGCTTTATGACCAAACATATTGCAAGCAAAACAATATCCCTTAAAGTACCTGGAATCTTATGATCTTTCTGTGAGGTGGTTATTAGCTTGAAACATTTTACTTCTGCAATTGGCTATAACATGTCCATAATTATACATATAGAACATTCAACATTATTGATCATAAGAGAAAATCGATTAACACTTCTATATTATGAGTAAATGATTTCCTTTGAAAACTTTCTTTCCTTGGTTGTTGATGAGATTGACTTCTTATCTCCTTATTGAGCATTTCAGTTTTTCATGTTAAGTCCTTATCTCCTTATTCACCTTCAATGGTTTCATGAAAACCAAGATCGAATTTGATGGCAAGAGACCTTTGATTACTAAGTGTTAGAGTCGGTCTTAAGCCCTCCATCAGCGATCAAAACTCTTTGCATTTGCATATGTAGGTGTCTCATCAGTGTCAATTTTTGCATCCCGTTAGGCATGCCATAACCCTGATGGAGGAGCTGGTGTGTTGTACCCCTCTTGGCATTGCTGGTTCAGGTCATTTCAGTCATTAAGCTCTTTCAAGCTTGTCTTATCTTGTCTTGAGGTCAATTTCCTAGGTCTAGGGTTTTGGTCAAATATGTTTACAGGATCATGTGTCTGAAAAGTCAATGAGTATTCAGTAAGCCAGAGGGATGATTGTAAAAGTGTTTCTTCAAGATTTCTTATCTGGTACAGCTAATCTTCACCTTGGATTTAAAAACTCTGTTTTTAAAGCCAAGGTCATTTTCCAAGTTTTTGTAAATAAGTGATGAAATTTCAAAAGTCTTCAGTGAACAAAATGCAACCCTGGTCCCCTTGTCAAGATCCCTCAGATGATCTACCTGCAAAAAGAATCAAGTCAAAGCACTCAATGAGTCAAATTCAGGACAAAAGAAACCAAAAAGTCAGTGTTATAAAGTGGCAAACAGAAAACATTAGAAAGTGGGTTTGTGAATGAATTTTTTTCAAATGAAACTTATTAAAACCCCAAATTCCCTCCTATCACTCTCATTGTGCATCCTAGACGCTTGCAAGAGAGGTTTGAGAGAGTGATTGAGAGAAAGGAGCGAATACAGAGCGAGTTCGGGCATTGGACTGGTGCGCGACCCTCAGGCCAGGTGCGCGACCCGTCAGGTGCGCGCGACCCGTCAGAGGGTCTTCCACAGTGTAAAAATACAACAGGCGCGACCCGTCAGAGGTGCGCGACCCGTTGGGCGTGGTGCGCGACCCGTCGAGCTGTCTCCCTGCTAATCGATTTTAAACTTGCTCAAACGCTCTCCAAGCCATAAATTCGTTTGAGAGGTTGAGGTACAGAGGAGGCCTCGTAAGGGTGGTAAGGGTGGACATCATAAGCGAGAGGAGCCCACTTCTTTAGCAGAGTTACAGGCCTGTCCTATGGCAGTCACTTGTTTTCAGTACATGTCTTGTTATGAGTTCTGTGAGATGATTTCTCGGATTCAGCACCACAGAGAGTTGGCCCGCCTTTTTGTTTTACACCTCCATGATGGACATGTCAATCTTGCAGGGGTGAACTTTACATTGACACCCGAGGTGATCTCACATGCTACAGGGATACCTAATGTTGGTGAGGTGTGGAATAAGCGCAAGATGCTAGATACTGTTCACTTTGAGCCTTATGTCCGGCCACCATTCATGAGACATTTGGCGGGTGTTTTTCCATTTAGGTTTCTCCGGAGTGAGTATGCTCCCATCATGAGGCTTATTATGCATTATTTTACCTGTGAGGGCAGATTTTCACAGGTGTACTCATATCACATTCGCCTTTTGATGCACTTCACCCGAGTGAGGATGATGAACATCCCGGTTTTCTTCTTTCAGAACATTCAGAGGATGGTGCCCATGTTGCAGAGGAAGACCCCGGCACAGCAATACAGGAGCCTTCACCATTATGGTTTGATTCAGCTAGTAGTATTGCATCAGTTGACTCAGCAAGGCATCTCATGGGAGGAGTTCATCTCTCGTGAGTTTTTCACAGCGCCATCACAGCCACATCCTGAGGTTGTTCACGAGGAGAGAGGACCATCACACCGGCATCACATCCCTGTCACTAGACATGTCAGCTCCTCACCTCTGGTCACCTATCAGAAAGGCCCAAGGGCCTTATTTGCAGCAGCCAGGCGAGTACTATCTCCACAGCAAGAGGAAGGGGTCTCGCCTTCATCTTCAGCTCAGAGAGTGTTATCTCCACATCAGGTGGAAGGGGCCTCGCTTCCTTCACCAGCACAGGCAGCACAGAGGGGCAAACAGCCCATGATTCATGAGGGTCCATCAGGAGTTCCAGACATTGAGGTGATTGATCTTAAGGCCAGTTCTCCTAGCCGAGAGGCAAAGGAGATCATTCAGCATCTCAGAGCTGAAAATGATGCTTTGCAGAGGAGATTTGAAGGTGCCCAATGGACCATCACCTACCTAGAGCAGCGCAACAAACAGTTGGAGGAGGAGAAAGCACTTGATGAGCTATGGAGGATTCGTAGTGACCGAACCTTGAACCGTAGAAGACCTGGTGACCCATTGCCTGCTGACCGAGAGTCTATGCTCATCTAGGAGAACACACACTTGGAGAGGCTGTTGGCTAAGGCCAACCAAGAGAATATATTGTTGAGGAACATGAAAAACCATTACTGGGCAAGAATGCATGTGTGCAAGGCCAAAATGAAGATGTTTCAAAGGCGGTTGACCGAGGCTCTAAAACGGAGAAAGAGGCCAAATCCCCTCCGTATCTTGGCTGAGGCTTCACTCAAAGATCATGGCACTCAATAGCCTAGCCACAGCTCAAATCCCAAAAAAATTTGAGAATTTTGGGTAATTTTGGCATTTTTTGGTAATTTACAGGTTTTGGCTCTTTAACGGGTCTCACCCCCCGCGCGACCCTTCATCAAGGCAACTCCTTTTCACAAAAACTCATCATTTCCTGATTTTTCATGCAAAGTTACATATTCCCATGGATGGACTTGAGTTTTTATGGAGTTTTGGGCCTCCAGAAGGTCAAAATACATGCAAAATTTGACTTTCTGCCACTTTTTTGAACTGCAGAAAGCTATCTTGGGAGAATTGGTTTTTGACAGGGCAAATGAACTCCAAATTCAAAAATTCCAATTGGGTTGGAAAGTAGACTCACAGAACTTTCCAACAAGCCCACTTTTTCTCAATTTGGCCACCTTCAAGTACCCCAAACAGAGCTCCAAAGGGACGCGACCCGTCAGGCAGGGGGCGCGACCCGTCAGGCAGATTTGTCCAAAAATGCACTGTACAGCCCAGAAAACGCAGATTTGACTCAGTTTGACTTTTTGAGGTTAATGATGGTCCTCTTTGATGTAATTGTGACACTTTTTAGACACTTTTACCCTTTTTTAACTCTTCTAGAAGATTCATTTATGAAAAGGGTAAAAATTAAATGTATGAATTGGTTTCCAAGTTTATAGAGGCAAGTTGTTTTGACTGCCTAGTTTGTAGTGCTTAGTTTAGAATTAGTTGAAACAGCTCCTAGAAGGATGAGCTCGACCCCTAGAGGCAAGGGAAGAGGTTGGCTTGCCTATATTATGTATTTTCTTAATCATTTTCAGAGGTTGGAAGGTTGGACTCTTGAGGGAGAAGCTATCATTGTATTATTCACTGTATCTCTGCAATTTTTGGCTAAGGAAGACCAGGGTTTTGCAGTCCTTTTTGGGATTCTTGTGGTTTCATGTATTGATGGAGTGCTTCTTAATGTTCTTGTAAGTGTGTTATGTGATTCATCTCCTTTCTTTCCTTCTGCATATTAAACAAATGAAGTGTTAAAGTAAGAATTCATGTTTGCCATGCTCTGCTTTTAAGTTTGTTTAATTTCAATGTTTTCTTCTGTCTAAAGAGAATTCAAAGTAATTGTTTGCTCTCTTTAGCTCCTCATCTTTCATTCCTGACCATTCACTTCAGTTAAAGGCATCAACGCTGTCTCCTACCTCGCCCCAAAGAACCCCCTGCAGAAACTGTGTCCAATCCCCACACCCAAAATTGCCCTCTCCTCAATTTGCCACCAAAAAACCCAAAAACCCCAAAATCAATCTTTCTGATCAGTTTACTAGCCTAATATTAGTGATACCTTATTGGTCATCTCATTTATTGGAGATTTTGCGAGATAGACCGAAGAGAGCCTTCTCCTACCCCGTAGGGCTAGCTACGAGGCTAAATGGTTTAATGTTGCCTTGAGGTTTACCTTTCTCAGCCTGAGGTGAAATTTCAAGCGCTAACACTAATAATATTATCCAAAGTCTTAGTATTATCTTGAAATCATAAATGTTCTTCTAATTTAGATTTTAAGATATTTACCTCAACCTGATATTTCTTTTCCTGCCTCCTCATAATTTCTTCAATATTTCTTCCTTCCTCCATTAGCTGTTTTAATTTGAGAATCTCTTATTTCAACCCATTTTCTTGTTCCTCAAATTCTTGAAGAGTCTCCTCATATTGTTTGTTTGATTTTTCAAGATCAGATTTGAGAGAAATGGTTTATGCTTCAAGTCCTTCACAATAATTAGTTCTTTCTTTAAGTTCCTTGGTTGTTGTATACTTTTCATTCACTTGATTTCTTAATGAAGTTACTTCATCCTACAGCCTTTGACATTGATCTTCATTTTCCTTGTAGTCCTTCTTTATTTTGTTTTCTTCGTGCAACTGAGTCTTTAACCTGGTAATCTCTTCTTTGTAGGCACATTCCCTTTTATCATATAGATTTTTTTGATCTCTAATTTTATCTGCAAGCTTTTTAATCTCTACTTCTAGGGCCATTAGATTTCTTTCACTTTTACCCATAAGAGAAAATTTGGTTGATTCATTGTCATATTCACTATCTCCAATATTACATGAACATGGAAATGGATCACAAGTGGAACAAAAATCAGTACCTGATAATTCTCTTGTCTGATCATCTTCATTTTGATTAATACAGAGTGAGGTGATTCTAAATCTAAATATTTTCTTGCATCCAATAGACAATCTTCACTGTCACTATTTCTTTGATATTTCTTCCTATTTTGAGTTTCTTTCTTCTTTTGCTTCTTACCCATTGTCTTGATGGATCTCCTTCAAGAGATCAAGCTTCTCTCGAAGGACCTACTCTGATACAAATTGTTGGGAAAAATATTGGGGGGGGGTGAATCAGTATTTTCAAATCATAAGCTTTTCAATTTCATTTCCTGATTTCTGTATGCAACTTTACTGAAGGGAACTTGCGTATGTATGCAACTTCTCCTAAAACAACTAGTATATATCCATAAAACTTATGTTTCAGTTAAATCATCATATGCTTATCTTGAGCCAGTGCATCATTACTTTATTAAACATTAGATATAAAATAACCATGTGAAGTAAAAAAAATAAAAAATCATCACACATATGAACACCGAGATGTAAGGTGGAAACCCAATGTAGGAAAAAACCACATGTTGTTGTCATCTTTGTCTTCCTTTTAATATAAAGAAAATCTTTTACAATCTTGTACTGGTGCAGGCTCATACCAGTACGTAGGCACCCACCTGCAGAATGATGCAACCTTCTCTCGTTCTCCAGCTCCTTCTAGAAGGGAGCTCCAATCCCCTGAATCTTATACTGGTGTAAACTCATACCAGTTCACAAGCACCAACCTCCAGAAGGCTTCAACCTTCGCTCATTCTCCAGCTACTACTGGAAGGGAGATCCAACCCCCTAATATGATTTACCAGCTACCACTGGAAGGAATCTCCAACTCCCTCATCTTCGAGGACCACGTTTCATAAATTTTCATACTAGATCCACCTACTACACAACATCATAAATTGTAGGCCATGTTTCATCAAATTTTCTGACTGGACCCACTACCAACATTTAATCTCAAAAACCAATCATCAAAGTAAAACTTATCACTTTAACTCAAAAATCAATCTCCGACCCAACTAAAGCAACCAATCATTGAATCAACTTAAAACTCAACCAATCAACTAGAACAGTCAGATCACTGTAACCACACTATCAAACAACATATTGCACAAATCTAGTTACTACAAACCTTGATCAACCATCTGTCAAAATATGTATGCTACATTTCAGTAGCAAACCCACTTGTGTATGAACCTTTCATGAAGAATACATGCGTACAGACCTTAAACCACTGAAACCTGAAAACTAGACCATTGTCACTTTGAAACAAACAATGAATCATACACAAATTTGTTGCATCATTATGAAAGAACCACAAAACCTTCACTGATATTTAATCACAATACGTAAGTAACTTAAAAATTGCTCAATGAATCAATCCATAATCAAAACATCATTGTGTAAGCCTAGATAATCAAGAAGACTTCATTTACAGACAACAGAAACACATCAAAACTGATTAGACACTGTTTCTCATAAAAAAACTTACTTTATGTATGTGCTTTCCTCAAAGCATATCCACATGTGTACATGCTCTTCAACAAGCAAACTAGCGTGTACGTGGCTTACCAAAAACACACTCGCATGTGCATGCTCCTTGTGGGCTATAAAACATGTGTACCAATTTGTAGTTTCAAAATCAAATCTTTGCTGCAACATAGAAGTTCAAACATACCCAGATCTCAGCATATAGAAAAAATCACGTGTTAAAACACTATTAATACAAATCAAATCATCTCATAATCATGATTGTCATCTCATATGTATTGGATCTAATCCATCATTAAACTCATGGGTGCATACTTAGTTTAGATCAAGTAAAGGATCAATAGCCCATTACACACATATTTGCTTCATATCTAACAATTCATAAGATTTCCATCACTTGCAAACATACTACCAATTTCATCTTCATCACCTTATATAACTTAGCATTTATCCAATACCACAGGTCAAAACCATACTCTAGCCAATGGTTTTCTTAGACAAAATCAAAAAATCCATTACTGGGCTCAATACCATATGGAAATACCATGTTAAGAACCCTTGGTATTTAGAATACCATGATGCATAAATTGTAAATGACCTTGCTTCTTCATACTCTCATGTGTACATGGCTTTTCTTAACAGAACCTATGTATACTTCTTGACCTTTCAACCTTATCATACCTCTACCTCTAAATTGCTATGCGTTTGTCATATCTTTGTCACATATGTAAAAAAATCATGTTTATATCTTCAAAAAGTAAGTTTCCATAAAGAGACAAATCATAAATTAGGTTTCCAATCATCAGGTAAGTTTCCATCGAGGACAACACATAATTCATAATGCTAACAAATATTTCATAACAAGCATTCCAATTGAAACATGAAACAATGCATCAACACCATACACCAACTGGAAAGGAGAAGTGTTGATTGATCTCTTAGTACTAACTCTATCTACCCATAAGGAAAACTTGAGTTTTGTGTGTCAAGCATTTGTGTTATCTTCTAACAAATTTTAATAATTCTGACTAAACTCTTATTGGAGGATTCTGCAAGTCCATTACCTTGAGGGTAATAGGTTGTATAATGGTTGAGCATGATATGGTAGTATTCAAATAATTTTACTAACCTCTTAGACTTAAAATACTCTGCATTATCAGTAATTACGCTCTTCAAGCAACCAAATCTAGAAAGAATTTTTCTAAGAATTGAATAACCATGAGATCGATAGATTTCCTACTCGAAAGTGCTTCAATCAACTTTGTGAAGTAATCTATCCCTATCAAGATTGATCTATGTTGTGTTGATGATGCCCGATGAATTTCACCTATGAATTCAAGGCCCCAATGCTGGAAAGGTGCCTCCACAAAGATAGGTTTCAAAGGTAAAGACATTAGTTTTGACCTACCCTCAAACAACTAACATTTGTGACAAGATACTACTTCTTTTCTAATATCAGAAAATAGAGTAGGCCAATAAAATCCAACTCTCAAGTTTTTATCTATCGTGGATTTCCAATAATTATGTCCCCCACATCCTCCTTCATGAAAATCTTTACTCATTTTCTTAGCTTCGTCTTCTAGTAGGAAATTCAACAAAATACCCTGAGGATCTTTCTAGTATAGATAACCATTCAAAAGACAATATTTAACATATTTCAATCTAGAAAATCTGGCCCGTGTCTTATCTATTCTTGGTCGTACTTGTAAATTCTACAGAATGTAAACAACTTTGGCATACCACAGACATTATCTGAAACAATCTTCAGCTTTAACCATTGATTGTTCACTTGGTAGATCTGATAATTCAAAAATAGAATTTATACCAATGACATCGAGATTTGATTCAGTCATTAGTCTATCCATACCCAGTCCTTTAATCAACTTGGTAGGTTTAATTTCCAAGTCGAACTCCAACATTTTAGCGATCCATGCCCCTCTTCTACCATCATTGTCTGGTTGTACTAAAATACTCTTTATTGCAGCATCTGGCACATACACAGTCACATGAGAATCCAAAATAAAAACTCTAAAATATTTTAGTGCTTTGATCAAAACATATGCCTATTTATCTATAATATTGTACTTCAATTCAATATCCCTTAACACCCTCCTAAAAAAGGAGATGGGATATTCTTGACCTACCTCATTCTTCTAAAGAAACACACCAGAGATACTAAGCTTGGAGGCGAAAGAGAAAATCCTGAAATATTTTGAAAAAAACAGACTAATGAGTAAAGTTGCTTGGCCTAAGGTTCTCTTAATATCATTAAAATAATTATTTGGTTGCTCAATCCACTTAATTCCACTCCTTTTCCTCAAGTAAACTTGTTATTACTTTTAAAATTTCTACAAAATTAGGAATAAAATGACGCAGAAGGTTTACTTTACCTAAGAAAGATTGCACTTCCTTCTTGTTTCTTGCACTAGTACAAAATGGCTAATTAGTTACTAAAAAAACGACTAAAGTTTGCATATAAAAGACTATTTTTCAGTCGGTGATCAGTAGTAGCTAATTTACAGTATCTTATAACACGATCAACTTTTAGTTGTCTTTAGCTTAGTCATTAATTGGTTGTCTCAATTTTATTGTCTAGCAGTATATTTAGTCATTAATTTAGACATTGATTTAGTCATTAATTTAGTCATTGATTTTGTCATTAATTTAGGCATTGATTTGGTCATTGATTTAATCATTGATTTGGTCATTAATTGTCACAATTAATGACCAAATATACAACAAAATATATTACTAAATGATCACCCAGAAAACCAATTAATGACCAAAGAAATATGACCAAAATGTTGGTCGTGTTATAAGATACTGTAAATTAGCTAGTAATAGTCATATATATGCAAATTTTAGTCATTGTTTGAAACCAATTAATGGTCAAAGATATATGACTAAATTTTACTCGTGTTATAAGATACTGCAAATTAGCTACTAATAGTCGTATATATGCAAAATTTAGTTATCATTTGTAATCACAAATTTATCATTTGCATTAGTCATTTATATTTCTTGGTAGTATCATATTCATTATATAAATTACTCCTTTAGTAGTTTATATTCATTTCATTTATTTACATTAAAAATCGTTATAAGAAACTAATTTAGTCGTATATTCATTTTATGTGTTCATCATTAATAAACATAAACTAATAATTTAGTAATTTTAAATTGATTTTATGTTTTCATTATTAATCAACGTAAATGAATTAGTATGATTTTGCAACTAAATTAAAAAAAATTAGCATACAATGTACATGTTCGCATAATATGAAAATGCAAAGGTACATATGTTAATTACAATACTAAGTAATATCAAGTGCAACTATAAATAATTCCAACAACATAAATTATATTATATAAAATGTCAAGTATTACAATATGAGTTTCCAACTAAATATGGGTTAGAGCACAATTTTCACATGAAATAGTGTTTCATCACTTCAAAACATTATCATTGTGTTGTCAAGGAATTGTAGGTGAATTCACCAATTCTGAAGACTTGACCATTAGTCTTTATGTGTGTGCCTTATGCGGGATATTGACTCTATGGTACCAGTAGACCAATTCTCCTCTCTTTCTCTTTAATTTTCATTTTGTCGGTCTAGTGTTATTGTTCTCCTCTTTCTTCAATCCCTGCTTCTTACTATCAATATTGAGTTCATTTCCTGAAAAAAGAAATACAATACAAAGTATAAGACATGAAAGTCGATGAACACTGGAATATAAACTAAAGTAGACTATAAAAGATTTATATGATATATACCTCAACATCAGCAATATTGTTAATGTCATTTTCCCCATAAAAGCAAGAAACTCGAACAAGTTTTCTTTAGTTGGGCAATAGTGGCTAGATGACCTATATAAACAAAGCAAATAAAACGTCACCATAGAATAAATTGTGTACCTGATATGTTCTCAGTGTACAACATTTGTTCATGAAGTGTTATCTTTAACTAAAGTAATAAATGAAACTATACACACACATTTCTATCCCAATATTTTGAATTCCCGTGTTTATGGTACATTGCAATTTTTATTTTATCCAACATAATCAAACACATCGAAGCTAGCACTTTATATTAAGAATGTCTCATGCTCCACTTTTGTAGCTGTATCTTTTCCTCTAGTTATCTTTAAGAAACAATGACACTTCAACAATAAAACTGATTAGTAGAAATCTAATGGGTGGAGCAAAGTATTGTTGATACAAGATTACAACAAGAAACTAAAAAAAATAAGACAAGACTTTGTAAATTGCGATACTAACCAGGAATATAGCTTCAACATAGTAATCTTCAATTGTCAACGTACTATTCCGAGGGAATAGGAATCCAATTCCCAGAAGCCAACAAATTATGTATGCCCCTTGTTTTCCCTGTAATTAATTGAGCAAGATTAACACATGTAATTTCCATTTAGAATCTATGAAATGATTCTATAAATATTCAAAGCAAACTTAATGTTACTCATTCATTTTTCTCTAATGTAGACAAAACTAAATATGCTAACTTGTTTTTGAGCTGGAGAATTATGTAATTCATTGTGTCCAAAATCATTGCTTATTGTCATGACTGTTTTTTTTAATGATCAAGCAATGGACCTATATTTGATCGGAAAACATATTTTTCAGAATATATTCCATTTTTCTAATTCAAATCTAAATTTCCTTCCAGTTTATGACGTTCAAACAAACCAATTTTTTTTTCCTTTATTGTCGAAGTTGAGCTTCGACTCCATCTAATCTGCATAGATTTAGATCCCAGCCGAGTCAGACTAGCCAAGTAAGCTCAGTTGAATCTGGTAACTATGGCAATAAGTATCTTTACCAGTTAAGGTAATAATGGCCCAAATGTGATATGAAAAATAAATACAATGTGATGAATCATTTCTTATGATTTAGGATTGATACATTTCAGATTGTTGAAATGTTATGTTGTCATGTATGGATAGGGTTAACAAGGATATGGTGAAATTTTCAACGGCTGCAGGCTGTCACATATATGTAGGTTCTAACCCCATATAGAAATTACCTGCATATGAATTGTAAAACACAGAAAATAAAAAATGCGAGAGCATAACACATAAAACACATATACACAGAGATTTTCCCCTGGATCCCAAAACTGGGACTACCATCTTGATTTTTCATTATGTTCCTTTCAATGTTACAATACATATTTATGCATGCCGAAGCATCCAATACCATGGACAAAAAACCATCGTGTCCAAAACCATGGACCGAAAACCATCACGTCCAAAACCATATGCAAAAACCATGCATGAAACCATAGGTAGGTATGCCCAACCTAATATAGGGTCCAAAAAAAATTTCCCCGGGGCACTGTCCTGGACCCTGTAGAGGGGCACTACCTACCCCCCTCAAACCCCAAGGATAGGGGGGATTCCATCCCCCCTATGAGCCCCCCATTGCGCAGTTAGCGTGTTATGAAACCAGCTCAAGAAAAGATAGATCAACGCCTTAAAATTCAGCCTGAGGGGGTAACCTCCTTTACATTACATAAATGAACAATTATTGGATGATACAAATGAAAAGACCTCCTTTCTATATATAGGAGTCTAAGGCGCCATAACATAATCAGAGCCGACATAACAATAATAATGTAAGGGCACAATAATAACAATAGTGGGCTTCTATGGGGCACAATAGTAACAATATGGGCACTACATGGGTACATCAATATAATAAGTGGGTTATACTAATAAAAATAAGGGGTTACACTAGTAGTATAGGGGCCTAACATGCCCCTCTCCTTCAAAAAGCGTTGTCCTCAACGCTTGAATAGTTCTTGATGCTTCTCTATAAAATTCTTGTCCTCCCATGTGGAATATTCAGCAGGTAAGTTCTTCCACTTGATGAGATACTCTAAAATTGATCGATTTCGTAGCTGTCGGGTTCTTGTTTCTGTGACTGCTCCAGGTTCCAATATGATTTTTCCTTCCTCTTTAATTTCTGGCAATATTGTTTGAATTGGGATCTTTTGCAACTTTTGAATAAGTGGCCATACTTCTTCGTCCTTCTTCCATTCATCCCTTGCTTCATTTATCCAATCTGGTTAGATAATATAAATAGCACAAAACAATGCTTCCACATCCTCATCCTTGAAGAGTCTTCCCATTCGGTAAGGTCGCCATTTTTTAAGTGCCTGTTGTTTCGTTTGATTTTGCACCGAAGTGGCGTTATCCTTTAAAAGTTGGAGAACTTGTTGTTGATGCTCGATGTGATCTTTCACTGCTTGAACCTTTTTCTTTTTGATATGTCCTTCTATCTCTAGAGTTTGAGGAGTGGTAATTTCTTCCAATCCTTTACAAGATATGGTCAGATTTATTTTTTGATGCTCGATGTGATCTTTCACTTCTTGAACATTTTTCTTCTTTATATGTCCTTCTATCTTGATAGTTTGAGGAGTAGTAATTTCGAACAATGAATTACAAGATATGGTTGGATTCATTTCTTCTTTCTCGATGTGATCTTTCACTTCTTGCACCTTTTTCTTCTTGATATGTCCTTCTATCTTGAGAGTTTGAGGAGTGGTAATTCTTGCCAATGTTTTATAAGATATGGTCTGATTCATTTCTTCTTTCTCTGGGGTGGGATCCTGGCGTATATCTTCTTCTTTTGTTGTTTCTTGATCCTTTTCTTCCTCCTCTTCATATTCTATGTAAAATAATTTCTTCTCAGCACACTTATGACCTTTAGTGCATTTGTTATCACAATTGTAACAAAGCCCTTTTTCTCTTTTTTCTTCCAATTGTTGTGGTGTAACCCTTGTAGGTTGTGGAAGGCTAGGAGAAACAACACTTCCATCTTTATAGTTTTGAGGGGTACACTTCCAGGTTTCCATAATTTTACTTTCCACTATGTCACAAAGCCCTTTTACTCTTTCCAATTGTTGTGGTGTTGCTCTAAAGAAGGTGTTGCTCTTTGTATCCTCATAATGTGCTATCATTTCCTCCATGAAAATTGACCAATAAATACCTTTTGTAACAGTTGTACACCATGTATATCAAAATATTGCTCCATCTGAAGTATCCAATTTACCGGATCCTTGCCATCAAACTTCCTCATCTTGCTTTTTCTTGATTTTAGGAGCTCTACCTTGAAACGACTGTAACTCTGTACTTTCGAATCTTTAAGTTCTGAAATTGTGACCTGTAGTAGCACTCTGTGTCCTCTTTCCAATGCCAGAAGTCTGATCCAAATTGGATTCTCCAAGAAAGAGTTATGTACAATCTCCCAAGATGACCTAATTATAGACTAGTTCAGTAGAGCAAACTTGTACGACGTGCCACGAGTCACTGTTTCAACCTTTGGATTTGAAACATACATACAAGAAACTACAGTCCGTCCTCTTTCTGTACCTTGTTACAAAATTTCAATTTGATCCCTAGAGAGAAATTTATGATGATTTTCCCCAGGTCACCTGTTTTGAATGTAATTCAGGAGTCTGCAAAAAGACCAACTTCCTTAGATCATATCTCCGCAAATATCGTGTGAAAATCTCTGAAATTTAGACCCACGGTTCAGCGCGATTGCTTCTCAAATGGGTTTTTTTTACAACTTTTGAAACGTCATAGAAAAAAAGTTATAGCAAAAATTCCAAGATGACCTGTTTGGAGCAGCGAAACCCTAGAATCCAAAGCTCTGATACCAAATGTTATGAAACCAGCTCAAGAAAAGATAGATCAACGCCTTAGAATTTAGCCTCTTCGAGGGGGAAACCTCCTTTACATTACATAAATGAAAAATTATTGGATGATACAAATGAAAAGACCTCCTTTCTATATATAGGAGTCTAAGGGGCCATAACATAATCAGAGCCGACATAACAATAATAATGTAAGGGCACAATAATAACAATAGTGGGCTTCTATGGGGCACAATAGTAACAATATGGGCACTACATGGGTATATCAATATAATAAGTGGGTTATACTAATAACAATAAGGGGTTACACTAGTAATATAGGGTCCTAACATAACGCAATGAAGGGGGGTCTTTCCCCCCCTCTATCCCCCCAGTTAACTACGTAGGCTAGTCATGGAAAGAATATAACCCAACCCAACATTCTCCCACTTATTGTTTTATTCCCATAAGGGGGCCATAGGAAAGCTTAGTTATCTATCTAGCCCTGCAATGCCCATTGCTTCTCTGCATAAATAGAACTTCTTAGAGCTCATAGATTTTTTCAATGCATCTACAATATTCTTCAAAGTGTCCACCTTTACCAGCAACACCTTTTTGTCTTCTATCATATCCCTCACAAAGTGATACTGAACATCAATGTGCTTTGTCTTTGAATGATAAGCAGGGCTCTTTGCAAAGGAAATTGCACTTTCGTTGTCACAGTCTATCCTTATAGCTCCCTATACTGACCCCATACTTGAAAACAATCTCTGTAACAATTGCTTCCTTTCTTGCATGAGTGGCTGCCATGTATTCTGCCTTTGTAGTTGATAATGCCACTACATATTGTTTCTTACTCATCTAGCTGACTGCGCTTCTAAATAGGTTAAACACATACCCACTCGTAGATCTTCTCTCATCCAGATCTCCACACCATTCTGCATCAACAAAGCCATGGATATCCAAAACTCTGTCCAATCCTAGTCTTCCTTGGTAGCACAAACCATAATCACTAGTGCCACGCAAATACCTGAAAACTCGCTTCACTGTTGTCTAATGCTCCTTTCCTAGTTTTGACATAAACATGCTCAATACTTCCACTACGTGTGCAATGTTTTGTCTAATACAGACCATCGTATACATCAGGCTACCGACTACATTTGCATATGGAACACGGGACATGTCCTCTTCATCTTCTTGTGTTTTGGGACACTGTTCAACATATAACTTTACACCTACTGGAATAGGAACCTTCACCAGTTTACTATCTTGCATATTAAACCTATGAAATATTGTCTCGACATACTTCTTCTAGTTTAACCAAAGCTTCCTCTTTGCTCGATCTCTTTTAATTTCCATGCCCAAAATATAGTTTTCACCACTAATATCTTTCATGTCAAATTTGGAGGACAATTAGGTCTTTAAATCTTGGATAATTTCTTTTTCATTTCCAACCAACAACATAACATCCACATACAAGACCAAATAAATAACACCGTCACCAATTAATTTAAAATACACTCAATGATCTACTTTGCTTCTGGTGAAGCCAAGTCCCTGTATAAATGTATCAAGTTTCTGATAGCACATCCTTGGTGACTGTTTTAACCCATACAAAGACTTCTTTAACTTGCATGCCAAGTCTTTCTTACCCTTCACCACAAAGCCCTCAGGTTGCTTCATGTAGATCTCCTCTTCCAGATCCCCGTGAAGAAATGTTGTCTTCACATCCATCCATTCTACCTCAAAATCAAAAGCAACAGAAACAGATAAAAGTAATATAATAGAAGCTACCTTGGCAATAGGAGAAAAAATATCACCAAAATCAATTCCCAGCACCTGGGAATAACCTTTTGCTACCAACCAAGCTTTGTATTTCTCCACCTTTCCTTCTGCATTTGTCTTCTTCTTGAACACCCATTTGTTTCCAATGGGTTTCCTTCCATGTGACAAATCCACCAGATCCCAAGCCTCATTTTTGTGCAAAGATGCCATTTCATTAACCATGGCCTCTTTCCAAAGTTTCCCATCCTCTGAATCTATTACTTCCTTCATAGTTCTTGGATCATCATCAGTAATATATAAAGAAAATTTTGAACAAAAAGTAGATGGACTATACCTTTCTGGCTACCTTCTTTCTCGAATTGATCTTCTCACACCTGGAGTTAGTCGCTCTTCATCTTCTGATTCCTCTTCTGCTATAGAGTCTCATTCTTCCTCCTTTAGCTGAAACTTTGTCTTCTCAGGTTCCTTTGGTTGGACTTCATGTTTAATAACATATTTAACCTCTCTAAACACCACATCTCGGTTGTACACAACCTTCCTTGTTACTGGGTTCCAAAGCTTATAACCCTTTAAACCATCGTTATACCCAATAAAGATGCACTTTTTAGATGTACTATCCAATTTGGTTCTTTTCTCCTTTGGAACATGTACATATGCATCACATCCAAATATTGTCAGATGTGAAAGAGAGGGTTTCTTACCAGTCCATACCTCTTATGGAGTCTTATACTCCAATGCTGATGAAGATGATTTGTTGACTAGGTAACATGCAGTCTCCAACGCCTCTGCCCAGAATTCATGTCCTAGCTCGGTACCACTGAGCATACTTCTTGCCCTTTCCATCAACATCTTATTCATTCTTTCTACAACTCCATTTTTCTCAGGTGTATATGGAGTAGTCTTCTGCTGTGCTATACCACACTTCTTGCAGAATTCTTCAAATTCCTTACTGCAGAAATCTCCACCATTATCTATCCTCATCACCTTTATCTTCTTCTCTCTCTAGTTTTGCACCAGAGCCTTAAATTCTTTAAAACTATCAAAGACTTCAAATTTCTTCTTGAGGGAATATATCCATGTATTCCTTGAGAATTCATCTATAAATGATACATAGTACATAGACTTACCCAATGATGGAACCTTCACAGGTCCAAACACATCATTGTGGACAAGCTCTAATATTTGTTTCGCCCTCTTACCACCAGAGGGGAAACTCACCTGATTCTGCTTCCCATTTTTCACAAAAATCAAAATTCAAAGAGATATTAGTCATACCTTCTACCATAACTTTACCATGAAGTATTCGAAGGCCCTTCTCTCCATTATGTCCAAGCCTTTGATTCCATAACATGGTCTTTTCTCCAGAGACCACTAGATTTTCTGCTCCACTTTTAGGAACCATAAAACTATTGCACCCATCAATAACAGTGCTACCTTGTAGCTTGTACAGAGTTCCAATCTGAACTCACCGCAGAAATACTAGTGCTCCCCGAACCATCTTGCAGGTATTTTTCTCGAACACCATTTTTACACCCGCATCATCCATCTTGCTTACAAAAATCAGATTTCTGGCCAATGGAAGAATATGCAAAACACCAGGAAGTGTTCTAACCCTTCCACCTTGCAACTTCAACTTTACTATTCTGTGACCAATGATTCTAGCCTTCCTATCATCCCCTAAGAAGACATCACCAGCATCATATTTCTCATACTCGCAGAACCATTCTCTATGGGGAGTGAAGTGAAAGGATGCACCTGAGTCAATCAACCATGCCTCATGATCTACATGTGTACTTGAAGAAGCCAAGTACACATCCCCACCTTTGTCTGAGGTGATTTTCACCTCTGCAGAAGGAGCATCATCAAATCCATTTCCTTTGTCAGGAGCTTTAGATTTACAGTGCCTTTTGCGGTGCCATTCCTTTCTGCATTGCTAGCAAACCACCTTTAAAGGTTTTCCTGGAGATTTAGATCTCCCTCTAGATTTAGATCTCCCACTCAATGACTTATTTTTGTTTCTATTATGGAACTGTCCTCGTACAGACAAGGAATCACTTCTGGCTCTCCATATTTTTTCATCTCATCTCCTCCGTCAACAAGGATGAGACTATTTCATCAAACTGCAACGCAGTTGCATTGCTACCTATTGCAATAACCAAACTATCCCACGAATCTGGTAGAGAACACAACAAATTGATGCACTTATCTTCATCTGAAACTTTAATATCAACAGATAATAACTGACTTACCACAGTATTAAATGCGTTCAGATGCTCTGCCACCGAGTCTCCATCTTTCATCCTCAGGTTATACAGCTTTTTCCGTAGGAATAGTGTATTCACCAGAGACTTAGACTAGTACAAAGTTCCTAACTTTCCCCACTATTAGTGTCAGTCTTTGCAGCCTTCCTCCAGTGATTAAACATGCTCTTAAAAAGTGATTTTAAAGTGTCAAGGTCAAATTTTGTCATTTCAGTGAGTCTTCAAGCAAAATTTGGTCACTAGGTATTAGGTCTAGGGTTTGCTTTTACTCGTTTCAAAGTTGTCCAAAGGTCGGTCCATGTCTCCATTCAACTGAGTATACCATCATTCAGAGGGTTTTTATCATCATGTCAAGTTCCAATAGGTCATTTTACACCTTGTTCTTGCTTCAGTTGTGCCTAGGTAAGGTTCATTTCCCTCTCCTAGGGTTTTGAAGGTAATTTCTCTTAGATGGTCAAATCATCAAAAAAACTTGTATCCTGATGTTCATACACCTTCCCCTATCCTTAATGTACCTTATTAAACACTTCCCATCACTGATATCCCTCAAATTCCTCATTTTCGCACAAACCCTAGTTTCTTGCTACAACTTGACAATTTTCTAGGCTAGGCCTGTGTTTTTCCCTTTTTGACCTCCTCCCCTCACTAAATATATGAAATTATGCTTTCCCTTGCTTCCTAGAATCCCTCCCTACTTCCCAAAATTTTCTCAAAAATTTAGAAGCCCTTTATCCCCTTCATTTCACTTCATTTTGACAAATCTCCTGTTCCACACATTGGGATAGGTTTTAATCCAATGATGTTTCTGAGAAAGAAAAGATGAATTTTGGAAAAATGAGAAATTTTTTGTCCAAAATATGCCAAGGAAGAAAAACCTTCTTCACCTTTTACACAGGTGTGATGGTTCTATAGAGATGTCAAAAATACAGTTGCCTCGGGAGAATTGATGCACCTCTGAAGTGACCTTGGGAAAATCAAGTTTTCTCCTAGCTTGGTTGGCCAAATAACTTTCTTGATGATTCAAATGCTAACTAGACACAAATATATTTCCAATGAGCTATCATGAGCTCAATTTTGAGTTGATTAAGACCTTCAAAAGTTGACTGCAACAGCACTCTACCTTGAGGCAGCCTCATTTGGCACATTTTGACCAGTCTTGGGAAATTTGATTTTTGACAGGGAAAATTAAATCCAAATTGAAAAATTCTAGTTGGGTAGGAAATTATACTCAATAGCCGTTCCAACAAGCTATTCCACACCCAATTTGGACACCGGGAAGGCCTCCAAAAGTCTCTTGCAAAAAGCATTATGCATTGGGTTTGGTGGCGCGGCGCATTGGGTTTGTGGCATGGCGCATAGCGCCATAAGCCCGATTTTACCCATAAACTCTCTCAAATTTCCAAATTTTATCAATCCTATGGTGTGCAAGTAATTCAAGCTTTCTTCCCTTTCTAGTGAATGAGTTTTTTTTTAAATTTATGGTGGTTTAGTGAGACAAAACTCAAACCCTACCTCCTTGCAATTTTTGCTCAAAAACAATTGCCTAGGGTTTGCACTTGTGTTTTTTGCTGCTAACTCCACAAAATTTCTCACTCCCTCACTCTTTCATTCTCTCATTACATTTTATCAAACCATTCTCGCACTCCCCATATTCCTAAGTCTACTAATTCTAAAACCCTAATTGCTTTCCCAAACCCTAGTCAAATATCCCCAAACCCTAATTGTTGTCCCAAGAACCTAAGTGCTATTCCCTAAACCCCCTATTTCCCAAAAAAAAATTCAACAATATTCCCAAAACCCCTCATACACTTTCCCCTTCACTGTCCCTCATATATTTTTACCCTTGGTGGCAGAAAATTGAAAACACCATAAATCTCATACTACTCATCAAGAAAACTCACCCACTAGCAAACATGGAGTCTGATCCTTCATATGCCCGTGATGAAGAGACATACACTGGAGCAAACAAACAAGCAGCTTGAGGATAAACAAGGGATTATGGATTTGCAAAACATTCGGGAGAATCGCCAAGCTGTCCAAAGGAGGAGGGTGGAGCTCACGTCACTTGAGCAAGATATCAATACCGATCAAGAGTCATGGCTTGAAAGAGCCAATATCCACTTAGAGAGGTTGTTGGAGAAAGCCATCAATGAGAAGAAATTTTTGAGACATATGGCATATCATTACATGGCGAGAAACAAAGTCTGCAAGGTGAGAATCAGGAGCCTAAAGGCAAAATTGAAAAGGGCATCAAAGAGGCGAAAGGAGCATGATAGACTTTAGATATTGGCTGAGGCTTCCTTGGCCCAACACAATGCTTGATGGAGAAGACTCAGCCCAAATTCCAAAAAATTTGGGGCACTTTTTGCATTTTTGGAATTTTTTGCTCAAAAAACAGGAATTTCTGCTCTATGCGCCACGCCACCTGGCGCTCGCTTTTGATGGGAGCCTCCAAATGACAAAAACTTAGCATTTTTGGATTTGTCATGGAAAAATATGCTTGCCTACCAATGGCCAAGAAATTTGGACAGGTTTTGAGCCCTCAAAAAGGTCAAAAACACTCAAAAAATGACCTTACTACCCCTATTTTGACACATAGGAAGAAGTGTTGGGAGAACTGACTTTTGGAGGGGTAAATGGAGGCCAAATTGGAAAATTCCACTTGGGTTGGAAAGTAGATAGGTAGACCTTTCCAAAAAGCACACTTGGACGAATTTGGACACCAGGAAGGCCTTCAAAAGTGGCTCCAAACAGGCGCTATGCATAGAGAAATCAGGCACGGCGCATTGGGTAAATTTTGCTCAGTTTGACCAAGAATAAATTGTTTTTCGCCTAGCTTTTGACAGTTTGAATTTTTCTCCTTCTTAATGTAAAACTTGTGATGTAATTTCATGTAAATGGATGGATCATGATGTAAATATGTCAAATTTTTACTTAAGGAGGTAGATTCATCTATCAAAAAGTTGTTTGAAACTGAATGAATCAGTTCCCTAGTTTCTAGAGGCATGCTGTTCCACTGCCTAGTTTCTAGTTCTCAGTTTAGAATTAGTTGAAACAGATCCTAAACTTGTGATCTTGACCCCTACAGGATAGGATGAGTTATGTTTTGTCTATATCGTGTGATCTTTCAGTCATTAGCATGGTTGGACTCTTGAGAAAGCAAGGAGCTTCATTGTACACCCATATCAACGTTTTGGCTAAGGAATTGAGACCAGGGTTTGCAGCACTCTTTGGGATCCCTGTGGCATTTTTTTTTGGTACAGTGCTTTTCTTTGTAATTGTGAATTTACTTATGTGTTATGTGTGACATTATCTATTTTGTTTCTTCCTAACTAAATCAAACAAGAGTGAAAGTAGAATCCATTGAAATCGCAGTGCTCTACTTGAGGTTTGCTTTAGTTTCTTGATGTTTTCAGCTGTTTGGAGAGGATACATGGCTCCTCTTGCCCTCTTTAACTCCTCACCTGCCTAATCTCTCCATCTCATTCAATTTAAAGTTCCAAATCAATTTCCTACCTTGCCCCATTGAGATCTCTGCAAAACTGAGCCTCATTCCCCGCACCCAAAATCTGCTTTTCCATTTGAGCCAGCAAAAACATCATTTTATTCAATCAAAATCTTTGCACTTATACCTAGCCTAAGATCAGTAGTTATATCAGTCATCTCAAGCTTTTAGAGATTATATTTTGCTGAGATTGACCAGGAGAAACCCCTCTCCCGACCTAGTAGGGCTAGCTACCAGGTTAAGCGTGGTTTGATGTTGACCCTGGATCCTACCTTTCTCAGCCTGAGGTAGATAGGCACTAAGATAGTGGAACTCCACTGGGGAAGAAATATTATTTGTTTTTTAGTGTTCTTGCTTTATAAATTATAGACGAAGACTGAAGTTATGATAGGAAGCCTTCGAGCTACACATTTCTTTGCGAGTGCATAAGTAGATAAAAGCTGCTTCAGTCAATCTCCGGTCTAGTCTTATAAGCTGAACATCTGACTTACAAATTGACCCAGTAACATGTATCAATTTCAGATCTAATTGTTGATGGTGGACAACAATCAGACACCGGAAAGGCTGAAATCATTCGCCTGGCGATTCCAAATCAGTTTCAAGATCAGATCCAAGGACTCCACTGGAGGACAAACCTGACCAGCAGAAACATGAAAGGACAATATGGAAAGATCAGGTATTCAAGTTATAATTTCATCCAAGACATTTTGTTCTTTGTTCTAAATTATTTCTTCTCTTCTCCCAAGAATGTCAAGAAAGCTTTCCAAAGTATACTATGCTTGAGAAAATATCCCAACCCTGCAGTTGATTCTTTCCCTTTGAAGATTGTGAATACCAAAGATTTGCATGCCTTTGAGCTTGATCAAGACCTTTCTTCTGAATCTTGTGATGACCATCTTAAAACTGATGAGCCCCAAGAGACCAAAACTGATTCTATACCTTCTGTATTTACTCCTACACCTTGTAAAATTCTAGATCGATACAAGCCTCTGATTTTACCTCCTATATCCCATGCTTTCCCTAAAAATCATGACCTATATCTACCAAGATTTGATGGTGAATGTGACAATATCACTGTTGAGAGACATGTATTGAATTTTGAGTCTTTTCTTGATCTTTTTGAAGTTGATGAAGAAGATGTCAGTATTAGGATTTTTGCTCTTTCTTTGCAAGGCAAAGTCAAGAGTTGGTTCAAAACCCTGCCTGATGTGAGCATCTCAGATTTCCAGCAGTTCGTCAAAGTTTTCCTCGATAGGTGGGTGGTAAGAAAAAACCCTTTCTTGATTATAGAAGAGTATAACCAACTGAAATTATTGCGAGGGGAGACAGTACAACAATTTTCTGCTAGATTTAACCAAGTTTATTATTCGATGCCGGTTAATATAAGACCTCCTCCTGGATCTGCTCTCTTGCACTACCCAGGTGCCTTTGATCTGGAAATGGAGTTTCATCTGAGAGAAAGGAATCTTGCAACACTTGAAGAGATGTAGAACAGTGCAGTAGATGTAGAGGCTCATTTGTTGATCCGAAGGGCAAAGTTGAAGGAAGAAGAGATGAAAAACATAGATCCAGAGGAATCAACATCTTTAGAGGTAAAGCTTGACATTTTGGCAAGTGCAGTGGAAGAGATGATGCAAAGGATCACTACAAGGAATGAGTATAGTGTTCAAGCCCATCGCTCGCTGATTGAAGAAGAACAAATGGCTGCTCCAAAACATTTTCTTTCTTATCCCAGTTGTCATAGATCTGATAATGATTGTTTTATAGATCATCTTGGAGAAGAGAGATCTATTGATATGACATGTATGCTTGATGATGTGTTTTATACTGATGATTTGCCTCAGATTGATCAGTATGATGATGATTATGTTCTCCAAACAGAAACTACTCTTGCAAACAAATCAACAACTAGTTTGTGGGAGGAGGAAGTTCACTTACAGCAGCTTGAATACAATGATCAACCGATGCATAAAAGCTGTGACAGTGATGAGGAAAGTGTAGAAAATTTTGAAGTAAGCGAAGGATCTTTTCCTTTTTGTTTTGCTTCATTTCAGTTCATCAGAGACAACATTCATGCACTCAGAAATCAATTGTCGACAAGTCTTGATCTAGACCACCTTGAGAGCAATGAAAACCTTGTTTAAGACTTCTCATATCTAGATTTTCAGCTCCCGAATGCCATTGATTGTCAAGTTGAAGATGAAGACATGGAAGCTGGCACATATGATCAAATGATACAAGATGATTCTGTACCATTTTGTTTTGAATCATTTCAGTTTTTGAAGGGAAAATTGCATAGGATATCTTCAAATGAGTAGCTTGTAGGAAATCATGTAATCTCATCGGAACCAATAGAAAAAGGGTTGCAGCAGTCTTTTCAAGTTTTTCATGATCCAATAGTTTATGTGTTGGATGATGTCTGCAGTCAAAGTCCTTCTCCATTGACTATATGTGAGCTTGAAACGTGTACTGATACAAACTTGATCCGGCAGCCGGTCTCTTTGTCATTTTCAGCAAGAGTCTCATCACAAAGCTCAGATCTAAGTTTGCATTCATGGTATGAGAAGAAGAGAAGTAATCCATTGGATGAGCTAAGTCACAGTGTGCATGAACTTCAAGATCCTTATGCAGTGTTTTTGGAGGCGGATAGAGAATCCATAGTATTCAACGGATCTGTTTCTAAGTTTTCATGGGAGTTGCCTTTCAGTAATTCTCTCTTGTTGTTCATAAGCGAGCACTTGAAGAGAATTCAAACAACAGCTAGAATACTTACTTGGTTGCATTGGTTGTTTCATTTCACTTGATCAGGTGATGAATGGAACAACTAGAGTAGGTTGTATTGAATAAGCTTCATATTGAGCATATTTTCCAGCTCGTCGGTTGTGTTTAAGTATCAAGTCAATTTTTAGTTGAGTGAGAGTTAATTTGTGTCGTCAAGTCATCAGTTTTCAGTCATGCATTTTAGCTTGAGTTTTTGACTCCATTGCCCAATGGATGAAAGCACTATCTACTTTTCACAGATCTGTAGTTATTGGCACCTCCAAGGAGCTACCATCCCCATTGGAGCCAATGTTAGTGTCAATATTTGCAGCCTTCCTCCAGTGATCAAACATGCTCTTACAAAGTGATTTTAAGGTGTCAAGGTCAAATTTTATCATTTCAATGAGTCTTCAAGCAAAATTTGGTCACTAGGTATTAGGTCTAGGGTTTGCTTTTACTTGTTTCAAAGTTTTCCAAAGGTTGGTCCATGTCTCCATTAAACTGAGTGTACCATCATTCAGAGGGTTTTTATCATCATGTCAAGTTCCACTGGGTCATTTTACACCTTGTTCATGCTTCAGTTGTGCCTAGGTAAGGTTCATTTCCCTCTCCTAGGGTTTTGAAGGTAATTTCTCTTGGATGGTCAAATCATCAACAAAACTTGTATCCTGATGTTCATACACCTTCCCCTATCCTTAATGTACCTTATTAAACACTTCCCATCATTGATATCCCTCAAATTCCTCATTTTCGCACAAACCCTAGTTTCTTGCTACAACTTGACAATTTTCTAGGCTAGGCTTGTGTTTTTCCATTTTGGACCTCTTCCCCTCACTCAATATTTGAAATTCCACTTTTCCCTGCTTCCTAGAATCCCTTCCTACTTCCCAATATTTTCTCAAGAATTTAGAAGCCCTTTATCCCCTTCATTTCACTTCATTTTGACAAATCCCCTATTCCACACATCGGGATAGGTTTTACTCAAATGATGTTTCTAAGCAAGAAAATATGAATTTCAGAAAATTGAGTGATGTTTTTTTCCAAAATAGGCCAAGGAAGAAAAACCTCCTTCACTTTTTACACAGGTGTTACGGTTTTAGATAAATGTCAGAAATACAGTTGCCTCGAGAGAATTGATGCACCTCTGAAGTGACCTTGGTAAAATCAAGTTTTCTCCTAGCTTGGTTGGCCAAATGACTTGCTTGATGAATCAAATGATAACTAGACACAAACATATTTCCAATGAGCTATCATGAGCTCAATTTGGAGTTGAGAAAGAGCTTCAAAAGTTGATTGTAACAACACTCTGTCTTGAGGCAGCCTCATTTGGCACATTTTGACCAGTCTTGGGCGATTTTTTTTTTTACAGGGCAAATGAACTCCAAATTGAAAAATTCTAGTTGGGTTGAAAATTAGACTCAATAAAATTTCAAAATAGCTATATCGCACCCAATTTGGACACTGGAAAGGCCTCCAAAAGTCTCTTGCAAAAATCGCTACGCATTGGGTTTGGTTGTGCCGGCACATTGGGTTTGTGGCGCGGCACATAGAGCTGTAAGCCCAATTTCACGCATAAACTCTCTCAAATTTCCAAATTTGCTCAATCCTATGGTGTGCAAGTAATTCAATCTTTATTCCCTTGCTATTGAATGAGTTTTTTAAAGAATTTATGGTGGTTTAGTGAGACAAAAGTCAAACCCTACCTCCTTGCAATTTTTGCTCAAAAACAATTGCCTAGGGTTTTCACTTGTGTTTTTTGCTACTAACTCCACAAAATTTCTCACTCCCTCACTCTTTCATTCTCTCATTACATTTTATCAAACCATTCCCCCACTCCCCATATCCCTAAGTCTACTAATTCTAAAACCCTAATTGTTTTCCCAAACCCTAGTCAAATATCCCCAAAACCTAATTGTTGTCCCAAGAACCTAAGTACTATTCCCTAAACCCCCTATTTCCTAAAAAACTTGTCAACAACATTCCAAAAACCCCTCATACATTTTCCCCTTCACAGTCCCTCATATACTTTTACCCTTGGTGGCAGAAAATTGAAAACACCATAAATCTCATACTACTCATCAAGAAAACTCACCCACTAGAAAACATGGACTCTGATCCTTCATATGACCGTGACGAAGAGAAATACATTGGAGCAAAGAAACAAGCAACTTGATGATTAGCAAGCAGTTATGGAGTTGCAAAACATTCAGGAGAATCGCCAAGCTGCCCAAAGGAGGAGGGTGGAGCTCACGTCACTTGAGCAAGAGATCAATGCCGATCGAGATTCATGGCTTGAAAGAGCCAATATCTACTTAGAGAGGTTTTTGGAGAAATACATCAATGATAAGACATTGTTGAGATATATGGCATATCATTACATGGCGAGAAACAAAGTCTGCAAGGCGAGAATCAGGAGCCTAAAGGCAAAATTGAAAAGGGCATCAAAGAGGCGAAAGGAGCATGATAGAATTTAGATATTGGCTGAGGCTTACTTGGCCCAACACAATGCTTGATGGAGAATATTCAGCCCAAATTCCAAAAAAATTGGGGCACTTTTTGCTTTTTTGGAATTTTTTGCTCAAAAAACAGGAAGTTTTGCTCGATGCGTCGCACCACCTGGCACTCGCTTTTGATGGGAGCCTCCAAATGACAAAAACTCAACATTTTGGGATTTGGCATGGAAAAATATGCTTGCCTACCAATGGTCAACAAATTTGGACAGGTTTTGAGCCCTCAAAAAAGTCAAAAACACTCAAAAAATGACCTTACTGACCCTATTTTGACACATAGGAAGAAGTGTTGGGAGAACTGACTTTTTGAGGGGCAAATGGAGGCCAAATTGGAAAATTCCACTTGGGTTGGAAAGTAGACAGGCAGGCTTTTCCAACAAGCACATGTGGAGTGAATTTTGACACCAGGAAGGCCTTCAAAAGTGGCTCCAAACAAGTGCTATGCATAGAGAAATCAGGCGCGGCGCATTGGGTAAATTTTGCTCAGTTTGACCAAGAATACTTTGTTTTTCACCTAGCTTTTGACAGTTTGACCTTTTCTCCTTCTCAATGTCAAAATTTTGATGTAATTTCATGTAAATGGATGGATCATGATGTAAATATGTCAAATTTTTACTTAAGGAGGTAGATTCATTTATCAAAAAATTGTTTGAAACTGAATGAATCAGTTCCCTAGTTTCTAGCGGCATGTCGTTCCACTACCTAGTTTCTAGTTCTCAGTTTAGAATTAGCTGAAACAGCTCCTAAACTTGTGAGCTTGACCCCTAGAGGCTAGGATGAGTTATGGTTTGTCTATATCTTGTGATCTTTTAGTCATTAGCATGGTTGGACTCTTGAGAAAGCAAGGAGCTTCATTGTACACCCATATCAGCATTTTGGCTAAGGAATTGAGACCAGGGTTTGTAGCACTCTTTGGGATCCCTGTGGCATTTTTTTTTGGTAAAGTGCTTTTCTTTGTAATTGTGAATTTACTTATGTGTTATGTGTGACATTATCTATCTTGTTTCTTCCTGACTAAATCAAACAAGAGTGAAAGTAGAATCCATTGAAATTGCAATGCTCTACTTGAGGTTTGCTTTAGTTTCTTGATGTTTTCAATTGTTTGGAGAGGATCCATGGATCCTCTTGCCCTCTTCAACTCCTCACCTGTCTAATCTCTCCATCTCATTCAATTTAAAGTGCTAAATCAGTTGCCTACCTTGCCCCATTGAGATCTCTACAAAACTGAGCTTCATTCCCTGCACCCAAAATCTGCTTTTCCTTTTGAGCCAGCAAAAACATCATTTTATTCAATCAAACTCTTTGCACTTATACCTAGCCTAAGATCAGTAGTTATATTAATCATCTCAAGCCTTTAGAGATTATATTTTGCTGAGATTGACCAGGAGAGACCCCTCTCCCGACCTGGTAGGGCTACCAGGTTAAGCATGGTTTGATGTTGACCCTGGATCCTACCTTTCTTAGCCTGAGGTAGATTTAGGCACTAACACCCACAAAGCCTTCACCGTAGCTTCCCCTGATACATTCAACAATACTGAATATGAGACACACAATCGTATTGTGCTCTTTGCCTGCTGATCCAACTTCTTCCATTCTTCATCGGACACTCTTGTCGGTTTAGTACCCCTATCTACCGCGATCCATTAATCTTTATCCACCAACATATCCTCCATCTTGAGTTTCCACAACTCAAAACCCTGATCATTAAATTTCTCGATCTCTATCTTTCCACTTCTCGCCATTTCCTTTCACCACCAGAATCAATCTCGTAGATCTCCCACTGAACAGGCTCTACCACAGGCCCAAGAGAAACCCCTCAGCAACAAAGGTGTTCCCTTGAAGCCAAAATAGCTCTGATACCAAATGTAGGTTTTAACCCCATACAGAAATTAGCTGCATATGAATTCTAAAACACAGAAAATAAACAATGCGAGAGCATAACACATAAAACACATATACACAGATATTTTCCCCTAGATCCCAAAATCAGGACTACCAGCTTGATTTTTCATTATATTCCTTTCAATGTTACAATACATATTTATACATGTCAAAGCATCCAATACCATGGACCAAAAACCATCATGTCCAAAACCATGGACTGAAAACCATGTGAAAAAACCATGCATAAAACCATAGGTAGGTATGCCCAACCTAATATAGGGTCCAAAAAAAATGTCCCTGGGGCGCTGCTCCGGACCCCGTAGAGGGGGGCTACCCACCCCCCCTGTGACCCCCCCGCTGCGTAATCAACATAATGAAGGGGGGGCTTCGCCCCCCCTCTAATCCCCCAATTAACTATGTAGGCTAGTCATGGAAAGAATATAACACAACCCAACAAAATAATGGTATGGTAATTCAAGACCAGTTGGCTTCCTATGATCAGTTTTGATTATACTTCTAGGACCATTTATTGTAGATGTATTGGAAAAGGTATCAAAAGTTTTGCGTTAGGTCATTTTTTAGTTTAGATATTGTTAAAATTGGCAGCTAGGGCCAAATTCCATGTGGGTGTTCTTATTTATGGCAGCTAATATTTTTCTTGGATTACTCTTATCGAGAGGTGTAGAATTGATCTAAATATCATCCGATTCCAACATGTATTCATGGAGATATGAATTTGTTTATGTTATTTAACAATTTGTCAAGGTCGACCAACAACCAAATTACCCCAACTTGTCCTCAACGTTTTATTAGAAATACAAGAGGTATTCAAGTCATTTTGTACATGCACTTCTCCTAAGATCTCTCTCCACTCATTTGGGTTTGGTGGCTAGAGAGATCAACAGGGAGAAGCCCTAGATGCAATGAAGAAAGGGTCTTCTAAGAGAGCCCTAAATGTAGAACTAAAGAGCCCTAGCTACAGCCTTATGGGGAGATATTTTTGCAGGTAAGAGGCGATCTATACACTGTCAAGAGGGAGTTATATTCGCAGCTCAAGGAGGAAGTCTAGTCATTGTTCTAAAAGGATATCTGACCATGCACTAAACACAGTCACAAAGTATGTATAACTGATATCTTTTAGGTGCCCTAATGTCCTAAACACAGGCCTTATTCCACAGCAACAAGAGGCCTAATCATTAGCCCTAATTTGTTGTTAAGAGGGACCCATACATAGACTTGTGAAGCTCCTATTTGTTTTCCTAAAAAGACCTTATATGCAACTCTCTTAGCCACAGTTGGAGAGGCCCTAACCATAGGATATGAAGGCCTAAAGCTGCAGTTATAGGAGCCCTTATCACAACTTGTAAGGGACCCTTAGACGTAGCCAAAAAGTGAACCTAGCTGCAAAAAAAAGGAGTATCTCATCAGCGTGGAGGGTCACATTGTTGTAGGTGATAGCATGGTATAATGCAAGGTTGTTTGAGAATGTTAGTGTTGTTCTTGAGCTCAATTTGAAGTGAAAAAGTATCCGCGAAAAGGAGGAGCTACAGTCCACTGCCAGTCTTGGTTGCAGGCCATAGCCAGTAGTTGGAGGCCTTTTAGTAGCTGCATTTAGAAGGTAAGCATCCCTATTAGGTAGCATATCGTTGGAGGATTGTATGAAGTCTAGCCATAGTAAATAGATGAACTGTGGGGTGTGTTTAGGTTGTTGCAGCACTCAGAGCTTGTTCCCTAACCAGTGACCAGGTCTGCCATGAAATGCACCAGGCCTTACAATATATGAAAGGTTGTAGATTAGCAACCTTGTCATGATTAGTGAAGCAGGGAAGGAACTGAATATCTTCAATACTTGATATCAAAATTACAACCTCATTGTGTCATTTCCATGGAGAAGATCTTTGATCTCTTATTTGGCAAGTCAAGTATTGACTTCAAATCATTGTACTCTATCTCTTTCTCTCTGATAAATTATTGAAGAATATAGGAAGAGTTTATCAAGTGTTTCCCCACATTGGTTTGTCCCTAGCTGGTGCCACATCTTGTGTCCTCTTGTCCTGGCTTGTCTTCTGTTGTTTATGTTTATGTTCTATCTGCACTTTACTATCATGCTGATGTGATTGCTAATCTAAATATTGCCATTGGGCTAATATGAAAAATTGAAGTAAATTGCTCTAAGAATAGAACATACCAAAATTTTACAGATATCAAGCCCAATTAACAATGTACTTTTCAGCATATAACAACATGAGTTTCCATAATTACTATACAAAATTTAAGTGGATTGATACTCACTACCTTGAGATCTTATTGTCAACATTAAAGGACAAAGTATAAATGTGTACTAGACAAAGTGATAATAT
Source organism: Pinus tabuliformis (assembly GCA_031772625.1). Classification (NCBI taxonomy): domain Eukaryota; kingdom Viridiplantae; phylum Streptophyta; class Pinopsida; order Pinales; family Pinaceae; genus Pinus; species Pinus tabuliformis. Next base: position 786,005,160 of record CM062812.1, on the reverse strand, counting down.
AATATGAAGCTTCCCATAAGTGTTGTTAACTATCATTGGAATTATCTTATCATTGATTTGATTTTCACTTTGGAAACTTACGAACCTTATCTCAATGCGCATTTTGAGTCCTCCAGATTTAAGTACTTGATTGACTACCATGCCCGGAATCACTTGGATAGTTCACCAAATAACAGGGCTCAAGATTTGTGGTATTGTATGTAATTCCTAGTTTGCATGGAAGCAGATGGATTTTGTAGTTATGGGTAATGTTGTACATTATGCACAGTTGTCTACCCATATGCTAAATGTACTTCCTAAAGCTGAATGGTTTACACATTATGGGCAACAACATACAAATCTATGGGACAATATTATTGCTCACAGGGAATGAAAATTGAATGTTCCCTTTAGGCTGGATCACTAGATGTCAAATATTGATTTGACATATCAAAATGACCTCATGTAATCAGTTGCATGGTCTTACCAAAATGACCTCATGTAAGCACCTGCATGATCAATAATGACTTACACAATTTATTACTCAATCTGGTGTCATGATGCTTGTTGCATGACTTGTGTGATTTATTATTCAAGCTAGTGTCATGGTGCATGTTGCATGACTTGCATGGGTTTTGTTGAAAGAAATGAAAGGCCCTTGCCTCATGCAATAAATTTATCCCATGGTGTTTCCTATACCTATGTCCTAGTACCCTTTTTCATAGGTCCTAACCTATGGTTTTGCTAAAATTACTACACAAATGTTGGTTTCTGATATACGTAAATATATTATAGGGGAGCTTACCTCGATAGTTATTGGAAATCTGTTTGGAACAATTGGAAACAACAATATTCAATAATCTATAACAAAATTATCCTATTTAGACTAGACTTGTCACTTGTTTGCATTCTAAAAATGTACTGAAGATTAAAATACACAATCTTGAATAGATATTGAACTCATGAAAATGTGTACCATTGTTCTAATACAAATCTTGGGGTAAATCATGTTGAAAGACCTATGGTAAATATACATGCATACAAGCATCTTAGTTTAGACTGTAAAAAGTCTTGTTGACTACTCAATGATAGGTTATAAATATTATTTATGTCCAATTAAGGAAGCAACCATTAATATTAAGAATAAATACAGTGAAGACAAATCTAATCATGTAGGTTTATACTCTATTTTAATTGATTATATCTTTGTTTTATTGTATATTTTTATCACTTTAATCCTTGTGATTTCATGTTGCTGAAAGTATTAAAGAGAATGTATAGTGTGGAGTGTATGAATACAGGTAGAAGGAATCAACATAGATACTGCTAGAAATGAAGGGGTGGAGAGGGAACACACAGTAGTTTCCAATTTCTTATGGATAATGGATTGTGTTACATCTTTTGTAGCCAATAGAGCACATTTGCAATGCCACAACTTCCACAAAGTCTTGTCATATAGAGTAATAGCTGCATAAATAAATTCGGACTTCGAACATATTTGACCCCTAAAGAGCTTCCAAATTTCTAGAAATGGTTGGAGTTGTATTCAAGGCAGATCTTTGAGCTTCCATGGGATGACTGTGCTTGTGGATGTCTGTCTCTGAGTATTAGTCACATATAATCACTATGTAATGGCCTATGTATCTGGCATCTCTCATCAAATTGTGTGTGATTTTAAGGTTGTGATGAATAACTTAAGTTGACAGAGATGTTCTCCATGTTCAACATTTCACTTGTAAGTGATAGATGGATCAACTCTTGTATCAATTGTGCACACAAAATTTCTCTAAAGTAATAAGCAATTTGGTAGAAATTAGCAACATAGCTTATTAGCAATTAGCAATAAATTGACAATATTAAAAACTTGAAGAAACTTAAAAAAAGGAATGGATCAATCAATAAATCATCAAAAGATATTTTGAGGATCTTAGCAAAGAAAAACAAGTCAATTGAACAGTCCTTGGGAGAGCACCAGGTAGAGTGCCTAGAAGTTCAATCAGCACTTGCACAGAATAGAAGATATGCATTGGGTGTTATCTTGTCTTTGGGTAACCAAAGATCTGATGAAGGGAAGAAAAAGAAAATAAATCAAAGACTAATTGATAACGAGCCTAAAGAATTAGTATGTTCAGAAAACCCCGAAGAGCATACGGAGATTCCAAAAATATTTCAAAGAAAATTCAAGGACTCAGAGAAAAGTGAGATAGATTAAATTCTTCTATCTCGAACAGAAGAATATCAGGATGTTGATGAATTGGTGATCCAAAATTGGTTCAATCATTCACAATGATGCTCAAATGAATTTATATTTGCAGTCAGGTGAATATAAGTTTCTACATAATAGAGCAAAGACTAACTTGGAAGAGGATGCATAAATAGTTGTTGGGGTAGTTTCAAATAGATTAGTTGGCAATTAACAATATGGTTTACATGAGCAAACAGACAAGGAGAAGTCATTGAAGAAAATGGGGAAGAAGATGTCAAAAGCAAATGATGTTGTCCTTACCGAAGGGAAAGAATTGAATGGGTTGCATATTAACCCTTGGTTCATGCTAGGAATTGGTTGGAGAAAAGCCATTGAAGAGAGGTGCTAAGAAGGTAGAGGATGCCAAAATCCTTGATAGGATGGAAAATTCTAATGGAATTAAAGCTAGTGCCTAGCCCCTTATGTGCTTGGATGGAGATGAATGCAAGCCTGGAAATAGAATAACAAGGAAAGTAAAAGATTATGCTGAAATCCTTGGTAGGGTGTCAGAACTAAATGCTTTTCACAATAGTGATAAACCCAACTGCCAACAGATAGATGAAAATAAGCATGGGAAAAAACAAGTGAAGGAGTATAATATTGTATCCTTAGGAACCTTTTCTTCCAAACAATCTATTATAGCTGATAAAATAACCACAGACACAAAACCCTCAAAGAAGCTCCCCCCTATGGCTATACCATTGGTTTCTTCCAGGTTTTCATTCTCTCTTATACATTTTCTCTCTGTTGTTAGAATAGCTATGCTTTTCCCCTCTATAGAAGATATTTCAGAGGTGGTCAATCATTTTGGAAAAAGTGATGGGGAGAGAGAGAGCTTAAACTAGGAGGGTCAGTTCATATTTTCTTCTGATGGGAAGGTTGAGGATCAAAATTGTGTGTTCTTAAATTGTTACCTTGATGGCCATCCTGACATGTGTAAAACAAGTATAGATCCCAGTTATCTAAAACGTGAATTATATCAGCAATGCTAGGAATTCTTTGAAGCCATTTTCAAACCTAGGTTTCTTGCATACCCTTTCAAAGAGTACTCAAAATGTAAATGTGGCTCTTTGAAAAATTCCATCATGACTAGAGGCCTTGCAATACTTGGAAGAGGATGCTATATAATATTACACAGCTAAGACTTGTTTCCCTAGAAAATTTTGGTCCTTCAGTGAGTAAGGTAGGTGGGTATTGAGTTCTGTTATAATGGCTACACCTATCAAGATTCTTCTTATATACCTATGTTATATCTATGTGTCCCTTTCTGCCATGCTGCGAGCGAGAGTTTGTCCACTACAACAATTCTTTAGTTTTTCATATGCTTATTTGCGTGTATTGACAGCTTGGTCTCAGTCGTAGCGAGACTTGCTATTCTGAAGTTCATTCAATGTTTAAATCTCTTTTATATTTATATTTGCATTTGATTCACATATTAAATCTTATGAATGTTGAACAAGTAATAGTTACATTCTTTCTACATTTATTCAAATTTTCACATTATAAAATGCCTATTACATTGCCCATAGAATTCCAATTCAATTCTGTGTGCTATAGGTTTTGCTCTACTATACTATGTTTGTATTCAATTTACCTACCACAGATTAGTTGGGTTCAATGCAATTATTGGAAGAGAGGGGCTTCCACAGATATCAAGAGTTGTAAAGGCGTGTCAAGCTTTTATAATGTAATCTAGTCACTATAAACTAATGAGAAATTTGAGAATATTACTTGTCATGGCATAAATTTGACGATACTTGTTGGCATGGCACTGATTCTAAAAATGGTTTGAGATAAAAACATCTTCAGTAACAACAAGGTGAATTAATCATTTTTGATATTTTGTAAATAATTGGCCTATCATACTCTCATGACCATAACATCTCTCTATAGTGAGCATTAACTTCTATTTGGATGAGTAGGGCAAGTTCATGAATTGTAGAGTGATATAAGTGACGGGATTTTATGAAAATTGTAATGACCTATGTTACCATGCTAGAGCCTTGCTAATCACCTTTCTCAATTGAAAGAATGATCTCCCCAAAGGTCAGACAAATGGAATCATTTCAATACAAATGACAAATAGAACAATATTGTGTGCAAGGGAAGAAGCCCTTGAATGTTCCAGCCAATGGTGAAAGAAAACAATAGGATGGATGGCACTGGGATGCACGTTGGATCTTACATTGAGAAGGAATATTTAATAGCAAAAACAAAAGTATCATATGCATCGAATTTGGATGGCCCCTTATTCCAGGTCTCCCACATGATAGATTCTAAGCAATGTCTTCCCTTTTCCTCCTACATGCATTTTCAGTTATTGGGGTCTGTTTGTAGGTCATGCAGGAAATTCATTCATAGTAGACTTCTTTATAGTAATAAAACATGTTGTACAGTAGAGGAATTACTTTATGTTACAATTGTAGATTTAAATGGTTTGGCCATGAGATGGATATATCCTTGTTAGTATGTTTGGTTGAGAATTTTGTAGAGAGAGTGGACAAGGAAGGATGACCATAGATTTGAAGCCAAGGAGATGAATACCATTTCGTATAACCCACATTAAATAAAATTCTATCCATTCACTTTGACTTAAAAGCTAGACCATTAGATTCCTATTTGATGATTTAGTATAGAAGGTACATCACAAATTGGTATAAGAGCCATTAGTTATAGCACTGGCGATGTACAGGCTCAAAGACATAAATAATAAGATGAAAATGTTCAAAAGCTTAGTTCTGGGATGGTAATACAACATTAGGACTTTCTCAGCTATGGCTATTTCCTACATATGGGTGTGATGTCATTGTGAAGTTCTCAACAAAGATGAATCTTGTGTATTGAATAGAAATTTCTAGGATATGCACCAAATGAGGAAGATAGGAAAGATATCTGGAGGGTATTTAAGAAATGTTAATATAAATATATTTTATAGATTCCCCAAGTGTGTGCTATGCATATAATACATATGGCAAAGATGTCCTTAAGCTCTTGTGTGAAATTCAACAAGTAACATGGGGTTCAACCTTTTTTTCCACTTTTTTCATTGTATATGGTTACCAATATCTCTAGAATGAAGCAAGTCCATATCCAACTTTGGGAGTCAGATTGGAATCTAAAATGATTGTGGAGAAGAACCTTGTTGATATGTATGATTACAAGTGGAACATGGAGATGGTGTTGTCCTATGACAGCCTTTGATTGTAGTGGCAAGAACCTATAATTAAGATGACTACTTAGGTTACATATATTGCTTACTTTACATTCTAGGCTTACAAATATGTATGCAAAACTTGTCTAAAAACCTTTTCTATATTTTGTAAGCTTGGGATTGCATAGGTCAATTGTGTGGGCTCTTTCTATAGTTCAAATTGATCTCTAATTTTCACTTGTAATATGTTTCAGTTTGCATAAAAAAGAGGTGGTCTGTGAAGTATCAATTATGCTACATTGAATTCAAAATCATAGCACATGATTAACACGGAGCCAATCCTAATTTCTATTGCTATCTTTCCACAATTGGACACAATGGGTCGTGTAGAAGCTGTATTCCAAGTTTGGATAAAAATGAAGTTGCACACAAGTTCTTCCACAAATGTTTGTAATAGAGATAGTGTTATGGAGCACCATGATTGTTGCATATGTACAAAATGGTCTCCATCATGAAGCTTTGAATCTCTTTCATCATTTATAAGTTATAGGATTGAAGCCCAACTCTGTGACCTTTGCAAGCATTCTCCTTAAATATGTCGATCTATTAGTCCCACAAGAAGGTCAAGAAGTCCATGTCTATATAATAAAGAATAGATTGAAGGGGCATTATTTTGTGGGGAATGCACTAATATATATATACACCAGTTGTGGAATTGTCGATATTGCTCACACTGATTTTGAGGGCATGTCTCAAAAAGGCATAGTCTCATGGAATTTACTGATGATAGGTTATGCACAAAGTAAGAAGTGTAGTGAGGCCAAAAATTCTTCTGTCAGAAGGGTATTGGATGTGGTCAAATCTGATGAGGTCACATTTTCCATCCTTTTATTGACGTGTGTTCACATAGCTGCTCTGTAGCATGGCATAAAGACCCACAATTAAAACTAAATTTTATGTTTAGTTAATTTCAACATAGATTTCCAATGTAAATTTGATGAGAAAAGGAAATTTCCATTGGAACATTTTACCTTCTCAGTGCTTTTTGGTTTTATATTCCATGATGGAATCGTTTTGAGGATGACGGGACATCTTCTACAAAGAGATGGAAAAGGCAAAAGAAGGACAATGTCGAGAATTTGAACCTTGTGCCTTCTAATGATGGTACTTATCATGGCATGGATGATTAGGATGGTCATGGCTTAGGCCTTGGGTTTGATTTTTGCTTTCCTTATTATAATGGAAACTCATCATCTATATAGTCTAGTGGTAAGGCAGAACTTGTGTACAATAAGAATGGTTCTTTGACTAGTCCTCGTGTTCTCATAAGTGGTTTCAATGGGTCAAATATGGATGATGGTATGGTACCATTTATAGATATCCCTCCATCTATACATTATGTTCCTGGTAGTATTCATGAAAGTCATCCGATGAGGTGGGAGGTCCTTGGATTAAATCCATTGGGTCATGGGTCAAATCTTAAATCTCAAGAGCACATATCAAATAAGGACTTTGATAATGACACATTTAGTAGAGAGAGACCAACTGAACTCCTAACGGTCAGCTTGCTATGAGGATTCTAATGATTACTTCCATCCATGATGCTAAAGGAAAATAATTTGACAATCAAATCTAATGTTTTGGCATGGTCTCTCAATTTGACAAACAACATTCCTATGACTGTTCTTGAAGTATTCGAGTTGTTGCACCTATCTACATTGTTGGGGTGAAAGTCATTGGGAGCAAACACTGGTTTCGATGTATATTCTTGTTCTTTAGTAAAGACAAAAGGATGAGTTTTCTTTGTATAGAGGAGTTGTCTATAGGTATAACGAAAGAAGTTTAGCACAGAAGTATAAGTCTTAGATGTACCCATGCAACATAGTTTATTAGCAATTTAGTAGCAACTAGAATTCAAATTTCAAACTTGTCAACTTAGCTTCTTCATTTTTTCCTGTCCTTTCATTTTTGTATGGATTTTTTTGTCTTCTTTCTTTACATTTCCACAATTTAGGAGTTAAATGGTTTTCATATTCCCAGGAACTCAATACTTTTCATCCTCAATAGAAATGAAAAAACCTCTCAAAACAGATCCATAAGACATACCTTACTGTACTAAGGAAAAGTACAGATGTTTCTGCTAATGTCACTATTTTACAATGGCTTTGTTTCCTATTGATTGGATGTGTTTTGTAGACAAATTGAATATATTTACAACTTCTTGCCATCCATACTAGTTATTAGTCACAAAGTTTTTCCTGGAGTTTGTTGGTGAACTCGAGAGTATGTTTTAAAGGGATGAAATTAATGATTTTTATTACTACGAAATGATACCAACCTTTTTCCCCCAATCCCATTCAATTGGAAAAGTGCTTCCTAAGGAAAACAAATATAAAATGTACTCCAGAATAAGAAAAATAGAGGCTAGAATACAAAAAACAAACAGAAAATGAGGATAAAAACAATATGCTTACTGATCATCTCTATTTTTCCTTCTTGAGAAGTTGGAAATAACTCAACAAGGGTCCAAAAATTACACTTTCGAAAACACATTGCGAAAACATCCAGATGGTTTGCGCAAAAATTAGCAAGATGACTTCATGGGAATTTTGTTCCTAAACATGTCTATACCTAATCGTATTTGAATTCAACTCCTCATTGATATTTGAATCTTGCTATTATGGTTCTTACCAAACCAATGGCCAAAAGCTATGGTACCAATAATTTGAAGCCAACCAGAAAAAAGCCATAACATGGGAGTAGAGCTAATAAGTGGAATGACCCCATGCCACATGGACACAACATTATGGAGCCTAATAAAAAAACTAAGATCATAGGTGCTTGACAAGCATTGAGTTACAATAAATCCCTAAGTTTCATTTGATCCAAATCAAAAATGCACTATTATGTAAAATTGCGGATAATTCCAAGGTAAGATTACATGGACTGTCTTAGCCAATAAAGCCCACAAACAGTGAAAATTGAAGCATGTGTCAATGACCTAAACCTAAATTGCCGAATTCACTGAGGTAGTGACACAGACATGTACCAAATATAAATTTCCATGTAATGTGACATAGTCTTGGTGTATATCACGTTGTGTGTGTAAAAGAAAGAATAAACGGTCTTTACTTACCTATCAGCCTCATCCAAAATTATTATCTTCTGCCGCCCTGGAGGGAGTGTTACCTTCTTCTGTGCAAAAATTTTGATCTTGTTTCTCACAACATCGATACCGCTACAAAAGATAACGAGAGACCAACCAAAACCTTAATAAATTGTATAAATTAAAGGGAAAAAATACAAAATTTCATCGACCATGAAATTTTTTACCAAGTACCTGTCATCAAACATTCAATCAAACCACTCAAAATGCATATGAATACTGATCCATTAACTCAATGAACTTCTTCCCAAACTCTGGTAGGGAAGGTGTGGTTTTCGGTACCTGGATCCCTTCCTCTCTTCTGTTGACCGTCTTCGTCCTGCACACCAAGAAGGTACTATGTATCGAGATGGCGATGGTTGAATGTGGGGGGGTGAGCCCCGTTGTTGTGACCCGTATCCGTGCCATGCTGGATTGATCGAGGGGTTTATTTCAGATCTTTATTTCTACATTGCAGGATTCGACCACATTTATTGGGTGTCCCATTAGTCGACCTTCTTCAGCTTGAGGCCGACTTGCTGAATGTGGATCTGAGTTTCCTCGCAATTGAGCAGAGCCTCCTCTAGTCATTGACAACCAATTTTGAGCTCGGTGAGAGGGATACACGCATGTATTTTTATTTATTCAAATGATTTTTCAAAGAATTTGGAATATTACACATTTTATTATTTAATCTAAATAATTTTTTTACTTGGAAAAATAAATGGCCACATAAAATAAAATAATGATGCCACATAGAACAAAACAATAATGCACCCTTTTGATATGATATGAATTATTTTTAATATTTTTTTTTAAAAAGAATTATTTGAGCTATTGTTGTATTAAGATTTTTGTTGTTTCTTTCATTATTATATTTTAATCCACTTTAAACACGCTTAAAATATGCTTTCACTTTCATTTGTGGAGGCTATCTACTTGCATATTCAAAGAGTTTTGATGTAGATTTTTCCTTAAAAAACCACTATTGTGATTGTGATGGTGATAAATTACTCTATAAAGAGTGTTAAGGGTTATTTAGAATAAATGGGAAATTAATTCTAAATATCAAAGACTAATCTTTGAGAAAATGGATATACATTCCATAATTATCACATAAACAAAGGGTTAATCTTGCATTTAGTGCTTTATCTCCATGGAGGTTCCCTAAACAAAGGGTCCATGATAATTACAGTTCTTATCTCCATGGAGGTGCTTTATCTCTTAGTGTCCATGATAATTACAGTTCTCAGGTCTTACTCTTAGTCACTATCTTAGGTTGATTTTATTTATTAAGTTTGAAAGTCGATGAATATAAAGACAAGAGAATTTGATAGGTTAAGTTTGTGAATATGAAAGAGTAAAAGATATGTGTGTGTACTTGCAAGGTTGCATTAGCTGAAATGCCATTTTTCACTATTTTCATCATTATTATCCTGTCAAGTGAAGAAAGAAAATCCATACTTGATAATGATAAGGACTATATGTCCAAATATAGGCAAAATGTTCAAGAAGAATCATATTTATGGTCACGGGCTGAGGAACGTGAATTAGTGGATGCCTCTTACAGTGGAACTTTACCAAAAAATGTTGGTGTGGTGGGGACCTCAAAGTCATCAATGCCACAGCCAAATCTAAAACGTTTAACATGCAATTCTATGGAAACACATCCTATATTGGTGGATTCAAAGTGGACTCGTGAGGATGGTGGAACCCATATAGATCAAAAAATAAAAAAGAGTTTTTTTAATGAAAACATATGCATTTATATTAGGTCACACAACCAAAAAAATATGAAAATGAACTGTGCACATGATGAAGGTAACTTTGTTAAAAATAATTGAGGAGAAACCCTCATAAGGTGGGCACTTCAATTTGTATGTCAAATTGTTCGCTAACGTAGTGGAGGTGATTGTGATCCAAAGATCGACCTCATTAAAAATTGGTTAGCATGTGTGGAGAAGATACAATTTATCTCAAATTGATGTTTACAGTATCAATCATGTGATTTGCACCACGTGCACCGCGTTCATCAACTAGTTTTCCTGCACCAAGTTCATCAACTAGTTTTCAAAAGTGAAATGAATCCTCACGCAAATGAATTAAAAGCGAGTAAAAAGGGAGTAAAGGACAGTTATTGTTATACCATGAGTTGGGAGTGTATAATCAGTGGAAACATTTCCCTATTTTCACATTTCATTGCAATTCCCCAAACAGAGTCTTTATTTCTTAATTCTTTCAACATCACTTATTTCATATCATATGTAACTCATGGTGTCTTTAAAATAGGCTACCTGGGATATCAATACAAGAAGCTTTAACTATTAAAAGGAGTGTAATGGATGGCTATGACAAATGACATTTACATTAGTAGGTGGTCTGAAAGGCTATGTGAGAAAGAAAATGGTAAGAGAGAGAATATGGCCTCTAGCAAAGATGAAGGCATCTAGTGTGAAGGCTGTCGAGAAGATATGAATCAAGAATATGGTGTCAAAATTGGATATGGAAGGGAATATAAATCAAATGCATATGGACCCACAAGCCAACCCAACGACCATACTCCTTCACTTGGTGACAATTTAATGAGATCTATGTGATATGGAAGATGGAGAGATTGATCAGGTAACAACATCAATCAATATGCATATTGAAACAAAGGTCTCTTCTTGTTTCACTAATAACACTTTCCAGCTTTCAAACCTAAAAAGTTCATGCCCTTGATCCGTGACTTCTAATCTTTGCGATCTGGGTGATAATATTATGACTAATTGGATCCATATGAATGGATCTAATTCCATGATGAATCAATACCCTAAGAAACAAATGGCCCCTGGTTTTAGAGAAATCAGACGGGATGATTTTTGCATTAGATTTCCTGACCACATGTATTTGGATGTAAGAAAACAATGAATAGAGAAAGGGCTTTCTCTTTTATTTTCACCTAGGTGCATATATTTGATCAGCTCAACATGTATTATCACATTAATAAAGAAACATCGACAGTTGGTGGCATAAGAATCCAATGGAAAATGTATTGTGGAGGAACGTTGTTGACAAAGATCTTTGGGATATAAAAGATGGAGAGATCTATCAAGTAACAACCTCAATCAGTAGGCATATTGAAACATAGGACTCCTCTTGTTTCACCAATGACACTTTCCAGCTTTCAAACCTATAAAATCCATGCCATTGATATGTGAGTTCTAATATCTATGGTGAGGGTGATAACATTATGATTAATTTGATGCATATGAAAGAATCTAATTCCATGATGAATCACTTCCCTGAGAAACCAATGGCCCCTATTTTTAGAACAATTAGAGGGGATGATGTTTTCTTTAGTTTTCTTGACCACATGTGCCTAAATGGAGAAAAAACAACAATGATAGAAAGGGATTTCTCTTGTATTTTCACCTAGGTGCATATATTTGATTAGGTCATCATGTAGTATCATATTAATAAAGAAACATTGATTGGTGAGTGACATAAGCATCTAATGGAAAATGTTGTGTAGGTAAACACAACCACCCATTCTGGTGGCCCTAATGTTATGATTAGTCATGTAGAGGTGAAAATGAGGTGTTAGCTATATATAAATCAAATACAAGTGGATTTATACACCAAGACAAAAATGATGTTGACAATTTAGATATTGGACAGAAACACTCATTCAAACATGTAATTGATGACATTGTTTTCACATACCAATATTTCCTTAGGGAAACAGTTCAGATATGTGAAGATAGGTTTATATGGAATAGAGTTCATAAAATTTGAGCAAGAATGTTGAAATAATAAATGGTCTCCTCTTTTCCAGATCTTCACGGAAACCTATGAAAAACCTTGAGGATACCTATGGCACTATGATATATCCTTGGTTTCAATTTTAGTCTTCAACACACTTCTTTTCTGAGTTTTTCACAACAATATATATACTTATATGACAACATAGTTTCATATCTACTTGGGATAAATTATTAGTATACTAGATCAGTCCTCAAGATAGAGTTGGAAGCAAAATAGGGAAATAATTTGTGGTTTGATTAACATAGCCAAATGCAAGGGTGGATCAAAAAATCCTGTATCATTTCATGTCAACATTTGACATAATAGAATATGTTTTTGATTGATAGATACACAAGCTTATTCACAACAAAGTAGTGACAAAAATTCCAACTTGCAACCATCCATATTTTGACATCTCACTATTTCACTTGCTGATGGAGCACATACAAAAGGGATAGTGGATTGATGAAGTATTGAAGTGGCTGAAATGGCTACCTTACTTCACCTAGCATCTTAATAGAGCACCAATAGTGGTTTTCTCAATCTATTGGTGTTGTCTTACTAGTTTGGCAGAAAAAAACTAGGAATTAGAAAGGATTTTATCCATTTGCATTTGGAAGTTAGATCGAAAGGTCACCTTGCCTCAAATTTTGGGCCTACTAGATCTTTAGAAAGCAAATTTAATAATTTTATAGGGTAGTCATCTAGTGATTCAGAGGCCCTAACCCTTGCTCCAATTGTGCACTGTTCAGGTCCTTTAGTTTTAGCTATCACAGGGCTCGAGGCCATTTGTGAGGGGATCCAAAATACTTCTTGGGGTTGTCTAGCTTTGAGTTTGGTTTCCCTTTCATCCTAGAGATTGGAGAAAGACACATAATGTATTATGACTTTCTTAGGGTTTTCAGAAGTTTCAGAAGTTACGACTTTCTCTGGTTTATTTTTTTTCTTGTCCTTCATATCAAGTTCCATTGGCCTTGCCCTCCTTGGACAAAATGGTGAAGGAGAGTGTTACCCCGATGATGAAGGAAGGTCAAACTGATGTTGAGAATATATGAATCCATTTGCAGTGTTAACATTTAGAGAATAAAGGGTATTTAGAATTTTAACACTGTAGATGGATTCAAAGAACCCTTTGTCTCTAAATTTTAACACTACAGGTGGATTTATAGACCTCTGTAGTGAAATGAAACACTTCAGTATCAAAATTGAATTTTTCCATTTCTCAAGTGACACAATTAAAATCTACTAACATAAATGACTAATTCACATACTTCGTGTACTTATTATTTGGTCATATTTTTATTTTTGGACTATAGTAGTCATTTACATTAATCATTATTAATTTTGTCACTTATTATTTAGTCATATATTTTAGTACTAGACTAGTCATTTTAGTTTAGTCACTTATTATCTAGTCATATATTTTATCCCTAAACTAAATTCGTCGTTTAAGTTAGTCATTTTTAGTTCGGTCACTTAAAATTGCTCAAATTTAGCAGTAATTCACTTGAAATAATTGCAGTGACTAACTTTTTAGTCACCTAGTCACTAATTTCATCATTTTCTACTAGTGTTGGTTGCTCAATTTTTGAATTTTTCTCACTCTGTTGGGATCTATCTTAATTTGGTCCTTTGATACTATGTGTCCCAACAAATTTCCTTCTCTCATGGAAAAATGGGACTTCTTTGAATTCAGAGAAACTCCAAATTTCCTACACTTGCTAAAAACTATCCTTAGATGCTTCAAGTGGCTAGATTCAAATATTGAGAGAACAAGAATGTTCTTGTCATCTAGATAAATTACCACAAACTTATCTATTTCGTCAGCAAAGGTGATGTCCATTGCATGCTGAAAAGTAGCTCCTTCGTTCATGAGTCCAAATGGCATCTTAAAATATATGAATGTACCCCACGGTGTGGTGAAGGCAATCTTCTCTTGATCTTATGGGTCAACCAGGATCTGATTGTATCCTTAAAGCTTATCCAACATGAAAATCCTTTCTGCACCAACCACCTTCTGAAGAATGTGATCCATTTTTTGCAAAGGATAATTATTCTTTAGGGAGACTTTATTTAAATTTCTAAAATCCACACACAGACGAATTTCCCCACTTTTCTTCCTTACTAGCACCAAGTTTGCTACCCAATTGGAAAATCTGAGTGGACTGGTAATTTTTTCAGCCTACAGCCCCTTTACTTCTTTCTCAATCTGTGGCAATAGCTTCAGATTGATCCTTATTAACTTTTTTTAAATGGTTTTTCATCCTCCTTAAGTGGTATAGTATGTTGGATGATGGATTGATCATAAATCTTCAAATCTTCATACCTCCAAGCGAATATATCAGCAAATTCCTTCAATAATTCTGCATATTGTGTTTTCTGCTCTTTTTTCAAAGTGTTGGAAACTTTGACTACTTTTGGGTCACTTTCGGTCCCCAAATTATAATCCTCCATCTCACCATCACTCAGCATAATTATTGGCTTTACTGCTACATCATTAGAATCAAACAATATTTCTAAAGGTACCAAGCCTCTAGGAATCAAATTATTACTTAGCTGAATAATTTCCTGTCCCACTACAACATTCAAAAAGACTGTTGTTTCATAATTTTTATTTGTAGTTTCATCTTCATGATTTTCTATTGGGGTATTGAGAAATTCATCTGTTCTTCCCAGAAATATTTTGATCTATTTATTGTCTTCAAACACCTTCCATTGCTTTGTATTATCTAGAATTGAAGGCCTTTGTCTAATATTTATCTCATACTTTTTATTTGGACAGATCAGAATTCTGAATGCACTAGAAGTTGTTTCCAAGGAATTTTCAATTCCATTTTCCTCTCTTGATACCGATGAGATATCGTGCTCAAAAAATAATTTAGAAAATAAATCCCAAACATCGTTTCTATAGGCTCTCATTCTTAGATGTTTATTTTGATAGGTACCTTTGAATTGGTTCACAATCAGCTCTGAGTCCCCAAAAATGTGAATTTTTTGCACCTTTTGCTCTCTTAACATATTTAACCCAATGATGAGAGCTTCATACTCTGCTACATTATTTTTATAGTCAAAATGAAGCTTAAATGAATGTAATTGACTTATATATTGTGGTGGAATAGTCCACACTTCTGCCCCAGAACCTTTCTCTCACGTAGATCCATCAAAATGTAATTTCTAGACCTCATCTGAATATTTTTGAACCGGTTCTTGTTTAATATCAGTTTCTTTTGTTGTCGATGGTTTCCCCTCAAAACCATAATCATTGAAAAATATTTGTGATCTCGTATTTGTGTCTACTGCATAGATTGGGTGATTATCCGGCTAGATTCTACTGCTCACCATATAGGCCATTTGAACCTCTTGGTATAATCTTTTCATTTCACCAAACAATGATATAGAAGCATAACACATGTCCATCTGTAAATTTTCTCCCAATATTGGTACCCAATATCGGGATAACAACATGCCAAATCTAGTAGGGATGTATGTTACTACTATATCCATCAAGACACTTTTAGCAGGAATCTGAGCTAGGGTGACAACTAAATCCTTAATCATACCTACGAATTTTACCTTTTGGGAATTAAAGGAGAAAAAATCTTTGTAGGGCCTAGTAATTTAGAGTCCTAAATGGACCATGACTAGCTTAGGCATGAGGTTATGTGAAGCTCCGGAGTCTAACATGGTGTTGTGAAGAATCATATCATGCACATTTAGACTTACATAAAATGGGGGCACGTCATCATTTTCACTTGTGACGTGTGGGCCAAACACAAATTCGGGAGAATCATTATATAGGTTCAAAGAATCTTGTGAAATTATGTTGACTTGATCAATTTCTGAATATGTAATGATAGTAGAAATTATTTTCCTATATTTCTCATTTCTTAAAAGTTCAGCAAAAGGAATGGACACTTTCAACTTACTAATTTCAGATTCCATATTAAAAGCTTACTGTAATTTTTCTGCATCTTTAGTCTCCTTTCTTTCTTATTTCAGATTGTCCTTCTTTGGCTCATTTTATAGCCTAAATCTACCTTAGGCTGAGAAAGGAAGGTCTAGGGTAACATCAAACCACGCTTAACCTGGTAGCTAGCCCTACCGGGTTGGGAGAGGGCTCTCTCCTTGTCAATCTCAGGAAAATATGGTCAATAAAGCTTGAGATGACTGATATAAAGACTAATTCTAGGCTAGGTATATGCTCATAGGAGTTTAATTGATTTTTAATGTTGGTTTGCTAGCTCAAATGTGAAAGACAGATTTGGGTCCGAGGAATGGACACGGTCTTGCAGAGGTTTCTGTGGGGCGAGGTAGGCAAATGGTTTAGTACTTTGAAATAAGTGATATGGAGAGTCTTAAGACTGGTGAGGAGTTAGAGAGGGCATGCAAGTCTCAGGGATCCTCTTCAAACAGTTGAAAACATGGAAAATTAAACAAACCCTAGGTAGACAACTGCAACATCAATGATTTCTACCTTTATCCTTGATTCATTTAGTTCAACTGAAAAGAGAGAGATGATGGCATACATAAACACATGTAAACTTGAATTACAAAAGGAAAAACAATACCAAATCAACTTGCCACAAGAATCCCACAAAATGCTGCAAACCTTGGTCTATTCCTTTGCCAAACTGCAGAGATGAATGTACAATAATGCTCAAAGCATTCACAAGAGTCCAACATTTACAAATGACTGAAAAACTACTAGATATAGGCAACAAACAACTCATGCTAGGCTTTAGGGGTCGAATTCATGAGTTTAGGAGCTGTTTCAACAAGATCTAAACTAAGAACTGAAAAGTAGGCAGTGGAACAGCTTGCCTCTAAAACCTAGGAAACTGATTCATTCAGTTCAAAACTACCTTTCCATGATGTATCTACCTCCATGAGTGAATTTTCAACATTTTTACATCAAATTCCATCAAGTTACATCAATTTACATGAAAATTTTGATCGTGAGGGGGAGAAAATTCAAACTGAGAAAAACCTAGGCAAAAAACAGAGTTTTTTGGCAAAAATGACAATTTTCCATCCTATGCACCGCGCCACTATCCCTGTGCATAGTTCCTTTTTGCAGCTGATTTTGGAGACCTCCCCATGCACCAAATCTTCTCTAAGTGGGCTTGTTGGAAAGGTATATCTGTCTACTTTCTAGAATAGGTGGAATTTCTGAATTGGGTGTCCATTTTCCCCTCTGTTAGTGTCAGTCTTTCCAGCCTTCCTCCAGTGATCAAATATGCTCTTACAAAGTGGTCTTAGAGTGTCAAGGTCAAATTTTGTCATTTCAAAGAGTCTTCAAGCAAAATTTGGTCACTAGGCATTAGGTCTAGGGTTTGCTTTCACTACTTCTAAAGTTGTCCAAATGTCGGTCCATGTCATCATTCTGCTGAGTGTACCATCATTCAAAGGGTTTTCATTATCATGTCAGGTTCCATTGGGTCATTTTACTCCTTGTTCATGCTTCAGTTGTGCCTAGGCAAGGTTCATTTGCCTCTCCTAGGGTTTTGAAGGCAATTTCTCTTGGATGGTCAAATAATTAGCAAAACTTGTATCCAGATGTTCATACACCTTTCCCTATCATTAAAGTACCTTATCAAACACTTCCCATCACTGAGATCCCCCAAATTCCTCATTTTCGCACAAACCCTAGTTTCTTGCTACAACTTGGCAATTTTCTAGGTTTGGCCTGTGTTTTGCCCTTTTGGACCCCTTCCCCTCACTCAATCTCTGAGATTCCACTTTCCCCTACTTCCTAACATCCCTCCCTACTTCCAAAAATTTTCTCAAGAATTTAGAAGCCCCTCATCCCCTTCATTTCGCTTCATTTCCACAAAATTCCTTGTTTCACACATCGGGATAAGTTTCACTCAAAAGATGTTTCAGAGAAATAAAAGATGAATTTTGGAAAACTGAGAGAGGTTTTTGTTTACAACATGCCAAGGAAGAAAAACCTCCTTCACTTTTTACACAGGTATAATGGTTTTTGAGAAATGTCAAAAATAAAATCGCCTCGGGAGAATTGATGCACCTCTGACGTGACCTTGGGAAAATCACGTTTTATCCTAGCTTGGTTGGCCAAATGACTTTCTTGATGAGTCAAATGATAATTAGACACAAATTTCTTTCCAATTAGCTATCATGAGCTCAATTTGGAGTTGAGTGAGGCATTCAAAAGTTGACTGCAACAGCACTCTGCCTTGAGGCAGCCTCATTTGGCACATTTTGACCAGTCCTGGGAGATTTGATTCTTGACAAGGCAAATGAACTCAAAATTGAAAAATTCCACTTGTGTTGGAAATTAGACTCAGATACCTTTCCAAAGAGCTATCCTGCACCTAATTTTGATTCTTGGAAGTTCCCCAAAAGCAGGTGGAAAGGCGCACTACGCATCAGGGTTTTTTTTGGCACAATTTGTTTTTTGGCTCAACGCGTAGCGCGCCGCGCGCTACCCTTAAAATTGGGAGGTCCAAGTCACAAAAGGTTTGCATTTTTGGATTTTTCATGATGAAATACACCTTCTCAGCCACTTCCAAGGCATTTCATCAAGGTTTGGGTCCCCAAAAGGTCAAAAAACATGCAAAAAATGACCTCACTGCCCCTTTTTGGACACACAGGTAGCAGCCTTGGGAGAATGCACTTTTTGAGGGGAAAATGGACATCAAATTGGAAAATTCCACTTGGGTTGGAAAGTAGATATCCAGGGCTTTCCAACAAGCCAACCTAAGCTCAATTTGGATGCCGGGAAGTGCCCCAAAAGTAGGTGGAAAGGCGCGCTACGTGTAGGGCTCAGGCGCGCTACGCATCAGGATTTTTTACACATTTTTCACCTTCCAGCTCAAGAATTCAGCCAGTTTTGACCAGTTTTGACTTGTGATGGGATTTTTCACCCTCCTTGATGTAATTAATGGAACTTTATGTTGACTTGACACTTATTTACCTATTCTAGATGATTCATTCATAAAATAGCAAAAATTTAATGAATGAATTAGTTTCCTAGCTTATAGAGGCAAGTTGTTTTGACTACCTAGATTGTAGTGCTTTGTTTAGAATTGGTTGAAACAACTCCTAGGATGATGAGCTCGACCACTAGAGGCTAGGGAATGGGTTGGCATGGTCTATATTATTTATTTTCTAAATCATTTTCAGGGTTGGAGAGGTTGGACTCTTTGGGAAGAGGCTTTGAGACTTTATTGTACATTTTACTTCAGCATTTTGGCAAAGGGAAGACCAGGGATTTGTAGCACTATTTGGAATTCTTGTGGCTTTATGTCTTGATGGTGTGTTTCTTTCAGTACTTGTAAGTTTGTTATGTGTATCATTTTCCCTCTCTCATCTTCTGTAATTGAACAAATGAAGTGTTAAGGTAGAATCCATAAATTTGCTATGCTCTGCCTTTAAATTTGTTTAATTTTCCATGTTTTCTTCAGTTTAAGGAGAACCCTTGTGCTTGCTTGCTCTCCTTAGCTCCTCACCTCTCTGATCTATTCACCTCATCACTTTAAAAGCATCAAAACAATTGCCTACCTTGCTCCAATCAAACCTCTACAGAAACTGTGTCTCATCCCCGCACCCAAAATTGCCTTTCCCTTGAATTCAACAAAACTTCAAAAAACTAAATTCCATAATCCTTATACTTCATACCTAGCCTAAAATTAGTCATCAATTCAGTCATCTCGAGCCTCTTCGATTACCTTTTGCCGAGATTGACCGGAGAGAACCCTCTCCTGTCCTCGTAGGGCTAGCTACGAGGTTGAGCGTGGTTTGATGTGGCCTCGAGTTTTTCCTTCCTTAGCCTGAGGAAAATTCGAACGCTAACATAGTGGCGACCATACTGGGGAGAAAAGGTTTGCTAGTTGATGTCATTTGTTTTATAAGCTACAGACGGAGCCTGAAGTTATGCCAGGTTGCCTTCAAAACGCTTTTGCTTTGCATTAGCGGAAGTAGATAAACACTGCTTCAATCAATCTCCGGTCTAGTTTGTAAACGTGACATTTAACTTGTTAATTACCCCAGTACATGTATCAAGTTCAGATCTGATTGTTGATGGTGGACAACGATCAGACACTGGCAAGGCTGAAATCATTCACCTGGCGACTTCATTCACTGAAAAATTCATAAATCAATGCTTCATGGTAACTTCACTGCAGGGAGATCAGTGGCTGTGAGATTTTCAAGATGGACCGAATAACAAGAAGATATGCTCCCATGAGCCGAGATCACATTCCAGGTTTTCCAAATAAGATGCCCAAGGTAGATTGGTCAAGGAATCTGCCTACATTTAATGATGATGGTAGGAAGGACGCTGCTTTACATCTGGTTAGATTTCACATGCATATTCACAAGTTGGAGGTTGAGTTTCCTGAAGATTGCTTGATGAAGATATTCTTGGCCACTCTGGAAGGTAAAGCCCAATCTTGGTATGAAAGTTTGCCGCCTGCTTGTATTTACTATTTAAAGGATTTTCATGCTATGTTCATTGAAAGATATCAAGCATCTTATCCATCATTAAATTTAGTTCATGACTATTGCAAACATGCTTCAACTTTTATTGAAAGCCTTGAGAAATATTATGAAGATGATAATTTTATGGATGATGAGATCATGGAGGCTCTGTATGAGAATCCATTTCAGCGACATGAAGAGAACCTAGTGGATACCCATCAAGATGATCAGGAAATTTTGTAGCAGAATCAAGATCAGCAGGTTGAAGATGGCCATATGGCTGAAAATGATGAAAGAGAGGGTTCTATTTCAGATCTGCCCACAGAAGAAGACAGCGTGCAGGGTAGTCAAGATTCATGTGATGCAGTCAAGTCAACTATTTCATATCAACATTCAGATCATGATGAACAAGAATACCTTGTGTCGAATCCTATAAAGAAAAACTTGGCTTTTGAGATCATCTGGCATGAAGAAAACAGAGTTACAAATCTAAGTGCTCCCATCTCATCAGAACAGAGTCTTCATGAGGAGGTCATTCAGTCTGCTCATGAACAGCAAGGTGAGATCTTTGCTCAAGCAAGTGAAAAAGTTTCTTTGAGTGAATTTGTGGCAGACGATATAAATGATAATATTGTGCTTGATAATATTGAAGAATGTAATAAGGAACTTGATAATTTGGTTGTGATATCATATGAAGATGACCTACCATATTGTCAGACTACAGAAGATCATAGCATACAGGATTACCTTTCAGATTCTTCATATGTCTCATGTGTTGAAATGTTTTTACAAGAGGAGATCTGCTCATCTACCTGTTCAGAGTTTTTTGAAGCCCATGAGCATACTTTTACCGAAGCACATGATGAAGGCAGATCAAAATTTGAAACAAAGGACACCTTGATCTTTCAGCAGGAGGTGGCAATGGCAAATCTTCATGTTTTTCATGATCCTCTAGCAAGTTTGTTGCAGCCAGCAGTGAAAGTGTTTATTACAGTGTTTTGTTGCAGCCATGGTCAACTATGTTTTTGGATGCCCAGTGATAGGTTTGTACTGTTGACCAGAAGATTTGATAAGAAGAATTAGTCAAGAAGCCATCTTCTTGATTGGTTGCATTGGAATTTTGATATATTTTGAGGATATATTGTCTTGTAAGAAACATAGGTGGTTGTCATCATGATTTCAAATCTTGATGGACTGCTGCCCTTCAAAAGGCTTTGTAAAGTCTTGTTTTAAGTCAGTCATGAGTCATTTTTGTTTGGACTGTTGAGTGAGTTTTTTCAAGTTATTTCAATTTGCCATCGAGTCGGTTTGAGTCAAGCTTCAGTTAAGTTTCAGTCAGTTTTCAGTCAAGTTTTCATTCAATAAATGTGTCAAAGTCTGTGTTGGTTGTCGAAATGATGACTCCATAGCCCAATGGACGAAGGCACTGTCTGCTCACCCAAAGATCTGCCGTTCTTGGCACCTCCAAGGAGCTACCATCCCCATTGGAGCCAATATTAGTGTCAGTCTTTCCAGCCTTCCTCCAGTGATCAAATATGCTCTTACAAAGTGGTCTTAGAGTGTCAAGGTCAAATTTTGTCATTTCAAAGAGTCTTCAAGCAAAATTTGGTCACTAGGCATTAGGTCTAGGGTTTGCTTTCACTCCTTCTAAAGTTGTCCAAATGTCGGTCCATGTCATCATTCTGCTGAGTGTACCATCATTCAAAGGGTTTTCATTATCATGTCAGGTTCCATTGGGTCATTTTACTCCTTGTTCATGCTTCAGTTGCGCCTAGGCAAGGTTCATTTGCCTCTCCTAGGGTTTTGAAGGCAATTTCTCTTGGATGGTCAAATCATTAGCAAAACTTGTATCCAGATGTTCATACACCTTCCCCTATCATTAAATTACCTTATCAAACACTTCCCATCACTGAGATCCCCCAAATTCCTCATTTTCGCACAAACCCTAGTTTCTTGATACAACTTGGAAATTTTCTAGGTTTGGCCTGTGTTTTACCCTTTTGGACCCCTTCCCCTCACTCAATCTCTGAGATTCCACTTTCCCCTACTTCCTAACATCCCTCCCTACTTCCAAAAATTTTCTCAAGAATTTAGAAGCCCCTCATCCCCTTCATTTCGCTTCATTTCCACAAAATTCCTTGTTTCACACATCGGGATAAGTTTCACTCAAAAGATGTTTCAGAGCAATAAAAGATTAATTTTGGAAAACTTAGAGAGTTTTTTGTTCACAACATGCCAAGGAAGAAAAACCTCCTTCACTTTTTACACAGGTATAATGGTTTTGGAAAAATGTCAAAAATACAATCTCCTCGGGAGAACTGATGCACCTCTGAAGTGACCTTGGGAAAATCAAGTTTTCGCCTAGCTTGGTTGGCCAAATGACTTTTTTGATGATTCAAATGATAATTAGACACAAAGGTATTTCCAATGAGCTATCATGATCTCAATTTGGAGTTGAGGAAGGCATTCAAAAGTTGACTGCAACAGCACTCTGCCTTGAGGCAGCCTCATTTGGCACATTTTGACCAGTCTTGGGAGATTTGATTTTTGACAAGGCAAATGAACTCCAAATTGAAAAATTCCATTTGATTTGGAAAGTAGACTCAGAGACCTTTCCAACAAGCTATCTTTCACCCGATTTTGATTCCAGGAAGTGCCCCAAAATCAGGTGGAAATGCACACTACGCATCATGATGTTTTTTGGCACAATTTGTTTTTTGGCTCAACGCATAGCACGCCGCGCGCTACCCTTAAAATTGGGAGGTCCAAATCACGAAAGGTTTGAATTTTTGGATTTTTCATGATGAAATACACCTGCTCAGCCACTTCCAAGGCATTTCATCAAGGTTTGGGTCCCCAAAAGGTCAAAAAACATGCAAAAATGACCTCACTGCCCCTTTTTGGACACACAGGTAGCAGCCTTGGGAGAATGCACTTTTGGAGGGGAAAATGGACATCAAATTGGAAAACGCCACTTGGGTTGGAAAGTAGACATCCAGGGCTTTCCAAAAAGCCAACCTGAGCTCAATTTGGATGCCGGGAAGTGCCCCAAAAGTAGCTGGAAAGGCGCGCTACGCGTAGGGCTCAGGCGCGCTACGCATTAGGATTTGTTGCACATTTTTCACCTTCCAGCTCAGGAATTCGGCCAGTTTTGA
The DNA here is from genome assembly GCA_031772625.1 of Pinus tabuliformis. Classification (NCBI taxonomy): domain Eukaryota; kingdom Viridiplantae; phylum Streptophyta; class Pinopsida; order Pinales; family Pinaceae; genus Pinus; species Pinus tabuliformis. The sequence continues at coordinate 785,981,257 of CM062812.1, read as the reverse complement.
CCAGTTTTGACTTGTGATGGGATTTTTCACCCTCCTTGATGTGATTAATGGAACTTTATGTTGGCTTGACACTTATTTACCTATTCTAGATGATTCATTCATAAAATAGCAAAAATTTAATGAATGAATTGGTTTCCTAGCTTATAGAGGCAAGTTGTTTTGACTGCCTAGATTGTAGTGCTTTGTTTAGAATTAGTTGAACAGCTCCTAGGATTATGAGCTCGACCCCTAGAGGCTAGGGAATGGGTTGACATGGTCTATATTATGTATTTTCTAAATCATTTTTAGGGTTGGAGAGGTTGGACTCTTTGGGAAGAGGCTTTGAGACTTTATTGTACATTTTACTTCAGCATTTTGGCAAAGGGAAGACCAGGGATTTGCAACACTATTTGGAATTCTTGTGGCTTTATGTCTTGATGGTGTGTTTCTTTCAGTACTTTTAAGTTTGTTATGTGTATCATTTTCCCTCTCTCATCTTCTGCAATTGAACAAATGAAGTGTTAAGGTAGAATCCATAAATTTGCTATGCTCTGCCTTTAAATTTGTTTAATTTTCCATGTTTTCTTCAGTTTAAGGAGAACCCTTGTGCTTGCTTGCTCTCCTTAGCTCCTCACCTCTCTGATCTATTCACCTCATCACTTTAAAAGCATCAAAACAATTGCCTACCTTGCTCCAATCAGACCTCTACAGAAACTGTGTCTCATCCCTGCACCCAAAATTGCCTTTCCCTTGAATTCAACAAAACTTCAAAAAACTAAATTGCATAATCCTTATACTTCATACCTAGCCTAAAATTAGTCATCAATTCAGTCATCTCGAGCCTCTTCGATTACCTTTTGTCGAGATTGACCGGAGAGAGCCCTCTCCTGTCCTCGTAGGGCTAGCTACGAGGCTGAGCGTGGTTTGATGTGGCCTCGAGTTTTGCCTTCCTCAGCCTGAGGCAAATTCGAATGCTAACACCCTCCAAAACTGAGTTCTCCCAACACTACTTCCTGTGTGGCCAAAAAGGGGCAGAAAGGGCATTTTTGAGGTGTTTTTGACCCTTTTGGAAGCTCAAAACTTGACAAAATATTCTAGCCATTTTTGGGCATTCCTAATTTTTCATGAGGAATCCAAAAATATAGATTTTTCCTCCAGAGGAGGTCCCTAGCAAAAGCGAGCACCGGGTGGCGCTATGCACCAGGCAGAAAAATCTGTGTTTTGCTTCAAAAATTCAAAATTGACAAAAAGTGTGCCAAATTTCTTGAAATTTGCGCTGCGTGACCTGCATCAAGTGCTATGTTGGGCTAAGGAAGCCTCAGCCAAAATCTTGAGCTTGTCTTGCTCTTTCTTCCGCCTCAAAGTTTTCCTCAATTTGGCCTTCAAGGTCCTTATTCTTGCTTTGCAAACTTTGTTTCTTGCCAAATAGTGATAGGCCATGTGCCTCAACATATTTTTCACTTTTTTGCCTTCTCCAACATCTTTTCCAAGTGCATGTTTTCCCTTTCAAGCCAAGATTCACGATCAGCTTCAATCTCTTGCTTTGTGGTGTTGCCTTGACTTTCCTCCTCTTGGATTCTTGCCGGTTTTCTCTTATGCTTTGTAGCTCCATGAAAGTCTTCTAGTCTTCCAACTATTTGTTCCTTTGCTCAAGATAGTTTATTACCCACTTGGCTCTTTCCAGGTTAAGAGAAAAGTCATGAATGTCAGCTTGTTGTTCCTTGATGATCTCCTTGAGCTTTTTGCTTTTAGAGCCCAAATCAGAGTCATCATCCTGAAGGAGAATGAAATCTCTCTCTTGACCTTCAGAAGGCCCCTCATAATGCATGGTTTTTTACCTTTGTCCTGTACCTACTCTGCTGTTGAAGGAAACGAGACCCCTTCCACCCCAGGTGGAGATAGTACTCGTTTTGCTGCTCCAAATAATCTTCTTGTGCCCTTTTGGTAAGTGACAAACACTGGCACAATGGCGGTTTGAGTCTCATGCACCTCTTGTTGATGTGAAGGCCCTCCTGCCTCATGAAAAACTGATGGTGTCACTTGAGGACTTGTGAAAACCTCATGTGAAATGAAATCATCCCATGAAACATTCAGCAAACTCAACTAATGCAAAACCACAATCTTGATCAATGCAAAGTGATAGATATTGTTATACTACTGATGAGGAGGTTTCCTTTGCACCAATGTGTTCATTTTCTCTGCATGAATTTCTTGGGAGGAATCACTCACTGTTTCCTCATCCCTATCATAAGGTGAATCTGTTTCCATATTTGCCACTGTTTGGTTTTTCGATGATGAGTATGAAGAGATTTTAAATGAAGAATAGGTGTTTGCTATTTAATGAAAGGGATTGATGAGTGGGGATTGTGAATGAGGGATTTTGTGCTAACTATAGGGTTTTTGGGAGTGATAGGGTTTTGGGAATGCAAATTAAGGTTTAGGAATAGTGGGAATTTGTTAGGTATTAGGGTTTTGGGGATAGGGGGTGGGATGAGTGGAAATGGGAGAGGGAAAGGGAAATAGAATGAGTGAATTGTAGTATTAAGAATGTGAAAATTATTCCAGGGGGTAAAACATAAAAAATTTCAAAACCCTAGACAATTTTTTCAATGGACTGTGCAACAAACTAGGGTTTGTTTTTTCACCTATTCTAACACCATGAAAGATGATAAAACCTCTTGAAATGGAACTTTTGGGATGTTTACTTACTTTTAAGAATGTAGTTTTCAAGATTTGGAGCTTGGGAAATTTGATTTGAGTGAAATTATGCTTGGCAAACTGGTGCGTCGCGCCAAAACCCAAGTGCGTCGTGCCAAGGAATAGGTGCGTAGTGCCTTTTTGCAGACCAGTTTTAGAGGCCTTCCCGGTATCCAAATTGGGCACGGGATAGCTCGTTGAAAATATTATTGAGTCTAATTTCAAACACAACTTTAATTTTTCAATTTGGAGTTCATTTTCCTTGTCAAAAGTCAAATCGCCCAAGACTGGTCAAAATGTGCAAAATGAGGTTGCCTAAAGGCAGAGTGTTGTTGCAGTCAACTTTTGAAGGTCTTCCTCAACCCCAAATTGAGCTCATGATAGCTCATTGGAAATATTTTTTTGTCTAGTTAACATTTGAGTCATCAAGAAACTCATTTGGCCAATCAAGCTAGGAGAAATATTGATTTTCCCAAGGTCACTTTAGAGGTGCATCAATTCTCCTGAGGCAACTATATTTTTGACATTTCGCTAAAACCATGAAACCTATGTAAAAAGTGAAGGATTTTTTTCTTCCTTGGCCTATTTTGGACAAAAACCTCTCTCATTTTCCCTAAATCCATCTTTTCTTTCTCAGAAACATCATTGGAGTAAAACCTATCCCGATGTGTGGAACAGGGGATTTGTCGAAATGAAGTGAAATGAAGGGGATAAGAGGCTTCTAAATTCTTGAGAAAATATTGGGAAGTAGGGAGGGATGTTAGGAAGCAAGGGAAAGTGGAATTTCAAAGATTGAGTGAGGGGAAGGGGTCCAAAAGGGCAAAACACAAGCCTAGCCTAGAAAATTGTCAAATTGTAGCAAGAAACTAGGGTTTGGCGAAAAGGAGGAATTTGAGGGATATCAGTGATGGGAAGTGTTTAATAAGATACATTAAGGATAGGGTAAGGTGTATGAACATCAGGATACAAGTTTTGCTGATGATTTGACCATCCAAGAGAAATTACCTTTAAAACCCTAGGAGAGGGAAATGAAACTTACCTAGGCATAACTGAAGCATGAACAAGCTGTAAAACAACCCATTGGAACATGACATGATGATGACAACCCTATGAATGATGGTACACTTAGCTGAATGGTGACATGGACCGACATTTGGACAACTTTGAAAGGAGTGAAAAAAAACCTTTGACCTAATACCTAGTGACCAAATGTTTCTTGAAGACTCACTGAAATGACAAAATTTGACCTTGACACCTTGAAATCACTTTGTAAGAGCATGTTTGATCACTAGAGGAAGGTTTAAAAGACTGACAATAACAGCTCCTTTGTCTTCTTTAGTATCTACTTTCTAGGTTAGACTTGTTGTTCAGTTGTTGTCTTTTGTGGTGGAGCTTTAAAAGGAACATTCTGGTTTCTGAGGTTTTATTGTCTTTAAAAATATGCCACCACATTATTGTACCCCTGCAGATAAATAATTGAATCACAGATATGAATGCTATCCTTTTCTCCTGAGAATCCAACATAAATGTCATGTTCTTCTTTGGTGGCAAAGACTTGGGTTTCCTTGTCATTGAAGCACCAAATCTGATGGTCTTCTTCATCAATAATATCCTCATCTACAAATGGTTCTAGAAAAGGAGGTTGAATAGTGGCATATTGTTCTTCAAGAGCTTTTTGCTCTCTAGGATTACTTTTAGCAGCATGGGTCCTCCTGAAATTCGGATTTCAAACTTCAGGTTGTTTCTCACCTCAAGGATCAAGAGTTAGCTTATCCACCAATTTCTCCATAGTTTTCAACATTGCATCAAATTTCAAGTCAAGGGATGAGGATGACTCTTCTTTCAACCTACATTTTTTCCTTCTTTTCCAATAAATTAGCCTCCACTCCAATTGCATTACTCTGCATTTGCTCCAAAGTAGCAAGATTTCTTTCACGGAGCTGATAAGAAAATTCTTCATCAAAGCAGTAAGGATAGTGTAATAAGGCTAAATCATGAGGGGGTTTGATTTCATCCGGAATAGATTTCTACGTCTTATCAAATTTGACCGTGAATTCTTGTACAAATTCTCTTGGATTTCTTTTGAGTGCATTATACTTGGCTAAAATATGCAATGGGTTTTTTTCACTTCCCATCTAGAGAGAAACAATTGTTCAAACTACTAGAATTTATTAATACTGTCTGCAGGTAAATATTTGAACCATTTCTTTACCTCACCTGACAAACTTTGTGCAAAAATTCTTAGTTTGATGTCCTCATGTTCAACTTCTTCTAGATCTATGAAATCGTTGAGTTTATCTATGTCCTATTGAGCTGTATAATACCTAGTACCATCAAATTGAATAAGACATTGCCCATAATTCTGTGGGAGGTCATGGATCTGACCCCCAAGATCCAAAGGTCCATATCAAGTAGCCATAGGCCTACAATGTGAAATTATACTAACAACATGAGTAAGAACAATAGAAGTGTCAGGTACTGAGATTGTTGGAATGGTAGTTGATGGAATAGGATTTTGAAAACCTCCAAACGATAGCTGAGTAGATGGGGTAAACAAATGTGGGATGAAATAAGGATAATTCAGAGATTTAGAAGCAACTTCTTGAAGTTCCTAGACTTTTTGTTCCAAATTCTGAAAGTGAGCCCAATTTTCAAAATCTTGGGGTAAAAGCTCTAGTTCCAGGATAGAGAGCCCAAGGGTAAAGGTCTTAAGTTATGTTGGATCTAGAACAGTCTCTAACTAATTACTCTCAAACTTAGATCTGAGTCAGATACTTTCAAATTTAATATCTAGCACTAATTCTTCAAAATTTTCAAGCTTTGCAAGCAGAGAGAAATATCTTTCTAAATCAATTGTACTTTTCTCCTTGGGATTCTTTTTCCCAAACAACTTTTCTTGTCTTGATAAAATCTTAGGTGGATTTAGATCTAGCTTCCTCCAAGTATGAAATTTTGTATGAACTAGAACTTCATCAATAAGAACCCTTTATATCATAATGTGGAGTCACTAGAGCAAATATCTTCCAACCAAATGGATATAAAAATCTATGCTTTCCCTCAGAGATCTGATCTTCAACAATAAATTCGCTAGGGGAAAAACATGTTTCTCGTTCCTTGGAAATGGCGCCAAAATGTTATCACTTAAGGAAAACCTTGGCTACGGTAAAACCCTAAGGCAACCTTAAAATCTCTTTTATGTTGAAAGTTGGCCCTTCAACTCGGAGTGGGATTTTTCTGTAAAACTCAACTACTCTATGGTCATTGTAGTAGAGGGTTTTCCGTAATTGAGTTTATGTGTCCAGATTTAGATCTAGCGATGAAATTGGTTGGGTGGTTTTCAAAACATACCATTGGGCATGGAGTCAAGTTCTTAAACAAATGAAATTACAAATTCAGTGAGCAAGTTGTACAAAGCATGAAATCAACAATTCCTTTGATTGTTTGCAAAATTGGAAGAAAGAGGAACAAGAAGGAAACAAAGTTTATAAATGAATGGAGCAACAAATACTAATGGCTGATAATATAAGAGAGGACCATAAATGAAATCCAATATTAGAAAATAACATTCTCAGACATGAAAGAAAGTTTGTATAGAAAAGAAGTACTAACAGGGAACTAAAACACATGAGTTTCCTACAAACTTCTCATTAAAAACTGTAAATATATTCAAGATTTCTCAAATATATCGGACTGCAAATATGTTTTTCAATTAAATTATAACCCTAATTCATTCTTCATAAAATATTATATAAGACTTGCATAATTGTTTTCACAAATAGTAGTCACCATATTAATTACAACAATTTGAGATATCAGAAACATCTTTCAAGTTCATGCATGATGTAAAATATAAAACATAAAAAAATATTTTGTCTTTCCTGGAATAACTATAGGAAAACATGCATGCAAAATCTATAAGGGTGACTATCAGCGATAAGGTGAAAACTCACTCATCTTGTTGGTCATATTAGGATCAATCCATGTTTTTATCTATTAGAGAGCCTTAAACATCTAGCAGTTAGGTTCAGGGCCCATACTCCAACCTCAACCCATTAAGAGAAGAAGAGGAAGACCATAGACTTCCAAAAAGGGGAAGAAAGCAAAAAGTAAAGCTCCTATTGAGCCCCTTCCTAGCCAAGAAAACCTAGGAGTTCCATCTACCTCATCTGGTGTAAAGATCCCTAAGGTTTACTAGAGGAAAAGTGCTTGACTTCATGGGTCCCTTTTTCACATTTTATCTGCTTCAACTCTTCCTAGAGCCTGTAGCCTTCTTCTTCCTTTTACTAATAAGGTCCTTCAGTGGTATGTTGTCAATGTTAATCACCTCCTTAGCCAACTCCGAGTTATTTATGAGTTTGATCTTGTATCTTAACAAGTTAGCTGGCCTAGTATGTCTATTTCCATGCTTGGATACCTTAAGAAGTGTCTCCTCCTCTTTAATTTCCACCTTTGGTTCTTTGCCCTTAAGGTGCTTTCTTTTAGTTGTGTCTACAGAGGAAGTTTTGGAGGGTGGAGTTGTAGCATGGGAAGAGTCAACATAAACCAATGGGTTCACAGGAGGTACAAGTTATGGTTTATGAAGTCAAGCACTTTTCCTCTAGTAAACCTTAGGGATGTTTACACCAGATGAGGTAGATGGAACTCCTAGGTTTTCTTGGCTAGGAAGGGTCTCAATAGGAGATTTACTTTTTGCTTTCTTCCCCTTTTTGGAAGTCTATGGTCTTCCTCTTCTTCTCTTAATGGGTTGAGGTTGGAGTATGGGCCCTGAACCTAACTGCTAGATGTTTAAGGCTCTCTAATAGATAAAAACATGGATTGATCCTAATATGACCAACAAGATGAGTGAGAAAGTAAAAATGGTAAAGGTTTACTCGATTATACGACCTTCACACGTAAAATATTGTTGATGGAGGTGTAGGGGAATGTGTCATTGGTCTTGTAGCCACTCCTTTCGAACTCCAACCCTCCAATTTTTCCCACTGAATTCTTCTTTGAAGAATAAGGGGGCATTAATCCCTGCCAGAATGTGACTATGAAATATTTTCTCATAGAGTTGAAAGCTCTTCCAGAGAAATTTCTAATGGAGAAGGTCTTATGTAGGCTTTGAGCCCATATTCTACCTTTAGTGTGGTTGCAAACTCTCTGCCACTCTTTTCTCCTTGACTCTTCTTCTTGTGCTTGGAAGGCTAAACTCCGAACCACCATAGTCATCATTTTATGGCTTCTCTAGTAAGACTGCTACTATGATGATTCTCTACATAACTCTTAAAACTACCATGGGATTCCATCTAGACCATCACTGTAGTCATCATTTTATGGATTTTCCAATAATCATGCTATTGTGATAATTCTCTACAAAGTACTGCAACAACCATGGGAGCCCTCCTAGACCACTACTTCCAGCATCTTCTTGTGACAAGCTTCCATGCCAGTCTGGTTGACATCAATGCCAACACTAACATAGCCACCACCAATTGTCCAACAAATATTGGTGAAGAAAAATAAGGACTTGTATAAAAAAATTAGAATTTTAGATGCTAGCCTCTAAGAGGTTAGATTTCTTTGCCCTGGAACTAGACCTCCTTGACTTGAGGGATATGGAAGAACCCATTTCTAAGGAAGAGGTAATGGTTTATAAAGATTCACATCAAATCCCTATCTAAGAATTCTTTTTCCAAACAGAAAGTTATAGACTTTAATTGATAAAAGTAGCCACTCATACAAAGCCTAATTTATTGCAGGATATGGTTGTTCACGTATACCTTCTAGATGTGTGGGTAAAATCCAAGACATATGGACGTAGATGATGAAAATTTATGGAGAAGGGTTTTTCCCATCAAGGAACATCACCAAGATGTTAAAATCCTCAAGGATAAGTGGGCATAACACTTAGAGGCCCATAGTGCCATACATGATCACTAGGGGAAGAAGATGAAAGAGGAAGTAGAGGAAATTTTCAAGCTCTAAAGATAAGTGGATAATTTGGAGATTGAAAATATACGTACTAGATTGTTGGTGGAATATGTACTTAGTTACATCGTAACCTCCCTTATCTATAACATGTATCTATAGGAAAAATATCTCATGTTTCAAAGAAAGGTCGTAATGACCAATAAACCATATGACATTACTTCTTTGAGCACCTTCATATAGGAATATTATGTAAGAAGAAATGAGGAGAGGAATTTTTTGTGTGAACTATACTAGTGTAACGTTTTTCTATACAATGATCTATCTTTTAATACCAACCACTTTGTGGGAGATATCTATCTAAGAGCCCTTGTGTATTACTTAAATAACCATGCCAACTAGGAAATTGCACACAAGGTAGTATAAAATAACTTTAATTGTAATCTATGGACTAGGGGAGAATATTACAAGCCTAAGGACATCCTCATTACACATTATAGTTGGGTGAAATCCTAACAACATGCAAGTTTCAAAACTCATAATAGACAAGAAGCCATTGAGCACTACATAACACAAATATAAGTATTAGAAAAAATAATTGTAGAAGGTTGTGCTCAACGGTGGAAGATGGCCAAAGAGGACATACTTTTGAAGGACCCATTCAACCCTAATAATTGTGACATTCCTTTTGGGTAAATCCCCCTCTTATAAACTATTGTAATATTTCTATGAATAAAATATAAAAGGCTAAGATATGGGACACAGATTTCATAGCATAAGGAGGAAGTTGGAAGATTGAGAAAGTCGTTAACGATATCAGTCATGGATTGACTAGTGTGATTTTAATGGTTGCTTATATAAGTAATTTGGTTGGAAAAAAAGGAAAATCCATACTCTAGGAAAAAACCACAAGAAAAAGGGTCAAATAAATTAATTATAAGGAATGGGTTGCACTAGAAGGAAAATGTTCTCACAACCTTCAATGGTCGCACAACATGATATGAAGGTAAAGGGATCAAAAGGAGGTACAGAAGAGAGGGAAAAATGGGGGTTGATTAGACATAAGTTGAGAGAGTTTAGTGAAAAGAGCAGAGAAGACAAAGTCATCTCTCAGCACAAAATAGAGGGAGGAAATCCCTAGGAATAACATGCAAGAGAAAGAGAGGGAAATAAACACTTTCACAGAAAAGCATTTCTTGAGGAGAATAACAGAATGACCAGTATAAGAAATTCATCTCAGATTGTGGCTTTGTAGTGTCCTAGTGTTCTCTAGGTGCCTATTTTAGGGTGGAGACACTAACGTGTTTACTTCCTTAGTTGTTGGGTGGAGACAGGAGGATATTTGGACTATCGATGGTGTTGAAGGCATGACAAGCTCCTTTGAGCACTCTTTCTCAAGCTTTGAAATCTTGCTTAGGGTTGACAACTACAAGTAAGATTGATTGTAGCTAATCTAAGGTTTGGTGGAGTGTTAGAGTCCCAATCTTTGTTGCCAAATATTTGACTATAACTTAATTGTTCTTATGCCTTATGTGCTAGTGAATGTTATATGAATGTTTATTGTGTGATTTATATATCATTTTAAATGCATGGAATGTTTGTTTCCTATAAGAGTGGGAGTGATATATTCCTATGTACCATCCAAGGAATGGGTGAAATTCTTATGTTGGTTCAATGCCTATGTTATGTTGAGGAATGTAGATTTTTTGTGCAAATGTGTAATGTTAATCTCTATGCAGCTGATGAGGAATATTTAAATTTTGTATGTTTGAGATGTTAATTCTTGTTTCTTCTCCTTAGTATTGAATATTGTATGCTAGCCACAAAAATGATGTCTTTCTTAGATTAATATTAATGGAAGTGATTCTTGTATGAAAATTTGTTGTAGGTTCCTTGAGCATCTTCTCAGGGATGGGTGCATTCCTATGTTAATCCTGAGTTTGTTCATTGGTCTAAATGGCCTTGATTATGGGGAGGTAGAAAAATATATGTTAAACTAAATGAATGTTTAAATGAAATGATTTGGGTATCAATCCTTGTTTTAAAATTCGTAAACTCTGGAGGAACAACTTTTTCTATAAATAAATAAACATATATATATATATATATATATATATATAGACACATCCCTTCTAAGCTTAGCAAGAATTTGGCCCAACCAGACATTACTTATGCATATACCTTTTACTATAAATTGAAATTCACTATGCGTGGAATAACTTGAAAGAGCTTGTGTATGCATTCACATATATTATGCATCAGAGGCCCTAGGAAAAGGCCACATTACATATGTATTAATAATTGTCAATGTGCAAGGGATGGAAACCATAAGAATCTAAAGGAAAATGTTTTTATCCTTAATCAACCATATGAGAGTGTGGTGACCAAATGCAAAAATGAAGGAGATTAGAGCCATTGATGGACACATGGAATTTCAGCCATTAGATGAACCTTAGACTTTTGGGACCTTGGAGGTTTTTTAGGACTCTCGTGGAGGAACTCCCTAGATTTAAATCCCAAGATTATGTGGCATGCAGGCCCAATCATCTCGAGCAGGGTGTATGGTCGTAGATAAAAAATTGACCAAGACTTTGGAAAAATGGTGAAATTAACCCATTTTACAAAATTAGTTTATAATGGAGAAAAATTGCAGGGGGTTTTACCCTTGGTGGGACCTAGGGCAACATGTAACATAACATGGAAGGAGGGTGATGTGTTTCCCTCATGACGACACACATGGCATCCAAATTCATCCACTTGGCAAGTCCAAATGGGCTAAAAATAGGTGACACATGGTACTCTCATAGGAGGCCATGTGGAGGGTATGACATCAACAGAGGTCACCCCAGAAAAATAGATTGATGATGTCACCCTGGCATTCTGTAGAGGATCCAACACTAAAATCACTTTGATTTATGTCCTACAGAATTTTCCATCAATTAACATGAATGGATTCTCTATCTACTTCCTTAGACATTAGAAGTTTTCATTGGAGGTGCAAAAAGAAACTCTCGAGAGTTTATCCTTGGGAGTATGTGGCATGTTGACCTGGTAAAATAGGGTTTGATGGCATGTGTATTTGTATATATACATGTAGGTGTAACAATAAAATCCCTGTCACCCAGGAATTCTTATATAAAGGCAATGGGGAAGACTCCTAGGATTTTATTCTCGGGCTTTTGTGTCAAGTGATGACCCCAAGCGTTAGCAATGACCACACCATATGGCATAAACATATAGTTATAAATACCCAAAGGGGGGAAGATATTATTATATTCACATGGGCATTCTGTTATCACTCTGATATTTCTTTTGAAGTATTAAGAAAGAAAAACCAAAGGTAACCACAAACCACTTTTGGAGATCAGGACCTAGCCTTCCTGATGCTCAGAGAGGGCTCTCTCTTTATAATTTAACTTTGTTTTAGTTAAGATGATTTTAGGCTAGTTATTGCTTGCACTTGGGTTTTTTTTTTGAAAATTTGGTGGTGTCATCTTCAGGTATTTGGCATATGTGTCTTCCTTCGGCGTTCCGTTCCTCATTTTGATTTCCTTGAATCTTTCTTTGATATCTATTTCCTTGTCAGCTGGCCTGACAAAGGAATACACCTCCACACTCTTATGTCTCTGTATGATTTGTGTATTGGAATTAGATGGCTTCTATGTCTCCACTGATGCAACTTCCTCTATTGTCTGTTTACTACTCTGCCACATTGCCTCAGTGTCAATGATGTCTTCTAATGCAATTTTTTCCTCCTGTTCAGACACAGGATTCAATTTTGGCCTTTTGTTCAGCTTAAACTTCTCATCAGTGGTGTCCATAGTAGAACTTGATGCTTCCTCCCTATTCCTTTTAGGATCCCTCTCCTCATTGAGAGGGGTCTGAATGACAAGAATGATGTTCATTGGCTCTCCCAACTCTGGAACCTGCAGGAAAGAGCTTTGCTCAAATTGCTTCTCTAAATCAATCATGTTGTTTTCCACATCCACCACTGTGTTTTCCATGTCAACCAATGTATTCTCTACCCATTCTGATTGATTAGCATATTGTTCAATGTCAGGTGTTGGGTAGTGGATGCAAGGTCCCAACTTGACCTTTTGTCTGAGCTTGTTTATAACCCCATGAGGGTCATAATGCCAGATGAAACTATTCTTGAATTTAAATTCCTGGAGCATCTTATTAGCATCGGGCCTAGCCTCTCTGGTGTTGTAGATGAAATGACCCATTTGGTTTTTCATCTTAAACTATGTCTTCTTCCTAGCAGCTAGGAAATTGACCTCATCTGCAGCTATCATTTTCCTGAAGTATTCAAGGGAAAATATCCTCATGGGGAGGTATTTTGGCAATTTGTAGGGGGCTAGCTCACAGCCATAGATCCTGATTTCAGTTTGATTCCGGTAGAGGTACTAGTCTCCCACCTTACTATTCTTGGTCAGTTGTAGTACTCTTAATTTCTGGGCTGCTTCTAGGCTAAACATTGGAAGTCAACATGTGCATGACTGGATATGAAAAAGAATCTATGAATTCTTTGTATGAGTTGGAAAACTTGTGGACCACTGGTGTCCAGAAGATAACTAATCGTTACTTTCCCTTGGTGTCCAACATCTGGATCTTCAAAGGGAATTTATTTGTTTGGTAGTAGAGGAACATATTAAACATCACTGAAGAGTATTTGAAAACTCTTTCAGTGGGCAGTCTAGTGAGTTGTTCATGCATTTTGTCTGCAATGAACTGGGCATAATCATACAAAATGGTAGGAGGCTTGCCTGGAGTGAAAATGGACAAGAAGGCCATGATGACCTCATCCACAAACTTGTCTAATGTGCATCCTAGGATGCATGAAATCATGGTAATTATTCTCCTGCCAGTCTCTAAAAAAATAGTGGCTACATAGGGTGGAATGTCTTTAGGAGTATGGCACTCCTCAATGATGAAATTCTGAAATATTTGTTTGATCTTATCTGGGCCCAGTGTGATGTACAGGTCCAACAAGTGTCCAATGGACAATGGAGTCAAATTAGGACTAGGCTGGATTTGCAGCATCTGGTTGATGGATTCAGCAGTAATAGTAAATAGTATCTCATGGTTTGGTGCCTCAATAGCCCTATGGCTTGGAACATAACAGGCTTGGAAGAAATTTATTATGTATGGGAATGGGTGGATTTCTGGGAATGTATACTTGGGGAGATTAGATTCCCAAAGGTTTATATCATCATCATGGTTTATGAACCTATCTTTCGCCTAGCAGTGGATTCTGAGAAGGTGGCGTGGGGGTGCTGTACCTTTGATTTGGAAGTCTCTGTCTTCCAGAGCCAAGTGGTCAATGTCTAAATGAGGGGTTGTCACTGGTCTGACATCTAGAGTATTCTGGGCAGCCATTTCTATAATAAATTGTGGAAATTTTGGCTATTATGGAATTCAACCAAGGGAAAGTGATTTTTTCAAGGGGAAAAAGGGTTTCACACTAGGGGAAATGGATTTTTGGGAAGGGGGATGAATGTAGAAGGTAGTTTGGCTAGGGAATGTGTGAAACCAAGGGGTAGAAGTCAAAATGAATGGAAATGGTGTCTTCACAAGCCATGAAGGGGTAAAAGGGAAATTAGTGAGTATACGGGGGGGGTGAAGTGAAATGAAGGGGAAATTAGGAAAATCAGCTTATGAATATGCTTTTCACTTTGATAATTTCTCCTACACACCGAAACACATAGTTAAGCATGATAGTAGTGCTTATGCTTCAAATGACTTGTATTTCTGCAACCTTTCTTCTACCTACCCTTTTACCTATCCTAACATTTTTTGCTTCACTTTGGTGGGTGCACTTAAGCTAGCAAACCCATTTCTTTCCTTTTTCTTTTATGTAATAAACTATCTACTTCTAACCTTATATCTTCCAAGGGCTCAGATTAAACTAATGAGCTCCTTTTATTTCTCTACCTGTCTACTAATCTACCAAGATTAAACTGTTTGGTCATATTTTTATTCACTAATTATAAACATGAAATTCAAAGCGTGAAGTAGTAAATATTAAGCAGTTTGACTATCATGGGTTATGGCATGTATGACAAGCTGCACACAACCATTATTTAAGACAGTAAAGTAAAGAGTAGTGGCACTTGGACTTGCACACTTTCATGATCTATTTTTTGTTTAGGGTTCATATTTTTTCATTTTTTGATATTTTCTTATTTGTCTTGTCCTTTGATATTTCTTTTAGGACATACCCTCTTTACATTTTAATTTTAAGATGGAAAACATTTGTAGAAAGCAAAGGTATGTACAATATTACAAGACTTAACCTCATCCAATTCAAAAATTATGAATCCTATCACTATATAACTCTAAAAGTGGCTCCACATGGGGATGGCATTTCCTGGTAAAATGTCAAGAACTCTTAAGACTAGTAGCCTTTGAACTATGACTGTAGTTACCTTGTAAATTGTCCTTATGTGATTCTTCTTTATCGATATTTATGACAGTGAATCCTTCAAAGCTCAGGGCTTCAACTTCAAAGGATTACCATCCAATCCAATCTACACTCTAAAATGATATGTATAGTGATGTAAATTAAAGTGAATTATTGTGAGTCAGTGGAAAAATAATGCTTCAACATCCTACCATTAACAGGTCCTCCTGGTAGATCTGATCCATCTATGTTTCTCAAGAAAAAGGCATTGTTGCCTCTGTAGCCATAAATGACATAAGGTCCCTGCCACAAAAAATAAAATTTTCCATGCTTGCCTTTGTCTTCTCTCCTTGAATCCCACTTAAGGACTTTATCTCCTATGTAAAAATCATCTGCTTTAGTATTTTTATCAAAGACTTTCTTGATCTTTTCCTGGATTACCTGTGATTTTACATATACTTCTTCTCTGGTCTGTTGCAGGTGTATGGTCTGATTTATTCTTCTCTAAATATCATTTGGTTCCACCTGTAATTCCTGGATGATATTCATCACTGTCACTCCCAAGGATGATGGGAAAACTACATCCATCCCATAAACCAGCTGATAGGGTGACGTTCCATTAGATTTCTTAGTAGTCAATGTATCTACCCATAAGGCATGGACTAACTTCTTGTTCCATGTCTTTTTGTTATCTTCCAACAACTTTTTAATAATATTGACCAGGCTTTTGTTGGATGACTCTGCTAGTACATTACCTTGAGGGTAATAGGTTGTCGAATGGCAAAGGGTGATGTGGTACTTGTTACAGAAATCTTTCATTCTCTTGGATTTAAAGGCAACTACATTATCAATAATGAGCTTCTAGGGACATCCAAATCTTGACAGGATATTACTCTCTAGGAAGGAGCTTATGATAGTGTTTGTGGCTTGCCTAGAAGGTATGGCCTCTATTCATTTGGTAAAATAGTCTGTGGCTATGAGAATCCACTTGTGTGTATTTCTCCAATGAGTATAACCCCCATTGTTGAAATGGCATCTCAGTGGAAATTGGTTTAAGAGGCAAGGGTAAAAGTTTTCTTTTTCCCTCAAATATCTAACATTGATGACAGGAGGTCACATGTTTCTTAACATCTACAAACAAAGTGGGCCAGTAGAAACCAGCGCTTAGGATTTTTTCAGCAGTAGTCTTCCAAAACAAGTGTTGTCCACAATCTCCTGCATGAAACTCTTGCATGATTTTATCAGCTTCATTTTTCAATAAACAATTCAAAAGAATACCACTACTATCTTTCCAAAACAATGCATTATCTATAATACAATACTTTAATGACTTCATCTTCAAAAATCTAGCTTTAGATCTTGTCAAACCAAGAGGAGCTTGTAAATTTTGTAATACAAATATAATATCTATATAACAGGGTGAATCAATAAAAGGTTCACTGATCGGTGGAGTCGCCATCTCTTCTTGATCATCAAGGGCACTAATAAAGTTTATATGAAGGGCCTGATAGTTTGATTCAGCCATGAGTTTGGCTAAACCTTGGCCTTTGATAAGCTTAGTTGGCTTTATCTCTATGTCATATTCCAATATTGTGGCAATACACTTGCTTCTTTTCTTTTCAGGCCCATTTTGTGTCAAAATGTCCTTAACTACAAAATTTGGAATGTAAGAAATAACGTGAGAATACAAAATGTATACTCTAAGGTATTTGATAGCTTGTACTAAAGCTAATGCTTGTTTTTCCATGATATTATATTTGAGTGTGGCATCTCTTAAGGATTTACTAAAAATTGCAATTGGTTGTTCATATCCTTGGTTGTTCTTTTGCAGCAAGACTGCTGCAATGGTGTGTTCTGAAGCAAAAGGAAAAATTATAAAATCCTTGTTAAAATCAAGATTTATTAGGACTGGAGTCTTGGTTAAGGCTTCCTTCTTCAAAGGATTGTTTTGACTCCATTGTCCATTTAAGCATTGAGTCCTTTCTTAGCATGTTATTTAACTCTCTAATAAGTTCTGCTAGATTTGAAATGAATCTCCTATGGAAGTTTATCTTGCCTAGAAATGATTGTAACTCTCTAATGTTTCTAGGATGGGTAATGGTCAAAATGGCCTCTATCCTAGCAGGATCTATTCTAATGCCATCTTTAGATATGATATGCCCTAATAGTTTTCCCTCTTCCAAATCAAAGAGTGTTTTCTTGGGATTTAAAGAAATCCAAAATTTTCTACATTTGATAAATACTCTTCTCAGGTGGTCTAGGTGTTCATTGTCAGATTTAGGGAAGACTGTAATGTCATTCTAGAATACTACTAAGAAATCATGGATCTCCTTGGCAGAAGCTATATCCATAGCTCTTTGAAATGTGGCATCTTCATTCATTAACTCCAAGGGCATCTTCATATACATGAAGGTATCCCAAGGAGTAGTAAATGCAGTTTTGGCTTGGTCCTTAGGTTGGACTAAGACTTGGTTATACCTAGAGAATCCATCTAACAATGAAATCCTAGATGAGCCTACTACCCTCTGCAATATATGGTCCATTTTTGGTAGAGGATAATTATCTTTTAGTAAGACCTTGTTTAAGTTTCTAAAATCTACACAAAGTCTAATTTCACCTGTCTTTTTCCTAGTTGTAACTAAGTTTGAAATCCAGTCTTAGTATCTAATGGGGGCTATTATTTTGGCATCAAACATTCTTTTGACTTCTTTCTCTATGGATGGCATAATAACTGGGTTTATCCTCCTAAGTTTCTGTTTGACAGGTTTATGATCTTCTTTTAGAGGTATTTTGTGTTGGATTATGTTGGTGTCATAAGATTTCAAGTCTTCATAGCTCCAGGACAATACATTCTGGAACTCTTTAAACAGATTAATGTATTTAACATTTTCGTCTGGAGGTAAGGCTTTTGATATTTTGATGAGTTTTGTTTTATCCTCAGTCCCTATGTTGACCTCTTCTATGTCAGCTCTCAGAGGTTCCATATTGGGTTTCCTAGCTACATAATTAGAGTCAAACAAATCTTCTAAAGGTACTAATCCTTTAGGAAAAAAATTGTATTTCAAATTAAGGATCTCAGGATCATCATTCATTATTTCTTCAATCTCTACATTCTCTAAACTATCTAATTCTAGTCTAGTAAATTTAGTTGGTTTAGCTACATCAAAAATATTTATATCTATGCTATTTTCTATATTAGTGTTTATTGTACAGTCAGTGTCTATCTTGCAATTCTGAAACTCACCTTCATTGTTCATGGAATCGTAAATCTGATAATCCTAGGAGAAAATTTGCCAATACTTCAGGTTTTCTGGTATAACAGGCCTATGTCTGACCTCTGCAGTGTACTAATGGTTGGATTGAAATGGCAATTTACAAGTACTAGAAAAGGTGGCCAGACTGTGGGCTTGCATGTTTTGTTTTCTAGGAATCGCAACAAAGTTTGATTATAGGAGGTCGTTGATCAAGTCTAAAACAATATGCCTATATCGACCAAGCCTAAGGTTGTTGACAGAGTATTCACCACTAATGTGTTTAATAATCATCTCTCAGTCTCCCATGATGGAAACTCCTTTGGCTCACAATTTCCTAACCAATTGTAACCTGAGAATTAGGGCTTCATATTTGACCATATTATTGGTACATTTGAAGTTCAATCTGAAAGAATGTCCCTCAGCATGATTATTATCCATATTATGGATCCACACTTTCGCACTAGCCCCTAACCTATTGACTGACCCATCAAAGTCTAAACGCCAAATTGATTCATGAAATATGTTCTCACTGTCAGTTTTTATGTATTTTAGGTCTTTGGCTGTGATTTCCTTATTATCATTTTATGCATTGTATAAGGTGAAAGAGTCCATATCTGAATTCATGGAGTATATGGGAAAGTTTTGTGGCTTTTCATCTCTACTGACCATGTATTTCATCAAGGTCTCCCTATATAATTTTCTTGGTTGGCCAAAAACAGATATGGTGGCAGAAGACATATCCGACTTCAAGGATCCTTGTAGTTTTTCTCTCCATGAGCGAGATAACAACATTCCATATTTTGGTGGCATGTATGCAACTACAATGTCCATTAAAATGATCATTGCATGCCACTGGACAAGAGTCACACATAATTCCTTGATGAGACCAAGGCATTTGACCTGGCTGGAGTCAAAAGAAAACAAATCCTTATAAGGCCTAGTAATGTCTAGGTTCAGTCTTTCCATTATTGCCTTTGGCATCAAATTGTGGGATGCCCCTGATTCCAACATAGCATTATGCAATATTTTATCATGAATGTTTAGGCTGATGTAAAAAGGAGGAACTCCCCCTTACTAATGAATACCATTGGCCTCGAAGCCAAACAATAATTCAGGTTGGTCATCATTCAAATTAACATAATCCTCTCCCTCTCCTATGTTAAAAGTCTCAGTTATATGTGACCTATAGGATTCATTATTTACCAATTCATTCAAAGGAACTGATATCTTTAATTTTTCTATTTCATTTTTGATGTTGAAAGGGAGTTGAGGTTTTTTTGTTTGATTTAGATCTTCCTTAATATGTGAAATTTGTGTATCCTTATTCTATTTCTCAGTGCTAGGAATTTCAGTCTGTGTTTCTACTGTTTTTCCTTGATTTATTTTATTTTGATTGTTTTTCAGTAATTGTCTTTGTTTGGGTTTCAATGGATGTTATATCTACAATCTTAGGGGTTGAAGTCTTTGGTGTTCCCCTAGGGAGGATTTGTAACACTTTGTTAACTAAAGCTTCTTTCATTATCTTAGTGTGGGTTTGGATGGATCTTTTAATGGGAGTCTCGTTATTATTTTTGCTTCTCAAGCTATATTGTTTATGTACCATATATAGCTGACTCATATCCATGTTTAAAATCAAAGGATTCACCAGATTCTAATGGCAACTGCTGCAGCATATATAGCTCTTGTTCTTCTTGAGTAAGAAAAACAATGTCTTCCTCTTTGGTTTCTAGTAAGTTAATATGGGTATCATCCTCTGCTTCTTGGTTATGTGAATCCTCAACATAGTTTTCTTTTGATCTGGTGTAGCATTCTTTCCAGCATTAGGGTTCTTCCTAAAATTTGGGTTTCTTATTGGGGGTTGTTGTTGTTACTGATTCTCCCATTGATTTTTCCTCTCCATGTTTTCTAACCTATCCATGATTCTCTCTAAACTCTTAGCTAAAATATCTACTTTTCCATCTGAAGTGGAAGCTTCCTCTTTAAATACAACTTTCTTTTCATTCCTCATTCGTTCTTTCTTAGCTAATAGGTTGGCCTCTACACTAACAAAATTGCTTTGCATTTGTTCAAGTGTTTTAGGGTTTCTTTCCCTTAGCTAGTATGACATGTCAGCATCAAAACCATTAGGGAAATTAATTAATGCTAGGTCAGGTGGAGGATTAATATTGGCTGGAATTGCATTGTAGATATTATTAAACCTATTGCAATAGTTCTGAACTGATTCATTAGGAGCTCTTCTAACATTTTTATATTCAGAAAGTATTTGCAATTGCAATGGGTTTTTCTTTCTCTCACATCTATCAATGAATAACCTATGAAAATTGGCAAAGTCTGCAATATGATTGGCAAGAAAGGCTTTGAACCATTTCTTGACATCCCTAGTTAAAGTTTGTGAAAACAATCTCATTTGGACATCTGATTCATCTATCTCATGCAACTCAAAAAAGTCAGACATCTTGTTTACATTCTCTTGGGCAGTGTAATGACCAGTTACATCAAATAGGAAAATCTTACTCTAATAATCTGCAGGCATGGCATGGAGTTGTGCAGGTAAAACAAGAGGTGCATATCGGTTTGCCATTGTTGTAATTCTGGTTTGACTAGGGGGTAAAGTTATGGTGTTTGAGGAAGGAATTGAAACTGATGGAGGTGAAATAGATGATGAGGAGGAGGGTTGATTAATAACTAGTTTAGGTGATTGGATTGTAATAGATACAATTGATGAAGTTATGGTAAAAGAAGGTGTATTTACAATGAGTGAGCACTGTGCAGAAATTTCATAGGCAGCAACAGTAAGGGCAACTAGCTCCATATATTGCTGAAGGTAAGAACTATCTATATTGTTGATCAATGTAGAGGTCAAATCTTCTAACTTGTGACAAGCGTCGAAGACAAATTTATCTAAATCTGGATGGTTAACCCTTTTGATTCAATGAGTTAAGTAAACTCAGGGTCTAAGATTGTTTCATGGATGGCATTCTCAGATTTATTTCTAAATAATGAGAGGTCAAATGACAAATCAAAAGGGATTTCCTCTAAATTTGACAACTCCTCAAGGAGTGAGTTTGCTTTGACTAGTTGGCTAGTACTTGCCTGAGTTTCTTCATTTTTTGGTTTTCTTAGAATTATGTCTGGGTCATCAACTATAGTTGCAGGGTTTGGATCTGGGTTTTCCCTGGTATAGTTAATCTTCTTAGGAGCTAGAATTTTAATTTTTTAAACTGTTTTATGAACTTTTTGAAAATTTACTTTAGAAAAATGGCCTTAAGGGGCTCAGGATCGAATTTAAGGTTTCCTTAAAGTTTTATGAGACTGAGGATCGAATTCCCTAGTATGGTCACTAGAAATTTTATCACTCTGATATCTCTTTTGAAGTATGAAGAAAGAAAAACCAAAGGTAACCCCAAACCACTTTTGGAGATCAAGACCTAGCCTTCTTGATGCTCAGAGAGGGCTCTCTCTTTATAATTTAAATTTGTTTTAGTTAAGATGATTTTAGGCTAGTTATTGCTTGCACTTGGGTTTTGTTTTGAAAATTTGGTGGTGTCATCTTCGGGTATTTGGCATATGTGTATGCCTTCACCTTCTCATTCCTCATTTTGATTTCCTTGAATCTTTCTTTGATATTTGTTTCCTTGTTAGCTAGCCTGACAAAGGAAGACACCTCCACACTCTTTTATCTATGTATGATCTGTGTATTGGAAGTAGATGGTTGATGTGTCTTTGTTGATGCAGCTGTCTCTGTTGTCTGTTTACTGCTCTGCCCCATTGCCTCAGTGTCAATAATGTCTTCTGATGCAATTTTTTCCTCCTGTTCAGACACATGATTCAATTTGGGCCTTTTCTTCAGCTTAAACTATTCATCACTAGTGTCCATAACAGAACTTGATGCTTCCTCCCTATTTCTTTTAGGATTCCTCTCCTCATTGAGAGGGGTCTAAATGACAGGACTAATGTTCATTGGCTCTCCCAACTCTAGAACCTGCAGGAAAGAGCTATGGTCAAATTTCTTCTCTAAATCAATCATGGTGTTTTCCACATCCACCATTGTGTTTTCCATGTCAATCAATGTATTCTCTACCCATTTTGACTAATTAGCATAATGTTCAATGTCAGGTCTTGGTGTTACACATCAATTTGGGCACATTAACCCCAGCTTCCAGATCTATATTATTAGGGTCCATCAACCCCTAATTAAGTTGTATTCATTCCCTAATGAAGTTAACCTACATCATGCTTGCCTCCCTAGAGTTTCATGTTACCATTCATCCAAAAAGTGCCCCTGAGGAGATCAACACAAGAAGCCTTCTATCAGGCTGCAATGCATTGTAGGAACTACACGTCTGGGTGTTATGCATCGCACCTAGCCTTTGTTTCACCTGCGTTGAGTGAGATTCATTGAATTTTTTAAATGAATCCATTGGATTCCTCATCTAATGGATGCTTCTGGAAGTTTCCAGATGGATGGAGCTCGCTTTTGGATGAGGAAGAGGATGAATGAACCTTAATCGATTAACCCTTCCTCCATGGAACCACTTCCCAATTTTGGCAAAGCATTCATGAGAGCCATTAATGGATTAACCTCCTCCATTAAGCTATAAATTGACCATGCATTCAAAGGCTGGTCTAGGTTGGAGCTTCTTGAGCTAAGGAAATGTTGTTTGAGTGAGACTTGCAAGGTTATCATGAAAAATTGTTGCTTCATGAGGAGAGAAGGGTTTGAAACTGGAAGGAAGGCGTTGAATCGAACATGACTTCATGGGTTGTAATCTTTCCTTTATCAATAAAGAGTTTTATGCTTTCCCCCACTCATGTGTTTACATGATGTATATTGTATTTTTGGTTCTACAATATGTTTAGTTAGCAGATCATTATGTATGCTTTGATGGTTTTCTATCTTGACGTGTGTGCAGGTACTTTCCAAGCGAGTTAAATAGGGAAGGGAGTGGCGAAAGTGGTCAAAGGGAAGAGGGATCACGCAAGAGATACAGGTTGGTTCTTTTGCTCCTCTTTCTTTTATCT
Organism: Pinus tabuliformis; assembly: GCA_031772625.1. Lineage (NCBI taxonomy): Eukaryota > Viridiplantae > Streptophyta > Pinopsida > Pinales > Pinaceae > Pinus > Pinus tabuliformis. Next base: position 785,957,992 of record CM062812.1, on the reverse strand, counting down.
GTTAGCTATAGGAAAAACATTGGAATTACTTTGGTTGTTGTTCTAGACTAGCTACTAGGTCTATGGGTTAGTCGTTTGTAGTGTTAGTGTCGGTCATGATGCCCTCCATCGGTGATCAAAAGCTCTTTGCATTATGCATAGGTAGGTGTCTCATCAATGTCAGTTTTGCATTCCGTTAGGCATGCCATAAAACTGATGGAGGAGCTGGTCCTTGTTCCCTTCTTGGCTTTGCTGGATCAGGTCATCTCAGTTAATGAGCTTGTGTCACATTTGTTTTGCTTTGTCTTGAAGTCCAAAGTCTTAGGTCTAGGGTTTCGGTCAAAAGTCTTTGCAATGTCATGAGTCAAAAGTCCATGAGTCCCCAGCAAGCCAGAAGGAGGTATGTAAATATGTTTCATTGATATTTTCATCAGGTACAGCTCATTTATACCTTGGATTTAAAAACCCTGTTTTTAAAGCCAAGGTCATGTCAATTTTGTAAAAATAAGGAAATTTCAAAAATTCTTCACAATGCCAGCAATAACCCTGGTCTCCTCGCCAGAGTCCATCATATGGTCTACCTGCAAAAAGAACGGAGTTAAAGCACTCAAAAAGTCAAATTCAGGACAAAAGTAAACTCAAAACAGTGTTAAAAGAAAGTGCCAAAATAAAACATTAGAAAGTGGGTTTGGTAAGTAATTTTTTTCAAATTAGGCTTATAAAGAGTCAAATTCCCTCTAAAACACCCTCATTGTGCATCTAAGAGCTTGCAAAGAAGAGTGAGAGGGCGAAGAAGGCGAAAGGAGGCAAAGGGCAGCAAATTTGAACCATTTTCAGGTGCGCGACCTGTCAGAGGGCGTGCGCGACCTGTTGGGCAGTGCGCAACCTATCAGGCGCCCCTCCGCAGTGCAAAAATTCAATGGGCGCGACCAGTCAGGCTGTGCGCGACCTGTCAAAGCCTGTGCGCGACTACTCAGCCTATCACTCACAGAACCACTTCAAATTTTCTCAAATCGCCCTCTTGCTTGCTAAATTGACCGAGCATACTTCTCAGCATTTTTGCAGACAGGGCAGCAGTTAACTTTGTCTATTTTCTCCACTTTGTTCAAAAGCACCATGTCGACCACTGAAACCTATGAGCAAGGTGATGACCGGTCTTCTTCCACAGAGGTTGAGGTACAGCAGAGGCCTCATAGGGGTGGAAAAGGTGGTCATCATAAGAGAGAAGAGCCCACATCTTTAGCAGAATTACAGGCCTGCCCTTTGGCAGTGAATTGTTTCCGATACATGTCATGTTTGCAGTTTTGTGAGAGGCTTGCTCAGATCCAGCATCACAGGGAGTTGGCCCGCTTATTTGTTTTGCACCTTCATGATGGGCAGGTCACTCTTGCAGGGGTGAATTTTGTGCTATCTCCAGAGGTGATTTCAGAGGCTACCGGGATACCAGATGTGGGTGAAGTGTGGCCCAAGCGCAAAATGCTGGATTATGTTTATTTTGAGCCATATGTCAGGCCAGCATTCATGAGCCACTTGTCGGGGGTCTTTCCTTTCAGATTCCTCCGGGGGGAGTATGCTCCGATCATGCATTACTTCACATGTGAGGGGAGATTTTCACAGGTCTTCTCTTATCACATTCGCCTGTTGATGCACTTTACCCGAGTGAGGATGATGAACATCCCGGTTTTCTTCTTCCAAGACATTCAGAGGATGGTGTCCGTGTTTCAGAGGCGGTCCCCAGCTCAGCAGTATAGGAGTTTGTGCCATCATGGTCTCATCCAGCTCATTGTTTCCCATCAGTTGAGTCAGCAGGGCATTCCATGGGCAGACTTCATTTCTCATGAGTTCTTTACAGTGCCACCACAGCCACACCCAGAGCTAGAGGTCATTTATGAGGAGGGAGGTCCATCTCACCAGCCCGAGATCATTGTTTCGAGACAGGTTGCTTCCTCACCTCAGGTCACCTACCAGAGAGGTCACAGGACCTTGTTTGCAGCAGCTCGACGAGTACTTTCTCCACAGCAGGTGGAAGGGGTCTCGCCATCATCATCTACAGGTCAGCGAGTGTTATCTCCACACCAGGTGGAAGGGGCCTCGCGTTCTCCATCAGCAGTACGGGAGGGCAAACAGCCCATGACAGAGGAGGAGAGAGCCGGTGACACACAGGTTGACATCATTGATCTTGATGCTCGCTCCCCCACTTCAGATTTGCATGAGATCATCCGACAGAGAGAGGCGGAAAACCGCTTGTTACAGCAGAAGCTCGACATGGCCCAATGGACAATAAACTATCTTGAGCAGCGCAACAAGCAACTTGAGGATGAGAAAGAGTTGGATGAGCTGTGGAGGATTCGAAGTGACCGAGTCATCAACCGTAGGAGGCCCGGTGACTTGCTGCCCAAGGAGAGGGAATCCATGCTTATCCGTGTGAATGCACACTTGCAGAGGCTATTAGAGAAGGCAAACGAGGACAAGAGGTTGCTACGGAACATGAAGAATCATTATTGGGCGAGGATGCATGTTTGCAAGGCGAAAATGAAGATGTTCCAAAGGAGGTTGTCCGAGGCCTGTAAGAGGAAGAAGAAGACCAACCCGCTCCGTATCTTGGCTGAGGCCTCTCTCACTCACCATGATACTCATTAGCATCCTCCTAGAAGCAAACTCAAGAAATTTTGAGAGTTTTGAAGCATTTTTGGCATTTTTGGGAATTTTACAGGTTTTGGCCATTTGACTGGTCTCACCCTGCGCGCGACCATACATGGGGGCAATTCAGAACGGGGAAAACTTTGCATTTTTGGAATTTTCATGCAAAAATACACCTGCCTATGGATGGGTTTCAGATTTTATGGAGATTTGGGCTTCCAAAAGCTCAAAATACATGCAATTTTTGACTTTCTGCCCCTATTTTGAGTTGCAGAAAGCTGTCTTGGGAGAAATGACTTTTTAGGGGTCAAATCAACTCCAAATTCAGAAATTCCAGTTGGGTTGGAACGTAGACTCGTATACCTTTCCAACGAGCTATCTTGCACCTGATTTGGACACCGGGAAGGCCCTCAAACAGAGCTGTGAATGTGCGCGACCAGTCAAAGTGATGTGCGCGACCTGTCAGGGAAATTTGCCTGTTTTGACCAGTTCGGCCAGCAAAACACTGTTTTCATCTTGGTTGACTTTTGAGGCATGTAAATGATGGATTTTTGTGTAATTTTCATGGCATTTATATACTTTTACTCTCCTTGAACACTTCTAGAATATTCTTTGATGTAAATGGTAAATATTTAATGCATGGATAGGTTTCCTAAGTTTTAGAGGCAAGTTGTTTTGACTGCCTATTATCTAGTGCTCAGTTTAGAATTAGTTGAAACAGCTCCTAGGAAGCTGAGCTCGACCCCTAGAGGTGGGGAAATGAGTTAGATCATCTATATTATGCCTTCTCTTGCTCATTTTCATGGTTGGACTCTTGAGGGAGAAGCTCCTATTGTATATTTTACTTGTATCTCTGCAATTTGAGGAAAAGGAAGACCAGGGTTTTGCAGACATCATTGGGATTCTTGTGGACTCTTGTGTTGATGGTGTGTTCTCTTATTGTAATTGTAAGTGTGTTTATGTGTTCCATCTCTTTCTTTACTGCAGCTTATTAAACAAATGAAGTGATAAAGTTTGAATTCATGCTTGCCATGCTCAGCTTTCAAATTTGTTTAATGTTTATGTTTTCCACTGTCTAGAGAGGATTCAAAGTCATTGTTTGCCCTCTTTAGCTTCTCTTTTTTCTTCCTTGATCATCCATCTTAGCTAAAGGCATCAGTACAAACTCCTACCTTGCCCCAAAGACCCACCTACAGAAACTGTGTCAAATCCCCGCACCCTAAAATTGCAGATCCTCAATTTGCCACCAAAAAACCCCAAAAACCCCCAAATCAACTGTTTAATCAGTTTACTAGCCTAATATCAGTGTCACTGTATTGGTCATCTCTGTCCATTGAATATTTTACTGAGATTGACCGGAGAGAGCCTTCTCATACCCCGTAGGGCTAGCTACGAGGTGAAATGGTTTGATGTTGCCTTGAAGGTTTACCTTCCTCAGCCTAGGGTGAAATCTCAAGCGCTAACATACTGGCGACCATACTGGGGAGAACAAACTTGTTCGTGTGTTGATGTGTTTGTTTCACAAGTCTTAGACGGAGCCTGAAGATACGCCAGGTAGCCTTCGAAAACGCTCTTGTTTTACATCAGCGTTAGTAGATAAACGTTGCTTCAGTCAATCTCCGTGAGCTTGTGAAAACGACCACTTCGATTGCATTTTACCCCAGTACATGTATCAAGTTCAGATCTGATTGTTGATAGTGGACAACGATCAGACACTGACAAGGTTGAAATCATTCACTGGCGACTCCTTCACTGAAAACTTCAGAGATCAATGCTTCATGGTGACTTCACTGCAGAAAGATCAGTAGCTTTGAGATTTTCAAGATGGATCGGATTGCAAGAAGATATGCTCCCTTAAGCCGAGATCACATTCCAGGTTTTCCGAATAAAATTCCAAAGGTAGATTGGTCAAGGAATCTGCCTATATTTAATGATGATGGTAAGAAGGATGCTTCTCTACATTTGGTTAGATTTCACATGCATATTCGCAAGTTGAAGGTGGATTTTCCTGAAGATTGCTTGATGAAGATATTCCTGGCCACTCTGGAAGGTGAAGCCCAATCATGGTATGAAAGTTTTCCGCCTGCTTGTATTTACTGTTTAAAGGATTTTCATGCTATGTTCATTGAACGATATAAGGACTCTTATCCATCATTGAATTTAGTTCAAGACTGTTGCAAGCATGCCTATAGTTTTATTGAAAGCCTTGAGAAGTTTTATGAAGATGATAATTTCATGGATGAAGAGATCATGGAAGCCCTGTATGAGAATCCATTTCAGCAACATGAAGAGAACCTAGTGGATTCCCATAGAGATGATCATGAAAATTTGCAGCAGGACCAAGATCTTAGTACGGTGGGAAATGAAACAATTTTTCATCTTGACAGTCAACAGGAATTGCATGAAATGGATCAACAGTATGAGGAAAATCTGTATACTCCTTCACTTGAAATCAATGAAGACACTCACTGTGTGAACAAAAGAAAACAAAAGGTATTATCTCCTCTATCTGAAGATGAGATAGATCTACTTTTGAGAGGTCTTGTTCCGGCTCAAGTTAACGCAGATCAGCAGGTTGAAGATGGCCATATGGCTGAAAATGATGAAAGAGAGGGTCCTATTTCAGATCTGCCCACAGAAGAAGACAACATGCAGATTGAAGAAGACAGGACAACTACTTCAGTTCTAGATTCAGATTGTGATGACCAAGCATACCTTGTGCTGAATCCTGAAAAGGAGGGTTTTGTTGTTGAGACCATAGACAGAGTTTTTGATCCAAATGTTCTCATTCCATCAGAACAGAGCCTGCATGAGGAGGTAATTCAGTTAGTTCATGAAAAGCAAGATGACATCTTCATTCAAGTAAGTGAAACAGTCCCTTTGGATGAATTTATGGTAGATGATAGAAATGTCATTTTTGCACGTCAAGAATCAGCTGAAGTTTCTTTCCTTATGATTGAAGAATGTAATAAGGAACTTGATAATTTGGTTGTGATATCATATGAAGATTACCTCCCATATTGTCAGACTACAGAAGATCAGAGCATACAGGATTACCTTTCCGATTCTTCATATATTTCATGTTCTGAAATGCTTTTCCAAGAAGAGATCTGCTCATCCATTTGTTCAGAGTTTTTTGAAGCCCATGAGCATACTTTCACCGAAGCACATGAGGAAGGTAGATTAGAATTTGAAACAAAAGATACCTTGTTCTTTCAGCAGGAGGTGGCAATGTCAAGACTTCATGTTTTCCAGGATCCAATGGCAGATTTGTTGCAGCCAGCAGTGATAGTGTTTATTGCAGTATTCAGTGATGAAGGAGAATATGGTCAACTATGTTTTTGGATGCCCAGTGATAGGTTTGTATTGTTGACCATAAGATCTAATCAGGAGAATCAATCAAGAAGGTATCTGCTTGATTGGTTGCATTGGCATTTTGATATAGTTTGATGTATATTGTCTTGTAAAAAACAAGGTGGTTGTCATCATGATTTCAAATCTTGATGGACTGCTGCCCTTGAAATAAGCTTTGTAAGTTCTTGTTTTCGTTTAGTTCAGTCATGAGTCATTTGTGAGTCAATTTTTAGTCATGTTGGTTTCATAATTGAGTTAGTTTGAGTCAGTTTTCAGTCAAGTTTTCAGTCAATAAATGAGTCAAAGACTTGTGTCGTTTGCCGAAATAATGAATCCATCGCCCAATGGTTGAAAGCACTGGTCTGCTCTCCCAGAGGTCTGAGGTTCTTGGCACCTCCAAGGAGCTACCATCCCCATTGGAGCCAATGTTAGTGTCGGTCATGATGCCCTCCATCGGTGATCAAAAGCTATTTGCATTATGCATAGGTAGGTGTCTCATCAATGTCAGTTTTGCATTCCGTTAGGCATGCCATAAAACTGATGGAGGAGCTAGTCCTTGTTCCCTTCTTGGCTTTGCTGGATCAGGTCATCTCAGTTAATGAGCTTGTGTCACATTTGTTTTGCTTTGTCTTGAAGTCCAAAGTCTTAGGTCTAGGGTTTCGGTCAAAAGTCTTTGCAATGTCATGAGTCAAAAGTCCATGAGTCCCCAGCAAGCCAGAAGGAGGTATGTAAATATGTTTCATTGATATTTTCATCAGGTACAACTCATTTATACCTTGGATTTAAAAACCCTTTTTTTAAAGCCAAGGTCATGTCAATTTTGTAAAAATAAGGAAATTTCAAAAATTCTTCACAATGCCGGCAATAACCCTGGTCTCCTCGCCAGAGTCCATCAGATGGTCTACCTGCAAAAAGAACGGAGTTAAAGCACTCAAAAAGTCAAATTCAGGACAAAAGTAAACTCAAAACAGTGTTAAAAGAAAGTGCCAAAATAAAACATTAGAAAGTGGGTTTGGTAAGTAAATTTTTTCAAATTAGGCTTATAAAGAGTCAAATTCCCTCTAAAACACCCTCATTGTGCATCTAAGAGCTTGCAAAGAAGAGTGAGAGGGCGAAGAAGGCGAAAGGAGGCAAAGGGCAGCAAATTTGAACCATTTTCAGGTGCGCGACCTGTCAGAGGGCGTGCGCGACCTGTTGGGCAGTGCGCGACCTATCAGGCGCCCCTCCGCAGTGCAAAAACTCAACGGGCGCGACCAGTCAGGCTGTGCGCGACCTGTCAAAGCCTGTGCGCGACCACTCAGCCTGTCACTCACAGAACCACTTCAAATTTTCTCAAATCGCCCTCTTGCTTGCTAAATTGATCGAGCATACTTCTCAGCATTTTTGCAGACAGGGCAGCAGTTAACTTTGTCTATTTTCTCCACTTTGTTCAAAAGCACCATGTCAACCACTGAAACCTATGAGCAAGGTGATGACCGGTCTTCTTCCACAGAGGTTGAGGTACAACAGAGGCCTCGTAGGGGTGGCAAAGGTGGTCATCATAAGAGAGAAGAGCCCACATCTTTAGCAGAATTACAGGCCTGCCCTTTGGCAGTGAATTGTTTCCGATACATGTCATGTTTGCAGTTTTGTGAGAGGTTTGCTCAGATCCAGCATCACAGGGAGTTGGCCCGCTTATTTGTTTTGCACCTTCATGATGGGCAGGTCACTCTTGCAGGGGTGAATTTTGTGCTATCTCCGGAGGTGATTTCAGAGGCTACCGGGATACCAGATGTGGGTGAAGTGTGGCCCAAGCGCAAAATGTTGGATTATGTTTATTTTGAGCCATATGTCAGGCCAGCATTCATGAGCCACTTGTCGGGGGTCTTTCCTTTCAGATTCCTCCGGGGGGAGTATGCTCCGATCATGCGGCTTATCATGCATTACTTCACATGTGAGGGGAGATTTTCACTAGTCTTCTCTTATCACATTCGCCTGTTGATGCACTTTACCCGAGTGAGGATGATGAACATCCCAGTTTTCTTCTTCCATGACATTCAGAGGATGGTGTCCGTATTTCAGAGGCGGTCCCCAGCTCAGCAGTATAGGAGTTTGTGCCATCATGGTCTCATCCAGCTCATTGTTTCCCATTAGTTGAGTCAGCAGGGCATTCCATGGGGAGACTTCATTTCTCATGAGTTCTTTACAGTGCCACCACAGCCACACCCAGAGCTAGAGGTCATTTATGAGGAGGGAGGTCCATCTCACCAGCCCGAGATCATTGTTCCGAGACAGGTTGCTTCCTCACCTCAGGTCACCTACCAGAGAGGTCACAGGACCTTGTTTGCAGCAGCTCGATGAGTACTTTCTCCACAGCAGGTGGAAGGGGTCTCGCCATCATCATCTACAGGTCAGCGAGTGTTATCTCCACACCAAGTGGAAGGGGCCTCGCATTCTCCATCAGCAGTACGGGAGGGCAAACAACCCATGACAGAGGAGGAGAGAGCCGGTGACACACAGGTTGACATCATTGATCTTGATGCTCGCTCCCCCACTTCAGATTTGCATGAGATCATCCGACAGAGAGAGGCGGAAAACCGCTTGTTACAGCAGAAGCTCGACATGGCCCAATGGACAATAAACTATCTTGAGCAGCGCAACAAGCAACTTGAGGATGAGAAAGAGTTGGATGAGCTGTGGAGGATTCGAAGTGACCGAGTCATCAACCGTAGGAGGCCCGGTGACTTGCTACCCAAGGAGAGGGAATCCATGCTTATCCGTGTGAATGCACACTTGTAGAGGCTGTTAGAGAAGGTAAACGAGGACAAGAGGTTGCTACGGAACATGAAGAATCACTATTGGGCGAGGATGCATGTTTGCAAGGCGAAAATGAAGATGTTCCAAAGGAGGTTGTCCGAGGCCCGTAAGAGGAAGAAGAAGACCAACCCGCTCCGTATCTTGGCTGAGGCCTCTCTCACTCACCATGATACTCATTAGCATCCTCCTAGCAGCAAACTCAAGAAATTTTGAGAGTTTTGAAGCATTTTTGGCATTTTTGGGAATTTTACAGGTTTTGGCCATTTGACTGGTCTCACCCCGCGCGCGACCATACATGGGGGCAATTCAGAACGGGGAAAACTTTGCATTTTTGGAATTTTCATGCAAAAATACACTTTCCTATGGATGGGTTTCAGATTTTATGGAGATTTGGGCTTCCAAAAGCTCAAAATACATGCAATTTTTGACTTTCTGCCCCTATTTTGAGTTGCAGAAAGCTGTCTTGGGAGAAATGACTTTTGAGGGGTCAAATCAACTCCAAATTTATAAATTCCAGTGGGGTTGGAAAGTAGACTCGCAGGCCTTTCCAACGAGCTATCTTGCATCTAATTTGGACACCGGGAAGGCCCTCAAACAGAGCTGTGAATGTGCGTGACCAGTCAGAGTGATGTGCGCGACCTGTCAGGGAAATTTGCCTGTTTTGACCAGTTCGGCCAACAAAACACTGTTTTCATCTTGGTTGACTTTTGAGGCATGTAAATGATGGATTTTTGTGTAATTTTCATGGCACTTAGATACTTTTACTCTCCTTGAACACTTCTAGAAGATTCTTTGATGTAAATGGTAAATATTTAATGCATGGATAGGTTTCCTAAGTTTTAGAGGCAAGTTGTTTTGACTGCCTATTATCTAGTGCTCAGTTTAGAATTAGTTGAAACAGCTCCTAGGAAGTTGAGCTCGACCCCTAGAGGTGGGGAAAGGAGTTAGATCATCTATATTATGCCTTCTCTTGCTCATTTTCATGGCTGGACTCTTGAGGGAGAAGCTCCTATTGTATATTTTACTTGTATCTCTGCAATTTGAGGAAAAGGAAGACTAGGGTTTTGCAGACATCATTGGGATTCTTGTGGACTCTTGTGTTGATGGTGTGTTCTCTTATTGTAATTTTAAGTGTGTTTATGTGTTCCATCTCTTTCTTTACTTCAGCTTATTAAACAAATGAAGTGATAAAGTTTGAATTCATGCTTGCCATGCTCAGCTTTCAAATTTGTTTAATGTTTATGTTTTCCACTGTCTAGAGAGGATTCAAAGTCATTGTTTGCCCTCTTTAGCTTCTCTTTTTTCTTCCTTGATCATCCATCTTAGCTAAAGGCATCAGTACAAACTCCTACCTTGCCCCAAAGACCCACCTGCAGAAACTGTGTCAAATCCCCGCACCCTAAAATTGCAGATCCTCAATTTGCCACCAAAAAACCCCAAAAACCCCCAAATCAACCTTTTAATCAGTTTACTAGCCTAATATCAGTGTCACTGTATTGGTCATCTCTGTCCATTGAATATTTTACTGAGATTGACCGGAGAGAGCCTTCTCATACCCCGTAGGGCTAGCTACGAGGTGAAATGGTTTGATGTTGCCTTGAAGGTTTACCTTCCTCAGCCTAGGGTGAAATCTCAAGCGCTAACATGTAGAAACACTAAAATTGCCCATAACAAAATGGAGACTCCACTGGGGAATGATCCAATCCCTTATAATATCTTATCAATCTCTTAAACACTTTGACATATTGCATTTTCTTTTTTTCATCGAATTCAAGGTCAATTCACTGAAAATTGAGTCAATTTTGAGTATAAAATTGTCTTACTGTAGTCAACGCACCTTTGTGACTGACACAGTGCACTGCAGTGCACCTTTTGCATAGAGACAGTGTGATTCAGAACAATGTCTCTAACTATGGCTTGCACTGATCCCTTTAGGATGAGTTTTCCCATCTAGGAACTAAAACCTTTAGTCAATTTTCAGCTATTTGAATTGCCTTTTGGATATAGATGAGGTCTTCTCTCTGAAAACAATCTTTGTTTCCTTGTTTCAACCTGATTTAGACTAGATTGTTGAATGTTTTTTTATGTATTTGTTTTATCATTTGTAGTCCATTGTCAAAAAGTGGTTTTGATATCTTGTTTTGTCAAAAAATGAAGTGTTGTAAAGTCTTCCTTCATAAAATAATCGATTGATCTATTTGTGCATTTGATTGATGTTTTTTTTTAAAGTGTCAAAAATATTCGTTTCTTTGAAAGATGAAAGTGTCATTTATTCTTCCTTTCCCTTTGAGACAAATTGTCATAAATCGGCATTTTTTGTGAAAAAGAGTTTCTGAACCGTTTGTGCATTAGTTTTTCTTATTGCATAATTTACATTAAGAGGAACGGAAAAGAAAAGAAATACATGCAATTGCATTTTAGAGATTGAGTTTGTGTGTTCAAAAGGAATGGTTTAGGGAATTGAATTAGTTTGTGTTCTCTGTTGTTTGATATACAAAGTACATGTATGCTCTATCCCTCATATCTAGGATTTTCATTGTTGAAAGCAAATGGAAAAAGTGCTTATCATTCTAGTTGCATTTTTAGGAATTTCAGAAAACATTTTGTGGTGAACCCTCAAAGGAAAATTTTAAGCAAGATCAACCTAAAATTTACATCAATTAACCTAATAATGCATTGGAACTTAAAGCAAACATCTAGAGGTGTCTAGGCTAGAGACGTGTTCCGGCGTCTTAAAACCTAGTGGCTATTGTTTTCATTGAGGTTGGGTGATTCCTCCTCTCTGATTTGATAAGTACTAGTACGGACTTGAGCTCCCTGTACCATTGAGTATATAGTGGTAGACCCCAATAGGTTAAAATCCTTTATCCCTAGGAGGCCGAGTCCGCTGCCTTACTGATCACAATGCACCGAACACAACATTTGGGAATATTGACTGTCGTATAGTAAATCCTTGGTAATTTCACTTTCATTTAACACCAAGGTGTATATTGCAGTTTTGTGATTAGTTTGGTAAACCCTCTTTTCTAGTGTCTCCAGAGCAGTCACTTTTGTTCCTTTTCGACTCCATAAAAGAAAAGGTCCATCCGAGCACTTGTCCTTTCAGGGTCATTAAACATCGAAAGTGACTAGAGTCATCTTTTGTTTCTTCTCGACTCTTTAAAAATGAAAAAGAAAAGTTATGTTCTAGTGGCGTAAAATTTAATTGACCACGAATAACATCCTTATTCCTTAGTTGAGTTAGGGTTATAAGAACAATCAACCATTCTGGAGGAAGATTAACCTCCACTCCGTCGTTCAAGGAGAGTTATGAGTAAACTGCCCTTGCCACCAGAAGCGACACCCATCCAATCAAGGTGGACTTCTTAAACATGTAGAAATTTTGAATAATTTAACACATATTCAATGGAGATTATCCTGATCATGTACTATTGCAGAAAACATACACAATACATAATCTCCTCTACGTTGATCATCAATATAGCAGCATCAATAACAATAAAACATCAAGAGCATTCACACATTAACATAGTATGTATCCCGGGGAAAGCATCTCGCTAAAAACCCCAACTATCTGTATATTAATGATTGAGTCATGTAACATTACACAGCATAATACTTCTCACAAGTATCTCCACCTCTGTTACACACAATACAACTCAGATCTGATCTCCAAATCTCTTCCACTGCTTGCTTGCCTCCACTGCTCAATACCTGCTCAAGAACTGATGAGAATGGCTTACCAAACTCGTTTTTCACCTGCAAAATAGTCACTCACTCTTTGTTGGACGTGAGCACAAGCTATAATGTGGGCAAATACGTGAACAAACTCATTGGCATACTCAATCCCTTGATTGTGCAAGATCTGGTGCACAACTATAGTCACAACTGATAGCAATCTGATTCTCTAACACCTGTCCCTGTTGAACTGAACATGCATTGACATGAAACTGAGTTAACTGATGTATTCATTAGTTGTATTATGAGTTAATAACTTGTGAATTAATTAATAACTAATTCACCCAACTCATCTCTAGTCTATTTGCCAGTTAGACTAAATACAACCAGTTTAACAAAGCTAAACTGAACACAACTCCATCAACTCCACAATCAACTCCACCAAACTCAACTGATTGAGTTCTAACTAAATTCATGCATGCAACAACTCAACTGACTCATAAGAAAAGCATATTTCCTTCTGACAGTTGCATGTGCCACCTCTGTAGCTCAAACTGAAGTGCTCCAAGAGAATAAGATTAAGTTTATAGTCCAAATATTATTGTGAGATAATAATATTTGACTTTTCTATTTTTGACAGCCAGTCTAAAAATAGACTTTGATCACTCACACTGTGATCACTCACACTTTCATGAAAAATAGAAGTCCATCTATTTTTTCCCAACTTGATCAATCATCCATAAACAGCAACCTGCAATCCATAGACATGATCCATATGTCTAAAAATAGACATAGTCTAAAAATAGACTTGCGCCAAAAATAGCCTGCGGGCCCACTTAGTGAAGGCGACTCTTTTCACTAAGCTCCATCATCTTGTTGCAATCTCAACACTCCCTCTTGACAAGATATGGATTATCAGCAACCCCTATCCTGCCTCGGTGGTACTCGAATTTGCTCCTGGTGAGAGCCTTCATCAGAATATCAACATCCTGATCCTCCGTTGGAATGTACGAAAGTAACATGATCCTCCGCTGCACACAATCTCTGATATGATGGTACCTGATGTCAATATGTTTAGATCTATCATGAAATACAGGATTAGCCGAGAGTTTAATGCAACTCTGGTTATCACAGTAAATCACAGTAGGATCCAAATGAGAACCGAACAAACCAACTAGGATCTTTCTCATCCATATAGCCTCGCATGCAGCCAAACTTGCTGCCATATACTCGGCCTCCGCTGAACTGAGTGCCACGGATCTCTGTTTCCTGTTGTACCAAGAAACTGTTGTCGATCCAATACTGAAGACCCCTCCTAATGTGCTCTTTCTGTCTGTTGGGCTCCCTACCCAATCTGCATCCGTGAAGCCACATAGCTTCACCTCATCTTCCTGTCTATACCACAAACCATATCCCGATGTGCCTCTCAAGTAGCACAACACATGCTTGCCCGCCTTCCAGAAGAGCTTGGTAGGCTTAACCATAGCTTGTGAAAGCTGGTTAACTGCATAGCATATATCAAGTCGTGTATTGACCAAATACATCAGCGACCCCACCAACTGTCGATAAACAGTGGCATCCACTTCTTCTCCCGAAGTGGCATCCTCCTTCCTCCAACCTCCAGGAAGAGGAGTATCAACAGGCTTGCAGCCATGCATGTTGAACTTCTCTAGTATCTCCCGAGCATACTTGCCCTGAGAAACAAACAGTCCACCACTGTGCTGCCATATTTCCAATCCCAGGAAATAGTGAAGGAGGCCCAAATCCTTCATCTCAAACTCTGTAGCAAGATCCTTCTTACATGACAGTATCAACATCTCATCACCCGATATAATCAAATCATCAACATACAGTACAATGATAAGCAACTTACCCTCCACCAAAATCTAGTATAGGTTCGAATCCGCCTCGCTCTTGGAGAATCCAAGTCCTGTGAAATAACTGTCTATCCGTGTGTACCAAGGACGTGGTGCTTGCTTCAACCCATACAACGCTCTCTTGAGCCTGCACACATGCGACTCGCTGTTGAAGACTTCAAAGCCTTCGGGTTGCTCAATGTACACCTCCTCCTCAATGAATTCGTTGAGGAACGCAGTCTTCACATCCATCTGATGAATGTGCCATCCCATATGCGCTGAGAGAGCAAGAATCGTCTGTATGGAAGAATACCTTGCGACAGGTGCAAAGGTCTCCTCATAATCGATCCCCTCAATCTGTGAAAAGCCTCGGGCAACAAATCTTGCCATGTACTTCTCCACACTCCCGTCAACTGCCTGCTTAACTTTGTAGATCCATCTCGAACCCACCACTGATTTCCCTTCCGGTCTAGGAACAATCTCCCATGCACTGTTTCTGACAATAGAATCATACTCTTCCACCATGGCGTCTACCCATGCAGGATCCTCCACAGCTTCCTCGAAAGAGGATGGCTCAGTCACAACACACTTGCTCATAAGATCCATGTATCCAGTGTACCGATCAGGTGACTATCTCTACCTGCGTTGGGCTGTAGGTGGTCCTACAACTTTCTCTGCATCTTGAGCCAGTCGCTCAGCTTCTGTCAAGCGCTTTCGCCCTCTGATGGTTGGCGCTGCATGAGTGGTCTCTTCCACTCCATGAACCTCGTCCTGTGGCTGATCCATGTCCTGAAGCTCATCCTTAGGAACTAATAGCTCCTCATCTGCATGCAAGTGTAGCTCCCTCTCAAGCGAACACTTCATGGCTTTATCCTCCTGAAATTTTATATCCCGTCGCACAACAGTTTTACCACTGTCTGGCAAATACACACGATAGTTGTGGGGCGTATCAGTGCACCCCACAAATATCCCAACCTCTGCGGTCGGCTCCAACTTCTTCCTGGCATCCTTCATCACATGCATGTAAACGTTAGCACCAAAAATCCTCAAATGAGAAAGATCAGGCTTCTTACCAGAATAAGTCTCCTCAAGTGTACTCATGCCAAGTATCCTATGAGGACAACGGTTCTACACATAAAATGCTGTATTGCATGCTTCCGCCCACAAGTGAAGGGGTAGGCCCTGATCATGCAACATTGCCCGTGCAGCACCCACAATCGTTCTATTCTTCCGCTCAGCTACCCCGTTCTGCTGTGGGTTATGGGGAGCTATGAGCTCTCTACGAATCCCTTATGTCTTGCAGAAATCCTTGAACTCGTCCGAGATGTATTCACCACCATTATCGCTCCTAAGAGCCTTCACCTTCTTCCCCGACTCCTTCTCGACCAGTGCTTTGAATTCACAGAACTTTGAATATGTCTCGCTCTTCTTCTGCATGAAGAAGATCCAGCACTTACGAGAGAAATCATCAACAAAAATCACATAATACTTGTGTTTTGCTGTCGAAGCAACTGAGAAAGGTCCACACACGTCTGTGCGAATTCTCTCAAGGATCGTCGTGGCGCGACTATCCTTCTCGTGAAAGGTGGCTTTCACAAACTTCCCCAAAGTACACCCCTTGCACTGATCTGACTGCGTAAGTGTGCCTTTAGGAAGCCCTGTAGTGATCTGCTGCAGTATCTTCAAGGCTCCATGGTGAAGGTGACCCAACCTCCTGTGCCACAACTCGCCATCATCCCGGCTCACCAATCCTTCTGACTTACCTGCCATTGCTGCGCATCCATCTACATGCAACTGATAAAGGTTCCTCACTCAAACCCCTATCTTCTAGGTCTCACCAGTTGTCTTGCTACGCAGGAAGGCCTTTCCCTCGCTGAAAACAACATCATACCCCTTGTCTTCTAACATCGCCACTGAGATGAGATTCTTCTTCAATCCTGGAACATGCATGACTTCCTTCAATACAAAGGGTTTACCAGACTCCC
This sequence comes from Pinus tabuliformis, assembly GCA_031772625.1. NCBI lineage: Eukaryota > Viridiplantae > Streptophyta > Pinopsida > Pinales > Pinaceae > Pinus > Pinus tabuliformis. The sequence goes on along the minus strand of CM062812.1, from coordinate 785,941,704 downwards.
TCTCAAAGGAAATGGTACCGATACCGGTCGCACTGTATCTACCATCATCGCCCATCTCGATGTGCACTCCAAGATCTTTGTCCTCCAGATCAGAGAACAAATCTCTATCTCCCATCATGTGAAAAGACGCACCACTATCCAAGAACCACACTGATCCCATCACACTTGAAACCAAGCATGCGATCAATGAAAAATCAAGCTCAAACTGAGAAGCTAAGGCCTCTCCCCCTGGAGATCTAGCAGCTTGCTTGTTCTTCTTCTTCTGCGGACAATTTGTGGCATAGTGTCCGTGCTGGTGACAGTGAAAACACTTCACCTTGGAAATATCCTGCTTCTTGCCTTTCGCACCAAACTGAGAAGCTTTCTTGCTCTTCCCTTTCTTTGCTTTGGCAGCCAAAGCACAATTCTCTTCATCAGCTCCCTTTGACGAAGATCTGTCCCTGGTACTCCGCCTGATCTCCTCCTGCACAAGATCTGACCATAGTCTTTCCCATCCTAGAAACTTCTCCCGACCATTGACAGAGTCCTGATAGGAATGCCAACTCTTTGGAAGACCAAGGAGAGCCAATCTCACCAAGTCCTCATCATCGACAGTAACCCCCACACTTCCCAGCTCATCTCGACACTGAGTGAACTTCGTGAGATACTTGGGAATACTGTCACCCTTCTCGCATTTGATGTTTCTGAGTTTATCTTTGAGCGCCAGCTTCCTCTGATCGCTCTTGCTTTGGAATAATTATGTTAATGATTTCCACATCAAATATGGAGTAGCCTTTCCATGGAGGCTAGACACAATGTGATCCTTCACGCCCTCCAACAGAATCCTTCGACATTTTGTGGTCTTCTTTTGCCAAACTTCCACCTCAGCAGCATCAGTAGGCTTTGGGATATCCGTATCTATGAACTCCTTCAGCCCGTTATCATCCAATACTGCCTCCATCCTGTCCTTCCATGCAATATAGTTTGAGCTACCCTCAAGAGCATACTCTAATCGCAATCCGTTGAAAGACATTGCTGCGTTGTCACCAAGAAAACACTGCTGCAAATTCGAATTCCACCAGCAACCAACTCAACTACTTCCGATCTAGAATTCGTGAGAACAAAATATTTCTCGTACAGAGATTGACTGTATGGGCTTTTACTGGATATTTCACCTTCCAAAGGAAGGATGAATCCAAAGGCTACCTGGCCCGATTACAGACTCTGCCTGAAGAAATAGAATGTAGACACTTCCTGAATAGTAGATCTGATGATCAACAGCTCTGATACCATGTAGAAACTTTTTCTACAATTATCTAGCTCGCTCCGATACCATGTAGAAATTTTGAATAATTTAACACATATTCAATGGAGATTATCCTGATCATGTACTATTGCGGAAAACATACACAATACATAAGCTCCTCTACGTTGATCATCAATATAGCAGCATCAATAACAATAAAACATCAAGAGCATTCACACATTAACACAGTATGTATCCCGGGGAAAGCATCTCACTAAAAACCCCAACTATCTGTATATTAATGATTGAGTCATGTAACATTACACAGCATAATACTTCTCACAAGTATCTCCACCTCTGTTACACACAATACAGCTCAGATCTGATCTCCAAATCTCTTCCACTGCTTGCCTGCCTCCACTGCTCAATACCTGCTCAAGAACTGATGAGAATGGCTTACCAAACTCGTTTTTCACCTGCAAAATAGTCACTCACTCTTTGTTGGACGTGAGCACAAGCTATAATGTGGGCAAATACGTGAGCAAACTCATTGGCATACTCAATCCCTTGATTGTGCAAGATCTGGTGCACAACTATAGTCACAACTGATAGCAATCTGATTCTCTACCACCTGTCCCTGTTGAACTGAACATGCATTGACATGCAACTGAGTTAACTGATGTATTCATTAGTTGTATTATGAGTTAATAACTTGTGAATTAATTAATAACTAATTCACCCAACTCATCTCTAGTCTATTTTCCAGTTATACTAAATACAACCAGTTTAACAAAGCTAAACTGAACACAACTCCATCAACTCCACAATCAACTCCACCAAACTCAACTGATTGAGTTCTAACTGAATTCATGCATGAAACAACTCAACTGACTCATAAGAAAAGTGTATTTCCTTCTGACAGCTGCATGTGCCACCTCTGTAGCTCAAACTGAAGTGCTCCAAGAGAATAAGATTAAGTTTATAGTCCAAATATTATTGTGAGATAATAATATTTGACTTTTCTATTTTTGACAGCCAGTATAAAAATAGACTTTGATCACTCACACTGTGATCACTCACACTTTCATCAAAAATAGAAGTCCGTCTATTTTTTCCCAACTTGATCAATCATCCATAAACAGCAACCTGCAATCCATAGACATGATCCATATGTCTAAAAATAGACATAGTCTAAAAATAGACTTGCGCCAAAAATAGCCTGCGGGCCCACTTAGTGAAGGCGACTCTTTTCACTAAGCTCCATCATCTTGTTGAAATCTCAACAAAACAGAGTCTGGTACTTTAGGAGTTTTTGGTACTTCATCTGAATTACTAGAACAACCTATCACGGCTAGTACTAAGCCTCAAGTTACTCCAACTATTTCTGGTACATCTGTTATACAAGAAGAATTTACTCAGCGACCTGAGGCTACTATAACGGAAACAAGTGAACAAGTAACTGAAGTTGATCCACAACTTGAAGTTAATCAACCAGAAATTCCTTCAGAACTTGAACTTGTTAATTGGAATTTGATCTAGAACCTATAGCAGTTGAAACCGAAGACATTTCTGAACCTGAAGTTGTTCACGAACCTTCTCTTGAAACTGAAGTTCTTTTACCAGAATATCTAGAATTTGACCTTGAACATTTTGAAGTTGTTACTGAAATACCTTAGTCATCTGTAGTTCCTAAAACTCCATTTTTATCACCAGAAGTATTTTTCAGACCTAACGGTGAAATCCTTCCACCTGGATTAATTGCTGTAGAGGAGGAAGCTGAGGAAGATTCTATCCCCGGGACTCCACATCATTTTGGACCTGGTTTGTATCTTTATTTTGAATCTCTTCCTCATTCTGTTGCTGCCTCTGAGATACCACTTGATTCATTAGGTCAACTTTTGTGTCAATTAACCATGGCAGAACAACCGTAAACATCCTAGACTGTGCCATCTGATGCAGCTGCGACAGAATCCTTTGCTGCTACTTCTTCGATGTTTACTACCACACTTGAGTCACATTTATATGGATAGCTTTCCATCCTTGCTGGTTACCAGTCATGTCTGGAATACACTCAGGGGTTTCTTCTTTGCCATGGTCATCACCTATGTCATCATCAGGAATTTTACCTGGTTCTTCTTATCAAGGACAACAGTTTGATCCTGCTTACCAATTTCAAACTAAGCAATTCGGTGAAAAAAGGCCCATATATCCTCTTAACACTGGATTGCCACCATATGGTCAGAAATATGCCTATTCACCGCATCCTCCCTATCAAGGAGGACAACCCTATGGTTATGTCCCACTGTATCCAGGTCAACCTGAAATGAGAGTCTGTTAGTGGCAGCCAACTATGCCACCACAACCAAGGCTTGTGTATCCAACACAACCTATGCAAACTGAGCCGATTATTTTGACCCAACCTGTCATAACTATGGAACCATAGATACAAGCTCAACCTGTTGTATCTCAACCTGTGCAAGTTAGTTCTGCTACCTCGCAACCACAAGTTTCGAGTCAGCAAACCCAAACTTCTCAAGTTGTTATGCAACAACCACTTGTTTCTGGGGTACAATTACCTTAGGTTAGTGTGCCATTATCTGGAGTGACTCAAGTTGCTACAGGTTTAGTTTATTCTCAGCCTGGTCAAACTGGAATTGGGGGCCAATATCAAACTTCATAACCAATACCCCAACAACCTTGGTAGCCACAATATCCACAGCCTCCTTTTCAGAATGTCCAACCTCAGTATGGGCTTGATGTCCAAGATAAACCTGGGCAAGGACAATATCAAGCGTATCAGGGTCCTATGTATCAAGCCCAACCCAATTACGGACAAATGCAAGGTCAACTTGGTTTTAATCCATATATCAGATATGTACCACTACCCTATCAAGGATATCCACCTTATGCAAGTATGCAAATGCCTATGACACATGCAATTCCATCCTATCTTGGATATGCTCAACCTGATTTGAATTGGCAGCTGCCATTTGTGGCAACTCTAGAATTACCAGATTTAAACCAGGTTACCAATGATCCAATTTTGTATGCACCGTGGTGGCCAGTAATTCCTCATAAGTTGCCTTCTGATATTCCAAAGTTTAATGGAAATCCTGGAGAGGACCTGTCAAATCATGTTATGACTTATCATTTGTGGTGTTATTTGAACTCCTTGAATGATTATTTAGTAAGACTCCATCTTTTCCAAAGAACGCTCATTGGTTCGACTGCTAAGTGGTATATTGAATTTCCCAGAGCTTCTTTTAATAATTTCACCCATTTAGCCACTACCTTTTTGACCCACTTCCAGTTACCCATTAGATATGAAACTGGAACGGAACTTTTGAACAACTTTAAACAAACAACTTCTACGCACATATCAGATCGTATTCATGGGTGGCATCATCATCGTCGCATGGTTAAAACCTATGTTCCTAATTAGCTTTTAGCTGAGTGGTTCTTTAAGTCCTCACTGCCATCTACCATTGAGGATGTGGCTAAAGGTGGAGTTGTTATAGAAGAGCAAGTGATTGCTTGTGCCCAATACTTGGATTTAATTTACACACAATCGGCACGCTCTATGACAAAATTCCACATGCACCGTGACTAAATCAATCCATTCCACCTCCATCATTGAATACGGATTCCTATGCCAGAGATGGTGTGATTGGTTCCTTGAGCACGCAAATAGCGAGTAGACCATCTCGTCAATCACTTGCCATGAATCAAACTCTAAATGCATTTGAGGTTCCTGCTTTCGAGATTAATGCCATGTCATCTGACAAAGGTAAGAATCCAAAGCAACCATGAAGCAAGAAGAAAGGGAAGAATAAGAAGAAAATTGAAAACCCTCCTCAAGGGAAATCATCTGATTCCTCTAATCTGGGAAAGAAACCTCGTTACCCATGTCTGATATGTAATGACGATCATTTTACAAGATATTTTCCTCACCGCTCGGAAGTTTCTAAGCTGTTAAAAACTTCTACCACATCCACAGTGTTGACAGATCCGTTTCCAAACCCAGATACCAATATGGTTTCAGTTGAAAATGCTTCCACATCCCAGGTATTAATGTTATCCATCGCAAAACCTAATGACGAAATTTTGGTTCAGACACGTAGTAAATATTATGGTAATCTGTCATCGTCGTCAAATAATCAGGCCACTAATCAACCTAGTTCTTTGACTTTGACCGCATTGGAAAATATTCCATTGCCCACTGCACCAAAGTTAACAATAAAGCCACCTAAGGGAGTTTTGCATAAATCAACGTTTAACCCTCGTGCTCGAGTTGCTCAAAATTATAACATAGTATAAGATCTTGCTCAATCTCCTTCTGCTATGTCGACGCTTGAGGTATTACAAAATTTCCCCTCCCAGAAGCAGGGTTTACTGTCAGCAATAAGTGGAATAGATCTAGCGGATTCTAATCTTGTGGTTTTTAATCACTCAGGATATACACCACAGTTACCAGCTCAATTAGCTTTTCTAATTCAGGTTAAAGCTCTCAACAAAAATATTCATCGAACCATTATAGATGAGGGAGCTTCTACCTATATTATGTCAATGAGTTGCTATAAAACACTAGGGTCACCTACGTTGTCAAGATCACCAACCTCATTGAAGGCTTTTGATGGAAGAACTTATACTTCATGTGCGATATTGAATAGCTTGCAAGTAGAACTATGGGGAAAAATGGTAACTGTTGAAACTAAGGTGGTTGATGAACCCCTTGATTACAACATTTTACTTGGACGACCATGGGTTTATGCTATGGTTGTTGTTGTTTCAACGTACTTTCGTACGATTTCATTTCCTCATAAAGGTGGAATAACAGTTATCGACCAAACCTCATATTTTGACTCTAGTTCTCAAGTTATGGGAAGGATTACGTTTATTAAAGAACCCCCGCTTTCACTTCAATCTGTTGGTGTAGGTATTTTCAAAGATCCCTCCTTAATGGGTACTTTCACACTTCCTCCACCATATGGAACTTTGGAAGTCGCGAGAGTCGAGACATGTAATATGTTATCCTCTACTTCATCTGATTTAAAGAGGATCACCAATAGTGTTGAAGATGAGAGTTTTGCTAAGGTTATGCCGCTAAGTCCCATTGAACTCACATAGCAATCAATTTTTCTTACTTGTGCGGCATTTCCAGATCCACAATCACCAATTGTATGGGTAGATCATTCACTTGAATATGGTACTTCTTCCGATCCTTTTGCTTGTATATATTCTACAGATGAGGAAATCATCCAATCAATGATGATAGGAGAAGAACCTTGGGAAGATTATCATCATCATTCCTTTCTTCTAGATTCCAAGGAAGATTATTCAAAGGAACTAGTACACCCTCGATTGTATATTTCTTTTCGAAATCTGTTAGAATAAATTTGGTAGATTCTATAATTTGTCTAACATAGAAGAAACCATTTCTATAGACATTTTGACCAAGCCCAACATTGTAGAAAACATTCATATTGGAAAATATTGTTCTCCTTCAGAACTCGATATTTATCGTGCTTTGTTTCGTGAATTTAGAGATGTATTTTCATGGTCTTATGATGAGATGCCAGGCATTGATTCAAGCATTGTTGAACATCAAATCAAAATGTACCCTGATGTCAAACCAGTACGACAGCGGCTTCAACCTATACATCCAAAGAAGGCTACTGCCATCAAGATAGAAGTTGAAAAATTTTTGCATGTTGGCTTCATTTACCCTGTACCTCTTACTGATTGAGTATCAAATATTGTTCCCGTGATGAAGAAACAAGGAACAGTTCGAGTGTGTGTTGATTATCGGGATGTAAATAAAGCGTGTCCAAAATACAATTATCCTACAGCCTTTATCGACTAGATTATTGACGAATGTGCTAGATGTGAAATCTTTTCATTCATGGATGGATTTTCCAACTACAATCAAATCAATATCCGCCCAGAGGATCAGTCAAAAACTACATTTATTTGTCTTTGGGGCACATTCGCGTATAGAAAGTTACCTTTTGGTTTGAAGAATGTAGGGGCTACATTTCAGAGGGCAATAAAATATGCCTTCCCTAACATTAAGAACATCGTCCAGCCATATCTTGATGATTTTCCTACTCATTCATGAAAGTGGACTGATCACCCGCAACATCTCAAATCAATATTCTTTTGGTGCCGACACTACAAAATAAGACTCAATCCACACAAGTGTGTGTTTTGTGTTGGCTCTAGTCAATTTCTTGGATTTGTAGTCTCAAAAGTCAGAATTTGACTTGATCTAGCTAAGTTTCAAGCAATTCTTGACTTGCCTCCACCTTCGAATTTACCAGAGTTACAGAAACTTCAAGGGAAGGTGAACTTTCTGAGGAGGTTCATTCCAAACTATGCTGAGTTGGCTAAAGGTTTTACTCGTCTGTTGAAGAAAGAGGTACCCTTTCATTGTGATCAGGTTGCACAAGCTTCCTTCAGTGCTCTTAAAGATTCCCTAATTAAAGCATCGTTAATGTATGCGCCAAACTATCAACAAGACTATTACCTGTATCTCGCTGCTACAGATACAGCCATCGGAATGGTTTTAGTCGAAGAAGAAGATGGAATAGAACATCCACTATATTATTTGAGCCATAATATCAATGATACTGAAATAAAGTATTCTTATGTGGAAAAGTTAGCTTTGGCAACTGTTCAAGTTGTGTAGAGGTTTCGTCACTATATTCTCCTACGTAAAACTACAAGTATCTCTGATTGCAACCCTATGACATACATTTTGTCACGTCAATTGTTGGGGGGAAATATTCGAAATGGATAGTTATAGTGCAGGAATTTGATTTGGAATTCAATAAATCTAAGTCAAAGAAATATCTCGTATTTGCCGAACTACTTTCCAATCTTCCCTCATCCTCCAACGATTCAACATCAGAAACATCAATCTTGGATGAGTCTCTGTTTCTCATTTCATCAAGTGATCCATGGTATCTATATGATTTTACGTAGGTGCCTCACTCATGAGGAGGACAAGAAAGCTTTGAATGAATGTCATTCAGGTTCTTGTGGTGGACATTTTTCCAGATATGCAACAGCGTATAGAATTCTCCATGCTGGATACTTTTGGCCAACAATATTCAAAGATTGTATAATTGTCATCAAAAGTTGTCATGCATGTCAAATATTCGATCGTAAAGCTCGACTACCACCTACACCTTTGCATCTAGTAGTTGTTGTTGGACCATTCACTAAATGGGGCATTAATTTCATGACATGTAACCCCACCTCGACCGGGGGGCATGGATATATTATAGTCGTTGTTGACTATCTTACCAAATGGGTCGAGGTGATGCCTACATTAAACAACAACGGTGAAATGGCTGCATTGTTTTTCTTCGACCACGTGGTTTCCAGGTTCAGTGTGCCACAGGCCATAGTTACAGATCATGGGTCACATTTTCACAATCACATGATGGTTGAGTTAGCTTCCAAATTAGGATTGTCGCATGATAGTTCTACTCGATTTTATTGCAAGCTAATGGACAAGTTGAGGCTATCAACAAGGTCCTTAAGCACATGTTACAACAAATGATTGGAGTTCACAAAATAAATTGGCATTTAATCCTGTACTCGGCCTTGTGGGCATTTCGAACGTTGGTGAGAAATGCTACCGGATTCACACCCTTTCAGTTGGTGTATGGTTTGGAAGTAGTCTTGCTGATTCAATGTGAAATTTTGTCACTCAAACTCGCAATTGACCTTCTACCTGACACTTCTGAGGAAGAAGCACGTTGCTTGGAATTAATCCATCTGGATGAAACCTGTCATGATGTCACATTGGCTAACGAAGCACATAAGAAATGTGTAAAAGTGCAATATGATCAAAATGTTAAGCCTCGAGTCTTCTCAGAAGGTGACCTAGTCTTGCTTTACGACTAGGTGTCGGATAAAATTGGTGTAGGAAAATTTGAACCACTTTGGATGGGCCCTTATATTTTTAAGCGCATTTTGATGAAAGGTGCTTATGAGTTAGTAGATTATGACTGAGTTCCATTGTCTAAGCCCATAAATGGATTGTATTTAAAATGTTACTATGCTTAATTAAGTATGGTAAAACTCATGTAAATATGCTTGGATTGCATGTATGAGTATGTTTCTTTAAGGGTTTTTATTTGGTTAAGTAATCCACTTTGCATTTATTGTAGATGTCGAACTTTTTGGAACCATGTGTCAATTACGCTGATGGTGCTAGTCATAGCACGTAAAACCCATCTTTTGCAGCATGGGCCATTTTTGCTCCGAGCGACAAGTTAATGAGTTTTAGAGGGATTTTTATTGGTCAATCAACAAACAATATCGATGAGTATAACGTGTTGATTGAACTTCTCTCTCATGCCATGTTAGGCCCCTATACTACTAGTGTAACCCCTTATTGTTATTAGTCCAACCCACTTATTATATTGATGTACCATGTAGTGCCCATATTGTTACTATTGTGCCCCATAGAAGCCCACTATTGTTATTATTGTGCCCTTACATTATTATTGTTATGTCAGCTCTGATTATGTTATGACCCCTTAGACTCCTATATATAGAAAGGAGGTCTTTTCATTTGTATCATCCAAGAATTGTTCATTTATGTAATGTAAAGGAGGTTTCCCCCTCGAAGAGGCTGAATTCTAAGGCATTGATCTATCTTTTCTATCTTTCTTGAAGCTGGTTTCATAACATTTGGTATCAGAGCTTTGGATTCTAGGGTTTCGCTGCTCCAAACAGGTCATTGTGGCATTTTCGCTATAACTTTTTTCTGCGATGTTTCAGAAGTTCAAAAAAAAACCCATTTCAGAAGACATCGCGCTAAATCTCGGGTCCACATTTCAGAGCTTTTTGTGCTATATTTGCGGAGATAAGATCTGAGGAAGTTGGTCTTTTTGCAGACTCCTGAATTACATTCCAAACAGGTGACCTGAGGAAAATCGTCATAACTTTTTCTCTGAGCATTGGATTTAAATTTCATAAGAAGTTGTAGAAAGAGGACGAACTGTAGTTTCTTCTATATATTTTTCAGAGCTAAAGGTTGAAACAGTGACTCGTGGCACGTCATACAAGTTCGCTCTACTGAACTAGTATATAATTAGGTCACTGTGGGAGATTTCGCATAACTCTTCCTTGGAGAATCCAATTTGGATCAGAATAGTGGCATTGGAAAGATGACACAGAGGGCTACCATAGGTCACAATTTCACAACAAGATGTTTTGAAAGTACAGAGATACATCAGAGGCAATATCGAGCTCCTACAAAGTGAAAAAAAGGTGTGTAGATTCTTTTAAATTTTTGCTTAAGATTGGTTTGAAAATTTATTTTGAAGGAATTCAAAGGGCTAGTAGAGCATTATTATCGGTAACTGATGCCCCAAGGAAATAAAATGAAAACACCTAGTAAGGAACCTGAAAGCTCTAGCATGACTCATGAAGAAGAGGAAGAAATGCTACATGATATATGAAAATTACAAGAACAAGTGCAACAAATGTCACTCTCACAAAAGTTAACAGAAGCTAAGATAAATGGCGTGGAAGCTAAGATGAATGGCATGGAAGCTAAGATGGACACTTTGAGGATAGATTTGAACAAAAATTTGAAGACATGCATGGCAGATTTGAAGACAGATTTAACAAATTTTCTACAAGAAATACTTACTAATGGTGAAAAGGTAGTAAAGGAAACTCATGATGTGAACAAAAGAAACGTTAATCATGATATCATAGACTCTAATGTGGGATCAAAGACCCACCATATTCCAAAAATTGATATGAGGAAGTTTAATGGCAAGGATCCCGCAACATGGATATTATAGATGGAGCAATATTTTGATCTACATGGTGTACCACTGTTACAAAAGGTATCTATTGCATCTTCATGTTTAGAACCAGATCAATTTTTATGGTATGAAGGGCTTTGTTCTCGTAAACAACTTGTTACGTGGTCAATTGTCATGGAGGAAATGATAGCACATTATTAGGATATAAAGAGCAACACCTTCTTTAGAGCAACACCACAACAATTGGAAGCATACCCCTCACAACTATAAAGATGGAAGTGTTGTTTCTCCTAGCCTTCCACAAGCTACAAGGGTTACACCACAACAATTGGAAGAAAAAAGAGAAAAAGGGCTTTGTTACAATTGTGATAGTAAATGCACTAAAGGTCATAAGTGTGCTAAGAAGAAATTATTTTACATAGAATATGAAGATGAGGAAGAAAAGGATCAAGACACATCAAAATAAGAAGATATACGCCGGGACCCCACCCCAGAGAAAGAAGAAATGAATCAGACCATATCTTGTAAAGGATTGGCAATAATTACCACTCCTCAAACTCTCAAGATAGAAGGACATATCAAGAAGAAAAAGGTGCAAGAAGTGAAAGATCACATCGATAAAGAAGAAACGAATCCAACCATATCTTGTAATTCATTGGTCGAAATTACCACTCCTCAAACTATCAAGATAGAAGGACATATCAAGAAGAAAAATGTTCAAGAAGTGAAAGATCACATCGAGCATCAAGAAATGAATCCAACCATATCTTGTAAAGGATTGGAAGAAATTACCACTCCTCAAACTCTAGAGATAGAAGGACATATCAAGAAGAAAAAGGTTCAAGCAGCGAAAGATCACATTGAACATCAACAACAAGTTCTCCAACTTTTAAAGGATAATGCCACTTCGGTGCAAAATCAAACGAAACAACGGGTAGATCAACATCGTAGTGAAAAATGTTTTGATGTAGGTGATTGGGTATTTTTACTGCTACATCTCAAGAAAGATATTTATGAGAAGGAAATGTTGGCAATACTACATGCACTTACAAAATGGCGACCCTACCGAATAGGAAGACTATTCAAGGATGAGGATGTGGAAGCATTGTTTTGTGCTATTTCTATTATCCAATTAGATTGGATAAACGAAGCAAGGGATGAATGGAAGAAGGACGAAGAAGTATGGCCACTTATTCAAAAGTTGCAAAAGATCCCAATTCAAACAATATTGCCAGAAATTGAAGAGGAAGGAAAAATCATATTGGAACCTGGAGCAGTCATAGAAACAAGAACCCAACAGCTACGAAATCGATCAATTTCAGAGTATCTCACCAAGTGGAAGAACTTACCCGCTGAAGATTCCACATGGGAGGACAAGAATTTTATACAGAAGCATCAAGAACTACTCAAGCGTTGAGGACAACGCTTTTTGAAGGAGAAGGGCATGTTAGGCCCCTATACTACTAGTGTAACCCCTTATTGTTATTAGTACAACCCACTTATTATATTGATGTACCCATGTAGTGCCCATATTGTTACTATTGTGCCCCATAGAAGCCCACTATTGTTATTATTGTGCCCTTACATTATTATTGTTATATCGGCTCTAATTATGTTATGACCCCTTAGACTCCTATATATAGAAAGGAGGTCTTTTCATTTGTATCATCCAAGAATTGTTCATTTATGTAATGTAAAGGAGGTTGGCCCTCGAAGAGGCTGAATTCTAAGGCGTTGATCTATCTTTTCTATCTTTCTTGAAGCTGGTTTCATAACATGCCATTCCACTTGGAAGTAGCCAAATTATCATTAGGCTAGACTCACAGCTCATTGTGCTACAAATAACTGGCGTTTATACTGTCCGAAACCCAGCAATTCATCGTATATTCCTTAGAGTTCGTATTTTGGAAAGATATTTTGAATTTATTCAATATCAGCATATTTCTAGAAGTCTAAACACATTAACCGACTCTCTAGCAAATTATGTGTTAAATAGACATTTGCAACATATGTAAAGTAAATATTTTCAATTAGCATCATCAGTTGAATAGGATTGCATCACTCAACCATAATAAAATCCTGAAAGTAAATTGTAAAAAGTTTTTACAAACAGTTTGTGTCCAAGACAAAAATTGGCCTTCTGACCCAAAAAACTAAAATGTATGCAGAAAAGGTATCTTAGTAAACTAGTGGTGCTCATGATAGCAGGTCACTGCCTATGCTATCATGCGCAAAAGTCTCATCCAACAACCCGGCACACCGATGGTGTGGTGTTGCAATTGCATAGGTAGCTCCTCGATCCAGATATCCTGAATACCCAGGGTTAAACCCTCTATGTGATTTTGTAATTCATCCAAAGTCTCGACCAAATCCAAGTCTCGGAGAATCGCTCTCCCTATAGAACTTTGTGCTGGTCCAGCTACATCTCATGGGTTTCCCACAGGTTGAACAAGTCCGATATCTGTGTACATAAAAAATTGATTTTGTTTAGTCTTGGAAATAATAAAAAACACAAAAAATGTAAAAACTTTAAAAAGTTAAAAACACTTGGTTAAACAATTTACCAATAGCACCCCACATTACTCCAGCTGGTAATGGTAAATCTGGATCACCACAAAAATCCATTCCTGAATATGGATATTCTACGAAGGTCATCTCTTGTCGATTGAACCATTCAAAGAATGTAGAGGTAAATACAATCGAAGAGTGGGCACCATGCCTGACCATTAGATTTGTCCACCTGTGCATCTGTGGGTTTCTTGGTCTAGATACAGGAAATGAAATGAGCTATGGCTGCAAGAGAGGTATTCTCTCCAAGGCAAAAGAAATCATGATTGATCCATAGCTGAAATTTTTGATCTTTCCTCTTTTCACCTTGGTCAGATGCTCTTTCACATAAGAAAAGATAGGTCTACACCAGTTAAATACTTTTGGCTCTAAACATTCTAAGGCATACTGCATGTATGATTCGGTGGCCAAATGAAGAATGGAACTTCCAGCGTTGGAAATAATACTAAGAGGGGGGTGAATCAGTATTATCAAATCAATTATTTTTCATTTCACAATCAGATTTGTATACGCTACTTCAGTTATAGGAAACTGTGTATATACGCTATTGTGTCTAAAGCAACCAGCGTATATCAGTGAACTTATGATTAATTAAATGTTGATCTTTAATCAGTGCATCAGAACTTCATTAACCATAAGAACAATAAACAGGTGCAGTAAAACAAAACAGATCATCACACACATGGACACAAGATATAAGGTGGAAACCCAATGTGGGTGAAAACCACCTGCTGCAATTCGTCTCTATCTTCTTTAAATAAGAAACTTCTTTTTACAATGTTTATATACTGGTGCAGTCTTATACCAGTACACAGGCTTCTACCTGCAGAAGGCTACAACCTTCTCTCATTCTCCAACTTCTCCTGGAAGGGAGCTACAACCCCCTTAGCTCTTGTACTAGCTAATGTACTAGTACGTAGGTGTTGACCTACATAAGGCTACAAACTTCTCTTTTCTTCTAGGGACCATGTTTCATAAATTTTCAGACTGGATCCATAAATAACAATAATCAAACATCAAATACACTACATCAACCAATCTCCTTTGCTTCAATCAAAACTGAATCAAACAATTACTTCTCTGAATGTTGTAACTAGATTACATTAACAGTAACCAAAAACCAATCCTGAACCCAGAACACTGCAACAATAAACAGAAGTGGGTAAAACATATTTCATGAGACGTACGCTACTTTAAAATGTAGAACCTACGTGCACACACTTCTGTGTTAATGCCAACAAGCGTATACGCTGTTTTCACTTACTAAACTGGCGTGTATACGCGCCTCTGCTGTGCCGAACTTGCGTACAGATCTATAAAGGATAATTTACCCTTTTCACTTATTCAGACATTAGTTATACCTAGATTATCAGATTTATAGATCATCTCATGCGCCAAATACAACAGATCAAAATCACACAAAGATACTACTATTCAAGCCTTAAGATCTAGACCCATCAATAGAACTTATCCTTCTTCTAGCACTCAGGTTTCTCCTTGGTTCAGATCTAGCTATGCACCGTAACCCAATGACCAGTATTCTAGATCTTACTCTTCATAAGATATTTAATGCTTGAGTGAATGCATTTGCCTCATGATCTCCTTCCCCTTTTATAATCTTAGGCCTTACTCAATACCATGGTCCAAAACCATAAAGAACCAATACCATGTACCCAATACCTGGGTTCAACAATTCGGACGAGATACCATGGTCCAAAACCATAGGTCTAAATACCAAGGACTAAATACCATGGACCAAAAATAAGTTTTCCCACATGTATGCGCTTTTCCTTGCATGAAAGTGCCTGCATACATATACATGCCTTTTGATCAGCGATCCTGCATGTATACACGACTTTGTTAAGAGGAACCTGCGAATATATCTTTTTCCTTCATTCTAAGAGCCTGAACTGTGATCAGTCATTTGAGTGAGTTCCCATCAAGGACAACACCTGTGTCATAGTGTCAAACCTATGTCATAATGCCAACAATCTCCCCCTTTGGACTTGATGGCAACCCCAAGTCACTCAAAGTCATTCTCCCCCTTTGTCATCAAGGGCAAAGGGTTATGCTCCCCTTGAGTACATGCTGAAATCTCTGCTCTACTGTGCTATCCATGCTCCCCCTGACTATAGGCAAGGTTTGCAAGAAGATGTTCTACAAGAAAAAAAAATGACTTTATACATCATAAATGACCTTCCTATCACCAAAGACTCATACATGCATCCATCTCCCAACCAAGTGGGGATATACCAATATTGACTCATCCACCCAACCAGGTGGGGATACAGGAAAAGTTTACACGTGATAAAACAAGAACATTACATCATTCATCCCAAGCATAGTGGGGAAACCAACATAGGTCGTTACATGAACTTGATATTAAAAGTACATGACATAGAGACTAAATATTTAAGACAAGACTCTGATAGTCATTAACAACTAACATCAGCAGCATCTGTCAATCATCATAAAGACTAGCAACCATTATCTCCCTCTGCACCTATTCCACCTGAAAGAAAATGAAGCAAAAATATTCTAAGATAATGCCAACAATGCATTATTAGAAGTATATGATCCCCCTGAACCTGTACCAGATGGTCTCTGTCAGACCCATATCATACTCTTTTCATCCTGAGTCTGGCCCCACTGTTTGTCTTCAAACCAACATATACGCGACTGTACCCACAGAAACTGGCGTATGTACGCGGATACGCTTCATGAAACTCACGTACAACCACTGTTCTCTGAAACAGATAATTTCAACAGCAAGATGATGCATCAACTACTCCCAGCTTCTGTTTGAGGTATTCAAATGTCTCCCTGGGTAGCGGTTTGGTGAATATATCAGCAACCTGTTCCTTTGAGGGAACATACTCCTATTTGACCTTTTGTTCAAGCACTTGTTCCCAGAGAAAATGATATTTGATAGGTATGTGCTTGGTCTTTGAATGTATGACTGGATTCTTTGAAATACTGGTTGCACTTGTATTATCACAAAAAATGGAGATAGGTGGAGTACAAGTGATTTGAATGTCTTGTAATGTTTGCATCATCCAAAGGAGTTGTGTGCAGCAGGATGCAGTAGCCACATATTCTGCTTCAGCTGTAGAAAATGAAATTGAGCTTTGTTTCTTACTGAACCAAGATACTAATATGGAACCCATAAAGAATGCACCACCACTAGTGCTTTTCTTGTCATCCATGCTTCCTGCCCAATCTGCATCTGTATATGCATGAAGTCTGAGATTTGTATCTCTAGGATACCATAAGCCATAGTTTGTGTTCCTTGAAGATATTTGAAAATCCTCTTAACTGCCTGAAGGTGTGCTTCCTTTGGATTTGCCTGGAATCTTCCAACTATTCCCACTGCATGCATGATGTCTGGTCGGGCACCTGTCAAATAGAGTAAACTACCAATCATGGATCTATAGGTTGGTTGATGTACTGCTGCTTATTCATCATTTGCGCTGAGGCTGCATCCTGTTACCATAGGGGTACATACTGGTTTCGAGTCCTCCATCCCATATTTCTTTAAGATCTTCTTGAGATACTTGGTTTGTGATAGAAAAATACCATCTTTGTTTTGTTGGAGTTGTAAACCAAGAAAATATGTGAGCTCACCAAGTAAGGACATTTCAAATTCTTTCTGCATCACCAAAGCGAAGTTTTGACTCATGGCTTCTTCATTGCTACCAAAAATGATATCATCAACATACACAAACAGTATTAGCAATTTATCATTATCAATTTTTATATATAGATTGCTATCTGTTGATCCTTTTGAAAAACCTTGTTGATGGAGGTATTTTTCCAACCGAAAATACCAAGCCCTTGGAGCCTGTTTAAGGCCATAGAGAGCCTTTTTGAGTTTGCATAAAAGTTTTGGATCATTTCCAAGGATGAATCCATCTGGTTGCTCAATGTACAATTCTTCTTCTAAGTCTCCATTCAGAAAAGCAGATTTCACATCCATTTGATATACTTTGAATTCCTGAAAGCTAGAAAGAGCAAGGAACATTCTTATGGCATCAAGTCTAGCAATTAGTGCAAAAGTTTCTTCAAAGTCTATGCCTTCTTGTTGAGCATACCCTTTACAAACAAGTCTGACCTTGTTTCTAATAACATCTCCATTCTCATTCAGCTTGTTTTTGAATATCCATTTTGTCCTTATGACATTCTTATCATTTGGTCTAGGAACCAACTCCCAAGTGTTATTCTTTTCAATCTGCTCAAGTTCTTCATTCATGGCCTTGACCTAGCATTCATCTTTTCATGCTTCACTTACATTTCGTGGTTCAGTGGAGGAGAGCAATGCTAGATAGCTTGAACGTTCTAAAATAGTTCTTCTTGTTTGTACGCCTGCCTCTTTCTACCCCAAAATTTGAGTCTCTAGATGATTCTTTTGGACATACCTGGATGGAGTCTTTTCTTCTACTCTTATCTATTCTTCTAATGCCTCATAGGTTTCTTCTTCATCATAAATCTGATTTGATGTTGAAGGATAGTCCTCATCATCTTTGAAATCTTCGGATTTTACCTGCCTTGGATTGTTTCCTTCTTCATCAACCACTACATCAATACTTTCAACAATTTTTCCAAGTTTTTTATTGTAACACTTATATCCTTTACTTTGGGGAGAGTAACCAAGGAGAATGCCTTCATCTACTCTAGGTTCAAACTTGCCAAGGTTTTCATTAGTCTTTTTGTTGTAACATTTGCTTCCAAAAATTTTGAAATATTTTACCGTAGGAGTCTTACCATACCAAAGTTCATGAGGATTTTGAGTATTGTTCACTCGGACATTTGTCTTGTTGAGAATAGTAATGGCAACAAATGCAGCTTCACCCTAGAAGGTTGCAGGAGTTCCAAACTCATCAAGCATAGCACAAGCCATTTGTTGAACCGTTCGGTTCATCCTTTCTACTACTCCATTTTGCTGAGGAGTCCAGAGTCCTTGCAGTAGAGAATTCCCTTCTTATTCCATGTTCTTCACAAAAATCAAAAAATTCATCCGAGGTAAATTCCCCTCCTCAATCAGACCTGAGGCATTTGATTCTATGATCTGATTCGTTTTCAATCAAGGCTTTGACTGCTTTGAACTTTTCAAAAGCTTCATCTTTATGCTTCAGAAGTCCTATCCAACACATCCTGGAAAAGCCGTCAATGAACAATATGAAATATTCTTCTCCTTGAGGTGACCTTTTCCTGGATGGACCACATACATCAGTATGGACAAGTTCAAGTGGCTTATTAGCTGATCCTTCCTTCTTAGGGAAATTAGTTCTAGTTTTCTTACCAAACTGACATGATTTGCATATTGTATTGTCTGGAATTCTAATGTTAGGGAGATCACGAACCACCTGATATTTGCATGCTTTCCTTATCTGAGAGAAGCTTAGATGCCCCAATCTTCTGTGCCATAGCCAATGTTCATCATTCTTGCTTAGATAGCATTGTTGTTGTCCTCCCTTGAGTATGTATAAATTATTTGGAGTTCTTATGCCTTTGATCACTGTTTCTCCTGTATCAAGCTCACGAACAATACATCCATTTGATCAAAATATTACCTCATTTCCTTGACCACACATTTGACTGACACTTAATAGATTATGCTTTAAGCCATCAACATACATAACATTTCCAGCTTTGACCTTTTCTTTCAAAAGAACAGAACCTTTACCTTTTATGAGTGCAGGGGTGTCATTTCCAAATGAGACCTTCCTTTCCTTTTCTAAGGCACTATATGACTGAAGTTTTTCTTTATCACCTGTCATATGTTTCGAGCATCCACTGTCGATGTACCACTGATTTTCCTGTCCTTCCACATATAAGGCTATACCACATCTTTTTGGTTGTGTTTCTTTCTTTCTCCATGTTTTGGGACTCAATGAAGCTTGCTCCTTCTGAGTTGTTTGCCGAAACCTACTCCTGCATTTAGAATCTTCATGACCGAAGTTGTTACAAATAGAACATTCTATTTCATTTTCAAGAGCAAAAAAGTTATTGTAAGTTCTTTTCATGATTCCAATCACACTCCTTTGATTTTGTGCTTCTCTGGTCATGATGGTCTTGTAGGCAACACATTGAGTTGCTTTGTGTCCAAAGTTATGACAAGAGAAACATTGGCCATTGAAGAAATTCTTGCGATTATCAAACCTACCGTCCAGGTGATTGTAGTTTCCATAGACATTCATTCTTGAGGCAAATTAAGAATGATTTACCTGCGGTTGGTTGTAGCTTCTGTTCATCCTTGAAGTAGATTGCCCCTAATTTACTTGGTGATCTCTGTTCATCCTTGAAGTAGATTGACCCTAATTTACCTGGTGATCTGCTTTATTCCTTTGCTGTCAATTTTCAACCTGTTCACTTCTCCTTGCTGCATCAAGATAACTTTTGGAGGTGGATGGCTTCTGTGCTTGAGATGCTTCTTCAGAATATCCAAGATCTGTCTTGATTAGAGGAGAATACTGCACTTTGATAATCTCATCTAAAGTTTTAGATCCTTTAGCAAATCTAATATTAAGAGCTTTTGTTTTCTCAATATCTTTTCTAAGTCCCACAATTTCACATTCTAACTTTTCATTGTGTTTTTCCCTTTCAGCAAGTTGGAATGTCAGAGTATCTATGATCATACTCTTTTCTTCTAAACAGATTTTAAGTTTAGAAATTTCTTCATAGAGATCATCTTCATCTATAACATCGAAGAAATCATCATCTTCAAAAGCCATCAAAAGTCTATAACCATTACATTGCTCATCTTCATCACTAATTGAAAATCCATCACTGTCTTCATGAGTATAATAGCTCTTCTTACTTACATTATGTTTTCTATTCCATCTAACTGGTTCCTTACCTTTGTCAAGCTTATCTTTATGAGGACACTTGGTTGCATAGTGACCGACTCTTCCACGAGCAAAGCATTTGAAAGGTAGCTTACCTCTGAATCTTCCAGAACCCCGTTGAAGGTTCTTGACAAAGTTTGATTCTTCCTCTCCTTATGACATATGTCCTCACTCATTGTAATCTCCTTTTCCTGAAGCTTTGAATGCGGCTTCTCTCCTGTCTGATGGTCCCCCTTTTCTCATTTCGAAAGAAGTTAGGATTCTGTGCAGTTGTGACATGGTAATGCTCTGTAGGTCCTACTTTTCTTCTATGGCAAAAACTTTCGATTCAAACTTAGAATACAAAGATCTTAGCACCTTTTCAACCAAAGTAACTTCTTTTATTTCTTCACCCAAGTTTTTCATACGATTAACAATCTCATCTATACGTAAGAAATAATTAGCCACAGTTTCATCATTGTGCATTCTGAAATTTTCATATTGAATTCTGAGAGTTTGTAGTTTTGCATGTTTTACTTTATCGTCTCCTTCATAGCTTAGAACAATCTTGTCCCATATTTCTTTTGCGGTTTTGAGCTGCATAACCTTGACAAATTATGATTGAGATAAACTCCCTAATAAAGTATTGACAGCCTTTGCATTTGTTTCATATTGCTTCTTACCAGCTGTATCTGTAGGAGTTGCTGATGGAAATGTGTATCCTACTTCCATGATATCCCAAACTTCTGTACCAAGAGATTGAAGATAGGCTGTGATTCTTACCTTCCAATAGACGAAGTTGCTCCCATCAAAGATTGGTGGCCTGAT
Organism: Pinus tabuliformis; assembly: GCA_031772625.1. Taxonomy (NCBI): domain Eukaryota; kingdom Viridiplantae; phylum Streptophyta; class Pinopsida; order Pinales; family Pinaceae; genus Pinus; species Pinus tabuliformis. The sequence goes on along the minus strand of CM062812.1, from coordinate 785,920,465 downwards.
AGATGCCTCTTTTTCGTAGTTGCTCATGATGATAGATCTTCCTTCAAGCGATCAAGCTTCTTCTGAAGGACCTCCTCTGATACCAGTTTTTGGAAGTAATACTGAGAGGGGGGGGTGAATCAGTATTATCAAATCAATTATTTTTCATTTCACAATCAGATTTATATACGCTACTTCAGTTATAGGAAACTGTGTATATACGCTACTGTGTCTAAAGCAACCAGCATATATCAATGAACTTATGATTCATTAAATTTTGATCTTTAATCAGTGCATCAAAACTTCATTAACCATAAGAATAGTAAACAGGTGCAGTAGAACAGAACAAATCATCACACACATGGACACAAGATATAAGGTGGAAACCCAATGTGGGTGAAAACCACCTGTTGCAATTTGTCTCTATCTTCTTTAAATAAGAAACTTCTTTTTACAATGTTTCTATACTGGTGCAGTCTTATACCAATACACAGGCTTCTACCTGCAGAAGGCTACAACCTTCTCTCATTCTCCAGTTTCTCCTGGAAGGGAGCTACAAACCCCTTAGCTCTTGTACTAGCTGATGTACTAGTACGTAGATGCTGACCTACAGAAGGCTACAACCTTCTCTTTTCTTCCAGGGACCACGTTTCATAAATTTTCAAATTGGATCCATCAATAAAAATAATCAAACATCAAATCCATCTGCATCAACCAATCTCCTTTGCTTCAATCAAAACTGAAGCGAACAATTACTTCTCTGAATGTTGTAACCAGATTACATTAACAATAACCAGAAACCAATCCTGAACCCAGAACACTGCAGCAATAAACAGAAGTGGGTAAAACATATTTCATGAGACGTACGCTACTTCAAAATGTAGAACCTGCGTGCACACGCTTCTGTGTTAATGCCAACAAGTGTATACGATGTTTTCACTTACTGAACTGGCGTGTATACGCGCCTCTGCTGTGCCAAACCTACATACAGATCTATAAAGGATAATTTACCCTTTTCACTTATTCAGACATCAGTTATACCCAGATTATCAGATTTATAGATCAAGTCATGTGCCAAATACAACAGATCAAAATCACACAAAGATACTACTATTTAAGCCTTAAGATCTAGACCCATCAATAGAACTTATCCTTCTTCTAGCGCTTAGGTTTCTCCTCGGTTCAGATCCACCTATGCACCATAACCCAATGACTAGTGTTCTAGATCTTGCTCTTCATAAGATATTCAATGCTTGAGTGAATGCATTTGCCTCATGATCTCCTTCCCCTTTTATAATCTTAGGCCTTACTCAATACCATGGTCCAAAACCATAGAGATCCAATACCTGGGTTCAACACTTTGGACAAGATACCATGGTCCAAAACCATAGGTCCAAATACCAAGCACTAAATACCATGGACCAAAAATAAGTTTTCCCACATGTATGCGCTTTTCCTTGCATGAAAGTGTGTGCATACTTATATGTGCCTTTTGATCAGTGATCCCACGTGTATACGCGACTTGGTTAAGAGGAACCTGCATATATATCTTTTTCCTTCATTTTGAGAGCCTGAACTATGATTTGTCATTTGAGTGAGTTGCCATCAAGGACAACACCTGTGTCATAGCGCCAAACCTGTGTCATAATGCCAGCACTAGCCACTCTGGCAATGGTAAAAAGGATTTTCCTTAGCAGTAAATCACTAACATCCTTGATAAGTATCTTTCCATCTCTGCTAGGCTGAGCACCTTGCCTATAGAACTGTCGCACACAATCTTTCACTGGTCTACCCCCGAGGGCAAGTCCTGTTAGGAAATGGGGGCACCCCGCCTTAATAGTCCAGTTAGGAAGCATATATCATCGATGGTAAAAGGGATTTCTTTGTCCTGAATGTGAAAAGTTTGATCGGTCGGATCCCATGATTGAATAAGAAACCGTAGAATATCCATCTGTTGCCGCATGTTGGAATGCTTAAAATACTTGAGTAATCTGCAATTTCTTAGGGCCTCGACTATTCCCTTATTACTCAAAGCTATGATATCTTGTTCTTCATGCTCTCGTTATCTCCATATGATTACCATTTCGAATTCCTGAATTGGAAAAAGAAACCCTAGGGACCTCAAAACCCTAAAATGTTCTTGACTAAAATAGGAAATAAATGAAATGAAAGAGAATCGAGTTAGTTCCTACCTGGTCCAAACAGAACAAGGAATTATCCCTTCAATCCTCCAATCAACTGGTGAAATTCGGGAAGAAACTACTCCAAAGATCAGAAGGTAAAAATGAGATGGTTAAAATGAATTGTAAGAACTAGTTTTTATGTTTATTTCTTGCACATTAATCAAGTAAACATTGGTTTTCATTTATTTAATCCATGAACATGTATTGTTTAATATTTTGATGGTATCTTGAGCAGGATTAACAATTGGCAAGCAGTTATGATGTGCTTACGTGTAATTTGAACATCTTTGACCACAAAGCAAATTTTTATCTCTTTTTCGAGCTTTGTTAAAAGCGAAAAAAGAACCCCCTTGGAGTCCTCTTTAAGCTCTTTTCAGACTCTCTAAACATGAAAATATTGCCGAGCTCTTGTCGTTTCTAGCTCGTTAATGGATTAGAATCGATATCTACTTTGTATAGTTTTACCCCTTCTTTGGGTTGAGATAGATTAATTACAAAAGAGGTACTCGTTGGTTAAACATGATCAATAGGTTCTCTCTTGTATTGTTTTATGCTTTTTCGGGCTTGAGAGACAAATGTACGAAAAAGAACTTTTGGAGTTTCCTTTTAGTCCCTTTTCAGACTCTCTAAATGTGAAAAGGACCAAGTTATCTTTGTCGTTAAACTCGTTAAAAACATTAAATAGTGACAAACTTGTCCATCTAGACAAGACCGAGTTTCACCTTCACTAGACTTGTTAAAACATCAAATAGCAATGGATTCACCTGAAGGGTGGAATTATACAACAAGCATATGCTATCCTCCTTAATCTTGATAAAAATAAAGAGGTACTAGTCAGAAATGACTGGGGAAAATGGGAAAAAGCTAAGAACACTTTATGGTAACAGGTCACTCTTGAACATGACAGTTTCACCTCATCACCATGGCTATGTGGGTTGGGTCATTCAGCTTGATGGTTTTCACACCATTGGTCTATCATACCATCCATCACTTTGTTTTGGGTCAATGCTACCAATTCACTTCAGTGTCACCGATATGTTAAAGAGAAGTCATTCAGTTCAAAACTTAATCCTTTACAATACTGTAAACCTTCATTGTCATGTCCGCCATTCCTGAACCTTGTGTCATCAGTCGATGTTTCATCTCCAAAATCAATTACTTCATTTCATGTCATTGATGTGGGATACATTAAGGTCCTCCTGCGACGATTCGCTTCTTGTCAACATTAGCACATCATCCAAGAAGTTGACTTAGAAACACCCCTCTAGTACCTTGAGGCTTGCATACATCAATGCCAGGTTTCTTGCTTCCAGCGATAGGTTGACATCACTAGCCTTCGATCGAAAGACTTCGTATGGTGTTCGACATCAAATCATTTATTCACACCATGCGAAATGTATTGCAGTACCTTGAGGGTCATTATCATTATCGGTGATTCCTCTCGCGTCTATTAACGGATTATATCATTGGCTGGTAATTAGACAATGTCTCTCCATATTCGACCTCAGATCATCTATTCACATGGTCAGACTTCTACATTGAGTGAAAGATTGGATGAGATTGAAGACCCCGGATCTAGTTTCATCCATTCGGGTTGCAATATATATTTTCAAGAGTACTATATCAAATGTACAATGGCCTTACATTCATGTTCATCCATTTATATCTATATTTGTAGACGACTATATATGTACATGTAATGAAAGTATATAAGTGGAGCATGGGTATGCCTTCCCTCAGCTAAATTGTGAGAAAAAATCAAAGTATCATGACATATGTATTGTAACTGATGCAGGTCTCCTTCCATTTCGAAACCTTCTCTCCAAGTGGTAAAGCATCTCACTCGACATGTTTATTTTCGACTTCATGCTTTAGGGGGCAACTGTTACAGGTCAATTTTGGCACATCAACCCCAGCTTCCAGATCCATATTATTAGGGTCCATCAACCCCTAATTCAGTTGTTTTCATTCCCTAATGAAGTTAACCTACATCATGTTTGCCTCCCTAGAGTTTCATGTCACCATCCACCCAAAAAGTGCTCCTGAGGATATCAGCACAGGAAGCCTTCTATCAGGCTGCAATGCATTGCAGAAACTACATTGTCTGGGTGCTATGCATTGCACCTAACCTTTGTTTCACCTACACTGAGCAAGATTCATCAAATTTTTGAAATGAATCCATTGGATTCCTCATCCAATGGATGCTTCTGGAAGTTTCCAGATGGATGGAGCTCGCTTTTGGATGAGGAAGAGGATAAATGAACCTTAATCCATTATCCATTCCTCCATGGAACCACTTCCCAATTTTGGCAAAGCATTCATGAGGGCCATTAATGGCTTAACCTCCTCCATTTAGCTATAAATTGACCATGCATCCAAAGGCTGGTCTAGGTTGGAGCTTCATGAGCTAAGGAAATGTTGTTTGAGTGAGACTTGCAAGGTTATCATGTCAAATTATTGCTTCATGAGGATAAAATGGTTTCAAACTGGAAGGAAGGCGCTGAATAGAACATGACTTCATGGGTTGTAATCTTTCCTTTATCAATAAAGAGTTCTATGCTTTCTCCCATTCATATGTTTACATGATGTATATTGTATTTTTGATTCTATAATATGTTTAGTTAATAGATCATTATGTATGCTTTGATGGTTTTTTGTCTTAGCTTGTGTGCAGGTACCTTCCAAGCGAGTTATGTATAGAAGGGAGTGGTGAAAGCAGTCAAAGGGAAGAGGGATCGAGTGAGAGATACAGGTTGGTTTTTTTGTTCTGATTTCTTTTATCTGTTAGCTATAGGAAAAGCATTGGAATTACTTTGGTTGTTGTTCTAGACTAGCTACTAGGTCTAGGGGTTAGTCGTTTGTAGAAACACTAAAATTGCCCATAACACTTGGGTAGTGGATGTAAGGTCCCAGCTTGACCTTTTGTCTGAGCTTGTTTATAACACCATGAGGGTCATAATGCCAGATGAAACTATTCTTGAATTTTAATTCCTAGAGCATCTTATCAGCTTCAGGACCAGCCTCTCTAGTGTTGCAGATTGAAGGGCCCATTTGGTTTTTCATCTTAAACTGTTTTTTCTTCCTAACAGCTAGGAAGTTGACCTCATCTGCAGTTATCATTTTCTTGAAGTATTCAAGGGAAAATATCCTCATGGGGAGGTATTTTGGAAATTTGTAGGGGGCTAGCTCACAACCATAGATCTTGATAGTGTGATTCTGGTAGAGGTACTAGTCTCCCACCTTACTAGTTTTTGCTAGTTGCAGTACCCTTTTAATTTCTGGGTTGATTCTAGGCTAAACCTTGGAAGTCAACATGTTCATGACTGGGTATGCAAAAGAGTCTATGAAGTCTTTGTATAAGGTGGAAAACTTGTGGACCACTGGTGTCTAGAAGATAACTGATCTTTCCTTTCCCTTGGTGTCCAACTTCAGGATCTTCAAAGGGAAATTATATGTTTGGTAGTAGAGGAGCATATGAAACAACACTAAAGAGTATTTGAAAACTCTTTCAGTGGGCAATCTAGTGAGATGTTCATGCATTCTATCTGCAATGAACTGGGCATAATCATACAAAATGGTAGGAGGCTTCCCTAGAGTGAAAATGGACAAGAAGGCCATGATGACCTCGTCCACAAACCCATTTGATGTCCATCCTAAGATGCATGAAATCGTGGTAATTATTCTCCTGCCAGTCTCTGAAAAAATAGTGGCTACATAGGGTGGAATGCCTTTAGGAGTATGGAACTCCTCAATGATGAAGCTCTAAAATATTTGTTTGATCTTGTTTGGGCCCAGCGTGGTGTACAAGTCCAACGAGTTTCCAATGGGCAATGGAGTCAAATTAGGACTAGGCTGGATTTGCAGCATCTGGTTGATGGATTCAGCAGTAATAGTAAATAGTATCTCATGGTTTGGTGCCTGAATAGCCCTATGGATGGGAACATAACAGGCTTGGCAGAAATGTATTATGTCTGAGAATGGGTGTACTTCTGGGAATGTATACCTGGGGAGATTAGATTCCTAAATTTTTATATCATTAGAATGGTTTAGGAACCTATCTTTGGCCTAGTAGTGGATTCTGAGAAGGTGGTGTGGGGTGGCTCTATCCTTGATTTGGAAGTCTCTGTTTGCCAGAGCTAGGTGGTCGATGTCTAAATGAGGGATTTTCACTAGTTTGACATCTAGGGTGGTTTGGGCAGCCATTTCCGTAATAAATTATGGAAATTTGGGCTATATGGCTATTGGAAGTGAAGTTCTAAGGATTCTGTAACAGGATTAGGGTATCAGTAGTTTGCAGGTAGGGGCTTTGGTATTTTAAGAGGGGGAATAATCTCAATTTAAAGGGAATTCAATTAAATTCATTCAATTATTTCATGAATTTAGTGTGTGTTTTTAAATGAGAGGGGCGTTCTAGTTTTCTGCTTAAATACCTAAATTTTATGGTTGGGGCTGCAAACTAGCTTTAAATGGAGGTTTGCAAAGACTTCTGCGGTTTTCAGGTGTGCTGTGGTGGCTTTTTGGAAGGTTCTGGCAGTTGGTAGTTGGTCGCAACAACTTTGAGGGCGCTGGTGTGCTTCAGAGGCTTCAAAAGTGCAAACAGGCGAAAAAAGGCCAAAAATGGGGTATGCCGACTTTTAATGGGGAGCGGTTAGAATTGGCGAGGAAATTATATGAATAGTGACGGTTTTTCTTTATGGTGGGGAGGTGATATTGGAGGGCATTGCACCGCTTATGAGGTTCAGGCGGTATTTTTCCGAGGGAACGTGATGTATGTGAGAGGCTGACATGTAGAAAAATGGGCCCAAGAAAAACCACTCATATCGTGTGCTCTCGGGCTGGTAAAGGTCTGGGATTGAGCGGGTGCAATATGGGTGAGGGTTGTTGGATCTGGGGGTGGATGATCTAATAGTCATCACATGGAGGAGATGCACGGTGGGAGATGGGGGTGGGATTTAGCGGGGCCCATGGGATTAATTATGGTTAAGCGTAATTAATCTATGATTAACTACGGGTTTATGAAATAATGCAGGTTTATGGAATATAATGGGTGAAAATGAATTTCCAGGGTTAATAAAGTAATACAAGGGGGAAATAAAGTTAGGATAAGAGGTTTAGTGGGTTTTTGGGGTTTTTATGGAATTTAACCAAGGGAAAGTAATTTTTTCAAGGGGTAAAAGGGTTTCACACTAGGGGAAAGGGATTTTTGGGAAGGGGGATGAATGTAGAAGGTAGTTTGGCTAGGGAATGTGTGAAACCAAGGGGTAGGAATCAAAATGAATGTAAATGGTGTCTTCACAAGCCATGAAGGGGTAAAAGGGAAATTAGTGAGTATATAGTGGGGGGTGAAGTGAAATGAAGGGGAAATTAGGAAAATCATATTATGAATATGCTTTTCATTTTGATAACTGCTCCTGCACACTGAAACACATAGTTAAGCATGATATTAGTGCTTATGCTTCAAATGACTTCTATTTTTGCAACCTTTCTTCTACCTACCCTTTTACCTATCCTAACATTTTTTGCTTCACTTTGGGTGGGTGCACTTAAGCTAGCAAACCCATTTCTTTCCTTTTTCTTTTATGTAATAAACTATCTACTTCTAACCTTATATCTTCCAAGGGCTTAGATTAAACTGATGAGCTCCTTTTATTTCTCTACCTATCTACTAATCTGCTAGGATTAAACTGTTTGTTCAGACTTTTATTCTCTAACTACAAATATGATTTCAAAGCATGAAGTAGTCAAGATTAAGCAGTTTGACTATCATGGGTTGTGACATGTATGACAAGCTGCACACAACCATTATTTAAGACAATAAAGTAAAGAGTAGTGGCACTTGGACTTGCACACTTTCATGATATGTTTTTTGTTTGGGGTTCATATTTTTTCATTTTTTGATCTTTTCTTATTTTTCTTGTCCTTTGATATTTCTTTTAGGACATACCCTCTTTACATTTTTTAATTTTAATATGCAAAACATTTGCTGCAAGAAAAGGTATGTACAATATTATGAGACTTAACCTCAACCAATTTAAAAATTATGAATCCTATCACTATAGGACTCTAACATGTTCCACGTAAACTGAAGGATTTCATGTAAAGGCATCCTAGAGTTTTGTGTGAGGGATTCCAAGGAAACTCCTAGGATTTTGTCCCGATGATGATGTGGTAATGAGGAACCTATTAGGTGGTAATGTGTGAAACATAGGGATATATATATATGTGTGTGTGTGTGTGTGTGTATGTGTGTGTGTGTGTGTATAGTTCAAAGTGAGGGGAGCTCATGTATAATGAAGTAGCATAGGCTACGGTAGCAGCTATTAACAGAAATTCCACACAGACCTCGGAAAGGTGACATGGATATGATTTGTATAGCCACATGGTGACCACATGGGTGCCCCATGGTAGGTCAAGAGGACATGGAAAAAACTATTAGGCCAATCTTTAACTAGCCATAAATTTTGATCTAGGATCCACATTGAGGCAAATTTTATATCATTATCTCAATGAGAAAAATACAATGGAAAGGTCTCTTTTTGATTTTGAAAAGTTTGAAAAAGTAGCCCATTTCCATAACTGAACTTTGAATGTTGGATCAACGTTGTAACTACCTCCTTTTACTCTTAGTGTGATCTATGGGTGGTAAGGGGGCATGTTACATAGTAGTATCAAAGAAAAGTTTCAACACTAGACCTTTGGAATAAATTGGTGCCCTATTATAAGATTAATAGAGTAGTAGGGCCTATTCTTAGACCTCTAGAGATGAGTGGAGCTCGATCTCGGAGACTAATAGCTAAAGGTGAATATTCTTGAGTGTTACTTATGACACTAATTGTGGATTGGATGTAGATGGAAATGATGCTTGAATTATTTTTTAATAAAATGGCATTTCATGTGTTTTTAGTAGCCATTGTGAAGGTCTAGATAGTATATGGATACGGCCATGAATTCTTATTGTTTCTCTAATATTGGAAAAACTTCTTACATTGTTTTGTGCATGATTATATATAGCATACCAGCACTACTGATTAAGTGGTATATACTTACACACATGGGATGAATATTCCTGTGAATGTTCATATGGCATTATGGATTTTGGAAATCCCTATGTGCCTTACGTGTGTGTCTGTGTGTGAATCCCATGGTTTGCATATTATTTCGCAAAGAGCCTTAGTGGCTTGGAGGCATGGTATTTTATGACTCCATTAGAGAGTGAGGTTTTTTAATGATTTATTGTTTGTGAAAGTGGATGTTGAGGTGTCGAATTGTGATGGAATGGTTATGTATTGATTGAAGATTTTATGCATATCCATGTTTAATTTTTAAATGTGATAATTATAAATTACAATATGGAAGATACTAATGTGATCAACATCTTTCTAATTGACACCTTCATATTGCAGATGGCATGATTGTTAGCCTTAGAAAAAAGGTTGGATTTAATGATTGTAGCTATACTTAGTAAGGAGGTTAAACTTAATGGCTATTGTTTACATTAACAAGAAGGCTACATATTTAAAAATTGATAATGTTAATTGATGGAGAAGGATGATATTTTAAAATTGATGATGATGGTCTTGGTAAAATATTTATCTTCAAAAAATTGCAATGGCATGATGGTAACCATGTTGATATGAACATATATGTATCTCTGAATTTTGAAACCAATTTTATGTATATGTTTAATTATGTCTAGGTTTGATACATGTGACTAATGAGAATTTTGAAGATGTGTGGACAAATGCAAGGTATCTTTCCTCGCTTAGCATGGCAATGTTATAGCTAGTATATTATTTATTATATTTTATTAATGCACTAACAACTGACTGTGTATGGAAGCATATAAAATGAATTAGTGGAAGAAAAAGAAGGTATGGGTAGTGGCATGGTACAGCATGATATGGATGAAGTCCATCAAGAGAAAAAAAGGTGGAAGCCCTTAAAAGAAAAGGAACCTTCAAGGACTTGAAGGCTAAGATTAAAAGTTGTAAGGTAGAGAATTAGAGGCTTGAAAAGTTGAATACCATGCTAATGTAAAATTTATCTAGTATTCAAGGGTTGTTACAACACACTACAACCCCTTGAGATGTGGACAAAAGTCCTACTAATAGGGCCAAAAAGAAGCCTCATAAGGCTGGAAAGAAAAACAAAGTGACTTCTTGGTGGCATTGTGGAGGGGAACATTTAAAAAGGGACTATCCATATATATATATATATATCTATATATATATATATATATATATATATATATATATATATATATATATATATATATATATATATATATATATATATATATATATATTTATTGAAAAGGATTCCCTTATGAATTATTTGAGGGAATTGAGACTCAAGGTTGTTGTAAACCTTGGAAAGAGTTTCAAATAGATATATATATATATATATATATATATATATATACATGGTAGAGGACACCAAGAATGTTGGACCCATGGTGATTGCTGATTTTGGGAGATATTATATGTTCACTCTACTTTAACGATTGAATGCATATTTTACTTTTGCATATTTTGATTCCTAATTTACCCATGGCCATGCTACTTTTGTTTTGTTGTTTTATGATTGTTGTCATGAATTTTATTTTTTATTGCCATTGTTTCCTCTTTAAATTTTTCCTTTCAACTTCCATGCTTGGGGCATCTACATAAATAACGAGTAGTGAAGAAACATGAGGAAGGTTGGAAAGAGGGTAGTGTGTATTTGGCATGAATAGTGACATGTTGAATGAGTTTCAGACAATATGGAACACCAATTGGATGATTGGATGGAAGGAGGTCATTTCTCGTATATGTCTGAGCATCATTTCTCAAATATGATGTCAAGCATGAATGAAATTATGTACAGGATGAAAACCACCTATGTGAATAGTAACAACAACACAAGGAGTTATTTGAACATTGATTTTATTTGACATGTGTCAATGTATGTTATGCCCATGATTAAGCGAAAAATAGTATGCTATCCAAGTGGTCTGATTAGGTCCATGGGAAATAATGGACAATGATATGGCAGCCATGAAAATGGCACAAAGGAGGTTCCCTAAGCCTTGACCTTACTTGATATATCTGAATATGGGTTATATTCATGATAATGATTAATTAATTGAATGTATGTTAAGGCCATCATGATTGATAGGTTATTTTCATGGATCATTCTTGTGTAAGAATTATGGTTTATATTTATTTAATTCAAGTATGGATGGCATGTAAAGATTCTAAGTTGTGTGAGGAATCAATTAGGAAAGAAGTAGAACTAACTCATTTATGATTTTGAAATCACGTGATTATAACTCTTATATTTTTTCCCATATTTACATTATTAAAATGGAATGTTGAAGGTTTATTAATAAATAAAGAAAAAATGTGATATGTCATCTGCTCGCACAAGCATGGCCAATTGATTTAAGCAAAAAACTAGAATTGGCATTGTGGGTGTCTGCGGTAAAGCATCGAAGGGATGCATACGATATCATTTACAAAACATATAGATCGAGAACCTGGATTATGGGTTTCATGGGTTAATATTGGGATAAGTAGATCGCTCAGGATTAGGGGTTTCCTAGGCCTAGGAGTTGTGATGACAGGGAAGTCATGGTAATTTGTAAATTGTGCCATTTGTAATTATGTACAAATTGTGTTTGAATCATAAGTATATGTATTGTACACTATGTATACATGCATGTGTTGTGTAACATGTTTGGATAAGAAGATGTGGGATTGGTTTGGCCTATGTTTCATGTAATGTGTTGGCACATAAAGGTATGGGACTATTCAAACATGTGTGTTATGTAATGTGGAAGTTGTGATGATATTAGAGCTGTGATGGTAAATGATATTATTTTCAATAGAAGACTACTAGGATTGGTAGTGGCCACACTCACAAGGAAGCGAGTGAGGGGGGGGGGGGGGGGAGGGTGGGGGGGTGTTATACATACATACATACATACATACATATATATATATATATATATATATATATATATATATATATATATATATATATATATATATATATATATATATATATATATATATATATATATATATATATATATATATATATATATATATATATATATGTATATATATATATGTATATATATATATATATATATATATATATATATATATATATATATATATATATATATATATATATATATATATATATATATATATGTATATATGTATATATATATATATATATATATATATATATATATATATATATATATATATATATATATATATATATATATATATATATATATATATATATATATATATATATATATATATATATATATATATATATATATATATATATATATATATGCCATAGGTGCTTTCCAGGTTTGGAAACAGGGATGCATACGAACATTTACAAAACATATAGAACCTGGATTATGGGTTTCATGGGTTAATATTGAGATAAGTAGATCAGTCAGGATTAGGGGTTTCCTAGGCCTAGGAGTAGTGATGACAGGGAAGTCATGGTAATTTGTAAATTGTGCCATTTGTAATTATGTACAAATTGTGTTTGAATCATAAGTATATGTATATGTATTGTACGCTATGTATACATGCATGTGTTATGTAACATGTTGGGATAGGAAGATGTGGGATTGATTTGGCCTATGTTTCATGTAATGTGTTGGCACATAAAGGTATGGGACTATTTAGACATGTGTGTTATGTAATGTGGAAGTTGTGATGATATTAGAGCTGTGATGGTAAATGATATTATTTTCAATAGAAGACTACTAGGATTGGTAGTGGCCACACTCACAGGGAAGCGAGTGAGAGTGGGGGGGGGGGGGGGGGGGGGGGGGGTTCATATACATACATACATACATATATATATATATATATATATATATATATATATATATATATATATATATATATATATATATATATATATATATATATATATCTGCCACTAGGTGCTTTCCAGGTTTGGAAACCAATCCAATATGTGGGGGTATATCCACCACTTGGGTGCTTGTCAAGTTTGGCAATTGATATAGCGTATGGGGGTCAAAGAGAAGAGAAGAGAAGATAAGGAACTAGGTGGTTTCCAAGCTTGAAAATTGATCCAGTTTGTGTACAAGAGGAGAGAAGGATGTTGAGTTCTTGTTAGATTTGGAATCTGACATAGTGTGTGTACAAGAGGAGAGAAGGTTGTTGGGCGCTTCTCGAGTTTGGAAATTGACCTACTGTGTGTAAAGAAAGAATCAAAGATAAATTCAAATATATGTATCAGTGTTTCATTTTGATTTTATGAAATTCTAAATTATGAATATGATTTGATATTCTGATTTATGATGATTTGGTATATGTGCTAATTTGGCTCATTATGATAGGAAGACATTTTTTTTGTAAGGATTCACTTATGGATAAGGTACTAATGAAGTATGATTTAATTTTATTTTAATTCCTATGCTGAGTCTCATGGAGATTTGTGTGCCTTGATGTATGAAAACATGGAAATTACTCGATTCAGGTGAATTAATTGGGTTTCAAGGTTAATAGTAGCAAAAACAAATGTATTAAAGTACACAGTGGTACATTGGTCAAATATTTCAGGAGCATGGTCGTTGTGGGACACTAGAACCCAATGGTTCCCAGAGATTGCAATGAGAATTCCATGACTAGTATGAAGGTATTGAGGCGGATACTTTCCTTGGTTATGAAATTATTTTCATTTGAGGAAGCCTTCTGAAAGAATGGATCACCCAAGGTACTAAGCAGTGAAGAAGGGGATGTGTGAAGTTGGAAGGTTTGTGATTATAGGGAAGAGGCCCTGGATCACCCAAGGGGCTGGGATTTAAATAAGGGGATGTCAGAAAATAATTTGGTTTTAATGGTTCATGAGTATGGTGATGAGCCCCATAAATGGGTAATTATATGGGCTCATTTTACATCCTAACTTAGCTTAATCCACCATTCTCATTAGTTTATTGCATGTTTTTTATTATATTTATGCTAATAGAGTGAGTTGGGTTGGTCATTATGCCATGGAGTCTAATGTGTGTTTAATGCAGATTTTTGGTCAATTTTGGAGACAAAGTTAATGATTTAATGGACATTTGGCAGCAAATATTCGAAGAAGACAAGGGAGAGGATTTATAGGAGGGTATCCCCCGCATTTATGGCTCCCCTCTTTGAATTCTCCATCATGCAGCTCGGAGCACAAGCAGAAACATCAATGCACTAAAGAGGCAGCCGAGCAAGTGGAGGATAACTTCTGTTTATCTCAAGTTTTGGGAGCCAAGCCTCCCTAATTTTAAGGAAGATGTTGGGCGCTTCAGTTGCATAAGTAGAGAGTCCTAGGGCCTCATTAGGTTGTTGGAAGTTAGTCAAATTTTCTAATTTTTGTTGCAACTTTGCTCTGCTCACTTCGAGCTTACTTTTGTTGATAATTTCATGTAATCCTATTATTATTTTGATAATGAAGATGAGATCTTGTTCGAGCTAGCACTGAGTTACCTCAGAGGGCTGAAGCTCTTGGGTTAGGGCCCAATCCAAGCAACCAATCTCCTCTTGTTTTGTGTTTATATGCTTTGTTTCAGTTTATGAATTAGTTGCTGTTAGATAGATTTCTCTCTTAGTTAAGAATGGGTTGCTTTTGGTGATTTAAAAGGTTGTTTAAATTTTAGTTTGCTGTAGCAGGTTGAACAATGATAGGAAAAAGATACAAAAAGGCCATCAACATAGCCTTGGACTCCTTTCCTCCCTTTGGGACCATGAACTAAGGCCAAGACCCTCTTGCTGCGACAAAAAACAAAAATTTTCATTTTCCATAGGATTTCTAGTGTTGCAGCTTGTTAGAAGGTTAATGCTTTGCTGTAGATCTATTTCATCATGCTCATTTCTATCTTGCAATAATTTTCCTTCCATGCTTTCTTTCCATGTAGCATTTTTCAACATTTACTTTCCTAGATCAGAATTTAGACTAGCTTGATGCAAAGTTCTATTTTTTTCATGTACTTAGTTTCCTTGCTTGATTAATCTTAGTGTTTGGTTTTTAGTTCTCTTGCAGCAATCCTCTTCTCACAATAAGTTAGCCAATCAGCCATCACCATTTCTCTTTGATCTATGTTACACAGGTCACCCAAAGTCCCTCACAAATCTACCTTAGTTTTCTACACTTTCCTCATCAACTTTCCTCTCTTTCCTTGACCAAGTCCAACCATATTTCTCTTTCATGACCCTTCCTGATGAACCTTAGACACCTTAACACATCACCCTAACCTTCAACTACGCTTTCCACCCACTTTCCCACCTTCAAAACCCCCAAAAATACTCTCGGCATCCTCCTGTAGACCTCCTGTAGATCCCCTGTAGCCTCCTGTAGATTTTCCTATAGGTGTCTTTTTGAAGTCTGATTGCAGGAAAAGTCTCCATAAGGCCACTTGGGACCTCCTAGGACCAATCCACACATTCCTACACCTCTGCAAACTCCAAAGTCACCCTCCATCGCCACCTAATCGCTACCACATTCACAAACAAATAAATTGCATACATGACAATTTCACCTAAAAATACATAAAAATCCAAAAAGATGTTTTTTTCTCATTTCCTTCTAGAAATAGCTTGAGTAGATGTTTTTTACTTCCTAAGTAGGTAATGGCATTCATTTTATGGGTTTTCATCTCTCTTTCTGCAAAAGTAGGATTAGTTGGTTAATTAGGGTTTGCTAGGTTTACTTCACATTTCAGTCTTCTTTCTCTTTCTGTAAGTAGAGTAGCCTATGTAGAATAAACTTTCCTTTCTTTCATAACATATAGAGCTTCTTTTGGAATCCGTAGAAGTTGGCTTGAGCTCCTAGTGATCTTGCGCCAGCTTACCAAGTGATAGCCTACAGTAGGAACTAGTACTTGTGCATACAGCATTGTCGCTTCCAAGTTTGTTACAAACTACCTGGTTGATAAAAGTAAAGTAGGAAGCCTAGGAGTTGTAGCATTATTGCTACAATACTGGTGCTCACCACTTTTTGGCGTCGTTGCCAGGGAAGCGTCAGAGTATTTTTTGATTACTGCATTTCTTCTATTTTCTACTGCAACATTATGCTAAGTAGTTTATTTCAGCAAAAGTAGAGTAGTTGTTCCTTTCAATTTCTGCATTTCCTCTTCAATTTCTGCAATTTCCATTTCAGTAAAAGTAGATTAGTCATTTCCCTACTTTCCTTTCAATTCTGCAACTTCCATTTCAGCAAAAGTAGATTAGTCATTTCCCTTCTTTCCTTTCAATTCTGCAATTTCCATTTCAGCAAAAGTAGATTATTCATTTCCTTGCTTTCCTTTCTGCATCTCATTTGCTTTCCTTTTTAGTTCTGCAATTTCATTTTAGCAAGTTCATTTCAGTTAGTTGCAATTTGTTTGTTTAATCAATTTCAATTTTGTAGGCACAAGTAGAAAAAAACAAAAATCAACCAAAAGATTTATTTCCATGCCTCGTAGGAATAGAGATAATTCAGGAAAATTCTTGCCCAACACCCCCACTACATCACATAGCCACCCTTCTCTCTTGTTTGGTGGCAATGATCAAGAAAAACCTTTAGTAGAACAACCTGAGATATTTGAAGAACCTATAGGGGAAGAAGAAGAAGAAGACATCCCTCCTGAGACAATGGCTGAAAACAGAAATGCTAGGGGGAATGGAGAAAGAGTAGAGGGTACCTTTCCCATCTGAGAGACCAATGGGGACACTAAAATGAAAAACATAAGCCCTTCAGCCCTACCACACTTCCATGGATTGACTACACAAGATCCTGACACCTTTTTGTTTGAGTTTGCTGTTATCTGTCGAACCTATGACTATGCAGAAGATTAGCAAAAGTTGAAACTATTTCCTTCTACTCTCAATGATGCAGCATTGCGCTGGTTCATGGGGTTACCTGGCAATAGCATCGCAACTTGGGCTCAGATGCTGCAGGCCTTTAATAAAAAATATTGAGACTACTGTAGGTCAAAAGACACCAAGGAAGAAATCTTTTGAATGACCATTGGAAGTGATGAATCTTTGGAAGATTATGAAGAGAGGTTCCAACTCAGTTATAAAAGGGCTAGGTGCACACTTGACCCCGAATCTCTGAAGTTGGTCCTACTCAGGGGAATTCTGAAAGACCTTCTAGACACCCTCTATCTACTAGCTGGGGGAGACATCTACCAACTACGTTATGAAGATATAAAGACGGTTTTTAGAAACCATTCTAGGGTAGCTAGAAAGAGAGGTAGGGGGAGTCAACCCATAGCCAATACATCCTCATCCAATTCATCCCTCAAAGGTGAACTTGGAAACGTGCTGGAAGACTTCAAGAGTGAGATGCCGCAAACTCTTGCCATGCAAATGGATACCTTGCATATCAAAAGAAAACAAGAGGAAGCAGAGAGGGATTTGGCCATTTTCTGTCCTAGGTGCACCAGAAAGCATCTTAGGAATGAATTTCCATTGAACTCCATAGAGGTTTGTTCAGTCTGTGAAGAAAATCATTCTATAGATAAGTGCCCTTCCTTGCCTAGGCTTAAAGTTGTATACTAGGGGGCCAAAGGAGCCACTGAACCACTCTATTTCATGAACCAAAGGAGACCGCATGGACCTATACCATACCAACAGGGGATGCAAGGGACATCTCAGGCATACTACAACCCCAACCAAGCCACTTCCATACCTTCTTGGGGCCCTCCTGCTCATCCTTCCTGGTCCACACCTCCTCCTTGGTCCTATCCATCTCAATATCATGCCCAACCAGCTGCTTATGCATTTCAATCCTATGGTCAGCCACAACCTCAGTGGAATGCAACTCATGAGTGGTGGAGGCCCTAGTACAACTCTCCTCTCACTCTTTTTCCTCCACTACATGCTCAACCACAACCATTGCCTCCTACTCCACCAAGGCAACCCCAAATTCTTGCCCAACCAAACCCAAACCTGAACAACAGATAGGCCCAGCAAGTATATAGTGGGGAACCATCATGCCCAACCTATGCTATGGAGATTCAGGAGATTAACCTATGATCTAGGAAGGTTCTCCTAGATAGCCAGCCTCCCCCTCAGGAGGTTAAGGAAGATAAAGAGGAAAGTGAATCGAAAGCAATTCCACCCTTTCCTGAGAGACTATCCGGGACAATACAGCCCACCCTAAAAGAAATTGAACTTCTGGGAGAATTGGAACAGTTATGTGTAAAGATACCACTTCTCCAAGACATAAAGGATGTGCCTATATACAATATCATGATCAAAGAGAAGTTATTTAGGCATCGAGGCAAGCGCAAGAGAGATGCCCCAACCATCAATGTCATAGGACAACTGTCCAACCTGATGTTGGGGTAGGTAATCTATCCGAAATATCTAGACCTTGGAAGCTCGGTAGTTGATGTCCACATCAATGGCACCATGTTCCCACATACCTTGATTGATCTAGGAGTTGCCATTAATGTGATGACAAAGGACATCATGCTCAAACTCAACCTTCAGGGCTCCTTGAGGAATACCACGACAGTACTGCAACTAGCAAACCACTCCACTGTGACCCCTGAAGGGATTGTGGATGATGTGATGGTCTCCATTGATTCTTGGGAGTACCCTGCTGATTTATTAGTTCTCCAGTCGAAGGCAAAGCTCACTGGGTATCCTCTCATCCTGGGAAGACCCCGGTTGGCCACTGCTGATGCTTACTTTAGTTGTCAGGTTGGGAACATGACCATCAAGAACGGGCATATGTCCAAGCAACTAATCCTATACTCTCCTACCCAACCCTTGCTATAACATGATCTACCTCTCTGGTTGGAGGAGGAGGATGAGGATGAAGTCTATTCTGTACCACTATGTGTAGTAGAAACTATCATGGGGGGGAAACCGCAAAATGAGGATGATATCATTGAAAATTTAATTTAGAATCCACCCCCCAATATTTTTCCATTAGAAGATCTAGTGAAAGAAACCCAAGACAATCCTTTAAATGATCTCTTTGTGGCTGACCCAACCTCTCTCCATGTTAAGAATATAGAGTTCAGCCCAGAAAGAACCTTGAAAATCAACTCATCCCTATCGACTTCCCAAGGGAAGGAACTGTGCAGCTTATTGAGAAAACATTTAGATGCCTTCACTTGGAGTTATAAGGAGATGAAGGGAGTGCACCCTTCATTATGTACTCATCAACATTAAGGAAGATTGCAAACCAATCAGGCAGCCTAAAAGGAGGATGAATCCAGCCCTTAAAGACATTGTTAAGGAAGAATTGCAAACATTACTTGATGTAGGTTCCATCTACCCCATCTCTGAGAGTGAATGTGTCTCTCCTTTGATGCTAGTGCTAAAGAAAAATGGTAAGTGGGGAATCTGTGTCAATTATCAGGAACTAAACAAGGCCACTAAAAAGGACCATTTTCCTTTGCCTTTCATAGATCAAGTGTTAGATGGTCTGGCGGGGAAAATGTTTTTCTCCTTCCTAGATGGGTTTAGTGGGTACAATCAGATTCAAATCAGCCCAGAAGACCAAGATAAGATCACTTTCACTTGTCCTTGGGGTAACTTTGCATATCGGGTCCTTCCTTTTGGTTTGTGAAATGCTCCAACCACTTTCCAAAGAGAAGTATTGAGTATATTTTCTGAACTAGTTCATGATGCAGTGGAAATATATATGGATGATTTTACTCCTTATGGTTCTAACTTTCAGGAAGCCTTATCTAACATAGGAAAAGTCTTAGACAAGTGTATTGAAATGAACCTGTCCCTCAGTCTAGAAAAATATGAATTTTTTTATGACTAAAGGGACCGTGATAGGTCATGCAATATCTCAACAAGGATTGTAGGTGGACCCCAACAAAGTTGCCATCATCCAAAAGGTCCCACCTCCTCAAAAGGTGAGAGATGTTCGAAGTTTCCTAGGGTTAGCTGGATATTACAGAAGATTCATTAAATATTTTAGTAAGTTAGCCTCTCCATTGTTTGGTATTTTGGGAAAAGATGTCGAGTTCATATGGACTAAAAACTGTCAAGAAGCCCTAGATACCTTGAAAATCAAACTTGTGACTGCCCCAATTTTGAGAGGCCCAAACTGGGCCCTACCTTCCCACATTCACATAGATGCCTTGAAAAAAGCAATAGGAACAGCCTTAGGACAAATTGATGAAAAGTTACCTTATGCCATATACTTTATAAGTAAAAAAATTTCAAAGGTAAAGTTAAACTACATGGTAACTGAGAAGGAACTCCTAGCTGTAGTGCATTCCTTAAATAAATTCAGACATTACATCACAGGCTATCAAACCTTTGTACACACTGATCATGCTACAATTAGGTATTTAACAAATAAACCAGATGTAAATGCTCACATTATTAGATGGTTGCTTTAACCGTAGCAGTTTGATTTAACCATTGTTGATAAGCCTGGTAAAAGAAATGTTGTTGCTGAATTTTTGTCTAGAGTAAATTTGCCTACAGATGAAGAAGGAATGGTGGATGATCAAATGCCAAATGAACACCTATTGGCTATCTCAATACTCTCTTCATGGTTTGCTAATATAGAAAATTACTTGGTTTCAGTATACTTCCCACCACACCTGTCCTCAAAAGAGAAGAGCAAGATCGTGAGGAAAAGCATCCCTTTCACCTGGATTGGGGGCAATCTCTTCAAACTTAGCCTAGATCAGATCTTGAGAAGATGTGTTAGGGAGGAGGAAGCTTTTGACATTCTCCTGACCTGTCATGATGGGCCTTGTGGAGGCCATTTTGCAGCAAAGAGGACTTCCTTCAAAATATTGCAAGGAGGCTACTATTAGCCCAACCTTCATCAAGATGTGAAAAGATATACCAGATAATGTGATTGGTGTCAAAGGATGGGGAAACCTACTCCAATGGATGAAATGCACATGCAACCTCAAGTGACCTTTGAGCCATTTGAGAAGTGGGGCATGGACTTTGTGGGTCCTATCAATCCTCCTTCAAAACAGAAGCAATACATCATTGTGTGCACCAATTATCTGAAGAAATGGGCAGAGACAAAAGCAATCAAGGTAGCAATAGAGGAAAAAGTAGCTGAGTTTTTAAGAGAAAACATATTCTATAAGTTCGGGTATCCAAGAGAACTAGTCACAGATCAAGGCAGTTAGTTCACTTCCAATTTGATTGAAGACCTGCTCACACATCATAAAATCAAGCACAGGACTTCCACCCCTTACCATCCAGAAGCCAATGGGCAGGTGGAAGTCACTAACAAAGCTTTGGAAGGAATTCTGACCAAGGTAGTGAGCTGTAGCATAAAAGATTGGGCGGATAGACTAGTTGAGGCCACCTAGGCCTACAACACAACATGGAAGACCACCATGGGGTTCACACCCTATGAACTGGTCTATGGGAAGAAGACTTTGCTGTCAATAGAATTTGAATACAATACACTAAGAATGACATCTCAGATGGACCTAGACCTCAGCCATGCACAGAGGGAAAGACTACTCCAACTCAATGGATTGGATGAACAAAGATTGTAGGCCCTTCTCCACACAGAGGTAGTTCAACTTCAAAGGAAAATATGGCATGACAAAAATATCAAGAAGAAGAAGTTCCAAGAGGGAGATTGGGCACTACTCTGTGACTCAAGGTTTAAAGACTTCAAAGGCAAGCTGAAGACAAGATGGCTGGGACCCTACACTGTGGAAAAATGTAATGACAATGGTTCAGTTCTGATCAGAACCATTTATGAGGAAGCCATCCCCATGCTTGTCAACAGACATAGGTTGAAAATTTACAAGAAGCCCATCTCCAAGTGAGAATTCATTGAATATCTGAAGAAGACAGTGATGGTGGTGGAGCAAGTCTTAGCCTCCACTTCACCCACTCACTGAAGAAGCAGAAAAAAAAATTAAAAAATAATAAAAACTCAAGTGAAAACCTCCATGAAGCGCTTGAGTCCCATCATTGGGTTGAAAACCTCTTTTGAGGCAGCCAAGTGATGAGAAATAAGAGAAAGAGAATAAGATCCTTGGGTGAAAACCTCCCTTGGAGGCATCTAGGGTAGGAAATTAGGGTGGAAACCTCCTTGAGGCATCCTAGTTGTCTTTCAAAAGAAAAAAAAAAAAGAGAGAAAAAACAGAGAAAAGAAGAAAGAGAAAATTGACTTTTAATGTGCATTACAGGTTATAGGTGGGCCACAGGAAGCAAGAGAGGATGCCACAAATCCTATTTCATCTCCTGCACACTCGTCTCCATCATTTCTGACCTTTCTTCCTCCTCACTGTGTTTTTTTTGAAGACTGTGTATCCTACAGGAGTCCCTGTGTGTTCTACAGGAGGCTCCTGTAGAAATCACAGAGAGCCAGAAATGGAATTTAATAATAGTTTGAGGGGCTGGGAAGTTTTATGAAGAGCATGTAGGCCTTCCTACAAATATCCACCCTCCTGGCCATCCATCCCACACCTGCACCACCTCATCATCATCGATTTTTTTCCTTCCTATCAAAAAACACAGAAACCAGTTTTTTAGAAAAATAAAAAATGAAAGGAACAACACCTCCAAATCTCATCTGCAGCTTACCAAATACCTCTCCACCTCCATCAGCACCTCTGGTAACATCCTCACAACTCCCAGCACAAAGCTCAGCGAAAAATTTTGAAGGGAGAAGCAGCTATAGGAGCTCCTGTAGGATTTCCTATAGTAGCTGATCCCCTTAAAATCAAGCCACAACAACAAAAGAAAGTGCAACCAGGGGATTGAAGGGGACATTTGAAGCCAGATCTAGCCAAAGGATACCTGCACAAAGAAAACAAGCCACACATTAGGGAGCAAAAAGCATACAACATAGGAGATATAGGCATGCAGCAACTGAAATATGAGCATGTAGCAGCAAAGGAACCAAAATGCACCACAACACAAACATTCAACTTGTAGGTAAGTGTCTAACCCTCTCCTCTATTACATTTGTGTAATTGAAAGTATGCATAAGCAAATGAGATGGTTAGGGTTGAATGAGAAAATGTGGCCAGTTAACTGGCCACCCTCATCCAGTTGACTACGCTCATCCGGAGATGCCACCACACGTGTGCCTAGTCAACTAATAGAAAATACAAAGGACAGGTAGTGGAGGGTATACAAACTCCGATGCAATGATGGGAAGTGATTGCGGGAAAGAGTCATGAGGAGTCATGATGACAAGGTAGTGAGGACCAACGGTCCAAACATGACAATGTACTTTTTTCCAGCTCACCCCATCACTGGAAATATCTCAAAGAAGACATAAGTACTCCTCCTCGAAACTCCTTCACCAACTTTTCTTCCATTTCATCCTAGTCCACATAGCTATAGCAAGCTCTATACCACCTCCATAGCCTCGAAACCATCATTCTCTGTTGTCTTCAGCCATCCTTCTGCTATCGGCGTTCTACAGGAGCAGTAACAGGTTCTACAAGAGCACCTACATCCAATTCCACAGGAGGGGTAGTAAGCAATTTTTAAGGAGAAAACACGGGATTTTTGCTCGAATTCTGGCTTGAAGAGGTAGATTCTATACATATCAACCTTGATTATTAATATGTGCAAGGAATGATATGGTTTTAAGGGGAAATTGAGCTTGTAGAAGAAGAGAAATTCCATAAAAAATTTATGCCTGTTTTCTTAAAAAAACACAATTTTTCCTTGTTTTCCTGTTTCCTTCAAAATTCTTGTCTCCATCTCTATTTTGGGTGTTCAAAGGGGGTATAAGCAAAATGACAGGGGGATTCATGAGGAAGGAGCCCACAAATTCAACTAGGATCCATGAACATCCCGAAGTAGTAGCCATTTTTTCCAGAGCAAATTGGATGCCATTCTTTGAAAATTTTTGAGGGTTTGATGAAGAAGTGGCTCAGGAGTTTTCCCTTTCTTTAGTCCCTCACTCAAGGATCCATGCCACTGCTACTTTTAGGGGTCTCTCCATGGAAATCACCCCAGAATTTATCAGTAGGGTTACCAGCCTTCCTCTTGGATTACCTTGGAGCAAAGATGAAAAGCCAATTGGACAGTATGCCAAGAAAACCTTCTTCCAACCCAATGAACATCCTGTAGAAGACAAAAATGGCATTGGAAGAACAAGCATACCTTACCCTTGGGATGAGGTCAGTTACCAAATTATCAAGTATATTTCCTGTGAAGGGAGGTATAGCATAGTTTATGGCTACCATTTTAGACTTCTCCATGAGTTGAGATATGGCATGGACACTCCAACACACTAGAAACTCAGTGTCCCCTATTTCCTCCTACAGTCCCTTATAGACTCCAGCATTAAGTTGAAGGCAGGAGATCTAGATTAGTTGGCTCACCATGGGTTAATTAAACTATTAGTGGAAGAAGCCCTCCATACCTTCACAATCCCCATAGCATGGGAAATCTTCAGAAACATGACAGAAGAAGATGATATAAATGCCCTCACATATAATCACAATCCTTTTGATAGTGAGGGGGAAGAGCAGCAAGGGGAAGAAGGGGAGGAAACTGATGAACAAACAGAGGAGGAAGACACCAAAACAGAAAAGGAGGAAACTAAACCAGAGGAGGAAGAAACCAAAACAGATCAAGAGGAAACAAAACCATCAGAGACAGAGAAGACAAAAGGAGAGGAAAAAGGGGCAAAAAAGATAAAAGTGTCTCCGAAGACCCTAGAAAGGGAGGCAGTAGCTACTCTTGCTACCCTCAACACCCCAGTTAAACCCAAACAAAAGAGGAAGATGCAGACATCAATGTATTTCATGTCTCATAAATGTACAAGAATAAAAACAGGAAAACCACAACCATCTTCAACCATGCCTATTATAATTGAAGATTCACCCAGTGTCAAAGGGGAAGAATCTCCCTCCAAAACCCCCATCACATATGAAAGAGGAAGTCCCAGATCTTCCACTTGGAAGGAAGAGTGCAAATACAGGACTCAAAAACAGCTCTACAAGAGGCACAAATTGTTCTATAGGAGACCCTAACTAAGCTACAAGAGACCGAAAAACTTGAGGAAAGGGTAGAAGAATAGCCAAAGGGGAAGGAGGAAACAAAAGAGACTCAAGAACCTGACCCCCAGCCTAGTTTGGGCTCTTACTACAATCTTCTTGAGGGGGGGAAATCATTCCACAGAAATTTGCAGTCCCACTTTTCTTTGAGTTGGAAAAAGAAAGAATAAGGAGCCATAGATGGATGCAAATCACCAAATCGAAGGGGGTAGAGGATATTGGCCACATGGAGAACAAGCTTAGAGAAATGGGCAGGGAGTTAAGTGTTGTAAGACATAGAGAGGCAATCACAAGAACTCACTTGGAAATAGAAAATGAGTTGCTAAGAAGACAGCTGCAAGAAAAGGAGACACAATTGGCATGCATGGCCAGCTGGTCTATGGAGGCACTACAGTGTAGAACACCAGAAAAATCATATGGAGTATACCTCAAAGACCAATGGCTATAGTTTCAGATCAAGACTTTGGCACAGAGAGGCACAATACCTTTTCAGGATTATAAACAGTTTATGGACCCATGTGACCAAAGTTCAGCAGAAGACAAGGCAAAGATAGCAGAGTTCTACTTGCATAACACGGCCCTCACCGACATGAACGTGTGGAACCCTAATGCTAGGCTAGGGGACCTGCAGCTAATGGCCATGGCCTCATGGATGAATCATGAGGAGAAAAGGGCAACAGAAATCAAAAAGGTGATGGTAAAAGAGAAAAATGAACCCTTAATGATCAAAGTTGAGCCATTAGACCACATGTCTCTCATCAGTACACACCAGCTGCTTGAAAATAATCCTCAAAGTGCCCCTAAGTATATCAATGATCAGGCTCAGGCCATTGCACATTTGGAGGATATGGAAAGGTTACTTGGGGAAGATTGTATTCATGCTTGTATGAGGAGGTGGAACACTCTACCACAAAGTCTAAAAATCAGGAAGTATCACTTCCCAACAGTGATGAAAGAATAATTAAGGAGAGTGCCACTATACAAGCGCTCTATGCAGAATTTGAAGGTCAATTGGATTGGCCTCAAATCGAGTCCTCCACTGTTGCTAGGCCTGTTGGAAAGTAGAAAAGAGGAAGAAGAACAACAACAGTGGCAAGAGGTGGACAGAAAGGAAGGATTCCATGACAAAGAAGAAGACCTCACATCAGAAGCATGGTATGTCAGGGAGGCCATCAGGGCCATCAAAGATGAGGAGATGGATTGAGTTGCTCAGAGAATGAGCAACACATTTAGTAGGGGGGTGATGATGAGCCCCATAAATGGGTAATTATATGGGCTCATTTTTCCTCCTAACATAGCTTAATCCACCATTCTCATTAGTTTATTTCATGTTTTTTATTATATTTATGCTAATAGAGTGAGTTGGGTTGGTCATTATGCCATGGAGTCTAATGTGTGTTTAATGCAGATTTTTGGTCAATTTTTGAGATAAAGTAAAAGATTTAATGGACATTTGGCAACAAATATTCGAAGAAGATAAGGAAGATGATTTATAGGAGGTATCCCCCTCATTTATGGCTCCCCACTTCGAATTCTCCATCATGCAGCTCCGAGCACAAGTAGCCACATCAATGCACTAAAGAGGCAGCTAAGCAAGTTATCTCAAGTTTTGGGAGCCAAGCCTCCTTGATTTTAAGGAAGCTGTTGGGAGCTTTATTTGTATAAGTAGAGAGGCCTAGGGCCTCATTAGGTTGTTGGAAGTTAGTCAAATTTTCGAATTTTTGTTGCAGCTTTGCTCTGCTCAACTTCGAGCTTACTTTTGTTGACAGTTTCATGTAATCCTATTATTATTTTGATAATGAAGATGAGATCTTGTTCGAGCTAGCACTGAGTTACCTTAGAGGGCTGAAGCTCTTGGGTTAGGGCCCAATCCAAGCAGCTAATCTCCTCTTTTTTTGTATTTATATGCTTTGTTTCAGTTTATGAATTAGTTGTTGTTAGATAGATTTCTCTCTTAGTTAAGAATGGGTTGCTTTTGGTGATTTAAAAGGTTGTTTACATTTCAGTTTGTTGTAGCAGGTTGAACAGTGATAGGAAAAAGATTCAAAAATGCCATCAATAGAGCCTTAGCCTCGTTTCCTTCCTTTGGGACCATGAACTGAGGCCAAGACCCTCTTGCTGCTACAAAAAACACAGATTTTCCTTTTCCATAGGATTTCTAGTGTTGCAACTTGTTAGAAGGTTAATGCTTCGCTGTAGATCTATTTCATCATGCTCATTTTTGTCTTGCAATAAGTTTCCTTCCATGCTTTCTTTCCATGTATCATTTTTCAACATTTAATTTCCTAGATCATAATTTAGACTAGCTTGATGCAAAGTTCTATTATTTTCATGTACTTAGTTTCCCTGCTTGCTTAATCTTAGTGTTTGTTTTTCAATTCTCTTGTAGAAATCCTCTTCTCACAATAAGTCAGCCAATTAGCCATCACCATTTCTCTTTGATCTATGTTCCACAGGTCACCTGAAGTCCCTCACAAATCTGCCTTAGTTTTTTGCACTTTCCTCATGAACTTTCCTCTCTTTCCTTGGCCAAGTCCAGCCATCTTTCTCTTTCTTGACCCTTCCTGATGAACCCTAGACACCTTAACACATCACCCTAACCTTTAGCTTCCTTTTCCACCCACTTTCACACCTTCAAAACCCCCAAAACTGCTCTCGGCATCCTCTTGTAGACCTCCTATAGACTTCCTATAGATCCCCTGCAGCCTCCTATAGATTTTCCTGTAGGTGTTTTTTTAAAGTCTGATTGTAGGAAAAGCCTCCACAAGGCCACCTGGGACCTCCTAGGACCCATCCACACCTTCCTAAACCTCTGCAAACTCCAAAGTCGCCCTCCATCGCCACCTAATTGCTGCCACATTCACAAATAAATAAACTGCATACATGACAATTTCACCTAAAAATACATAAAAATCCAAAAATATGTTTTTTTCTCATTTCCTTCTAGAAATAGCTTTGAGTAGATGTTGTTTACTTCCTAAGTAGGTAATGGCATTCATTTTATGGTTTTTCATCTCTCTTTATGCAAAATTAGGATTAGTTGGTTAATTAGGGTTTGCTAGGCTTACTTCACATTTCAGTCTTCTTTCTCTTTCTGCAAGTAGAGTAGCCTATGTAGAATAAACTTTCCTTTCTTTCATCACATATAGAGCTTCTTCTGGAATCCATAGAAGTTGGCTCGAGCTCCTAGTGATCTTGCGCTAGCTGACCAAGTGACAGCTTGCAATAAGAATTGGTACTTGTGCATACAACATTGTCACTTCCAAGTTTGTTACGAACTACCGGGTTGATAAAAGTAAAGTAGGAATCCCAGGATTTGCAGCATTATTGCTACAATACTGGTGCTCACCACATGGTTGATTGGGATTAGAAGCACATTGGGGGTGTTCTAGGAAGTAATGGTCCAAGAATTGTTCGCTAAAGGAACATGGATCACAAAGGAATGTAGCACTAGATGTTGGAGGAACACAGCACTCTATGAAAATACAAGTTTTCATGATGGATTAGGTGCAAAACAAGCACCAAGAAACCGCATAAAAGATCCATGGAAAGTGGATTCTAAATGAATGTTTTTTTATGCTTATTTAGTTGTTGGGCAAGCAACTGTGTATGTAGAATGTAATTATAATTGAGTTGCATTATAAATATCACATAGATTTACATTGGGACTTAGCATGATTTTGCATTATGTTCAGGATCATAACATTGACGACAGTGTTCCTCCAAGGGGGTGGGGTTTGTGACATACTCTTTGGGAAAACCCCCCACTTATAAACTATTGTAATATTATTTTAAATAAAATATAAAAGGTTGAGATGTGGGACACATACTTTAGATATTGGAGAGGAGGTTGCTTTCAATATTGAGGAAGTTCTTAATGGTATTATTCATGGACTAACTTGTGTGATTTTAATGGCTACTTAAATGATTAAATTAGCTGGAAAGACAAGGAATAGCCCATACCCTGTTTGCGAAAAGGTAAAATAAAAAGGGACAAAGAAATTAATTGGAAGAAGTGGGTTGTGTTGGCAAGATAACATGCCTAGAACGTTTAATGACCACACAACATGATGGCAAGATGAAGGGATCAAAAGGAGGCATGCGAGAAAGGGAAACAAATGGGGGGGATTTGATAATAGTTGAGGAGAGACTAGTATAGGGAGCTGAGGATACAAAGGCATCTCTTAGAACAAAAGAGAGGGAGGAAATCCCCAAGAATAATGTTCAAGAGAAAGAGAGGGAGGAAATCCCCAGGAATAAAATTCAAGAGAAAGGGAGGGATGAAATCCCCAGGAATAGCATTCAAGATAAAGAGAGGGAAAGTAATGCTTTGAGGAAAGTTAATTTCTAAGGAAAATAACAAAGTGAACAATATAAGAACTTCATCTTAAACTGTGAATCTATAGTGTTCCAATGTTCTCTAGGTGCCTAGTTTAGGGTGGAGACACTAGGGTGTTTACTACCTAGGTTATTGGGTGGAGGCAAGAGGAACTCTGGACTCCTAGTGGTGTTGAAGGCATCAGAAGATCCTTTTGGAACTCTTCCTAAAGCTCTAAAATTTGGCTCAAGGGTGAGGGTTGCAAGTAATATTGGATGCAAATCGATAAAGGTTGGTTGGATATTTAAAGTCCCAATCTTAATGGGAAAATATTTCAATATAATATAATGTTATTATGTCTTATGTGCCAGTGAATTATATATGAATCTTTATTGTGCTATGTAACTAAGATTTTGAATTTGTGGAATGTTTGTTTCCTATAAGAGTGGGAGTTTTGGTTTCCTATGTAATATTTGAGGAATTGGGAAAACCCCTATGCTGGTTGAATGCCTATGTTATGCTAAGGAATGTTGGTTTTTTATGAAAATGTGTAATCCTAACCTTTGTGCAACCGATGAGGAATGGTTAAATCTTGTATGTTTGAGATGTTCATGCTTGTTTATTTGCCTCAGTATTGAATATTATATGCTTAACACAGAGCCAATGAGTTGATTAGGTTAATTGTTGTTGGGAAAAGTATCCAATTCGGAATGCCCCTATCCCACTCTAAGAGGTGATAGTGCCTTAGCAACAAACAAGGAAACTTATTCGAGTATTCTTATTTATGGAATGTAAATGAGGAAGCAGGATCTAACTAACCTGTGTCTTTCGCAAGTTTGTTGATCCAATCGCTCCTCTCTTCAGTAGCTCCCAGCTCCCAGCTCTCTCACCGGCCCAGCTTCACAGAATTCCTGCGAGATCACAAGAGAGAGAAACTATAAGAAGATACAGATATACATTCATAAAAAGCTCAAGATCAGATTAAGCTAAACATGTAAGCATAACAAAACATCATTGATATACATCATGTAGGAGAAAGTCAAATAGTTTATTGATAGAGTAATAAAGTCCAAGAGGAGATACAACCAAGTGAGTTCCGATCCAGCATCTACCTCCCAGCAAAGGAATCCCTTCCTCTCCTCCAACAAAGCATAAATCACCCAAAGTACTAATCTCAATCTCAAACCAACAACAATTCTCTGCAAAGTACAAAATTCCAGCCTCTAGAACCTCTGGGTGAGAGATCCATATATAGATGTAAGCAGAGAGGATGAGTCAGCTTATGTTTTGACTTGTGGCTTCTCTCTGTCAGTTCTTGCTTCCACTTGGAGGTTGAGAACCTCTTACTCATCACTAGTCGAATTCATTGAGGCAAGTGTCATTGGAGAAGATTCTGGAAGCTTCCAGGGTCTTTCCACCTCGTTGAATGAACTTGCCATTTGTCATTTCCCGCTCAGCGCACCCTGGTAGTGCTTCTACCTGCGTTGCAGTGCAACTAGCCAGTGTAACTTCTGCATTTCAACGCAGGTAGCTAGTGGAGCCTCTGAATTGATCCAGAATTGACTGTTTCTGAGTGGTTTTTGGTGGAGAACTTCTGGGAGAAGCTATCATTGGTTGACCTTGTTCCTTTAGGAGCTGTAACAACATCTTTAGGGACTTTGGATCCCTTGAATTATGGACATTTCATGCTTATAGCTGTAAGGCACAAAAATGTCTATAACATTAATATCAATGGATGTGATTCTTGTATGAAAATGTGTTGCAATTTCCTTGAGCATCTTCTCGAGAATGGGTTCATTCCCGTGTCCATCTTGAGTTTGTACATTGATCTAAATGGGTTGAGTATGGTGAGGTAGAAAAATATTTATTAAACTAAATGAGTTGAAATGATTTGGTTATCGTACATTGGTTTAAAATTGGTAGACTTAGGAGGAATATATCTGTGTGTGTGTGTGTGTGTGTGTGTGTGTGTGTGTGTGTGTGTGTGTGTGTGTGTGTGTGTGTGTGTGTGAGTGAGTGTGTGTGTGTGTGGCTAGGTCAGGGAAGTATATACTCATAAGTTTAGGATAGAGAAATCTATTTATATATAGAAATATATCCAATTATATGTTGTAGGTCAAGTTAGTTAAAGCATCCCTGGATGCGGGTGATCTGTAAAGCATTTACTATGATGGGATGGAGGAAGGCGCAGCATGGTTGGCACCTATCCAGCATGCTCGCCGGACAGAATATCAGGTGGGAGGATATCAATTCGCAGGTGATTAACATTATGGGTGTTCGTCTGTTCGGTCTTGGAATTAAAACGTTGTCCAGTTACGCCTGCACTAGAGGATTTCTGCTTGCAACGAACTTGATTGCCATAGTAATGGCAGGTGAGGATCGAGGGAATGGCACCCGCGTATTTAAGAGCTTCAGCTTCAGCAACATGCTACTGTGTTTCATTCTGCTTGGAACGATTCAGAGTTTTGAGAAAGATTGGGCTTGGGGAGGTTCAGGCGTCGGCTGCTATCTTCGGATAGCGCCTGAGGCAGAGCTCAAGGTGCGTAATTTCTCCTCAACTGTTGGCGGCATCCCCTGTGGTGTTCGTGGCATACTCATTGCGGGTCGTGGAATTTCCACTGAGGGAGATTTCAACATTGTTGTTCGTGTTTCTCTGTCCGCTATGCCGAGACCCCGCCAGCGCATGCTTAGTCGCAGAGGATTTGGCCGAGGCAACCCTTCGCGCCCTTCTACTGGGTCTGGCTCCATGGGGCAAGCTCCTCCTCCTATGGGAATAGAGAGCATTCTGAGACCAAGTCAATACCTGGACCCAAACTCTCCAGACTCCGCCAATTCGCCATCCTTTGGCTCAGCTATTTTCTCGTTCAATTGTTCTCTCACTCGCCCTCGGATTACGGCTCATGTCTCTGTTCTCTTCTTAGAAGAAGCCCAAGACGAGGGCGAGCCTAGTGCCCCTATGCCTCACACTAAGGAAGATCAAAATCCCAACTCTCCGAGGCCTTCTACTGATATGCAACACGGGACACCTCAGCCAGCCAACACCATCAACATTGTGCCAGTTGCTCACGCTCAGCCGGACAGGCAGGAACCGGAAGAGGGATGGTGCAGGATAGTGGAGGAGCCACCCGACGAGTAATCTTGTGTTTCAGTTGTCCATCAGTTTTTTGAAGCCCAGTGGAAAGGAGGAAAGGTTCTTTCTGGCTCTGTTTGTCAAACTTTCTCTATGTTCTTGTATCGGGTCTATTGTCTAGTTTCTATTGTGTCGAGACTATTGTCTAGTGTCTGTTGTTTGTATCTCTCTGTTTCCCCTGCGCGGGATATCATGTTCAAACTCCCAGTTTTTTGACTTAGTCATGCTCAAATAACCTATCTCTCAGGCATGATGGCTCTCTGTGCTCAAATGATGTAACAGTACTCTCTTTTTGTAAATAATAGATTAATCATACTTAGCAAAAAAAAAAAAGTTAGCTAAAGCATTGTAAGCTCATGAGGGATAGCCTTGTTTATGTATATATATGAATATTACCATTATACGGTTGTAAGCCACAAACCAATATGGGCTAAGGAATTTTAAGCTCAAGAAAGGATAGTGAATTTCACTTTAGAGCAAAAGGTATATGCATAAGTAATGTCGAGCAAGGAAAAATTATTACTAAGCTTAGAATGGATATCATTCCAAGTTATATATATATATATATATATAGATATATATATATTCATCTC
Organism: Pinus tabuliformis; assembly: GCA_031772625.1. Classification (NCBI taxonomy): domain Eukaryota; kingdom Viridiplantae; phylum Streptophyta; class Pinopsida; order Pinales; family Pinaceae; genus Pinus; species Pinus tabuliformis. The sequence continues at coordinate 785,887,266 of CM062812.1, read as the reverse complement.
TATTAGGTTTATGTTGGATTAACTGGTCCTAACCTAGGTTCAGAGTTAGTTTTGCCAAAAAAATCCCTACACTACTAGCCATTTCAACATCAACTCGCGGAGCACGAGCTGAAGTCTCACCTGAAGCAGTGTGGGGGGATGCCGGAACCAAGTTTCACACCCAGAGATTAGTGTAATGTCATTTTATGCCCTAAACATTCCTTCGTGCGGATCGATAAGCCTTTTAGGGCTTATCGATATACTTTTCTTAATCGACCTTTATACCTTCGCGTAGGTCTCTGACTGTCTTTCGCGAACCCTAAACAGGTGAAGCAACCATTTACGCACCTCTATGATTGCTCCTACTTCTCTATTTACCCAAATCAGCTTAAGTGTCTGATAACTTTAACATGAATTAAGATATTCTTCGCGTAAACAAATATTATTACTTGTGTTCATATAGCAATGTAAATCATGCAGAATCGCGCATCAATACATTATTAAATCATAAACCCATTATTCATCATAACATAATAGTGCATTCATTCATAACAAAAGTAAATAGACAAAACACAAATATTTCTAGAATAATCTCTTTATTGATACTTCAGTTCTATTTACAGACTCAAGACTACCCTGCGCACTCAGCTACAGGGGTCTGCGAACTCAGTTGCGGACTCTGCTTTAGGCCTATGCACAATCAGATGCAGAGACTCTCTTCTACTCTAAGATTCTTTTATCTTTTCTTCTACTGACCCATTACATTCATCTTCATCAATATCTACCATGCCTTAAACTCTCTAAGACTCCCCTTTTAATACAATCCCATGGTCCACGAACCATGGATGGATCTACAAAATTCGAAAAAAATTACATAAAAGAAGGGTAAACCCCTTTATAACACTTTACTCTCTACGTGCTTCACATCCATAACCTGCGGAGACTTTACACTTTACATAACAAAAACTTTGGCTTTTGCACCAAAATTGAGTTTAGGGGACCCTGTCCCAATAGGCCCCCAACACAAATATCGTGACTTGCCCTCGAGTCACTCTGTTGGCACGGAGATCTTACTGCGGATACCTCCCAGCTATACTTGCACCATTGCTACCTCATTCATGCTCTATGTGGCTACCTTCTTGATCTGCTTCTCCAACTTCTCTGTTGCTAGTCCTACACTGTCTGCCTTGATCTTCTGCTACATTTTCTGTAAGCTTTCCAACTTCTCCTCAATGGTGGCTGAGATAACATGGCCTCATCTATCTAAGGCCCCAATATGGCTTTGAGGACTATCTCTTTCCTCTGCGTTGCTTCCATCTGTTCGAGCAATTGTTTTGCCTCCTGCAACTTTGGCAATCTTTACGCTATAGCGACGATGCGCGTTGTCACTCTTGCTTCATCATATTGCTACTACAATTCATGATCCTCTGTGTTTAACCTCTGTAGGTTAGGATCTTCCTGCAGATTCGTAAGTACCTCCATAGATTTCTCAAAGAGCGTAGTGCACTCCACCACTGCGGCGACTCCATCCTTCACAGTGGCTTCACGCTATTCTCTGACCTCTGGTGGAGTTGAAGGATGTGACTTCAACTCAAGCTCTATTATCTTTAGGTTTAGTTCAAATTGAACCCTAGCCACTTCTGTTTTCGTGCCATTCATGCCTGCAGCCAACTTCCTAATCTTGGCCTCCAATAGTGGTTCTTCTGGTATATGCAACTCAGGGATTGTTCTACATGCCTCGACCACCATGATTACAGTTCACTCATTTTTCTCCTAAAATTTCTTCCATGCTTCTAATGCCACTGATTTCTCCACAAACATCTACTCATTTTTTACTTTATATTCATTGATCAGGCTTAGCACGCACTGCTCTCAATCCTTAATCTCTGTGATCACACCTACTTGCAGTGTGTGAAGGAATTCATTGGGAAGTGCAACCAAGTTGAGGCCAACATTCTTAAAAGTGCTAACAATAGCCTTGTCAACAGCTACCTCCACACTCAGAGCTCCATCAGACAGCTCGACTGCCTGAAGATCCAATGACTAGACCAACTCTGTTACTTGAGTGGTCCCCAATGCAAAATTGGTTGATGTCGCACTGCTCTGACCTGCACCTACTTGAATTCTCATCGTCTAGATCTGCAGCTCATGTAGATCCTTCTGTATGGTGCTTAGTACATGCTTCTGCTACTGCTCAAACTGCTGCAACAGTTTTGTGGTTGTATCCTACACCTTATCTCCAATATCATCCAAGTCGCCCTTCGTTAAAGTAATTGGATCGAGTGATGACTTGGAGCCTTTTTTCTTCTTTCATTGTCCTTCCTTTTCCTGTTCCCTGTGTTTCTTTACTTAGTAGGGAGTGATATCTTGATCTCCGTTGCCTTGCTTTGACTTCTCTTCTTCCTCTATATGGAACGAAGGAGATTTCTGACTTCTGTAAGAGCCACGCTCTTCTTGCTTTGCTTGTTCCTTTGCGGCGCACTCCGCTTCTACTTGGGCCTTCTCCTCGGTCTCCTTTTTCCTCTTTTCAGCCAACTGCTGAACCTTCGGTCGAGCCGCTTCCTATTTCTGCTTCTTCCTAGACTTTCTAGTCTTGGTGACCAAATCCGATGTTGAGTTCTAATCTCCTAGCCAGCGCTTGAGGGCTTCTACAATGGCGTCATCTGTAGCCAAGTAGGCTAAGTCATACCACTTCTGATCCGGATCCTTTTGTGCCTGGATGTAGACATGGTGGAAGTCCTCTTTGAACTCTGCATACCTAGATAATTGTTCAAACACAGTTGGTGACAACCACGGCTTCCAGTTGATGGTTACACAAATCCTCACCTCTATCAGTACCCAAAAGGCTTTTCTTTCTCTGACCCACTCAACATCGTTAGTGGCCCATAGAGATGCAAACTTTGCTACTTCTAGTAAATCTGTCTCAATCGAAGGAAACTGGCTATCCTCCGGCAACTCCCATGCGATTAGCACAATCAAGAGCAATAGCCATGAATAATGAAAGGTCTTACTGTGGTCTCGTGCCTCTATGCAGTTCACGAGGAACTCGCTACATAGGTAGTGTGCCTAGTTGAACTATACACCCTCTGTGCACTGAGCTACTAACAAAAGCACTGATGTTGGCACCTTGTCAGTGCAACACTTTCTCATCGCCTTTCTAGCTAATATTTGAGTGGAAGCCTTCACCACAGAGTCAGTAATACTGGTAATGGAATACCCGTGTAGCTTCTTAACAGGTTTGAACTTGTCCTTCATTTTCTTAGCGAGGTAGCACTCGCTCGTCTTTCTGCCAAATGCCTTGGCAAGATTCAATATTGAATGAGGTAGTAAGGGGATCTAATGGATTAACATATCAGTGATTGGTATCGGCTCATTCAACCATAAACACTCGTCATGCATAAGGAACAACAACTTCTTAATGAATATCAAGTTTATTGGTGGATGGTGGTAGTGAGGCACCCATAGCAGGTTCAACAACCCTAACTTGTTTACCCCGCAAATCCATTCCACCATCTCCAGTGCGGTGACATCAGACTCCTTGTAGAAGACCCTCTTCGTGAAGGTGTCAGTAGCCAGGTGGGGGAACCACTCGAGGTTTGCCAAATCCCAATCTTCAAGATTCAGATGTGGGATCCGTGCCAAGCGCGGACCTTCAAAAGTTATATTTTCTGGCAGTATGGGTGTGTTAAGGAGGATCTACCCCTCATCTAGCTCCTTCAGGACCTTCACCTTGCCCTGGCATAGAGGGATATACTCCAGTAGCTTAGAAATAGGGTCCACCCTCTCAATATCTATGTCTTTTGTGCCCTCCTTGGCCTCTAGATCTACCACTTTCCCCTTCTCCTTTGCACTAGGATTTTCTTTTCTCTGAGCCTGTGTGGCTACATGCTTCCTCGGTGACTCACACACTGGCATCGACTTCTATTGTTTATCTTTCTTAGGCTTGGGAACCTATCTCCTCGGTGTAGGCTTTGGCCTAGGTGACCTCGGTGTCGTAGGAACTGTTACGATAACCTCCATACTCGCAACCTCAAGGGCAGCTCCCTCAGAGGCAATAGCCCCTCCGGTGTTTTCAGTTTCTATAGGACCTGGTCCTAACATGATATCGTGAATAATATTTCTGTCTGATTCAGGATACTGATCAAATAAGGGGCTTGCGAGCAAATCCTCAAAGAACTGACAGTTCATGCGCAACGGGCAGCACAACTCATAAATTCTAAAAATGAAAAGTGCTTCTCATTGGATGACCACCTATACTTTATAGGCAAATTCGAATTCAAATTTGACCCTTCCCCCCAAAATTCGTCAATAAATTCTAGATTGGCGACAGATTTCCAAAGATCTCACTCTTAAATTCAACCTTAAATTCTGCCCCCCTGCTCCTCTTAACTATTTTCTCACTGTCAAATCATGAATAATGATGGTAATGGTCACTTTCTGGCTATGTTGTGTGGTCTCTCCTCCTATAGCATAGCTCCCTTCGCGCTTCTGTTGATACTGTGACACCCTTCCATGTAGCACAGACCCCTTATCACACAACTTTACAACCTAGGCAATGTATTTTATAGTCTCACGCCTCCTTGTAGCTCCTTGGAGTGCTAAGACTGTGCTACCATCATGTAGTCATTTGGTCAGACCCCTAGTGTATGGCTTTAATCAACTTCCATTTACCTATCCTGTAAATGGATTTCCATTCAATTTCACAAGCTGAACTGCTCCACCATCTGTAATTTCTTTGATAACATATGGCCCCAGCCAATGCATCTAAAATTTTCTTGGAAATTTATCAAACTTACTATCATATACTAAAACTAAATCGTTTACCTTGAAGGTGCATAGTTTGATGTGCCAATTAGGTCATGCTTTTTCACGTTCCTTCTGAAATTGTTGATGGAATCCATCCAAAAATCTATCTTCCTCGAGTTTTGTCAGCTACACGAGTCGCTCTTCTAGGGCTCTGTGGTCTGCCATTCCTGTGAAAGCGGATATGTGTAGACTGAGCACAATGTATTCCATAGGCATTGCAACCTCTACGTCATAGACCAGCCTGAAAGGTGTCTCTCAATTCAGCTTCTTACAAGTAGTTCTGTAAGCCCATAGCACCACTGGTATGTGCACATCCCAATCATTCCTCTGCACATTGCAAACTTTTGTTAGTGCATTCTCCAATATCTTATTAAATGCTTCAACCATCCCATTGGCTTGAGGATGATATGGCATACTCCTCTGATGATAAACTTGGAATTCTTCCGTTAGCATAGTGATCGTTTCATTAAGGAAATGCATACTGAGATTACTCATCAAAGTCTTCGGGAAATCGAAACTGGTCAGCAAATATTCAAAGAGGAACTTCATTGTTGTTTCCCTTGTACAATCCTTCACAGGCTGTGCCTTTGCCCATCTGGTCAGATACTCAGTCATGGTGATGATATACTGCACACTCGTCTTCTTTCCTGGAGGTTGAATCAGTCCTACGAAATAAATTGCCCATTTCTGAAATGGTTGCAATGACATCTTTGGATTCAAAGGAAGCTCATCCCTTCGCGATCGCCTGTCAGTTCTCTAACATGCATCACACACCCTACGATATGATTTTGAATCCTTATGCAATGTTGGCCAACATAACCCACCACGTAAAATCTTCTGCATTGTTCCTTTTCCTACATAATGGCCTCCCACAACTCCTCCATGAGATTTAGCGAGGACACTATTTCGTTCAAAATCAGAAACATAGTGTCGCAATATTTTTTCTGATCCCATTTTATACAAATGGGCTGCAATAACAGAAAAATTTACCCCCACACCACCATTTCCTTATTTTTTTGACTAGTGTACCCCTCTGGATCCATTCCTGTAGTGAGGAAGTGGATAATGTCTGCAAAGTGATCATCCTCTACGCACACTGCAAAGAGTTGCACGTCATCCAAACCCTCCTATAAATTTTTAGGATACTCTCCTGTTTCAATGCGTGACAGATGATCTGGCCTTGCATTTAATTGTCCTAGATTCACAATTACTTTGAAGCCATACTCCTGAAACAATAGCAGTCATCTGCATATTCCCTCCCCAAGACAGGCTTGTTGACTAGGTACTTTAATGCAGAATGGTTTGTATACATCTTAAATTGTCCACCTAGCAAGTAATTTCTAAACTTCTGTAGTGCGTACACAATAGCCAAACCTTTGTGCTCTGTCGTCAAATAATTCTTTTCAGCCTTAGAAAACTTCCTGCTTGCAAATGCTATAGGGTAATTTGACTCTCCTTCACCGGACTGTGTTAGTACTGCTCCCAGTGCAATACACGACACATCCACATCCACATGAAATTCATTCTTCCAATTTGGGAAGACTAGGATTGACACGATGACCATTTTTCCTTTAATATATCTAGACTCCACTAACATTATTCATCCCAACAGAATGTAGCATCCTTCTTTAACAGCTTTTCCATCAGCGCAGTAATCTGGGCATAACTTTTGATGAACTTCCGATATTATCCAGTATGACCCAGCATTGCGGGCAACTGTTTAACACTCCTTGGCACCTCCAAATTCATTATAACCACAATCTTAGTATGGTCCACCATTAATCCTTTCCCGCATAGCACACGACCCAGCAAGATTCTGTTGGGTTGTGTTATATTATTTCCACGACTAGCCCATGTAGTTAACCAAGGAGTTAGAAGGGGGGCGGAGCCCCCCCTTCATTGCACCAAATGCGTAGACGGGGGGGTCACATGGGATTTGAGGGGTGCAGGTAACCCCACTCTATGGGGTCCGGGGCAGTGCCCCGAGAAATTTTTCTTTTAGACCCTATATTAGGTTGGGCAGACCTACTTATGGTTTTGTGCATGATTTTTCACACATGGTTTTGGATTATAATAAAGTTAATGGTTTTGTGCATGATTTTTCACACATGGTTTTTGGTTTTTTCTTTTATAATTTGAATTTTTTTTTTTAACAAAAAATAGGTATTTTTTTTATAAATTGTAAATGTTTTTTTATTTTTTTATTTATTTTTTCGTTTGAAAAGACATATTTTCCACCATTTTCATATTTTTTTGGGTTTTTTTTATAATTTGATTTTATTTTTGTTTTTTTTAATATTAATTTTACCATTTTCATATTTTTTTGGGTTTTTTTTTTTATAATTTGATTTTATTTTTGTTTTTTTTTAATATTAATTTTACTAGTTTTTTAATTTTTTTTCGTTAATTTTCTATTTTTTTTTAACTAGTTTGTTTTTATTTTTATTTATTTTTTTCCTAGTTTTTGCTAATGTTTTTTTCTTAATTTCTCTATTTTTACTTACTTATATATATATATATATATATATATATATATATATATATATATATATATATATTCCAAATTCTTTTATGGTTTATGAGATAAAAAAATTTTAACATTTTTTATTTTTATTTTTTTTGTCTTTTTTATATTTGTTTTTTAGAGACAATTATTTCATTTGGATTGAAATTTTAATTAACAATGTATAAATATGTAGAATATCGAAAATGAAAAATATCGACCTTCTTTTTTAAATATGCAAAACAATAAAAACCTCACTACAAAAAAAAATAAAAACAAGATAATATGAAGAAGAAGACCACTTCCAAAATTATTAAATTTAAAAAATAATTATTTACATTTCATACAATAAAAAAATGTAAAGTCAAAAAACAGGTCTTTTAAAAAAAGGGTCTGATGCAGAATAACCACTTTTTTAAATCAGCATGAAAATCACTACCATTCTAAAACGCAATGTACATAAAAAAAATTAAAGTGCCAAAAACTATGCTCTAAAAAAAACATGTGTTCTGCATCACCCCTTTTCAAAATCGGGTCACTTTTTTGCTATCTTTACAAAACGGGTAACAGTATCAGTTCCCGTTTCAAAGTTTACATTGTTTGGATCTAATGATGCTCCTTTTGTAGAGGCAAAAACCACCTCAGATGAAGGTGGGGATGTGTACTTGGCTTCTTCAAGTACACATGTAGATCATGAGGCATGGTTGATTGACTCGGGTGCATCCTTTCACTCAAATCCCCATAGAGAGTGGTTCTATGAGTATGAGAAATATGATGGTGGTGATGTCTTCTTAGGGGATGATAGGAAGGCTATAATCATTGGTCGCGGAAAAGTAAAGTTGAAGTTTCAAGGTGGAAGGGTTAGAACACTTTTGGGTGTTCTGCATATTCCTACATTGGCCAGAAATCTGATTTCTTAAGCAAGCTAGATGATGCAGGTGTAAAAAGAGTGTTCGAGAAGGATACCTGCAAGATGGTTAAGGGAGCACTAGTATTGATGCGGGGAGTTTGTATTGGAACTCGGTACAAGCTACAAGATAGCATTGTTGTTGATGGGTGCAACATTTTTGTGGTTCCTGAAAGTGGAGCAGAAAATGTAGTAGTCTTTGGAGAGAAGACCATGTTGTGGCATCAAAGGCTTGGACATATTGGAGAGAAGGGCCTTATACTTCATGGTAAAGGTATGGTAGAAGGTATGAGTAATAGCTCTCTAGATTTTGATTTCTGTGAAAATTGTGTATATGGGAAGCAGAATCGAGTGAGTTTCCCCTCTGGTGGTAAGACGACAAAACAAATATTAGACCTTGTGCACAGTGATGTGTTTGGACCTGTGAAGGTTCCATCACTAGGTAAGTCTGTGTACTATGTATCATTTATAGATGACTTCTCAAGGAATACATAGATATATTTCCTTAAGAAGAAATCTAAGGCCTTTGATAGGTTTAAAGAATTTAAGGCTCCGGTGGAAAACCAGACAGAGAAGAAGATAAAGGTCCTGAGGAAAGATAATGATGGAGAGTTTTGCAGTAAAGAATTTGAAGAATTATGTAAGAAGTGTGGTATAGCATGGCAAAAGACTACTCCATATACAACTCAACAAAATGGAGCTGCAGAAAGAATGAACAAGACGTTGATGGAAAGGGCAAGAAGCATGCTCAGTGCTGTCGGGTTAGGAAAAGAATTCTGGGCAAAGGTAGTGGAGACTACATGTTACCTGGTCAATAATCACCTTCATCAGTGTTGGAGTATAAGACTCCACAAGAGGTATGGAATGGTAAGAAAACCTCTCTTTCACATCTGAGGGTATTTGGATGTGATGCATACGTACATGTTCTAAAGGAGAAAAGAACAAAGTTGGATAATAAATCTGAAAAGTGCATCTTTATTGGGTATAAGGATGGTTTAAAGGGTTATAAACTTTGGAACCTAGTAACAAGGAAGGTTATGTACAACTGAGATGTGATCTTCAGAGAGGTGAAAGAGGTTATTAAACATGAACTCCAACCAAAGGAACCTAAGAAGATAGAGTTTGAGCTTAAGGAGGAAGATTCAGACTCTACATCAAAGGAGGAATCAGAAGATGAAGAGCCACAAACTCCGAGTGTGAGAAGATCAGTTCAAGAAAGAAGGCAGATAGAAAGGTATAGTCCATCTGTTTTTTGGTCAAATTTTACTTTATCTATTACTGATGATGATCCCAGAACTGTGAAGGAAGTAGTAGATTTAGAGGATGGAAAACTCTGGAAAGAGGCCATGGTTGATGAAATGGCATCTTTCCACAAAAATGAGGCTTGGGATCTGGTGGAGTTGTCGGCTGGAAGGAAACCCATTGGCAGCAAATGGGTGTTCAAGAAGAAGACAAATGTAGAAGGAAAGGTGGAGAAATACAAATCTCGGTTGGTAGCAAAAGGTTATTCCCAAGTGCTGGGAATTGATTTTGGTGATATTTTTTCTCCTGTTGCCAAGGTAACTTCTATTAGATTACTTTTATTTGTTGCTATTGCTTTTGATTTTGAGGTAGAACAGATGGGTGTGAAGACATCATTTCTTCACGGGGATCTGGAAGAGGAGATCTACATGAAGCAATCTGAAGGTTTTGTGGTGAAGGGTAAGAAAGAACTGGTATGCAAGTTAAAGAAGTCTCTGTATGGGTTAAAACAGTCACCAAGGATGTGGTATCAGAAATTTGATACATTTATATGGGGACTTGGCTTCACCGAAAGAAAAGTGGATCACTGTGTGTATTTTAAGTTAGTTCGTGACCGTGTTATTTATCTGGTCTTGTATGTGGATGATATGTTGTTGGTTGGAAATGAGAAAGAAATTATCCATGATTTGAAGACCCATTTGTCCTCCAAATTCGACATGAAAGATCTTGTTGCTGCAAACTATATTTTGGGCATGGAAATTAAAAGAGATCAGACAAATAGGAAGCTCTGGTTAAACTAGAGGAAGTATGTCGAGACAATATTATAGAGATTTAATATGCAGGATAGTAAACCGGTGAAGGTTCCTATTCCTGTAGGTGTAAAGTTATCTGTTGAACAGTGTCCCAAGACACAAGAAGAGGAAGAGGACATGTCCTGTGCTCCATATGCAAGTGCAGTCGGTAGCCTGATGTATGTGATGGTCTGTACTAGACTAGACATTGAACATGCAATGGGAGTATTGAGCAGGTTTATGTCAAAACCAAGGAAGGAGCACTGGACAGCAGTGAAGCAGGTTTTCAGGTATTTGCATGGTACTAGTGATTATGGTTTGTGCTACCAATGAAGACCATGATTGGACAAAGTGTTGGATATTCGTGGCTTTGTTGATGTAGACTGGGCTGGAGATCTGGATTAAAGAATATATACAAGTGGGTATGTGTTTAACCTATTTGAAGGTGCAGTCAGTTGGATGAGTAAGAAACAATCTGTAGTTGCACTATCAACTAGAGAGACAGAATACATGGCAGCCACTCATGCAAGCAAGGAAGCAGTTTAGTTGTAGAGATTGTGTTCAAGTATGGGGTTAGTACAGGGAGCTATAAGGATAGACTATGATAGCCAAAGTTCAATTTTCTTGGCAAAGGACTCTGCATATCATTCAAAGACAAAGCACATTGATGTTCAATATCACTTTGTGAGGGATATGATAGAAGACAAAAAGGTGTTGTTGGTAAAGGTGGACACTTTGAAGAATACTGCAGATGCATTGACAAAATTTGTGAGCTCTGAGAAGTTTTCTTGGTGTAGAGAAACAATGGGCATTGCAGGGCTAGACAAATGACTAAGCTCTCTTGTGGCCCCTGTGGAAACAAAACAACGAGTGGGATAATGTTGGGTTGTGTTATATTCTTTCCACGACTAGCCCATGTAGTTAACCGGGGGGTTAGAAGGGGGGCGGAGCCCGCCCTTCATTGTGCCAATTGCATAGTCGGGGGGGGTCATAGGGGGCTTGAGGGGTGCATGTAACCCCATTCTATGGGGTTCGGGGTAGTGGCCCAGAAAAAATAAATAAAAAGTAAAAAATAAATAAAATAAAATAAAATTAAAATTAAAATAAATAAATAAAAATTAAAATAAAATTAAAATTAAAATTAAAAAAAAATAAAAAAATTGGACCCTATATTAGGTTGGGCAAACCTACCTATGGTTTTGTGCATGATTTTTCGCACATGGTTTTGGACACGATGGTTTTCGGTCCATGGTATTGGATGCTTCGGCATGTATAAATATGTATTGTAACATTGAAAGGAACATAATGAAAAGTCAAGCTGGTAGTCCCGGTTTTGGGATCCAGGTGAAAATATCTATGTATATGTCTTTTATGTGTTATGCTCTCGCACTGTTTATCTTCTGTGTTTTAGAATTCATATGCAAGTAATTTCTGTATGGGGTTAAAACCTATAGATTCCTAAAGGAACACAGAACAAACATTTCTTCAAGTTTAGCGCAATATGATACCTTGAGCATGTATCCATCATTAAGTGTAGACTAGCCACATGGCACTTTACCAGTCCAAACACCGTCCAATCATCAAAGTATACCTCCAAAAACTTGTGAATGAATTCTTTGAACATCGGGATGACTATGCACGAAAATATCACCAGCGCATTCTTAAGTCCAAAAGGCTTTACGATATATTGAAAACATCCCCACTCAGTCGTGAAGGTTGTCTTACTCCTATTTTCCGACGCGATCTTAATCTGATGGTATCTAGAGAACCCATCAGTGAATGAATAGGCTTCTTTCCCACCAACATTATCCAACACTTCATCGGTGAACGGAGTTGGAAAAGGATCATGAACAAAAGCATCATTGAGCTTCCTGAGATCTATGCATATCCCTATTTCATCCTTCTACTTCTTTTCCTGAACTACCATTGGGCTCACCCAATCAGATTCCTCCACTGGTTCAATAATACTTGCTGCAAGCATCTTATCTAACTCCAAATGGACCTTTTCTTTATATTCTGGATTAAGCCGATAGGGCCTTTTCTTAATCGGCTTACCGTTTGGCTTCAAGGTAATTTTCATTACACCCAAGTCCCCTATTATTCCTTTCAAGTCTAAAAAATTCATAGGGAACAAATCCTGATACTCGCGGAGAAACTCAACGACCTTATCTACTATGGCATCATCCTAGTAGTCCCCAATCTTTGCAAACATCGACTCCACTTTTGTGCCAATGTTCACTTGTCTAGTCTTAAGTGGCACGATGATATCTGGATTCTCTATTTGCAGTCCCTCCACTCCGTGGTGGCCTTCTGTCTCTGGGATATTAATGTTCCTTGGATCCTCGTCTTCTTCTTCAATAGTCACATTGTAGAACTCTAGCGCATGGCGCAGCTGGGTGGTCCAATCTGGTTGAATCAAATCCAAAGTATCTTGCAGTATTCAGAAGATCGCTGCCTTGACCTTCTACAACGCCTCATCAATACATTCGAATCCATCCTCAAAGATGAATGTCATCAAGAATCCTTGTCTCAAAATGTCCCATTCTTCAGTGCCATGGTGGAGCTCTATTTCCAAGTACCAATTCTTTTGTATTACATCCAAAGTATGACAGAATAAATTCACCCATTCAGGTTGTGGCTCTGCTCCATAAACCTCAGTCCATTTTTCCAAATGGTTGCATGGATCATTCCTCCCATCATATTTCTCTTTTAATCAAACTTTTGGGTGACCAAATTGCAACCTCAGCATTTTTTTATACTCGCACCCTCCATCAAATTGTCTTTGTGTGTACCCCACCACCTTGCGAGCATAGCGCGTAGCACCAAGTCCAAGGCTTGGAAGCGATGCTTCTCTGGAAATTCTCTTTCAAATGCATCCAAAAATTTATCAACATCAGTTAAACCATCATAATAAGGAAAACTTCTTTCCTCTGACGATACACAACGCAGCGTAGAAACTTTGTGCGACCTATTCTGCAAGTGTTCCAACTCCTCATCTAAATCTGATGTACAATAAATTTCACGGTCCCATGCAATGTGTCCATCAGTTGTTAGATTCACCCAGTCTTGATCTCACGTTGTTATTTTATATATCTGGTCCAAATCATCGTCACTTTCATAATCGCGGACTGGTTAGTATAGCGTAGTCCTTCTACAGGGTACAAATATACTACTAAGCAGAACGATTTCCTTTCAAATGACATCATTTGCTTCTTCAAATTGATTAACCCATTAATGTAAATAGCCCAATCGATCCTAAGGAGCGCAGGGTAGGGATTGTTGTCATCAACGATCTCTATCACCTCAAAATCATCCAACGCACTCGCGCCTTCAATATCTACTATTACTCCCTGCAATATTCCCATGGGAATAATGTTTTGTTTATTTTCCATCCTCAATTGAATCAGAGGCCACTGCAGCACAGGTCTCCCCATTCTTTTCCATGTCTGTTTAGGAAAAACATTTTCATGTCATCCCAGATCCAGAATAACTTGATCCATCTCATACTCTCCTATCTACATAGTGAGCCTCATCTCATGCCCTGTTCTTGCCTTATGCTTACCAATTTTCCTGACTACGCGTGGTCCCTAAAGAGCATTTTCTTTTTTGGAACACTTATTTATCAATTCCTATAAGCCTTTTATGGCCTTGCTATCACGCAGCAACTTCACACAGGTCTCCAAGAAGGTAGTAAGCATAGAGGGGTCCATTTCTTTAGATAAGTTATCCTGACTTCCTAAGGTAGAGGCCTCAACGAAGATTTTCTTTGCTTCCATGAACATTTCCCTCACGCGCTCCATATCAAACCCAACCTCCTTTTCTGAAGCTTTTCAAACCCACTCACTTTCTTCATGATGCTTTCCTTTATCTTCGCCAGTCGTCATTCCACTTCACAACATTATATTCACATTAGGATCCTCTTCGCGGGGTTCAACCCTCATCATTTGTAGGTTCTGGGTAGGCTATTGAGGCTGTGTCCCCTTTTCCTGCATCTTAGCTATTAATACAGGGAATTATTCTATCGTGTGATCAAATTGAGTACAATGTTTGCATGATAGGCACATCAGTATCATACACTCTCACACGTAGTGTCTTGTCACTCCACAATTGTAGCAAATAACCTGCCCTCGACCTATACCAGGTCCTCCTCCTCCTCAGCCTCACTTTCACCCTTGATATCCCCCACGCACTCCCCCAGTGCCTTGATCTAGAGGCCTCATTTATGTTTGCATTCAATACGCTAGCGTTCTATCCATCATCAGCTCATAGCTACGATAGTTACACTCAACGTGGCCCAACGATTTACAGAATTTGCAGAAGAGTTCTTGTGGTGTCTTCACGAATTTCTGCAGCAAGTGGCAATTTTCCATTACATGTTTTCTATCAACTTGATAGATAGTGCACGATAGCGTGGGCCCTATACTTAGCCCTGCTTGAGCTTCTGGCCTCAGAGGCATCAGCCCTCCTCTTGTAACATAATTCGTGACGACTGGATAGTGATCTTTGTCATGCCCCTGACTCTTGCATTTCAGGCACCAAACTTCTTCACACACCTCTAGCCGAGCTGCTCTATCCTTCTTCACACTTTGAAACTCTAGGCAAAGGTTCTACAACTCCACGTGAATTTTCTAAACTCCCAAAGCAACATCTTAAATCGACGTGTCATGTAATCTCATCACAATTTCCACGGCCTCTACCTAGGTCACAATCATTTCTTTTCTAAGACAACCCTTAGGTGAGGTAAGAGTGAAGCTACAAACCATTCGCAGTGTTGCCCATCCGTAAGATTCATATTAGCTTTGTGGATCTGGAATTTCAATCTTTGATCCAGCTCCCAAGCTGTTTCACCAGGCCTCATCATGATTTCCTTGAATCCAACGACTTATTGTGATTTAGACTTGGGCCTACTGAATTCTTTATTCAATGCAGTATGAATGTCTACTAACAGAGTTGTCAGATTATCAGTGCAGTACTTAATGTACCAAGTTAACGCATGATCTTGTAGCACAGTAACCAATATCGATTTATTCATCTAATCATCTATAATATTCTAGTTTTTCCATATGGCCTTCTCAACGAACCAAAATTGGTTCGGTTCCTCATTTCCAGGCCCTTGAAAATGGGCAATTTCATTGTATTCATTGTATCGAATGGTGGCGGAGGTGGTGGCGGTGTGGGTGAAGGTGTATGTTGTGGAGGTGAATGGGGAGGTGGTGTGGGTGGATGAGGTATTCGTGGAAACCCTTGTCGTATTAACTAGATAACCCTCTGCAGAGAAGCCTGTGTTGCTTCCTCGTCGTCGCTCAAAGGAGGCCCAATCAATGGGCTATATTCAAGGCCTGTTCTACCTTTATCACTGAAGATATTTCCACTTCGTGTAGCTCCAAACATCAAGGTAATTGCATAACCCGCTTTTCACACAAGAGCATCTTAATCCAAGTATTCAAAGATCTTAAGTACTTATCTCGTGGTCCCTTCAAGAAGCGTTGCTCTGCTTCACTATAGATGACTGAGGTATTGACCGCGAATTCTATCACAAATCCTCTTATGACGCGATCAAGCCAATGATTGACAACACGCATGATCTTATCTTCAGAGCCTTCCAATCTCCATACTAGCTCTGGGGTCCACACTATTAGACCCTCAAGCCTCCACCTTCCTTGTTCGTCAGCGAATTTAGCGATCCACTCATATAGTTTAGTCGGGAAGGAAAAAAGAAAATTTCGTGTATGTATGTGTATAGATATCTATACAACTACTATTCTTTCATCAATCATGGATTTCTATTTTCTTACATTGCAAATTCGTGGATCTTTCTATCCAGCCACTCCTTAATTTCCTTCTTAGTTGGATTCCAATGATGCGACATCACATCTCTTTATGCAGATCCCGATCCCAGCAACAGAACCATTTGTTGGATTAGCGGGTCTTGACCTAGGTTTAGAGTTAGCTATGCTAAAAAAATCCCTATACTACTGGCCCTTTCAGCATCAACCCATGGAGTGCGGGCTGAAGTCTCAACCGAAGCAGTATGCGGGATGCTGGAACCAAGTTGGCGTGCCAAGAGATTAGTGTAATGTCGTTTTATGACCTAAACTTGCCTTCGCATAGATCGATAAGCCTTTTAGGGCTTATCGATATACTTCTCTTAATCGACCTTCGCGAAGGTCTACGACTGTCTTTCACGGACCCTAAATAGGTGAATCAACCACTTGCTTGCCTCTATGATTTCTCTTGCTTTGTATTTACCCAGATTGGCTTAAGTGTCTGATAAATTTAACATGCATTAAGATATTCTTCGCGTAAACAGATATTATTACTTGCATTCATATAACAATGTAAGTCATGCAGAATCACACATCAATACAATATTAAATCATAATCTAATCTTATTTTATTATTTCCACTATTATTTTTTAATATTCCTTAGGAGGCCCATTTCAGACCTCAAAATTTCTCTAATGTTCATTCATTTTTGTGCATTTTTACTTAGTTTTTCTTGTGTTTCCATTACACTCCCTAACACTCCCTCACATGCATTAACATTCTCTAGCACACCTTCACACTCCTCGACACACCCTACCACTCTGTAGAAAGCCCTATCCATGCCTCTATTGGAAAAGGTAAAATCATAACTTATTAAACCTCTTATGTTTTCATTTCCTTCCATTTTTATAAAATTTGTTGTCCCCTTTATTTTCTTGACACTCTGTGGCACACCATTGGCACACCCTTACACTTGGCACATCTTGGAATGCCTTATCACCTTTCATGTCTTGGCATGCCTTAGCACCTAGCACGTATTAACATGCATTGGCATTCCTTGGTGCTATCTAGCATATATTACCACCCCATGGCAATCCCTAACACACTTGGCACTCAATGGCGCTCCTTGACACACTCTTATTTTTTCATTTCCATGAATTTTAACTAGGTTCTCCCTTCTGTTTCCTTGGCACTCCCTAACACTCCTTAACAAAACCTTGACACTCCCTATCACTCCTTGACAACACCTTGGCACTCCTCATCACACTCTACACCACTCCATAACATGCCCTAGCACTCCCTAACACATGGTAGCACAAGTTGGCACATGTTGGAACTTGACAAGTCTTGGAATGCATGGCATGCATTGATATTCCCTAGGATTATTGTTTGTCCATGTGGGATTATTACCAATGCACAATAAAATCAAACAACCTCTTGATGCACCCAAATTGATATATAGGATGTCAATAGGTAAGGAGATATATGTAGATAAAAAGCATTGAAAGGACAATTGTTGAGATTGGTAGATTTTAAATTTTTCTATCTATTAAACAAGGTCTTGACACCATAAACATAGGGACTAGATCTTGAAAGACATCTTGAAATAGATCTTATTAAGCCTAAAGTATAAATTCCCAAGTGATCAGATAAACATCAACATTGTATGCTGGGTCAACTTCCTATGTATCAAAGGAAATCAATAGACAAAATTTAGGCACATCTCAACCCTTGTTGAGTTAGAAATTTTTGGTAAATGATACTCTTGAGAGAGTTTTATTGGGACGTATGCGAGGGTACATGGATAATATTGGAGCTAAGCACACAACAAAGAGCTATTTTCCTAGCTTACCCTTAGATCCATGCACATTTTCCATATGTTACTAAGAAAACACACTAGTGTCCACGATAGCAACCAAATATAAAGTCAAGTGATAAATGTTATAAGTTTAGGTTTAAAGGATGCCACATTGATTTATATTAAATGCCAAGATGTGAAACAAGGTTTATATGGTGATTTCCAATAAGAAAAAGAAACATCATGTTCAAATGAAAAATCCCAACATGACAACATATTGTGTTAATCACATGATACCCTACAAATGATGAAACTGAAACAAAGGAGAAGCACACTTAGTTCCCATATGAAAACCATGCCAAGAAAGAAGAAACCAAGTGTTAAAAATTGAGTGTTGAAAACGCCAAAAACTCCAACTAAGAACACATAAATGTCAAGCATCATTGTTTTCCAAGTAAATTGCTTGCAATTTGTTTTGGTCATCATCATAGTTTTTTAGGTGGGATCCATGTATGGAATATATGATACCTTGTTTGGAGAAAAATTACATAATCTTATCAATGAGAATATACTTGAATTATAGAAAAATTTAGCCTAAAAGTGCCCATAAAAGTTTCATGTCATAATATGTAAACCAATCAAAATCATTTAAATTTAAAAAGAGGTATAGGTAAATATTTTGGAGGGAAAAGAAGAAAAACTATTTTTTTTTAATTGTATTTTTGGCTTATCTCCTTATAGGTTTATTCAAATTTCAGGTGTAGACACTTGTTGGATGCGAAATTAAATTCCAAATCCAAAGAGTACCCGTTATGCATACTTTTGAGGAGATCCACATTGATAAAAATTTAAGATACATTAAAAAAATGTCTTCAACACACTTTTTTAATGTATCTTCAATTTTTATCAATGTGGGTCTTCTCAAAACTATGCATACTCGTTACTCATTGGATGAGGAATTTAATTCGACATATAGTGAGTGTCAACACTTGAAATTTGAATAAAACAATAAGGAGATAAGACAAAGAAACAATTAAAAAAAGTAGTTTTCTTCTTTTCCCTCCGAAATTCATAACTCTTGTTTTATTATTTTAACTATTATTTTATTATTTTTCCTTAGGAGGCCACTTTTAGGGTGAAATTTCCTCTAATGGTAGTTTTTACTGCATTTTCTTACATCATTTTCAAATATTTTTAATCATCTTCACTATCTTTTAAAAATGCATATATCATGGCATGGAATTTTTTTTTTAAATCCCTTATAAAAGATATGGCCACAAATTTATGACAAAGAAACCCTCAATTTCATGTCAAAACAAATATAAAGCAAATGTCAACATGCAACAATCAAGGAGAAGTGGGTGAATTTTGTAAGGTCTTAGATTGATGTTCTACCAAATCTTTTTGTAGCTACCTACTATATTCCTCAAAGTACAAACTAAAAGCATCCTATACACAAGTCAAAAGTGTGAAGAAGATGGAAAGGAAAATCTTTATTTCATCTATAATCAAAATATAGATTTGTATAAATGTTTAGCAAGAGCACAATATTTCTACATTAAATCATCAACTAGTAAAAGATATCTGGAATACGAAGATGAACCTATGCCTTCAACTGATACTCATAACACTCAACACCTTGTAATGGATGATGTGACAGAATGTTGTTTGTCCAGTTGTTGTAGAATTTTCTCCTACATTAGTTTTATTAGGAATTTTTAACATCATCAAACTTTGAAGGCCATGTCACATCTTCCATGTTACATCAGTGGGATTTCAATTTTGAGTATATATTTTTTGGGATTTCATTCAACACCTTGACACATTCTCTTGCATTTTCTTCATCACCCTATGTTTCAACTCCTACAATGCATCCATACATCATTTAATGGACTCATACTAGTACAAAATGACTAATTAGTTACTAAAAAAACAACTGAAATTTGCATATAAACAACTATTTTTCAGTCGGTGACCAATGGTAGCTAATTTACAGTATCTTATAACGCGACCAACTTTTAGTCATTTTTAGCTTAGCCATTAATTGGTTTCCTCAATTTTACCATCTAGTAGTATATTTAGTCATAAATTTGGTCATAAATTTTTCATTGGTTTAGTCATTAATTGTCGCAAAATGACCAATTATATAAGAAAATATATTACTATATGAATCATTGAGAAAAATAATTAATGACCAAAGAAATATGACCAAAACATTGGTCGTGTTATAAGATACTGTAAATTAGCTACTAATAGTCATATATATGCAAATTTTAGTCATCATTTAAAACCAATTAATGACAATAAAAATATGACTAAATTTTAGTCGTGTTATAAGATGTTGTAAATTAGCTACTAATAGTTGTATATATGCAAAATTTAGTCATCATTTAATAATAATTTTTTTATCATTTGCAATAGTCATTTATCTTTTTTGGTATTTTCATATTCATTATATAAACCACTGATTTAGTAGTTTCTATTCATTTCATTTATTCATGTTCATCATTAATTAATATAAATTACTAATTTAGTAGTTTTATATTGATTTTATGTGTTTATTATTAATCACCATAAATTAATTAGTATGATTTTGTGACTAAATTTTAAGAAAATGTCATACAATGTGCATGTTTATCTAATATGATAACACAAAGTTACATATGTTAATTACAAGACTAAATAATATCAAGTGCAAATAAAAATAATTTCAACCATATAAATTTTATTATATAAAATATCAAGTATTACAATATGAATTTCCAACTTAATATGGGTTGGACTACAATTTACACATGAAATATTGTTTCATCATTTCAAAACATTATCACTATGTTGCCAAAACATTGCAAGTGAATTCACCAACTCTAAAGGCTTGACCATCAGTCTCTATGAGTGTGTCTTATGCAAGATATTGGCTCTAAGGGTATCACTAGACAGATTCTCTTCTCTCTCTCATTTTTCATTTGTCGCTCCAGTGTTATTGTTCTCCTCTTTCTTCAATTTTTGCTTCTTACCATCAATATTGAGTTCCTCTCCTGAAAATGAAAGAAGATACAATGTAGAGTATAAGACATAAAAGATGATGAATACTTGAATATAAAATAAAGTAGACTATAAAAGATTTATATGACATATACCTCAACATTTGATAGTGGCCACTATGTGGCTAGATGACCTGTATAAACAAAGAAAATAAAATGTCACCATAGAAAATGGAATTGGAGGGGGATTCATCATGCATGCTAGGATTTTTTGTGTGTGCACACATCATATTTCTCACTTCTAATTATATAAAAAACAAAGAGTATGCACAATGACATGTAGTGACATGTGGGTGTCTATTTGACTCAATGATATGCTTGATTTTTTAACCCATTCCAATCCTACCACAATGAAATTAAGAGAGACAAGGACACAAGAAGGAATATCAATAAATGAAATTAGAGATTTTAGAATGCAACTCAATTGTACCTGAATGTAACGATAAGTATTTGCAACTTCCTGGTCACCGATGAGAATCAAATTACACTGTGAAAAAATCCTTGCATTATGATAATTTGGTTGCACCTGGACTAATCCTCTGTAGTAGTCCATTAACTTGCCTACAGATATAATTTTAGAAACAATCTTACTCCTACAATTCTTCCCTATATGGATCATCTTTGTCTCCCCCTATTGATAGTTATTTTTCAAGGAAACATAATAGAACTCTCCAATTGCATCATTGCCTTTCAAAACAATGCTTGAGTATTTCCAGGTGATTGTTGAACCAATCTCTACTCAGGTCCATGAAATCCTTGATTTGTCTCCATTGCAAAAACCTATTTTCGTAATAAAATTATAAATCCCACATCTGCATTCCTCGTCCCCAACATACCAATTCTTTAAAGTGGAATACTTTATCATTTCTCCCTCAGTGCAATAGAGATCCAATACTCTGGCATGGAGATGATTGGTGTCATAAAATGGTATAGTTCAACCTTCAATATATGTCACAGAATCCTCTCCCCTCACAGAACTCCTCTCATCTACAAAAATAAGAGTCCTCTCAAAATGCCTGGTCTCCATCTCATTCATCTTGAAATAAGTGGATATTTCCATGGGTGACAAAGTGTGCTTGGAGATTTAATAGAAGGAACTATCACTAAAAAAATAAAAATACAATGCAGCATAATAGTTATCAGCAGGAGCAACAACCCTGCCAAACTACTTCCTAACTAAATAAAGATACTCCTGAATTGCCTCTTATAACGAATAAAATATAACCTCAACTACCTACAAAGTCTACCTATGCATGGTATCAATGAAAACACTGTCGAAAACAATATCTACAACAATGTTGGTCAATCTCTTCTTCTAGTCAAGGGCATGCCCAACTTTTGAAAAGTATCAAGCAGATGAGGGTCCACCTCATCCAAGCTCCTCTTCTCTTCCACTCTCTCTGTTTAGGTTCAGAATAATACCAAAGGTCTTTGAAATTGATGGGTGGGTAAAATTTATTAAACCATTGAGTTCTTCCATTTTGAATCGTTGTCTGTAAGAATTGAATCTAAATTGAAAAAGTCGTTCAAGTTCCTTCTTTTTAGCTGAAATGAACCTAAGCTTTGGAGAGTTGTAAGGTTTAAAGGATCTAAGTATATTCTACTTAAAATATAGTAACATGGTTTAACACTGTAGGCATTGAGATTAGAATCTAAGGATGAAACAGAAAATATTTTATGTTCATGATTACAAGAAATTTTGATTTCATGTAACAATGTTTGAGGAAGGTCTAGCATTTGCATCCTACCAGAAAATTTTCTTGCATCACTTGAGCCCTTTTAATTTGGGCATGGTAAAGTCCATTACACAAACAATCAACCAATAAAAAAAAGGTGAAAAGAAAAAATAAAATTTCATGCATTCCGACCCTAGAAAAGTTAGGGAGGAGCGAACTGATTTGTACAATAAGGACATGCACAATGCTTACTTATCCATTGTCTTTTGATGAATTGTTGACCACAATCAAGATCTGCATTATCATAATCATTAAACCCTTTGTACAATAAGGACATGTAAAATTCTTACTTGTGCATTGTTTTTTGATGAATTGTTGTCCGCAATCAAGATCTGCATTATCATAATCATTGAACTATCAACTCTAAATATAATTTATGATTTGATCATATAAACCCTAAAAATTATTTACCCATAAGAACAAAAATCCACTTTAGTAAAAAGGAAGAACAGAGTCCAAATGCATACCCATGTACAAATTACCAAAATATCATAATCATTAAACCCTCAACTCTAAATAAAATTTAAGCTTTGATCATATAAACCCTCGAAATTATTTACCCATAAGAATAAAATTCCTCTTTAGTAAAAAGGAAGAAGAGAATCCAAATTCATACCCATGTACAAATTACCAAAATATTCACACCCAATGACATTTCCCTTATCATAATCATTAGTCCAAGGTCTCCTCAAATAATTTCATCATCAATCCTTTCGGTTGACTCCCACTTCTTGAACACACCATAAGATTCTCCATTTGCTTTGTATTAGCTGCATCAGTTTTCTTGAGAAAACTCTTTGTTCCATATTCGTATGAATGGATCTCTTCCTTTCCAAACACTTCTTTGATCTCAATAATTCCTTTGACATCCTCCTTCTGACTTATCTTTTGGATGTCATATAACTGGACATCTTCCTTTACTTGACTGTAACTTTTCTCTTTATTATTCATATGACTGTGGGTAGTCATCTTTCCACATATTAGTTTGACAGTTTCCAATAACTGCCTATTTTTCCCCAAGTGTACATGACCTGCAAACATACAACAATTATCAGTTTTAAAAATACAATACATTTCGTCCTCTTTTGATGCTTCAAGAACCAGTCTTCCATCATAGATCTTCTAGATTTTAGCAAATCCTCCTTGTTGTGACTCCATTCCTTTGAGTCTCTTTTTCTCTAACAAATCAATATGAATTTGTTCAAGTTCCCTGAATTTGTTCAAGTTCCCTGAACTCATTCATCAGTTTTCCATTCCACCTTTGTTGCAATAGCTTCCACTTGACCCATTTCTTCATTCTCCATCTGTATCTTCAGTATTCATTTGTCTTTCTTTGTACTACCAGACTAATCTATTGTTGTTCATTCTGTTTCCATTTGCTATACTTCTGCAATCTAATGCCTTCCTCAAATTCATTCTCATGTTGTTGATCATCTCTTTTAAATTGTTAGTTCCTTCCATCTTTATCCTGATGGATTAATACTTCTATCTCCTTCATGTCTCTAAGGACATAACTTCTTTGTTGTTCCTGATCTTTCATCTCACCTTCAAATAATCTCTGCTTAATTTCTCTTATTTCAGAATCATATTTATTAATGATGTCTTCCATACCTACATTCACATCATTAAATAAAGAGTCTAACCATTTACTTAACTCTATAAATGTTTGAGACATTTCATCCTTATCATGCATGGTAACCACAATCTCTTCTTTATCAGGTTCTGAAAGCTTCGTTTCTCCTTCAGATTCCTTGAGAAATCTTTCCAAGAATTCTAATTCCATGTGAAATTTTTCCAGCATTTCATCATGACTTCCACTCTTAGTTTCATTGTTTTTCTAGAAATCCTTCTGAGTTATCATGTTTTCTACACTATCATATTGCAAAGTTATTTCATCAATTCCACTAGACAAATTCATTTGTTTACCTTCTTGGAATACCACTATGGAATTTTCGTTAGACTTCTGGTCCATATCAACTTCATCTGACTGTCTTACACCAAACATAAATTTATCCATGAACTCTTTCTGCTGCAATAAATCAACACCTTTTTCCTCTAAAATGAATTCTCCATCATACTTCACCTCAAGAGTTTCATTCCTGTTTGTGACAGTTTCACCAGACTGTCCATCATCCTCTACATATCCTGCAAACATACACAAACTATGAGAATTAAAATCACAAGGCTTCATTGCCTCATCCGCTTCCCTTGTCATCATATCTTCTAATTGTTCTAAACTATTCCAATAGTTCATGAGATCTTCATTTGATCTCTCATTATCCTCTTCACCCAGAATTTCCCCCTGTTCTAGTCTACAATTGGAATCTTCCATTTCTGCTTCTGCTTCTCAGAGGTTTTCCATCAACCCCTTTACCTGTCTTTGTTGCAGCCTTCTATTCAACTTAGGCCACTTCATTGGCTTCTTCTTCAATACCAAACATTGTCTTTGGTTCTCCTCTAGCAGCATTACTAACACATCAAATTCTTCTCTTATCTCAAATATTTCCTTGTCAAGCTCTACTTGACTCATCTATTTCCTATGGATTGTTTGAGCACCCTTCACCTTCATCTTGTAGCCTTCTTCTGAACCTTCCATATGACTTTCCATAGCCATATTCTCTTCTGTGAGAGCTCCTACACCTGCAACCAATCAACTTCCTTCTAAGTTGATCTTCTCACCAAGCTTCTCCTCTGCCTGGTCTCCAAGTCCTCTTTCTTTAGAAATTGCACTAAGAAATCTTGCTCTCTCTCTGTGGTTTCTCCATTCACTTCTCTTAAGGACTCCTCTATCCCTATCTATTCCAAGCCTCAGATGGAATGAGGTTTTGCTACAATTTCTAAGAACTTCCAAAAGTTCTTCTACAATCTTACTGCTATAGTCCTGTACCCAACATTGCCATTCATTCGACTGTTGCAACTTTCATACCTTTTTATTCATAATATTCATAAATAGAGCATCCCTGCTCTGATACCACTTTATGGGGTGTAAATCGCACTAAGGCAATAAATCCCTCATTTACCACCACTCAAGCGTAGACCTGTGGTTATAAACCCACATTGTATCGGAAGCGTTAATTATATGCTTTTGCCTTAAAACCCTGGGACCACACATCTTATAGGAATACATAGAAAATATACAAAATCTTACCTTTTTCAATAGCCCTTGCACATTTCCCGATATATGCCTTTATCACTATCACAATCGGGTGATAACGTGCCTTCCCTTATTTCCACCAATATGCGATAATACACAAAATACATATAGGAAACATGAAAATCTCGTAGTCAACGACTAAGATGGACTTCAAATATTATACACCTGCATTCAGAACTCTGTCAGTTCCGCTCTCAGATTCAATCCTTTCCGCCTTCTCCGATCACCGATTGCACCTCATCGCATATTAGCGATATCGCTTAATCGCATATCGGCATTCCACCTGCCTGCCAGCCTTAACTCCTCCATTTTGTGATTAGAAATTAAATCACGACCATCGATCTGGCACTTGATCTGACAATCTACACTTAATTTCCTGATTGAAATCGCTTGCTCCTACGACCGGGCCTGATAACGTATAAAGGTTCTACCGATGCAATATATCGGCAATCGCTCATCGGCATTTCTTGAAGCTTGAGGTCCACCCTTTATAAAACATATTTTTTGATGCGATATCAATTGAATCTATCCTTAGTGATATGATCATGTCCATTGATCATATCGATCCAACGGATCCTGTGCATCACTCTTCACTTCTACTTCTATTGATGGACTTACGCTACACTCGGGTTTCCTCTGCCATACTCTGGTTTTAAACACGATATCCATATAACAATCATTCATTTAATCAATGGATCACCATCAATCCTTCTAGTGATCGATGATCGATCAACATGCCTACTAATGGGATTCTATTCATCAACGTATATATATAGCATAATTACTTGAAAAGGAAAAATACACAGTTCCTCTGCCTACACACTCCTCTTTGTGTTCGTAGAATTCCGCCTGATACATATGCTAAACAGAATCACTAATACAAATAGAATTTATCATTTCATAATGAATCACACTATTCCACAGGAAGAATCAACTCTCTGTATGTTAACATACAAACACATGATTGCATATTGAGGCTCTCCGTCCCTCTCTGGCTTGATTCTTCTAATTAGAGCATTTGTTTCCTGAACTGCCCGTAGGCTTACGATTCCATCATGAATCCTCTCAAATCCCCTCTCTCTCTCTCCTCTATCTCTTCAAAAAAGAAAGGAAAGTACATATATGCTCTATCTAACAGTCTCCTTCCACATACGAAGGAATTCACTATATATTTAGAAATCATATCCTACCCTAACTAATCAATATAACTACTTGGCTTGATCTCCACACAGGGAGGATCACTTGCCACTTATTCTCTAATTTCCTTAGTATTTGCAACAATATAACTACTTACATACTTTGAAATTAATAAAAACTAAATAACCAATTCTTCCTCCAAACTCTCATTAGCCACAACATGTGACCACACCATCACATTGTTGGCTAGGCCTAGATGCTCCTGCATCATTTATTCCACTACTCAATAGAAATCAAAAGATTCCCTTGATGATTATATATTGAGGAAGAAAGATAGGATGATAAAGAGATTGAAAAAGAATATACAGGTACTTATTGTCCGTGAAGAAACTGTGAAAGGGGAAAACAAAGACTTGGAGAAACTTTGTATTAAGATGCATGATAAAATCATTGGGTTGAATGTTAAGAAAGAGAATTCGCGGAAGTTGGATAAGGATTGGATTGAGTGAGTCAAGTATTGTGCTACCCATAACAGGATTTTAAAAATGGAAATTAAAATGATCAGAAGTATGAAGGGAAATAACCTAAACATTTCAATTACTACAACAGGGTTTTAGGCCACCACCTTACATTTTGGAAATTTTGAAATCCATCCTATGGTTTGGTTTTCATGAGGACATGCAAGAAGATCAGTGTGGGGGAATGTTGAGCCTCCATTTTTCCTAGATTTTCATAATTTTTGTTGAATAACTCTTATGCCTGCACTGGGTGTTTAAAGTCATTATTATCATTTTTATGCATTATTGACTATTATCTAGAGGCATTTAGAGGTAATGTGTTATTGTTACATGAATTCTCTTTGTTTCAATGATTTGAAGGGATTTGATGTGAAATTATTGCTAATAATAAGTTATCCTTGTGGCAGGTGCATATTTCCTATTCCAGTAGTTTAGTTCCTTCTCCAACAGCATAGTTCCTATTCCAGTAGTGCAAATCCTATTCTCACCTCCACCATTTTCATGCACCAAGCTGTAATAAAGGAAAACAAGCATATGTGTTTTTAATATGAGGTGTTCGATATGTTGATGTGTTCCCTTGATCACACCCAGGTTTTCTAGATAGCGCATAAAGTGATGGTCAAAGTACTTGGTCAAACTGCCATTTATAAGCCACAGGGTTGTTGACAATGCTATGGAAAATACTTCATGATTCGATACCTATTTTTGCATTTATGGGAAACCGTAGATCAATTAGAATCTGCATAGTAATCGTATCTCCTTATTTTGGTTCATAATCATTATATCACTCTAAACTTGTATTCGCTGATGACGTTCGATCCAGCAATTGGGAGGCATCATTGTTATAAATATGAAAGCTCAGTACTATAGAAGAATAATAGAATAGATTGGACTTTGAAATCATATTTTGAGAAACAAGAATCGATTTTCTTAGGCAAGGAAGGGAGGAGCCTGCGTGCCCATTGGGATGATCCCTGGAGTGGACCACTAGAGCCCATTTCTATGTCGTTTCAATGAATATGTAACAAGATTATGTATGAATATAATCTTGCATTCGATTTTTTGTTTGCAGCTCTCCTAAATATTCTGAGATTGTGATTTAACTGCTGCAAGGGCAACAATTTGGGTGGTTTGGGCCCACCATCTAGTCCATTGCCTCATACTTGTTAGGATTTTATGCATTCTATTTTGATAAATGCATAATGTTTAAAAATGTTACTTACCTTGATCTTATTCGCTGCATAACAAGATTTACTTTTAGAATGCATTGCTTATTAAGGTTCTAGTTAATTTAATTTATCATGCATTATTTCTAGCATTCATGTATTCACATAACTCTTTAATATGCCTATAATCAAATGTCGCTTTAGAAATACATACATGATATAGAATATCATTGTGATTAGAAAGAAAGTATCCCGTAAGATTAGGGTAAGATTTGAATTAGTAGAGAATGAATTTATTTTCTTTGGTTCTATTGCATGCTTTACTTCTTTGCAAATCCTTTGAGAAGTTTTGAAAATTGAACCGCATTCCTTAACTCCTAAATGGTTTGTCATTTTGAGTGGAATCTACATTCCCTTGTCCCTATACAACTGAAGTAGACTTGTTGCACGAGTCACTCAACCCAGAAGAGAAGCTAGAAGTAGATTCACAATGTGTTTACTTTACATTGATGCCCCTTTGAATTGTTTGCAAGAGCTTGAATTTTATGGTATAGATCCCTCGGGTCATATTCTGGAATATATCTTGCTACGCCTCTAAGTTTACCAATCCGAATTGACAATTTAAATGTTGGTATAAATCTCACATTTATATTTCCCCACAATAGTGCAATTTAAAAACTAGTAGACTAATTAGTGAAGGAAACTTGTGAAGATGAGAAATCACGATTCACTAAAGCCAAAGCAACTTGACAGGTTCCATTTACTCCAATACTATGTTATACATTATGTTGAAAAGAAATCTAATACATCCACTTCTACTTAAAGGGTTCTAAATTATTCTCATTCTACATGGATTTATTGTCTCAATATACTCTTTACTTGAACACTATATATATATATATATATATATATATATATATATATATATATATATATATATATATATATATATATTAAAAATATTATATAAATTTTAAATAAATTAAAATTTTCCAATTATGATTGTTTTAAGTTTTATTAATTTTTTATTATATAATAGATTATTATTATACATATATTCCAGTCAATAACACAGACTAGCCTTTGCACCATTAACATTAACTCTCATGGAATCACTATTATGCACACCCACCCACAGAACTAGAAAACACATGTAAAAAAACTACAACAATATCATAAATTATAAATGAGTTAAAAGATATTTTAATGAATGGAAATTAAAAGATTGGTTTAATGAATAGTAATTAAAAGATTGGTTAAAGATAAATTTGAACACAATGGTCCAAAAAAGCAAGAATAAAACTCAGGAATGCCCTAGTTATTATATACTCATGTGCATGATGAATGAAGAATGAGAGGAGCATGCCTAATGGATGAAGAATGAGAGGGATCAGTGATCATTATATACTCCAGCTCATGATGAATGAAGAATGAGAAGGGCGGGCTTGATTAATGAAGAATGAGAGGAGGAAATTCACGAATGAAGAGGAGGTGGTCGAAAATAGCAACAGGGCGATCTGAGTGGATTATTCATGGAGAGGGTAATTTTTTTCTCCCTTGAATTTGTTTGTCTATCTCTCTATTTATTCAACTTGTTAACCAAGGAAAGGTAGTAGGCGATTGAGTAATTTTATGTAACCTAACAATTTTTTTCTCTGTTGAATATACAAGTTAAGCATGTGTGTTCTTTCTCTCTCAAGAACTTTGATGTAAATTTGTTTGTGTCTTATGGAGCGCTCCATCAATGTCCTGTGTAATCTTGTGGTAAATGTTCGTCTTGTGTAAATGCTTTTTTTGTGTCCTGTAAAAATGTTTGTTTTGTGTGCCTTTTAATTGAGAGAGAAATTTTAAGCTGAGGAGAATATGCATTGGTGATTGAAGGGCCAACTTGATCAAAAAATAATGAATTCTTGAGAAATACCCAACCATTTCAGTTGATTAAGACTAGCATTGTATCTCATCCATGTCTTCATGTTGTTTCCTAGAAACCCTCACAACACCTCAACCAAATCCAAAATTTTGATAAACAACGAACCAACATCATGGCTCTCTAGAAGACAATGAGGTTTTGCCATTTCAGGAAAGGACCACTAAACATGACTTGCAAAAGAACCAATAAGCTTAACCCATGCCCCAAGACCAGCAAGGTAAGACTTCCAAAGATTTTTTTGGAGTTCCAAATGATCTATTATATAATTGAGACAAAAACATTACCATGAACCCAAAATCCTCTAGAGGATGATGAATAGACTGATGATTGAAAGTGCAAGGTGATGAAATTAACTAAAGTCCAATTCTCAAAGAAAGAAGCTCCACAGCCATATTGAATTCCAATCGCTCCCACCAAATATGAATTAAATTCTTATGCTTCATTTTGTAGATGAGAGGAAATATTTCAAGACACATAATAAGGTGCATGGGACACCTAGAGGAAATTTTTTAAGGCCGACGTCAGAAAATAATACATCTCCAGATCCCAATACCACTTAGCCTTTTAACAAGAGCCATAGACCATTTAGAGCAGGAGGAAGATGTCCCATCCCCACTTTGAAAAAGATTCCATATGTATCAAAATTTGAATGAAAGTGAATACGTCTTCTGACTCTTGTCATGACTATGGTATATAGATGATTTTGAAATTCCTTGATCCAAATATAATTTCTTTTTTCCCAACACAGAGACTTTATTTTCCAAAGTGTCTGCCACTGAATTCAAATGTCTGCAAACATGTAAAATATCCATATGATCAAATTGAGAGGCAAGTAAGAGAATCCTTTGGAGAATAAGAGGGAAATCAAAGCTCGACCCCATCATAGCCTTGACCACCTAATGAATTATAATCATTGAATCAATGAAGACTAGAATAATGTTAAAATTTATTTCCAAATAAGTTTCTAGACCCTTCCATAGAGCAAGAAACTCCACTTGGTTGTTGTCACATGACCAAGACCCCATGAAAATCGTGCCACAAATTTTTCATTGGGGTTGAATAATGCCCCTCTTACTCCTACCTCCCCCATCTAGGAACATGATTATTAAAATAACAAATATGATGCATTATATAGGATAGTTGAATTCCATAATGATTAGTTATGCTACATTAGAAGCATCAACATTCTCCACCATGGCAACCATTCAAATTTTACTCATAAACCTTTTTTTTATCTTTAAAACAAAAGAAAACATAAAATATTAATTACATAACTTAACTAATATATTTCCTTTAATATGAGGTATATAATGTCATTTTGTTGAAAATGCAACAAGATGATGGAGCTTAGTGGAAAGGAGTCGCCTTCACTAAGTGGGCCCGCAGGCTATTTTTGGCGCAAAGTCTATTTTTAGACTATGTCTATTTTTAGACATATGGATCATGGTCTATGAGTTGCAGGATGCTATTTGTGGATGATTGGTCATGTTGGTAAAAATAGATGAACTTCTATTTTTAGACATATGGGCGGAGTCTATTTTTAGACTGCCAGGCTAAAAATAGAACAGTCGAATATTATTAGCTCTTAATAATATTTGGACTATAAACAGTATCTTATCCTCTTGGATCACCTCAATTCGAGCTATGGATGTGGCACATGCAACTGTCAGAAGGAAATATGTTTTTCTTATGGGTCAGTTGAGCTATTTCGTGATGGACTTCAATTAGAACTCGAGTGATTGAGTTTGGTGGAGTTGATTGAGGAGTTGATGGAGTTGTGTTCAATTTGACTTGGTTAAACTAGTTGTATTTAGTCTAACTGCATAATACGCTAGTGATGAGTGATGTGAATTAATTATTAATTAATTCACTAATTATTAACTCATAAATCAACTAAAGAATACATCAGTTAACTCAGTGCATGGACAGTTCAGTGGAGACAGGTGTTAGAGGTTGAGACTGCTATCAGTTGTGACTATAGTTGTGCATGAGATTTGCACATGCATTGATGGAGATTTCCAATGAGGATTGCACAGTACAAGCCAAGGGAAAATGAGCTTGGATTAGTTCTATTCTCCCATTGGATTGCACAGTAGAGGCGGGCAGACAGCGGAGGATATTTGAACTTGTGACTTGATTCAGATTTGAGCTAGTTTGTGTGTAACAGGTGGAGATAGTGCTGAGTACTTGTGAGGAGTATTGTACTATGTATTGTTACATGTTCTCTATCATTATAATATACAGATAGTGTGGGGTATTCAGCTATATGCTTTCCCCATTACATATTGTGTTAATGTGCGCATGTGATTGATGTTTCATTGTTTTTAATTCCGCAAAATTGAGGATCAACGTAGAGGAGGTTATGTATTATGCATGCATTCCGCAATAGTGTATAATCAAGATAATATCTGTGAATAAGTGTCATATTATTCAAAATTTCTAGACATTTCCCATTCCTTTTAGCCTTACAATTTTATGTTTTTTTTACAAGGTAACCATTTCATACTTTGAGGGTGTTGGTGAAGCTTCTCTTGGATCTACATGTATAAACTTGACATTGTTTCAATTGTTTTTTGGTTTTTATAATAGACAAATAACTTAACTTGTTCATTTTATTCACACAAGTTAAGAGGAATGTTTTTCCATTTCGGTTTATCTTAGGTGGTTGGGAGAAATAATTGTTGTCCTCACCACCTAGGTTAAATTCTTTCAAGCCACATGTTGAGGTTTGTTATAATGGATTTGTTGTTGTCTAGTCTGATTAGTCCCTAGAGGATGAAAACATGCATGTTCCTTGTATGGAATATAAATATATTTCTCATAAGGAAGGGAGGAAAGAAAAACTCATGAGATGTGTTTTGGTTTTTGAATTCCATTACTCACATTATTAATGTTCTCACTTTATGTTATATTAGACATCACAATGATCAATATAACAAACTATGATGATGTAAGACAACTATAAGTAATCAAAATTTGTTTTAATATTGTTGTATATTGAAATATCTATTAATCGATCAAGTATCCAGTAATTAGCTTGCAGCTAGTACAAACAGGTTTCCGTGATATATTGTATTTTTTTCCATGTTACAAACATTTCGAAGATGATACATAGGGAAAGCCCTAGATTACTAAATCCATAAGGGAAGTCGGCAATAAGGATGAAATCCATTAGAGAAATATACTTGATATGAGCTCAACATGTCACTTGTGGGAATCGAACCTACGTGGGGAGGATGATAATCATTCCTCGAGCCACTTGAAATAAATCCAATTGTATGTTAATGCATTAATTTGGTGGTACTTAGGATAAAATAACCAATGGCAATAAAATCTGCCATGGCAATAAAGATTGAAAGCGTTGTTTATCATATAATCTCTTCGATAATAGAATTATTTAAATATATGATATTGAATAGTTGTGCATAGGCAAATACCTCATTTAAAAGTAAATGTTGGTAGGAATAAGAAAATTGACCATGGATGTTTCCACATACATAAATAATTATTATAATGACAGTGCCACATACATAAATAATTATTATAATGACAGTGCCACATACATAAATAATTATTATAATGATGGTAAATAATGAAAATGATAAGAATCACAATAATATATATCGAGATGGAAAACATCAATAAATACAAAGTCATGAACATTGTTAAAAGTAAAATATCAAAATTTGTTTGAAGAATAGATATCAATGATATACAACACCTTGGTATTCTTTTGTAGCCAAAGTTTATGCTTGGAAATTTATTTAAAAATTTTGAAAATGGATGGAAGATACTTTCATACTTCTCTTCATTCTGGAGATTTAGTTTAAACCACAATTTGTTGTGACTATCCCTCTTTGTTATGTATCTAGAGGTTCTAAGATTAGATAGGATGAGAAAAAGTCCCACTCCCACCTATATTTTATGTATCATCCTAATAAATACATTTATAATATGAGATAGTGCAATTTAAAAATTGGTAGCATGATTAGTAAAAAAACATGTGAAAATGAGAAATCATGATTCGCTAAAGCTAAATCTTTCAATTTATTCCAACATTATGCTATAAATTATGTTAGAAAGAAATCTAATACATCCACTTCTACTTAAAGGATTCTAAATGAATTTATTGTCTTAATATACTCTTTACTTGAACATATATTCCAGTGAGTCTTTATTTGAACACTTTGAACATGTATTCCACTGGGTCTTTACTTGAACACTTATATATATATATATATATAAATGTTGCATAAATTTAAATTTTCCAATTATGATCGTTTTAAGTTTTATTAATTTATTATTATATTTTATTTATATATATATATATATATATATATATATTACACTCAATAACACGGGCCAGCCTTTGCACCATTAACATTTATTCTCACGGAATCATTGTTATGCACACCCAGAGAACTGAAAAACGCCTGTAAAAAAAACTACAGGAATATCATAAATTATAAATGAGTTAAAAGATGTTTTATTGAATGACAATTAAAAGATTGGTTTAATGAAGAGTAATTAAAAGATTGGTTAATAATAAATTTGAACACAACGCTCCAAAAAAGCAAGCATTAAACTGAGGCATACCCTAGTCATTATATACTACGGCGCATGATAAAAGAAGACTGAGAGGGGTGCGCCTGATGAATGAAGGATGAGAGGTATCAGTGATCATTATATATTCCAGCGCATGATGAATGAAGAATGAGATGAGGAAATTCACGAGATCGAAAACAGCAGCAGGGCGATCTGAATGGATTATCCATGGAGAGGGTAATTTTCACTTCCCTTGAATTTGTTTGTCTATCTCTCTGTTTATTCAACTCGTTAACCAGGAAAAGGCATTGAGTAATTTTATGTAACCTGACAATTTGTTTTCTCTGTTGAATCTGCAGGTTAACCATGGGTGTTCTTTCTCTCTCAAGCACTCTGTCTGATGTAAAGTTTTCTGTATTATGGAGCGCTCCATAAATGTTCTGTGTCACTTATATGCATCAATGTCATGTGTAGTCTTGTAGTAAATGTTTGTTTTGTGTGCTGTGTAGATGTTTGTTTTGTGTGCTTATTAATTAAGAGAGAAAGTTCAAGCTGAGGAGAATATGCACTGGTAGTTGAAGGGCCGACTTATCAACAAATAATTCATTCAGAGTGAGTGAGTTGGAAATATTTTCTTGAATTATTTTTAAATTCAGTCCTGACCCTGTTTCTTTGTTTCCTTTTCTGATGAGTTGAATTTTTATATACAGGAGCTGGAGCAGCGTTTCAGGTGCTTTTGCAGCAGAGAATGAGGAATTTGTAGCTTTTTTTAACCACCAGTTTGCAGAATTTCAATAGAAAATGAAAGGTTCCTAAGAAGCAAGGTTAGTACAGAATATGTGTTTCTTGGTGAAGTTTACGAATATCTATCTGTATGACATATTTTCAGAGCATGTATATTGCAGAATGGTTATGCCAATTGAGTTAGTTTTAGTCCTCTGTGTCGCTCTGTGTTCACATAAGTGTTGAGGATGTTCACATGTGAGGCATTAGGTGGTTCTCCATGTAACAAGTTTCTCGAAACCCCCAATTGAGCTCCTCCTCTTCTCATTTCATGCCATTTGTCCCATATCCATAAGAGTTGCATAACCGGATGTAGCCGATGTTGCTTAAACCAGGAGGTTGGAAATATCCATAAGAGTTACATAACCAGTAGATATTAACCTGATGAAGCATATTAGGCCTGGGTAGATTAAGCATATTATGAGAAGTTGGTTCATTCAATTGAGAGGAACCGCTAAAAACCTGCATATAGAGAGGCACCGCCAAAAACCTTACACGGTAAAACCCTACAGAGCCAGATATACACATTCATGAGAAAGACCCAGCCCTTTATGTTGATTGTGCAATTCAGAAGCGAAAGCTCGAAGAAACCCCAGAAATGCCCACCGTAGGGCTTAGCAGGAAAGAAATTCCCACTGCATAGCCTACATAGCTACATAGCCTAGGTCACAGTCACAGATCCAATTCTAGACACATAGATACATAGCCTAGGTCACAGATCCACATCTATTTTAGACGCAGCTTTCTGTTTAATTCAACAATTCAATGAATCTTTTGATTTGTTAGGAAAGCAGGGTGAAATTAGTTTTGATGGTGTTTTCTCCCTGGTCTTTTCAATAGAATTCCTGTCGAGTGTGCATGGGTGTCGTAGAAATTGTACTCCGTTTTGAATATCACAGAAAACCGATTCTGCGGATGGCTGTGATTGTTTGGGGATGCGTGTTTAAGGGCTTTGAGGATTCCTTCATCTTCTCTGGAGTTGGTTTGTGTTTATTTGTAATTCTGAGACGAAGACTAACATATAAGTCATTTAGTATAAAAATATTAAAAAAAAATACAATAAAAGGTATACAATCATTTATAAAATCTGCATGAGAAACTGTTTAGTCAAATAGGTCTTTGGTCAGAAATCCAACTCGGTGAAAATATTCCCTGGCCTGCAATCGAAATCGGATGCATGGATGAAAATGCGGTGGACAGAGTCATATTACTATTCTTTATTAATTAATTTGAATATTATTGATCTGTTTATTTTTACCACCGAAGCTGCAGCCAAGAGTTGCTCCTTTCATTTTTCCACGCCAACTCCGCCTCCTCCTAGCCATTAACGATTTATTTCTATTTCGTAACAGACTGCTCCTCTTACAAAGAGTATTGCAAACATTCTTTAATAGTAAATTTTATCTCTAAATGTTTATAATGAAATCGAATTACGCTGACCGGGTTCTAATTTTTAGGATTTGTATTCTAGGGTTTCAGGAATTTGTTTGTGTGAGTCTTTGAAAAGCAGGGAGAACACAACCAGGTTAGGTTATAATCTATAAGGGGATTCGTTTTTTGGCTTTCAGTGCTTACATCCAATTAGATAGCCCATAGGCTTCATATTTGAGAGGTTAGTATTATTTCCTAGTGCTTAGATTTAAAATATATACTGATATAAGAGAAAGCCCATTTGGGCTGTATTTCAAATTTTGTTTTGTAATGTTCATTGTTTTGTAATGTTCAATATTGTTATGGCATTTTCTTGAGATATTACTATTTCAATAGAGACCCATAATTCTTTCTTGAAATTACAGGCACTGATTGAGAATAATAACCAAATACATTTTCTCTGTGAGAAGATCTTTCTAGAGTTGATGGGTGAAGAGAGTATATATACAAGACCGAATGCACTGCATATCTATTTTCAAAAACTACATTTATAGGGTGAAGATACTATTTCTATTATGATTTCTATGGTCAAACAGAGCATCGTCTGTTGGCATCCTTGCTCTATGACATTTCTGTTTGTGAAGAGTTTTCCATTTCGATATAGAAAATCTCTCTTTATCAATTTCAGTCAGGATGCACTCTCTCTCAATTTCAGTTAGGATTTTTGGTGTTCGAATTTCAGTTAGGATGCAACTGTTGAACGCCCACAATATAACTGGTTATGAGATCAACCCTTCAGTCCTGCGCATGCCCAGTCCCACCCAGAACAAGATGGTAGTATTTATTTAATCAGGACAGATGATCATATGCAATCTGAATGCCATGATGATGAGATAAAACAATCATACGACTTGACAGAAACCGGTTTCACGTGGCAACAAACTCTTAGATAATCAATTATTCCTTTTTCCTCTCTCTGTTATTAATAATTACGTAGTTTTATTAATTATATCCTCTCTTTGTTATTAATAACTACGCAGTTTTATTAATTATATCGACAACGTGTTTTCTCTTTCAACATTTAATTTTACCAGAAATATGTGCTATAGATTTAGAATTTCGAAAATAAAACATACATTTTGTTATCATATATTTTATTATGAATGGTTATTCATTATTTTATTTTTAAAACATTTAATTGTTTAGAATTTTATTTATTAAATGAAATATTATTAATAAAAGCATGTTATTATTTTTTGATAAGTAATAGTTAAATTTAATTGTTATTATATTAAATTTGCAAATTATATTATATTTTTATCACTTTACAAAATAATATTGTATTAATGTTTTATTTCAAAATATTTGTCGAAGTATTGTGGGTTTCTCATTATATATAAATATATATATTATGATTTATTTTTATTTTTTATTATTATTATGAATGTTGTATTTAATTATGTTAAGAGTTGTTAGGAAATATTTGTATACTAATAATATCATTTCAATGTTGTATGTTGCAGAAAATTTATGAATACTAAAGAATATTGAAGTCGCTGTGAGTGAGTCGAAGACATTATCTATTTTTATGTTTTCTAATGTTGTAATTAGAATAAATTGTATATTTTTTTTGTTTAGATGGGTCCATCAAAAAATGTACATGAACACAAACTATCATTAATAAAAGGAGTACGCTTTTTTTATTGTGGAGGGGAATTCAACCCCTCCAAAAGGCTCTTAGGAAGGTTAAATGGTAACCTTCCTTTGAGTTGTGTTCCTTGTGCTCATGGTTTTCATGATCTTTAATTTATAGTAACTCCAATATGCACACACACACACATATATCCTTTTATTATAATAATAATTTGTAATCATGTTTTAAACATCTTCCAAAATGGCAAAATCATTTTTATTCACATAAATCATTTAATACTTTTTCAATATTTTAAACATCTTCCCCACATACACACAGTAATGACAAAACCACTGTTATTCACATAAATCAGTTAACATTTTTACAATATTTTAAACTTCTTCCCCAACATGCACACAAATGACAAAACACTCTTATTCACATAAATTATATAACAATTATACCCTAAATTTATTTCTATTTTTTAAAGAATTTGTTAAGTTTTTTTTTTTTAATAATATATATTTTTTAATGTTATTAGGATATTTATATTATATTTTTCCATACTTTTCATATATATAAATAAATATAATTTAATATTTATATTGATATCTTTATAAATTTAAATTAAATACTAATATATTATTTATTATTTAGAGTGTTTGAGTCGGTAAATATTTAAATATTTTTATTATTTATTTGTAGAAATTTACTATATCTAAATGTTTGTGT
The DNA here is from genome assembly GCA_031772625.1 of Pinus tabuliformis. Taxonomy (NCBI): domain Eukaryota; kingdom Viridiplantae; phylum Streptophyta; class Pinopsida; order Pinales; family Pinaceae; genus Pinus; species Pinus tabuliformis. The sequence continues at coordinate 785,847,725 of CM062812.1, read as the reverse complement.
ATTGGTTTTATTATTTATATACCTTAAATATATTATTGAATGCTTATTTTATATATATATATGAATGAGTGAATGCTTTATATATATATTTTTGGGTTATGATGTATGTTTTGTATTTTTATTTTTGTATGTATATGAATGTATTGTTTTTAATTTTGAAATATTGTTTTATTAGTTGTATCTTGATAGTTAGAATTTATTGGTTAAGGTTTGTATTTTTGTATGTATCAATGAATGGGATATCTACTTATATATGATGTGTGTGAATGTATTATTGAGAGTGTTTGCATTACTTGTATGTACTTCTTTGGAGTGTTTATTCTTCTACGTTTATGTATGTATATGAATGTATTGTTTTTAATTTTGAAATATTGCTTTTATTACTTGTATCTTGATAGTTAGAATTTATTGGTTAAGGTTTGTATTTCCGTATGTATCAATGAATGAGATATCTACTTCTATATGATGTGTGTGAATGTATTATTGAGAGTGTTTGTGTTACTTGTATGTACTTCTTTGGAGTATTTATTCTTCTACGTTTATGTATGTATATGCATGTATTGTTTTTAATTTTGAAATATTGTTTTTATTAGTTGTATCTTGATAGTTAGAATTTATTGGTTAAGGTTTGTATTTTTGTATGTATCAATGAATGAGATATCTACTTCTATATGATGTGGAGTGTTTATTCTTCTATGTTTATGTATGTATATGAATGTATTGTTTTTAATTTTGAAATATTGTTTTTATTAGTTGTATCTTGATAGTTAGAATTTATTGGTTAAGATTTGTATTTTTGTATGTATCAATGAATGGGATATCTACTTCTATATGATGTGTGTGAATGTATTATTGACAGTGTTTGCATTACTTGTATGTACTTTTTTGGAGTGTTTATTCTTCCATGTTTATGAATGTTTGATTTTGCATGCTTTGGGGTACTCTTTCATTGTTTATTTGTATGTATATTCTTGTATTGTTTGAGTATGCCTGAGTGTTGGAGTGGTGGTCTCCTTGTTTGTGTGTATATAAATGTCTTTTCTTGAACCTTTACTTGTATTATCTTGAGTGTTTTTTTAATATTCCTTCATTATTTACTTGTGTGTGTATTTTTGAGTATTTTTGTGTATGGATAGTGTTTACTTGTATATGTATGAATGTATTCTTTGTATGTGTATGAAAGTATTCTTTGTGTGTATGAATCTATTCTTTGCTACATTTGTAGGTGTCTTATTTAATTGTATTCTATGTATTTGTATGTGTCTTATTTAATTGTATTCTTTGTATTTGTGTGAAAGTATTCTTCGTGTGTATGAATCTATTCTTTGCTACATTTGTATGTGTCTTGATTAATTGTGTTCTTTCTATGTGTATGGAATTATTCTTTGTATGTATGAATCTATTCTTTGCTACATTTATATGTGTCTTGTTTAATCGTATTCTTTGTATGTGTATTGAATTATTCTTTGTATGTGTATGGAATTATTCTTTGTATGAATCTATTCTTCGCTACATTTGTATGTGTCATGTTTAATTGTATTCTTTGTATATGTATGGAATTATTCTTCGTATGTATGAATCTATTCTTTGCTACATTTGTTGTGTCTTGTTTAATTGTATTCTTTGTATGTGTATGGAATTATTCTTTTTATGTATGAAAGTATTATTTGTATGTGTATGAAAGTATTCTTTGTGTGTATGAATCTAGTATTAGCAACACTTGTATGTGTCTTGCATAATTGTATTCTTTGTATGTGTATGAATGTATTCCTTATGTGTCTATGAATCTTTCTTTGTTAAATTTGTATATATATTATTTACTTATAGATATATGAGTGTAGCTAATATATATATGAATGGTTATAAATACACTATTATTATTTCTCTCTATATATATATAATTCAGAATATTAACTTAAAAATAGATTAGTTTAAATATTTGTGAAAATTCTATTATTATTATTAATTATATATATATATATATATATATATATATATATATATATATATATATATATATATATATATATATATATATAATTTCTTAATCAAATTTTTATTATTTTGTTTTTCATTTTTTTAAATGTTTTTCCCCTATCAAAATTTTAAAGATTGATAATATTAGTTTTTCATTCTAAAATAAAAAATAATATACATATTACAATAACATTAAAAAGTACATAAGATAATGTTAATTCTAAAATTCATAATTAACATAATAAATGTGATGTTTGTGAAAATGTCACCTTGTGAGTCAATATGTGTAATGTTTGTGGGTGTGTGTATGTTTGTGTGCACCCTTTGTTTGTTGTGTGCATGTATGCATGTGAGTGATTATGCTTCATTGGCAATGGATTGTGTGGGTGCGTGTCACTGGTTAGTCCCATGCCAATGATGGACCGTTTTTAGAGTCATATAAGCTCTCACCTTCATGTGATTGACCTTGTTAGTAGAGATTCTACATCTCCAAACCAAGAAGAGCTTTCTATATAAAACTTTTAAATTTATTTAAAACATAACATTAACTTCAAAACATTACAATTATTTTTTAATAATAATTAGATAATTTTTAATTATTTTAAAAACATTTAGATATGCCCCACATATATATATAATTTGAAAAATCACTATTATTATATCTTATTATAAAAATTATTTAAGAAATACAAATATCAATAATACGTTATTATGATGATGATGATGATGATGGTTAACGTCCACTGAGACCAAATTGGTCTATCGGACCTACAATTTTCTTAATTTTTACTTGATTGGCTCCTCGTCTTTCTTGGCGAGATTGGTGTTGTAGCTTTCTTTTTTTTCTCTACGGTCTTCCAACTTCCTTTATCTTGCATCTCCTTCATCTCTTCTGGTTCTTGGGACATTGGTGTCTTAGCTTCGCGATCTATTGTGTTCGTTCTTTTGAAAATAGTCGGAGAAGAAGGATCTCCTTCGCTGTTAAATGGAGATTTATTTTCTGCGGTATTCGAATCCTCATAATTGTTGATTTGTTGGGGCGGGCTTTCTCCTTGCTTGTTTTGAGAGTTGTTTCTTTCTTCCCTGATTTCTTGTGACTCAGAGTTTTCTCTAGAATATTCTTCTTTGATGACAGTGTAGTGTTCTTTTTGTGCTCCTTCCCACCATGTAGATCTGTGGTGGTTTTTTCTAGCAAAATTTTTCTCAGAGGCTTTTGGGCAATTTTTGGCTAGATGCCCCGTCTCAAAGCACGATCGACATCTGAAGAGGACACTTTCATAATCAAGTTTCTGGTTCCACACATAGTCTTTACTTGTTAGGTTTATTTCAGCTGGGAATCCGGCGCTGAAATCCATTTCCACACAGATGCGTGCATAGGTGGTTCTGGCATATTCCTCTGTTTCTGGGCACCTGCAGTAAAATTTCCCAATTGCATTTCCGATGGCTTTTAGCGAGGAGATATTCCAGAGATGCAAGGGTAGGCTTGGCAGTCTCACCCAAACTGGTGCTGAGGTTATCACTGCTGTAGAGGGATCGAATGATGGGTTCCATGGCTTCATGAATAGGCCTGATTTTTCCCAAAACCAAGGGTCGGAATCTAGAATACATTGTCTGCTTTCAGGATTTTCAAAATCTACTATAAAGAAACCCCTGGCACAGGGGTAGATATTAATTTCATCAGAAATGATAGGCTTCCATACCTCCGAGATCCAATTGTGGAGTGCTATCAGCCGCGGCCAAAAACCATTGAACCGGCAAATTAGGGCACTTTCGGAGAACTTCAAAGCTTCATCGAGTGAGTCCTGGACCACTTGGATAGTGGGAGCTGGGGCTTCACTCACGATATGGGCAGGGGATTGCCTTTCAGAGGCGGATGAGCCACCAGTGATTTTTGCGAAACTCGGAGCCATATTTTACGAAAGCCTAGCAAGAATTTGCCGAGGAATGATATGGTTATCTGAAAAAAGATAGAGACGGCAGAGCGTTTTCAAACTTCCCCGTTCTGAGTTTTCCAATCTGACATCGTTCGGCCAGAATGGCCTTTTACTGCACCCACGCACTGAGAGTTGGAGAAGCGCCAGATCTATACCAGATCTATAAACTGTAAATGCGAGCAGGCGCCAGATCTATGCGAGCAGGCGTTATCTGAAAAAGGGTAGAGACGGCAGAGCGTGTAGAGACGGTAGAGACGGTTGTAAATGCGAGCAGGCGCCAGATCTATGCGAGCAGGCGTTATCTGAAAAAGGGTAGAGACGGCAGAGCGTGTTCGGATAATAAATCTGAAGCTGCAGATCGTACCGAGATCCGTATTCTGCTACGAGACCGCAGCGGGAGAAGCGTATTCTGCTACGAGACCGCAGATCCCGCAGATCGCACCGAGACCGCAGATCTGTAGCACCGAGACCGCAGATCTGTTCACATTTAATTATTAAATCATAATAATAAAATAAAATAAATTATAATATTTGTTGATATAATAAATATTTTTTAGAGGTAGTGATAAAACATATATATATATATATATATATATATATATGAGATGTTATAATAAAAAAAAAAAAAAAAGATTAATATAATGTGAATATTTTAATAGAGTTAAAATAAAATAAAAAATGAAAATGAAAATAAAAATAAACCAATAAAGATTAAAAATAAAAATGATCCATTGTATTGAAAAAACATGGTATTTATATGGAATGTACATGATATTTATATTTAAAGGGTAAAATTAAACTAGCCTAGATTCATTTTAACTCTAGAACTACGAATCATGGAGAGAGATCAAATCCCTTTTCACTCTAAAAGAGGTTTTTATCTCAAGAGATTAAATTCTTCTTAATGCTTGGAAGTGTTAAGATGAAATCTAAATTGATTATATTAATTTCCTAATTTTTCATTTTATTATACATTTTACAATTATATAATAAATTAATATGATAAAAAATTAATAATATATTATTATTTTTATAGAACACTCTTAATTATTAAAATATAATCATAAGCATAATAACTTATAATAAACTAAAAAGGTATATAATATTTATTTAAATAAAATTTCAAATATACTTGAAAGAATATTTTAAAAAATTCATTTCAAAAACTTTTTACAGAAATTTTAAATAATAATAATTTTATATTATTTGATTTAAAGCATATTATTATCAAACATTATTATCAAACATAACTTTAACCTCAAAACATGTAAAAATTTAATGTTTTAGTGACATCAATAATATTCTATAAAATAATAATTATAGTAAAATAAGTATTTAAAATATATAAAATGTATATGGTTGACATTTCACGATGTGGTTACACTTTATCTATATCTCGAAATATCAACCATAAATATTTTGATGCAAGTAATCTAAAAATGATAAAATATAATTACTTTTCTTTTAAAAACCCACACAGACACATACATATATATATTACAATTTTAATTTAGGATCAAGACTAAATCAAAGTGAACTTTTATGGTAATGGCAAAAAGGGTATGTCCTCTTCTTTAATGGTTAAACATGACACTTGGAAATTAAAGTGAGGAATAATTCTTCATAGTTTAATGTAACATTTTGATGCTTTGTAAATTTTAATTTTTGTTAGGTTAGTTTTAGTGAATGTACAATTGGAATATTGTAATTATTGGAGTATTTTGTTCAAAAACTTCAAGGTTAGAATTTGTAGATGATCGTAGCGAGATAGTGCTTGGAAGCTCGGAATCCTAGAACCCCAGAAGACCGTCCAGAGCCATATTTAAATTTTTTACTTGATTGCATTGAGTCAGGGAAGCGGGAAGCCTGAAACCCTGAAAGGGCCTATAATCTTATTTAAAAATGCTACAAGATTACATGGAGGCAAGCTAGCAGGGGACAACATTTGAAACACTAATTTTGACTGATACCGAAACATAAAATGGCTGAGAAGGTGGAGAATCTAAAAACATATTTCTAATAAGAGTCGAGCAAATAGAACGAGAAGACAAATATTTTTCTGAAATTTGACGTTTTGTTTCCGTTGATGAGTAGATTAGATTCAAGTATTTTGTCTTATCATATTACATAAGTAGTTTGAATCTACAGTAAAAATCTACATGGTAAAAAGTCATGCTTATGGGGAGTGTATGGTACCTAGACAATGGAGATTCTTTCCACATGACTGGTAACAAAGAGCTCTTCAGTAACTTGGAGGAGAACGATCTCCAAATGCATATCGAAATGGGTGATGATAAAAGGAAAACAAAGTTTAGTTTACATCAATCTCTCCTTTACTTTTTTATTCATAAAAATAACAAAAAGTTATGCTTTTCACTAGAGAAAGAGAGAGAAGAAGAGAAAGAAAAAAACCCACATGGAGAAAACAACAATATTTCTTCAATTCACATAAGTTACAACTAATAACACATATTAAAAAAATAGGGATATGGATATATTATGTCTAATTGAACTAAACCATCTACTTAAATGCATTGCAACAATTATGCCAATATGATTTAAATAAAATAGCATATGATTATTATTATTTAAAATTTTCTTTAAATAGTTTTTGAAATGATTTTTTTTAATATTTAATGATGTTAAACACACATGGGCAACAAAGGAATCTGAAGGATAAAACATGAGAATACATCTTTTATTAACAACTGATATACATTTATAGTACATTGTTTGGCCGTTGGGTTTCACATCCCAAGGTCTCTTGGACTTCTTTTTGTCTATTCGACTTCCACACTAACCCATTGAGGATTAGGTGTCCAACATTCCCCACCTTAATCCGAAGGGTTATGTATGAGTCCAAGAAGAGAGCTATAATACAAAATGTGCAAAAAATGCATGGTAGCACTAGGCTAAATGTGCTCTCTGAAATGTTGGTATAAAGGGTGGTGGTTTAAGGATGACCACCAACACTGGAATGCTTAGTGTAATTCTCGAAACTCTTCCAAAACTGGCAAGAAGCTGAAGTCTTCTTCTAGAGGAAGTGCTTCTATTGTTTTGAAGAGGGAAACCTTCAACCGTGAAAGGGAGGTCTCACCCCGCATAAAAGGGAGAACTTCAACCTGAAAAGGGAAGTCTCAACCTGTGATGGTTTAAGGATGACCAACAACTTTGAAATGCTTAATGCAATTCCTGGAACTCTTCCAAAACTGGCGAGAAGATGAAGTCTTCTGCTAGAGGAAGTGTTCTCAATTTTGTTCCTGGAATTCTTTCGAAGCTAGCAAGAAGTTGAAGTCTTCTCCTAGAGGAAGTGTCCCAGATTACCAACCGATGGCATGCTCAGGGGCATCTTTGTTTTTGGCTACAACTCTGAAACTGGTGTGGAAGGTTGTGGCTCAGGCTCACTTGATGTGACTTTGAAGCTTGTAGATGACCATCATTTCCCCCCCTGTCAGATACAAGGTGAGATGATGGAGAAAACTCAACTGCAAGACTGTTCAATACTCTGGAACAATTTCTAACATGTGATTGGAATATCTTCTTGGTTGTTGATGCCCATTGCCAAGAAGCGATCCATCCAAGATGAATCTTTGTTCTTGCAGGATGTTTGTTTTTGAAGCATCTGTTTGAAGAATGGGTGGCTTTATGATAGTGCCTACATGGATGAAGATCAAAACAGTGATATTTCAAATGGCCAATTCGGTCACAATGTTGGCATTTCACAATCTGTTGTTGTTGTTGTTGTTGTTGTGGAAGAGGAGCAGAATCTGGAACAACTAGAGGTGAACTGTCATGAATGAATCCAGCACTCTGAAACTGAATGGGCTTTGAGTAGTTTGGAATATGAAAGGACAAGTCCTTGTCATATCCAATACTAGTTCTATGCTTGTTGTGGACAAGCTGTTCCCAAGGTCTGATGATGGGCTTGGGAAGTGCATACTAAGTTTCTGCATCTACATGTACAACTACTGCTTTATTGGGTACTAAATCTGAACCAACTATAATATTATTGACTTGCTTCTGATGGGTTGTAGTCTCAATGTTCTGAACAGAAACATGTTCAGAATGACTCCTTTGTTTTAATTCTTCTTGTTGTAGCTAAGATTCGAGCTGCAAAAAATCAATTTTCTCTTGTGCATTTTGTAGACAGACCTGAATGACTATGAGAGAAACTTTGCTAATTTTTAATGTATCATGAGTGGTAAACAATATGAAAGTTTTGAGGAACTCTAATAGTTCATTGATTCTGACCATTTTTTTTTCTTCAATGTCATATTTACAACTTAAAAACTGATCACAACTACTACTCAATGTAGAAAAGTAATACCCTCTCACAGTACACAACAATATCCTTTATAAATGTCAGCAAATGATTAGTGTGCAACCAGCAAGCACCAATTATAATCCATATAAAAATAACATGATGAAGCTACATTACTATTGAAGACCTTAAATTTGATGCTATGATGATATCACTGAAATTGTGTATTTGATAATAATCAGTACAATACATGAGTATTTGATATCGCTGCACTTGAATTCTAAAACACTGTATCAAAGGTGAAGTGATTGTTCCAGCTACAGGCATGTAGAAATCAGATCATAACATCAGTGGCTGCAGTTCGATTCCTTTGATCCTAATATTGCAACATGTCTTCTCTAATGGCTAGATGAATTGTCTCTTTTCAATAGACATGGAGTGATGGCGAACGATTTGATCCACTTAAGCTCTTGAGACTATCGTTGATGCATCTAGAATAATGTGACTCTCTCTCCCTATTATAACTCAACTCTTGAAACCTTTAGATCTAGAATGACTCGTCCTTTTGAATCATAGTGAGAGCACAAGAATTTTTGCTTCATATTCCACTATCAATACTCAATTGAAATACATCAAAAAAGTCTCTTTCAAAATCGAGAATCCACGCTATAATGTAATTTACATCATATATACACTTCAGAAAAGACAGCATGAGCTTAGAAACAACATAAAATAATCCCTCGCCAAAAACATTTACCAGATGTTTAAAAAATTCAGTAAACTTGCAATGAACTTCAAATTTGGTAGCATAGAGGGTGTCAGTGTATATATATATACCAGCCTTGTATATATGTAACAGAAACATGTTTATGTATATGGGACAGCAACGTTCAACCAACGCAACGTACCAGCGAAAGGATTATTCCGGGAAATCAACGTTCTGAGAGTGGTAACATGTCAACAAATTGGGGAAATTCAATTTCAGGTACTTCTTAACTCCGAATATATTCTCGAGCACATTCTAGAGAAGGCCTCACTCATCCAAATAGAAGATTAGCAACCCGGTACTGGGTAAAGCACTCATTCCAAAACACCATCGAACTCCGTAATAGAAATTTATGGACAATATTTGTGGCTTCAGATGAATGAAAAATATGCACAAGATTTCAACGGTGCCGAGCCCTTTATGTACTTTACCAAAAACTTGATTCAATGTTTCAAAAGCCTTGATTACAACTTCACTGACATTTTACAGTCCCTTTATGTGCTTTCTGAAATCTTGAAACGAGAACTTCTGCTTCGAAACAAACATTTTCCCAATATTTGCCTAAATTTAAAGCCTTGCGTAGCTGGTAGCGGTTAATCCTGAAAAGAACACTAATTTTTCATGTTCTGAGCATTCCTCTAACGACTTTAACCAAAAAAACTTTTCAAATTTGTCCACACCAAAGCCGGGTTAAAATTAAGGTATCACAAATTGAGCTCGTATTTGAATGCGTCGAGCATCGATTGGTAGGAAATTGTGAGAGGAGTTTGTACCTTGTGAAATCTGGCAGGTCTCAAGCGTTGAAAGTAGTAGAGATTGGGAGGCCAGGGACAATGGAGAAACTGACTGAATGCATAGCGTCTCGTGGCGGGAATATCCTCAGCGGTGAAATTTTTTTTTTAGCAGACAGAAGCAGGTCTTCTACTCCCTGAATGGGTTTGTCTATGATCCTTCGCAGTGGCCACAGGCAGTCATGGAGGAGGATTTCATGAAATTGGCAAAGATGTTCAATGCAAGGAAATCAAATGTGAGACTGCTAGAGATAGATCCCAAATTCAAGATTGTTGCCTTGGCTTCATGAAAGGACCATTTCTTGGTTGATTTACTGCATGGATGGCAGGAAGGAAAATTTATGTTGAAATTATGCGTGTAATAAGTAAACGCAACCGAGCGTGCCATGCAAAGGCTGGGTTGCGACTCACCTGCTGTTTTAGTGCAAATATGGTTGAAACGCAACCATAATCGGGATCTGAGAGCCTCTCCAGTGCCTCGTAACAGATGGTAATCACAATCTCATGTACGATTACTTCGACCCATGTCAGATTGAATGCAGAATGCGGCAAATGGTAACGGCGCCAGGTGCTAGGTTTGTATGGGTATGGAAACTGGTGGGGAGAACTGAGCATTTTGTATGCATGTGGAGCAGCAACAAGAGGAGTGGAGTAGAAGGAACAGGCTAGTGGAATAATAGTGAGTCGCAGGGGAATAGTGATGCATTCAGGCCAGTGTAAGCGTAAGAGCTGCTAGGATTTTCTATTTTGGTTAGTGTGCATAGAGAATGCAGCTAAAATATGGCTAATAGGATTTCAGAATAGAGAATTTAAGTCGCAAAGGGCCAGGACTACTCACAACAGAGGAATGGAAGAGCTGATAGAGGTAACAACCTCTATTCTAATAAATGCTTAGATAGGTATAAACAGGACGAGAGCATTGGTTTACAAAGGCCATAGAAACAAGTGGCTCACACTTGAGCAGGGCAAGAGATCACCCGCTCTGATACCATGTTAAACACACATGGGCAAAAAAGGAATCTGAAGAATAAAACATGAGAATACATCTTTTATTAACAACTGATATATGTTTATAGTACATTGTTTGACTATTGGGTTTCACATCCCAAGATCTCTTGGACTTCTTTTTGTCTATTCTGCTTCCACACTAACACATTGAGGATTAGGTGTCCAACAAATGATATAATTTTTAAATATTGTTTTAATCGTATTTGAATTTTCATTTAAATAAGTATTATATATATATATTTTTATTTTATTGTATGTTATTATGATTATGTTTTAATAATTAAAAGTGTTCTATAAATATAATAATATATTATTTTCTTTTTATCATATAATTTATTTTATAATTGTAAAATGTATAATAAAATGAAAAAGTAGGAAATTAATATAAATAATTTAGATTTCATTTTAAGATATCCAAGCGACAAGAAGGATTTAAGATGAAAACAGTTTTTAGAGTGAAAAGAGAATTGATCTCTCTCCACGATTTGTAGTTATAGAATTAAAATTGATGTAGGCTAGTTTAATTTCACCCTTTAAATTAGTTACATTTAACATAAATACCATGCTTTTTCAATACAATGGGTCATTTTTATTTTTAATTTTTATTGATTTATTTTTGTTTTGTTATTTTTATTTTCATTTTCATTTTTTACTGTATTTTGACTCTATTAAAATATTTACATTATATTAATCTTTTTATTTAATTTTTTTATTTGATATATATATATATATATATATATATATATTTCAAAATAAATATTTATTATATCAACAAATATTATAATTTATTTTATTTTATTATTATGATTAAAATGATAAATATAATAACATATTATTGATATTTGTATTTTTTTAAATAATTTTTATAATAAGACATGATAATAGGCATTCTTCACATTATAATTATAATTATATAATTATATATGTGTGTGGGGGGCATATCTAAATATTTTTTAAATAATTAAAAATTATCTAATTATTATTAAAAAATAATTGTAATGTTTTGAAGTTAATGTTATGTTTTAAATAAATTAGAAAGTATTATATAGAAAGTTCCTCTTGGTTTGGAGATGTAGAATCTCTACTAATATGGTCAACCATGTGAAGGTGAGAGCTTATATGACCCCAAAAATAGTCCATCATTAGCATGGGACTAACCACTGACGCGCACCCACACAATCCATTGCCAATGAGGCATAATCACTCACATGCATACATGCACACAACAAACAAAGGGTACACACAAACATTACACATATAGACTCACAAGGTGACATGTTCACAAACATCACATTTATTATGCTAATTATGAATTCGAGAATTAACATTATCTTATACATGTAATGAAGATTGAATATAGATATTATGATGTTAAGAAATACATTTATTTTATAAGTTAATTAGTATGTTATGAAAATTAATAAGTATTTATTTTCTTTATTATTTTTAAAACAATGATTATTGTTAACAAAATTTTAGATTTAATATTTTTTTCCACATATTATTAAATTTTAGAATTAAGGAAAGGAAAATTATAAATTATTAAAGCGAATGATTTTTTTAATAAAATTAATTGAATTTATTTATTGCATTGATTTTAATATTAAATAATTAATTGATACGTATTATTACAAATTGATGCTATTATAAATATTATGTTATTGTTACTTTTTTTATAAGGGATTTGAACCTTGAGTCTCATGGTTTGCATAATTGAATTGAATTGTCCTGGAAGACTAATATTATATACTTTTTAATGTTATTGTAATATGTATATTATTTTTTATTTTAAAATGATAAATTAATGTTATCGATCTTTAAAATTTTGATAGGGAAAAAAATAGAATAAAAAAATGAAAAAAAAATAATAAAAAACTGATTATGAAATAAAATAAATATATATATATATATATATATAATTATAATTATAATAATAGCATTTTCACAAGTATTTAAACTAATCTATTTTTAAGTTAATATTCTGATATATATATATATATATATATATATATATATACTATACTCATATATCTATAAGTAAATAATATATATACAAATATAACTAAGAAAGATTCATACACAGATTCTGGTATAACAACTTCTATGGAAAACAAATTTGTTTTAATGAAGTGAAGCCTAATTTTGAATGTGAGATTTATGCAATGAAATATTGCAGAAGATCTAGAAGATAGAAAATAGATTAGTCATGTTTTATTAATTGTTTTTTGATAAATTAAAGATATGAGCAAACTAAAAAAACTGAAAAACCATTCACATATTTTCTATATTATCTGTTACATATTATACTATCAGTGAAATTATATATTAAATGAAAAATATTTTTGGTTACTTATTTAATATTAATAATAATAATAATATAAATATCAGTTTTCATATTATGAAATCTTGATTATTCATTAATTATAATTTTTTAACCCAATTTCAATATAAATGACACCTTTTCTGTAATAAATTCTTCCTTGTTCTACAAACAAGGAGTCTCATATACCAATTTGGTGTCTAGCATGACTGTGATCTTAAAATGGATATTATATTATATTATATTATCAATTAAATCATATATTAAATGAAAATATTTTCATATTATCGAATCAAATCTTGATTATTGATGATTTAAAATTCCTTAACCCAATTCCAATATAAATGACACCTTTCCCGTAATAAATTTGACGAAGAAAATATGATTTTATCGTTCAGTTGGTTAATCATCCGTTTGGTAAGTCGGAGGTTACGAGTTCAACTTCTATTAAAAGCACCCTTTGTTAGCTTACAGACTAGGTTGTCGTTTTGTTAATCACCCGTTTCGTAAGTTGGAGGTTATTAGTTCAATTCTTAAAGAACCCTTTGTTAGGTTACAGACTGGTTGTCGTTTTCCAATACAAGTCAAAATTTCAAAGACGACGAAGCAGAGGCTGCCAGTGTCATTCATTCGGAATTCATTGGAACAATTGAAAACGATTCAGCCTCCGTCCCATTGTTTACAGTTTGGCATCGACGCAAACAGTAACTATGTCCGAGCCCAGACTCGAACTGTGGACGTTTAGTGTGTGAGACTAACGTGATAACCAACTACACCACCCAGACAGTTGCAGGAAAAACCATGGATTTCTCAATCTCAGGATTTTCCTTATTCTAATGGTTATTTGTTCACCGCAAACTGATGAACATACCTTTGGTTTTGTTTGAAAAATAATTTGCTTTAAGATAACTTGATTGAGGGATATTGTTGGTTTTGTTTGGAAAATAATTTGCTTAAATATTATTTGATTGATGGATATTCGTTGGTTTTTCATCCTTATTTTTATGATAAATTTAGTGAAATTGTTTCTTGATGGATGGATATGGTTGGTTTTTCATCTTTATTTTCATGATAAATTTAGTGAAATTGTTTTGGGTTCTAGTAGGAGCTTTTGGTTTGTAAAAAATAAATTTAGTGGGTAAAGTTAGAATGTTAATTAATAATCGCTTTTATTTATTTATTTATTTATTTATTTATTTATTATATTATTTTATATATGGAGATATATAATAATATGGTATTTCAATAATTTAATTTGAAGATATTTTTATAAGTTTTTTACCGCTGGAAAATTGATTATATATATATATGTATATATATATTGAGAAATTTCGTTGGCATATAAAGGAAGATAGGGTTGGACATTGTGGTGGAAAGTCCAACATGGAAATATGTATTAGGGTGGCTTACTTTGTAAAAAATTTTGTTAATTTGGAAATTAAAATTGTTATTATATTTAATTAGATGGATTTTCACTTAAATAAGATGGATTGATTTAAAATGTAGAGTTTTTGTTGACTCTTATAACAATATAAATTATATCTTATAGGTCAAACTATCATTATTAAACTAAATTATTATTATACTTTGGTTTAGTTAGATTTTTTTGTTTTATAATTTCATTATTAATAAAATTAAATTTTAATTTTTAGTTTTCTTTTCTTTTTAAATTTCCTCATATATAAAATTAAATTTAAATTTTGGATTTTCTTTTATTTAAAATAGATATAAAACATCTTAAAAATAGTGAAAATATTTTACTTAAAGTTTTAGGAATTCCTTATTGAAATGCAAGCATATTAATAAATATTTAAAATAGATATAAAACATCTTAAAACTGGTGAAAATATTTTACTTGAAATTTTAGGAATCCCTTATTGAAATGCAAGCATATTAATAAATATAATAGATGAACAACACTTCATCAATTTCTATACAATTCTATATAAATTAAAGAATATTTTCCAAAATCAATCTTAAACTTTATTAAACATTATAAGATATATCTTATAGGTCAAACTATTATTATTAAACTAAATTATTATTATACTTTGGTTTAGTTAGATTTTTTTATTTTATAATTTTATTATTAATAAAATTAAATCTTAATTTTTAGTTTTTCTTTTCTTTTTGATATTTCCTCATATATAAAATTAAATTTTAATTTTGGATTTTCTTTTATTTAAAGTAGATATAAAACATCTTAAAAATAGTGAAAATATTTTACTTGAAGTTTTAGGAATTCCTTATTGAAATGCAAGTATATTAATAAATATTTAAAATAGATATAAAACATCTTAAAAATGGTGAAAATATTTTACTTGAACTTTTAGGAATCCCTTATTGAAATGTAAGCATATTAATAAATATAATAGATGGACAACACTTCAACAATTTCTATACAATTATATATAAATTAAAGAATATTTTCCAAAATCAATATTAAACTCCATTAAGTCTCAAAATGCTTTTCGAATTAGAAAAGCATTCCAAAAAAGGCATGTTTTTTTTATCATTATAAGCATGGGAGTCATGTTTCAAAGAATGATTTGATATTGGATAAAAGATAGAATCTATATTTTCTTATAGTTGACTAGAAGGTTTCCCATATAAGTGGGTATGTTGACAAAAGACCCCCTATATCAAGGGGGTGAGATTAGGAGAGGGTTTCCTTGAACCATTGGTGATTTTCATACTAGTGTAAAGGTTCATGAAAACTTAACTTATTGCATGTGCCAACAAATAGGTTGTTAAAAGGTTTTGATTTTTTTATTGGGTTCATTTTGCTCATTTTCAAACAAAAAAATTTAAATTTAAATTTAAAAAAAAATATATATATATATATATATATATATATATATATATATATATATATAAGGCTAAAGTTAATCTTAATAGTTGTCATCCCATGTCCCCAACATAAATGACATAAGCTCCTGATTAGTAACCATTTTCATGTTCAATATTTTCTTTAAAAAAGGTCTCTTTGATATATTGTGATATATTTTTTTGAAATGGATTAATGAAATTCACTTCAAATGTTAAAATTTAAGTTATATATATTTTTTATTTTTTTATTAATTTGACTTTTTAATGAGAGAATTTGCAAAAGCTTAAAAAGATAAAACATGTTATTAATGAATATATAGATGTTGTAAGAATAACTTATAAAGTTTGAAAAGTTAAGATATCACACTAAATTTAAAACATGTAATAATATTACCACTATAACTCCATTTGTCAATGTAATCTTAATACCAAGTACAATGGTTAGAACATCATCTATTCAGTTTTGCTTTGATCAAAATATCATTTAAAACTAACATTAAACATGAACGTTAAAACATTATGCATTAAATTTGCATCATATAGGTGGAATGCACGCTACTAATTAGATTTAATGTGGAATGTGACATTTATGCACGCTACTAATTAGATTTAATCTGGAATGTGACATTTTTCTTAAAACATCGTGGGAAAAATATTTTAAAGAAGAATGTTATAAAGTTTTTGTTGTTAATTCTTGTTTAATATAGTGAGTATATTTTTATTTATGAGCCATAGATTTTTTTTATTTTGTATTAGTTTGATGTGTGTTAATGATTTTTTCAATTTTAGAAAACAATAGAGGAGAGACATTGGTAGTGGTGCAAGGACCAATAGTGGTTATAGAAAAGGTCATATCATACTACCAAAAATTGATAACTACTTTCATTAGTAATATATTATATTGGATTCATTGAATTAATACAAAAAATTCAAGATAAATTCAAAACCCATCCATAAATTGATACCCACAACTATCCAAAAAATAACTTTTTCAACACCAAAATGCATGCCTCATAGCTTTGCATGACCAGATCTTATATTATTTTGACATAATCAAACATAAAACAGGATTGTTCAATTTGAAAGTATAGATTCACTATCATATCAAACATATTGAATGACATACAAAGAACAATTTACAAAACAACAAGCCCAACAATATCGCAATGTTGATATTCACTTGCACATCAACTAAAAAATGTATGAACAACCTCACTTATAAGTGTGATCAACAATCCATCCCTAAGAATGTAATCTATGGTGCAATGTATAATAACCAACTCATTATCAATCTCTTGTGGCCTTTAAACATGTTATAAGCACTCAAATTAGCTAGTGGAATTCCCTATTCATTGGATCATCCTCAAATTAATCCTAGATACATTTAAAAATTAAATATATGTGGCAATAAAAAATCACCAATTAAAACTCATAGTAGAAAACAATAAATTAACATCTATCATTTTTTTCCTGCGAAAAGAAAATTGTACTTTCATTCATATTTGAAAAGAAAATACATTTTGTATATACACACAAGAGGTGTGCATTCATCAAGAATTTGCTCAGATCCTTGTGTGGCAAAATTTACTCATATATGCTTAGAAGCATTTAGGAAGGGAAGTCAAAAAGGCCTTAAAGAGAAAAGAAAAGCTAAAAAACAATAAACATAACTATTTTACAAAGGGGAAGATCAGGTAATGTAGAAATCACTAATCTTCCCCTTTCCTTTCTTTTCCTGGACTTGTTGCCATTCCCCAGCTTTGGGGTCCAATGGAACTACAGTCATGTTACTCTCAAATGTCTCTATAGGATGCTCTTTGTCCGAATTTGATCTTTTTGATGCGTGGACACTCTTTGTGCCCATTGTGCCATCCTATTTGTGTATCATATTTATCTAATGATTTGTCTCTTGTATAACTAATGAAATTATCCCACTATGATGGTGAGTGGCATTTTCATGTTGACCCTGTGTGCCCCCATCTTCTTTTGCTAGATTCATCATGTTTTCTTCTTTTGTTGCTTCAGAGAGATGGGGGTCTGTAAACTGCCATCCTTTTGGCTTGGATGCCTTTTTCTTTTTAGGGTTATTTTTTGCTTGAGGGCATGTGTTCAGTAAATGTCTTGTTTGAAAGCACTAATGACATTGGAATGTCATATTCTCGTAGTCCAATGATTGGGACCCCTAAACATTTTTATGTTTCAATATAATGTGATCTAGTAGGCCTTTGCTAAGGTCTACCTCCACATGGATTCTGGCAAAGGTAAAAATAACTTTCTTTATTCTTTCAAGATCCCTCTTTTTAAACTTTCCTAAAGTATTCCCAATTCCCTATAAGGCCTAATGGTGCCAAAAAGGAAGAGGGTGGTTTGGGAGTCTCGCCCAAATCGGTAAGGTTGTGACTACCATTTTTGTTGCATCGAAATATGGAAACCAAGGAGTAATAATGAGCCAAACTCTACCCCAAAACCATGGCCCTTCATTAAGGCAACAAATAACCAGCCTACCCATGGGCCATAAATGCACAGGGGCTATATATGCCCGTCGTTGGATAACTGGCCTGCCAAAATCCAACGGTGGGCATATACAAACCCTGTGCATTTATGGCCCATTGGCAGGCTGGTTATTTTCAGCCCTTCATTAAGAGAAATATCCAAGTCTTTATGTGTATGAAATTGTACTATGAAAAAAGGTCCTTTGGATCATAAACAAGTATAACGGTTGGGTGTCCATGAGGTGAAAACCCACTCATGTAAGGATTCTAATCTAGGTCAAAAGCCATTAAACCAACAAATGAACACCTTAGATTGAAGAGTTGTGAAGACAATATTTACCTTCGGAAGGTTTATTTCCATAGCTGGTGGTTGCTCCAGTTGATCTACAATATAGGGGTTTGGATAGTTTTGAATTACAGAGGGATGGGTCTTCTCTTTCATGACATCTTTAAAAGAAGAATGTGGACTATTTGAATTCTTGTGTCCTGAAGCACTAGTTCTTAGGGTTCCTCCTTTCAACCCAAAGATTAGGATTATGGTTGAGTTCTTATTAATTTTATAGTTTTAGATTTGTAATGAATATCGGAGCACCTTTCCTTCATATTAAATAAATTGGAAAAATTTTCATACCAAAGACATTTGGGTTTTTCATATTATAAGAAAACCTCATTTTTATTCAATAGTTTCCTTTAAATAAAATAGTCTGCTCTAAAGAAAAAGACAGAAGCAGAACTTCTAGTCCAGATGAGACAAATTTTTCCAGGCAACTTCTTTACTAAAATCTGAAAATGTTTCTTCTCCAACACATCCTTAGGCACAAACTGTGTAGACCCCACAGGGTGAATCAAATATTTCAGTGGGTAATATATCGTTTGGGCACTAGATATGAACCCTATGGCGTCTCTATCACCCAAGGGACATATAAGATAAGATAATATAATATAATTATATTTATGTCCAACTAATAACCACAAAGTAGGTCAAAGGGACTATTGAGTATAATGATGTCCATAAAGTGCGGGAGATCCAAACGGTCTCCTATAAAAAATACAATGCATGAATATAAAAGGTACAATGCAGGAACATAAAAGATACAATGTATGGAATGCCCTGACGGAGAAGATCTAGGGGCTAATGGGTCTGAGGATCATACCCATCTCTCCTAACATCTAAGGCTGGCTGAAGAACACTGAAAAAAATCCACAAAGTTTACTGGCCTAATGAAGGTCACGACAGAGCATACATTAAATGTCACAATAGATGGTAAATAGGTCTTGAAAACAAAGCCCTTTTATGCGCATCCATCACGTTGAATTCCCACAATGCATAAACTAGACCCAACAATCAACGCTTGCAAACTTAAGATACTTTGAACTCTTCTGCAACAGAGGAGGGGCCTATCCTACATAAAAATTTCATGCAACCTCCTTATGATAACTCCATAGATGAAGCATGAATAAGCCTCTCTGTTGCGCACCTCAGAAGAAAGAACAAGCCCTAACCAAGCAATGACAGTCGAACAACCATCACTTAGTGAGCAAACCCTAGGAAAACCAATGCAATCCCTTTTTCAAGCCAATAGATCAATTTTAACTTATTCCTGATGAGATAATGATAATGGTCCACCAAGTTACTCAGTTATAGCATAGCTACTTGTCTATATGATTTGCAGACTAGTTTGGCTTTATTCCCCACTACTCATCCATCTTCATTCAGCCTCAATCACCATATATAATTTTGTATGCAGCATTTCTACATTTCACTATTCCAAACTTCTCAATACATCACTTTTAATTCCCCTCCCTGATATGTTCAACCCATGTACTGACATTGTATCTATTAGATGAATCTATTATTTATATTTTTCAGTCCATGTATTGACACTTTATCTATGTTTGGCATAGTATCTTCTTCTATTACACTGCATTTATTCTTTGTATGTTTTATAAAGTGTGTCTTTATGGTTGGATTTATATTGCTTTGTATTGTTTGTGTTTGTATTCTTCTACAAGTTTCTATAGTTGAGAAAAGAGAGAATTATGTTGATCATATAAGAAGGGGAAAGGCATGTTATTGGAGGTTCCTAACTACAACCCACCACATTAGATGAGGAGAGAAACAAATGTGTTACCAATTAGAATTTAAATACAATTGTTGAAGAGTATAATGGGGTAGAGTAGAAAATGATCTTCCACCATCAACTATAATTCAAAGTGAAAATTCAATCAAGAGGACTAGGGTTATCAAAGGCTAGGAAAATGAGGATACGATGAAGGAAATTAATGATTCTAAATTAAATGTATATTTAATAAGAGTAGATGAAAAAAATTATGATGTTGTCACAATGGTGCAATCAATGGTTATCTAGGCGGGAAGTTTGGTATTGGTGAAATTAGTGTTAGAAGCCATTTCAATAAATTGGATTTATTTAGCTTTCATTCCTTAAGGGCTCTTAGAATAGTTAAGGTGAATTATTTTTATATATTTTTGGTTTAAATAAATAGAAAAAAGGGGGATTCCCCTCGTAGAATGGAATAAGATAGTTTTTCCTAAGGAGTATGGAGCATGGGGACTAAAGAATACCCACCAATTCGTAAAAGCCTTGAAATCAAGGATTATGTGGAGCTTAGTAATCAATAATAGATTGTGATATCAAGTGGTCACTTTGAAGCATATAGCAAAGACTCAATGGAGGAGTGGATTAGGCTATGGTTTTAGCTTTCTTATTGGTATGTAATTGGTTAGTGTGGAAAGTGGGGAATGGCCACAAGGTGAGAATCGGGGAGGATCCTCGGGTAGGATCCTTGGGTAGGTAATGGATTGAAGTATAAGATACCTAAAAATATTATTGTTTCCCTTCATGAAAAGGGGTTATTATAATTACATTAGGTAGTTGACCCAGAAATCACTTAAATTTGGAGACTAGAATGGAAGAATGCAAAACCGATGAAGATAGAAAATGTGTTTGTGGATATATAGGAACAATGCATAATGAATATGAGGATCAGTCTTGTAAGATTGAAAGAGGATGAGGATGAGTTGATCTAGTCCAAGAATCCTTTGAGAGGTAATTATACCCTAAAGGTTATAAGGTTCTATGTGGAGGGGAGGATGAGAAACACAATGATTGGTAGTGAAATTTGATTTGCAAATTTAAATGTCTCTTGAAAACATGCATTTTTATGTGGTTGGTTCTTAAAAATAAGTCCTTTTTGTCAGATATTTTGTAAAGGAGATGTTTTGAAAGGTCCTATATTATGTGCACTTTGCAAATAAAATGAAGAGTCGATTACTCATATTTTTGTTCATTGTGTGCATTATGTTCAAGTGTGGCGTGAGAATGGAATTGAATATGTTAGGGTTGTTTGGAAAGGTAATTTAGTTGAGGAATGTCTGAGTTTTTGTGTGAAAATCTTCCCACAAAGAAATTTATAATTTTTCTTTGATTATATCTTGGGGTATTTAGTTTGCTAAGAATTCAAGTTTGTTTTAAGATATATTTATACCGCTTGTTCAAATGTATCACTACCATCATTAATATATAAAATAGCTTTAAGTAGTCAAAGGATGAGAAGCCTCTCAAATATATCACAGTTGAAGATATTAATATATCAATTTAATGGGAATACTTTGATGGGGCAACACAAGGGGAACAAAAACTCTATGGGGTAGGGGGATTATCTATCTCAAAGACTCACCTATATTCAAATTCAAAGTTCGCCTATGTAGGGAATCAAATAATTTTGCAAAGCTTATGCTTTGAAACTAGCATGTATGCTTGTAGCTAAAAAGGGGGCCCCAAAGCTCAATTTTTTACTGATTATCAAGTAGTGATCAAGTTGATATAAATATTAATCTCTTTGGATAATTTTTCTACTCAAGTATATCTTTGATGAAATACAAAATTTAACATATGTTTTTAACTGAGTAACTTATCATCATGTCTACAAATATTGGAATTTGATTGCAAGGGGTTTATCAAAAGCTAGTCTTCTTGTGGGTTCATAACAATGAAAAATGATTTAAGGAAACAAAGGGAATATGAAGAAGCTCAATCAATCATAACCAATGCTATTGCACATATGGTCATTTTTTGTTTGTAGGTACTTGATTTAAATCCCCAAGATGAGGCACATTAGTCTATGTTGAGAAGTTTACTAGAGTCATTCACAAATGAGGAAAAACATTCCTTGGATTTCCATGTGAGGCTTCCCTTGGAATATTTAAACACACAAAAACCAAGGAAAACCAAGGTATATTGTTGGGGCATTCATTTAAATTTTGAAAAGGTTTTGACCTATTTTGGTTGAACAAGGGACGAGAAGGAAATGGGTGGCAACAACGGTTAGTTGGTGGAACAAGCAGTTGCACAAGAGTTGCGGCAAGGTGGAAGTGGAAGGCAAAGGCAACCGGGGGGGTGGGAAGGTGCAGAAGTAGTCGAGGAGAAGAATTGGCAGTCCAAGTAACATAGAAGGATATAAAAGGAGAAGATCAGGAAAGGAGCGAGGTTAGATTTGGCAAGGTTGAGAAGAGGAGCAGCAGAGCTGTGAGAGGAGGTGAAAGGATCCCCAGTTGCGACAGATGGAAGGAAGGTTGCAGGAGGCGGGAAGACATGGTCCGTGAAGTTGAACAGAACCCGTGGAACTGAGCCAGGTATTTCACGTAGTTGTTTGCGGCAAAAGCCGAGTTATATTGTAATGTTTGATTGTTAAGATTAATATAAATACCTGCTAAGATCGGTTGCGACTTGTGATGTCTTTGGGCACCATGCATGATGAATCTTTAAATTTTTTGAATGTCTTATCAATTGCATGCAATCGGTAGTCCTTATGCTATCTCGAGTATGCTCTTATTTTTGAGTTATATATATGTTTCCATATATGTGTTCGAATGCAACCCGGTTAAGACTTCCGCGACTCCACGCTGAACCCTTCTCCCTTTTGGTCGTGGCGCGCCTCAGGTGAGACTCCTTGCCCTTTGGGGTAAGGTGAAAATGTCAGTGTTATCCTAGACTACAACAGACTATTGTTGGCCTCTTGTGCCTGAACCTAGGGTCTTCCCCGTAATGACTCTCACGAGCCAACAAATGGTTCTGTTGCTAGGACTTCAAGCTACGAGAATTGGTTCAGACTATGGTGTCAAGGATATTTAAGAGAGAGATCAGAGATTGGTGGAACCATAGAGTAGATCAGTTTGTAGCGGAGTAGGCTACCTGTAGAATTAAATTGATCAGCAAGGTAAGCAAGGAAATTTTATATGTCGACGACACTAATGATCAATATGAAATTTTATGGTGTAAGTTACCAGAGGACCTGTACAATTGGTTAAGAAGGCTGAAGGGACAAACTCAGCTAGGTGGATCGATGACAACTCACCGAAGCTGGACTCCGTCAGATGTCACCCTGCTGCAATAGTTGGATAATGATTTGACTAGAGCAGTTGACTTTTTGGTAAGGACTACAATGGAGGGATACGTAGTTGAGTTTGCCGCGGAGAGTTATCATTCTTTCTCAAGAGAAGAAGCTGTGTTCGACTCGGGACTGAGAGGTGAGTTAATTAGGGAAGTCCTGAAGTGGATCAAGACGTTTATGGTGGAAGAAGGACTATTGTCTTTTCCCGCTACGGGGATGGCGGCGTAAATCCCCAGTACCGGGGGAAGACGTAGAGGGGGGAATTCTGCCGGTTGAGGGATAGAGATGTTGTTGAAGGGATGGATGTCGAAGAACTAAATAAAGCAAGAGATGTCAGGGCACAAAGAAGGGCACTTTTAGAGGATAAGTGGCAGGCAAGAGTGATTTAGACTCTGGAGAAGAAGAGGATGGGCCCCACCAAGTAGGAGCGATGAAGGGAAAACCTTGAGTCGAAGAGGAAGGAGAAAAATGTGTTGGACAAAGAAAGAGCGATGAAGGAAGATGGAGGAGTTGGGGAAATGAGTATGAACCTTCCCTACAGGTTGTGGAAGCCATATCGCAAGTACATGTTGCGACAGATGGATCACAAGAGAAGAGTTGCATGGGCATGAAGAAGAAATCAAAGAGGATATGAGTGATGTGATGAGGAGATTATTCAGCAAAGAAGAAGAATCCATTAAGAGTCAACAACAATACTCCTGAGACATAGGTAATGTTTCACCTGATCTTCCCCTAGTACTTTATCACAATCCAGAGGAATTTATTATTAGCTTAGCTAAGGTAGTGCGGGTATATAGTGCGCGGGAGAAATATCGAATCAAATTCAACATCGGGAGCGGCACAAGAACTAGTAGTATTAGTAATTTAGGATTACATGGATCCCAGCAGCCGAGGAGAAAAGGTTCATGCTCGTAGCTCCTAGCCAGATCAGTATGGCGGGATATTTTACAAGATATCCCGAATTTGCGGGGAGAGGAAACGATGATGTAGAGCAGCACTGGTATCTCTGCGAAGCTATTTGGAGGGCCCGTCAGACTCCAGATAATGTAAGGGCAGTAGAATTCCAAACCATGCTGAGGGAATGAGCTATGCACTAGTTTATAAAGTGGGCGGAGTAGAATCAAAACCCCACAGTAGATGACATTAAGAGAGGATTTGTGCAGGAATTCAAGGTACTGCAGACAGATCAACAAGGGCTATTAGAACTGTGGGAAATTAAGCAAAGGGAAGGAGAGACGACTTGGGAGCCTATGCAAAGGTTTAAGGATGCCATTGCTAAGTTGAGTTACACTCTGGACCCAAACCACCAGTGGGACTGGTTCATTAAGGCACTCTTGCCTTTGACAAGAATGCCACTAACCCAACAGAAAATAGGAACCCTCCAGGATGCATTGGAATAAGCATCACGCATAGAAGCTATGGCAAGATACCCGCATGAGTATAGGGGAGGGGCGAGCTTGCAAGATCCATCGATTTTAGGCCTACAGAACCAAATCGCGACCTTGATAGAGAAACTGAAATATCTTCAACAAGTGTGTCTAGCCAGACCCAACGTTTGGTGCACCCACTGCATGGTGGAGGGGCACGTCGCGATGAAATGCCCGAGGTTGCGAGGGATTAATCATCCAAGTGGGGTTGCGGGGTCATCAGGATCCCCACCAACCGCAGGAGTTGTGGCGGTACAAGAGTAAGGGGCCTTCCCAAGAAGGAATAATCAAGAATTTTGTGAGGTTTGTAGGGCATATGGACACCTACCATAGATGTGCCCTATTTTTCAAAAGTACTCTAACGTCCCTAATAACACCTACTATGAGTTTTGCGCATCAACGACACATCACACTGATCAGTGTCGAGCGCTAGACGCTCTAGCAGAAAGGATGGATAGATCCATGTTCAGAATCAATGAGTCAAACCTGGGGGGGCACGAGGAGGAAATGGGCAAGGAGGAAGAATGGGAGGAAGAGGGCTTGTGAGGTGTTATAACTGCGATCAGGAAGGGCATGTTTCCAGAGAATGTATGTTGCCGAGGAGACCCTGGTGCTCGTAATGTAGAATTAATACCCACGCAATGGAGGACTGTCAAGAGCTCATTACAAAGTGGGAGGAAAGGACCAGACAGAGAGGGGCCAAATTGGTAAATGCTGAACCACAGATTGATGATGACCTCTCCACAACCAATATTAATATAGTCACCATGGGAGGGGAGAAGATAGGGGAGGACCGCTACACAAAGGACCCCCCCTTAATACTTAAAGCGACGTCTCCACATAAGGGGTATCAGCCTGAATTCCAAAAGCAATACTATTAGGAAGCAACTAAGTTGTTCAAAGGGATGACTATAGAGAAAGATAATAAAAGAATGCGAGATCACATGCCTGATCACACCTAGCCGATTGGAGAGTGGTTCAAACTGTTCTTAAAATTGTTTGAGGATGAAGGCATGCTGAAGGAGTTGATAAAAAGTCTAAAGGCTGCGGTATCCATGGAAGAAGAGGAAGTGGAATGACCATGCACATGGTTTCCAGAGAAGGCTTCCAGAAGAGTGAAACAAAACAAGAGAAGAAGCGGCAAGGAGTTCTGAATCAATGTGCAAGTGGCAAGATTCCAGATAAGGGACACCATGTTAGACTTGGGGTCGGATGTAAACATCCTACCTAGGAAAACTTGGGAGGCAATCGGGAAGCCTCAACTAAAATACTCTCCAATTCAACTAAGAATGGAAAATCAGTACTGCATACTACTTATTGGGAGATTGGAGAATGTAGAGGTTGATGTGGTAGGGGTGAAGACACACACCGAATTCGAGGTGATTGACATCATGGGGGATAAGGACCCATACCCGGCACTCCTGGGGATTGATTGGGCATACGAGAACTATGCGGTCATAGACCTAAATAAGGAACTGATGATTTTTGAAGCAGATGGGCTAAGGGTGATCCAACTGTTAGACCCCTACCAAGGACCTAGGTTCATAG
Source organism: Pinus tabuliformis (assembly GCA_031772625.1). Classification (NCBI taxonomy): domain Eukaryota; kingdom Viridiplantae; phylum Streptophyta; class Pinopsida; order Pinales; family Pinaceae; genus Pinus; species Pinus tabuliformis. Next base: position 785,820,960 of record CM062812.1, on the reverse strand, counting down.
AACCAATAGATGACAGGGATGAGCTAGGAGGGTTAGACCAACTATACATGCTCACAACAGGGAAGAGGGAGGACTACATCAACCCCACGGTCATAGGATCAGTAAGCTGGCGAAGTATCCAAAGCTCGGAAACCGGTTTAGAAGCTGCATGGGATGCATGGTAGCAAGGGGGATATGAACTGACCACTAGACGGTGTGCGATGATAAGCCGAGTAAACTGGGGAGAAATGGAGATAGCTAACTACCTGAGGTATCATGGCCTTGAACTAGTGGACACCTTCTTAGATAGAGTAGATCGGGAAATGACAGAGGATCAAAGGACCTCCTTTCTAAGAATCGGTCTCATGGCAACTCCAGCAAGATGGTGGAAAATGCATTGCAATACACTAAGAGACTGGGCGAGCATCAAACAAGCCATGAAGGAAATATTTTCCCAGGATGAAGATCAACCATAGGATAGGGAAATATATAGGGGGATTCAAGTCCCGAGAAGCACATCAAGGATTTCATAATGAATTGGAAAAGAAAAGGAATGCCGCAGGACCGATGGGTACATGCATTTATACATACCCTCAAAACTATCCCCCAAGCGTGGTATGTCCAAGAGGAGCTCTGTTGTAGACAAAAGATTGCGATACCATGGAGGTACATTTTGTTAGCAACTTCTCATTCAGGGGCGACGAGGCACAAATGACAGGGGCACTCCAAGAAATATAGGGAGTTTTGTTCATGCCAAAGCCATTGGTTGAAGGAGGGCCTGACGAAATTTTTTTGCAGTATCTATATGAAATAGAGTCGCCGGGATATGTAGCGTGTGACAGGGTAGATGCAGGACCAGATGACGATCAAGGGTTGGAGGGACTGAGACGCCTAGCCTTTGGGGAAATGAAAGGGGAGAGGGACATCTGGGAGAGCCCCCTAATGGAAGGTGCTCACCTTCTACCAATGAAGCTGAGGAAGCAAAACGTTGGGTCAGAGGATAAGCCCAAGATAGCATCAACGGGATACTAATGGGACGAGAAAGCCACCAAAGAAATTTTCGACCTACTACACAAATATTAGGACCTATTCCTAGCTTCAGTGGCAGAACTGAAGGGAATAAAAGGAAACATTGGGGAAATGAAAATTGTCTTGAGACCGGATGCCCGAATGGTGAAACATAGGCCATACAGATTAAACCCAAGGGTGAAAGAGAAAGTTAAGAAGGAAATTGACAAAATGTTGGAGGCAGGAATCATTTTTCCGGTGGATGAAGCTAAATGGATAAGCCCGGTAGTTATTCAGAACAAGAAGGATGCAACCGAAATTAGAGTATGTGTCGACTACAGAAGCCTGACAAAACATGTGTGCATGTCCCGTTTCCCACACCCTTTAGTGATGAAGTCCTAGACAATGTTGCGAGGCACGAAGCATATTCGTTCATAGATGGGTTCTCAGGTTACCACCAAGTCGGAATAACTGAAGGAGATAAAAGGAAAACAACATTCACTATGAAGTGGGGGTCATATGCCTACAATGTGATGCCATTCAGACTAAAAATTGCACCATCAGTCTTCTCAAGGATCGTCATAGCTACATTCCGAGAATATATTCATAAGTTTCTAGAAGTTTACATGGAAAAATTACAGCTCTAATGGAAAAATTACTGAAGAAAATGGAAGAGTTCATTTGGATTGGGGATTGTCAAACAACCCTGAATAACTTAAAGGAAAGACTGGTAAGTGCCCCTACATTGGTGTATCCTAATTGGAACAAAATGTTCCATGTGCACATCGATGCATCAGGAATAGCACTAGGAGTAGTCTTAGCACAACCAAGGGAGAAAAACATGGACCATCCAATGTACTATGCTTGCAGAAAGTCGTCTACTGCGGAGAGAAACTGTACAACAACCAAAAGAGAATCCTTGGCAATGGTTTACTCTCTCCAAAAGTTCAAACACTACTTACTGGGCGCACCATTAAAATTCTTTATAGACCATTCTACACTCAAATATTTTGTAAACAAGCCAGTACTAGAAGGGAGAATATGTCGATGACTGTTACTATTCCAAGAATTCACGCTTGAAGTAGTGGTAAAGCCCGACAGACTCAATGTGGGACCAGACCACTTGTTGCAGCTGGAAACATGGGATAATGAAGGAGCAGTGGATGGTCGATTGCCCGATGCCAATTTATTCAGAATAGAGGCAATCCCAGACCACCTGGAATAGATCACCTCATTCTTAACAATCAGTCATTGTCCAATAGAATACACAGTAGCACAGAGACAACACTCAGTAGTTAGGGCAACAGATTACCAGTTGATTGTAGGACACCTTTACAAGATGGGCTTAGATCAAATACTGAGGTGATGTGTCCTTCAACATGAAAGGAATGATGTCTTATGGGAGTGCCATGCAGAGGTCACAGGAGATCATGTAGGAGGGAAGGCCACTGCAAGATAATTCTCCATGCAGGACTATGGTGGCCAACTATCCATAAGGATTCTAAAGAATTTGCTAGGACATGCGACGTCGGTTAAAGGGTTGGGAATCCTTCATGATGTGACGAGATGCCTCTACACCTGGTCCACACAGTGCAAATCTTTGATAAATGGGCAGTAGACTTCATTGGACCCATTTCTCCACTGGCGAGGAATTCACGAGCAAGGTACATCATAAAAGCAACAAAATACCTCACAAGGTGGGCAAAAGCGACACCCGTAAAGGATTGCATAGCAGAAACAATAGTAAGGTTCATATTTGAGAACATCATTTCACAGTTCGGATGCCTGAGGAGCCTCACAAGTGACCAAGGCACGCATTTCCTGAATGAGACCATTGAGTCTCTGCTAAAGACATTCATGGTTCAACACAACAAGAGCAGCCCATACCACCCACAAGCCAATGGTGCAGTAGAAGAATTTAACAAGATATTGGAGAAAGGACTCACAAAAGTTGTATCTGCCAATAGGGATGACTGGGATGAAAGAATGCCTGCGACTCTATGGGCATATATGATGATAGTAAAGAGACTCCACAAGCAAACTCATTTCAAATTGTATATGGAAGAGAAGCGGTGGTACCAACATAATTTATACTACCTAGCATGTTCATCTCAAAGGCAACAAGAACGATAGACAACGGTGCCTTAAGAGACAAACTAAACCAGCTGATGGAACTTGACGAAACCCAATTTTTAGTAGAATTCCATCACTCAGTGGAGTAGCGAAGGCATAAATCTTGGAATGATAGGCATATCAAGAGGAAGACATTTGAAGTCAAGGAACAAGTGCTCCTTTACGGCATCAAGTTCAAGAAGTTCCCAGGGAAATTGCAGATGCACTGGTTGGGTCCATTCATAGTAACATAAATTAGAGATTCGGGTGCGGTAAGGCTTGCACAATTGGATGGAGTCTTACTACATGGATGGGTGAATGGCGCACGCCTGAATCCCTTCCACAACTCGTAAAATAATAATAATAATAATAAAAGGCAAGGAATATCAATAAGGTTGTTGCAAAGTCTTTGCATACCAAAACCCATTTGTGGTCGGGGGGAAGTAGCATCAATGGACACACAGGGAGTCCCAGTCAATAGAGTCAGTGGGGGAATAACATCAGTGGATACACATGTAATCCCAATCAATAGATTCAAGGGCAACACACGTAAACCTAATCAACAGAATACACATAGGCATACACTTTTTCCAATATTTATGACCACACAGATACCCGTCCTGTCCACCGTACCAGTAGTCATTTCCTGATAAAGTAACTAAATAAGCAACTGTTAGAGTAGGAGCTGCAATATCTTCTCCCATTAAGCATAAATTTAGTTAATAAATAAATCCATCATGGAAAAATAAATACGCCATGCACCTCACTTTGTACCTTCTAGTCCATGTCAAGGTTGTCATGTCCAAGTTGGCTAACAGCGGCAAGGTCTAGATAAAATGCTGGGAAAACCGACGAAGTAATTAGTTATTAAGGCCTCGTCAGTTAGGGAACGTCGTGTCAAGGCTGACTACTTAAGTCGCAGAAGAATGAAGGGAATTCCAGAATTCCAATTGCAGACAACAAAAGAATTACAAGTTTGCTTTGAAGAATAGGTGCAAAGACAAAGAAGCAGGAAGCCTTCAGTGCAGATAGTTTATCACAGGAGAAAGTAGATGTCCAAAGGACTTGTATCAGTTCCACAGGACAAATTTGATGCATGAATTGAAATGATCGATAATTTATATGGCAAGTATGACAAGGCAAATCTAATAGACAATGACTTCACAGACTATTTCTAGTTCCTGGAAATGAAAAGAGAAGTTTACGCGGATGATTTCCATAAGGAGGATGGCACTAAGTCCTCTAGAGTCAGGGAAGAATTTAAGGGATTACAGAGATCGAAAATACTCCATTTGAGGAGCCTACCTGTGTTCGACACTCAATTTTCCGCGATGTAGTGTACCAAGCTTTTAGTGAGTAGGATGCATGGAGGGTCACTGTGGCTGGATAAGGAGTACCCCATCCACATGGAAGACATCAGTTGGCTCATAGGACTGGCCGAGGGTGGAAATGCAGTTAGCACCACATTCCAAGCACGGGCTAAGCGAGGCAAGAAACATAGTGAAGACAACATTTATGCCAAATATGGGACCGAGTGGGGCGGGAGAGGAGTGAAGCTAGACAAGATTAAGAAGGATGACATTAGATTTGCTTGCTACCTCATTGCAGGAAGAACAATGCAGCACTTCACAAAGAACAAATGCACCTTGGACACAATCTCAGTTGCAGAACATTGTTTCCGAGGGGAGGTGCTCAACTGGTCAGCCTATGTTCTCAATGAGTTGTTTGAAGCATGTGAGGATGTGTACAAAAGGGGTTTTGGGTTCATGTTCAGATATCTATTGATGTTGATGGTGATGTGGAAATGGAGGCCACCAAAGGAGAGGCAAATGGAACCCATCCTTGAGGGCTAACCGATTGCACTCCTGTATGACCCATGGAAGGCATCAAGAGACCCCAACATGAAAGAGATCAACGAGATAGCCTTCAGGGACTTGTATGAGCAGATGTTAGCCACCATAAGTTAAACAGTGAGGACACCCATGGCTCTGTTAGATGAATTATTAGAAGACCTTTGGTTTGGTGTCTCCCACACACATACGTACCTAAGACCAACGTGTGTCCACCCTCAAACATTTAAAATGACACCGATGAGGTTTGTCCTAACTGAGGAAGCGCTACACAGAGAAGTGGGATCATGGTCGGGAGTGGCCTATGAGATAACAAAAGGCAAGCACAAGTACCTCTTTGGAGTGTTAACTTTGTGGGGGCAAGGGGAAGATGGGGCAAAGAGCAGTAGGAAGCGTCCAGCTGAGGACAAAATCGATCCAATGGTGCTCCAGATGGAGGAGAGGATGTTTGAGCTCTGATGAACAATTGCTAGCTTTGGATCAGGTGAGAGCAACTACCCTGCCATATTTCAGGGCTCCACCATGTTTAATCATGTCGTAACGATGTCACTGGCCATGAAGATCCCAATAAGAGTAACACAAACCCCCTCCCAACCCACCGTCCCAAACCCAAGAAAAAGCTAGTCGCCCGCACCCCAACTGTCAAGAAACCGGAAGTTATTCCACCAACTAAGATCATCGACCTTACTGTGGAGGTCGAATAATCAATCCTCGCAACCACCATCATTGAAGAGATCCCCACCACCACCTCCACTGCATTACATCAATCGCGGGATTCGTCCCCGCACGCTGCCTAAACCTCCGCGACTTTATTTGACACTCTTCAGCCTGGTCGGCGAGGGACGACTGTGGAAGCATAAGTTTAGTTAGCTGGGAAAACAGAGGGCACCAATCATACCACCAGGACACAACCTATGGAACTCACCACATTCCCGATGCTTGGGTCGAACCCACCAGAAGGGGGAATCTTAGATTCTACTCCGCAAGGGGAAAGGGTTGAGCCGTACTTTCCACCTTTCCTATAAGTCTCACAGTCCACCCAATTCCCAGCATCATTCCACCCAATCCATAGTTCACCCCACCATCACAACAAACCCATTTTCCTGCCTCCCATTCCAACAAATCCATCGCCAGTAGCCTACCCCTACAACAATAGTTCCCATACCCTAGCACAATGCAGGCCAAGACGCTCCAGCACTGGTCGTCGGCCCAATTGTTTTCTTTTATTCAACACACACATGGACAAAAGGCTCCATGAGGACTTGGCCCAGGAGCATGAACAACAAATGAAGCAGTTGTAGGCAGTGACAGAAGAGTGTGATCACCTGCGGCAAGCAAACGCTGGATTGCCGGCCTAAGTTGACCAAGTCACACAACGGTTCATATCACTATGGTCGACCATCACTAAGGCGGATACCGAAGTACCAACAGACATGGTTACCTGCCCACTGGTTAGCTGTTGCGACCACATCTAGGTGACATACTCGCGCCTGGCAGCCAACAATGTCAAGAAAAAGAGGAAATTGGAGACGATGAGATCTGCATTAACAGATCCAGTGGCAATTTACGCAAGGACGGTCGAGGGAAAGGTCAAGGAACTGGAAGCCAAAAATCAAGATTTAGCCAACACGCTCGCCAACACATATGCCTTGATGAACAAGGTCCATGACTGGTCTGGCAGTCTGGCACTGAAAAACCACTTTGTCTACCCCCTCAGAGAGAAAATACATACTCTGTTTTCCAGCATGAAAGACTACACAGACTCCCCCCAGCTACAGCAGATCAACGATCAAATGGAAACCCTTTAGGCTTAGGTTAATAGTATCAAGGAGGAGTCGGTCGAATGCAAGAGTTACTTCTGAAGGAGGTGCTTCACTCCAGCTGGCAATAATGGAGCGACCTCAAAATCCAGCGACCAACTGAACTGACGTTGCACTCGGCTGAAGTGTTTACACATGTCGCCGATGCAATTCTTGCTCAGTGGGATACCACCATTCAAAATTATACAATGTTCAAGGAGCAGACCACGGCCTTTGTCCCGGAGTTTAAGCCTTCATTTCGAACGAGGGAACCTCAAGAGCGAGAAGGTGCAACGGAAACGGATGCCACTCCACAAGCAATGATTGAAGCAGAAGAAGCACCTGCATAGCATACAGTAGAACCAGCGCAAGCAATAGCATAGCCACCACCCGCAGGATCAACATGACCGACAAAGGATGAAATGACTTGAATCGGCGACAAGTCAAGGGATTGTGGTCAGGGCCTGTTGGGGCCTTCGTTTAAATTTTGAAAACGTTTTGACCAATTTTGGCTAACCAAGGGAAGAGAAGGAAACAGGTGGTAGCAACGGTTGGTTGGCGGAACAAACAGTTGCGCGAGAGTTGCGACAAGGTGGCAGCGGAAGGCAAAGGTAGCGGGAAGGTGCAAAAGCAGTCGAGGGGAAGAACTGGCAGTCTAAGTAATAGAAAAGGAGATAAAAGTAGAAGACCAAGAAAGAAGCAAGGTTAGATTTGGCAAGGTTGAGAAGAGGAGAAACAGAGCGATGATAGGAGGTGAAAGGATCCCTAGTTACGGCAGACGGAAGGAAGGTTGCAGGAGTCGGGAAGACATGGTCCGTGAAGCTGAACAGAACCCGTGGAATTGAGTTGGGTATTTCATGTAGTTTTTTGCGGCGGAAGCCGAGTTATATTGAAATGTTTGATTGTTAAGATTAATATAAAGACCTGCTAAGATTGATTGCGGCTTGTGATGTCTCTGGGCCCTATGCATGATGAATCTTTAATTTTTTTCAATGTCTTATCAATTGCATGTAATTGGTATTCCTTATGCTATCTCAAGTATGTTGTTATTTCTGTGTTATATATAATGTGTCCATATATGTCTTCGAATCCAACCCAGTTAAGACTTCCGCGAATCCATGTTGAACCCTTCTCCCTTTTGGTCACGGCACAACTCGGGTGAGACTCCTTTCCCTTTGGGGTAAGGTGAAAATGTTGGCACTATCCTAGACTACAACGAACTATTGTTGGCCTCCTATGCCCAAACCCAAGGTCTTCCCCCTGATGACTCTCACGAGCCAACATATATCTATATATATATGTGTGTGTGTGTGTGTATATATATATATCTATATATATATATATAGATATATATATATATATATAGATATATATATATATATATATATATATATATATATATATATATATATATATATATATATATATATATATATATATATATATATAGTTGTAAAGAAACTTGGTGGGACAACTTGAGTAATTTTGTGTTTTGAGCTTCGTGCAAGAGGTTTCAAGGTCAATATATCATAAGAGGAGAAACAGAGCGATGATAGGAGGTGAAAGGATCCCTAGTTACGGCAGACGGAAGGAAGGTTGCAGGAGTCGGGAAGACATGGTCCGTGAAGCTGAACAGAACCTGTGGAATTGAGTTGGGTATTTCATGTAGTTTTTTTGCGACGGAAGCCGAGTTATATTGAAATGTTTGATTGTTAAGATTAATATAAAGACCTGCTAAGATTGATTGCGGCTTGTGATGTCTCTGGGCCCTATGCATGATGAATCTTTAAATTTTTTCAATGTCTTATCAATTGCATGTAATTGGTATTCCTTATGCTATCTCAAGTATGTTGTTATTTCTGTGTTATATATAATGTGTCCATATATGTGTTCGAATCCAACCCAGTTAAGACTTCCGCGAATCCATGTTGAACCCTTCTCCCTTTTGGTCGCGGCACAACTCGGGTGAGACTCCTTTCCCTTTGGGGTAAGGTGAAAATGTTGGCACTATCCTAGACTACAACGAACTATTGTTGGCCTCCTATGCCCAAACCCAAGGTCTTCCCCCTGATGACTCTCACGAGCCAACATATATCTATATATATGTGTGTGTGTGTGTGTGTGTGTGTATATATATCTATATATATATATATATATATATATATATATATATATATATATATATATATTTATAGTTGTAAAGAAACTTGGTGGGAAAACTTGAGTAATTTTGTGTTTTGAGCTTCGCGCAAGAGGTTTCAAGGTCAATATATCATATATATATAGTTGTAAAGAAACTTGGTGGGACAACTTGAGTAATTTTGTGTTTTGAGCTTCGTGCAAGAGGTTTCAAGGTCAATATATCAAGTTGGTTTCCACTAATTTGTGCCTCACTTGATGACCCTACCAAGACAGGAAACTTAATTAGTATTTCGTTAAATAAAAGGTTATAATTCAAGAATATATTTATATGAAAAATAATATCCAAATAAATAAGATATTATAAAACATGTATCTTAGAGCTCCAAAATGCTTTATACTAATATATAATGCATTGCATTATTGATATATGGTACAATAAATGTTGTGATTATTTACATGACTCCACTAATCCTTGGTGTGGAGTGGAGAATAATATGCCTATCATATCTTATATGTTGTGCTTCATCTCTATTTATAGAAATCAATTTACATTGGATTAATTTGTTTTCAAAAGTTCCCTTTCCATGTTATACTATATTTTTTTGTATCTCTCAAGGTTTTGTTTTCACCAAAATAGAGTTTATATTATAAAAAAAGGTTATATTAAGACTAGTTGCTGTACATATCACTATGTGAGTGACATTTCCAATACATGTGGATATTTTGATAAAATTGTCCAAAATACATAGTATGTTAAAAATTATTCATTGAAATTAAGGCTAGGTGTTATTGTAGTCCTCCTTTCATTATGGGATTATGGAAATTTCAATATCCTCATTTTTAAATAAAAATATTTGTTGTAGAGAAATGATGCCACCTTAACTTAATAGTTAGCATCAACATTCAACTCATGCTTTATATGGAAAAATATGACTTGATCAAAGTATTGAACCAATGCTTTGATTCTCTTAATGAGGGAGTTAAGATTAATTTACCTTGAAATTTATTTCCTAATCATGGACTTTATAATTAGCAACGAGTCTCCCAATGCTATTAAGGATTTCAAATCCTCTTCTTTTGCTACAAAGAGGCCTCGGCAAATGCATAGGCTTCCTTGAGATTATTTGATATATTTCCTATACCTCAGGCATAATGGACAACTTTGTTTTAATTGGGATTGTGAAGACTCCCACCCACTCTTGCCACCCCTAGATTATTTTTTAAGGCCGCATCAAATAAAAGGAAATATTAAGATTGTTAAAGATTCTAGGCCTTAAATTCATCAAGAGATTTCTTGATTTTTACCTAATCTAGATTGACCAAGAAGGCTTGGATAGAGGGTCCCAAGCAATTCATTTTAAGTTGGTCCAAGTAGATTTCCTACAACTTGTCCGAAGCATAATTCTATTTGAAAAATATAAATAACAAATATTCATAAATAAGAAATATGGCCTTTGAAGTAGTCTGAGGTGGGGTATTTACCGCATTCCTAAAGATTTATTTATTTCTAGCAAGTCAAACATTCTAACAAATGAATTTTGGCAAAGCCTCCCAAATCCCCTTGATGAGGGCTTATCTTTAAATGTTATGGAATAGAGTTTGATACATTTCCAAAGAAACACATCCCACAACAATGGTCATTTAATTCAGTGAAAGAGACTCATGGTTTTGTATGACCAAATCTATTTGGTGAATTCAAAATGGAGGAATAAATGAGAAATTGATTCTTCACTTTGTTTGCATAAAAAACATTGTGAGGAACCACTTACTCCTGTTTTTCTTCAATTTTTATAATTAATGTCTTTCCATGGGCTAAGATCCAAAAAATACATTCATTTTGGGAAGACTATCATTTTTCTATATTGCTTTCCACTTGGAGATCACGCTAGAGGCTAAATTTCTTCTAGGAGAGAATGATCCACCACCAATAGAATATCAAAAAGTTCCTCAACCCTTACAATCTCTTCAAAAAAAATTTAAGAGAAAAAACAACAAGAGCCAAAGAAAGGGCTAAAGCCAGGGGTTGTAAAGGGGCTAGGGGTCACCCAAATTCCACTAAAGCCAAAAACTAGTACAATCATCCCATTCTAAAATTTCATAGAGGGAGAGCTTCCCTTGAGCATTCAACCAAACCTTTAGAGAGGATAAATTAGTTCTATTCTTGAGTTTCTCTCTATCCATAATGCTTACCTCCCAAATATTTATATATTTATCATTCCCTAATATCCATGTAAGCTTTCGTTGAAGGGAAGAAGTGGTTGATTTCAAAAGACTAAAGATTGGAGACCCTTTGTTTCTTTGCATTATCAAATCTGTACATTTGGGTCTTGAACCTCTAATATTTCCTCCACAAAGCTTGTTTCCATAAAACCAATGCTCCCATTATGAGCCTCCAAAGGAGTTTTGCACCAAGAGCTTTATTTAGCATTGCACAATCTCTTATTTTGAGTCCCCACCCTATATTTTCTATTCATGAGCTTTTCCAATTAATAAGATAACTATTTTCATTGACTCAACCCCCTTTCCATAATTTTTTTCTTGACGTGCATGGACATTTGGTTCATAATTTCTTCTGTAACTATAAGAGTTGAACATTAATAGATAGGTAGAGTTGATAATTTACAACTTTAACTAAGATGACTTGTCCAACCAGATTAAGCCATCAGGAAAACCATTGCTCAAATTTCAATTGGAACTTATCAAAAATGCATTGCTATGCTCATGAAGAGGACTTATTTATATAAATTGGGATTCCCAATTCTCAATTGAATACCAAATTTTTACAACATGAAATTTAAAAACACAGTGATAGCATGGGTTATTAGATGGGAGGAATTTTAGCTGAATATTTCACACTATTGTTGGTTAAGTATCTAGTGTCCAAGGGAAATTAGAGGATAAGGATAGAGAAGCTCTACTCATCAAAAAGGGAGCATCAACAAACTGAGATTTTTTTATGCTTTTGATGCCTCTAATAAGTTGAATTCCTTGGATTTACAACAATTTACTCTACATACAATTTCCTAGTAAGTCTACCATGATGACAGAGTAGAGGAGAAAATGAGGCAAAATGCTCGTGGGTATACCTTAATACTCTACTATGAAAAATGAAATGGGTTGCTCGCTAACCAAAGGAGTTATCCAAGGAGCACACATACATGAGGCTATCCATTTATTAAAACTTGAGTTGAAACCAAATTGAATCATTACCTTGAAAATAAATGATTAACACATATTATGAAATGCTTTTTGCACATCTAATTTGATAAGCATCCCTTTCTCCTTCATTTAACAAATAGAGTGGAGAACCCCATGCACCAAAACAATATTGTCAATAATCTTCCTAGAATAAATGACACTTCCTTGGTTGACTGAAATGATATTAGGTATGAGGCGTTTTATGCAGGAGGAAATAATTTTATTCATGATTTTATAGGAAGAATTACATAGAGAAATAGGGTAAAATATAGAGAAAGAAGAGGGGTATGCTTCCTTAGGGATTAGGGCCAAAAAATGCAAATTGGTGTAGCCTCCTAGTTTGCAGGATCTATGGGCATAATAAATCATTCTTTAAATCACATTTCGTTACATCTGAAAAAGATATATAGAAGGATAGAGAAAATTGTTGGCATTATGATACAAGTGTTGTCCTTGATGGCAACTCACTCAGAGGTTGGTACAGGTGATGGCAACTTAATCAGAGGACAGATCTTAGTACAGCAGGCCAAGAAAGTTCATACACGCAGGTTCATTAATCCCAAGTCGCGTATACACGCTGGTTCACTATATACCAAGTCGCGTGTACAGGTTCGCTATATACCAAGTAGGGTATACACGCAGTTTCATAAACGGAAAAGAGCGTACATGTCGGAAAGCTTACTTTTGGTCCGTGGTAGTTAGTCCTTGGAATTTTTGCCTATGGTTTTGGACCATGGAGTCTCGACAGACGTGTTGATCCCTAGTATTGAGTTGATGGTATTGGGTTACTATGGTTCTGGACCGTGGTATGGTGAAGGGCGTAAAGCTATATAAGGAGAAAGATCATTAGGCCAAAGTGTGAGTGTGTGAGTGATGAAGATCTGAGGAAGTGTGAGATCCAAGTCCTGGTTATGGGTTGGTGATCTGAACCAAGGTTTCACTCATGTGGAGGATGATGAATGATGGAACGAGATCTCAAGGCTTGGAATGATTATCTTCATATGGTATGACTGTGGATAGACTAGATCTATTGACGCATGTTTATTGTTATGATCTGGGTATGTTCTGATGTCTGATATAGCTGCGGAGTTATAAGTTAGAATTTACAGATCTGTACGCGGGTTGGTTTTGGTAAAAGAGCGTATACACGCAGGTTGGGTTCATCGAAGTAGTGTATACAATGTGAAGTAAGATATTTGAAGATGAAGTTGGATCTGGTTGTTGTTATGTTGTCTGGTTGTTGTTAACAGGGTTTCAGTGATTCAGTATTGGGTGATTCAGAGATTGATGATGCAGGTTGTTCTACAATGGTGATTGTCTTATGGATCCAGTATGAAAATGTATGAAACGTGGTCCCGAGAAGATCGTGGGCCGGCACCTACGTACTGGTAAACATATCAGCCAGTACAAGAGCCAGGGGGTTGTATCTCCCTTCCAGGAGCAGCTGGAAAACGAGTGAAGGTTGTAACCTTCTGTAGGGTTGGCACCTACGTACTAGTAAATGGATCAGCTAGTACAAGAGCTATGAGGGTTGTAGCCCTCTGCAGGTTGTAGCCTGCGTGCTGGTAAAGGACTGCACCAGTACATTGTAAAAGAAGTTTCTTATTAAAGGAAGATAGAAACAAATTGCAGCAGGTGGTTTTCACCCACATTGGGTTTCCACCTTATATCATGGTGTTCATGTGTGTGGCTTTTTCTGTTATACTGCACCTGTTTACTGTTAATATGGTTAATAATGTTCTGATGCATTTACTGAAGATAAGATAACTGAATCATAAGATTTCTGGATATACGCTAGTTGCTTTAGACACAGTAGCGTGTACACGCGGGTTCACTTAACTGAAGTAGCGTATATGTTTCTGAGTATGAAATTGGAAAAGTTTTATTGATCTGATAATACTGATTCACCCCCCCCCCCTCTCAGTATTATTTCCAACAATTGGTATCAGAGCAGGTCCTTCAGAGAAGCTTGATCGCTTGAAGGAGATTCGTAGAACAATGGGGAAGAAAGCACGTCAGAAGAAGAAGACGGCTCAAAGGAACAATAACAACCTACCATTGAGTGGAAGCAAGTATTCAGATCCTGAATCACCTCAGATTGAAGATGGACAAGCAAATGAAGCATCAGATCAAATCATAGATCAACAAGATCTACCTAGCAAAAGGGAGAATTCCCTCAAAGAAGAAATCATCATATTAAAAGATCAGTTGGAATGTGCATCCAGAATTTGACAAATGCTACTAGCACTGAATAAAGAGCAAGAAAACGAGATCCTCGAACTAAGGCATCAGCTGGATGAAGGAAGGAAAGCTGAAGAGACCTTGAAGAAGCAATGTCTGGAAAAAGAAGAACAACATCAAGTTGAGGTAAATATCTTGAAAAGTAAATTAGAAGAAAAAGATAAACTATTACGATTTCAAGATAGTACTAAGATCTTGGATGATATTCTTAGTAGTCAAAGGTCCCCTGCTATCAAAACTGGTCTTGGTTTTCATGAGTCCATTGAAGGTGAATCTGGTTCGCAAAGTAAGACAAGAAACTTTAATGCAAAATCTGAAAGGCTCTACAAGGAGATGAAAGGACAACCCCATCAACAATCAAGGAAAGAGACTCCTCAAAGAAAATCTTTTACTCCTCCCATGAATAATGTTGAATGTCATGTATGTCATAATCTTGGACATGTTGCAGCCATATGTAGAAGAAGAAGGTTTCAAGACTATCATGCAGAAAGATCATCACATTCAAGGTACTTTAATGGATATTGCTTTTCTTGCAATATGTTTGGCCACAAAGCTGCTGATTGCTATAAGAGGAATATGAAACATGTAAGATGCTATGCATGTAACAAGTTTGGACATAAAGCAAGAGATTGCATGAACAAAGCTCATGATAAGAAGAAATCATCAACATGCTTGAAGATATGGAAGAAGAAGGAAGTTTAGTCAGAAAAATATGGCACAGCACAGGGTACTCAGCACAGCACAGACATAACAGACTCAGGGGGAGCTGAAGGTGTAAAACTTCAGTGTTCTAATTCTCATACGCAAGTTTCATGAAGGAAAGCCACGTATATACGCGAGTTTCACACTGCAAAGTCACATATATGTCAGTTTGTGAAAAAGCAGTGGGGACAGACTCAGAAAAGGGGTCTGATATGATCCAGTCCAGTATATGCTCTATTGGTTAACCGTTACAGTCTGCTGAGGATGTCTGGAAATGACTTGATACTTATGGCACAGGCTCAGGGGGAGCATATACTTCAAATAATGCATTGTTGGCATTATGGTTAGAAGTTGTTGATAAAGTCTATGAAGTTAAATGATACATCTTGTTGTTTGATCAAAGGAATGGTATTGCAGGCTGATGCTTATGGTACAGATCATGATGCTGCTGGTGCCTTTCATAAGTCTTGGTCTAGATATTTCATCACTATGTCATGTATCTCTTTTGTGATATCTCTTTTATGATGTCAAGGTCATGTAACGGCCTATGTTGGTTTCCCCACTATGCCTGGGATGAATGATGTAATGTTCATGTCTTATCATGAGTAAACTCTTAATGTATCTCCACATGGTTAGGTGGATGAGTCAATCGCCACTAGGTTGGGTGATGAATGTATGTATTGAGTCTTTTGGTGATAGGAAGGTCTTCTATGATGTATAAGTCTTTGTTCTTCTTGAAGAACATCTTTTGCAGATCTTGCCTAACAGTCAAGGGGAGCATGAACAGCACAATTCAGCAAGAGCAGGATGGATAGATTGGTACACTTTGGCATACACAAAGGGGGAGCACATTTGGAGATTTCAGCAGGTACTCAGGGGGAGTATGGACAGCAGAAGGTATACCAAAGAAGAGAATATCTTGGTCCGCCCTTTGCCCTTGATGTCAAAGGGGGAGAGTGACTTGGTGTGGTGGTTGCCATCAAGTCCAAAGGGGGAGATTGTTGGCATTATGATACAAGTGTTGTCCTTGATGGCAACTCACTCAGAGGTTGGTACAGGTGATGGCAACTTAATCAGAGGACAGATCTTAGTACAGCAGGCCAAGAAAGTTCATACACGCAGGTTCATTAAGCCCAAGTCGCGTATACACGTTGGTTCACTATATACCAAGTTGCGTGTACGCAGGTTCGCTATATACCAAGTAGGGTATACACGCAGTTTCATAAACGGAAAAGAGCGTACATGTCGGAAAGCTTACTTTTGGTCCGTTGTAGTTAGTCCTTGGAATTTGTGCCTATGGTTTTGGACCATGGAGTCTCGACAGACGTGTTGATCCCTAGTATTGAGTTGATGGTATTGGGTTACTATGGTTCTGGACCGTGGTATTGTGAAGGGCCTAAAGCTATATAAGGAGAAAGATCATTAGGCCAAAGTGTGAGTGTGTGAGTGATGAAGATCTGAGGAAGTGTGAGATCCAAGTCCTGGTTATGGGTTGGTGATCTGAACCAAGGTTTCACTCATGTGGAGGATGATGAATGATGGAACGAGATCTCAAGGCTTGGAATGATTATCTTCATATGGTATGACTGTGGATAGACTAGATCTATTGACGCATGTTTATTGTTATGATCTGGGTATGTTCTGATGTCTGATATAGCTGCGGAGTTATAAGTTAGAATTTACAGATCTGTACGTGGGTTGGTTTTGGTAAAAGAGCGTATACACGCAGGTTGGGTTCATCGAAGTAGCGTATACAATGTGAAGTAAGATATTTGAAGATGAAGTTGGATCTGGTTGTTGTTATGTTGTCTGGTTGTTGTTAACAGGGTTTCAGTGATTCAGTATTGGGTGATTCAGAGATTGATGATGCAGGTTGTTCTACAATGGTGATTGTCTTATGGATCCAGTATGAAAATGTATGAAACGTGGTCCCGGGAAGATCGTAGGCCGTCACCTACGTACTGGTAAACATATCAGCCAGTACAAGAGCCAGGGGGTTGTAGCTCCCTTCCAGGAGCAGCTGGAAAACGAGTGAAGGTTGTAGCCTTCTGTAGGGTTGGCACCTACGTACTAGTAAATGGATCGGCTAGTACAAGAGCTATGAGGGTTGTAGTCCTCTGCAGGTTGTAGCCTGCATGCTGGTAAAGGATTGCACCAGTACATTGTAAAAGAAGTTTCTTATTAAAGGAAGATAGAAACAAATTGCAGCAGGTGGTTTTCACCCACATTGGTTTCCACCTTATATCATGGTGTTCATGTGTGTGGCTTTTTCTGTTATACTTCACCTGTTTACTGTTAATATGGTTAATAATGTTCTGATGCATTTACTGAAGATAAGCTAACTGAATCATAAGATTTCTGGATATACGCTAGTTGCTTTAGACACAGTAGCGTGTACACGCAGGTTCACTTAACTGAAGTAGCGTATATGTTTCTGAGTATGAAATTGGAAAAGTTTTATTGATCTGATAATACTGATTCACACCCCCCCCCCCTCTCAGTATTATTTCCAACAAAAATATGTCCAACCTTGGATCTTTGTCTAGATCTAGAGACCAAAACATTGATTTTATTTCCTCTTCCTCAATCAGGCATTCAAAATTCATATTTTCTTCACTTATTATTAGGCTTGGGATATTTGAAAGGAGCTCCTCTCAGAGTTAAATGACACTACTTCATCTTGTTCTGCAAGAATATTTTTAAAATGGATTTTAGCTACCACTTTAATTGCTTGAAAATATGAGATTTGTATGCCTTCTTCAATTGTGATTTCTTTGACATTGTTCCTTGATTGGCGGGATCTGACTTGTTTCTGGAAGAAATTTTTATTCATGTCTCCAACTATAGGACAAATTCTTCTCAGTTTAAAACTTAAATGATCCCCCTTTATTCCCATTGTTTGATGAAATTATTTGGCAGGGTAGCTTCTTGCTCAAGTTGATGCCTTAAGACCAAGGCCGGCACCATCTCCATTTGTGATTCTTGCAACTTTTTTTTTTTATTTCTCTTTTTCCACATGTGTTAGAGAGAAAAATCCTTTTTTCCAAACTTTGAAATTATTCTTAACCATAATGAGATTCTAATCTCATATGTAAATAAGAGTGCTAGGAACCCAAGTGCTCCATAATTTTTTAACAATGTTACTGACTGTCACGCGGAAAGAGTCGTTAGTGCGGACACAACCGACCTTCCTAGAAAGCCTAAGACTCTCTAATGACAAACAAGACAAATAAGAGCAATCCTTCCCTAAATATGCTTTTACAATATGAGAAATCAAGTGTTTAGATCCTACCTGTAATCCAACGTTGTTGTAGTAGTCCAGCTTCGTTGATCCGGATGAGCTCCTCCTTCCCTTCGAAACCTGCATTCACCAAAAATCAAACGATTAAATAGCACCTGAATATCACATAAAATAAAACATATTTAACATATAGACCAAGGAGTATATGAAACAACTCATTAATAACAAATTGTTGAGAAGAATTGACTAATTTGTATTAAAAGGTAACAAAAGGAACCATTACAACCTGAGCCTTGGTGTTGTGCAAGCTCCTCCCAGGGTCCACAAGAGTTCTCCCTTACTCTGATCAGCTCACCCACCTCCCTATGGAAACAAGTAAAGATGGTAATCTCTCCTCACAAGCTTCTACAAGGAAGTCCTAATTCCAGCAGCATCTACCCTTAGGAATGTTCAGCTTTCAACCTCCCCTCCCTTTGGCCCAATGCCTGTATTTATAGTGATCTAGAGGAAGTTATTCAGGTCCACCATCAATGGGATAAGTCCCTCTTTGGATGGGATAGCTCCCCTATTGATGGGATAAGTTCCTCTTTGGTAGGGATACATGAACCATCTGGAGGCGCTTCATACACGTCAAACATGCTTCTAGAAGACTCTAGAAATGACCACAAGTAACTTTTTTGGAGTGAAACTTGCGCCTTTTGACCTTTACAGGAGTACGCACCCATCCCTTTACATACAAAGCGTACAAGTACGCAGGTATTGTGAACTTGGGTTGCGTACCCGCAGGTAAGGCTAAGAGAAACTGCGTACCAGAGATAATTGACTTTTAAATGACTTTTCTCTCTTTCTTGAAGTTTGACATGGAGAGCAGAGGCATGAGACTTGCCAAGGAGGATAGTATGACAGTGGATGGAGCCATACTAACTGCAAATAGTCATGGTGACATTTTTTAGTGTAAAAGATTGCCCCCTAAAGTGCGAAGCTTGTAGTAGATTAGGGTTTTTATGATCTAGGAAGGGTGAAATACTTTATCATTTCAAGGAGTATCTTGCGGAGGACCCAGTTAGAACCTGCAAATATTCAACACAAAATACATATATAAGATGATATCATCGCTGAGGTAGGCATTCCCATACTCAGATTGAAAACTTTAACTAATGATCTAACTACTGCTCTGATACAAGAATGATTTTGCAGTACATCACAATCATAGACTTTTGTAGACACAGTATGGACGCAGCCATCTGTTTATGATTAGTCTACTGTATAATGAATACAAAACTCCTCGCAGCCTGGATGGTGGAAACTAGATCCAGGGTCTTCATTTCTACTTCCCGAATTGGTACGATTCTATCCATGCGAATAAATGAGTTGATGTCGAGCATGGTAGAAACCACTTGATTACCAGTCAATGATGTAAACCGTTAACAAGCGTGAGAGAGACCACTAGTGATGTCAATGGTTCTCAAAGTACCCAGTACAATCCATGAAATGTGAATGAATGAGTTGATGTCGAACACGTCACGGAATCCTTCGATCGAAAGTCAATGATGTAAACTGTCGTCAAAGGCGAGAAACCTGCCATTGATGCATGCAGACTTCAAGGTACTGTCGATTTCTAAGTCATCTTTCTAGATAATGTGTTGATGTCGATAGAAAGCGACTCGTTGCAGGCAATCCCACAACACGAAATCATTGTTCAAGTTGAAGAAATGTTGCCGTAAGGACTGACTCAGGGATGGTCAAATGGATGACAAGTATTTTGCATATGAATAGTTTATTTGCAGAGACCTCTTGAACACATAACGACACAATAGATGGCTTGGTGAGGATTGACCCAAAGTTAATACCCGGAAACGGTTGAAGACTTTCAAAGTGGTTTGATCAACTTTTAAGGCAAAGGATTTCCCAACCCAGGTGAATGGAAAGTGTCGTGTTCAAGAGCGGTGATAAGGTTCTTTTGTAACAAAGGATGACAAATTGGTTCATTCTTCTCTTTTTTCCCCCACCATTTTTGGCAAGTACCTCTTTATTTTTAACAAGCTTGAGGAGGATAACATATGCTTGATTATAAGCTCATCCTTCGGATGAGTCCAACTTAGTTTAGATTCGGACCCTAAGAAGGAGTGGTCCGTTCCTGTTTGTAATCGAACAGGTCCTTTACTGTGAAATTTTAACGAGTCTAGCATAGGAGAAACTCGGCGTTTTTCATTTTTAGAGAGTCTGAAAAAACTAAAGAAGACTCCACGGTGAACTTTTTCGTAAATTTGTGTCTCCCAAGCCCGAAAAAGTATAAAATAATACCTGAGAGAACCGCTTGATCTCGCGACCAAGGAGTACTTTCATGATTAGTGTCTCTGACCTGAAAAGTAAAAAGCGATCAAGGACACGTCGTTTTATTTCCGTATCGAGTTTGAAACGACAAAAACCCGGCAATCTTTTCCTGTTTTTACTGTCAGAAAAGAGCTATAAGGGGACCGTCTTTTAATTCCGTTTTAACGAGTGTAAAAGAAACGCTCGGCAATCTTTTCATATTTTAGGAGTCAGAAAAGAGCTTAAAAGAAGACTCTGATGTTTTGGTTCACGAAAAATGATGATTTTACTCTAAAGTCCTTTTGTCCTGCACAAAAACGACACATTACTCATACCTGTTTAAGATGGGTAAAAATACATTGAAAAATGTCCTTTCATGGTGAAAAATAAACAAACTTAACATTCATTCATCCAAAAAACCTATAAAAAGACTTTTTACCATGTCATTTTTACCATTTTACTGCTGAGGTTGAGAAAAGGGCTTTTGACAAGAAAACTTCCCGTGGACTTTGCGGAGAATCCGACCGTCAGAATCGAGCGCCGTCTCTTTCAGGTATTTCACAACATCCTCCTCTTCAATTTCATCCGTTTAGAATTTCATTTCAAGTTTTAGTTTGATTTTTTGGGGGGTTTAGGGTTTTAAAATATGTTTCTCGGGGGACGCAGGTGCCCTATGGGTGACCTGCGTACCCCGACTTTTTCGTATATGGGAAAAAGGTCGGGGTACGCAGCCCGCCTTCAGGACAGCTGCGTACCGCCGCTCTGTCTTCTGAACGCGGGGTGCGTACCCCGTGAAACACGGATTTTGAAACCCCAAACTCCAATTTTAACCAACCAAATTTTATTTAATGAATTCTAACTATTGTTTTTTGGTGTGTAGGACACTCACCATGCTAGATTGGCGTGAAAGAGAGCACGAAGACGTTGATTTGGCCGCAATAGGTCATCAACCTTCTATTGATGCGTTAAAGGCATGCGAACTCTACAAGTACTGGGCCATACCTGGCATGAGGGCCCAGGTGCCATTCTTAGAGTGGCTGGTTGAAAGGTGGAATATTCAGGATCAATGTTTTTACATCGGAGAAAACCAGCTCGAGATAGAGTCCTCCGATATATACTTTCTCACTGGCTTGCCTAACAGGGGCGAGCAACTCTCTCTATTCGGGACTAGGCCGGGTGGCCAATCCCTTGCTAGTCTCCGGCTAGAGTGGTGCAACAATCAAAACCATGAGAAGGGGATAGAAATCAAGTACATATCCCGACCTGAACTTATGGTAATTGCCTTTACAGTTACCAGACTCGGCGGCGTTGCCGCTTTGCACATAGCCACTGGATCCCAAATGCGGATGGCTATAGATTGCTTCCAAGGCACCATTTTCAACTGGTGCGATGCTGTGTTGGCCAATATGAAGGGCCAACTAACCAGGGCAAAGAGAGGACAACTGAAGACCTTTGGATAAGGGCCTTTAGTTGTGAGCTTTGCTCTAGAGAGAGTTCGAATGCTGATCCCCCAGCATCTTACAGTTCCAGTTGGGCCTCCTCGGGAGCCTAAGTTGACGAGATGGGTTGCGGTAATGGCCCGGCATCCTGACGAGGGAGCAGCAGTTGTTCGATTTCATGATGGTTACTTTCACTGGCTGGAGGGCCAGGTCTTTGCGATTCAGGATTTTCCGTACACCGGAATGGATTTTCGCAATGATCCGGACATGGTTCTTCCACAGGGAGAACAATGGGACGACAGAGGTATTTCATTTTTCGCAAGTTTTTAAATTATGTATTTTTTTTGTTTTTTATATATCGTCTCAAAACTGACAGCACAAATTTTCAAAATGCAGATGTAGGCCCACGGCGTCCAGCCAACCTCCGGGCTTTTGAGAGGAGAGTACCAGCTGTACCAGCACCAGCCCCACAGGATGCGGCCGCAGAGACCTTAGCCGAGCTGGAACAGGATCTAGAGCGTCTGACGGCGGATATACCAGAGACCACCATAGATGACATTCCTATCCGACTTCAGCGCTACGTGGTTGCAGTCCCAGGACCTTTCAGGAGGTTCCTGTGTAGGGTAGCGCGGGCAGTGGTCTCGTATAGAGAGCACCACCAGTGATTGGCTAGTCACTTTGTAGACACATATGACATTTTTGGTTTTTTGTACTTATCATTTTTGCCGATCATAAGGTGTTTTTTCAACCTATGATCGAAGACGATGTATATTTTTGACACACTCCTATCTATATATATCATTATTACCGGCTTATTTTGTTAAACATGTGTGATGAAATGTTTATAAATTTACATTTATGATTGTTACAAATGTCTATTTAACATTCGAGACGCCATTGCATCTGCTAATGTATTTAAAGACCTTGGAATATGTTGATATTCAATGTAATCAAATTCACGTTCCAAGAGACGCACCCTCAAAAACAATCTTAATAACACTGGATTTCTAATGGCATAGACTCTATTAAGCTCTAATACAACGAGTTCAGAATCTAACCTCACTATCAAACTCCGAATCCCAAATGAAATAGATTCAGATAATAATTCAATCACTGCACTGTATTCTGCAATGTTGTTTGTTGTTTGACCGAGGCTCACCCCATGCATAGAAACTAACTCGTCAGAGGGCGAATAGATAACCCAAGCTGCGGAAGAGATATTCCATGTACTACGACAAGCACCATCAGCAAATCCAATGTATGTTTGAAGAGGCGTCGACATCTGCAATATCAAAAGTAAAACCAAGATAAGCCAGAATAACGACAAAAACACACTCTTTAAACTAAGCACACAGCCTAAACTAAGCAAACATACCAGCTAGAAAGAAAATTAACCTAACTAGAACTAACTAAATCTCCATACCCACCATTTAAGCATAATACCTATTTAGGTAAAGTCCATTTATGGGCTTACCCAAAGAGTCCCCATCAAAATCTACCAGCTCATAGGCCCCTTTTGCCAGCTTTCGCTTGACAATGTAGGGCCCATGCCACATGGGAACAAATTTTCCAGCACCTAATTTATCGTTAGCTTGATCATATAATAGCACTAGGTCTCCTTCCGAAAAATTACGAGGGGTCACGTTACGATCATACTAAGCTTTCATCCTTTTTGCGTGAGTCTCGATTGCCAAAGCAGCATCACGTCGAGTCTCATCTAATTTAGCTAAGTATAACAGACGCTTCTCCTCTTTGGAAGTAGCTGGGAGTAATTCGATAGCCATTTGAAGTGATGGGATTTCGCATTCAATGGGCAACACTGCTTCCACACCATAAACTAGTTGGAAAGGAGTGAACCCTGTTGATGTTTTTACTGAGGTTCGAAACGCCCAAAGCGCTGAGAATAACATGTTGTGCCAATTTGACCGATGAATACCAATGATTCGTCGGATCATGATAACTAGAACTTTGTTGATGGATTCAACCAAACCGTTTGCTTGAGGATAATAAGGAGTAGAACTATCATGGCGTAAACCAAGCTAGCTTGTAAGTTCTGTCATCATAATGTTTCGAAAATGGCGCCCATGGTCAGTGATGATTGCTTGTGGGACACCAAACCTAGCAATAATATGATTGAATATGAAAATCGCTGTTGTTTTGCCGCTTGCCTCGAATGTAGGCATCGCCTCGGCCCATTTAGTAAAATAATCAACCGCAAGGATGATATACGCATGCCCCCCGGCCGAGTGAGGGTTACAAGTAATAAAATCGATACCCCATTTAGCAAAAGGACCAACGGCAATTATAGGGTGGAGAGGAGTAGGTGGTGCGCGCATCTTGCGATCAAACACTTGACAGTTGTGGCATTTTCGGACTGCAATGATACAATCTTTAAACATGGACGGCCAGAAATAGCCAGCACGCAACACCTTCTGAGCCGTGGCATACCCAGACATATGACCGCCACACGCTCCAGAATGACAGTCATTCAAAACCCTTTCTGCCTCTTCATGAGTTAAGCAACGACAAAAAACCAAGTCCGCCCCACGACGATAAAGAGTATCTCCAATAATTCTGTATTGTTGGGACTGGAATCGAATTTTCCGGCGTTCCGACTTTGAAGCTTCGGGCCGAAAGGATTGGGTTTGGAGATAGACGATTATATCCCCATACCAAGGATCTAAAGTGCTGATAAGAAACAGAGATTCGTCCGCAATGGGTTCCTCTGCCACAGTCTCCGTGTCAGCACGCGGGAAGTCACACATCAATTCCGCAAAAACTAAGGATTTCTTAGACTTGGACTTCTCGAATTCCAAATCGAACTCTTGCAGGATAACAATCCATTTGGAGTACTTGCCCCCTAGCAATTGTTTTGTCAAAATATAGATCATAGGGTTGCAATCCGAAATCACTGTAGTTTTACGGAGGAGAATGTAATGACGAAAACGCTGGACAGCCTGAACAGCTGCCAGGGCCAATTTCTCCACATGCGAATATTTTAGCTCAGTGGGATTTAACGTCCTACTAAGATAATATATCACATGTTCCGTTCCGAATTCATCTTCCTGAACTAAGACCATTCCAATGGTGGAGTGGGAGGCGGCGAGATACAAAAAGTAGTCCTGGTTGTAGTTGGGAGGATGCAGCAACGGTGCATGGGTCAACGCGTGCTTAAGTGCATCAAAAGATTTCTGAGCTATCTCATCCCAAGAAAATTGAGTGTTTTGTTTCAACAACCGGGTGAAACCCTTTGTAACCTCGGCGTAGTTAGGAATGAATCGACATAAAAAGTTTGCTTTCCCCTGCAAACTTTGGAGTTGGCGCAAACTCGAAGGAGGAGGCAATTTGATGATGGCTTCGACCTTCGAGGGATCGACGCGGATACCGGCTTTTGAAACGACAAATCCTAGCAATCGTCCCACTTCTATGCAGAAGACACATTTGTGTGGGTTCAACCGAATTCGATAATGTCGACACCTCATAAAAATAGCGCGTAAGTGGACAAGGTGATCAGCTCGATGTAAAGAATGAGCAGGCAAATCATCGAGATACAGTTGCACAATGTGCTTGATGTCGTGAAACGCGTAAGACATTGCCCGTTGGAAAGTGGCTCCGGCATTCTTAAGTCCGAAAGGTAATTTGCAATAAGCAAATGTCCCCCAAGGACAAATGAAAGCCGTTTTTGGTTGATCGGCAGGTAGAATATTGATTTGGTTGTAACCGGAAAAACCGTCCATAAAGGAAAATATTTCACTGCCGGCACAATCATCAATTATTTGATCGATATAGGGTGTAGGATAGTTGTCTTTGGGACAAGCATGATTTATATCCCTATAGTCGATACATATTCTTATTGTTCCTTGTTTCTTGTTAACCGGAACAATATTCGATACCCAATCCGTTAACGGGATCGGATAAATGAAACCTGCTTTCAATAGCTTCTCGACTTCTGCTTTAATCGCAGCCGCTTTCCTAGGGTGTATCTGATGCAGACGTTGCCGAACGGGTTTAGCGTCCGGGTAGGTCTTGATTTCATGAACAACAATGGAGGGATCAATTCCTGGCATTTCCTCATAGGACCAGGCAAACACGTCGCGGAATTCTTGAAATAGGACTTTGTATGTTTGAATTTCGTTATCTGTACACGAGGCACCTATATGAATGTTTTCAATAACTCCGGTTTTGACTGAAATGTCAATGGGAATAGTTTGGGAAATGTTTCCCAAATTCAACTCTGAATCAGGATGTTTCATGGGATTCTGAGCGTCCTTGACATATTCAGATGTAAAAATTGATGAAAAATCATTTCCAAAGTCATCAGCCTCAGGTAAAAACGAAGATCTATGATGAAGATCTTCCCATGGTAGATCGTCTACACTTAGGATTTCGCGAAGTTGTTCATCAGATGACACAACTTCGGGAAACGTTATCCGTTCTGAGGTTGATGTGAAAAGTGATTCCTCACGGACCACATTCATTTGGTCGAATTGGGTTGAACTGGAGTCGGAAAAAGACTGCACGGCCTCATAAGCAATTTCATATGGACTCAAAGGCATTGCATTACCGAAGGAGTCTATTTCAGATTCAGATGGGACAATCCAAGGATCGTCGTAAATAATAGTGTCTGAAGTAATCATATGAATGGATGCGAATGAAGGGTCAGCATTGATGGAAGGGAAGGGAAAAGTTCCCAGTAAACCAGAATCTTTAACCAATCCTACACCAACATCCCTGTAAGGGATAGTCGTTTTACCAACATGCTGGATACTCTCTGAAGAGGCTGGGTCGGATGAAAAGTAAGCCAGCTGGTCTATCGTCACGATCTTACCATTATATGGGAACTTTATAACTCTGAAGACCGATGACACGACTGCTGTCATAGCGTAAGACCAACTGCGACCCAAAAGAAGGTTGTAGTCTAGAGGGGCATCAACCACCTCCACATCCAGACTAACGGTTTTTCCTTCAACCCCTATAGGCAAATCCTGTAGAATGCCAAACGGATGGAACCCACGGCCATCAAAGGCCTTAAGAATCGTCGGGGATTGGTTCAGTGAAGGAGAACCAAGCGATCTCCAACACTGAATCGACATAATACACGTAGAAGCTCCTTCATCAATTATAGTCCGATGAATAGGCCTGTTTTTTACTATCACTGGAATATGGAAATCCATTTGATGAGGGAGACGTGGTGTACTATTTTCTAGATCAAAGATTATCAGGTTCGGATCCTGAATATCAACAGCTCCTATAGCCGACAAGAGTAATTTTCGTTGTGCTAGGCATGATTGCAGCACTTCCAAAGCCGACATTGCTGAGGGTGAAACAGCTAAATCCTCAACAATGTTATAATTCTGAGCTGCTCTCGCATGTGGATTGAAAGCAGACTTTCGAAGTATACCCTTGGCAGGCGGTTTAATTATCAAGTCCGGGTTAGGTTTCTCGATCTGTAGTGGATCGGAACCGGGAGCTGAGGTTGATGGAGTAGAATGAGAAGATTCTGCTTCTTTACCATCAACAGGATTCTTACTACCATAATCTTGCGATCGAGTCGCAATCCGTACATGAGACATCATCAATATGGGCTCTTCACTGGCACTCAAGGAATAACCTATCATTTTACTCTCCTGCTTTGGAAATGGATCTTTCAAAACAGCAGGAGTTGGGGAACCTTTAACGATTTTCACAACCTCTGCCCGATGAGGGCAATCTCTTGTGAAATGATCTTCTTCACAAATTAAACAAGGATAGCGAGGTTTGCGCTTTTCGTCGTTAGATTCCGACTTCTCTTTTTTCTCCTTTGGAGCCTTGTCTGCTTTATCCTTCTTCTTGCCTTTCTTCTTACCACCGTTTTTTGATTTAGCCGTAGATGACTCTACAGCGTGAATATCGGCAGTAATTTCAGGAGAAGATTCTCCTGTCGGGGAGTCTGGTAAGGTTATTATTGGAGAAGAATTCTTTGAGGATTTCTTCTTACTTTTAGTATTCACCGTACCAATCATGCCATCAGCAGCATGAGACCCCGAAGGAGCAGCAGCAATTTGATTCGACTTAGGAAGATCTGGGATCTTCTCGTGCAACGTACCCGACTGAGTGTAAACTAAGTCAAGGTACTGGGCTTGAGCAATGACTTGCTCCTCAGTAACTACTCCGGCCTTAGCTACATCTTCAGTAATCTTCGGTAATAATGATTTTACAAACCATTCAGCTAAGATTTGGTCCGGGATAAAAACTTTCACTAAACGTCTTCGACGTCTCCATTCATGAATATGATCAGAAATGTAAGTGGAGGTCGACTGCTTTAATGAGGTTAATAGCTCCGTGCCGTTATCGTATCTGACCGGCAACTGAAAATGAGTTAGGAACGAGGTAGCTAACTGGCTAAAATTGTAAAAAGAGGTCCGTGGTAACTCAATGTACCACTTGGCGGCGAGACCAATGAGCGTACGCTGGAAAAGACGTAAGCGGATCGAATCATCCGAGATAGAATTTGAAGCACACCAGAGGTGGTAAGTCATCACGTGATTGGACGGATCCTCTCCAGACTTACCTTCGAACTTGGGTATATCGCTGGGCAACTTATTTGGCATTGGCGGCCAGAACGGAAGATATTGAATTGGATCGTTCGTTAGGCGCGTCAAGTCTGGTAAATCCAAAGTTGCGATAAACGGTAACTGCCGGTTAGGATCTCTAAAACTCTGGATCACAAGACCAGTTCCAGGAGGAGGATATCCAGGATAACTAGGAACAGGAATCGCATTAGGGATATTATATCCTCCTGGAAAACCAGGATTAACCAGACCGTACTGGGGTTGTTGAGGTTGTTGATAGGTGTACCCAGGATACGGTTGATACTGGTAGACCGGTTGTTGGACAGCAGGACCGAATTGGTACTGTCCCTGGTACTGTTGGTGGGTAAATTGAGGTTGATTTGTTACAACAGTACTTAAACCAGGCTGCCCTACAGGCATCTGGACCGTGGTTTGAATCGTAGATCCGGACAACGGTAAAGATGTCTGAGGAGTGGTTGCAGAGACAGTAGAAACCAGAGCTGTCGATACTCCAGAAGTAAGTGTGGTAGATGTTGCGGTAGTTGCAGCAGTCGTTTGAGATGGCGTACTAGGTGCAATTGGCGGCTGAGTAACTACCGAAGTTACCGAAGTTTGAACATTTGACTGGACAGGTTGCGGTTGCTAGAGTGAACCAGAAACTACGGGTTGTCCAGTTTGAGGTACCAACTGTATACTTGGCTGCAACACCTGTTGACCTTGCGAAGGATCCCACACTATCGTTCCGGGGTATTGACCCGTAACAGGTTGAGGATACTGAGATCCATAACCGGATTGAGGATAGGATTGATAACTAAAAGGCATAGTTCCCATACCTTGAACATATGACTGACCTTGAGGTGGTTGATAACCTTGACTCGAGTATTGACCTTGAGGTTGATAACCTTGGGGTAAATACTGATACTGGGGTTGACCTTGACCTTGAGGTTGATATTGATACTGAGGTTGACCCTGGGGTACATATTGAGGCTGGGGTTGACCTTGAGGCATGTATTGTACCATGGGTACATACTGACCTTGAAGCTACCCCCCAGACACAATTTGTGTACCTTGAGGTTGCCCCCCAGGCGGTAATTAACCACCTTGAGGTTGAGAAACGGGAACTGAACCTGACATCATGTAAATGTCCCCTACACCCAACGGTTTATTACCATTGTTTCCAGCTAATAACCCATGATCAATGGGTTGAGGAGATGCCCCCGCAAAGGTACCAGAAAGTGACTGATACCCGGTGGGAACAGAAGGACCGCCGTGTAAGAAAGATTCAGGAGATTGAGTGAACACGGACGACTGACCAGACATATTTACTGGAGTATAGATACCTCCAGGTGGAAAAGGAGTACGAGGTGGAGAAAAACTTACCCCTGAGTTGTCTAAATAATTGGTTAACGAAAGGTACCAAGTAGTACTTCTAGGAGGACTGTAAAAGATAGATTCACGCTCTCTTAGATCAATAGTAGGTTGATCTTCAAGGGTAGATACGCCTAACTCTTCCTCTGGAACAAGTTCTTCAATAGCTATCAAACCAGTAGGAAGATTTTCGGTGATGACTCTTTCTACCCTAGGTGAATCTGGTACACTAGAAGTTGGAGTAACAGGTTCAAATATTTCAGGTTCTTCGCCTATATCACTAGTAGATGAAAAACTACCAGCAAGCTCAGAAACTTCAACTGCTTCAGGATTATAACCTGTCTCTAGACTTTGGTAATCTTGATGGACTACCAATGAAGACTCTCCTTCTTCTGGTGAACCTACTCTACTGCCGCTAGGAGGAGTTACAAGGACCTTTAAACCTTCGTAATGACTTGGGACCTCTTGAGGAGATTCACCCCGAAGTCTACGGGATCTTCTCAACAATTCGGCCACAGAAACAACCTCAGG
Source organism: Pinus tabuliformis (assembly GCA_031772625.1). Lineage (NCBI taxonomy): Eukaryota > Viridiplantae > Streptophyta > Pinopsida > Pinales > Pinaceae > Pinus > Pinus tabuliformis. Next base: position 785,790,486 of record CM062812.1, on the reverse strand, counting down.
AGACTTGCCCCGAAGTCTACGGGACTGTCTCGGTAATTCCGCCACAGTTAAAAACTTTTAACTACTGCACACGCAAACAAAGTAAAATCTCAAATAAAACCACCTAAAGTCTCTAAAGAACCAAACAAATTTGAATCATACGCCTAAAGAATCTAGGGCGTCAAACCAAGCACAAACAGTAGCCTTCCAGACCGAAAACGCTAGTTGGAGATGAAACCCAACATCGCTGGATTCAGTACAGAAGTGGCGGGTGGAACAGTTACCCCGGCAACCTGCTTAATGAATAGACCGGCACAAGTTCCTCCACTTTAACCGTCTCGAGTGAAGTGAACCCCCCGGAAAATCCAAGTGAGTCTAGCCGACGTCTACTCCAGGTACAGTGGGATCTTCCCGCCACCGTCACCTCGGTAGAATCCTAAAGATAATGGTCACTAAGGTTACCAACCGCAACAAATGCACCTGGGGGAACAGTCTACACTCTGACAGCACGCAAGGGCAGAGTATCAAGCTCAATCCCCTTGCCGGTTCCTTGACAATAATCCAAGGTGTACCGACAAGTGACCCCTGGCTCCTCGACAATGGTTAATCCGAGGTTTACCATTTGTAATACGTGCGTGTCTGGCGTCGTTCCCAACGAGAGAGGATTGATCCCCTCACTGGTTCGGGCACGAGCTCGTGCTTCTCCTTTAAGAGGAGCTTTCCCAGAGTACAAATGAGACAATTGGATTTATTCTATCACAAGATAAGCTACTTGTTTGGTTTTGTTGTCTTGGAGAGTTAATTACTCTCCTACTCCAAGACACTAGCCTGATCTAAATTGGTGTTTCAGAGCCCTAGTAAATAAAAGTTACTACGTTGATTTTACTTTTAAGCGTTAATTTTATGGTTTTTCTTAAAGACAAAAGGTGATGGAGATGAAACTGGTGGTGTGTAGACTCGACTCGCAACCACTACAAAGATGCACCTAAGATGATTTGCACTACTTTTCCTTTTCAATGAATCTCCTAACTAAGAGAGTTGGAAAATGCAAATTTTATAGAAAACAACTTTCTTAGTAAAGACAATCAAAGAAACAATTCTCTTTATCTTTTCAAAACACACAACTCATGACCACTAATTACTCTACGGAATTTCCTTTTTTTCCCAAAAGTCTACAAATGCTACCAAAGCAAACTTTTTCCAAAAGAATTTTTGTATTTTTTCTAAGTTAATAAAGCATGTAAAACTATTTTATCAAATCGAATTTAACAAATCTAAGACAATCAAATCAAATTCACTCAAAAGCAAATTAAAAGCAAATTTACCTAAAAGCAAAAATAATGAGGACAAAAGCCTACAAGGATGATTCCTGGATGTTTTACTTAGTCAAAATGCAACTAAGGATCAGTTCATGCAGAATCATAAACTAACCAAAAAACAAAATCGAAATCTTTTTGTTCTTTTTTCTCAAGAATGGAATTCAAGGCTTTAACAAACAAACTTTTTGAGATTCACAAAGAGAAGACACAAAGGTAGGTCTCTCACTAGGGTGACTTCTATGACAGGTCCGACTTCTAAGAGGACTGATCAAAACCAGGGAGATCCAAAGTTTGACAACCTCTAACGCCAAAGTCACTACAGGACCAGTTAAAAAATCAAACCCTAAGGCAAAATCCCTATGAATTCCACCAAAACCCTCGACACTAACGGGACAAGTTCAGGTGAAGATCTTTGACAGTAAACTGATGGATCTGGGCAGTAAAAACAAAATAAAAGCAAAATCTAAAAGAGCAAAAAGCAAAAATTGAAATTTTCTTAAAATTGACAGGGGTACGCAGGTCATCTGTTCACACAGGCGCGGGTACGCACTGTGCACAAAGACGCAGTGCGTACAAGTACGCACTGTGTTAAACCCAGAGACTGCGTACTGCTGGCAAGGCTAAGAAAAATAAAAAACTAAATTGACTCTAAGCTAACCCACCCAAATACACAGCTAGACAACCAAAAATCAGACAACAAGCAATTTTTCTCAGACCAAAATATCAAATCAAAAAGAACTCAAACACATTCATGGATTCCCCAGTGGAGTCGCCATTTTGTCACGCGGAAAGAGTCGTTAGTGCGGACACAACCGACCTTCCTAGAAAGCCTAAGACTCTCTAATGACAAACAAGACAAATAAGAGCAATCCTTCCCTAAATATGCTTTTACAATATGAGAAATCAAGTGTTTAGATCCTACCTGTAATCCAACGCTGTTGTAGTAGTCCAGCTTCGTTGATTCGGATGAGCTCCTCCTTCCCTTCGAAACCTGCATTCACCAACAATCAAATGATTAAATAGCACCTGAATATCACATAAAATAAAACATATTTAACATATAGACCAAGGAGTATATGAAACAACTCATTAATAACAAATTGTTGAGAAGAATGGACTAATTTGTATTAAAAGTGTAACAAAAGGAACCATTACAACCTGAGCCTTGGTGTTGTGCAAGCTCCTCCCAGGGTCCACAAGAGTTCTCCCTTACTCTGATCAGCTCACCCACCTCCCTATGGAAACAAGTAAAGATGGTAATCTCTCCTCACAAGCTTCTACAAGGAAGTCCTAATTCCAGCAGCATCTACCCTTAGGAATGTTCAGCTTTCAACCTCCCCTCCCTTTGGCCCAATGCCTGTATTTATAGTGATCTAGAGGAAGTTATTCAGGTCCACCATCAATGGGATAAGTCCCTCTTTGGATGGGATAGCTCCCCTATTGATGGGATAAGTTCCTCTTTGGTAGGGATACATGAACCATCTGGAGGCGCTTCATACACGTCAAACATGCTTCTAGAAGACTCTAGAAATGACCACAAGTAACTTTTTTGGAGTGAAACTTGCGCCTTTTGACCTTTACAGGAGTACGCACCCATCCCTTTACATACAGAGCGTACAAGTACGCAGGTATTGTGAACTTGGGTTGCGTACCCGCAGGTAAGGCTAAGAGAAACTGCGTACCAGAGATAATTGACTTTTAAATGACTTTTCTCTCTTTCTTGAAGTTTGACATGGAGAGCAGAGGCATGAGACTTGCCAAGGAGGATAGTATGACAGTGGATGGAGCCATACTAACTGCAAATAGTCATGGTGACATTTTTTAGTGTAACACTGACTTCAGGGGAGTTAAACCACAATAGTTTGTACCTAAATATAAAATGGACAAGATCCATGGGGTAGATAGAAAATTAATTTTTTCCAAAATTTAACATTCTTCTTAATCATAATGAGCTTATATTCGTAGATGTAAAATGAGTTCTAAGAACCCAAACACTCCAGACTTTTTCGACAATATCAATGACTTCAAGGGAGTTAAATCACAAATTGATGTACCTAAATATCAAAGGGACAAGATCCAAGGTAGATTGAATATGGAGGGAGATAGGATTATGGTCTAAAGTTTTCATTGGACGAAATATTGACTTGATCATATGGACTTGAAGCAAAAGGTTATTGTGCATGAAGAACCAATCCAATCTAGCCATTATCTTCCCTAACTCAAAAAATTTCTTGGTCCAAGCGAAATTTCCTTTAATTTGTTTTACATCCAAAAGGTCCCAATCTTCTATCAAATCCTCAAGATTTTATCTAAAGGGATATCTTACAGTGTTTCCTCCCCCTTTTTCCTAAATTATTAAGACTTAAATTGAAGTCACTAGCAAGGATACAATCTATGGATAACTTAGAATGACTAAGATCTTGGAGATGCCTCCAATAGATTTATTTTTCCATGAAGTATGTAGTGATGCAAAAATTGAAGACCATAATGATTTGTTGTGTCCAAAAAATTTTGAATTTTGTGAGAATCCAATTTGTGTCTGAAAAGAGAGTTCTAATTTTTCCTCTTGGGTATTCCAGAATGTGCACGTTCCTCCAAAATCTCCCCTCAAGTCTTGTGTTATTCCTTATTCTTGTCTCTAGATTTTCTTGCAAATTTTTATATCATCTTGTGGTTTCATTTGGTCTCTTGGAGCAAGAATATCTAAGGCATTTCTTTCTTAATGAGATATTTTATTGCAATTGATTTGATAAAGTTTCCTAGACCTATATAGTTCCAAGTGACTAGGATCATTATTTAAGCTAGGATTTGGAAGGTCCCCCTTTGGAGGCTTCTTGTCATTATGGTAATTTGAGACTTTAAACCCCTATTCCACCCTCATATTTTCATTTTTTTTGGGTGCCCATCGATATGTCTTTGAATGCATGTTCTTCCCTCACCTAATTAGATGTATTCTTGCTATATTTTATTTTGATTTGTTCTTCCAAAGTACCCTCTTCTTTTCAACCTCTAAACTTCTAAGGATTCCATAAATTCTTGTCCTTTAAGCAATAGATATATAAATGAGATTCCATCATCCTTATAACTATCCCCATCTTACTCTCCTATATTTGGTTATTATTTCCCTTCCTTTTTATTATATGTGGATCCATATATTTGCATACTTTGTTCTAGTAGTTTCTAATCATTTTTATAGGGAGCCTCTGAATTTATTTGGACTAAAGGGGCCTCCTCATCATTGGGGGAGTTCTCTGGCTCCTGAAATGTTGTATATTGGGTTTCCATTGATTGTCCTATCTCCTCTTTTCCCAAAATTTTATATCATTGATTTTTCTAAGTATTATCTACCTTCCTTGATGTTAATGGCTCTCCCAAGTGTTTAGCATACTCCCCTTTTTTCGAATCCCCCATGATTCACTCCAACATTTGAAGGATGGTCATTCCTATATAATGCTTGATGTCTTGCTTCCATGTTCACTAAGGAAATTTATTTTCGATTGACTTGGATCTATTTTTCTTGTTCAACATCCTTTGATGATTGCTAAGCTTCCACCTTCTTACAACTCTTTGAAAAATTGTCCATATTTAATGCATATGTTGCACTAAGGGGAGTTGTTTGTAGTTCATTTGTTGAAGTATTTGCAATTGCTTAGAGAGATCATCACTAATACAGGTAGTCTCTTTTCCAAGTATAATTCCACACAAATTTAATAACATGAGAATAAATTTTCTTTTGGTTCTATTTATCTATATATTTGTAACAAGTGTTTCCAATGCACCTCAAAGCATCATCATTCCAACAATGGGGAAATATATGTGGGAGCCTTAGTCATATATGAACAATGTAGGGGTTATCATTTTCTAGATTAAAATATGGATTCATTTGTTCAAATGCATACCCCTAGCCACATTAAAGTAAGGGCCACTACTAAAACTCAAATCCTTATCTTCTTTAAATTCAAAAAGAAATGGATAAAGCCCCCTCCCATAGAGAAAGTGTTGACATTGGACATTTATACAAGGTTTCAATATTTTTTTTAATTAATGATGTGACTATCTTAGGGGATGGCCAAATACCAATGAATTGGCCAATCAAGCCCCACTCATAGAAGGACATAAATTTCCACCTAGATATTAATGGAAGCATTTTATCCTCAGGATGACTTTTTATTCATTTCAAAAATTGAGATGGATAGACATTAGAAGTTCAAACAAAATATTGAACTATGACAAGAAATGTTGTTGCCTCTTCATTTGGAGTGGGTTGCATCATCGTCAACCACACCCCCACCCAAGGCCAATCTAACCATAGCTCCAAACCACACTAATATAGGGTTTAGTAGAGATCCATAGAATTTTTTTTATTGCTCCCATGTGTTAAGTATGTAACTATTATATCTCTCAAATTTAACAATAACAACATACCATTGTCTTATAATTATGGAATATATAATTTATTTATATATTTTACAAGGATATGAAGTGAATAAACTTTCTCACAATTTGTAGTGAAAAATACAGTGGTAATTTATAATCTTATTTAGGTTATGTATATGATAATAATTCTTAAGAAAAAAATCATTATGTTGAAATATAATATTAAAATTTATTTTTCATGGTTGGGATGGACGTTTGTATCCTCCTAATCTAGGTTTAATTCCCACATGTGACGTGTTGAGCTCACAATGAGTATATCTTTGTCATGGATTTGAGATTTGTTGTCTAAAAGTCCCTCAAGGACTGAAATACATATATTTCTTTGAAAAAGGAAAAAAAAATCAAATGAAAATAAATAAATATAATATAATATGATTTTTAAAATATCATATATAAAGCAATTTCAACATACAAAGTATGTAACAACCATTTTTGTTGCCCCTCTTATAAATGTCGTGATGAAATGTAATTCACGGAAATAATGAGGAAACATAAACATTGACTGGGTTGGAGGAGTGGACATGGATTCATAGGTTTGAGGAGGAGGAGTAGCTAGTAAACCCAATCCACTACATTCATTTTACGATCTATATCCCTGAAGAAATTATGGCCTTTTTGGGTGCAAGCATTAAAGAATGTATGGGCTTCATAAGAAAAGAAAGATCCATATAGGCCTTAAAATTAGGAAACATGTTGGTGTGGTCAACGCACAAAGGGAGGATGGGAAGCTAAATACCTGATAGGAGAAAATGTGTGGGGGATGTTTTGTTATGCATATGAATGCAAAGAGAGCAAACATGATTATACGTGCAGGGATATTGCAAGAGAATATGTTGAAGAAAAGGGTAGAAATATTAGTGTAAGTGTAAACATGGAAACACACTGAGGAGTGTGGTGTGAAGAGAAGACCATTGTGTTGAGAAGGTTGAGTCACAATGTGCTTTGGATTCCTACCTAGTAGGTGGAGATGTAGTGTACTATGATACTTCTTGTGGTGTTTCACAGGTGAAGACCCTGAGGGTAGACTCTGGATTCCCATGGAACCTAACAAAGTGGGGGCATGGTGTGCTATGGATTCCTATAGAGTGGCAGGAGAAGGCATTGTGGGCTGTAGATACCTACAGTCTGAATCAGGTGGAGACACTAAGGTCTTTGGACTCCTATAGTGATTTTTGGGTGGAGCAATACATGGTCTAGATTCCCGAAGTGTTTGATTGGGAAGAGACATTATGCATTCTGGACTCTTGGGTATCAGGTGGAGAAATTGTGTGCTCTGGATTCCACTGTGATCTAGTTGACTTGTATTGGTGTAAACTCCCTTGAGAACTTGACTTGTCAATATCTAAAACTGCAAGAAATATTGTAGTGTAGCTAGCCTATGATTGGGTGGAGATTTGAATTACCTCCCTCAGGTTCCATTCATCTAAGTTAATCAAATAAGTATATCTACTTGTATATACATGTTTCACTTTGAATAAAGAAAGATATATTTGTGTGTTATGTCAATGTATGTATCAATATTTTTTATGGAGGAATGTAATGTTCCTCGCTTGCTCTACTGGAATGTTATTTATATGTTCTCATGGTTATGAGGGTTTTGGAGGCCTCTGTACTTGATGATATTTTAATGAGTTACATAGTTGTTTACAATAAATGAATGAATGCTTGTTATGCATGATTAACTGTTACAGTGTGTGGAATTCCATTGTTTGGCATGGCCATGATTATTTTCTGATTAATAATGTCGAGTGTCTCTATGTTGTAATGTATGTCTTACTAGTAGAACTAGTGGAGTCTATCTGAGACCCATTTTTCGGTTAATATGATGCCACTATACTTGAAGTTATGGAGTAGTGTTAGCTATGATTTGACTCACCTTAGTGCATGATGGTAGGCATGTCAAATGTTACATGTGTGTGTCATGGCTAGGAATAGCGACTCGAATGTTAGTGTGGACTAAGGATTTTATCCCTTTGGAACTTTGGTGTTCCGTGCAACACAATGTCTCAGAGGTAGGCTTAGGAAAATTCCCTAGAACCCTTAAGGTTTTAAGTATAAATACTGCAGAAATTAGACTTAAATTTAGGTCGAGGAATATGTATTGATTTCAACCTCATGATTATATTAATGACACATTTATCATTAATTGGAGAAATTAACGGTTAATATAGTGTTGTGCCTCATTTCCAGGTGATAACCCCTTGGATAGGGTGCAACAGACAAAATTTGTGATGCCAAGGGTTGGCGTTAGATGATGGATAAATTCACATCACACCATCCTTTTAGTGCCATGCCTTGATTGGTTTCTTTTGTACTTGAGCACAGTTAATAGAATTCCTAATATAAGTCTCCTTCATATTTAAATGATGAAACGTGAGATTGCATTAAGGGCTCGGTCATATGGGACCTGAAGCAGGATAAGGTGGAAAACACCATGAATTCTAGGAAAAACTATGTGAATGCCACACAGGTATAATGATATGGAAAGGTTACTGACATGGCACATTGTTAGAATGACATGTGGTAGGAAGAAAAGGCCCATTTGGATGCCCAAGTGGCTATTTTTTGGATGACACATGGCACCGATAGAGAATGCCACCTAGAAAGGTGAAACTACCCTTACATTAGATGACCAAAATTTAAATGGGAATAAATTTCAATTCATGAATTAGATTAGGGTAAATTTTAAATCCCTAGAAATCTCTTGATGAGTTGGAAGTGATGGTGTTTCCCAAGGTTAATTTTGCTAATTTTTGGAAGGAAGGAAATTTTGTAACCCCATTTCCATAATGAGACCATGGAGGTTGGTTTAATTAAAATTAATACCTCCCGTCAGCTTACGAAGTTTTAGGGGGTGGGAGGGACTGTTACAGAGTGGTATCAAAGAATCAAGGTCCAACAATCACACTGAATGGGCCTAGGAGGATAAGTTTAGAGTTGTGTTATGGGGTGTAACATAAGATAGAAATTTCTACACAGGACCTTTGGCAATAAGATTTGGAGTTCTTATACAAAATATTAGAGCACAAAGGTTCAACAATTAGAATGGATGGGCCTAGGAAGATAAGTTAAGAGTTTTATTACATGGACGTATGAGATTAGAGAAAGAGTGTAATATTGAACCCTTGGAAAATAAGATTGATTTCCATTACAGTGTGGAATAACACACTCTATGTTATTTAAAGGATGATTGTTTGTTTTGTGCAAATCTGTGTCGGTTTTAGCACTTTGACTGATGATTTATGCTGAATGCATGCGCTAATATCAGAAATTTGAAGAGATAAAAATGGAAAATTATGATATGTTAGATATTTTCCAATTGGCATACTAAATTAAAAATTTGTGTTTTAGATAACCTCATAATAGCATGCTTATTACATATAATCCAAGGTGATTCGTAAATGTGTTATTTGTATTTTTTGTTTGGATAATAGTTATGTGTGTGTAACAACATATAAGAAATCATTAAGAGATGAGTAGCAAAATGGTGCAGTACAACACTAACAAATCCCAACATGGTCAGGAAGAGGAGTCAGTTGGAAAGAGGAGAGAGGAAGGCTCCCCTAACTAGATGGACACTCTCAAAAGTTTAAGAGTTCAACTAAGAAGTTGTAAGGCTAACAATGAGAAGATTGTTAGAGCTTAGGAGAAGCAAGCGTAAGTGAATGCAGTTATACTACAGAGCTTTTCAAATTTGTAAAGACAAAAGAAACATGAGTTAGGTGCTAGTTACCTAGGAAATCATAAGTACAAACAAAGTCCATTAGGAATTGGGAAGCTTTAATTGAGGACAAATGGTGCAAAAGAAAGTAAATATAAGAAAAGGAAAATTCAAACAAGTGAAGATATAGTGAGAGGTGGAACTCCATTAATTACTCCATAGAGGAGGATAGGAAGTTAGGAGCAATGATCTAGTGCTGCAAGAGACACTGCCAATGGAAAAGGAAAAGAGAAATTTTTGATGCCATAAGAGTTTAAAAAGAAAAAACCTTATACATTTGATTGAGAGGTGAAGAAGGTTGAGGAAGCAGAAGAATGGTGACTAGGAATGAAAAAGTACTTTAGAGTGCATGATTACTTTGATAATATGAAGGCAAGAGTAGTCATTTTCATCTTTAAAGGTAAATTTGATATGTGGTGGGAAGACCTGAGAAATGTTAAGAACATTAGAGAGAAAGAGCTATCCTAGAGAAGGTTTGAGAGGTATTTCTAGGAGTACGTGTCTCAAAGGTACTTTGACAACAAGGCGAAAGAATTATATGAGCACAAATTAGGGAAATTGACAATTGATGAATACACCAAAAGATTCTTCAATATTTTGAGGTATGTTCCTTATATCAAGGATGAGAAGGTAAAGATCTAGAGGTATCTTAGTGGGTTTCCACAAGAATTCAGGGACATAATAGATTTTGATGAGAAAAAAGCATTGGAGGACACCCATCCATAAAATGAGGTATTTCTATGAACAATTCAAGCATTAGACTGAGTTTTGAACTAGTTGGAAAGAATAAGGAAAGCATAGATTTAGAGGAAAAGGGAAGCGAGTTGCAGTACATCATCCAATAAGAAGGAATGTGAATTTTTTCCACTCCTATCAAGGGAGAGCCTTATCATAATCCAATATTGCTGGAAAAAATTGGTTCTTTAGACTTGTAGGAGAGGAAGGCAAGAGGTTCAGTAGAGAACCTATAAAGTGTTGGACTTGGGGAGAAAACCACAGGCAGAGAGACTTTACATAATCACAACAAAGTGGTCCAAGGTTGTATAATGTACAAAAAGCAAAGATAGTGAATGATGTGGCTCAAAATGTGCCATGAATTTATGTCACATTAGACAACACACAGGTTGATCATAAAGCCTCAGTGATTGAGATGGGAGGTATGGTCAGTAATCAACATATTTCAATTTTGGTTGACCTATATTCTAATTACAGTTGTGCTAGCGCAAAAGTGATAGAAAAATGTGCACTGAAGAAGTTATCCCATGAAAATTTGTGGTTAGTTTAGTTGGTGATGGGAACTAAGAGGCAAGTTGAACATGTAGTGATGTCATGCCTAGTAATGGTAAACAACAAGCCCACATCCACAAACTTGAACATACTACCATTGGGTTCATATGACATATTAAGTGACATGGACTAGTTAGCATGCCACAAGACCAAGATCAATTGTTTCAATAAATCGATGGAATGTCTCGACAATGAGAGTGACATTGCAAGGTATAAATAAACCAGTGACTGTTAGGCAAACTATCAACACTGCAAATGAAGTGATGTAGCTAGAAAGGGTGTGAATTATATTTTTCCAATTCACCAATGAATTAAAGGATAACAAAGATAGAATGGAAGAGTATCCTATATTGAATAGTTCGTTGATGTGTTTCCTAAGGAAATCCTAGGATTGCCACCTAGAAGAGAAATTGATTTCTCAATCAAATTATTGCCAAGGTTAGCACTAGTGTCAAAATATTTGTATCGCATGCACACATCCGAGCTGGTGGAACTAAAATTACAAATAAAATAAATGTTGGATAGGGGATAAAATAAACCTAATGTATCATCCCGGGGAGGCCTAATACTATTCGTGAAGAAGAAGGATGTCACATTGATACTTTGTATTAACTACAAGAAATTAAATAAAGCCATGATTAAGAACAAGTATCCTTTGTCGAGGATTGTTGACTTGTTCAACCAGATGAGAGTAGTTGTAGTATTCTCGAAGATATACTTTAGGTTTAGGTACCATAAGGTACAAATTAAGGATGAAGACATCCACAGGACAAACTTCAAGACTAGTTATGAGCATTATGAATTTGTGTTGGTGCCATTTGGACTCATGAATTCTCTAGAAATGTTTATGTGTTTAATAAATAATGTTCTTAGTCCATATTTGGACAAGTTCAAGCTAGTATTTGTAGATGAAATTTTGGTTTATTCGAAGACCAAGTACAAAGAAGAACAACATTTGTAGTAGTGTTGCAATTGTTGCGAGAACACGAGTTTTATGCTAAGCTCAACAAATGTGATTTCTTCCATTCACGACATTGAATAGAAAGGGAATTAAATTTGATGAAAACCAAAATGTGCAGCTAGTTTTGAGAAATTAAAACATGTGTTCATGCATGCACAAATATTAAGAATAGTAGACCCAGAAAAGAATTTTGCGGTTTTCATATATGCTTGCAAGGAAGGGCTTGGTGGAGTCCTAATGCAAGAAGGGTAGGTAGACTTGTTAGGGATTTACTACAGAACATAAATAATTACTGAGAGGAAAAATAAAATTAACCAGAAGAAAGTATTCACATAAACAATACACACAAGATTTAACTAGGAAAACCCCAAATCCGGGGGAAAACCCAACCCAATTAGATCTCATTATCCTTGGCCAAAATCCTAGCCAAGATGGCCAAGTGAGCCTTCACTTCTCACCTCTAGGTCTACACTACAATGAAGCCCTATCATCCTTTTATAGGCTCCATTACATGCAATACCATGGGTACACTATACCATGTGCCCAAAACCACTGCTGATTACGCTGGTCAACTTTGATTCAAACTCTAAGTCAACTTTACCTAACAAGACTATTACGAATCAAGGAATTTGAATGAGCATGAGAAAAATTGTGTCACTCATGACTTGGAACTAGCAGTGATAGTGCATGCATTGAAAAGGTGGAGGCACTATTTGTTGAGAAGAATTTTATTTTTTTATTGACAAATCATTGAGGGTTGAGGTACTTATTTGACCAACCCAAGTTGAATAAAAGATAGACAAGGTAGCTAGCCTTGATTAGTGAATTTGAATTTGAAATAAAATATATCAAACACAAGGAAAATAAAGTAGTCGATGAGCTGAACAAAAGACTACAAGTGGCTCAGCTGGAATTCATTAACACTTGTGAGGTTGATATTAAAAAAGGATCAAAGAGGAAATGCATGAGGATGTGGATTACCAACAAGTGAAGAAATTAATGAAGCAAGAACCATAAAGATAATTGAGTAAGGATTACTCACTCACAGATGATGGTTTTTTGAATTTTAAAAGTAGGTGGTATATACCTTGTATGGGTGACTTGAAGATGCTCATCATTGGCAAGTTTTATAAAAGAGCTTATTCATGGCATCAATGTTTTTAGAAAATGATAACCTCTAGAAAGAAAAAAAAAATATTATTAGTCGAGAATGAAAAAAATATTTTTTCGAGTATATATCCAAATGTTTGTAGTGTCAACAAGTGAAAGTGGAGTGTATACATCCAATGGGATTGTTACAACCAATCCCCATTCCTAAGTGGAAGTGGGAAGTCATTTCTATGGACTTCATCACAAGATTACCAAGAACTTATATATAACATAATGTTTTAATGGTGGTGTTGGACAAGCTAAGTAAGGTATATCATTTCATAGATATCAAGTATACCCACAAGCCAATTGATAATTCTCAAATTTTCATGAAAGAAATAGTTAGATTGCATGGTGTACCCAAGAAGATCATCTCGAATAGGGATGCCAAGTTCACCTCAAAGTTTTGGAATGTGTTGTTTGTTGGTTTGGGAATAGAGCTATCATTTAGTACATCTTATCATTATCAAATGGATGGGAAAAATGAAAGAGTAAAATGGGTGTTGGAGGACATACTAAGGATGTATGTCATGCATTAGCCCAAGAGATGGAGTTTCTACCTTTGGTAGAGTTTCCCTATAACAATGGGTACCAGGAACCATTAAAGATGAGTTTATTTGAAGCTCCACATGGTAGAAAATGTAATACACCTATCAACGGGAATGATCCAATGAAAAAGGTACTTCTTGGATTGGATATGCTGAAGGAAATGCAACAGGAAGTAGTTACCATCAGACAGAAATTGAGAGTAGCTCAAGATAGATAGAAGAGCTATGAAGATCAACAGAGAATGTACAAGGAATTCCATGTGGGGGAACATGTTTACCTCTACATCAGACCAAGGAATATTTCACTAAGAATTGGGTCATGTGCTAAGTTAACACTAAAATTTTGTGGGCCAATTCAGATCCTAGAAAGAGTGCGTCTAGGAGCATAAGATTGACACTACCACCCACAGTGAAAGCACATGATGTTTTCGATATTTATTTACTTAAAAGATATGTACATGATTCTAATCATGTTATTGATTGACCTGTGGTATAGGTGGAATCCAGAGGAGAATTCCAACTAGAACCATAATGCATTCTAGATTGGAGGCAGACCGCACTCCAGAATCAAGTAATCAACCAAGTCAATGTGCAATGGAAGCACTTTGGACCAAATGAAGCCGCTTGGGAAATGGTCAATCAAACGAGGGTATCATACCCATTTTTATTTATTGTGTAAGTAAATGTAAGAAGAGATATGTATATTATGATCCCTTTTGAATTATTTGTTTGAGTATAGAACACCGAGGATGATGTTCCTCCAAGGGGGTGGGGTCTGTTCCAACAACTTTTGATACCCCTCTTATGAATGTCATGATGAAATTAATTCATGTAGATAATGAGGAAATAAAAACATTGATTGGGTTGGAGGAGTAGACATGGATTCAAAGGTCTGAGGAGGAGGATTTACTTATAAACACAAGCCACTACATTCATTTTACAACCTATGTAGTTTAGCAAGTGGGGATGTTTTTAACACCACTCGAATTTATGCTAATATAAAGTTTTTAACACCACTCGAACTTATGCTAATATAAAGTTTTTAACATCACTCAAACTTAAAAACTTCATATTAGTATAAGTTTGAGTGATGTTAAATATTAGCATAAGTTCGAGTGGTGTTGAAATTTTTATGTTAGCATATGTTCGAGCAGTGTTAAAAAAATATCCACCTACTAAACTTCATATTAGTTTAATTTTGAATAATTTTAAAAATTTTGTATTAACATACATTTGAGTGGTGTTAAAAACTTTATATTAGCATAAGCTCGAGCAATGTTAAAAACATCTCCACCTACTAAGCACTACAAGAATCCATAACATGTCTCCACCTACTAAGCATTACAATAATCTAGAGCATATCTCCACCTATTAAGCACTATAAGAATCCATAGCACGTATCCATATGTTAAGCACTACAAGAATCCAGAGAATTTCTTTGCCTACAAAGCACTATACAAATATAACGCACATATCCATGTGTTAAGAATTGTAGGATTCCAGAGCATGTCTCCACCTGCAAAGAACTACAGGAATCCAAAGCACACAATTTCTCCACCTACATATATATTGTTTCAAACAGTCTTTTTGTACAGCTCCAAACAACCTCCCTCATGCTCACTTCCCAGTAAGCATGGGCATATTTATTCTCCCACTAGTTACTCACCTATGCAGGCCTAGAAACTCCTATTCCAAGTAGTATACCTATCCCATGGTTTTCATGTATGGGTTCCCATCAGCCACTCACTTATATAGGCCCAGGCAACCCCAATTTTGGGTTGTCTACCTGTCTTAAAATTTTCCTATATGGAATAGTCATTAGAGCCTTACGACCAAGCACCCTCTTGGCAT
This sequence comes from Pinus tabuliformis, assembly GCA_031772625.1. Classification (NCBI taxonomy): domain Eukaryota; kingdom Viridiplantae; phylum Streptophyta; class Pinopsida; order Pinales; family Pinaceae; genus Pinus; species Pinus tabuliformis. Next base: position 785,775,234 of record CM062812.1, on the reverse strand, counting down.
GCTCTAATGACATGTGCATGGATTCATCTGGTCAATTACCCATCCAACATGCTCCATTGCACTACTCATGGAGTCTTAAAAACTGCATATTAGTGTAATTTTGAGCAATGTTAAAAACTTTATATTATCATAATTTCCAGAGGTGTTTAAAAATTTAAATTAGAATAAGTTCAAGTAGTGTTGAAGACATATCCACATGCTAAGCACTATAGGAATCCATAGCATGTATCCACCTGCTAAGAACTACAAGAATCCATATCATGTCTCCACCTATTAAGCACTATAGGAATCCATAGCACATCTCCATCTATTAAGCACTACAAGAATCAATAGCATGTCTCCACCTGCTAAATACAACATAAACATAGAGAATGTATCCACATGTTAAGAACTACAGGTGTCAAGAGCATGTCTCCACCTGCAAAGCACTATAGAAATCCAGAGCACACATTGTCTCCACCTACAGATATATTGCTTCAAACAATATTTTTGTACAGCTCCAAACAAGCTCCCTCATACTCATCCTACTGAGCATGGGCATATTTTTTCTCCCACCAATTACTCACCTATCCAATCCCATGAAACTCCTATTCCAAGTAGTATATCTATCCCAAGGTTTTCCTAAATGGGCCATCAACTACTCACATATCTAGGCCTAGGCAATCCCAATTCTGGGTAGTATACATGTCCTAAAGTTTTCTTGTATCGTAAAGTCAATAGATTCTTACCACCAAGCACCCTCTTGGCATGCTCTAATGCCATGTGCATGGAGGCATATGGTTGAGAACCCACCCAACATGTTCCCTTGCACTACTCATGGAATCTTATACTCAAGGTACTATCTATGACTTGCTCCAATGAGATAAAAAAAAATGTCATAGTTTGCAATGTCATCATACAATCTTCTTCATGAGCTCCCAGCTCCATTATTTCACCTATTTCACAACATTTAATTTTTCATGAGATATAGTCAAAAATTTCAAATCAAGAAATTTTTTTGCCTAGCTTTGCTTCACTTAGAAGCATGATCTCATAGGAATGAGACTTTTAATAATGTCATTAGGCTTTTTTGCAGGTGTTGTTTATCTGTCATGGTGTCTTTTCTCTCATGCCCCATTCCAACACTCTTCCTACATTCTAATATTCCAATCAACCAATACTTTTCAATGCTTATATGTATGCAATCTTCTTATTCCAAAAATTCACAATAGCCTAAAACGATCTCAGAATTATAAGGCTCGTAATAATTCTATCACTCCAACTAAAGTCAAATACATTGAAATGATGTTGTTATTGCATTATACATGTGCATCATATTTATTCCAAGCATATCATAATGAAATTAAACATTCATTCCAATAAACTAATAATTCATTAACAAGAGATGCATATCTCTAAATTCAACAGAATTTTAGTTCTCTATTTCATTCAGCAGGTATTGCAAAAGTTATTACAATATTTCATACTAAAGGTTCTTTGCCTTCACCATACGACTTCCTAGTATCCATGCAAAGCATGAATTAATTTGAAACAATAGTATCTAAACTTTGTTAAATGAATTATTATCCGATCCCTTTCCTTTACCTCTTTTTACCTTGGCTATTGTTTCCTTATTTACTTGGTTTTCATTGCCAACGCTTTCAACTAAAGCCTTCTAAAGGGTCCAATTAGTTGGTAATATCCATGTTGTTGCAATATCCAACAGTTCCTAAAATGATCTCAACATCACCCATTATTCATGAATTCATCAACTCAACTATTACAGATTTCAATGAAAATTTCATAAAGGCATTTTCATTTGCGTCCAACTCCAACATGTCCTCATCCATGTTATTCATATGTTGTCAATTTCCATCCTTTATAATTTTCATTCATGATCACAACAAATTTTAGGAACATAAACATAACATATTAATAATAGTAGTTATCAGTAATAGGTCATTCCTGCACGGCTAAGAAAATAATAGCATCGATTACAAGGAAAAATGGCTCCAAGGTTGAACCCTAGTTCTGCCGCCTCTATGCCCTCGGCCGACGGCGGGTCTCTAATCGCTCTGGACGCGAAGGGATCGGAGAGACTTAGGCAAAGATCATGGATCTTTCTTCCCGCTGCAGGTTTGCAGGATGGCCGCACCAGGAAAGACAGAGCCGCGGACTCAGATGCATTTGCAGACCCCTTGATCGAGTACTCAGGGGTTGCATGGACCCGATCCCCTGCGTCCACAAAGCGTTTGTACAGCCCTCTACAGAATGATGGAGCAGAGGCCAAGGATAATCATGCAGATCCCTTAGCCACTTATCCTCTGACCGCGGCTAACGGGAAGGAGGGGCTTGCACTGACTGGCTGTTCGCCTCTGTTACCCATGAGGCAAATCCAGGAAGCCCGAATCAATCAATGCATATGCCGGCCCTCTCCACAGATCTGCAGGGGAAGGGGGCGTTCGGAACCCTCTTCATCATTCCAGATACAAATCAAGATCTTGACAGGCAAAACTATGTTACTATGGGTAAGCCAGACAGATCTAGTGCAGCATCTCAAGCAGACACTGAACATCAAACTGGGGATCCCCTCTGCAGCACAGCGGCTTCTCCACGAAGGTAAACAGCTTGAGGATCTGTTCCCTATTTCTTTTTACGGCATTAAGAAAGATGCATCTATTATTTTAACCTTTCGTTTGAAAGGAGGAGCTGCTGGAGAGCCATCCACAGCTAAATCATTTTCATATAAAGATGCAGTCCATGCCAAGAAGCCTGACAAGACAGCTCCACCAGTTCAGGCTTTACCCAAGCCTTTTTTGGTGGACAAAGTGGAGGAGGTTCCCTCTGTTGAGATCTCCTACTCTAACATGGCAGACGACTCCCAAAAATTTGCAGAAAGGGCCATCATATGCAGATTTAATGGGCTCTGGCCACGCTCAAAAGATCTTTTGGACTGGATCTATGACAACTGGACACACAGTTGCAAGATCTTCTTCTGTACAAAGGCATATGTCATAGTGTTTTTCGACAATCTCGAGCACTACGAAAAGGCCTTAGAGGAAGGCCCTTGGTTCATGGGTTCGGCAGGCCTCTTCCTAACTCCATGGTTCCCAGACTTTGACCCAGCTTCTGCAGTTATCACAAAAGCCCCTGTATGGATCAGGCTTCCAAATCTCCCTATATATCTGTGGAACACAGAGGTATACAGGCAGATAGGCAACGCTTTGGGCTGCTTTCTAATGGGAGATTACCAGAGGGAAATCCAAGGCCTCTACACATACGCCAGAATCTGTGTAGAGCTAGATCTAAGCAAGGGTCTGCCAGAGCAAATAAATCTCAAGATCAAGGACACTGTTTGGACCCAGTTTTTAGATTATGAAAATACTGCCTTCCGATGCCGCCATTGTCACCTAACAGGGCATCTACAGACCTCCTGCCCATCACTGACAGCAAGAGCGAAAAAAGGAATCTCCGCAAAATCCAAACCTAAGCGTTGGGCTCCCTGTACTCCGCAGCCAGCTCGAAGCTCCAGCTCCCCAAGTTCAGAGGTCGGGGAAAGCGATTCAGAACCGGATCAGGCGCCTCAGCCAATGGATTCACCCATGAACACCATGGGGCACACCCATGACTCAGCTATAGCCCAGAAACGCGTCCATGAAACCTCCTCGGAATCAGAAAAGGAATTCCCGATGAAAGAGAATTCCAGTCTTCAAGTTGTCTTAGCTCATTCCCCTCAGGGAGGCTGGACAAAAGTCAACAAAAAGAAAGGGAAAAAACAATGTGTTGTAGGTTCTGCCCCTATGGGGGATTTAGGCAGTCTGTGATTTCTAGTCATCTGATGTAACTATGAGTTTGAATCTTTCTTCCGGAACCGAGGTTGATGGATCCATCATTTCCGGTCTGCCGGTTTTTTGCTTATCCTGATTGTACTATATTACACTTAATAGAATTAGTCTTTAACGAGAAAAAAAAAAAAAAATAGGTCATTCCTGCACACTTGGCCAAAGGTTGTTCCATGTGGCATAAAATCCATTAAATAACATTATTGTGTTATTCAAAACATGGCAAGTACACATTTTATTTTCATACCATTCACATAGTGATCATATCTTTAAAGATTAATCACTTATCTTACTACTATGATGGTTCTCAACTAATAACCTTTCAAACCAAATAACAACATTATACCTTGATTTCATTTCTTATCTTTCTTATATCCATAAGATATGGAATACGCATATATATCAGCGATGCACAATTTTTGTTAAGGAAACTCCCTTCTTAGGTTATTTTCATAGTTTTTATGTCAATTCTCATATGTTCATGTGGACCCAACCGTGTCCACTTAGCTATTATGTCATTATATTCTATTATCATCCATCTAATGTATATGGTTTAATAAGGGTCTTACACTTATGGTTGGGTTTTATTTATCTCTCCTGCTGAGCTCCTTTTTATTTCCTTTCCCACACCCAGCAAATCACCATTACCAAACTATAAAATGTGAGAAAAAATAATGAAAACTTAGAAAAATGACAATAGAAACACATGACAATAATATAAAGCAACATGGCCATGCTCAAAAGTAAACAAACAAAACAACAAGAAAATTGTGGTCAACAATAACAATTAAAATAAGTAAAACATCCCCTCTACACATCATTCCTTAGTTATCAACAACTCAATCCCTTGAGTTCTAGTGTTCAATGTGTCCATCACCAATATATGTACAAATTTTTAGTTATAATTCTTCCCAAGGTTTATAACATCCTCAAAATTCTAATATCCCTCTAAATAGTTCAAGAAGGGACTTTTAATTATTTCATAGAGCTTAAGCAGATTCTCCCTCATCTATTCCTACATTACAAGTTGTTGGTTCAGTTATTTGGAGTTTGCATGAGCTTTTCTTCTTCTTTAGTTGTTTTTTAGAGCAATCTTTCTTCAAATGCTCCTATCCACAGTTCCAACAAGAAACTTGCTTTCATTTCTCTCCAACCTTAAGATATTCTGTTTTGGCCTTGTTAGCATGGAATTCATCTATATCTTTACAGTTTGATGCATGTTGTAACAACTCTTACATGTTTGAAAGATGTTGTAGCAACATTGTGTTCAACCATGCCTATTATTTTTTCTTTCTAATGAGCCTTTCATTTTCTTCCTTGCAACACGTCAACTTAGATTTCAATCTCATGAAGGTTTTTTCCCATTATGGGAACTTCACCTTCTTACTTATGATGGAATTGGTCCATGCAATGTTGCACCATAGTGATTTCCATCCTTTAATTCCTTATTGCAATTGTTTCTTCTTATGTGTTGTCACACACACACATACTTTTTAATCATATCAATCATAAACATATTGACTTATTACCATTATTATGCCAATAATATGCATGTTGTCTATTGATGTTCACACATCTAGAACCCATGTAAACCACATATTACAAAAATAGAAGGGATATGTCAACATGCTTATAACCATATCATCATTAAGTTTGAAATCAACACTTCACCAATACTAGCAGTCATGACATCTGCAAGTTAGTATGTCACTTAGAAAACAAACTAACATATCAAAATTTTCCATTCCCATCATTTCACAATTCTTATATGGACACATGCATATAGAACACAATCACGAGACAAATTCTACAATCAACACACTTTTGTACTCAACAAAAATCATCCTTTAAATTCCATACTTTGTAACATAGCTACAAATTTTATCCCCGAAGGTCCACTTTAGGACCTTTGCTTTTCATTTCATTTTTTCTTGAGCCCATCCATTTTAAGCATTGAACATGGGTGATTTAATGTCACATTCTGTAACATAGCACTAAACTTATCCTCTTAAGCCCATTCAATCTGAGTGTTAAACTTGGGCTCTCTAATACCACTCTGTAATGCTCCCTCCCACCCCTCTAGACTTTCCTAAGCTGATGGGAGGTGTTACTTTTAACTAACCCATCCTCCATGGTATTTTTATGGAAATGGAGTTACAAGATTTCTTCTTTCCCAAATTTGGCATAATTAACTTTGGATAACACCAGTGAATCCATCTCGTTGAGAGATTTTTGGGGATATAATTTTTGGGAAATTTGACCTCTAGATTGAGAGATATTCCCATTAAAAGTATAACCAATCTGGTAACACCATGCGGCATCCATGTGATGAATGGTAAGACCCTTCACAACTTGAATCCTTCTTGCAACCTATTTGAATAGATCAATGACCTATATTAATTGTGGGGTTCACTGCTCTCCGACAATTAACAAAGGGGGGTATGAAATTTTCCGCTTTTGTGACTAAATCCCTTGTAGTTTCCCCCTACCCTATCCTCTCTACATGGCCACCTCTTCACATCAACAATATATATTAATAGCAGGTCCCCTTGTCTTGGGGGGGGTTTCTATTTGTTGGTGATGTGATCGTGGTCGCCACCACACTCATGTAGATGTCATACCTAGTGTCATATTTGCATCTATGTGACATCTAAATCACTTGATATCTATGCCACCCTTCTGTTCACATCTAGCTGACATCATGATGATGTCACCCTACCAAATGGAATCCTCTAATGGTGTCATGTGTCATCCAAAAATTAGCCTCTTGACCACCCTAAAAGGTCATTTCTACTTGCCACATGTCACATTGAAAATGTTCCACATCAATAGTCTATCCATGTCAAACAATCCATGTCCCTTTGGAATCCTCATGTGCTATCCACGTAGCCTCAACGGGCCCTCATAGTGCCTGTTACCTTAGTCCATCTAGTGGGTCCCATTAGGCCCAACCCCCTTAGCGTAATTCATCAATTACCTTTTTAATCCAGATTTAGGGGATATCAAGGTGTGCATGAATTTTTCACTGTGGAAAACTCCTTGGACCCTTGAACCCTCAGATTATCACACCTAATAAATATATTTGGGCATGGCCCACTATTCGGCCTTTCCCAAACTTGTACCAAGCCCTTTTTCCTAGATGTCTGGATACTTCCATGAGCTAACATATTTGGCCCTCACACATTACTTTGAAGCATTGGGCCCCATGTAGGATCCTTTGCACAGATTACAAAATCTAGCCTAGGCCTTATTTGGCCCCACAACACTTTTCCAATGTATGTGACCTCCTGTATTACATAGATCCATAAATTTATTTAAACCTGGCCCACATTCGAGGCTCCACGAGTTTGCTCCCCCAAATATTCCAAATTCCCATATACATTTGCCACTTGTGAAGTGTTCCAGTCTCACACCAAACATTCACCCTACGAACCACACTCTAGATATCATTCTAGCTCTAGCTTGTATTAAATCCATCTCCAAACCTTCATGCACCTAGATGGGCCCCACACCAAATACTACATTCACTTTCTTCCTCGAAAACATATCCAAAGTATTTCAAATCTATTACCTTCACAAAACTGCACAAGTGCAAATGACATGGATGTTTCGACTCTCAAATAAATCCTTCCTACCTCAAATGCATTTCGCTCGAATACAAATTCTGACAAGGTTTAATCCAACCCTTTATAAAAGTATGATTTCCATGTAGATTTAGAAGCTTGAAGGATTTCGGGAAATTCTCCCAAGATTCCCTTGAAGCCCAATGTTGCTTAGAACATTATCTTTTACAGGAATGAAATCCTCTTACCAACACTAACAATTCAGACATTTCCATAGACAAAAATGCATTCAAAGGGGCTATTCAGATGCCCACTAATAGGAACTGAAACTAGCCAATCTATGGCTAACATTACACTGTAAATTCACATGCAATAGCATCGAATACTTCCATAGAAGGGATCTTGATAATGCTATCAGAACCATTGATACATCATACTTTATGTTATTAATAGTTTCTTAATAAAGAAGACAATCAATAGCCTTAAACTATCAGAAATCCATGTGTTGCATCCCAATTTGACCCTCTTTAAAAACTAGGCTACCTCTATAAATTCTACCTCACATGAACCCTTATTATGTTACTTCTTGCCTTGTTCTACCTCTTGAGATTCATTTTGCTAGCCTAACCTACCCCTTACATTTGGAGTCATCTAACGAGGCGGAGGAATTTCCCGGACAGACAAAAGTAGCCAGAATTCGGGCAAAAAAATTTCAAAAAATCAGGTAGATGCAGTGTTTGAATCATGTTTTTGATGGTGGAAATAGATTTAGCACCATCAAAAACGTCTAGAACACCTAAAATTTTGAAGTCTAACAACTATAACTTGGATTTACAAAAATCCTTGCCGGATTTTCTCTAAATATGACCGGAATTTCCATAACTTTCTGAGCAACTCCTCCGCCTCGTTAGACTACGCGCTTACATTTAATCTATACCTTCTTTTAAAGTTTAATCAAAATCACTCTCCCCTTTTGGAACCTTAGCATAATAATCACATTTAAATCATTCAAAAATTACCCGATAGATAATGCTTAAGAGAATAATAGATAATATTAAGGAAAAAAAATTTATAAACCATATATATATATATATATATATATATATATATATATATATATATCATTAATCTAAAAAATGCTCATAATATTCCAAATTATTAACACAACTAAACATCACTAACAATCATGATTAGTGATGTTTAATTGTATCTTATAAACTTTTGATACATATACTTTATGAAATGGAGAATTGACTTTTGAAATAAATTATATATATATAAAATATTATAAAATATATTTTCACAAAAATTAAATCATGATATAAAACATGTGAGTGAATATTTAAATTATATTGAATAGATATTAAAAATTAAAATCTTTATTACCTTTCACCCGATATAACTTTTTACCATTGATTTAAATAAGCTTTCACTTTTAAATATCATCGGAGAGCATTTCCCAAAATCCAACCTTCATGTTCAAACATTCTGATATCAATAATCTTGGTATGTAATAGAAAATTTAAAAATCATTTATTTGAAATTATATTTAAATTTATTAAATATCATTTTAATTCACAAATCTAAAATAATAAAAATAGAGCACACATTTTTATAAACCTTAATAGACTTCAAGAAATCTTATTTACTAGATTTGCGTGAGGGCCTATTTTACACATGTATATAAAATTCCAATCGAATTGAAGTACGAGACTAACTCGCTTACAGTTTCCCATCCAACATGAATGAGAACCATCAATAAAGATTAACCTTGACCATTCGATCCCATCAGATCGCAACTCACAAAATAAATTTTCTCTCTCCTTACTATTTGATATGCTTGGTGTTTAGTGCATTACAAATAATATAATATAATATTCCACAATCTCAGATCCAAACCAGAATTCTACAAAATAGCAAACAATCATGATTGCCATTGCCATCATATATTTAGCATGATTGTGCCCAAGTAAATTTCAGTAGTAAGTCTTAATGGTAGATTTATTAATTCTAGCTAGTTTAATTTTAATAGATTTAATAATATTAATATTAATAAGTTTATTAATACTGATATTAGTATTAATATAAATATATGATATTAATAATATTAATGATTAATGTTTTAATATAAATAATATTAAATTATGCTAATTAGTTTTATTTATAAACACTGATTGGCATATAAATGATGGAAAATGATGTCTTAGGCGTATATCGACTACACTTTCTAATGTGGTTGTGCTAGTTATATCTAAGATACAAAATAGATTCATTTGTATGTACTCATCTAACTTTGTTAGGCTAAAATATTCAAATTGGAGATGATTGTCGCTCGTATTATTTTGACCTTCAATGAATATAATTAGTCTCATAAATCAACTTGAGGAGACTTAATGTTGAAAAAAAAAGGTGGTAAATTATTTATTTTAAATTTCTAATTTTTATGACATTTCAAAGCTATGCAAAAAATTTAAATATGAAATTGTTCTTTTTTAGTTTAGATCTAAAAACTCTATATACAAAAAGAATATCATTTCCATATTACATATATAACTTTAATATATAGAAATAGAATAAATAATATGATCAAAATTGTTAAAGAATAAGTATATAAATAGAATAATACTATGATCAAAATTATTAAAGAATAAGTTTTGATAAAAAATAAAAAAGACCTCAAACATGAGCATCTCTTATGTTCAGCATCATTTGGTGAAAATGAGGGTGATAATATTTAGAGTTGTTTCCATTCCTATTCTTTTTTACTATTCAGGTACTATGCTACATCACAATTCCAACTTTGAATAAACAATTAGCTTCTGTATTTCTCTCCTTGCATAGGTGCAAAAGAGAAATATAGTAAAAAAAAATACTCAAACTTTTGACTTCTTCCAAGATAGAATTTAGAAATGCAATGTGACATTTTTGTTCATCTTTTTTCCATCTCATGACAACCTAATAATTAAAAACACTTGTAAAATCTTGATTCATTTTTCATTTGCCAACAACAATACTACCTTTATTGCCATCAATTTTCCCTAGTTATATGATCACTTCCCCAATCTTTTAATAACAAATTAATCCAATTTAAATTAATCTCCATAAATAAAAATGAAGCACAATATAAAAAATGAGATAAACATATTATTCTCCACTCTATACCAAAGGATTAGTGGAGTCATATAGATAGATTAGTGGAGCCATATAAATAATCATAACTTATATTATGCATCTTATTAATAATACAATGCATTAGATTTTAGCATAATTCCTTTTTGAGCTTCAATATTTTTTTTTATAACATCTCATTTATGTGGATATCATTTTTCATACAAATATATTTTTGAACCGTAATTTATTATTATTACTTTTATTTTATTTTAAAAGGAGAAACATTGATGAAGTTGTGACTTGGTAGGGTATATATATATATATATATATATATATATATATGATCTTCTTGGTGTCTATATGTATGTATGTATTTATTCCAAGGGAAACCCCAAGGCATGTTTTTCCACATTTGTGAATGTCATTTCTAGCAAACTCCTCATCATAGATTAGTGTGCTTCATCTTGGGGGATTTAAATTGAGCACCTACCAACATAAATTCAACAAATGTGCAACAAAATTGGTGACAATTAATTGAGCTTCTTCATCTTCCTTTTGTTTCCTCAAAAATATGTGTCATTGTTACGAACCCACAATAAGACTAGCTTTTAATAAACCACATGTGATCAAATTCCATTTTCCGTAGACATGATGATAAGTTACTCAATTAAAAATTTTTATTTCATTACAGATAGGCCCAAGTACCAACATTATCCAAAGATATTAATCTTTGCATCCACTTGATCACTACTTGATAGTCCCTAAAAATTTGAGGTTTGAGGTTGATTTTTTAGTTGTAAGCATACATGCTTGTTTCAAAGAATATTTTTTGCAAAGTTATTTGATTCCCTACATAGTCCAACTTTGAATTTGAATATAGGCGAGTTCTTGAGATAGTTGATTCCCCCTCCCCCATAGATTTATTGTTCCCCTTGTGTTACTCCATCAAAGTATTCCCATGCAGTTGATATATTAATATCTTCAAATGTGATATTTTTGGGAGGCTTTTCATCTTTGAATGCTTAAAGCTATTTAATATACTAATGCTCTAAGGGACACTTTTAAACAAGTGGTATAAGTCTATATTCAAATCAACTTGAATTCTTACCAAGCTAAACACCCCAAAAGTATAATCAAAGACAAAGTTATAAATCTCTTTGTGGGCAGATTTTTTCACACAAAAACTCAAACATTCCTCAACTAAATTACCTTTCCAAGCATCCCTAGCCTAGAATAATTCCAACCTCATGCCACACTCGAACATAATGCACACATTGAACAAAAAAATGAGTAATTAACTCTTCATTTTGTTTGCAAAGTGCACATGGTCTAGGACTTTTCAAACATATTCTTAACAAAATATCCGACAAAAAGGACTTATTTTTAACAAGCAACCACATAAAAATGCATGTTTTCAAGAGACAGTTATTTTTGCAAATTAACTTCCACTACCAATTATTGTGTTTCTCACTCTTCCTCTATATAAAAACTTATATCCTATCTTTGAGGTATAATGACCTACCGAAGGTTTCTTGGACTAGATGAACTCATCCGCATCCTCTTTCAATCTAATGAGATTGATCCTCATATTCATTATCCACTACTCATATACATCCACAAACACATTTTCTACCCTCATAATTTTTGTGCTCTTCCATTCTTATTTGAAAATTTAAGTCATTTCCAAGTCAGATACCTAATTTAATTAGAACAAACCCTTTTCATGAAGAGAAACTTATCGGAATCTGGATTAGGGGCAAAAATTTGCTCAAAAATCAAAGTGCTCATAATCGCGCAAAAACTAAACGACCACATCCGTCTCGGCAATATGATCCCAATTCAACTTTTTTCACTCAAAACAAAGCTCGTATGAGAATAGAGACTTCTGTCTGTTTTGTCAAACAGGCAAAATTTTGGGTACAGGGCTAACTAGGATGTTGACTAGGCATCCGTACAACCCAATCAGAAAAAAGAATATTCCAAGAAATATTCCCAGAATATTCTGATAGGTGGCTCAATCGAATTTTGACAATTTTCATCATGTTATTGGTCAAAGGCATTGAGGTGGACCAATGAGAGGCTAACACGTGGCAAGCCCAGAAGCTACCACGTGCCCTCTCAAAGGTCGGGTAAAATTATAGTGGGGAGGTCGGAGTCAAACCTGTGACCTCTTCCACACAAGCACCATGATTTACTGCCATACCACAACAATGTTTCTTAATAAACATGGGGTGTGCTTGCTATTTGAAGAGATGGTACGTGGCAGTTGGGGAAAGAGAGGACCAGCCCTCCCCACATATGACCATACATCGTAACCAGAGGTCAGCGCTATGCACTAAGTGGAGTTTAATAGTAATTAAACAATGCTTATCCACTAATTAACTGCATATTAACTTGGCGGTAGTTTGGCAGGTCTGACAATTCCGACATTGGTGGGGCTAACTGGAGTTTCCCCAGATTTGGTGGAGTTTTCCTAGGGAAAATTGAAGAGACCATAACTTCTTCATTATTCGACCAATTTTGGCTCAGAAAGAGTCATTCCTAGACGATTTATATGTTCTGAACACAAAAGAATAGGTTGCAAAGGCAGAAAGGCACTTATGTACGTAATTTTTCTACGTTGAAGTTTAAGGAAGCCTAGGGCCACCAGGAGAGGAGGTCAAGCCTAAATCAGTTGAAGTCCAATTGCAAAGCTTGGATAGTCATTTTTGGTGTTTTTGGGTATTCTGAATCCAATGGAGTAGGTTGCAAAGCCATTGGAGCACTTCAGGTGCATGTAATCAGATAATTGACCATTAATCCAAAGAGGGCCTAGCCATTGAAGCAGGTCCAAGGAGATGTAGCCCAGGAGGGGTGAACTCCTTTATCAGCTTTGTGTTATGAGTTGTTGTGTTTTACTTCTCTGTAATTTAATTGGTGTATATGTATTTTAAATAGCTAATTAACCTCATAAATTGCTCATAAAAGACACTCAATACTTGACAGAGAATTCCTCATATTTTGGTTAATTTGAGACGATCCTAAACACATTTTTTAATACTGATGAGGGAGCTTGCATAGCATTAACAAGTTTTCCCAACATTCAAATCAAGGTTGTATCAGAGCACTGTTAGCTCATTTTAACCCTGAGATGGTTTGCCAAGGTTAGTTAGAAAATTGGTTTTGTATTTGTGCAAGGAGAATTTAATTGTGTGTAAGTTTTTGTGTGTAAGCTAAAGAAGGGAGATGTTTCTTTGTTGAGAAACTTTTTGAAGCTTTGTGAAGCTTTTTTATGCGTTACAAGTGTGATGGCAGCTTCAACAAGTGATGTTTCTAATCCATCTTCCTTAGCAAGACTCTTTGATTTAGAGATGTTGCAAGAGCTTATCATCATGAGAGATATGGTGCAAGAGATGAATTAAGATAGGAAGGAAAACACTATACTTCAAAAGGAATTGATGGCCATGAAGGAGGAGAAGAAATAACTTCTTGAAAAGATGCATGAGATGGATATTCAACTCCATGATGCCAAGGAAACCCTAGCCAAGTATGTGCATGAAAATGAGGTATGCAATCAATTTTATCTTCAATTTCCTCTCAAAAAACATTTTTTGGTGCTTTTGAAAGACACACTAGAGGAATAGGGTCCAAATTATTGATGAAGATTGGTTATGAAGGTAAAGGGTTAGGAAAACATGCACTAGGCATAGTAGAGCCAATTGTTATTGAGGAAAGGCCTAGGTATTTGGGTCTTGGTTATGGACAACATGATGGAGAATGCTCCAAAGCCAAGGAGGCACATGAAGGTGTTCCAAGAAGGACTTTCATTACATGTTCATTACCTCAAGCTTGTGAAGTTTGTGTTCATGAGGAATGCAAAAGTTTTATACCCACTTTGCAAGAAGATGCTCATAAGCATGCAACTAGTGGAAATGGAAAACAAGAGGATGTTGAAAGCTCTAAGGTCATTGAAACCATTGTTGGTATTCCGAAGAGAGACACTACCTCATCAAATTCACCTCCTCAAGAAGGCAACAAAGGTGAATGTGCAAGGTATAAATATTCCTTTAATCAAGTTTCTTTTGATTATGATAAACATGGTAAATCTTCACATAAGATTTGGAGAAAATTTACATGTTCCTTTTGTGGTTTGAATAACCATACTGTTTCGAGGTGTTGGAAGAGGATATCCATACACAGGAAACTTTTAAAAGAAAAGAGACAGAAATCCAAAGGTCCATTGGATAATGGAAACCATGTTGAAAAGAAGATGCAATTATTTTTCACTCATTGCCATAAGCAGGGTCATCTTGTAGACAAGTGTTGGAATTTGCATCCAACAAGTCATCCACGACATTTGAAGAAGGTGGAGAGAGATTTTGGCAAGAATGGAAAAGAGGATTCCATAATTGATGTGGGTCAGGATGATACACATGATGAAGTGCGGACGAAAGAAGCACCATTGAAATGGTTTGGAAAGAGATGGTTAGATTTCTTAACTAATTAAAACATTGCATTTCTTTTGATAATTGATGCAAATCTTGCCGTATTGATTCATTTCCTTGTTATTTGGATGCATATATTTTCTCCTGAAAGTATGATGCATATTGTATGAAGCAAGATGTTGGAAAAGTAGAGTTACGTTGACTCACTTAGATGCAGCAAAGATGGCATTTTGCAACTACAAATTTGCATACATGTTGCATTCTTCAACTTGCATGTTTACGCTAGAAAGGTGTTCGAAAGTGGAGTATGTTGACTCACTTTATTGTAGCAAATTTGGTCATTTCATCTCTTTAAATACTTGTACATACAAATAGTATTCTTATACTTGTGAGAGAGTTGAGAATTGTTATACATGCATGAGAGTTTGTGTGTGAATAGTGGAATTTTTAATAGTTTCATTGTGCTTGAACATGCATGAGTGGTTGACTTGTGTTGGTTGATTGCTTTGTTAACATGTATGTTGTCAACTTGATAATGTTGATCATTTTCACATGCATGAGTGTCAGCTTCTGTGGTTGATTGATTGTTACATGTATGTTATATCAACTTGGAAGATTTGATTTTGTCTCCAAAGATGAAAGGGAGATGTAAAGAATTGTTTCATGAGAATGTGGAATTCTTGTTGTAAATCGTCAAGTTGTTGTACATGTTTTGCTTGACTTGAAAGTCAGTTGTTTGAAGAAGCATGTTTTGTCAATTTGTGTTTAGTCGATAGTTTATACACCAAGATGTAAGAGTACATGGCAATGTTCACATGATGTGAAATTTGTTGCTTTGAAGAAGCAAAAGGAAGAGGTCATCAAGTTATATTCTTGCATGAGTGTTTTTCAAGGTTAATGGTGTTTCTTGTGGCAAGATGTCGCAGGATTTTGGAAGGTCCACGCTTGAGCAAGAGGCTCATGATTAGCCTTCATTTTCAAATCATGACATCAGCAGCATGTTAATATTAGAGGATGATGGAATCAAGAAGTGAAAGTGGACAAAAATGCCAAAAAAAATGCAGCCATTGTAGACCATTTGATGTGTTGACGCCAAGAAAGAGATGGCGAATGCATTCTTCCAGATGTGGAATTTGGAACCATGGAGGTATAAGAATGGTCATTTCTTTTCTTTTTATTACTGATATTGGAACTCATTATTGTAGTTCACTCAAATGGGCTTAACTTGGAAAAGTGGTTTCCAAGGAGAAGTTTGCATCGAATGCATGTGTTGCAAAGGAGGAAAATGATTCTCAGTGGGAAGGTCATTAGTCATCTTTCCAAGCACCGAGGTATCAATTTGGTACAACAGTGTGTTTAATCAGCAAGCATCCAACAAGCGTTGGATTGGGTCAGCAGTAAAAGGAGAACATTGGTTGAAGTACCAAGCCATTTGCAAGGCAAGGCATGTCAGTGAACCCATGTGGTTTTCATGGAGATTTTTCCAAGTAGAATCAATTGATAAACTTGGGAAGGAGAACAATATTCAGCTCTCATCATATAACTAGATTTTGTGGGTCCAAAATCCTGTCAGTGGGAAGGAGTGATTGGAATCTGAATTAGGGGCTAAAATTTGCTCAAAAATCAAAGTGCTCAGAATCACTCAAAAACTAAACGACCACGTCTGTCTCGGCGATACAATCACAATGCAACATGTTTCACTAAAAGCAAAGCTCGTATGAGAAAGATAGATACTTCTATCTGTTTTGTCAAATAGGCAAATTTTTGGGTACAGGTCTGACTGGGACGCTGACTAGGCATCCATACATCCAATTCAGCAAAAAGAATATTCCAAGAAATATTCCTTGGAATATTCTGGAAATATTTCGATAGGTGGCTTAATCGAATTTTGAAAATTTTTCGGCATGTTATTGGTCAAAGGTGTTGAGGTGGACCAATGAGAGGCTGACACGTGGCAAGCCAGGAGGCTGTCACGTGCCCTCTCAAAAGTCGGGTAAAATTATAGTGGGGAGCCTAGAGTCAAACCCACGACCTCGCCCACACAAGCGCCATTATTTATTGCCATACCACAACAATGTTTCTTAATAAACATGGGGTGTGCTTGCTATTTGAAGAGATGGTACGTGGCAGTTGGGGAAGGAGAGGGCCAGCTCCACAGGCCAACCCTCTCCACATATGACCATACGCCGTAACTAGAGGCCAGCGCTACGCGCTAAGTGGAGTTTAATGGTAATTAACCCATGCTTATCCACTAATTAACTGCGGATTAACTTGGCGGCAGTTTGGTAGGTCTGACAAATCGGCATTGCTCCATTTTTGGCAGGGCTAACCTGAGTTTTTCCAAATTTTGTGGAGTGTTCCTAGGGAAAACTGAAGATACAGTAACTTCTTCATTATTCGACCAATTTTGGCTCAGAAAGAGTCATTCCTAGATTATTTGGATGCTCTGAACATAATGAAATAGGTTGCAGAGGCAAAAAGGCACTTTTGTATGTGATTTTTCTATGTTGAAGTTTAAGGAAGCCTAGGGCCACCAGGATAGGAGGTCAAGCCTAGATCAATTGAACTCCGATTACAGAGCTTAGATAGTCATTTTTTGGGTTTTTGGGTTTTATGATTCCAATGGAGTAGGTTGCAAAGTCATTGGAGCATTGCAGGTGCATGTAATCAGAGAATTGACCATTAATCCAAAGAGACCATAACCATTAAAGCGGGTCCAATGAGATGTAGCCCAGGAGGGGTGAACTCCTTTATCAGATTTTTGTTATGAGTTGTTTTGTTTTACTTCTCTCTAATTTAAATTTTGTATATGTGTTTTAAACAACTAATAACCTCATAAATTGCTCATAAAGACACTCAATACTTGACACATAATTCCTCACATTTTGGTTAATTTGAGATGATCCTAAACACATTTTTTTAAATACTAATGAGGGAGCTTGAATAGCATTAACAAGTTTTCCAAACATTAAGATCAAAAACACAAATAATTTTACGAAGCCTATACTTCAATTTATTGCCTACTCAAAGATCTTCCCCAATTCTCACATTTTGTCCATTTCCCACTTTTCACACTAACCAATGAGATATCAAGAAGAAAGTTAAAACCACAACCTTATACAATGGAGGGATTTTGTGAAGTATTTGTAAGCTACCTAATCCACTCCCCCATCGTTTCTATTCTATATGCTTCAAATTAACCACTTGATATCACAATTTATTACTAATTACTAACCCCCACATAATCCTTGATTCTAAATATTTTACAAATCGATGGGTATTCTTTAGTCCACATCCTCCATTCTCCTTGAAAATAACTATTCTCTTCCATTTTATTAGTGGAAGCCCCTTTTTTCTCTATCTCTAACCATAAAGATCTAAAAATAATTCACCTTAAATATTCTAAGATCCCAGTTTAGGAATAAAACCTAAATATATCCAATTTATTGGCCATGACTTCTAACACTAATTTCACCAATATGAACCTCCCCCTTGGATAAATATCGATTGCACCACATTGACAACCTCATAATTTTTTGCAGCTATTCTTTCTAAATATCCATTGAATTTAACATCATTAATTTACTTCACCATATTCCCTTTGTAACACCCTCCTCCCACATCTAACCAAGCAACTGAACAATCGGGGTAAAGGTGCGACGAGGGGCCCCTATGATATGATTCGACCTCCTAAGTCACGTTAAGGGAGTGGAACCGATAGAAACACACCATACAGACATTAATTATTAGCTACCAGATCCTCAGGAGACATGCCAGCCACTCAAACAACATGTCCTTGGGTCCCACTGATGTTCTAGATCTCTTAGGCCACATTCTCTCTTGTGCTATGGGAAAGGGAGCAACTAAAAAACCAAATTCGCCCTCACAGGCTTGCCTGCCAGCGACCAGAGACCAAAGTTGCCAGTGCATTCTAAAGACTCTGGGATTTGAGCCACTTTTTCAGGGCCAAAGCCCAAGTCACTGCCTAGAATTGAACCATCTCTTCAAATCAATAAAATAACATGGAAATGACAGTATTAAAGAAAATACTTATTTAAGACCTTGACTAAACCCCTACTAGCCATGACAGGCATTTCATCAAACATATTGCAAATGTGTAATCTACAGGTGTAATTAACAGTTCTAAGCATAGGGGTCTCATACTTAGCTGAGAATCGCTAAGAACCATTGATGCCTCAACACATCAACTGTCATTCCATCCATTAGGTGATAGATACATTGATCATTCAATTACGAGCAAAAACATGATGAGAGCCACACATGGTTGTTGCCATAAAACACATACATAACTAGCATAATAGCAGTAGAAATACTCATGAAAGTACAGCCATGTAGACCACATACAATCCATAAAAATAATCATAGAAATACAAGGATAAATAACCTTTCATTAATGATGAAAAATCAAAACCCGGGATGGAACTTCCACATTCCACCCGACCGTAGAATGGCTGAGCCAAATATCTCTTCAGTCATTCACCCCTGTGCCATATTCCAAGCATGAATGTGGGATCTCATAGAACACATCAATCAAAACTCATATAGGGATTCCAGAGGCCATCCACCTCAACCCATGAAATAGTGATTCCACCTCAAGGCCAAACATCACAAAACCATCATCAGATCGGTCTCTATCCTAGCCATCCAGGGCTTCAGAGTGTTTGTTCCAATCAAGGCTCCAGGACTAGTAACTCAACCCACAGCTACCGCTAAGCTCCGGATTGTTTATCCAACCAAGGCTCCAGGACTAGTAACTCAAACCACCAAGGGCTCTAGAGCGTTTTTCCAACCAAGGCTATGGGACTAGTAACTCAACCCAAGTTGTTACAGGACTCCAAAGAATTTTTCAAACCAAGGCTATGGGAACTACTAACTTAACCCAAGCTAAGGAAACATGAGAACCAACCAAAAACAAACAATGAAAGTAAACCCACAATCACCATGGCTATCCAAGAAATGGAAAGGTAGTCAATCCACTATCAATCCAAGCGATCCTCCATGCCAATGACAAATAAAAACCAAAAAACCACATGCATGTGCCATGCATGCCAAAACTAGTGAAGGAAACATACATGCAACTTGGTACCTGCAAGAAAATTTGATGTAGTTGTTGATCCTGATGCCTTCTTGCGCTTTCCTACTCTTCATTTGCCTTCTTGCTCCAAGAATCTAAGTATGCCACACCCACCAAGAGTGATCCAAGAAAACTCTAAGTCTCCAAGAGTATGAGAGAGAGAGAATAATGGGAGAGCTCCAAAATTGAACTGACAAAAGTTACCAAGTGATCCTCTGAAGCCTTTTTATGAATGAGGCCTCTATTTTCTTCATTTTCCATTATTTTCGTTAATTTTCCTCCTCACATGCAACCTGTGACCTTTCACCTCCTTTTTCTCCTAATTTCCATTATTTTCATAAATAATTGTGCCAAAATTTCCATTTTTCCTTTCCAAAGCCTTAGCCATTGCCTTTGCCAATTTCCTTAGCCATAAACAATAACAAGTGATCCCCATCACTAGGATTTTGCCCAACATTCAGCGTGGAATAAGTGTCCCATCATCTGTGGTTATTATTTTTCCTTTATTTACTTTTATTACATGGAATTTTCACCAGGGTTGTTACACTCTTTTGTTAAGCCTTTTATAGTATTGATCATCTTGGTTGAACTTTCACCTTGCATTGTGGTTGATAGACAAGTAGCACTTCCTACCTCTACCTCATCATGCTCTTCAACAATTGTATTTAAATTCTCTATGGCACCACCTTGGTTTATCTCCTCATTTGACTTGTGTTCTAATTAGGAATCCCTAGTCACTTACCTTCTTCTTTTTTTATGTGATCAACATAATTCTCTCTTTCCATAATTATATAAACTTGTAGAAGAATAACATAAGCATAAAAACAATAGAAAACCAACCATAAAGACACAAAATATACAAATATACAAATATTATATAGTGTAATAGAAGAAGATACAATGCTAAACATAGATAAAGTGTCAATACCTAGATTGAAACATATAAATAATCGATGCATATGATTGATATAATGTCAATACTTGCACTGAACATATATACGAGGGAGTATTGAATGTGATCTATTGAGTGGTTTGGAATTGTGAAATGTAAAACTGGTGCATCCAAAATAATAGATGTTGATTTATTGTATTCAACTATGAGTTTTGATTGATAAATTGTCATTATCATGGATATTTAATTTTTAAATATGTCTAGGATTAATTTGATAATGATCCAATAACTAGGGAATTCCCCTCATTGATCTTGATTCTTACAACATGTTTATTGGACACAGGAGATTCATAATGAGTTGGTCATCATACATTGCACTATAGATTATATTATTAAGAACAGATTGTTGATCACACTTATATGTGAATTTTCTCATAATGTTTTGACACTATAAGAAATTGCACATGTTTATTGAAGAAATACTTATTTAAAAAAAATATTCAATGTGGTTGCTAAAATGACATATGTCATTTATACCGAAAAAATGAAATGTCTTTTAAAAAAAAATAAATAAATAAATAAAAATTAAGTTAATGTTCGAAAACCAGGAAAATGAACCTGAAAAAAACCAAAACCCTTCACCAACTTACTTGTTGATAAATGTAATAGGTTAAACTGAAAATAGCCATGAAAAAAAACCAAAACCCTTCAATAACCTACTTGTTTATTAATGTAATAGATTAAGCTTTTCGTGAACTCTTACACTAGTATGAGAAGCTCTTACACTAGTATGAGAAGCATTGATGGTGTAAAAAAAAGACTAGCATGAGAAGCACTAATGGTGTAAAAAAAGACCCTCACCTAATCTCACCCCATTGATATAAATATACCTTTTACCAACATACTCACTTATACATAAAACTTTTTAATCAATTACAAGTTATTCTTTATCCCTTCTTGAAACAAGACTACCATGGTTGTGAGGATAGAAAAGCATGTTTTCCTTCCTGAAACAAGACTACCATGCTTGTGATGATAGAAAAGCATGTTTTTTTCTAATTTCAAAGGAATTTTGCATGTGACCTTAAGTGTCTAATATTGATATTGGAACATATTCTTTAAATTGTGGAAAATTTGTATAACAATGGAAAATCTTATCACTATTTTAAGGTGTTTTATATTCCATTTAAATTAGAGAAAGTCTAGGTTAATTTTATAAACGATAAAATTATGGAAAAAAAAATCAATTAAAAATTCAAATTCAATTTTATGAATGATAAAATTATTATTTTTTAAATAAAATAAAGTATAATAATAATAATTTTAATAAAATTTATTAGATATATTTTCTATTTATATAAGTATATCTATTTTGGAATAAAGTATAAAGAATCTTAATTTAATTATTAATAATTGGATGGTAGGGATTTACCTTCATGGAATATTTTAACAATAGTTATATATTAAAGGTTGAAATTTATCTTAAAAGTAGATATGCTCTTTCTGTCTTTTTAATTAAATTAATTAATTAAAGAAAATGTTATGTGACTATTTGTGGTGTGAACATGAGTTATGGTTTTTTGGGTTGTAGATTAAATTAATTAATTAAAGAAAATGTCATGTGAACATTTGTGGTGTGAACCTGAGTTATGGTTTTTTGGGTTGTAGTATTAGTAAGTCACGATATTGTAACAAAGCCTATATGCTAAAGTGGGGTCTTGTTATATGTTTTTTTTGTAAGCTTGGCAGTACCTTTCTATTCCATTTTCGAAAACCAACAGACAAGTTTTACATCCAAATCCATTAAGATCAAATGGCATCAACCTACACATTGGGAAACCAAGTCTGTTGGCCATCTAACTGCATTATAAGTTGTCCAAAACTTAAAAAGTCTAAGGTTGTCTAACATCACTATATATGTCTGATTGTCTTTAATCTTCCTATTAGCTATGTAACTATACATCAAAATCTGTAGAACCATCATATTAACATTTCAAAAATAAAAAGAATAATGTAGAGTATCAGATTACTCATCAGATGAGTCTATGGGCGTCGAGTCTTTAGTGCTGGAACCTGGTAGTTCCGTCTGAGGGAGGCATGGAATGTGTTTATCTATGCGACTGAGGTGAGCATTCTTTTGTTGGATCTGTCTTTGGATGAGTTGAAATTCCTTATGTATCTCTTGCATGTCTATTTCAGTCTTAGATGAACCGACAGAGGAAGCCATCATTCTTTTTGCCACAATATTTTTCATTATCTAGTATAAGTAGATTTTCTGTTGAAACTGGGTATACCGACCTCTAGAATGCCCTGGGTCCTAGACTACGGTTTATCATTCCTCCATGTCCAGATCAATATTCTTTGCATGTTGATTTAAATTTTCCTCCCACCCAGAGATCAATTGTCAAACTTGTGTGGATGTGTTAACCTGGAAAGCATGTGTGGCTTCATGGGTGAGGCCTGAGATACTGCAGCACTCTCTTTCCTTAGTCTGTCGGGGTTGGGAATGTTGACCCACCTATCTTACTCCATTGTTTCGACTCCTGTCTCGGCCTACTTGGCCTGAGTTCCCACCACATGTGGAGGGTCATGCCATGGTATTAGAGAACAAACCGCTCAGGTGTCTTTAAGCCCGAAAACTAAAAATCCACAGCATTTCCACCCAGGAATTCGTCTGGACTGGAGACCAACTCACAGGAAGAGGACCTAATGTGGAAAACTTACAACACCGGGAGAAGAGAAACCTTATAATAGTAAGGTAATATAATACAAAAGGAGAATAAGCAATAAACCTATGAAACCGAACTTTTCTCACTGGTTTAACACGACCTCGACAAAGCGGGCCATCAATAATCACCCTTTGAGCACAAAGTCCCCTTGAAACAAGGGTTATTATCCAACCATGGAAATTCATCTTTGAATTGACCCATGATAGTCCAAGCATAAGATTTAATACAGAGAGAACAACTTAATGAAAAACTTTTATGTGCATAATGCTGACCAAAACGCCATGTAAATTCTGGGTATGCATAAACATCAACGATAGCATAATACCATAAGAAACCAACATAATACAGAGATAGATCGTCCACTTGCCTGCATAATACATACTTTCCCACCAAAATTCCAAGGGGTTTTCGTGACTATCCCACAATACCATCATAGCAACAGCCATCCGGCTAGTTAAGAAGAGGCAGGAGAGCATAGTGATAAGGGAAAGTTTTGGGTGAGCGAGAAGAACATACTCGCAACCATCGTTTGCAGACTGTGGAGCATAACCGAGCTGAAGCAAATCGTTGACGAGCACCCTTGAAACTTCCAAATAGCAACTAACAACTACACCAAACTCGTCTAAGTTCTGAGAACCATACTACAAAAACGTTCCCTCTAACCAAACCTTATACCAATGGTTGATATCATACCGATTTTGCCACCTTTCACATGCAACGAATTAAATAAGGTGATCACCAATTAAGCTACACCCCATCTTGTTATATGTTTTTTTAAATGTATATATGTATAACCCATATATTTTTATAATTAATAATATAATAATAATTTAAAATAGAATTATAATTACATTGATAGAGATGTGTATTTTGAATTAGTGTTTTTTGAATTTTAATTTAATTATCAATAATTATGTGGATGATAGATATTTAACATCCATAGAATTCTATAATCTTTTTAGTAGTAATAGTCATAGATCAAATGTTGAGATTTATCTCAAAAGTATTTATGTCATTTCTACCCTTTAAATTAAATTAATTGATTAAAAAAATTGTCATGAGCATGTGTCATATGAGCATGAGTTATGGTTTTTTTGGGTGAATTAATAAACCATGGTATTAATCTATAACACTGTAAGAAAGACTATTTACAGATTAAGAATCTCCATGGTAAAGAGAGGCGAATCCCCATGGTTACGAATCTTGTTATATATATGTTAACTCTTATATTAATTTTTTTAAATAATAATAATAATAATAACCATAAAGTTATAATTTTGTTAGTTCTATGATTTTTTTAAATCTTGACAATGTGAGATGTATAATGAAGTAAGCATTTTAATGTTTATTATGGATTGATGTCTATAGTCTTTTGTCAACCATTTACTTTATATGGATGTACTAGTTTTATAGGAGTTAACCAAAACTCTCTACATTTTAAATCAAAACCATCTTATTAAACAAAACTCCATCTAATTAAATACAATTTCTATTTTAATTTCCAAATTAATAAAATTTAACTAACCACCTTAATATATGCTTCCACACTAAACTCTCCATTACCAATAACCAAACCATATCACTTTATTTATTTAAAAATATAATTTTTATTTTTAAAATTAAAAAATAATAATAATAAAATTTCCATTTTCAATCCCTTAAAACCTTTTAAAAACATGTTGAAATTAATGATATCCCATGCTATTACAGACTTTCATATATAAACGAATATAAAAGATGAAAAAGAAACTTAACCTCACCAACTAAATTTATTTTGTCGAGACCAAAAACACCTAGTAAAACCCAAATCTGTTTCACTAGATTTATCATGTAAAACAGGAAAACAAAACGAACAATATCCATGAATGAAATCATCTTAAGCAAATTATTTTCGTTAAAGGGCGATATGCGAAATGTCAAAGTTTACATTTTGTTCGCTGTCAAACTCGAAAGAATGTTCATCGGGCGTATCGATATCATGGCATCTTTCCAATAACATCGACCAGTGTTCCATTAATGTCTACTCTTCTCCGTGTAAATATAGTGAAATACTTTAAGATTTCGATCTCTGTTCCTCCATTCAATTCCTAAGCAAGGAAAAATCACACCTTACCTGATCCTTCAGATTTAATGGCTACTCTGCTTCTTAAATTAATAAAGCTTTTAGACAGGCCAATAACCCTAAATTCAAAGATTCCAGTACTTTTCGCCCCCAATGTCCTCATTTTTCTCTGGAACATTTGCTTTTAAACCTGAACACACAAATCTTCGACACAGTTTTTTCCAAGAAAACTCCAACAACGTGAAAAACTTGTCAACAAATAATAGATGATGGGAGTGAGTTTTGTAGCGCGATCTTTATGCATGAGTTTGAAGTCAACAAATAACCATTACAATAAGACAAATTCTGAGAAAAGGGGAAACTCATCTTCGTATTCTCGTCTGTCCGGGTGGTGTAGTCGATTATCACGTTAGTCTCACACACTAAAGGTCCCAGTTCGAGTTTGGGCTCAGGCATATTCAATGTTTTTGCTTTCATTTACAAAACTCTGACCTGCTCGCTTACAAAAGCCGAGGGTGCTTTAATAAGAGTTGAACGATTTGAACTCGTGACGTCAAGGAGTTCTCAATTACATAATCGAACTACAGAAGATGCTTTCAATGAGAGTTGAACTCTTCGTTTACAAAACTCTGACCTGCTCGCTTACAAAAGCCGAGGGTGCTGTAATGAGAGTTGAACGATTTGAACTCATGACGTCAAGGAGTTCTCAATTACATAATCGAACTACAGAAGATGCTTTCAATGAGAGTTGAACTCATGACCTCCCGCTTACGTTTTCATTCATGTCTTTCTGTTTTCAACTGCTCAAATGAAGTGCTATGAAACGAGAAAATAATATACACAGCTTCTGCGTCTTTGAAAGCTTCACTTAGATGAAAGAGTTGCTTTCAGTGGGAGTTGAACTAACTATCTATTGATTACTAAATGTGCGCAGAGCCTAAAACTCTGACCTGCAGTACCTCCCGCTCGTTTACAAAACTCTGACCTGCTCGCTTACAAAAGCCGAGGGTGCTTTAATGAGAGTTGAACGATTTTTGACGTCAAATCTTTCTGTTTTCAACTGTTCAAATGAAGTGCTATGAAACGAGAAAATAATATACACAGCTATACTGGCAGCCTCTGCTTCTGCGTCTTTGAAAGCTTCACTTTGATGAAAGACCTGCTTTCAGTGGGAGTTGAACTGACTATCTATTGATTACTAAATGTGTGCAGAGCCTAAAACTCTGACCTGCAGTACCTCCGCCGAGGGTGCTTTAAAGAGACTTCTGCGTCTTTGAAAGCTTCACTTAGATGAAAGAGCTGCTTTCAGTGGGAGTTGAACTGACTATCTATTGATTACTAGATGTGTGCAGAGCCTAAAACTCTGACCTGCTCGCTGACAAAAGCCGAGCGTGCTTTAAAGAGAGTTGAACGGTTTGAACTGATGACGTCAAGAACCTCTGATTTACGTAACCGATTTACAGAAGATGCTTTCAATGAGAGTTGAACTCATGACCTCCCGCTTACTAAACGGGTGCTCTAACCAACTGAGCTATGAAAGCATATTTACTTTTTGATTTATAACATCTCAGATGAAAAACATTTTCCTTTGCATGTATTCATCTAAGCTGGTGAGTCGAAAACAAAGGCAAAATATTCAGATTGGGGATGATTGACATTTGTATAATTTTTTTTTATGTTCAATGAATATAATGCTTCTCACTAATCAGCTCGAGGAGATTTAATGTGGAAAAGGGAGTCTTTAATTACGGAAATGTAAATTATTTATTTTGATTTTTTATTAACAAAATTCGTAATTTTATTTTTTTTAATAGGAAATTGTTATTAAATTTTTTTTTACATGTTTTCCTTTAATATATTTCAAAATTGTGTTAAAAATTTTCAGATATGAAATTAGTTTCATTACATTTAAAAACTCTGTTTATCATGGGATCTCCTTTCTATATTAAAAATATATAGTTTTAATATATAGAAATAGAATAAATACTATCTAACAAGATTGGTAAAGAAAAAGTTGTGATTAAACATAAGAAATGCCTCAAACAAGAGTATTTCTTTCTCTCACCATTACTTCTTGAAAATGGGGTGATAATATTTCAAAATTGTCTTATTCATATTCTGTGTTACCATCTAGGTATCATGCTACATCAAAATTCCAACTTTGAATAAACCATTAGCTTCCATGGGCGATAATATTTCGAAATCGTCTCATTCATATTCTTTGTTACTATCTAGGTATCACGCTACATCAAAATTCCAACTTTGAATAAACCATTAGCTTCCATATTTCTCTCTTTGTACACATGCAAAAGAGCAATAAAAAACGCTCAAATTTTTTACTTATTCCAAGACAAAATTTAGAAGCACGTTGTGACATCTTTGTTCATCTTTTATCCATTTGATGACAATAGAAGAATCACCAAACACTTGTAAACTATCAATTCCTTTTTCATTTGTGAGCAACAATACTAGTTTTAGTGCCATCACTTTTAGACAATTATTTGATCCCTCCCCTAATCCTGCCCTGCAACATCAACTATTGGTGGCTCTAGTGCGACGACGCTAGCACGATGCCATGTTGCACTAGTGTGTGAATCAATCTGGCTTTTGTTGTCTGGGTTTCCATAATGTTATCCATTACTAGAGGATATTGGGCAAGGACATTAGGCCTTCATCTATGTGGACGATGACCTATTGTTGTGCTACACCTAACATTTTGTATATCTTGTGCAGACCCACAACCCCTTGTAATTATCCCATATCAAAGTAGGTGGCATGGAGTCCTAATCGAAACTCTACCCATAACCTCCTCAAGAAATATAAAGGTACCACCCTATTATTACAAGGAGGTTTATCAAATACCGTAAACCACCTATCCATCCAAGGGTCTTGAAATGGTTGATAAGTGCACCTGTCCATAAAAGTTTTTTTTTAGTTTATTGGTAAAGGTCGGTTGTTTCTAGATTCAACAAATAAAGAAGTAATGTTGTACTCTCTCATTTTGTCTTATACCAATTCTATAATGTTTATATATTCTAGCCCTGCAATCAGAAATTGTGGTTAATTGACTTTGGGCATTAAAGATGAATGATACAATTGAGTTTGATGAACCTACTCTCTAATGTTTTGGAGATATTGTATTAGTGACCTCAAAGTAGTTAAGGATGCATTGATTTCATCATTTGGATTTATTGGTTCTTTGTTCAAGTTTGTTGTTCTAAATTTTGGTTTGGTGATTGTTGGTTCGAATTCTGATAAGGTTCCATATTAATCAGTTTCCGTGCAATTAAATATAGTGACTATGTTTAGGGTATTATTTAGGTATTTTTTCATATTTAAAACCAAGTTTTAAAAAAATACTTAGAATTCTTACTCCACAAACAAGGTATGGTTTCGATTTGGTGTCAACGTTGTTCGAGAATCAAAATTCTAGCTTAATATCTCCTAAAAATGCACTACGCAATCCCAATATGGTAAAAAATGGGGCCACAAATGCATTAAAATGAATCTCGCTAGGAACACATGCACATTCCTAAGAACACATGTTCATCCTTGAGCCATGCTAAGATGTCAACTTGAATAGTGTCCTAGTTGGTAGTTCGGGCCTTATCGAGCCTAGACGCCAAGGAACGTGTGCGCATTCCTAGAAATGTGCATGCATTCTTGTGGGTGCATGTTCCTGATGGCCCCATTGCCACATTTGAGGCCATCATCTTCTTGTGAGCACATTAAATGATTACTTGTTTGTGTCTATATTGAACCTTAATACTCACTGATACAAAATGTTAGAGAGTAGTTGGTAAACAAAATTATGCCCACATAACTACTTCATCCACAAGGTTATAAATGGAATATTGGATCATTACAATTAGTTAAGATGGTGGTGAGAGAATTAGTGGCACTCGTACATGACACTCTTGGTCAAATTTTTTTGAAATATCCTCTCTAACTAGGGAGGAAGTTGTGCAAGCCCTACTAACCGTGGTTGTTTTGAATTCTTAGGAGAAGTGGGTTGGGTTTTGTGGGAGGTTGACCAACAAAACAACTTGTTGTAGGATTTTGAATTGCCTCCTCATTATGCTATATAATGATTCAAGAAATATTTTTATTAAGGCTTGTCTCTGATCATAAGTAAATATCTTGGCATTCTATAGGGGATATCGTAACACCCTCCTCCCACATCTACCCAAGTAACTAGCCAACCGGGATAAACATGTGACAAGAAGTTATTGTGATATAATTCGACCTCCTAAGTCACGTTAAGGAAATGGAACCAACGGAAATACACCATACAGACCTTCAACATCAGCAGCATGACTCCTAGGAACCATCCCAACCTTTCTGCTAACCAGCCCCTGAGTCCCACTGAGGTTTTAGACCACTTGATCCCAGACGCTCTCATGCTATGGGCCTGACATTGTCTAGGAGGATCTGGACGCTCTCATGACAAGGCATGCCAGTGTCCAAGGACTATTTTTCTCAGTGTTGTTCCAGCGTCCCCAGGATTTGAGCCACTTTTTCAGGTCCAGATCCCAAGTCACTGCTTGGAATGGAATGAAACCTTTAGAATAGAAAGATAATCGGGAAACGATGACACGAGTGCAATTAATTAAACAAGCCCTTGATTGGACCCCTACTAGACATGACAGGCATTTCATCAAACATATCACAAATATGTAATCTACGAGTGTAAATAATATATCTAAGCATAGGGTTCTCATACTCAGTTGAGAATCACTGAGAAGCACTGATGCCTCAACACATTAGCTATAGTTTCATCCATTAGGTCATAGATACATTGTTCATCCATTTACAAGTGAAAACATGATGAGATCCATACATAGCTATTGGCATAAAACATATACATAACCAACATAATAGCAATAGAAATACGAAAGAAATCATAGCCATATGATCCACATATAAACCAATATAATACTCATAGAAATACAAAAAGAAATAACCTCATATTTGATCCAGGTGGATCTTCAGACACCATGGCATGGGAATGCTCAAAAATCAAAGTGATCAGAATGATGTCAAACCAGGACCAAATCAAAGAGCTCATCTTCCTCATCGTGGAGGTGTGAACGGTTCGTCAATTCGAGTTTGCATGACGAAGTTATTGCAAAAAGAAGGTGGCTCTCTTCCTTAAGAAAATGAGGCATTTTCTCATAAAAATGGGGTTTTTTGGCCTTAAAGGTAAATCGTAATTGGAATAGTCCAAAGGGTGGACTTAAGGCGGGCCTTTAGGAGCCCCGTTCAGCGATCTCCAATTAATCGGAGATCGGGGGCATGCTAGTTGCAATATCGGCGATGTCAAAGAGTTAAGATTGCGATTAGTGGTCAAATCGGTGATATCAGCACTGGTAAATTGGCGATGTCGACGTCGGCGATTGGCAACAACGAAACCCAAAGGCCGAAGATCGGGACCCCTGGATATCAGCAACTGCGATTAGCAATCACTGATATTGGTGATCGGCGATCGGCGTCGGCCGATGCCGAAGAAAGGACCTCAGGCTGAAGCGATAGCGATAAGCGATTAGGCGCGGACCCGATGGGCATTATAAGCCCGGTTATATAAAATTTGAAATCCGAAACTTTGGATTTTTCATTTTTTTTCAGTGTTTTACGGGTTTTTGTATTATCGCCTTAAAACGATAAAAAAAGGCTATTTTCTTAAGGTTGTTGCGCCCGCCAATTGTTCTACACAAACGGCTTCTATTATTAAGAAACAGGCCTCTGATTTTGAAGCGCTCTTGTCCCAAACGTGTTATAAAACATGATGGGTGATAGAGACCGGGGGGGTTGGAGACAGAGAAAACCTGCATGCCAGAGAGTGCCCGAGAGCCCGAAAGCTTGTGTTAGAGTGCCGAGAGAATGGTGCAGAGAGCCAAGAGCGGCGAAAGGATACATAACAAAGGGCAAGAGCAGTAAAACAAAGTGCTCGAGAGTGTGTGTTAGAGAGCCCCGAGAGCCTGAAGTGCTAGAGAGCCATCAGGAGGTTGTGCCCGATGAATAGTTGCAGAATGAGGCTATGAAGAGATAGCCAAATTGTGCTGCAAATTATGCAGGGAAACTTGAATTCAAAGTTGCGCTTGAGATGCGTAGAGCCACAGAGCTTGAAATTTAGGCAGATCGCAGAGCTGCAGAGACAGAGCCAGATAGCCAGCAAGCTATAGAGCCGAGAGTCCAGAGCAGTTCTTCTTATGATCGATTCCTTTAATCAATGCTTCTTTGATTTTCGTTTGATCGAATATTCTCTGTGGTCAATTCTTCTTCTTGCAATTGATGTTGTGGAATTGATATTCAAAGCTTCAGCACTCTAACAGTTTGCTTCAGATGTCGCTTCTTCATATGGCTAATGAGGCCTTGACAGATTGGTAGCGGATTGTACCTGCGCATTGTTAGTGTGAACATATGTTCATTGTGGACTGTTTTATCCACTTCTTCATTCATATCTTCAGATGGACCGTGGTTGGTGTGAGGTATATGGTTTATTCATATATTTCTTCTTTTACATTATGCTGCAGATCCTAGATTGATATTGATGTGGGATCTTCTTTATTTTCATGTTGTCATGATTCCTTGCTTCATGTTATGAGGAACCTTAATATGATGTACTTTATGTTTTGAGATCCCTTGTTGTGTGTTGTTGGGATACTCTTGTTGTCGTCATGCATGTGTTTTGCTTTGACATCCCTTTTGTGCCATGTTGGCGGGATGCGCACCATGCTTGTTTTTTGTGTCATACTGATAGGAGTCTTTTGATTGAGAGTTCTAGTTGTGGAATATCTCTTAGAGCCACTCCTGCGTGAGGGCATTCTTCTTTGTATGATCAATACATCATCTTTGTGTACATCAACTTTATTGACAGCACATAATGCAGTGGCCTACACCACCTTGACTGGGGCCCAAAGACGTAGTCCCTCCTGGACGAACTTCGTTATCAACGGCTTATGTTTTCATGTGCTGATGATTATTATGTTCCTCTTCTTTTCCGCATGCAGATGTATTCCTTAATGTTCTTTTAAAAAGCAATTTTAACACATCACGAAAGTAAAAGGTCTTGGAAAGGTCCTTCACACCTAGACCGGGATCAATATTGATGATTCAAATTTCAAACCCGGGATGGGACTACAACGTTCCACCCAACCATAGAATGGTTGAGCCAAATCTCTCTTCATCCATTCACCCATGTGCCATATTCCAAGCATGAATATGGGATCTCATAGAACACATAAATCGAAAACCATCTAAGGCTTCCAAAGGCCAACCACCTCAACCCATCAAACAGTGATTCCACCTCATGGTCAGACATCATAAAACCATCATCATATTGGTCTCTACCCAAGCCTTCCAGGGCTCCAGAGCATTTGTTCCAACCACAGCTTCCAAGACTAGTAACTCAACCCATAACTGTTGTCGGGATTTCAAAGTGTTTTTCCAACCAGGGCTTCCAAGACTAGTAACTCAACCCGCCAAGGGATTCCAAAGCATTTGTCCACCCAAGGCTTCCAGGACTAGTAACTCAACCCAAGTTGTTACAGGGTTTCCAGAGCATTTGTCCAACTAAGGATTCCAGGAACTAATAACTCAACCCAAGATAAAGGAAACATGAGAACCAACCAGGAAACAAAGAAATAAATCCACAACACCATGGCTATCCAGGAAATGGCAAGGCTAGGCAAATCCACTATCAATCTAGGAAATCCTCCATGCCAATGACAGATCATAACCAAGAAACCACATGCATGTGCCATGCATGCCAAAAATAGTGAGGAAAACATGCATGCAACTCGGTACCTGCAAGCAAAGCCCGTTGTAGCTATTGATCCCGATGTCCTCTTATGCCTTCCTTCTCTTCCTTTGCCTTCTAGCTCCAAAACTCCAAGTATGACACAACCTCCAAGAGTACTCCAAGAAAACTCTAAGTGTCCAAGAGTATAAGAGAGAGAGAATAGAGAGAGAGCTCCAAAACCGAATTGACCCATCTCACCCACTGGTCCTCATAAACCTTTATATCAATGAGGCCTCTATTTTCTTCAATTTCCTCCTCACATGCAACCTATGACCTTTCACTTTCCTTTTCTCCTATTTTTCATTATTTTCATAAATAAATGTGCCAAAATGTCATTTTGTCTTTCCAAAACCTTTTCCATTGCCTTTGCCAATTTCCTTAGCCATAATAACTGAAATGAACACCCACTAGGATGTTTTTCCCATCATTCAACTTGGAATATGTGTCTCATAACCATGGTCTTATATATTTTTACATGGATTTTTAACTAGGGTTGCTATAGAGATAAAGTATGCAAGGTAACTAGACAACTCAATAGTATAAATGGTTTGAGTTATTTTATTGTTTAGGTTAGTAGTGGGTTATATAAGAAATTGAGGTCTTGGTGGAGGGTTGTTTGCAAAGAAAAGTATTTTCTATTTCTAGGGAATTTGTAATGGTGGAAATTTTTATTATTAAGGGAATTATGGAACTATCTATTGTTGGTTTCCAAAGGAAGTATTTCACCATCCTTGTTGCAATGGATGGTTTTCGGTTGGTGGGGGTGCCCATTGTCTCTAGGGAATGGAAGGATACCACTTTTGAGAAGGACAATGCATATGTTGGTTAGTCCAATAAGCATTATAGGAATAAGAAGGATCTTGAACCATACCTCAAGGGAGTGGTTGTTAAGGCCACTTTTTGTTATCACCTAGCCATAATACACTAGGTTGAGAGAAATACACCATGTAGTATGGGTTTTACACACTAAAACCCACTTTCACCATAGGAAATAATTTAGAGAACTATTTTCCCTACGTTATTTCTATTTAATTATTTAATCCACATGAGAATAACCCATAAATTCATTAATTTTAAGTTATTCTTGTATTTTTACCCATAAATGTGAAAATAATTAAATTTGCTTTCACTCACATTTCCCGTTTCCATAAGAATAATTAAATAAATCATTATTTATTTATTATTCCTTAATATTTTCAACATTCTCATAAGAATCATTATTTAATAATTATTTCTAACCCATTTGACTGTTTCAACTACAAATAATTTAATAAACCCATTTTGTTTATTAATTAACTCAATTAATCATTATTTTTTGAGTTAGTTATCTAAATAAAGGGTATTGACAATTTCTCTAACCTTTTTCTTTCCCAAAAAATAACAAAATGATCATAACAGTTAGATATTGATTTAGTCCAACAAATATTTTATTATTTGACCATATCAAGACCAATTTAATTTTGTTATAAACATAGAGGTTTTCTCCTCTCTCTTTACCATGACCATTTTCATCGCCAACATTTTAATCTTGTGTCTTTCGACCTCTCCACTAGTGTTTCGTATTCCTGTTTTTCCCACAACATACTATAGTAAAGAGGAAATCCATCTACAACCGCAGAAAGGGGAGAAAAGAACCCTCCCACGAAGGAGACCATGGTGACCCTTAATCATAATTTTCCTCCACAAGTGCAATGTTCCATATTTTTTTAATAAAAATCCTTTTCATTGGATACAATCTTGTAATGTTGTTTATGTTTCAAGTTCCTTCTACTGTCACATGCCTTCTGTTATTTTCTTTTGTTTTGCAAATATGATATTAGCATATATTCATCATTACCATTTTAGGCTTTTAAAACCTTTTTTTTAGGCTACTTTAAACCATAATAGAAAGGTTTTCTGCTAACCCTTGTGTATTTAATTTCTAGCTAACACTTTCGATAATGAGACAAACCTGCTTGGTCTCCTTATTTGCTATTTGATAAAATGATTTTAATCTTGGTAGAGAGGGGAAACTACTGGTGGCATGATCTTGCTCACAAATCCCATAGATCCTATGATGTTTTTCTAATAGGAAATCCCATAAGTGATTTCTTTTGACAAGGACTAATCTACTTCTTCTTGCTTCTTTTTGGCTTGTAGCATGTCCAATTGTGAACTCAAGGAGCTTACGAAATAAATATTAAAATATTCTATCAAATAGCCAATCTTAACTTGAGTGACGCCTCTTCTAGATACTGAACTAGTTGCGATGTTCCTAGGTCATTTCCTTAGCCTAGAGGTTCCTCTTGAATAACATTTGCAAAGTTAAGAAAGCTCATCATAGCTTAGGTGAGAAAGATCTCCAACCCTCATTAAGTTTAAAATATTAATACATTAATATCTTATTCCTCTTAATGAAAAAATTTGCAAGGTCTCTTTTATCAAACTTACATTCAATTTTTGTCGTTACAAATTGTATTGGAATGGTTCCACCCTTATACAACCATTGATTTCTATATGTAGTGACTAGTTGAGTAAGTGGTGAACCGCTTCCTAATGGGGAGAGTGAACACTATTGATATTGCACTTAAGAAAGACTATATAACCTTTCAAGTTCTCATCATCTTCTTGGGTCATCATGCAGATTTATTCTTTGTGATATTTGTCCTAGTCTTTGTACTTTTTCAAGAGCATCTTATTCATATCTTCCCATGTTTTAATATTATGCCCAAAGTCCCATATACCAATGCATTGTTGCATTCTTCAATGTAATGGGAAATAGTTTTTATCTCTAGGCATCTAAAATGTAATCATAATTTGATCTTAAATTTATAAGGCAACATATACAAATCCTCGCTTATCATACCATTCTAAACTAATAATGACCACATTGATAACTGGTTCTCTAAAGAGTTTAGGAACTCTTTTTTATATAAATATTAACATGTTTTACATCTTTATCACCTTTAACAAAGAATCTACGTTTTAAAAAAATTTAGAAATAGAATCACATACATGTATGTTCTCATTATTTTACTATCTACCTTTAAAACAATGATGAGAAAATGATGATATATTTGTGTATGAATTCTATATATATATGTCTATTTTCACCCTACCACCTGACTTTTACGCATATGCATACTCTCACTTTTTCCATTAAGATGGGGTATATATATATATATATATATATATGAGATGGATTATACATATATGTTAATATATAAAATATGTACGAACATATACATGATTTTATTCACGTAAATCTCTTCCATTTCAATATGCATGTTTAGAGAAATAAATAAGTGCAATAGCAGTGAGGTTAAATAGTTCCTTCCTATAGGGAATAAAAAACAAAATAATATAATTGCACTTGAACTTTGATATGAAAATATAAATATTATGCGGTGTTTAATTAAATATTAATAATTTTAAATGAGAGAAGAATAACTCCCACGATACAATTATGAAAAACATATTTATCTACATATGAGCATAAGGCTTTGTAAAAGGATTTCAGGAATGCAACACTCATGATCTAGTGTATTCTTCAAGAGCTTTGCAACTTCAAATTGTTTCTGTAATACAGAAAAATGAATATTAATATGTGTACCTTGTATTTTAACTTGGATCCTTCCTCCTACTTCATAAAATCTTATGGTAGGAGAACAATTCTCCTTTCAACCATAGGCTTAGCTTAACCATCACCCCCGAGTCTCAATTTATTATTTCCAAATTTACCAATATTTTATTTCACCCTCCACATGCCTTATTTTTATTTCCCCCTTTCTTATATGAGTCTTTCCATCGAAAAAGACTCAATCCCAAGGCTTTGCTTGTCACAATTATCCTTATCATAAATTTTCTTTTCTTATATCATGTTTGCCTTTCCCTATGTATTTATTTCTTTTATTAATTTAATTGATTTGGGACATGGCATACTTCCCCACTTCAATGAACTTTGCCCCAAAGTTATGCAATTCATTATTCCATAATATCATCTACCACTAAGGTAGGCATCTGTCACCATGACAAGAAGATCATCTTCCATCAAGGCAGACATCTATCACCAAAACAAATAGATCATCAACAACCAAGATAGGAACATTATCTACCACCAAGGCAGACATCTATCACCAAATAGGAACATCATATTCCACCAAGGTATACATTTGTCACCAAGATAGGGAAATCATCTTCCACCAAGGAAGGAATCTGTCACCAAGGCAGGAATATCATATTCCACCAAGGCAGACATCTGTCACCAAGACAGGAACATCATCTGCCACCAAGGCAAGCATCTGTCACCGAGAAAAAAAGCATCATTTGCAACCAAAGAAAGCATTTATCACCAATACAGGAACATCATCTATCACCAACGAAGGAATCTATCACCAACATAGGAACATCATCTGCCACCAAGGTAGGCATATGTCACTAAGACATGAACATCATCTACCACCAAGGCAAGCATCTATCACCAAGATAGGAGCATTATATTCCACCAAGAAAGACATTTGTCACCAAGAAAGGAAGATGATCTACCACCAAGACAAGAATATCATTGTTCATCAAGTTAGGCATCTATGGTTGAAATATAATTCATAATTTCCTCCTTACTTCTAAACTTGTCATCATGAATCTAAGGGAAAAAAATATTGGCAATAATAGATTGAGATGTCCACATGCCTTCACATTATAATGTCAGACATCTTTATTAGAGACGTATCAACATAACAAATGAATTCACATGATATCAAAATCTTCATAGGTTAGTATTGAGATTTGATATTCAAATTCAGGGCATGATGGAACCACCTCATGTTATCTCCTCCCTTCATCGGTCCTTCACCATATGGGGACATGAATCATACTTAAACACTTATCCTTCGGAGAGAACAAACCATAATTCTCAAAATAATTCTTGTCATTATTCATCAATTTACTACATACCATCCCTCATCAATTAAATTGGCTTCAGCCAAGATTTGGGAGAATTGGACGCCATGGCTAGGGTTTCTGGAATTGTGTTCATTGTTGTCGCCACTCTACAAACCAATGGAGGGAGCTCCCTAGGACTAGATCGAAGGCCTCTCGCAGACGAGCGAGCTGATCTCCACCAACGGGTAATGATAGGTTATGGAAATGGAATAAGATCTGACTTTTCCACCGCAGATCAAATTTCCCACAGGTCAGATGTGGCTAGTTTCCCCAAGCCATGGCCTTTCCACAACGTCGATCTTGTGATCAAGGCAGAGTTAGGCTATAATAGAGCAGGGTATGAGGGACTGTCATCGATGGCCAAGGGTAAGCTCAAGGGCCCGAAGATAGACAAGAAGGCGATGGAAAATAATGTCATATCTACAACCAGATCGGAGGGAGGCTGGAGCCGAGGCCAGCGTTCATTCCATAGATCTACCGTCGTGGTGTGATACTCGGATCTATCAAACGAGGAAGATGCGGAATCATGTTGAAAATGCAACAAGATGGTGGAGCTTAGTGGAAAGGAGTCGCCTTCACTAAGTGGGCCCACAGGCTATTTTTGGTGCAAAGTCTATTTTTAGACATATGGATCATGGTCAATGAGTTGCAGGATGCTATTTGTGGATGGTTGGTCATGTTGGTAAAAATAGATGGACTTCTATTTTTAGACATATGAGCGGAGTCTATTTTTAGACTGCCAGGCTAAAAATAGAACAGTCGAATATTATTAGCTCTTAATAAATATCTGGACTATAAACATTATCTTATCCTCTTGGAGCACTTCAGTTTGAGCTACAGATGTGGCACATGCAGCTGTCAAAAGGAAATACGCTTTTATTATGGGTCAGTTGAGCTATTGCATGATGGACTTTAGTTAGAACTCATGTGGTTGAGTTTGGTGGAGTTGATTGAGGAGTTGATGGAGTTGTGTTCAGTTTGACTTGGTTGAACTAGTTGTATTTAGTCTAATTGCAGAATACACTAGTGATGAGTGATGTGAATTAATTATTAATTAATTCACTAATTATTAACTCATAAAGCAACTAAAGAATACATCAGTTAACTCAGTGCATGGATAGTTCAGTGGAGACAGGTGTTAAAGGTGAGTGAAAGGGCAAGACAACTGTCAGTTGTGACTATAGTTGTGCATGAGATTTACACAATCAATGGATTGAGTATTGCCAATGAGGATTGTGTGGTTCAGCCAAGGGAAATACGAGTTTGGATCATCCATTCTCATCCATTCTCATGCAAGATTGCGCAGTGGAGGCAGGCAAGGAGCAAAGGAGATTTGAACCTATGATTGATTCAGATCTGAGCTAGTTTGTGTGTAACAGGTGGAGATAGTATTGAGTACTTGTGAGGAGTATTGTACTATGTATTGTTACATGTTCTCAATCAATATAATATACAGATAGTTGGGGGTTTTTAGCTGTATGATTTCCCCGTGATATACTGTGTTGATATGTGTGATTGATGTTTCAATGTGCGCATGCGATTATTTCTGAATTCTGCAAATTGATGAGCAATGGTAGAGGAGGTTATGTATTATGCATGCATTCCGCAAATAGTGTATAATCAGTATAATCTCTGTGAATAAGTGTCATATTATTCAAAATTTCTGCAAATCAATTGTGAAAACCCCTTTTTGAATCGAGGGGACCAACATCACAGAATTGGAAGGCTGCAACAGCACAGGGTATGAGGGAGAGCCGCCGACAGCTAGGGTATGGAGCCGAGGACGGGTCTTTTTCCTCAAATCTGATGCAGAGGTGTCTTGCTCGGATTTGGTCAAAGGGAAAGACGTGGAATCAATCAAAAAAACTCATTTTAGGGTCGAGGGGATCGACGTTACAGATTTGGAGGAACCAGTCAGGACTGTGGCAGATGGATTGAAGCACGACGAAGACCAAAAAGCAGTCAAGGCACTGGATCTTTCGCTGATGGCTGAATATGCATTCCGGAAGCAGAGGTTCTTGAACGTAAATACCATACCCGTTCGCTGCAAGACCACTGGGACAGCCGCAGTTAGAGCCACTATTGCGGGAAGGAAAGACTTACATACTGGTGCCTGGCCCCAGATTGTCAGTTCTGGCTTTGATGGGACAATTCCCAATCGATTTCAAATCTTTGTTAAAATGCCCATAGGGAAAACAACCGTGATCATGACAGTGTTATAGACTTGAAGAATAACATTGCTACTCAGATTGGTTACCCGGTTGTCAAACAACACCTATTAATTGGGGGCAGATCGCTACAGGACTACAGAACCATGCAGGATTACAATATCAAGCCGGGATCTACAATTATACTCAATATGAGACTACGAGGAGGTGTCGGAAGCTCTAGAACCAGTGCGCAGAATACAAGGTTTTTCAAGGACACAGTCAAGGACAAAGGGAAAACAAATCGCACAGCTGCCATTGATCCCCCGGGTCCTTACATTGTAGATCAAACACCAGAGAGCCCATCTCTCACCATCGATATACCAGAGGTAAAATCCATATACTCAGATCTACATACATCTGCAGTATGGTTTTTGGCCCAGATCTGACGTACTGCATCAATGGATCCATACGGTCTGGACAAAAAAATGTGAAATCTACTTATACCCTGAGGGGTTCTTCATAGTAAGATTTCACATAGAAGAGGAAAGGGAAATAATCCTCAGCCAAGGGCCATGGTTCTGGGGTAGTGTTGGATTGTTCATCACCCCATGGTTTCTAGATTTTGATGCCAATACAATGGTGGTTTCAAAGATGCCAGTCTGGGTTAGGTTGCATAACCTCCCTTTACATTTTTGGCATCAAAAGGCTTTAACCGCTATTGGAAATACCTTGGGAAAACACATAAAGATCGATGCAGAGAGACACCTAAAAGGTATATTTACTTTTGCCAGAATATGTGTCGAAGTAGACCTCAGCCAAGGCTTACCAGAAAGTATAATCCTAAATTTCAATAATACATAGTGGACACAACCCTTGGACTATGAAAACACAGCATTCTGATGTTGTGGATGTCAACAAACAAGTCACCTGTACAGTGCATGTCCACGTGCCAACCCCAATAGGAGTAAGCAGCAACAAAGGAAGCTGAAAGGATGGAAAAATGTAGAAACTCCAGTAATGAAGGTAACCACAGAAAAAAAAGTAGAATACAATGCAGAAGAAGATGAACAAAAAATTCAGGACAATAGGGAAAAGGAGAACAACTTGGAACAAGAACAAGAACTTCAACTGGAAATAAGTGGCATCAAATGAACTCACATCTCCGAAGGATCGGATTCGGACAAGGAACAACCAACGAACACAATGGAAAACCATCTTGCCACTATCGACTCCACTCCCAACACTGATGGTTGGCGAAGAGTGGAGAAGAAGAAGGGTAGGAAAGCTTAGGCCAGCTGGATTATTTGGTTCTTTTCTTCTCGCTTTCCTGATTTCAGAAATAGCACATTTTGATCTCTTCTTTTATGTAGGATTGTATATTTTACATCCTATGGGCTCTATGATCTACAATCATATAGCAAATTGAATGCTTAATTGGATATACTTTGTAACTTTTTATTTTGTTTAATAAAAAGTTCGATTTTTTCTCTGGGAAAAAAAAATCAATTAAATTGGATTCCATGAGTTCATTGAATAAATTGGATCTCTTTCAATCAATGTAATAAATCCACATCATGAGTAGTACTAAATTTCATAAATTTGTATGTCATCACAAAAGACATATTGTTGGTGTTTTCATTTTTTTGACAAGAACCTGGTTCTAAAAGCTTCCTCAAATATTTCCCATGTAAATTGCAAAGGAGTGACATGTAATCTAGTTTCTTCAATTATCCACCATAAAGAGATTCTCCCTTGAGAAGGCTAGTTGCTATTTATTCATCATATCTTCCAAGGAATGCAATATTTATTTCTCAGTCGAGGTTCCAACGCATGAGTCAATTTGAGGTAGGGTTTCAATTTTAGGAGTTACCTAATATTGGCTTAGAAGCTTTGGATCCATGATTACTTCTCGGGATTTCAAGTAATATATTTACTTCAAATTTTAACACCTAAACATCCATTACACTGCTTCAAATTAGGGCCATTCTTCCCCTCTACCAAAAGGCTACGTCCTTGGAGCAAGATGAGTGAATAGGATTTCGACCTAAAGATAATATTTCCTCCAAAATGAAATTAAAGGTGGGAAAGATGAACTCATGCCAAATTGATAAAAATGTAATCACAACAGTTATTTTCCATGAATTCATACATGTATATATGTAGAAACTACTTAATTTATATAGTTCTAGTCATATGCAAACCCCCTTGCTTGCATATGCATTTGTTGGCTTACATCCTCTTATAACATTTATGTATTATACATGTATTTAGTAATGCCAATGTTAT
Source organism: Pinus tabuliformis (assembly GCA_031772625.1). NCBI lineage: Eukaryota > Viridiplantae > Streptophyta > Pinopsida > Pinales > Pinaceae > Pinus > Pinus tabuliformis. The sequence goes on along the minus strand of CM062812.1, from coordinate 785,732,380 downwards.
GAACAAGTGAATATATGTAGATATAAACATTTGTCAAAAACTATAGAGATCGACAATTACAACCTTTAAACATTTTGAAATTTTAGTCCTTGGATACTACAAAGTGTGAGACAATATATTCAAACTTACAAGATCAAGCAAGTGAATTTTTAATTTATGGATTTACTTATGTGTGAACGACATATGTATTCATGTACTTGTTATAGCACAAATAAATGAGAAAAATATCATCTACGATGTCCATCAATATTAAAAATCTATTCAAATTTTGTAATCATAGGTTTCTTATAGGTTCTACATGTTATAACGGTAGTCACACCATCCAACACACTGTGACAAATCCTAGGCATTGTATCATTGCAATCTTATAACGACAATGAATAACAGAATTGACTTAAATCATTTCACACCAATACTTGTCTTATCTTTCTTGTTCTTTAATTCTCAACAATGTACCAAAGCCATCATGCAGAGAGAATGATAATATCAGAGCAATTGTGAAGAAATAGTGATAATATCATAACTCTTATGGTCTTAAGGGCATTATCTCATCATCCTATTTTTTCAATGAAAGGAGAGGTATTATAGCTCCTCATGGTAATGATCCATGAGAGTGTAGCCTATGGTCGAAGCAAATATGTAGATCAAAAAATGTGATGGAAAAAACATAAGAAATATCATTTTTCTTTTCCTTTTTCATTTAGTATGTAAATTTTTTACCACGTATTTCCACATATTTTAACAATATTTCTTTTGCATCTAGAGTATGCAAAGAAAAAGGCAATGTTTTGTTTGTTATTTACACATCAAATCATAGATATGCTACCATAATACATAGATATATTATATGGGCACATTTAGACTTGTAGATCTGTAAGATGAAGATTGCTTAGTTAAATGTGAATCCATGGTAGTGACCCATGCAAATTTCCAAAGATCAATTGAAAGCAAAGCATGCAAGCCTATCCAAGTTCACAATATGGTATATACGGTTATATAGCTCTCCTTTCCTTTCATTACACAATGATGCAAACAATTTTTTATGTACAATATGTGCATCAAAGTTCTTTTTTGTAAATCTACCTAGTCAACACAAAAGGAAATCAATTCAAGCGTAATCTTGCCATATCGATTTCTGAATCAAATTTGAACCTAACTAATTATTTAAATTTTGAGGTCCAATGCCTTTCCCTTTCTATTTGTTCTATTTTACTCTAACACCACATAAATTATCATTGTTCAATCTCTCATGGGGTTCGTGGACTACACTTCAAATTAGTATGTCCTTTAATCATTGCAATTATGTCATTGGCATTTGCACGTATGGAAGTTAAAGAGATGTTTTGTAATCAATGTTGAATAATATAAGGGAAGAATGAAAATATAAATAAGATTTCAACATCAAATCATGATTTAACCCTAAAAATTCCATTAAGAATGATACTAAATCGAAAGTTCCATAATGCAACTAGGCCTGTAACATAGAATGGTATTACATGAATCCAAAGACTTGCTCAAACATCATTATGAAACCATCTCACAAAAAGATAGAAAATATAGATCAACGACTTCAAAATCAACCTCTTCAAGGGGACAACCTCCTTTACCTTACACAAATGAAAAATTCTTGTATGATACAAATGATAATACCTCCTTTCTATATATAGGAGTCTAAGGGGTCCCAACATAATCAGAGCCCACATAACAATAATATTGTAGGGGCACAACAATAACAATAGTGGGCTTCTATGGGGCATAATAATAACAACGTGAGGACTATATGGGCACAATAATACAATAAGGGGGTTGCACTAATAAAAATAAGGGGTTACACTAGTAGTATAAGGACCTAACATTCCCCTCTCCTTCAAAAAGTGGTGTCCTCAACGCTTGAGTAGTTCTGGATACTTCTGTATAAAATTTTCATCCTCCTATGTGGAATCTTTAGCGGGTAAGTTCTTCCACTTGATGAGATACTCTAAAATTGATCGATTCCATAGCTGTCAATTTCTTGTTTTTGTGATTGCTTAAGATTCTAATATGATTTTTCCTTCCTCGTCATGTTCTGGCAATATTGTTTGAACTGGGATATTCTCACCTATAACCTTCATTAAGCATGAAACATGGAAAACTGGGTTCACTCGGGAAGATGCAGGAAGCTACAATTTGTATGCCATAGTACCAACCTTTTGTAACACCTTGTACGGACCATAATACTTTGGTGATAGTTTATTATACTTCTTAGCTTGCTTGAGGGACATTTGTTTGTATGGTTGTAGTCATAGAAATACCTAGTCACCTACATCAAAACTTATTTTGTTGCGATGTTGATTTTCCTATTGTTTCATTCTATTCTGCGCCAAAGTGAGGTTATCCTTTAAGAGTTTGAGAACTTTTTGTTGATGCTCAATGTGATCTTCCACATATTGAACCTTAGAATTTTATTTTAAAGATGATGTAATGGACAGTGGATGATATCCATACAGTGCCATAAATGGGGTCATTTTGGTTGTAGTATGGAAGGAAGTGTTATACCACCAATCAGCCAAAGGCAACCACTTGACCCATTATGTATGTTTATTAGATACAAAGCAACAAAGATATCCTTCCAAACATTTTTTCACTATCTCAATTTTCTAATCAAATTGAAGATGATAAGATGAGCTATGAGCTAACTGAGTACCCAAATATTCCACCTCTTGTACTCCAAATAAACATTTCGAGCTTTTTGCATATAATTTTTTCTCCTCCAATAGTTTGAGCACCCTGTAAACATGTTGAACATGATCCTTCCAAGACTTGTTGTAGGTTAGTATATCATCAAAAAATACTAACACAAATTTTCTAAGGAAAAGTTTGAAAATGGAATTCATTCAACCTTGAAATGTAGAAGGTGCATTAGTAAGGCCAAAAGGCATGACTAAAAATTCAAAATGAGCCTCATGAGTTCTAAATGTTGTTTTTGGAATGTCTTTAGTCTTCATTCTGATTTGATGATATCATGAATGAAGATCCAACTTGGTGAAGTAAATTGTTCCATGTAATTCATCCAATAATTCGTCAATGATAGGAATGGGAAATTTATCTTTAACAGTAAGCTTGTTGAGCTCCCTATAATCTGGACACATGCACCATGATCCATCCTTCTGGTGTACCAGTACCATTGGAGTAGAGAAAGAACTTTGACTAGGTTGAATTATACCAACCTCTAACATTTCTGCAACCATACATTCAATTTCCCTCTTTTGGGCATATGGATATCTGTAAGGCCTAATGTTTGGGGGAACACTTCCTAGAATCAAATGAATAGCATGATCATGATCATGAATATGTGAAAGGACTTTGGGAGTCTCAAATACCTTGGAATAATTGTCCAAAACATTTTGGAGATCTGGAGAAATAGATGACTTTTACATGGTAACCTCTAGTGAACATAATTGTGCAATTACGCCTCGTTGTTATTTCTTTAGAAGTTTTGTCGTGTTGTTAGAGCTGATTTTCTTTCCCGGTTTCCCTTCAATACTCCTTAATTCAAACTCCTTTCCTTCCCAAAAAAAATTCAAGAAAAGTTCTTGAAAATTAAAAGCTATCATACCCAAAGATTGTAGCCATTGGACTCCTAGTACAACATCTGCACCACCCATTGGAATGCAAAGCATTGGACTATTCAAGACATATTCTCCCATGGATAGCTTGATATTATGGAACTTTCCCGAGAAATTTATGGTTCCTCCATTTACAACCATTACTTGACACTATGGTGTTGGATATAGGAAGCAATTCAATTCCTTGGCTATCTTACAATGAATATATTTATGGGTACTACTCGAATCAATCAACACTATTACCTTTTTCTTCTTTATATGCCCTTATATCTTGAGAGTTTGGAGTGGTAATTCCTTTCAATGCATTACAAGATATGGTCAGATTCATTTCTTCTTTCTCTCGGGTTGGTTCCTGGTGTATATCCTCTTCTTTTGACATTTCTTGATCATTTTCTTCCTCCTCTTCACAATCAATGTAAAATAATTTCTTCTCAGCACACTTATGACCTTTAGTGTATTTGATATCACAACTGTAACAAAGGTCATTTTCTCCTTTTTCTTCCAATTGTTGTGGTGTCAACCTTGTAGGTTGTGGAAGGCTAAGAGCAACAACACTTCCATCTTTATAATTGTGAGTGGTAGGATTTCTTGTTTCCATAATTTTGCTTTCAATTTTTCTTGCCAACCTGAATGCATTATCCAATGAATCAGGTTTCCAAAGACAAACCTCATGTTGAATGTTATCCTTTAAATTCCCTATGAGAAATCAATCCTCTGCTTCTCTGGAATATCATTTACCCTTATATTCGATTTTTGAAAGTCCTCAATGTGCTCTGCCATTGAACCCTTTTGTTTGAGATCTTTCAATTGACTAAAGAATGTGTTGCTCTTTGTATACTCATAATGTGCTATCATTTCCTCCGTGAAAATTGACCTGGTGACAAGTCGTTTACAAGAAAAATTCCCTTTATACCATAAAAATTGATTTGGTTCTAAATATAAAGATGCAATGCGTACCTTTTGTAACAATTGCACATCATGTAGATCAAAATATTTCTCCATCTGTAGTATCCATGTTATGAGATCCTTGTCATCAAAATTCCTCACATCGATATTTGGAATATGGTGGGTCTTCAATCCAATGTTAGATTCTATGAAATCATGATTAACATTTATTTTTTCTCATCATGAGTTTCCTCTACTACCTTTTCATCATTAGGAAGTCTTTCTTGTAGCAGCTTTGTCCAACCTTCCTTCAAACCTTCCATGTCTTTCTTCAAATATTCCATGCCTTTCTTCAAATCTGCTTCCCTACCATCGATATTAGCTTCCATGGCACATATAAAACTATTTATCTTAGCTTTGATCGCATTCTTCAAATCATTCATCTAATTTTGTTTACTAGGTGTTTCTATTTTCTTGATTCTAGGCAATTCTTTTTCTTTCTTTTAGCAGCTCGATATTGAATATATTATATCTCTGAAATTTCATATCTCCAAGGTCTGAACTTGCAACCTGCAGTCGCCCTCTGCGTCATCTTTCCAATGCCACCATTCTGATCGAAAATGGGTCCTCCAAGAAAGAGTTATGCTCAATCTCCCAAGATGGCTTGATTATATACTTTTTCAGTAGAGCACAATTGTACGAAGTGCCACATGTCACTGTTTCGGCCTTCAGACCTAAAAAAATTACACAGAAAATTAAATTCCGCCCTCTTTCTGTAACTTCTTACTAAATTTCAATTTTATTCTCAGAGAGAAATTTATGATGATTTTCCCAAGGTCAACGGTTTGGGATGTAATGCGGTAGCCTGCAAAAACCCTAAATGTCTTGGACTGTATCTCTGAAAATATAACAAAAAAAGATCTGACATTCAAGCGCGAGCTTCACCAAGTTTTTGGCTCAAATGGGTTTTAATTTCAAACTCTGAAACTTCGTAGAAAAAACATTATAGCGAAAATTCCACGATGACCTGTTTGAGATGGAATTCTAGAGCTTGCAAAACCCTAACGTTCTCAAATCATATCTCCAAAAATATAGCAAGACAAGATCTGAAATTTAGACCCAAGGTTTAGAAATACTTCGGTTCAAATGGGTTTTTTTATATATTCTGAAATCTCGTAGAAAAGAAGTTATAGCGAAAATTCCACGATGACTTGTTTGGAGCAATGAAACCCTAGAATCCAAAGCTCTGATACCAAATGTTATGAAACCAGCTCACAAAAAGATAGAAAAGATAGATCAACGACTTCAAAATAAGTCTCTTCGAGGGGTAAACCTCTTTTACATTACACAAATGAACAATTCTTGGATGATACAAATGACAAGACCTCTTTTTCTATATATAGGAGTCTAAGGGGTCCCGACACAATCAAAGCCTACATAAAAATAATATTGTAGGGGCACAACAATAACAATAGTGGGCTTCACTGGGCATAATAATAACAACATGGGGACTATATGGGCACAATAATACAATAAGAGGGTTTCAATAATAACAATAAGGGGTTACACTAGTAGTATAAGGACCTAACAAACATGGATTGGTAATGCTAAAAACAAAGAGTATGTATTCTCTTAAAACTGAAACCCCATTATACTCATAAGTTGTCATGATTTAGAAAAAGATCCTATTGGTATGGTACATACAATTGTGCTAGTACCATATACAATCAAAATATGCGCATCCATATAAGGAATTGTATGTGGATGTAATGGAGCATTCTCTTCTTTTTATTATCAATGGCATTGACACAAGCTTTATGGAAGCAACCCTTTCACCAATCCAAACAGACTTCATTAACTCCCATACGCTTTTTGGCATCTTATAAACCAACAGATGTCAATAGCAAGCTAGCAAAGGTTATATTGTTTGACATATCTTCTAAGAAATACCCTTGGCATATCTACTGAGATAAATAGTGTTCTCTCGTGATTGTCATAGCTACAGAAAGATTGGCTAAAGAACTAGAAACTTAGATCCAATCATCAACATTATATTGATATTAACTATATGCATAAAAATGACTAGAGTATAAGGTAATAGTAAATAGCAACACACTAGATAATATGCCTAGTTTTTATTTTTATGTTTTTTCCATAAAATATGACAACTTCCTTTTTAAACTGGAAGTAGATGCCATCTTTATAGACAATTCCAAACTTCACAAATGCCTTGTGAAATTGTGTATATATCTAAATCAAGATCTTCGTGCCACAAAATGAAAACAAAGCCCCTCATTGAATAGAAATATTTCTCAATATGTCCTCTTTTAACAAAAAAAAATGTTCAAAGGAGAAGCATGACAATATTAGCTAGGTAAAAAATAGTTTTTTTCATAGTCAGTTGTTAGAATGGATTTTGATGCCCTCACACATTTTACGTATAGTATTGTGCTTCATAGGCAAAACCATCACCAATCCTAAAAACTATTGTTTTAGTGACCGACATGCCACATAAGAGTCATGATCAATGAACAATAGTTAAATAGTCTAGGGATACCAATGAATCTGCAAGATTCAATAAAGCATTGTAAAAACTGAATGGGGGGAGAAATTCCTTGCCTAGATGCTTCCAGTATTTTGTATTAGCCTGTAAAAGCTTTAAGGAAAATTGTAGTCAATATATTAGCTATGTAATATATGTTTTGCATTAATGATCATTACTCTGACACCAAAAAAAAATAATAATAATAATAATAATAAATAAATAAATAAAATTTACACGTAGGCTTAAACACCTTTTACAGTTAGATTTATCATATTGACAAGAAACAAGCATGAAATAAGTAAATATATTTGCTCATATCTATAAAGTTGACACTAGAGCCTGAGGGAATTTTATTTGTCCCTTTTCAAGTCAATGGTATGAATACCTATTATGTGTGCTTCAAAAATTTGGGTTCTTCTTTTTTATCCATATTTATGTATTCATCATTGTCCCAATCATCATCGTTGTCGCCTTCATAATGATTTCTCTCCAAATTCTCAATTTCTTCTTATGTTTGCAATTATTGTTCACCCTATGAAAATTCTGAAACTCTACCAAAATTATCCAATTTACCCTGAGCCTTGAAAATCTCTTTAAAAATATGATCAATCTCACTATCACTTTCATCAAGGTCATGTTTGTAGTATTTAATTGTTATTTTCTCTTTAATTTCAACAATTTCATCACTAATAGCCTCCTCGCACAAGAATATCAATTTCATCCCAAGAATTCTCAGTAGAAACATGATCCCAGGAGAGCCACAAGTCAGTGTATATCTTTAGCACCTTGCTATCTCAAAGAACAACAATCCAAATTTTATTATTTGTATCTTTATTTAACATCTCAGAGTAATCATAGTTATCTAAAATAATACAAAGACAATCAATTCCTTTGGTCATATAATGCTAAATTTGTCTCTTCAACACTGCATTTGCCACTTGTAGTTTATTCTCTATTGTGTTTACATACACACCAACCCTTCTTATTTTAGGAGCAAACCCACAACCTACTTTTGGAAAATAAAAAGAAAAAAAAAAATTGCATTGCATTCTTATATTTCTCATATTTTTCTCTATATTATTATCTAAATTTGGCCTTCCACTAGCCTTTGAGTAAATTTAGCCTGCTAAACCTCTTATTCCTCTCTCTCTCGTGGATATGCTTAAAATGTTTCTTTAAGTCAACCTCGTTCATACATTTCCTTCCACAAAGCCAATAGATATAGGATTGGTTTGGTACTACCAGGCCTTTTCATTCTTAAAAGTCTAGTTTCGTTTTCGCTCACCTCTCCTCCATAACCCACCAAGGCACTTGTGTAAATGTATGCTTGTTTTCATATGTTGATACATCGATAACTTCTTCGAACCTTATATATGTTTCTCTTACTGCCATCATAACATCGAATGGTGAACCTTTGGATGCTTGTTACCTAAATCCCAATACACTACTACCTTTTTTATGCTTCACTGACACAACTTGTGTGTCCATTCCTTGCAACATAAATCCATTATGTGGAACCCCCAACTAGACGCTCTGGAAGTTCAAACCTTCGATTTTCTAAGGTTCCAATGGCATTGTACGTTGATGGGTTCGTTACTTTATTCTCCAAACGTGCCCGTCAATTTCATAGATTGTTTTGATGGGTTCTAGCATGTGGGTGTGAAGAGGAGGGTAACGGAGGGGCATAAGATTAGGAAAATATTGCAGATTATTGGATTTGCAATAGGGAAAATGTTTTTTGTAGGGGAAGGTTTCCAAGAGGTTCCATGATCTGATAATCACCCTATGAGTGACCTCAGTTGAAGATCTATTAAACAAAAGGTATTACAACCCATGTGCTGGTGTCTGTGTTCTGTGTTATTGAAACAACGGATCGATCAGATTGCCAATACACAGAAAATAAATGGAAAGACAACAGAGAAATACAGTAAGCAACACAAAGACACAAGCAGTTTTTAATAAGGAGTTCACCCTATTCTCCAGAGCTACGTCTTCGGTCCAGCTTCAGTGGTGGCCTTGTTTTATTGTGTCTTTCAACAAAGAAATTACAATGCAGGGACTCAATATGAGTTCTCCTGAAGTAGATTTTGCTTGGCAGGGTGGTTCTTGGATTCCCTAAGCCACTCGGAGTTCACAGACTCTTTTCCTTCCTACCAGCTCTGTGACCTCAGTCTACAGTGGAAAGAGCCAACTGTGATGCTCAATCCTGACATATTCCTCTATGGTAAGGCTTGATTTTTCAAGCTCTTTGGTGCCCGATGCTGCCTGTGGCCAGCTCGGCCCTCTGTCTCCTCTGCTTGGCTTCACTGCTCTCTGTGCTCAGTCCTCCTCTCAGGGTTCACTGTTCACTGTCTCCTTTGGTCGCTTGGACTCTTCTCTCTCTGAATCTCCCTTCCTCTGTCTCTGTTCATGGCTTTAGCCATTCGATCTCCATGCCTGTTCGGTTCCTCTCTTGCCTGCGTTGATTCTCCTTCCGCCTGTGTGGTGGGAGTTCCATGTTCGACGTCAGCATGAACACTCGGGAAGTAGCCACGTGTCTCCATCGGAACAATGCCAGCCTGTTCGTCGATTCATTTCTTCAGTTATGTCGTGGATACGTTCTTTCTCCACCGTGGTGGTCAACGGATTCCAAATCCCCTTAAATTACGGCTTAATTCCCTGTCGATTCCGCTTCTATCTATCGGACGCAATCTCAACCATCTGATCTAGGCTCCTTGAGATCCAACGTCATACACACGTCGAGCGCGGTTGACTTGCTCGACCGATAACGCGAGATCACGATGGTTTTTCTCTCACCTCCGCTGCCACGCGTCAATCGCTGAGTGGGATCGCTCCGCTCTCCTCCAAAACCTCTTACCGTTCAAGGGCGCCCCGATCAATACCGTCGGTTTCCAGGTCGTGGGTCCCACCTTCGTACGTTGGTGCTTTTCGTTTCTCCGTCCACGGTTCTCCGGCTCCCAACGTGACCAAGGGCTTAAGGCCCCTCCATTTCGGCCCTGTTTTTCCAGCGATGCGCGATTAGCACTAGGCGCGCCTCGAAAATCACCTTGCATCCTGTCCTTGCTAATATACAGCCAGACTTGGTCTCCAGCTTGAAAATTATGCTCCATCTGATGCTTATCATGCCTAGCCTTGTACTTTGCCTGGCTCTTTTCCAACTGTTCGTGTACTGCCTGGTGGATCTCCTGGATCTGTTCAATGAACCTAGTTGCCCTGTCCATATCATTGTGTCTATCAACCATGGTATCTTTACCAAATACAAAATCCATGGGAGACCTTGGTATGAAACCAAAGCAGGTCTCGAAAGAAGATCTCTGGGTAGAAGAGTGTTTGGCTCTATTGTAAGCATGTTGCACATAACACAAGTGTTCATCCCAAAGCTTAGGGTGTTTGCTGCAATATCCTCTCAGTAACTGGATCACTGTCCTATTAACTACTTCGGTCTGGCCATCTATTTGTGGATGAAAAGTTGTGCTTTTCTTTAATTTGGTGTCCATTAGTTCCCACAGACTGGACCAAAACTTTCCCACAAATCGGGTGTCTTGGTCAGATATAATAGAAGTGGGTAATCCAAAATGAACCCATACATGTTCAAAGAATAATTTTGCAGTTTGTTCAGTTGTAATTTTTTTACTACAGGGTATCAAAATACACATTTGTTGAACCTATCCACAACAACATATAGATAATCATGACCTTTCCTATATTTAGGCAGTCCTCCAACAAAATCCATGGAAATGCTTTCCCAAGGGTGAGAAGGAACTAGCAATGGAGTGTATAAGCCTAGTTTTCTGTTGCTGGGCTTGCTTTTAGCACACATAGCACACCCCTTTACATATCTAGAAATTGTCTCACTCATTCTTGGCCAATAGCAGAACCTTTGCAGCTGTGCAATTGTTTTACTTACCCCAAAGTGACCTAATATCAGAGAAGTGTGTGCTTCCCTAATTATCTTTGCTCTCTCAGTTTGTGGAATGTAGAGTTTCCCACAATGATATAAGAATTGGTCCTTCACAAGATAGTCCAATTATTCTACTCTTTTGCATTGACTCAAAGTTGCATATACATCTTTAAAGTCTATGTCCTGAGCATATTGTTCTATGTAGCTTTCGTGCAGCATAGAATTATGCTTAAGTATGGTAGATGCATTTATAATGGGTCTAGATAACATGTTTGCAACCTTATTATGTATGCCCTTTTTATATCTGATGACTAAATGAAACTGTTGTAGAAAACCCATCCATCTATAATGTCTTGATTGTTGCAACTTAGTTTGGGAGTGTAGGTATTGAAGTGGCTGATGATCAGTATGTATTACTGTTTCTTTGCCCATTAAGTAATTTTTCCACTTTTTCACACTCTGAACTCATGCATACAATTCTTTATCATATGTAGGATAGTTGACTACTGCAGGATTAAAAGTCTCAGAATGATAGCATATGGTTTTACCACGCTGTGTCAACACTGCTTCCATGGCATAGTCACTGGCATCAGTTTGGATCTCAAATGGTCTTTGTAGATCTGGCAATGCTAGTACAGGTGTTGTACTAATCTTTTCCTTCAAGGTGTCGAAGGCTTTCTGCTATTTGCCTCCCCATTGAAACACCTTGTTCAATCTTGTCAAAGCATGTAAGGGAGCTGAAATTGAGGAAAAAATTGAAATGAACTTCCTCCAATACTGTGCTTCTCCTAAGAAGCTTCTCACTTCTGTAGCAGACTTGGGTTTAGGCCAGTTTACAATGACTGCCACTTTAGAGGGATCTATTTTCAATTCACCTCCCCCTACTATATGACCCAAATAATTTAGAGAGGTTTTGCCAAATTCACATTTGGAGAGTTTAACATAAATTTTTTCTCTTTTTAAAACATCTAATGTCTGCTTAACATGCTTTAAATGTTCTTCCCACAATTTACTAAAAATCAGAATGTCATCCAGATACACAATAACAAATTAATCAAGAAAAGGTCTGAGTACATCATTCATTAATCTCATGAAAGTAGCAGGGGCATTGGTCAAGCCAAAAGGCATAACCAGCCATTCATACAATCCCTGCTTTGTTTTGAAAGTAGTCTTCCATGCATCTTGCTCTGCAACTCTGACCTGATGGTATCCACTGTGCAAATCCAGCTTGGTGAAATAGACAGCTTCCTTCAGTTGATCTAAAATATCATCTATGCAAGGAAGGGGATAACGATTTTTTATTGTTATTTTATTCAATGCTCAATAATCAATGCACATTCTCCACGAGCCATCTTTCTTTCTCACCAAAACGATTGGTGACCCACATGGTGATGTGCTAGGCTTGATGAACCCTTTCTCGAGCAACTTCTACACCTGCTTCTTAATTTTAGCATTCTCTAAAGCAGATAACCTGTACGTCCCAATGTTAGGCAAAGGAACATCTTGCTGCAAAATAATATCATGTACTATTCCCTTTTTGGGTGGAAGACCTTGAGGTTCTTGAAACAAGACATCATACTCAGAAACAATCTTTTCTATATCAGCTTGCTGATCAGAATTACAGCCCTCAAATACATTGGTTTTATCAGTTTTATTTTCCTTTACAACCATTAGTAAGAATTGTTTGCATGAATTTATCATTCTTCTCATTTGTCCCGAGTTTATGAGAGTATAATTATTCTTGAGCTTATGAGCTCTTACAAAGTATTCGATTCCATCTTTAACAAGTAGATACTTGTTCTCGGCTCTATAGAAAATAGCCTTTCTATCATACAAGTAAGGACTTCCTAAAACAATTTCACATATATCCAAAGGAATTACATCTAAATCAGCCTCATCTACAAATGTTGACCCAAAAGGAAACTTGAGTTTGCACTGTCTAGTCACTTATAGTTGTGCTTTATCATTCAACCATCCTAATGGGTATGGCTTCTTATGAGGTGTAGTTGCTAATCCCAATTTCTTTATAATTTCTTTAGAAATTAGATTTACTTGTGAGCCACTATCAAACAAAGTATCAATCTTTTGATTTTTGGAAACAACTCGAATATGGAAAAACTCATGCCTTTTTCTCTAATGTTCTTCATCAATGACAGATTGAGTAGAATTACTAGTAGATGCTTCAAAATTCTTACCTTTTATACCTGTGGCTGCAATGATTGTTTCATCTCTCGAGTCTGACCCCAAATCTTTCTGAATAGCTGCAGCAGTCTTCTTCTTCTTGCCCTCGGACTTCTTAGGTCTCAGCTCTGGATGCAGAATCCAACAGTGCTCATCATCATGCCCCTCCTTTTTACATTCAGTGCATGAAGCTTTGCCTTTCTGTGCAGTGCTAGCCTTCCTTGCTTTCCACTTCTGCTTTCTTTTCTCCTTGCTCTTGCTTACAGTGGGTTGGGATGGTCCCCCAACTTCTGGATTTCCATTCTTTCCTTTAGCTTCTAGATGAGTAGCTTGTACAGATACCTCATCTATACTAGTGGGATTAAACATGAGGATGTTATGCCTCATGTAGCTGTGTAGACCACCAATGTACTTCAAAAGAGTTTCTGGTGACTCTAATGAAATACCCAACATCAATGCTCTCTTTTGGAACTCTTGAGTATACCCTTGTACACTTTTCCCTTTCAACTACCGAAAGTTTGCCAACTCATCATGGCTTGTTTCATGTAGGCCAATGGATAGAACTACTTTTTTATTGCAGTAACAAATTCACTCTAGACATAGATGGTCTTATCATGCTTCCTCATATCAGCTTGGGTTCTGCCTTCCCACCAAACCAAGGCAGTGCCACCTAGGCGAAGGCTTGCCAGCTGAATCTTTCTCTTGTCTGAGTCTATATTTTGTACTCTACAATACACATCAATTTGTCTAATCCAATTGTCAAACTTTTCAGCATTTAGCTCTCCATCATATATAGGCAAGTCAAATTTAACATCTAACTTAATCAAAGATGCCTTCTTATTATGCATAGGGCTACTAGGAGGTGTAAGGAAGCTTTCTTCTTTTCCCTTTCCTTTGGAGTGGTCATGGGAATGAGATTCATCTTCTTTATCTTGCTTAGAGCCTGATGAATCTTCACCCTTATGCTTTCTAAAGTCCCTATACATTTCTTCTACCATAGACTTTATAGCTAGGAAACTTTCTATGAATTGAAGGTCTGGCCCTATAGAACCTTCTTCTGACATTGTCTTCCGAGAATAGACTCTCCCAATTTCAGGGTTAGTTTCCACCAACTCTCCTTCTCCTAATTTGAGCTTTGATCTAGTGAGAATTCACAGCTAAACCAACACAAGCTTGTCTAACCTTACAGCCTCGTGCTCTGATACCACTTGATCTAATAATCACCCTATGAGTGACTTCAGTTGAAGATTTATTAAACAAAAGGTATTACAGACCCATGTGCTAGTGTGTGTGTTCTGTGTTATTGAAACAACGAATTGATCATATTTCCAATACACATAAAATAAATGGAAAGACAGCAGAGAAATATTGTAAGAAACACAAAGACACAAGCAGTTTTTAATAAGGAGTTCACCCTATTCTCCAGGGCTACATCTCCGGTCCAGCTTCAGTGGTGGCCTTGTTTTATTGTGTCTTTCAGCAGAGAAATTACAATGCAAGGACTCAATATGAGTTATCCTGAAGCAGATTTTGCTTGGCAGGGTGGTTCTTGGATTCCCCAAGCCACTCAGGGTTCACAGACTTCCTTCCTACCAGCTCTATGACCTTAGTCTACAGTGGAAAGAGCCAACTGTGATGCTCAATCCTGACAGATTCCTCTATGGGAAGGCTTGATTTTTGAAGCTCTCTGGTGCCCGATGTTGCCTGTGGTCAGCTCGGCCCTTTGTCTCCTCTGCTTAGCTTTACTGCTCTCTGTGCTCAGTCCTCCTCTTAGGGTTCACTATTCACTATCTCTTTTGGTCGCTTGGACTCTTCTCTCTCTGAATCTCCCTTCCTTTGTCTCTATTCATGGCTTTAGCCATTCGATCTCCATGCCTGTTCGGTTCCTCTCCTACCTGCGTCGATTATCCTTCTGCCTGTGTGCTGGGAGTTCCCTGTTCGGCGTCAGCATGAATGCTCGGGAAGTAGCCACGTGTCTCCATCGGAACAGCGCCAGCCTGTTCGTCGATTCGTTTCTTTGGTTATGTCGTGGATATGTTCTTTCTCCACCGTGGCGGTCAACGGATTCCAAATCCCCTTAAATTGCGGCTTAATTCCCTGTCGATTCTGCTTCTGTCTATCGGGCGCAATCTCAGCCATCTGATTTGGGCTCCTCCAGATCCAACGTCATACGCACGTCGAGCGCGGTTGACTTGCTCGACCGATAACACGCGATCATGGTGGTTTTTCTCTCACCTCCGCTGCCATGCGTCGATCGCTGAGTGGGATCGCTCCGCTCTCCTCCAAAACCTCTTATCGTTCAAGGGCACCCCGATCAATACCATCGGTTTCCAAGTCATGGGTCCCACCTTCGTACGTTGGTGCTTTTTATTTCTCCGTCCACGGTTCTCCGACTCCCAACGTGACCAAGGGCTTAAGGCCCCTCCATTTCGGCCCTATTCTCCCAGTGATGCGCAATTACCGCTAGGTGCGCCTCAAAAATCAACTCCTTTTCCCATTCCGGGGCTCCTAGGGGCTACATCGACCTCCTGCACAGTCTCCATGGGCCTTGGTCAGCCTGCTTTGACCAGGGTCCTCATCGTTCCGCGTCGGCTGCCATGGCCACTGGTTCAGGGTGTTTCCAATTGTTGTTTTGGATTCTTCAAGGATTTGTTTCATCCCGATATAGTCATGGTTCTATGGCAGTCGTTTATGGATCCGATTTGGATCATTCCATCGTCTGAAAAAACACTTGAAAGCATATCCCAAATAAGAAAAAATGAAACCCAAAACTCAACACCTAAACCTAAAACCCATAAATCTAATTCAAAACATCCAATGCAAATGTGTACCTATAAAAACATAGTACATACTAGAAAAGAGTCATTAATGATTGAACACTAAGTGCATTTTTTATTTCCCATTTGGCAATTGAATAGTTATATTAAATGAAGCCTCTTTTTAATGTGTATTAAGAAGAAGTGTTGTACACGAAAATGGACATATAAATCAAGGAACAAAATAAAAAATTTGGAAATGTTTTGCGCCTCTGCAAACATTCCCACAGCTTATATATTAATGAATCAATTAGCAGATTTTGGTGTAAACAAGGCAACATTTGAATGCTTAATAACATTTATTCTAAAACATTGTGCAATGTTCACTTCTTCATCAAGATCTGTAGCTAGTATTTGTTCTAACAAATAAATGATATGCATAGGAGGGATATGTGTGAGAGAACCTTTATTCGCCCAAATCCGCAGCTCCACACAAGGTCTCCCTACGCGCACATTTTCTTGACGCTGCAAAACATTAACTTTCACAGTATTTGATACAAATATTTTCTCGTCCTGCATTAATGTTTCTACAATACATCACATAAGATCATTCATCTTCCTTCTCTTCATACATATTCCCCCTCCATACACTTCTTTCTACACACAATGTTTCAGTGGTTCCACAACAACATTTTTATTGGTTAAACAAATCTAGCATTTACTTTATCTTTGTAGATTGCTTGTGTAATTATGCTCACATTATTTTAATAATGAAATGGTTATGTTTCACATTGCAATTTGTGGAATGCAGGCATGCGGGAGTTCAGAGGAAGTAGAAGAAAGGCTTCCTCTGCACTCTGCATATATCATTTAGGTGTTTTAGTTTTTTCCCAAAATTTAATAATACAATCTATCAAACTATTTATTAGTTTAATTAAATAAATTTATTTAAGATATTGCAATTAACATTTTTTTTAAAACTATTTATCAATTTTTTCATGCATTTTAGCATTCCTTTCAATTCGCCAAAAGGAAGGGATCTCTCATTGAACCTTAGTACAACACTCTAGATTGGATCATGGTGTTGTGTGATATTCTAAACAAAAAACTTTTTAATGCATCCAAGCAATCGTTGAATATCAATAAGTTGTAAAGAATAAGATATTAAAGACTAAAAATGAATTTGAACACATGGGGATTGGATACCTTGTCCTAAATAAATAAATAAATAACCTCCATTTCTTCAAATTTTGAATAAAAATAAATTCAAATAAAGAAAAAAATAATATGTGGATGCCATAGTGAGAAAAGGGAAACCTTGAATAGTCGACAATGTTAGAATTGTTTGTAAATGAAACTAAGTATCAATTTATGCAACAACAAAAAATTACACTATAGAGAACATATTGACAAAATATTATTGACCTTCGAAATTAGAGATCCAATTATGGAGAAGCTCACTTTTGCGCTCCAATTCCATTGCCTGAAAATGAAGACGAGTTTAGAGTTACAATTGTGGAAGCCAGGTTAATGTGCTAAATCAAACAAAAGTGACTGAATTTATAATGAATCAAGGAACCAACACCCACCGGAATCGATTTGATATGCGCTGATGAGCTAGAACGAGACTCCTCTGCCAAACAAATCTCTAAGATTATTTGTGATTCCTGCCTTAAAATAATTGAGATCCAAAATATTTTTCTTCTGTATGACCATAAACCCTTTAACCTTCTACTCTAAAGAAGTGGGTTGAGCAAATTGAAGGAGCTCTTGGGGTTTATACATGTCGAGTTCTCACTTTGCTAGTAGACCTTAGCAAAAATGCCAAGTGTCCAATAGAGGGAGTTGGAGCTATTCAATTTCAACTACAGTCAGGTGAGCCCTTAAATGTTACGGATGTTCTTTATGTTCAAAGGCTACATAAGAACCTTCTTACCATCTCAGTCATGGAGGAAAAGGGATATGCGACCTATTTCTAAGACGAGTAGGTCTTTATCAACTCAAGATCTTCTAGTTCTAGCACAAAATGAATTATTGGGAGGAGAGAAGAATACATGATGAAGGGTTAGGCAGTACATGCCTTGGTTCATGACAAGGATAACTTATGCAAGTTGTGGCATAGGTAAATGGAACATTTGAATCACAAGGCTTTTCCTATATTACAAGAGATTATCACTAATCTTACAAAGTTTAGTGTGGAGCAATAGGGTTTTTGCAAAAGGTGTGCACTTGGTAAGTATGTCGAGACTACTTTCCCAAGCAATGATTCCAAGTCCAAAGGGTTGTTGGATATAGTACATTCTGATATGTGTGGTTCTATATCAGTAGGGTCCTTGAGTGGGTACAACTATTATGTGACCTTTATAAATGATTTTTCTAAGAGGAGATGGATTTACTTCATGAAGACTAAGGATTAGGTCTTTAATCAATTTCAAGAGTTCAAAATTCTCGTGATCAGATTCCTTAGATCAGACAATGAGGGTGAGATGCCTCTAATGAATTTAAGGAATTTTGCAAAAAGGCAAGTTTCAAGAAATATTTGATAGTTCCTTACAACCCACAAAAAAATGGGGTTGTTGAGAGAAAGAACAAGGTTATCATCGAGGCTACTAAAGTCGTGATCCATAATTAGTATCTACCCACGTTCTTGTGGGCAGAAGGATGCAATATAGCAGTCTATATTCAAAACAAAAGTCTTCACAAGGTCTTAGGGGATAAAATTTTTGAGGAGGTGTTGACAAGAGTGAAACCAAAGTTGGGTAATTTTGTATCTTCAAGTGTCCAGTGTATATCCAGTACCATCAAATAACAGGACAAAGTTGGAGCCCTTGGGACAAAAGGGCATTTTCTTTTGGGTACAGTGGGACTTCCAAGGCATATAAGGTGTACATTCCATCATAAGGGGAGACTATGCTAACGAAGGATGTGAGGTTTGAGGAGCACAAATCCTTGAGCAAGTAACATGATACCATACCATCAACAGTAGATGATCAGGAGCAAAAGGCTTTGAAGGTTGAGAGGCCAACAACACCAACAACAAGTACTTTGTCTTCAAATCGAGAGGAGCAATAAGTAGCACCTTCTAGTTCTGTCAAGAGGAGGCCGAAATGGCTATAGCAGGCACTGAGAGATTCTCACAAGCATGTGGAGGCTCCTAGGTAA
This sequence comes from Pinus tabuliformis, assembly GCA_031772625.1. Lineage (NCBI taxonomy): Eukaryota > Viridiplantae > Streptophyta > Pinopsida > Pinales > Pinaceae > Pinus > Pinus tabuliformis. The sequence continues at coordinate 785,713,345 of CM062812.1, read as the reverse complement.
TTTCAATGAGAATAGACCACGGAGACAGTTTCCTAGTTTCATGGCACTCGAGTGACATCCTTGACTATGAGCCTAACAGTTATGAGGAGGCAACAAGCCAAGAAGTTTAGAGACATGGTGGAAGAATATGCTTCTATCACGAAGGATGATGTTTAGGACATTGTATCAAGGCCAAAAAGGAAATCAATAGTTAGTTTGAGATGGATCTTCAAAATCAAACATGCTACAAATGGCAACATCTAGAAGTACAAGGCTAGGTTCATGGCTAGAGGGTTTCTCAAAAGGATGTAATGGATTATGAGGAGACATTCACCCCAATCGCCAAATACACTCATGTCAAGGCTATTATCCCTATTGCTTCAAATATGGAATGGTGGATACATTAGTGTTTTTTCAGTATTGGTACATATACCCTTCTCATTGCATACTTGGCATCATTACCTCCACAAACAAATCTAAGTCAGTATCCATCAAACTGCTAAATAGCTCCTATGTCTCTTGTCACATGGTATGATGCACCATTATCCACGTACAAGTCAATCCTTCTTATGGTGCTCGTTGGTGGACAAGAGAAAAATGACAAGTTGTTCTTGAAATTCAATGCAAGCATGAATCATTGTTGACACTAATGTCGGTTCCAACTTCCCCTTCCCCTTCTTCTTCTCTGAACATTGTGATGCATAGTTCCCATTCTTGTCGCATGCAAATCATTTCACTTTGCTCAGAGCCTTTTTCTTTCTAGCCTGCGAAGTAGCCTCTCCACCTGAATTTTTCTTTGCCTTTCCCTATATTTCTTCACTGACAGGTTCTCATCATCACTCTTCCATTGGCCTCCTATAGATTCCTCCTGAATCTCCTCCTATACAAAATCATCCCATAATATGTCCCAATTCGAATGATGCTAGCATATGCAAAGATTCCTCTTCATGAAACGATTCCATAGCTTGGTAAATCCATTCAAGGTTGTCCTTGCCATTTCATCCTCTATCATGGCCACCAAAATTGTTTCCAACTAACCACGGTATCTAATCTAGTCATCTTGGTGTTCTTGAGTTTCTTTCTCAGCACCAATTTTTTGTTTGTGTTATCACTCCAATAAAACTTCATCATAACCTCCCACATCTCCCTTGTTGTCGTCTTCTTGGATAGGTGAGGAATCACATGATCCTTCACTACATCCAAGATAATTCTCCTAGCTTTTACATATGTTTGGTTATAGGTGGCTAATTCTACAACATTTGTAGGTGGGGTGAGTTTGGTGTTAGAAAACTCCCATATGACATTCTCCATGAAAATCAGTGAAACCCTCACCTTCCGAGAAGTGAAGTTAGATGCACCCTCTAAAATGTCCTCAAACTTTAGACTAGTTTGGGCCATCTCCAAATCAGAAATGTTACTGTGCTAGAAATTTAGATTTATACACTACGATTGATATGTGGATCCCATACAAACTGTACAACTATGACTGCTCCTCTATCGACTTCCTGCATTGTGCCACCATTTCCCCAACCCACCAAATAATATGGTATCCCTCTAAGAAGTGACAATCCATCACTACTCATTGTACTGCAATCTAGCACCACTCTTATGCAATTCTCCACCCTTGTATGTATTGAGAAATCAAGTGCTAGAAGATAGTGAATGATTTCTCTTAACTTAATAATTACTTGTGAACATTTGTTGGTTTCTTATTACTTAAATTAACTTCTTAATAATTATACAAATGTGAAAAACATGAAGATCACAAAGAAACAAAGAAACCTAGAAATTAGGCTCCAAGCGAGGGCAAAATCCCACAAGGGGGAAACCCAAACAATCCTTCTGTTATACAATCGAATCAAAATGAGATATCCAAGACCCAAGACCAAGACAGCCACAAAGATCCCAATGCAACCCTCCTCCAAGTCGCCTCCAATAAGTCAAATTCAACAAAAGTCAAATTATCTTAAATATGGTCAAAATCACAGAAATTTCAAATCTACAGTGGAGGCCAAATTTTGGCCTTGTAATAGCCTCAAAAAATCATAGAAAACTCATATTTTCTCTCTCCTTTGATTTCTTTCTTGATTAGGCACAAAAATTGATGTATGATGTGATGATGAATGAATGAGCTTCCAAGAGGTCGAGTTATCTTGTATTTATAACTATCCAAGAAGCTCAAATGGCTACCACATAGGTCGACTTGTCCAAGGAGGGCCAACTTGGTCTTGTGTTGACTTTTTTACTCAAAATAAAATTTTCTTTTTTTTATAAAAGTCTAAATGGGACTTGACTCAAATACATTTCTTTTTACTCTTAATAAATTCTTTGTGTTACTCTTAATAAATTCTTTTTGATTCAATTGACTCTATAAGCATGAAGAACATGCTTTTGACCAAAAATAAATAATACTAATAATAATAATGAGTTTAGTAAATATATCAATAATAAAAATTACATTTTGTTACATTATGCAGACCGACACAAGTCACATTTTTCAACAGTATGGCCGTTGTATAATCTCTGCACTATTCCTAGCAACACCTCTAGGACATCTGTCAATCTATGGTTGACTACTAGATTCCTCTGCAGTGTGGCTCTCCTCGTTTCAACGGCTATGTTTTGACCACTCTGCAGAACAATATGGACTGTACAATCGCAACTCTTGTCGGGTAACAGTTCTATCCCCAACCTTGCTTGATCTGAAAACAGTAGACCTTTTCCTCTCAACCCGATGATTGTTGTTTTCCACAACTGGTTTTCCTTGCCCAGTACATCCCTCACACCAAATCAACGACAGATAGAAACTTCTTCGACATTCCTCTACTTCCTCAATTACATGAACTGTCAGAGTTGGCCTACCCTACAACTGTCAAATATTGTTTTGGATGTCAACTCAACTAGCGACTGTATGCTACACTTGCGTCCCAACCGACCTCTACCTTTACTACTACTGATTCAACCCTTGTGATTACCACATCTACTGTGGTCTTGAATCGCACCATTTCCTATGTTGTCTGATAGATTTGTCAATAGCTAGTTCATGGACACCCTGTCAACCACCTTTTCAGTTTTCTTTTTTCACTCAAATGTCTAATTGTTGGCCCCAAGCATTGCGGAAATTAATTTTTCTTATGCATTGATTTCTTAGCATGCAAAATAAGAATTATGCCTCGTACGGTCGCTGGCCCAACCTAGATCCCTGCGATCATTGAACGAGCCTAGTGCCTAGTGATTCTGAGATCAATTTCTCATAGTTTCAACTATGATACCTTGTTAATTTCAAAACCCAGCAACTTGAAAATTAATTCATAGGAGTATCGTGAACTCATAGGAGCACTAATTTTCTTGGTGAACTCCTGTCTAGACATATGTTTTGCAGTTAACACATTGAGCCAGTACATGGTTGAGCCTCATCATATACATTGGATTGTCACCAAGAATATTCTGAGATATCTTCGGGGCACAATCACTCATGGACTGAGATACACTACCGGAAATGTGAAGTTGCATGGTTATTGGATTAGGTTTGCAGTGTGGTGGATCACAAGAGCACTTATAGATGTTGTTTTTCTTTGGGTTCTGCTTCGATATCCTGGATGAGCAGGAAGCAGAAATCGGTTGCCTTGACCACCACTGAGGCAAAATACATAGTTACTAGTATGGCCTCCTGTGAAGTTCCCTGGTTGAGGAAGCTCTTCAGTGAGTTGTTTGGACATGTGTTGGATACCACCGTGATCCTCCGCGACAAACAGAGTGGGATCCGATTATCAGAGAATCGTGTGTTTCATGATCGCTCCAAGCATGTAGATATCAGGTACCACTTTATCCGGGATATGGTACAACGAGGAGCAATAAGGCTCCATCACATTGGGACTGATGAACAGGTCACCGATATTCTGACAAATCCCCTGGGGAAGGTCAAATTTTTGGCCTTCCAAGAACGACTTGGAGTTGTGGAGAGACCCTCTTATGAGGGTCCTGTATGAGATGGACATTGAGTGCTCCGGGGGGCTTGGGGTACTTCTTGGAGCGGTGAGAAACCATAGCGTGAGTGGTTCAGCCTTCCCCTAGTTGTTTGTTGTGCATAGGGTGTGTGGTTCATCCTTCCCCTGTGATACCCCTTGGCGACATGCGATCAGGACGAGTGGTTCATCCTTTTCCTACCGAGACATCCTACCCATGTTGTCTAGGACTCATGGGAAGTACCTCTCATTTGGCCAATGAGTAGGGAAATGAGGATAGGGACCATAGTACTACGGATGGACGCATCATGTACTACCATACTCCCTATGCTAGGATGTCCGATATTGATCTGGGATTAATGGGCACTGGCTTCGGGTCAATAAGAGTGGTACGAGGCACTCTCTTTTGATGGGAACTGACTTTGGGTTAGTAAGAGTGGTATGAGACACTCTCTTTTGATTGGGATTGACTTCGGGTCAGTAGAGAATGGTATGATACATTCTCGATCACTTGTTCTTCTTCATAGTTCAGCAGAGCAGTGCATAGATGGCAGAGATAGTATAAATTTGCAGAGATGGATTAGCAGATGGAGTTCTCCCTAATTGAGAGGGAATGTTAAAATTGGTAACTAGGGCCAAACTCCACATGGGTCATCTCATTTATGACAGCTGATATTTTTCATGGATTCCTCTCTCCGAGAGGTGTAGGATTGATCTAAAGATCATCCCATTCTGACATGTACAAATGAAGTTATGAATTTATTTTGATTATGGACAAATTGTCAAGGTCGGCCAACAAACTCATGTAGGCTCCGAAGCCCAACAGTCATGTCTATTCATCTCCAATGTTAGCCTATAGATACATGATGCCTCATCCTCCTTTGGACATCACTCATCTTCACACATCTCTCTCTTCTCATCTGGTTGGGTACGCATTTCTAGGTAGTTTCTCTCTCCACACGTGCAAAGGAAAGGATTGTACTTTTCTATTCCAATCGTTGACCAGCGTTGACCGAATTTGAAAAAGGTTGTTTTGACTATTTTGACCAAGCGTTGACCATATTTGACTGTGGTTTTGTGTGAGGAATTTCTTATTGGGCAGGCAGCAATTCTGGGCACGAAATCTGAGGTTGTTTGACCTCGGTTTGACCAGCGTTGACTATGGTTAGGGCTGACCGCAAGTTGATTGTTTGACCAGACTTTGACTGGGCTGAATTTGACTATTTTGAGGGTTGTTTCATCTTGTTGTTTGGAGGCCGAAGTTGACTGAATCTTTGAGGGTCAAATCTGCCCTGTTGACCAGCGTTGACTTTTCTGGTTAGGGCTCTTTTGCGGCTGTCATAAATTATTAGAATTTGTAAATTGTACTATCTCTCTCTATGCTGAAATATTGAAGACTAAAAGAAGATTTGATCAAGGGATTCCCCACATTGGGGTTTGTCCCTGGCTGGTGCCACATCTTATGTCCTCTTGTCTTGGCTTGTCTTCTACTGTTTATGTTTATGTTCTATCAGCATTTTACTTACATGTTTATGTGATTGCTAAACTGAAATTGATATTGGGCTCATAAAAAAATTGAAGTAAATTTGCTCTAAAGCATAGAACATACCATTGTTGTCTAAAATTAACACATACTTAATGTTCACAAACTTGCAATTTGTCTCACCTTCAAACAGCAAATGGAAAGGATGAAAGCATGTCCTTAATTACAAATAGAGGTCAAGAGAGTTGGTTTTAGTAGCCAAGGTAATAATTTAGATTTCTTCTCAACACCAATCTGCCACTATTTTAGGGTTGTAGGCCTATCATTATGGGTTTGGAATATTTCTCTAGGTATGCAATTCAACTTTCTTTTCTAGCAAGATAAAAAAAGAAACATTGTGTTCATGCCTCAATGCAAGTTTTGGATCATTATGGAAATGAAATATACAAAAATAACATAAAAAGGAATTTGTAAGATGGTGACATTACCATAAACGTCAAGATCTTGAGGTATGTCACAGTTGATAATCAAGGAGCGGTGTTATCTTGACGTATGTCACAGTTGATAATCGCGGAGCAGTGTTGTAAGGAATTTTCAAAAATTCTAAAGATGTCACCCCCAAATCCCACATCATCTCAGATGCAAAATATTCAAGGAAAGATCAAAGAACTATTGCAAAAAAAAGCAAGATTCAAAATGGCATTGCCAAAATCAAGCCATACCCAACAAAAAGATGTCCACGACACGAATTAATATTGGCCCTACTTGTATTCATAACTTTGAAAGCTTGGCCCTAATCTATTTTGAGGTCTAAGAATAAATAAAAGGTAGAGAGGCTTATTTGTGGTAAGCTTATGTTGAGGGCTTTTGGATTGTGGAAGTAGCCATGAGCATGTTATAGTCATAGCGCAAGAGATTATTTCAAAATGTCCTTCCTCTTGATATCAAACATCTAACACTGCTAGAGGATGCAACACTAATCCACAATTATAGCACCCTACAACAGTTTTATTTATGCTATGGTAAGCCCTTGAATTGGTCTATTAATAATTCAAGTTTCAAATCTGCTTGTTCCAAGCCATCCCTACATGCATTGGCACTTGAAATGGAGATTAGAGATCTTGTATGGAGAATGAAAAAATATTTTTTATCATGCTACACTAAAGAATAGCCTCGGCAGTGCTTCTTCATAAAAATAAGAAGATCAACCTATTTGAGGAGAATAAATGCATTTAAAAGACAAATGTCTAGCATACCTTAACCACATATTTGAAAACCAACAGCTAGTTTGGGGCCCTACATGAATTGGCACTTGAAAGGGAGGTTAGAGATCTTGTACGGAGAATGAAAAAATGTTTATTATCGTGTTATACTAATAAATCTGATCTGCATTAAGCGCTTATAACATTAGTTTAATCTTCCAACCAGCATAATAGGTGATAGCCAAGGCAGTACTTCTTCACAGAAACAAGAAGATCAACCTATTTGATGAGAATAAATGCGTTTAAAAGACAAATGTCTAGCATAACTTAACCACATATTTGAAAACCAACAACTAGTTTGGGGTAGATGGACCAAAGATTATGCACATTGTTTATGATCATTAAGGGTGACTATTTTGGCATTTGCAGTGGGTGTATTGTGTTTAGTTACAACATGATATGGTCCATTATTTAGTTACAATATGATATGTTCCATCATTTATTGTATATTATTCACTAGAAAAGGATTATTTGCAAATGATCCTATGCATTCACTTGAAGATTGCCCATTTGGGGGGTTGAGTGACTTACATATCCATGCATGTGAAGGAGGGTTGACTTACACATCTTCTCATGGGGTTGAGTTGTCTACATATCTCTTGTCTAACTTGATTGAATAAATTTTCTAGAGGGGTACATTTGAGGATGCAGTTTCTACTACTATTTGGGATATTTGACTTGGTTTACCATCAAACCAAGGAGGCCATGTTCACAAATGCAAAAACAAAGATTCATAGTAGTGGAAATACAAAAACAAAAGAAAAAAATTACCCTTTATAGAACAGATAACTCAACCTCTATGCCATTGTCTCTACCTTTGTCATAATGCCCCACAAATATCTCACATAGAGATATTCAGTCGTTTCATTAGTGTTCCTCCACCTTCTTTAACCTACATTGCACTTAAATTTAAACAAATGAGATAATTATGAAGCAACAAATGAGTTAAATTAGAACAAGGATAAAGTTAAATATGATTAAACAAGTAAATTCCTTAATACATACATCCATTGTCTTTGCCCACTACACTTTTAGAACTAAACCAACAACATAAGTTGTAATGACTTGTTTAATTGCCCCCCCTTCACCCCTAAACCTAGAACAAAAGAACAAAAATAAGAAAAATAAAAAGAGCACATAAGAAAAAAAATATATATCAAACCACAAATTGGCATGGCCATGCTCACAAATGTGAAAGGAGAAAAAAAATCACAACAATAGCAAAAAAACAAGAAAAGAGAAACAACAGATGGAGACACCAATATGCGACCCCAAAATGCGTCGATGGCCAACTGAAGATACCCTGCACAACAAAAATATGAATAATATTAACTACACAAAAAATGTTGTAACATGAAAAAAAAATATCAAAATATCTTATGAGAAATCTTAGTTAGAGACCAACAATACTATGAGTAACCTTTTGCACAATATTATGAGTATGTATCCTTATGCACTAGAAATCAAACCTAAATCGTTAAGAGGGAGAAGCACTGTTGCATTTGAAATGACAACGATTTCATAAGAAATCATACACAGATTTTGCACAAAAAAGAACTCACTTCTACCTTTGTCTTTACCTTTACACTACTAAATCTCTCTCTCATAAAGATATTTATAGGTTCATTAGTGATTCTTCACATTCCATTATCTGCATTGGAATGCAGATAATAAGACATTATTAAAAATATTAAATACACACAAAATGTTATGAGATATTATGAATAATTTTATGCACTAGAAAGTACATCTTATGTAAAGAGTAAAATTCATAAACCCTAAATAGGTTAGGAGTGATGATCATATATAAGTAAATAGTGCATCATATATGAATATTTGCACCAAAAGATAACTCACATGTACCTTTGCCTCTGCCTTTGCACTCTACTACAATCTCTTCCTCACAAATACATTTCAACACTTTCGTTAGTGATTCTCCACATTACATTATCTGCATTACAATGTGGTCAATAATTAGATAGATGACAAAAAATGTAAGATGCCTTGAATTTTAATACACACATGGAACCATATATATCACCTCAATCTTCACCTTCACCCACTACGCTTGTGGAACCATACATATCACCTCAATGTTCACCTTTTCACCCACTACGCTTGTGTAATAATAGGTTGTTAGGACCTGCTTTAAGCTCCCACACAATGTACCAAACAAACACTTAGATATATTATGAGAAATCATAAACCAAAACAAAATGTCTTATGAGTAATATTATGCAAAAGTACATCTTATGTAATGACCAAAAATCATAATTCCTCAAAAAATAAGGGGTAGGGAGAACCATTGTATTGAAATGAGAAGATATCCATGTCGAAACCAAAAGAGAACACACGTTTTGCCTTTGTTATCCTACAAATTAGTAAGTCTCTCTCATATAATTACAAAAAAAAAATTGTAGTTTCCTCGATACTACACACCACCTTCCTTTACCAACATTTACATAACACATTATATAAATAATCTCAAATAATATAATATTTACCTAATTTAAACATGAGTCTTGTAACAAAATATAAGTAACCCTCTATCTTTGTTTCTACCTTTGCTATGGTGACTAACATCTCTCCCATGTAAGAGAATAGTAATCTCACGAGTGTTCCTTCACCTTTCTTAATCTATGTCACATCTACATTTTAACAAACACACATGATACAATGATAAAGCAACGTATGAGTTAAATAAAAATGGACATAAAACCATATAATTATGTAGTAACAAACAAGTAAGTTCCCCATACATACCTTGTTCACCTTTATGCATAAACAAGCAAATCCCCCCATGCCTTTGCCCATCACACCTGTGGACTATGGATCATCCCTAAGCCCATTACACTTGTGGACCCAAAAGACAATGTGAATAAAAGAAAATTAGATTAAAAAAACACATAATGAGAAAATATCAACCAATAAATTAGCATGGCCATGCTCACATATACAAATATATCATAGCCACAGCGTATGACCCCTTCTTTTTTATTATTTTCGGTGAAGGTGATTCCACCCTATATAATCCTTTTAGTTTCAGTGGAGTTGATCCAACTCTACCTAGACACCTCTTTTCCTTGTTATGGCACAACAAATCATCTTGAAGAAACTTGGTTCTATCTTGGTTAGTAAGGGAAGAGTTTTGCAATTGTGGTGTGTTGAAATATGTAACTAGGTTCGGTCTTCATAATGACATATATGTATATAATATAATGAGAAAAATAAATTTATTTTTCTTGATCTTGAGACATGGGTTCATGCTCAAGGAAATTTATTTTATATAGGTCAAGCTCCCATCGAGAGCTTTTAGGTCACTGTCATGTATGAAAGACCCATTTGAGGCATGTTACATATTGTTAAGAAATTTATTTGAGTTAATGTTTGAGTCAAAAGACCCTCCTAGACCATGTCCAAGTGCTTCAAGCAATTCGGCCTTCAATAGAAGCAATCATCAGCCTACTCAAGATGGCAAGTCGACCTAATAGCATGGAGAAGAGCCTATATAAAGGAGGACTCAGCCTCACCTAAGGGATCATCAATCAAGCATCCAAAAAGAAGAAAGAAGTGCGAGAAAAGAAGTCTCTCATCTAGAGAAGAGAAGGAAAAGAAAATCGAAGGTTTTTGGCACTGTTTTTGGGTCGCTCTACTCACACGTGTGATTGCAGCTAGTGTTTCTGCAATAGGATTACATCAGGATTCAAAGGAGTCGAGATAAGGGTCAAGAAGGAAGTATACATACTAGCCGAAGTCATAAGGAAAAAGGTGCAAGCCTAGAAAAGAAGGAAAGCCTCATAGACCTGCCATATCAAGTTCATACATGTGGCATCTTGGTGATTAAAGGCAGGCCAAAAGTTGCAAGTCTGTATTAAGAATCCGAAATTCAAAAGAAGCCGAGAATAGTAGTATAGAAGAAAATTTGACTATTGTTGACTTGAAAAAGGAGAGTTGTTTAAGGAAGCATTGTGACTTGGTCTTGGGGAGGTTCTTAGTCAAGGGTCTTGGTCTTGTAATTCATCAATTGAAGATTCTATAAGAAGAAGAAATTTTTGGGTTTTCCTCTCAAGATTGGAAAGGTTTTGGCCCTGATTGATCACCTATATCTTATGTCCTTTGTCTCATTGTTTATTATGTTTTGGTAGTTGTTTGATGAAGAGAACACAATAATAATCTAGCTAAAGAAGAACCTAATCAAGAAAATTAAAAAGTCTTCACAAGCAGATATCATAATAAGAGAAATCATCCTTATTCTATCGCCCGAGATTTCTCAACATGGTGAACAACATCCTTTGTCTCAATCTAGCACAGATTTAATTTAAGGGAACCCTCTCCAATTTCTAAAGCAGCAAAATTCACCCACATAAACAGCAGAAGCAGCGAGGATTGCAAGATTTGGAAGCCACAGCCAGAGGGATGCAACCACAGGGATGCAGCCATAGGCCTTAGCCACAGGGAACAGGGACAATTGCAAGAAGTTTGGATCCCTTGTATAGTGATGTTTCATTGAAGTCGAAATAGCTCGGATCCCTTATATAATTAAGTCGGAATGGCTGACACTGACGCACCTAGATGCTCGGCATTTCATAGTGAGTTGAAGTTGTTGCTAGGTGTTAAACAGTAGATGATAGATCGATACAAAGTACTTCGTATTAGTACTAGTTTACACATATTCTAAAATTGCATATCAACACTATATTAGGGAATTATTGGTTGGATACACTTGTTGAATTGGGCAGTCAACCTTAAGTTGTTATGCCATAATTATTGGTTGAATATACTCATTGTTATTGGGAATCCAACCCTAAAATTAATGTGCTTCGATTGACGTATTATATTATTATGGAAATTTATTTCATACATACATAGAAGATATCTATTGTGGTATGAATGGTTGTTGTATGAGTGTGTATTTTCTCTTGTTGTATTTGAAAAGTAGAAAGTCTAGCCAAAATTACAAACGCTATGGAGAAAAAAAAATACCCTGGGACATTACATGCGAACACTTCTCAAGGCTTGATTGAGGTAATTGCGAAGTTGGTCTCCAGAGTTCGTCTTTAGTGTTTGGTGCTTGCACCCCTAGTAATTCTTTCCTCCGATTTTTATTTATTACATGCTCCTGTGTCAATTTCCTCTCCTCTCTTGTTGAATTGTGTGGTATTCGTTGTCCTGAGAAAGGGCTAGGACGACCCTCTGAAGATTGGTTGTGTTTGGGTTTTATATCAGAGATGGTGTTCTATCTATCTTTGGTTTTTCAAGTGTTTATTTGTCAGTGATTTATCTTGTTGTGGTTGGGTTTTCATAATCCTTTCGAGTGCTTGTGGAGTTGAGGAGGGAACTAGGTCAGTCTGGTGTGGACTATGAGGTGGCAGTTTGAAATTGCTCTAATATAGTAGTCTAATTTGTTGGGGAAAGAGGCATCTTTGCTTCCGGGCAATTTGTGGTACTATTGGTGCATGCAATTGTGTCTATGTTCACACTTATTTTGGTCAGTTGCTAACATGCCCACCCTGAGGGTTAAAGGTCGTCGTCGTGCTAGGAGGTTGCCACAGTCTTCCACATGGCAACTCCCCCCATCACTCGAAAGGACATTTGTAAATTGGAAGAATATGTTGCTAAGGAGATACTTGCTCCCTCTAAAGCAGAGATGATTAATGAGATATCCCACTAGCTTCCAGATCCTAGTTACATTAGGGGAAGATAGAACCAGTATTTACAGTTGGTCACCCTCCATTGGCAATTGAAGAAATTATTGGGTTGTGTTCTCCGCAAGAAGAATGAAGATAGGTATTATGTCATCTCATTTTTGAATGACTTGTAAGGAAATCAGTGGAAGGCACAGGATAGAATGAAAAAGTTGGATGTGTGTTTGCCTCACGAGGAAAATCACATCTAGTGTCAATTCAAAAGTGATGAGCAGTTGAAGGTTAAGAGAGTAAAAATGTTTCTTATAATGCTACACCAATAAATCTTATATACATTAGATGCCTGCAACATTAGATTAACCTTCCAATAGCAACCATCATAATAAGCGATAGCCTAAGCAATACTTCTTCACAGAAACAAGAAGATCAACCTATTTGAGGAGATTAAAGGTGTGTAAAAGACAAACATATAGCAAACCTTACCCACAGATTTGAAAACCAATAGCTAGATTTGGCACAAATTTGAGGAGAGAAAAGGTGTTTAATAGACAAACATCTCACATACTTCACCCACATATCTGAAAACCAAGGCGCTTATTTTGGCATTTACAGTTGCCAGATTGTATTTAGTTACAACATGATATGGTCCATCATAATTGTATATTTTTCACTAGAAAAGGGTTATTTGCCCATGATCCCATGCATTCACTTGAACATTGTCCATTTGGGGGGTCCAGTGACTTACATATCCATGCATGTGAAGGAGGCTTGACTTGCACATCATCTCATAGGGGTGAGTTGTCCACATATCTCTTGTCTATTTTCATTGAATAACTCTTCTATAGGGGCACATTTGAGGATGAACTTGTTACTACTATTTTGGATATTTGACTTGGTTTACCATATCAAGCCAAGGAGGCCATGCTCCCAAACTCAAAATCAAAGATCGATAGTAGTAGAAAAAACAGAAACAAAAGAAGAAACTCACCCTATCACAAAAAGATAACTCAACCTCTATGACATTATAGCGCCCCACATCTATCTCACACAAAGATATTCAGTTGTTTCATCAATGCTCCTCCACATTCCTTAACCTAAATTGCATTTAAATTTAAACAAATGAGATCATTATGAAGCAAAAAAAGTTAAATTAAAGCAATGATAAAATTATATACTAGTAACCAAGTAAATGCCTTAATACATACCTCCATTGTCTTTGCCACTACACTGTTGCAAGTAATCCCATAACATAGGTTGTAATGACTTGTTTCAATACTTCCCCCTCACCCCCAAATTCGGAAAACTAAAAAAAAGGGAACAAAATTAAGAACAACAAAAAAAGGCACATAACAAAAAAAGCTATCAAACCACAAATTAGCATGGCCATGCTCACAAATGTGAAGGAAAACAAAATTGAGTAGAAAACAAAATCACAACAATAGCAAAAAAACACCAAAAACAAAAAGAAAACACCAAATAGACACCTATCTGCAACCCCAAAATACGTTGATAGCCAACCAAGGACACCCTTCACAAAATATCAACATATCTTATAAGAAATATCAATTAGAGACCAACAATATATTGAGTAACCTTATGCACTAGAAATCAAACCTAAATCATTAAGAGGGAGGAGAATTGTTATATTTGACATGAGAAGGATTTTTTAACAAATAATACCAGATTTTGCACCAACACGGAACTCACCTCTACATTTGTCTTTAGCTTTACACTCCACTACAATCTCTCTCTCATAAAGATATTTTAATAGTTCCATTAGAGATTCTTCACATCCCATTGTCTGCATTGCATTTCACTCAATAAGATATTATGAAAAATACTATTTACACGCAAAATGCTGGGAGATATTATGAATAATCTTATGCACTAACAAGTATATCTTTTGCAAAGACTAAAAATCTTAAACTCTAAATAGATAAGGAGAGATGATCATTTATAGGTAAATAAGTAAATAGTGGATTACATATGGATATTTGCACCAAAAGAAAACTCACATGTACTTTTGTCTCTACCTTTGCACTCTACTGCAGTCCCTTTCTCACAAATACATTTCAATTCTCAACGTTGTAGTTAGTGATTCTCCACATTACTTTACTTGCATTACAATGGGGTCAATGATTCGATAGATGATGAATAATGTAAGATGCCTTGAGTTTAAAAACACACAAATGGAACCATACATATCACCTCAATTTTTGCCTTCACCCACTATGCTTGTATAAACATGGGATGTTAGGACATGCCTTAAATTCCCACACAATGTACCAAACAAACACTTACATATATTATGAGAAATGGTAAATCAAAACAAAAAACCTTATGAGTAATATTTTGCAAAAGTACATCTTATGTAATGACCAAAAGTCATAATTCCTAACCAAGGGGAAAGGAGAAGCATTGTATTGAAACAAAGAAGATATCCATGTCAAAACCAAAAGAGAACGCACTTTTTTCCCTTGTTCTCCTACACATTAGCAAGTCTCTCCCATACAAAAACATTTTCATAGCTTCCTCGATACCCCACCACATTCCTCTACCCACATTTTCAAACCACACATTATATACATAAATCTCAAATAATATAATATGCATATATTTAAACATGAGTCTTGCAACAAAATATAACTCACCCTCTGTCTTTGCTTACACCTTTGTTATGCTGTCTCAATCTCTCACACAAAAAAATAGTAATTTCATCAGTGTTCCACATTTGCAAACCACACATTATATACATAAATTTCAAATAATATAATATGCATATATTTAAACATGAGTCTTGCAACAAAATATAACTCACCTTGTGTCTTTGCTTACACCTTTTTTATGTTGCCTCACATCTCTCACACAAAAAATAGTAATTTCACCAGTGTTCCTTCACCTTTCTTAATTTCCACTGCATCTACATTTCAACAAACACACATGATATAATGATGAAGCAACAAATGAGTTAAATAAAAATGGACATAGAACCATATAATTATGTCGTAACAAATAAGCCCATCCTCATACATACCTTGTTTTCCTTTATGCAGACCAAGCAAATTCCCCCAGACATGCCTCCTTCACCTTTTCCCATTACACTTGTAATGCAACAAAATAAACTCACTCTCTATCTTTGCTTATAAGTTATACCTTTGCTTATCCCATGTCATTACTTGAAGATTGTCCATTTGGGGTGTTGAGTGACTTACATATCCATGCATGTGAACGTGGTTTGACCTACACATCTTCTCATGAGCGTGATTTGTCCAAATATCTCATTTCTAGTAATTGAATAACTCTTCTAGAGGGGCACATTTGAGGATGAAGTTGTTACTACTATTTCAAATATTTGACTTGTTTTACCATCAAACCAAGGAGGTCATCCTCCCAAATGAAAAAACAGAGATTGATAGTAGTGGAAAAACAAAAACAAAAACAAAAGAAGAAACTCACCTTCTACCACTAAAGATAACTTACCCTTTATGTCATTGCATCTACATTTGCTATAGTGCCAACAACTCTCTCACATAGAGATATTCAGTGGTTTCATTAGCGCTCCTCCACCTTCCTTAAACTACATCGCATTTAAATTTAAACAAATGAGATAATTAAGAAGCAACAAATGATTTAAATTAAAACAAGGACAAAATTATGTACTAGTAAACAAGTAAATTATTTAACACATACCTCAATTGTCTTTGTCTACTACACTCTTGGAACTAAACCCACAATAGAGGTTGTAATTACTTGTTTCATTGCTTCCCCCTCAACCCCAAATCAAAAAAATGAAATTAAGAAATAAAAAAAAAAAAAAGGCACATAACAAAAAAAATATATCAAACCACAAATTAGCATGGCCATGCTCACAAATGTGAAAGAAAAAAATTAAGAGTAAAAAAAAATCACAACAATAGCAAAAAAAAAAACAACAACAACAAAAATAAAACACAAAAAGAGAAACAACAGATAGATATGCCTATCTACAACCCCAAAATGTGTCGATGGCCAACCAAGGACACCCTACACAAAATATCAACATATCTTATGAGAAACATTAATTAGAGACCAACAATATTATGAGTAACTTTATGCACTAGAAATCAAACCTAAATCATTAAGAGGGAGGAGAATTCTTGTATTTGAAATGAGAAGGATTTCATAACAAATCATTTACAGAATTTTCACAAACAAAAGAACTCACCTCTATGTTTGTCGTTAACTTTACACTCAACTACGATCTCTCTCATAAAGATATTTTAATAGTTTCATTAGTGATTCTTCACATTCCATTGTCTGCATTGCATTGCACTCAATAAGACATTATGAAAACTACTAGATACACACAAAATGTTGTGAGATATTATGAATAATCTTATGCACTAAAAAGTACATCTTTTGCAACAACTAAAAATCATAAATCCTAAATAGATAAGGAGGGATGATCATTTATAGGTAAAATAGGTAAATAGTGGATCATATATGGATATTTGCACCAAAATAAAACTCACATGTACTTTTCCCTCTGCCTTTGCACTCTACTGCAGTCTCTTCCTAACAAACACATTAAAACACTTCAATTAGTATTTCTCCACATTACATTAACGACATTACAATATGGTCAATGACTAAATAGATGACAAATAATGTAAGATTCCTTGAATTTAAAAACACACAAATGTAACCATACCTATCATCACCTCAATCTTCGCCTTCTCCCACTATGCTTATATAAACATGGGTGTTTAGGACCTGCCTTAATTTCCCACACAATGTACCAAACAAACATGTACATATATTATGAGAAATGATAAATCAAAACAGAAAGTATTATGAGTAATATTTTGCAAAAGTACATCTTATGTAATGACCAAAAATCATAATTCCTCAACAAAGAAAGGGGAAAGAGAAGCATTGTGTTGAAACGAGAAGATATCCATGTCGAAACCAAAAGAGAACACACATTTCTCCCTTGTTCTCCTACCAATTAGTAAGTCTCTCCCATAAAAAAACATTTTCGTAGTTTCCTCGATACTCCACCACCTTCCTCTACCCACATTTGCATACCACACATTATATACATAAATCTCAAATAATATAATATGCATCTATTTAAACATGAATCTTGCAACAAAATATAACTCACCCTCTATCTTTGCTTATACCTTTGCTATGGCTCCTCACATCTCTCTCACACAAAGAAAATAGTAATTTCACCAGTGTTCCTTCACCTTTCTTAATTTGCACTGCATCTACATTTCAACAAACACACATGATATAATGATAAAGCAACAAATGAATTAAATAAAAATGGACATAGAACCATATAATTATGTAGTAACAAACAAGTCCATCCCCATACATACCTCCTTCGCTTACATCCACCAAATTCTCTCATACATACCTCCTTCGCTTACCTCCACCAAATTCTACCATACCATACCTCCTTTGCCTTTGCCCATTACACTTGTCTTGCAACAAAATAAACTCACCCTCTATCTTTGCTTATACCTTTGCTATGGTGCCTCACATCTCTCTCACGCAAAGAAAATAGTAATTTCACCAATGTTCCTTCACCTTTCTTAATTTGCACTACATCTACATTTCAAAAACAACATGATATAATGATGAAGCAACAAATGAGTTAAATAAAAATGGACATAGAACCATATAATTATGTAGTAACAAACAAGTTTGTCCCCTATACATACCTCGTTTTCCTCTATGCATGAACAAGCAAATTCCCCCATGCATACCTCCTTCACCTTTGCCCATTACGCTTGTGGAATCTGGAGTCTAGATCATCCCTAAACTCACACTATTGAACCCAAAAGAAAATGTGAACAAAAATAAAATAAAATAAATAAAAATAAAAAACACACAAGATAAAGATATCAAATCATAATTAGCATGGCCATGCTCACAAGTACAAAGATATAACACCCATAGCATGAAAAAAACAAAATAGAACGACAAGAATAGAAAAAAAAATATAACCAAGAATTCAAAAAAAAGACATAAAAAGACAAATTGTTGACACCTAATCTTCATGATTGGGGGAATTTTGTGTAAATAAATAAATTAGGAATGTGAACAGTCATCGGGAGATGAACTGAACAATCACTCCTATTGTATATAACAATGACCTACCTATGGAATAAAAAATGAATTAGTTTTTGTTTTGTGGAGTCACTGCCTAGCTTGACATGGTATCAGAGCCAACTCTTTTTAGCCTTTGTGTCCCTTGTAACTCCTTGTCTGCTCTCCATATAGCTGAGCAGGTTCTTCATAAAATTAGCTACCCCACTGTCTGACTGTTCAGCTCTCTGTTTGATTCATAAACGTTTCTGACATGGTAGCTGCGCTTGACATGGTATTATTGCATACTATGACTGTGCAGATGACTGATTCATAAACGTTTCTGCCATGGACGCAGGCTTTGCCAGAGAATTGCAGTCTACGAGCCCTTTCTAGATTCCAATCTCTGTGTAGTCTATTCGTCTCTCCTGTTGTTTGATATGATTATGAGGCTTTGAAGTCTATCGCATACAAACGAACTGTTGTCTTCTTCCCGATTCAGATTACAAAAGTTCTGAGTTTCCATATTTTCGTTTCTCTTTTGAAAATCCTCTGAGAGCGAGACTGTAACAGAATTATTAAATGCAGGAATTTTTAAAGTGTTTGAGTTCGTATTTCTCTGGACTGACATGGTATACGAGTGGTATATGTTTGCATAACGTTTGGTAACGTTGTCCATAACGTTTGGTATTGAACCGCTTGTCCATAACGTTTGGTATCGTTGTATATGTCGTGTTGTTGTTTGACACAGCATTTGAGTTTTGAATATTGAATGTGTTTGAATTATTGGATGTTGTTTGAATATTAACGTTGTCCCATTGAACTGTGTTGAATGGTTCTAACGCTGTCTAGTTTTCTTGTTTTAACGCTATATGGTATTGAACTGTGTGGTTGAAATGGTATTTGAACTGCGGCTTTATTGAGTGATATACACTGCTTATGAACTGCATATGAATCCGTTGAATGGTCCAGCGAATGGTCTAGCGTATATATATTGAATGGCATATATATTGAATGGTTTCCATTTGAATCCTTTGTTGACTTTATATGTGCGTGAAGCTCTTTTTTAAAAGAAAAAAAAGGAGGTGATATGGAAATATTATATGAGGATGTTTTTATAAACATTGGAGGGATTTGAAGAAAACATAGTGCATAAATTATTTAAAATCTTTTTGCCCTTTTGAGTACAATTTTAGTGTATATCAGCAGAAGTATTTTTTTTTTCAGAATGCATTCAATCATCTCTATGGTAGGAATAGTTCTCACTGGCAAGGAGAACTATCCTGAATGGTCCCGGATGATAAAACACACCCTCATCTTCAATGAGTTGTGGAAAGGAGTGTGTGTCGGAGAAGAAGACAATGACCCTGTACAGCCTACCTCAGACAAAGAGCTCGTCATTTGGGAAAACAAGAACAGCAAAGCCTATGCATTAATCGTAGCATCTGTAAATGAAGAGGTGAGTCGTCATATTTCATCATATTCAACTGCCTTTTAAGCCTTACAAAAGCTGAAAGAACTCTATGACTCACATTCTACACTTGAAGTTGTTCAGCTCATGATTAAACTCTTCACTCTTGAACTGAAAAATAATGGTCCTCTTGCTCTTGCATCTGAAGTAAAATCTATAATGCATGATATCAAATCCACTAAGGTTGAGTTGGATATCCCTCTTATTTCTTTTCTCAAGGCACTCTATCCTACTTACTCCAATTATCTTGAGTCTTTACAAGCAAATGGAAATCTTAAAGATATAACCTTTGACTCTCTTGTGAAAAAGTTTGTTGAAAGAGAGAAAGCCTTTAGAAAGAAGAGAACCCCTGAATCTTCTGAAGAGACTGCGTGCCTTGCTCATAAAGAAAAACATCCTGCTCAAGATTCTACAAGAGGAAGAGGTGGACAAAGAGGAAGAGGAAGATATTTCAGAGGCAGCGGGGGCAGACATTCTCAAGGAGAAAAGGAAGATTTGCACTGCATTCCCTGCAAAAGAAATGGATCACATGATGCCTCTACATGCAAGCTACCATGGGACAAAATTGAGCAGAAAAGAAACCAACAGAAAGGTAAAAGGTAAAGGACATGAATCCGCTCACTATATTGAGGCACGATGTAACATTGGAGTAAATGAAGATTTGTTTAACGCTTCACTTGTTTCTTCGAAAAATGATTGGTTGCTTGATTCAGGAGCAACCTGTCACATGACTCATAGAAAAGATTTTTTTGAACATTTCACTGATAATGTTGATGGAGCAGTATACTTTGCAGATCAGTCAAAAATCAAGCCATCAGGGCTTGGCACAATCAGGCTTAAACTACCTGGTCTTCCAGACTTTCTTTTGGATCATGTTCTATATCTCCCATAGCTCAAGAGAAACTTGTTGTCCTTGGTCCACATCCACCAGCAAGGTCACTCCATTCATATGTTTGATGGCAAGCTTGAGGTAAGAAAATCTTTTGACCACTCACTTGTCATGAGGGGAATAGAAGAAGAAAGGCTTCCCAAACTGCAAGGAACCTCTGCTCATGCACAAAATTTCTCATATATTTCTCATCATGAAGAAGGTACACCTCCATAAAGTTTATTATGGCATGTTAGATTTGGACATTTAAACTATGACAGTCTCCGCTTATTGAAGAAAAATGGTGTTGCTGGTTTGCCTACAATTCCTAGGAAACATAAGCAATGTGATGCTTGCATTCTAGGAAAGCATAGCAAACAGTCTTTTCATGATTCACATTCAAGAGCACATAGGAAGCTTGAACTCATTCATTCAGATTTATGTAGTCCAATGCCTGTTCCTTCTGCAAATGGAAATAAATATATCATGACATTTATTGATGATTACACCAGAATGTGTTGGGTTTATTTATTGAAGAACAAATCTGATGCCTTTCAAACATTCAAGAATTTTCATAAATGGATTGAAAATGATGCACAATCTCATATTGGGTCTATTCGCACTGATAATGGAAAAGAATATACATCAAATGAATTTGAAAACTATCTTCGCCAACATGTGATCAAACATCAAACAATTGTGCCTTATAATCCCCAACAGAATGGTGTAGCTGAAAGAATGAATAGAACAATCTTGAATATGGTACGATCCATGCTTTTCTTCAAAAATGTAAAGATAATGTTTTGGGCTGATGCTATTCTATGTGCTGCATATATAAAGAATAGATGTCCATCTAATGCTATAAGAAACAAGACTCCTTATGAATTATGGTATGGACATGTTCCTTCGGTAAAACATCTCAGGATCTTTGGTTCCACCTGTTATGCTTTGATACCAAAGGTACATAGAAACAAACTTGGTGTTGGAAGTCGTAAGTGTATCTTCCTGGGGTATTCAACAACCTCCAAAGCATACCGCCTCTATGATGAAATAAATAAAAAGTTTGTTGTATCTAGAGATGTAATTTTTCTTGAATCATCCAAATCTGACAATGTTGTTGAGCGGAAACTTGATCGCTTGGATAGATTCGCAAAAACGAAATCATTTCAAGAATTTGATAATCAGATTCCACATCTTGAAGGGGGGATTCCTATACTAGATAAACATGTGGAATCTTCTTCTGAAGAACACTCTCCCCCGACTGAAACTCCAACAACGGATGATGCTTTAAGTGATGTAATTGATAGAATTGGGAGACTCAATCTTGATTCAGTCCCAACTCAATCAACAAAGCAACCTGGACCATCTCAGAAAGGTCCCCCAAAGTGGCTGACAAAGACGCTTGAAAGTGTTCAGCCTGATGAAATTGGAAAAACAGGAACCAGATATTCAAACCGACAAAATGGAGGTGATGTAGATGACTCTAATTCACCTGTTGATATGGATGTTTCTTATGATTGTGAATTGAACTTGTCTACAAATTTTGAACCAACTTCCTTTAAAGAAGCTGCTTCTCATGATGAATGGAAAGAAGCGATGCAAAAGGAGTATGATGCCCTCATAAAGAACGGCACTTGGAAGCTGGTTGATCCTCCATTTGGAACCAAACCAATTGGCTGCAAGTGGGTCTACGAGAACGAGTACAAAGCTGATGGCTCACTTGACAAGCACAAAGCTAGGCTTTTGGAAAAAGGTTTTGCACAGAAGGAAGGGGTCGATTATGAGGAAAATTTTGCCCCCACAGCAAAATGGGCCACCATCCGGACACTCTTTGCACTAGCAGCTCATAATGGTTGGAAAGTCCATCAAATGGATGTAAAAACTGCCTTCTTGAATGGAGATCTAAAAGAGAATGTTTTTATGTCCCAGCCTGAAGGATTTGCTGTGAAAGGACATGAACATAAAGTATACAAACTTGTGAAGTCCTTGTATGGCCTCAAACAAGCACCACGAGCCTGGTATGAAAAACTAACTGAGCATCTTCTGAAACTCAACTTCAATCATTTTGATCTTGATGATGCAACTTTATTTGTCAAGAAAGTGCAAAAAAGTTGTATATCTTGTGGTATATGTAGATGATCTTTTAATGACAGGAAACAATGAAAGCTACATTGCATCCATAAAGAAGGAATTGGGGAAAAGTTTTGAAATGACTGATTTGGGCTATGTTCATTACTATCTTGGCATTGAAGTAACCCAACATCCAAAGTCCATATTTCTTTCTCAAAAGAAATACATTGGAGATTTGTTGAACAGGTTTGGCATGATAGAGTGCAATCCTCTTACTACTCCAATGGAACAAAACTTAAAGCTCACATCTATTGAAGGAAAGGAATTTGAGGATGCAATAAAGTATAGACAGCTTGTAGGAAGTCTCATCTACCTCACTACTACCAGACCAGACATTTCATTTGATGTTGGAATCCTCTCCAGGTTTATGCAAAAGCCTTGTGAGGGACATTGGTCTGCTGCAAAAAAAAGTTCTAAGGTACTTGAAGGGAACTCAAGACCTTGGAATCAAGTATACACAGGTGGACGACTTCAACTTGATTGGATACTCTGATTCAGACTTCGATGGAGACAAAGAAACTGGGGTATCTACTTCAGGATATGCTATGAGTCTTGGATCAGGAGCTGTCTCCTGGAGATCATGCAAACAATCAGTTCCAGCAGATTCCACAACAGAAGCAGAATACGTGGCAGCAGCTGAAGCAACGAAAGAAATTGTGTGGCTCAGGAAAAGTCTTGAAGATTTGCAAGTAAAACAAGTACAATCAACTCCACTCATGATTGAAAACACCTCTGCAATAAAGTTGGCCAAGAACCCAAAGTTCCATGATCAAACAAAGCATATCAATACTAAATATCATCTGATTCGACATCATGTTGAGGCCAAAACAATCCATCTCCGTCATTGTTCCACAAATGAGCAAATTTCAGACATCTTCACCAAAGCACTTGGAAGGGAAAAGCTTGAACGATTCAGAATGATGCTTGGACTCGCCAACATCCCTTCAGATTAAGGGGGGAATGTTGACACCTAATCTTCATGATTGGGGGAATTTTGTGTAAATAAATAAATTAGGAATGTGAACAGTCATCGGGAGATGAACTAAACAATCACTCCTATTGTATATAACAATGACCTACCTATGGAATAAAAAATGAATCAGTTTTTGCTTTGTGGAGTTACTGTCTGGCCTGACACAAATGAGAAATAGACTCTGCACTATAACTGCAAAAAACGTCCATTTCCAACCAAGGGCACCCTGCACATCAAAAAATAAATAAATATTAAATAGAGTAGAAAATATTTTGAGAAATACTATATACATATCAAATATTGTGAGAAATATGAAATGGAAATCAAAATATTTTAATGGAGATTGAAAATCTTAAGAGTAATCTTATTCATAAGAAAGCACATCTTATGCAAACATCAAAAATCATAAACACTAAATAAGTAAGGAGGGAAGAGATCTAGAGAATTTGCAATAAGAAATATTACATAGTAGATCATACATGGATTTTGCATCAAAAGCAAATTGACCTCAACCTTTTTCTCTACACTCTGCTACAATGTCTCTCTTATGAAAATATCATAACGAATCCTCCACATTCTTTTACCTACATTGCACTGCATTCAATAAGTAAACAAATGATTAAAAATGTAAGATACCTCAAATTTAAACAAAAACATATATGCGACCATACATATATACTACTGCAACATAGGTTTCCACACCAAATCATGCATGGGTTTTACATGAAATAGGAATCAACAATAGCAACAAAACTAACAAAAATAGATAGAGACACCTATCTGCAACCACAAAATATGTTGTAAAGAGAAACAATAGATAGAGACACTTATACGCAACCCCACACGTTGATTTACTAACATGAAATAGGAATCAACAATAGTAAAAAAAACAACAAAACTAACAAAAATAGATAGAGACACTTATATGCAACCCTAAAGTACGTTGAAAAGAGAAACAATAGATAGAGACACTTATCTGCAACCCCACATACGTTGATGGCTAACCAAAAACACCCTACCCACCAAAAAAAATATTGAGTAATATTTTATTCACACAAAATGTTCTAAGAAGAATGAAACAAATATCAAAACATTTTAAGAAAAATCTTACTCAAAGACCAACAAAACATTTCCAACTAGAATTTGACATCAATGTCAATTATGAATGGGATAGCATGCATGGCAGCTTATTTGAAAGGTTAATTCAAAATTGAACTCGAAATAAAAACAAGACTAAAGAAAAACAAGTGTAGGAAAGCAAACATACGTAGGAGAAATACATGCCTAAGCAGATCAACCCTATTTATAGTCATAATTTTAGGGGGTTGGCTCTAAACTGATGTTAGCAAAAATAATATAAAATGGAGGAAAGGTTCATTTATAAATGCATTCATGTAGGTTTTCCCGTCTCTAAGTTTGAAAGGAGCACTAGATTAGTAAATCATTTGATAGCATTATTATTCTTCTTGATAGAGATCTTTTTTATGGTTCCTAATTCAAATTTAAGTGTTGCTTTTGGTGTCATACTTATTGGTGCACAAAATTGCAAGTTGTCTCACCTTCAAACAACAAATGGCAAGGATAAAATAATGTCCCTATTTGCACAAAGAGTTCAGGATAATTGGTTTTAGTAGCCTAAGGTAATAATTTTGAATTCTCTTCAACACCAATCTGCGACTTTTCAAGTGTTGTACACCTATCTTTGTGGGTCTTGAATATTTCTCTATGCCTACGATTCAACCCTGTTTTCTAGGAAGATAGAATATATATATATCATGTTAGTGCAAGTTTTAGTTCGTTATATGTTAATTTTAGGTATGTTCTATGCTGGAGCAATTTATTTCAATTTCTTTTCCACATTAGCAATCACATCAGCATAAAATAAACTATAGATAGAACATAAATATAAATCGCAAAAGACAAGCCAAGACAAGAGGACACAAGATGTGGCACTAGCCAGGGACAAACCCCACAATGTGGGGAAACCCTTGATCAATTCTTCTTTTATGTTCTTCAAAGTTCAACAGAGAAAGTGAGAGAGATAGTACATTTACAATAGAAGTCAATCACTTTGACTTTTGATATCGACATGAGATCAGTTGAAGACATATTGCTTCAATTGATTCTCTAAGGTGACTCATTCACCTATCATAGTGTTGCATCTCGTCTATTTGTTGCAAATTACCATGTGAAACCTTATTGTATTGTCACATGTGTTGAATCTTGATGATTGAGCTGCTCTCATCTTCATGTTGCTCATCAAGCTACATCTTCCATGGTCTTATTCATCATCAAGCTACCCATGCTCATGATCTCATTCATCATTATGTTGTCCATGATCTCATACATCATGCTGCCCATACTCATATCATCATGCATCATTATGCTGCCCATGCTCATATCATCATGCTACTTATTATGCTACCCATGATCTCATACATCATGTTGCCCATACTCATATCATCATGCATCATTATGTTTCCCATGCTCATTTCATCATGCTGCTTATTATGCTGCCCATGATTTCATACATCATGTTGCCTTCCTTCGAAGACAGATGCTCCAGCTGTTTCGGCAGTTCCCAGTAGTTCCGGCTTTTCCGGCAGTTCCGACAGTTTCGGCATTTTCAGCTTTTCCGACTTTTCTGCTTTTCTGGTATTTCCGGGATTTCCGGCTTTTTCAGCAGTTTCAGCTTTTCCGACAGTTCTGGCTTTTCTGGATTTTCCGGCTTTTCCGGCAAATCTCTCCTCCTACTAAAACCCAAAGACAAGTAGAAAGAGGAAGAGATCCAAGTGTGTGTAGAAATGACTTGAAGTCCTCTTCTATTTATACTAAAACGTAGAGGTTAAATAGACATGACTGTTGGGCTTCTGAGCCTACATAAGTTGCTAGCCGACTTAACAATTTGTCCATAACATAAATAAATTCATAACTTCATAAATACTTATCGGAATCTGATGATCTTTAAATCAATCCTACACCTCTCAATGAGAGGGATCCAATAAAAATATCAGCTGCCATAAATGATATGACCCACATGGAGTTTAGCCCTAGTTTCCAATTTTAACAATCCCTCTCAACTGGGGAGAACTCCATCCGCTGATCCATATGTCCAACTGTACAATCTCTGCCATCAGTGCTCTGCACTGCTCTGCTCAGCTTTGTTGGCTTTGCTCTGCTCTGCTCAGCTATGTTGGCTCTGCTCTGCTCTGTTGGCTCTTCTCTTCTCTGCTCAGCTCTGCTGCTTTGCTTTGCTCTGCTCAGCTCAGCTTTGTTGGCTCTGCCGGCTCTGCTCAGCTCTGTTGGCTCTACTCTGCTCTGCTCAACTCTACTGGCTCAGCTCAGCTCGGCTGGCTCTGCTCTGCTCAACTTAGCTCTGTTGAACCATGAAGAAGAAGAATTGATCGAGAATGTGTCATACCATTCTCCACTGACCCGAAGTCAGTCTCAGAGTGTGTACCACTGGTCCCAGACCAGTCCTCAACCGACCCAAAGTCAGTGTCGTAGTAGGTACAACTCCTACCACTGGTCCCAGACCAGTACTGTACTGACTCAAAGTCAGTCTCAGAGTATGTACCTCTGGTCCCAGACCAGTCCTCAACCGACCCGAAGTCAGTGTCATAGTGGGTACAACTCCTACCACTGGTCCCAGACCAGTATCATTGATCCCAGATCAATGAAGGTCATCCTAGCATAGGGAGTATGGTAGATACAGCGATGCATCCATCGGTACTACTATGGGCCCTATCCTCATTTCCCTGCTCATTGATTAGATTAGAGGTGCTTCCCATGAGTCCCAGACTGCATGGGTAGGATGCCTCGACATGAGAACTTAATCAAACTTGTCCTCACAGGAGAACTAATCATCCTGCTACACAATCGCCATGGAGAACACATCATCCAAGCCTCACAGGAGAACTAATCATCCTACTACACAATTGTCATGGAGAACACATCATCCAGACCTCACAGGAGAACTAATCATCCTGCTACACAATCGTCACGGAGAACCCATTATCCAGAGCTCACATGAGAATTAATCATCCTGCTACACAATCGTCATGGAGAGCACATCATCCAAACCTCACAGGAGAATTAATCATCCTGCTACATAGGAGAGCGAATCATCCTGTCCCACAAGGGAGCGAATCATCTTGTTCACAAGAGAGCGAATCATCCTGTCCATAGGAGAGTGAATCATCTTGTCCCATAAGAGAGTGAATCATCCTATCCACAAAAGAGCAAATCATCATGTCCCAGTGCACACCACCAGGGGAGGGTGAGTCACCCTGTGGTCGTATGTTGCTCCAGTAAGAACCGCAAGCCCTCAGAGCTCCCAGAGCTCAATGTATGCAACATGCAGGACCCTTTTACAAGGGTCTCTCGACGACTCCAAGTCATTTGGGAAAATCACAAATTTGATCTTTCCCCATGGCTTTGACAAAGTGTAGCGACCTGTACATCATCTCAGTGTGATGGAGCCTCCTTGCTCATCGACTTACCATATCCCAGATAAGGCAGTATATGATGTCTATCTGCTGGAGCAATCATTGAATACGGGATTCCTCAATAATTGAATCCCACCTCTGGTTGTCACAGAGAATCATAGTGGTATTCATCATGTGTACTCACTTAAGAGTTTCCACAACCAGGCAGCTTCATACAAGGTCATACTCGTAGTTATGTATACGATCTCGGCGGTACTTATAACAACCAAATTCTGCTTCCTGCTCGTCCATGATATCGAAGCAGAATCCAAAGAGAACCAGCACTGAGAAGTGCTCTAGTGATCCTCCACACTGCCTGCCCAGTCAGCATTCAAATAATCATGCAATTTTAATATTTCCGGCAGTGTATCTCAATCCATGAGAGATTGTGCCCTGAAGATATCTCAGAGGATTCTTGGCATCAATCCAGTGAAGCTCAACCAAATATAAGCTCACCATGCTAACTGCAAAACATATGTCCGGATTTCACCAAGAACATCAACGTGATTGAGTTTATGAAACTCAGAGGCATTTCCCAAATCTCGTCCTACATCACTACCATATAACTTCTGAAAGTTAATATCCTCGAGGTAGTCACAGGCTTGCAATTTATCATTCCACATTCGGAATCCAACTCCCTCTTACTTCTGCAAATGAGAGGGTCTGCACCTGTCGAAAATAGGTCGTCCTTATGAGGTGCCAGTATGAGAGGTCTATCATCCACAACCTTCAGGTAATGGTCTGGATCGGTTTCACTCCTAGTGAATCTCAACTTCATCAAACAACTATCAATCCTCTCATACTACGTCCGGGGTGTTTTGATTCAAGCCATAGAGGGCTTTCTTCCACCTATATACATGAAATTCCCATTCATGAATCTCAAACTCCACGGGTTGTTCCAAACCTGTGGACCTGCTACATGAGGGGAATAGTCCCCTTGTAAGATTTTCCTTCGGTACATCTCAGACATGTACCTTCATGCTCTTTTTGAATTCAGGCATCCCGGTCACCATCTGACTCACAGACCTCTGGTGCTAAGTCAATGGACATGGTCCCCAGTGGACTTGATACAACCCTAAACTCTAAAACATCTTTGAAAAATCTATTTTCAAACACGTACCTTTCCATAAATGAGTGCCACCCTGAAACCTTAAACTTCCATTTCCGAGATGGACACCAGGTTCTTCTTGCGGTCAGGTACATAAAAGAGATTCTGGGGTTCCTTGCTTTCTTTGAAGAGTCGACCATTTCCTTGATGACCTGCATTACTTATCATTCCTCTGATCATTGGAGATGTCCCTGGAATGATTTTTATCTTCATCAAGAGATGTGTATATGCTATTCAAACACTCCTTTGCATGATGGCCAAATTTATTGCAACCAAGGCATCTGCGTTTCCTTCCACCCTTAGATTTGAACTTCCCAATGAAGTGATCTTCCGCTATGCCATTCTGATAATATTCTCTGCTTCCACTTCACCCTTAGCGAACTTAGAAGAGAGATGTGGAAATCATTGGTCCTTTTGTTTTGTCCCTACTGTCTTTGGTGATTACTCTTCCACTCTTTCTTGGGCATTGTCTTCACCTCAACTCTGATACCATGTTAATTTTAGGTATGTTCTATGCTAGAGCAATTTATTTCAATTTCTTTTCCACATTAACAATCACATCAACATAAAGTAAACTGTAGATAGAACATAAATATAAATTGCAAAATACAAGCCAAGACAAGAGGACACAAGATGTGGAGCTAGTCAGGGATAAACCCCACAATGTGGGGAAACCCTTGATCAATTCTTCTTTTATGTTCTTCAAAGTTCAACAGAGAAAGTGAGAGAGAGTACATTTACAATAGAAGTCAATCACTTTGACTTTTGATATCGGCATGAGATCAGTTGAAGACATATTGCTTCAATTGATTCTCTGAGGTGACTCGTTCACTTATCATGGTGTTGCATCTCGTCTATTTGCTGCACATTACTGTGTGACACCTTGCTGTACTGTCACATGTGTTGAACCTTGATGACTTAGCTACTCTCATCTTCATGCTGCATCTTGCATGGTCTTATTCATCATCAAGCTGCCCATGCTCATGATCTCATTCATCATTATGCTGCCCATGCTCATATCATCATGTTGCTTATTATGTTGCCCATGATCTCATACATCATGTTGTCCATACTCATATCACCATGCATCATTATGCTACCCATGCTCATATCATCATGCTGCTTAGCCCATGATCTCATACATCATGCTACCCATACTCATATCATCATGCATCATTATGCTACCCATGCTGCTTATTATGTTGCCCATGATCTCATACATCATGTTGCCTTCCTTCGGAGACAGATGCTCCGGCTATTTCAGCAGTTCCTGGTAGTTCCGGCTTTTCCTGTAGTTCCGACAGTTTCGGCATTTCCAGCTTTTCCAACAGTTTCCGGATTTTTCCGACTTTTTCCAGCTTTTCCAGCATTTCCGGCTTTTCCAGCAGTTCTGACTTTTCTGACAGTTCCGACTTTTCCAACTTTTCCGGCAATTCCAGCTTTTCCGGCTTTTCCTTAGGATCTCTCCTCCTACTAAAACACAAAGACAAGTAGAGAGAGGAAGAGATCCAAGTGTGTGTAGAAATGACTTGAAGTCCTCTTCTATTTATACTAAAACGTAGAGGTTGAATAGACATGACTGTTGGGCTTCTAAGCCTACATAAGTTGTTGGCCGACTTAACAATTTTTCCATAACATAAATAAATTCATAACTTCATAAATACTTATCGGAATCAGATGATCATTAAATCAATCCTACACCTCTCAATGAGAGGGATCCAATAAAAATATCAGCTACCATAAATAATATGACCCACATGGAGTTTAGCCCTAGTTGCCAATTTTAACATTATAGAATTGGAATCTACAAAAATAACATTAAAAAAAGACGATTACAGTGATTGACAGTCGAAGAGAAATGTTGTAAGGAATTGTCAAAAATTGTGAAGGCGCTACCCCAAATCCTACATCATCTCAAATGCAAACAATTCAACGCAAGAACAAAGAAATATTGCAAAACAAAAGAAAATTTCAATAAGACAATGCCAAAAAGCAAGCCATTCCCAACAAAAAGGCATCCATGAATTTATGTGGGCCCAACTTGTATTCATAACTTTGACTTTGAAAGGTCAAACCTAATCTATTTTGAGGTCTAATAATAAATGAAAGGTTCATAACAGCTTATTTGTGGTAAATTTATGGTGAGGGCTTTTGGATAGTAAAAGCACCCATGAATCTATTATAGTCATAGTGCATAACATTATTTCAAAATGGCTTTCCTCTTGATATGAATCATCCAAGCCTTGCAACACTATATAGAGATCCACAATTGTAACACCCTACACAACAATATTATTTATGCTATAGTTAGCCCTTGAATTTGTCTGCTTATGATTGCAATTTCAAATCCACTTGTTCCAAACCAACCCTATATGCATTTGCACTTGAAAGGGAGGTTACATATCATGTATGTTGGATGTAAAATGTTTCTTATCATGCTACACCAATAAATCTGATCTACATTAAGTGCCTGTAGAATTAGTTTAACCTTCCAATAGCAACCAGCATAAGAAGTGATAGCCTACGCAGTACTTCTTCACAGACACAAGAAGATCAACATATTTGAGGAGATTAAAGGTGTTTAAAAGACAAATGTCTAGCATGCCTTACCCATGAATTTGAAAACCAACAACTAGTTTTGGCGCAGAGAAGATTAAAGGTATTTAATAAACAAATGTTTCTCATACTACACACATATTCATGCATGTGAAGGAGGTTTGACTTGCGCATCTTCTCATGAGGGTGAGTTGTCCACATATCTCTTTTCTATTTTGATTGAATAACTCTTCTAGAGGGGCACATTTGAGGATGAAATTGTTACTACTATTTGGGATATTTGACTTGGCTTACCATCAAACCAAGGAGGCCATCCTCCCAAATGCAAAAACAAAGATCGATAGTAGTGGAAAAACAAAAACAAAAGAAGAAACTCACCTTCTACCACAAAAGATAACTTACCCTCTATGTCATTGCATCTACATTTGCTATAGTGCCCCACATCTCTCTCACACAGAGATATTCAGTCGTTTCATCAGTGCTCCTCCACCTTCTTTAAACTACATTGCATTTAAATTTAAACAAATGAGATAATTATGAAGCAACAAATGAGTTAAATTAAAACAAGGACAAAATTATATACTAGTAAACAAGTAAATTCCTTAATACATACCTCCATTGCCTTTTCCCACTACACTCTTGGAACTAAACCCACAACATAGGTTGTAATGACTTGTTTCATTGCTTCCCCCTCACACTCCAATCAAAAAAAGGAACGAAAAAAAAATAAAAATAAAAAGAGGGCACATAACAAAAAAAATATCAAACCACAAATTAGCATGGCCATGCTCACAAATGTGAAGGAAAAAAAAATTGAGTAGAAAAGAAATCACAACAATAGAAAAAATACAACAAAACTAACAAAAAGAAAATACAAAAAGAGAAACAACAGGTTGAGACATCTATCTGCAACCCAAAAATGCGTCAATGGCCAACCATGGACACCCTGCACAAAATATCAACATACCTTATGAGAACATTAATTAGAGACCAACAATATTATGAGTAACTTTATGCACTAAAAACCAAACCTAAATCATTAAGAGGGAGGAGAATTCTTATATTTGAAATATGAAGAATTTTGTAACAAATCATTTATAGATTTTCCACCAAAAAAAGATGTCACCTCTGCATTTGTCTTTAGCTTTACGCTCTACTAGAATCTCTCTCTCATAAAGATATTTTAATAGTTTCATCAGTGATTCTTCACATTCCATTGTCTGTGTTGCATTGCACTCAATAAGACATTATGATAACTACTAGATACACACAAAATGATGTGGCATATTATAAATAAACTTATGCATTGAAAAATACACCTTTTGCGACGACTACTAATCACAAATCCTAAATACATAAGAAGGGATGATCATTTATAGCTAAATTGTGGATCATATATGGATATTTGCACCAAAATAAAACTCACATGTACTTTTGTCTCTACCTATGCACTCTACTGCAGTATCTTCCTAACAAATGCATTAAAACACATATGTTAGTGATTTTCCACATTACATTAATTGCATTACAATGTGGTCAATGATTAAATAGATGAAAAATAGTGTAAGATGCCTTGAATTTAAATAGACAGATGTAACATACATATCGCCCCAATCTTCACCTTCCCCCACTATGCTTGTATAAAAATGGGTTTTTAGGAGCCTTAATTTCCAATACAATGTACCAAATAAACACTTACGTATGTTATGAGTAATGATATATCAAAATAGAAATTATTATGAGTAATATTTTGCAAAAGTGTATCTTATATAATGACCAAAATTCGTAATCCCTCAACAAAGAAAGGGAATGGAGTAGCATTGTATTGAAACAAGAAGACATCCATGTCAAAACCAAAAGAGAACAATGCTTTTTTCCTTGTTATCCTACACATTAGGAAGTCTCTCCCATACAAAAATATTTCTATAGTTTCCTCGATACTCCACCACCTTCCTTTACTCACATTTTCATACCACACATTATATTCATAAATCTCAAATAATATAATATGAATCTATTTAAATATGAGTCTTGAAACAAAATATAACTCACCCTCTATGTTTGCTTATACCTTTGCCATGGATCTTCACATCTATCTCACACAAAAATAGTAATTTTACCAATGTTCCTTCACCTTTCTTAATTTGCACTGCATCTATATTTCAACAAACACACATGATATAATGACAACGTAGCGAATGAATTAAATAAAAATGGACATAGAACCATATAATTATGCAATAACAAACAAGTCCATCCCCATACATATCTCCTTCACCTACCTCCTCCAAATTCTCCCATACATACCTCCTTCGACTTTGCCCACTACACTTATCTTGCAACAATATAAACTCGCCCTCAATCTCTGCTTATAGGTTTGCTATGGTGCCTCACATCTCTTTCACTCAAAGAAAATAGTAATTTCACTAATGTTGTTTCAGCATTCTTAATCTGCACTGCATCTACATTTCAAAACATGATATAATGATGAACCGACAAATTATTTAAATAAAAATGGACATAGAACCATATAATTATGTAGTAACAAACAAGTTCATCCCCTATACATACCTTGTTTTCCTTTATGTGTGAACAAGCAAATTCCTCTATACATACTTCCTTTTCCTTTGCCCATTACACGTGTGGACTCTAGGTCTAGATCATCTCTAAACTCACCCTATTGAACACAAAAGAAAATGTGAACCAAAAAAACAAAAACAAAAAACACACAGGGTAAAGATATCAAATCATGAATTAGCATGGCCATGCTCACAAGTACAAAGATATAATAACCACAACATGAAAAAAAAACAAAACAAAACAGAACAACAAGAATAAATATATATATATATATATATAACCAACAACTCAAAAAAGAAATAGACTCGGCACTATAACTGCAAAAAGCGTCCATGGCCAACTAAGGGCACCTTGCACATCAAAAAATAAATAAATATTAAATAGAGTAGAAAAGTATTTTGAGAAATATGAAATACATATCAAATATTGTAAAAAATATGAAACAGAAATCAAAATATCTTAATGGAGATTGAAAATCTTATGACTAATCTTGTTCATAAGAAAAGAGATTTTACCCAAACACCAAAAATCATAAACACTAAATAAGGAGGGAGGAGATCTACAAAATTTGCAATATGAAATATTACATAGCAAATCATACATGCATTTTGCATCAAAAGAAAATTGGCCTCAACCTTTTCCTCTGCACTCTGCTACAATGTCTCTCTTATGAAAATATTTCAGTAGTGTCATCATGAATCCTCCACATTCTTTTACCTACATTGCACTGCATTCAATAACTAAACAAATGATTAATAATGTAAGATGCCTTAACTTTAAACAAAAACACATATGGAACCATAAAATATATATTAATGCAACATAGGTTTTTATACCAAAGAATTCATGGGTTTTACATGAAATTGGAATCAAAAATAGAAAAAAAACAACAAAACTAACAAAAATAAAACATGTAAAGAAAAACAACTTATCGAGACACCCTACACACCAAAAAAATATTACGAGTAATATTTAATACACACAAAATGGTCTAAGAAGCAAGAAACAAATATCAAAGCATTTTAAGAAAAATCTTACTTAGAGACCAACAATATTCTGAGAACATTTTCAACTAGAATTTGACACCTATGGTAATTATGAATGGGACAACAAGCATGGCAACTTATTTGAAAAGTTAATTCAAAATTGAACTCCAAATAAAAACAAGACCAAAGAAAAACAAGTGTAGGAAAGCCAACCCATGTAGGAGAAATACATGCCTAAGCAGATCGACCCTATTTATATAGTCAGAATTTAAGGGGGTTGGACCTAAAGTGATGTTAGAAAAAGTAGTATAAAAAGGCAGAAAGGTTCATTTATAAATGCATTCATGTAGGTTTGTCTGTGACTGAGTTTGAAAGAGACACTAGATTAGCATGCACGAGTTCCTATAAGTTAGGACGAAATTCCTATAAATTAGGACAAGTACATATAAGTTAGTACAAGTTCCTAAAAATCAGGATGAGTTCACGAA
Source organism: Pinus tabuliformis (assembly GCA_031772625.1). NCBI lineage: Eukaryota > Viridiplantae > Streptophyta > Pinopsida > Pinales > Pinaceae > Pinus > Pinus tabuliformis. The sequence continues at coordinate 785,677,286 of CM062812.1, read as the reverse complement.
ACACTTTTACTCATGCGAATAATTGGAGGCTCAATTATTTGTCCCCTAGTGCTAGTTAACTTTGGAAAAGGACAAATGAAAAGTCTCAAAGGTTATTTGTGGCTAGGATGAATTGCATGAGTCAGTTAACTAGTCAATCACATGTCGGAGTTCCAAAAATAAACTTGCCAATTTTAGATGGGTCGAAAAGCTTATAAGGAGGGTGAAGCACAAAATTGATCATTGTTTTGTGAGCACAAGTTGGTGAGACAAAGCAATAGAGAGCACAAGTTTGTGTGTGTGAGCTTGTGAGAGGAAAAACATGCAAGAGAAGCATGTGAGCCTATTTGAGGAGGAATTTCCCTAGGGATTTACACAAGGATTTAGGTAGACTCCCCTAAATAATAGGAGCAGCCTATGCGCATAGAAATAGGAAGTTAGGATTGTTAAATTTAGGTATGTTATATGCTTAGAGCAATTTACTTCAATTTTTTATATTATCCCAATGACAATATTCAAATTAGCAATCACATCAGCATGATAGTAAAGTGCAGATAGAGCATAAACATAAACAACAGAAGACAAGCCAAGACAAGAGGACACAAGATGTGGCGCCAGCTAGGGACAAACCCAAATGTGGGGAAACCCTTGATCAATTCTTCTTATATTCTTCAATAGTTCAGCAGAGAGAGAGAGATAGTACAAATATATAAATCATATATTGTATGACAACAGAAGTAAGTCCATCATTCTGATAATGATGATTGTTCTTGAATGCAACACCTACAAACTTCAAACACTCATGAAGAGTATTGTACCATATCCTTTTGGTAGATCATCAATGTTGCTGCAACGTTCCTCTAATTCCTTGATCCTGCAATTCTTGTTAGGACACAAGAAGAAGCCCTTTAACCTTCCAAGTCGTTAGTCAACTAAGCCCTTCAATGGTTGCAGTCCACCTAGGAGAGTCTCTCCTAATCCACACTGCCCCCTGTACTCAATGTATACTGCAATACTGCCTTGGAACAGCCTTAGCTGCTTGCTATGGCTTGCAGCCTAGCAAAGCAGCTAGTTGTAGCTTCAGATTCTTCCAACAGGCCCAAGTAAATCCTTAACTCATGCCTAGTCATAGCCTTTAATACAATGTTGTCACCTACAGCAATTTATGTTATGATAGGACTCTTTTTACAATGGCTTAGAGTCTCTCTTAACTGCGTCTTGAGGCCTCTCTTAAGACTGCGTTATTAGGGCCTCCTTCTAGCTTCGGATTGCTATGGATAGGCCTCTTTTGGACAACGTAGTGACCTTGCTTTTGCTGCGGATAAGGGCTACACCTTGCAGCAGATTAGGGCAGCGTATGGGAGTCTAATTGTTGTGGGATTAGGACCTTCGTGAACTGCGGCTAGGGGAGCTGAGTATAAGGCCTTTTTATGACAGCAAATAGGAGCCTTTCTAAACTACGTATGTGACTCTCTTGACAGTAAATTATGTCTCCTCCTGTAGTTGTGTATTAGGGTCTAATAGATTGCAAATTTAGGCCTCTTAGAACAACGAATAGGAGCCTCTCAAGACAACGGATCAAGGTCACCTTTTTGTTGTGTTTGAGGGTCTCTTGTGACAACAAGTTAAGGTCCCTTCATGACCTACAGCTAGGGCATTTAGGACAACATATGAGAGCTTCTCCTTCAGCTGTGTAAAGGCATCCTTTACTGCGGCTAGGTCTCCCTCTAGGACAGAGAATTAGGGCCTCCTTTGATCTGCGTCTAGGGCATGGTCTCTTCTTCAGAATGCGGCTAGATTTCCTTCATTTGACTACGGCTAGGGCTTCTCTCTTAATCTCCTTACCTCTTGCATCTAGGGCTTCATCATCTTGATCTCTCTTGCCACCAAAACCCAAAACGAGTGGAGAGAGATCATGAGTGGAGTGTGAAATGGCTTGAAGGCCACCTCTATTTATAATAAAACGTTGAGGATAAGTTGGGGTATTTTGGTTGTTGGTCGACCTTGACAAATTGTCAAGTAACACAAATAAATTCATATCTCCATGAATACATGTCAGAATCGGATGATCTTTATATCAATCCTACACTTCTCGATGAGAGGAATCCAAGAAAAATATCAACTGCCATAGATAAGATGACCCACATGGAGTTTGGCCCTAGTTTCCAATTTTAACAAGGATCAAGCTACTTGTAGGTGTTTCAAGCCTAGTTCAGGCAGGAAGAACCATTGTGTTTTCCGTTGAGACAATATTGTATTGTAAGATATATATTGCTCATTATTCTATCAATAAAATTCTCAAACAAGCAAAGGGTTTTCCCAATTGAGTTCCCTGGAAATTTTTGTGTCTTGATTATTTAGTGATTGTATTTATTTATGTTCCTATTCCGCTACAAATAAGTAGAGAAAATTTGTGTCCTAATGAAAAGAAACTATCTTTCAGAGTGTTCATTAGATAACTTGCACATATTCGTGGATTTTCTACATGGTATCAGAGTAGTGAACAAAATCAAGACCAGCACAAGTTGAGGCAAGCATCATAGAACTTTTGAAGCGATCACAACCTCTAGAAGCCTTATCAAGTGAGAAGGAGCCAAGTTTTATTGTGCCTTTCTGTGATTTGGTATAGGCAGAGTTTGAGGGAAGTTTGTGGTTGAGCTTGAGGGTAGTTTTGTGTTTTTTGTGTGTGTAATTCATTATGTGTCAGGTCGAGATTTTCTATATGCCTTAGAAGGAGAGTTGAGCCCATGTAGTCTCAGTATTGGAGGGCTAGAAGGCCTAACAGGCTGCTGGAATATTCCTTTAGGACAATGTATGAAGGAGACCTGTAAACGGAGGGTTACGCAGGTTTTTGTGGAGGTTTAGAGGCCAAGTTGTGGAGGACTAGTGCACTGTGTTCAGGTGCACTAAAGGCCAAGGAAGCTCAGAGGAATGCCCAAAACCGTGACATAAGAAGAGCAGAATGAGTATGCTAGTTGAGGTATGTTTTGTGTTCTTCAGTGATTGATGCATTACTAGGTTGTGTAGGGTTGTTCTACAGTTTGTTTGAGCAACAGTTGTGTGGGCAGCTTAAGTATAGGTTGGAGTGTTGTTAGAAGTTGCTTTATTGAGCCCTAAGTTCAGCCTCTTGTGAAGGACTACAAGGTTGTTAGTGGGCAGGTGTTGGAGAGCTCTTTGGGAAAGCAGGATGGCATACCAAGGATTGGGAGCAACTCACTGTTTAGAGGGAGCATCGAACTTCATTCCATGGAAAGGGAGGATCAAAATAATGCTAGAAGATAATGGGGTGGAAGAGTTTATCAAGCAAGCAATAGCACCACCTCAAGAACCCCAACAATTGGCCCAACATAATAAGAATGATATCAAGGCAAGGAGGATTATTCAAGAGAGGGTTAGAGATCATATAGTACCTCATATCCATGAGAAGAAGACAACATATGAGATGTTCAATGCCATCTTAAAACTATATCAGAGTACCAATGATACCAAGAATCTTTCTCTTAAGGAGAAGCTGAGAAGTATCTAAATAAGCAAAGATGAGCCCATCAGCACATATTTTTCAAGGTTCACTCAGGTACGAGATGAACTGGGTGGTGTGGGCGTGATTGTATCTGATCATGACCTTGTGATTTTGCCTTACTTGGAATTCACAAGTCTTTAAAGGGCTTCCAAGATGTTAGTGGTGAAGAGGTTTTCCGTTACACCAAAACCCGCAGGTGTTGGTAAATTTTCCAAACCAGTAACTAGGATCCCCAGGGTGGAAATTACGGATTCCATAGAGGTGCGGTGATTCTTCCAACACCCCCCCTCAAACGCAACTCGGGGGAATCGAACCTGGGTCCAAGCTCTGATACCATGAAGAGGTTTTCCATTACACCAAAACCCGCAAGTGTTGGTAAACGTTCCAAACCAGTAACTAGGATCCCTAGGGTGGAAATTACGGATTCCATAGAGGTGCAATGATTCTTCCAGCAAGTGGGAGAGAAAATTTTCCCAACTGGGAAAGGTTTTGGACTGACTGCATTTAGGAAGAGATCTAGAGAGGGACAAGAAATGGTAGATCAGTTACAAAAGTGGACAAGGAGAACCTTGCCCTGGCACGCAAGGCGAAGGGCCAAGGAGAGGTAAGTCTAGTCAGAAGGGCAAGAAGAAGGATCTAAGCAAGATCGAGCACTTCCATTGCCATGAGTTTGGACCCTATGCGACTAAGTGTCCTAAGCGGAAGAAGGATTCCAATAAGGATCATGTAGCTGCATCAGTGGAGGTAGATGCATTTTTTGCCTAGTTTGAGAAAGATTTTTCATTGATTGCTTGCATGGCAAGCTCAAAAAATAGCAGTATATGGTAAATTGATTTAGGACCATCCTTCCATATGACCGGGAACAAAAAGAGTTTTAGCCACCTAAAGGAGAAGGACATGCAATTTCAGATTGAGCTAGGAGATGATGGTCAATATGCATCTAGAGGACGTGGTACTATTAGTTTTCAAAGGGAGTCAAGTAATCCTCTTCATCCCAAGGATGTTCTCTACGTTCCAGGACTGAGGCAGAATCTTGTTTCAGTAGCTACCCTTGAGGACAAGGGATATGATATCATCTTCAGCAAAGGTAAGGTGTACATCCAGCACTTAGCTTCAACATGTAAAAAAGAAAATAGGTGTGAGGGTGAAGAATCTCTACAAGTTGCAGGTAAAGACAAATGCAACCTTGAGCAGCAAGGCAGGGAGTGCTCAAAGTGGAGAAGTGGTTGTTGATAGAGAGCAGGATAGAGCTCTCAAGATGGAGCCTCAACCAGTATCTCATTTTGGGTCTACGCTACTTGGCAGTTGGGCTAACCAACAAGATGATGATGACCATAGCCTAAGGCGAGTGGAGGCAGCCACTTAGTCAAAGACTCCCAATATAGGGAGTGTTCGAGCCAAGTGTGCAAAGGATTTCATTAAGGGAGATCATAAGAGAGTTGAATCTTCCAATATCACTTGCAACCAGAGAAAGCAGCGACAGAGGTACACAAGGTACATGGCACTTTATGACTGAAGTGATGGACTCACAAAACATGTTGGGAAAGAACAAGCCTTCAAATCAAGTTCCGCAAAAGAAAGCATGGAAGTCTTCTAGCTCAGAGGGAGCAACTGCAGCAGCGGAGAACATGGTAGTATTGGAGACAGATCCAAGTGGACGAGATTCTTCTAGAAGCACTTTCCTCGCTAAGAGGGAGTGTTGAAAATAGTAGCGAGTAAGGTATTCTTTGAGTTGTGCCTTAGTCAAAGAGACCACAAGCAATCCTTTAGCATGCACGAGTTCCTATAAGTTAGGACAGAGTTCCTATAAGTTAGGACGAGTTCCTAAAAACCAGGACGAGTTCATGAAGCAATTTTACTCATGCAAATAGTTAGAGGCTCAATTATTTGTCTCCTAGTGCAAGTTAGCTTTGGAAAGGGTCAAGTGACCAGTCTCAAAGGTTATTTGTGGCTAGGATGAGTTGCATGAATCAATTAGACTCAATTAACTAGTCAATCACACTTCGGAATTTCAAAAATAAACTTGCTAATTTTAGATGGGCCGAAAAGCTTATAAGGAGGACAAATATACATAATTGATCATTGTTTTGTGAGCACAAGTTGGTGAGACAAAGCAATAGACAACACAGATTTGTGTGTTTGAGCTTCTGAGAGGAAGAGCGTGCAAGAGAAGCTTGTGAGAAGATTTGACGAGAAATTTCGCTTGGGATTTGTGCAATTTAGGGAGAATCCCCTAAATAATAGGAGCAGCCTACGCGCATAGAAATAGGGAGGCACGAACAGGCTACTTGTTGTTTCAAGTCTAGTTCATGCAGGGAGAACCATTGTGTTTTTTGTTGAGATAGTATTGTATTGTAAAAGATCTATTGCTCATTATTCTATCAATAAAATTCTCAAACAAGCAAAGGGTTTTCCCAGTTGGGTTCCCCAAAAAAATTTGTGCCTTGATTATTGAGTGACTGTGTTTATTTTTGTTCCTATTCTGCTGCAAATAAGTAGAGAAAATTTGTGTCCTAATGAAAAGAAACTAGCTTTCAGATTGTTCATTAGAGCAGTTGCAAATTTTCGTGGATTTTTTACAAAGGAGGCAAGGGATCTTCATAGTCATTAGAGAGAGAAGGCCATACAATGAGAGCAAGGTTTAAAGTACATGAAGGTGACAATGAATGGCAAAGGAAAGTTCCTACCATCAAAGAAATGAAGGTCAACATGACAACCTGTTCTCATGCTAGTAGGCAGGTTGTTGCTTCTATGCCAGGTAACAGTACACATGGTTCAGAGAGTGTGGATAATAAATCAGCAAGGGAGTCTCACACTCAACAATCTCATGGTTCACATGGTTATGAGACACGGAGTGCGAGGATAAAGGAAATTGCAGCACCACATACAAAGCATCTACAAAAAGAAGAGGAGAGAACAAAAGAGCAGAAGGAAAAGGCTCTTACAAAATTAAGAGTTAAACAGAAAGAATGCAACATCTCGGGAGGGGGGAAATCCTGAAGATAAAGCTATATCTAGTGGTACAAGTGGCATAGACAAGGAGCACGAGAATGTCGGAATTGATGGCACAAGTATTTTTCTATCTCCAAGCCAAGTGGTTGATCAAGAACTTCAAATTCAAATGGCCATTTTCAAGAGTGGTCTGAAGGTATCTAGGATTAGGGACCACTCTCAAACCCAGTCAAGTTCATCCACTGATGATGAGCATAGAATCCCTCCACATCAAGAGGATTTTGGAGCAGAATAGGAAACTACAGATGATTCAGATATTACAGAAGTTGGAGCTGAGTTATGTATGGTTGGAGATCAGACATTGTTCAGTTCCTTATGAACCAACTCTTTGATTTACCATACATGAAGCGAATTTTGTTTTTGGAGACATGGAATTCTTGTTTGATGGAGGAAGATAGGTACAACGACATTGAAACTCACATTATGAATATAATTACAGTGAAACTCACATTATCATATCAAGATTTTGTTACATTGAAAGACAACTTGAAAGAAGACATTCGAAGAAGGGATAATAAATTTCTTTGCCTTTCGAGAAGGAAGGAACAACCCAATAAAATATGTACAAAATTTAGTAATCCTCATGCAAAACCTTAAAAACCGGTTTGACAAAAATTCAAATAAAAACAAAAGTAAAATCTCCATGCATCAAATATCAAAAGAAGAACAGCGAAAGGTTTATGTATTTTTTAATATTATAGGATTTTCCACATGTATTTTTTAATATTATAGGATTTTCCAGAAAAATCAAGAAATCAAATTATTAATCAAACTGCACTAACCTTTACTTTGTTGGCCAACAAAATCATTGTTGAAGGGTTCGATTTATGGAAAGTCGTTGCTGGGGAAGAGTTGTTAATTGGTCGTCCACTTAACGAGAGCCTTTAGTTCACAGTGCCGCAATATTGTTAGTTTCTGCGTAGTAAACTTTAATCGGGACCACAAATCAGCGGAAAATACCACGATTAGCACGGTAATGCTCAGAGCTCTAGCACTTCTGACGCTTGGCGTCAATCCGGAAATAAGAAAATTGAGCTTGAGCAAATCACGGATTGCACACAGAGTCTTAGAGGACGGTTTGAACACAGGTTACGAGAAGTTTCAGAGCGCTTACAAAGAAAATTCGTGCCAGGTCCGGCCAAGAACATGCATCCCTGGCACAAAAATATACAGCATTACACTGTTATATAGCGATAGACGAGAAATCCCCACATTCACGAGATTTTGACCTGAAGATTTCGAACCTGAAAATATTATACCATGGAATCGGAGATTGGTACAGTGAATGTCAAAATCCATGCAGAAAGAATATAAGCAAAATTTATTGCCCAAGCAAACAAATCCATTGCGGTAGAATGAACGGAGTTCTTCCGCCTCCGAATGCTTAAGCATTCTTCTCTTATAAAATTCGCTAAGTCAGATACTGTGGATGAACAAAATAACAGCGATGGTAACAGCAATCATCTCGGAGAAGCCGAAAAGATAGTTCCAACAGAGATGCCCTCTCCCTGAAGAAAAAGCTAAGCGCGCGCCCGAAGAAAAAGCAGCTAAGCTAGGCCCGTACTTATCAGTTTGTGACGCGTGTTGCAATGTCATAAAAGATAACTGTTGGATTCAGAGAACTGCCGGCATCGAATAGTGGGCGCCTTGTCCGAAAATACAAATGCCTGCCAAAGTGAATCAATTAGGTACGCGTGTGTGTCAATATTCATCTTTGGATCTGATGATGTAAAATCATGTTGTCTCGATGTCTTTGGAAAACCTATAATGAAGTGACAACTCTGTAATATCGGGTGGAAACACGTCGTGAGATTGTTGTAAAACTAGCTACATGCTCAAGACATGGATCCTCAATTTCCTTACCTTTTCCAACCGAAATAGGAACTACAAATAACACACAAAAATTTTTGTGACCACACTTGGCCGGCATAGTTGTCACTATTATAACTAATGTTTCGATTGTCTTATCTTACAAGACTCTTTGTTCCCTTTTCTCATTGGAAACACTAAATATGTTTTTCATAACAGTCCATCTTAACACTATGAAGATATGCAGTTGTCTATAACGCGACTTTTTGAAAGCCTTTTCGGCGGGTTTTTCCGGTCGAAATCCGGCAGGAATTTATTGGAATCGCAAGTTTGATAGCTAGTTTTTGCACAATGAAAGCGTCCCAGGGGTTTTCTAGGGTGCTGAATCCAAATATGCAGTTAAAAAACCATTTTAACTGCAACAAATCAAGATTTAACCTCAATTTCTTCCGCCGGATTTCGTCATCGGAATCTCCAAAAAGTCACATTATAGACAACTCCTGAAGATATAGCCAATCAATACCGAAAAGAATACTATATGATCCGAATGGAAGTACATTCAGATGTGTTGAGGTAGGCATACCATTCAAATTTAATGCACAAGCTCTTACCTAGTGATGTACTCTCTTCTTTATACTTATAGCCAACTGCACTAACCAAGATTAAGCATGTGGTTCTTTATTCAAACCACACTTATCAACCAAGTCTGGATTAACATGACTATAATTAGATCCAGGTCAATCAAAATAGAAACAACTTTATCACAAAGCTTACTATCCATCTCGATAATAGATTCCTAGTGATCTTCCAACATATTATCGAACACTACATAAATATGAGGAACATTATGTCAAACATCCCCTATCATTTGCACTTTTTGGGCACTGCAAATATGAGGTCTACCACCCTGATGTTGTGGACAATCTCTCCGATGATGATCCTCCAAAGCCTTTTTATTAATGAGGCCTCTATTTTCGTCAATTTCCATTATTTACCTCCTCACATACAACTTTTGATGTTTTACCTTCCTTTTCTTGTAATTTCCATTGTTTTCATAGATAAAATGCCAATTAATGCAATTTTTTCTTTCCAAAGTCTTTTCCATTTATTTTGCCAATTTCCTTTGTCATTAATTAATCACAAGTGACCCCCATCACTATGTTCTTTCCCAAAATTTATCTTTGAAGATGTGTCCCATGACCATGGTTATTATTTTTTCTTTATTAACTCTATTACAGGGATTTTTTACGAGGGTTGCTACAGCTAGATCAGTTGTAGAAAGAAAAATACTTCACCAGGGTAGATTTAAAGTGTGGATATCAATAGGTTTGAGTGAGAGAAAAAGGAAACTATAAGACTACCTTCAAAAAAAGGAAAGGTTTGTATGAGTGGTTAGTCATGCCATTTCGCCTATGAAATACACTAGCTATGTTTATGAGATTAATGTATCAGGTATTATTCCCTTTTATAGATTTATTTGTTCTTGTATATGTGAATGATATATTGGTATAAAATGCTACATTGGAGGAGCACATAATTCATTTGACATAAGTGTTGGAGACATTAAATAAGTACCAACTACTAGAAAAGCTCAAGAGGTTTGAGTTTGCACAATAGTCAATTGTGTATTTAAGGTATGTGATAGGTGCAGGAGAGTTGAAGATAGATCCTCCCAAGATGGAGGTCATCATGAAATCATCAATGCTTACTAATGTTTTGAAGGTCAAGAGTATTATTAGGGCATCATAGTACATGAGGAAATTCATAAGCTTGTTTTCAGTGGTAACAACATTGTTCGATGCCATAACAGTAAGTGGTGAGAGTTTTCAACTAGAAGAGGGTTGTTAGAGGGATTCTGAGGAGATAAAGAAGAAGACCCCTCAAGCACGAGTTCTAGCATTACAAAACTTACACTAAGAGAACAAAAAACATCAAATTTTAAAATGTAACCTGAAAACATTAATATTAAAATGTTAATGTTAAATTTGATTTGTTTTTACTTTTAATTTTTTTAAATAAAAAATTTATAACAAAATTGATTTAATATAAATCTTCTAGGGGAGCTCAATTTGAAAACTCATGAAAACGCAAGGTGAATTTAAGTAGATATTAATTCATGAGATTCGTAATGTTTTCTACTTCCAAATACTATTGGAGTATGTATTAACATTTTAATGTATGAAATGTCAATCATAAATAAAATATTTTAATCTCAACTACCTATATATTATATAAAATAAAATTGATTTTTATATATATATATATATATATATCAACCCTATTCAAAGTTGTAAAGTGTGTTTTCTGATGATCTCCTTGTTACTAGTGGTAATGCTTCGAAGGACAAGGGCAGTCCTTTGATAGACAACAAGATGGGGCAAATGAATGGAGCAAAAATGATGGGAATTGAATAAAATCAAGTGGTAAACTGAAGAAGAATGGGGTTCATCTGAGGATGGGAATGCTCTTTTTGATGGCAGGTCACATCCATTGCAACAATTCGGATATAACGAACACCCACTCTAGGATTTCGTGTTTCTTGGCTCCGTGATGAAAATAATGAAGACAAAATACATGTTAATCTATTACTTGTGTTCTTTGATGGAAGTTTTGTAATGAATGACTGAAAAATACACAGTGAGAGAAAAATGCATATTATGCTAAGTAAGGAATTTTTTTCACTTGTTGAACTTGAAGTATTGAATTTAACACACTAACACTTTACAACAATGAACTAACAATCTTCATGATAAAAAAAGTAATATGGAAGATTTATCTACAAATGAAAAAGGCAATATACAAGATGGGGAAATGAATGGAGCAAAAATGATGGGAATTGAATAAAATCAAGTGGTCCACTGAAGAAGAATGGGGTTCATCTGAGGATGGGAATGCTCTTTTTGATGGCAGGTCACATCCATTGCAACAATTCAGATATAACAAACACCCACTCTAGGATTTCGTGTTTCTTGGCTCCGTGATGAAAATAATGAAGACAAAATACATGTTAATATCTTACTTGTGTTCTTTGATGGAAGCTTTGTAATGAATGGCTGAAAAATACACGGTGAGAGAAAAATTGATATTATGCTAATTAAGGAATGTTTTTCACTTGTTGAACTTGTAGTATTGAATTTAACACACTAACACTTTACAACAATGAACTAACAATCTTCATGATGAAAATAGTAATATGGAAGATTTATCTACATAATGAAAAAGGCAATATGGGATATTCCAATCATGTTCCAAGGCATTTTTTAAAATGTGGATGTGAGAAAAGGTTGTTGTGCAAGGTGTTGTTTGTATATGGGAAATTTCCTGATCATGGTGTGTAATCCTAATGTTGATAGATATGTCTACTTTAAAATGTGGATGTGAGAAAAGGTTGTTGTGGAAGGTGTTGTTTGTATATGAGAAATTTCCTGATCATTGTGTGTAATCCTAATGTTGATAGATATGTCTACTAAGTGGTCCCAGTTAATGGGACATTGATGTGAGCATTCAATATATTTTTATTCTTTATCAAAGTAATTTTTTGTTGTATTTTCTTAATTCAATTTATGCCTTACGGCGTTTCCTTTGCAACATTTGGTGCAAATGCTAGTTAATAATATTGTATTAACCATTCTAATAGCAATGGAGAGAGTATGTAATTTTAAAATCTTATAGTTAATGAGCTTATTGAATTGGAAAAATGTTTATAGATAAAAAGAAATAGGAAAAATGGTTTCATAATTTATAATTAAAAATAAATAAATATTGAATTGAAATTTTTCAGTACAAATTTATTTTAATTCCTAATTTATTAAGTATAAAGAGATTTTAAATCTCTTAAAAACCAAATATTTTTTTTACTATAAAAGTTGAGAAAAGATTTGTTTTTATTGAGATTGAAATATTTTATTTGTAATTTTATATCAAGTTCATTCATGGTATGCTCTTAGTTTATAATTTGTTGTTTTAAGCGTAATTCAATGGTCTTGTAAAGATTTTGAATGTGTCAATCTTTCTAGAGGACCTCTTACTTTTTTCTCTGCCTTGGATCTATTGCACCAATGGCATCTTCCTCGAGAAGGGGGGTCTCAAACCCCTCCTCCCACCATAACATCACAGTGGGATAAGCTTTTGTTGGTCATCGAGGCCCTACTCACAACTCATGACCTGGCCTGTTAAGGACAACGGTACCATATGACAAGAGCACTCCTTCTGTTCTTGGAGCAAACTGGAAAAGCAAGTGCCATAATAAATGCCTCCCCAATGCAGCAAAAACCCTTATTGCAGGGGTAATCCAGACTCGGTCCTGAGCTACATTAAACGAATGCAGAATCACACCCTCATTTGCAAGTTCCTAGGCATTTGGTCATTGAAGAAGGACATGAGCCTTTAGATCAAGAACAAATGGTAGCCCAAAGGCCATGTTGAGTTATTGTTTGGCTCCAAGGGCTTCTTCGCAGTGGCCTTTACCAACCTGGAAGACCATTCAAGGGTTTTAGAATGAGGCCCATACTTCTTTAACAATGTCAGGGTCTTCATATACTTTTGGACCGCCATATACAACCTAGAGAATGAGAAGTTCCTAGTTGTCCCTATCTAGATTGGCTTGTATGCACTACCCATTGAATATTGATAAGGGGGCATTCTTGCTGACATTGGTAATACCCTTGGGTCCTATATCAAAAGATATGAGATCACAAAGAGCAAAAGATATATTTCCAATATGCGGTTATGTGTGTATATGAACATCTCAGAGCCTCTTCTAGAACCCATCTAGATCTCCCTATATGACATGGTCATCACCCAACTCATTGATTACAAGCATATCACGTTTCGATACCAGCGCTACCATGAGCATGGGCACCTTTTCTGAGATTGTCCCCTTCTCAATCCTTCATCTCCATTATCAATGTGTTTGTGTTCTTGTTTTGATGATCGTCATTATGTTCATCTTCTTTACAGTATGCACATGTGGCTTTCCATACTCTTTTCAATATGCACATCTTCTTTACATACTCTTTCATCTTCTTTACAGTGTGCACATGTGGAATTAAATAGAGTTTGGCCATATCATGAAGGGCCAATGACACCTCCAAGAGAGAATGCAGAATATTCAACAACGAATGATCATTGAACGCTACTCAGGGGCCCTTGTAATGGAAGAAGGACAGATCTTGAATTAGATAGAGGAAAGGAGGAAGCAAGAAGAAATCCTCTAGAAACAGAAATCCAATATCTAGTGTCTTAGGGAGGGGGAGAGAAATACTCGCTTATTTCATAAAGCCATGATCCAACATCGTCAACACAACTGAATCTTTTCGTTGAAGGATTCATCAAGAAATCATCTTGTCCACTATGATGAGATGGAAAACCTTTTGGTTGATTATTTTCATACCCTCCTTTTGGAGCCATGTCTGGATTGATCATGGGCCATTCAGAGAATAACCAGGCACATTCCCCAACTGGTTAGTAGGGACCAGAACCTGGCTCTGATGAGGGCCATCACTCTAGAGGAAGTAGAGGATGTTGTCAAAGGGATGGCTAAGAATAAAGCATCAGGTCCAGATGGCTTCACGGCGGAATTCTTTCAGGAAACCTGGCCCTTTCTTGGGCAAGACATCCTAGATGTGGTGGAGGAATCTCACAGATCCCAAAAGGTACATCCTTCTCTCAATTCTACTTTTATTGCATTAATTCCTAAATCTGCTCATTTTGAGGACCCTTAGGGTTTCAGACCTATTGTGCTATGTAATGTAATTTACAAAATTATATCCACCATCATGGTCAAGAGATTAAAGCCTCTTTTTCCTTCTCTAATTTCCCCTGAGAAAACTGGTTTTGTCCAAGGTCGTCAAATTTTAGATGGTATCATAAATTCCCAGGAAGTTGTTCATTCTCTTAAGCATCTTAAAGCCCAGGGTATGTTGATCAAGTTGGACCTTTCTAAAGCCTATGACTGCCTTAGATGGCCTTATCTTCTGAATATCCTGAAGGCCTTTGGTTTTGACCCTCGTTGGATCAACTAGGTTTCTTCCCTCATCTCCTCTTTGGTTTTCTCGATTTTGATTAATGGATCCCCCTCTAGAACCTTCAATCCTTCAAGAGGCATCTAACAAGGAGACCCCCTCTCCCCCTTCCTCTTTATTCTGGCAGTAGAAGGCCTGGGTCACTATATCTATCAACAATTCAATCAGGCCACATCAAAGGTGTTCGTCTTTGGGTTGAGGACCTTCCACTTACCCATCAACAATTCGTGGATGAAATTATGCTCTTCTGTCAAGTTTCCCTCCAGGAAATCAAAAAGATTAAAAATATTCTCCATGAATTCATGCAAGCTTCAGGCACTATGATCAACAATGAAAAATCAAATATTTTCTTCTTCAATGCGCAAGTCCCTACCCAAACCTTCTTGGCTCACACCTTGGGTTTTAGTATTGGTTCCCTACCCTCAAAATACTTGGGCATTCCTCTCGTACTTAATTCTTTGGGAACTTCTTGTTGGAAATAGCTTCTGCAAAAATATCCAATGCAAGCTCCACGGTTGGTCCTTTAGAGCTCTTAATTTAGTGGGTCAGGTGGTTCTCTTGAAGGTTGTTCTTCAATCTATGTTGATTTACCAGCTCTCGGGCTTTGCTACTCCCAAATGTTTGTGCTCTTATATGATAGATATCTTTAAAAAAATTATGTGGAGGAGTGCTCAAGAGGCTAAGAAATGGGCCTTACTCTCATGTTCCTATATCACCAAGACCAAATTAGCAGGAGGTTTAGGCCTTCGGGATCCTTATACCCTCAATCAAGTTATGGGTGTGAAATTATGGTGGAAATGGATTCAAGGGGGTTCTGATATATGGAAGATCATATGGAATCAAAAATATCAAATCTCAGACTCTCTTGAAGGAAAATTAAGAATCTGGGACACCCCTAAAGGTTCCTTAATATGGAATTTAGCCTCAACTAATAGAGAACTCATTTGAACTCACACTTTCTGGGAAATCCGAGATGGAAAAAGAGCATTTTTTTGGCAAGACTCATGGCAACAACGAGCTAAGCTATTCCGCAGGTAGGACCTTGGGGAAATTTTCCTCTTCACGAGCAGTCAAAATTGTTCATCTGTGGATCACTTTTGGCGACCTTCTTCAGATGGAAACAAGATTGGATGAACCCCCCAGGCTCTAACCACTAGGAGAATATGGAAAAGGAGCTTCAATCAAGAAGATTGCAAAACTCGAAGGCCAGGACATATTACGATGGGGTTATTCAACTAAAGGAATGTTTAATATCCAGGAAGCATATAAACTTGCTACAGCTGAGAATCAAGAACATCTTAGCCCCATATGGAGGAAGATATGGACAAGGAACTTTTGGCCAAAGGTGACATACTTCTTATGGTTGGCATGTCGTCGAAGAATTCTCACATGGGATCAACTTTAGAAAAGAGGAGTTCAAGGCCCCTCCCTATGTAGCCTATGTGACTCACAAAGTGAAGATATGGAACATGTCTTGAACCTTTGTCCCTTTGTGGACCAATTATGGAGAAATATAGGCCAACTCTTTGGTCACATGGACCGTGATAACAATAGTATCAGAGAATATATAGAAACGTGGAGGAAAGACATTTTCTCAAGCCCTGTTTTGAATAGGGCATGGAGTATTGCTTTGGGTTTTCTCCTATGGGTGATCTGGAAAGAACGAAACAAAAGGATCTTCAAAGGACAAAGACTCTCCTAGGCATAGGTATGGAAAAGGGTCATCCAGAACATTAAAGAAACTATCTTAGCGGAGCAGTGGAATCTGGATGATTGTCGGGTTGCCTCTAATGAAGCTTGGATCCTTTGTATTTTGAATTTATCTCTGCAAATGCTTGCCCCATCCTCCAGGAAGCTTTTGGTCTCCCCTGGATCTTCTCTTTCAAGCTTCTCAGCTCCTCCTATTGGTTTTCTTAAACTTAATTTTGATGGGGCCTCCAAAGGCAACCCAAGGGATGTTGGGTATGGAGGCTTATTTAGGGACTCCCAGTTCCAAGTAAAACATATCTATGCAGTCAATTGTGGATTTGCAAGCAACAATGAGGCAACATTCAATGATGTAAAACATAGACTACTCATAGCTAAAAGAGAAGGATATAGAAGATTGGTGGTTGAAGGAGATTCTAACTTAGTCATTGAAATAGTTAAAAAACTGAATCATGGCACTCAATGGGAGAAGTTCAATCATAGATGGAGGACAGCCTACTTGGTTCAAGATATAAGCGAGCTGTTAGGCCCCTATACTACTAGTGTAACCCCTTATTGTTATTAGTACAACCCTTATTATATTTTCGTACCCATGTAGTCCCCATATTGTTACTAATGTGCCCCATAGAAGCCCACTATTGTTATTATTGTGCCCTTACATTATTATTGTTATGTCGGCTCTGATTATATTATGAACCCTTAGACTTCTATGTATAGAAAGGAGGTCATGTCATTTGTATCATCCAAGAATTGTTCATTTGTGTAATGTAAAGGAGGTTTCCCCCTCGAAGAGGCTGAATTCTAAGGCGTTTATCTCTCTTTTCTATCTTTTTGTGAGCTGGTTTCATAACATTTGTTATCAGAGCTTTGGATTCTAGGGTTTTGTTGCTCCAAACAGGTCATCATGGAATTTGCACTATAAAAAAATTATGCGACGTTTCAGACGCTAAAACAAAAACCCATTTGGGCCGAAATCGTTCTGAACCTCGAGTCTAAATTTCAGAGCTTTTCGCGCTATATTTCTGGAGATATAATCTGAGGAAGTTGGCCTTTTTGCAGACTCCCGAATTACATTCCAAATAGGTGACCTAGGGAAAATCGTCATAACTTTTGTTTTGAGCATTAGATTGAAATTTCATTAGAAGTTATAGAAAGAGGACGGATGTAGTTTACTGTGTATACTTTTTAGACCCAAAGGTCAAAACAGTGACACGTGGCATTTCATACATGTTCGCTCTTCTGAAAAGGTCTATAATCAGGTCACCGTGGGAGATTTTGCATAACTCTTCCTTGGAGAATCCAATTTGGATCAGACTAGTGGCATTGGAAATAGGACACAAAGGACTACTACATATCGTGATTTCAGAACTGGAAGATCCAAAATTACATAGTTACAGTCGTTTCCAGATTGAGCTCCTAAAATCAAGAAAAAACAAGATGAGGAAGTTTGATGGCAAGGATCCGGTAAATTGGATACTACAGATGGAGAAATATTTTGATCTACATGGTGTACCACTGTTACAAAAGGTATGTATTGCATTTAATTATTTAGAACCAAATCAATTTTTATGGTATAAAGGGCTTTGTTCTCGTAAAATACTTGTCACGTGGTCAATTTTCAGGGAGGAAATGATAGCACATTATGAGGATACAAAGAGAAACACCTTCTTTAGCCAATTGATAAATCTCAAACAAAAGTGTTCAATGGAACAGCACACTAAGGACTTTCAAAAATTGAATCTAAGGGAAAATGATATTCCAGAGAAGCAGAGGATTGATGTCTCCATAGGGACTTTAAAGGATAACATTCAACATGAGGTTCGTCTTTGGGAACCTGATTCATTGGAGAAGGCATTCAGGTTGGTGTTGAGCCTCGAACCTGCACTCTCCTACACACCCTCTCAGCCTTCTTCTTCCACTCATTTCATCCACCTAGCTGATTAAATCATTGTATTTTAGTTTAAAAAGGAGCTTTTGACATGATTTTCTAACTACGCTGATGACTATTGTTTGGTTTAGAATTTTGTTCAGACAGCTGCGGAAGCTTCTCAGTTTCCGCAGCCGACACAGGTTTCCGCAGCTGACCCAGGATTCTGCAGCCAGCACAGGATTCCGCAGCCGTTTTGTCAAACACCATGCTACAGGTGTCCTCTGAAGGGATGAGCCACATGGGCAAGTTCCAGGAGTCAAGGACATGGATCGTGTCCCTCCAGATCATCCAGCACAGCCATGAAAGCCCGCGGTCAAACAGGGGGCAAAGGGTGGTCAACGGAAGTGTCCAGCGGTGGCACGGCTCTGCGTAGCTCTGTTTTTGAGCACGTGAAGCTACGTGGCACAATCCTTAGCCACGAAGACATCCTGGCAGCACAAATCCAACAGCCATACCTCTCGGATTTAATAAACACGATGACAGTTACCTAGATCCG
Organism: Pinus tabuliformis; assembly: GCA_031772625.1. Taxonomy (NCBI): domain Eukaryota; kingdom Viridiplantae; phylum Streptophyta; class Pinopsida; order Pinales; family Pinaceae; genus Pinus; species Pinus tabuliformis. The sequence goes on along the minus strand of CM062812.1, from coordinate 785,658,810 downwards.
GGTTGAGGAGGATTCACGTGTCTCTGGCAGCGTGGTTAATAGCGTATATTTAGTTAAATTGTTTAGCTCTCTTTCCTTATAAATAACGCGTCCATGAACGCTGTAAAGTTAGTCGTTGTTAATGTAATTTGAAGACTGTTGTATTTCCCCACTGCACTTTTTATGTTGTTGTTTAATATATGAGAAGACTGGTTTAAACTTCCGCGTGTAGCTGTTCGTTGAATTGGTTGAAGTGGCAGAGGGCCCCTGCTTACTGAGACCTTGTACAGTTGTCTTTAACTTTTGCATTACTTTATTTCTGTTCATGTATATTAGCTGTACAGATGTCATTTCCTTGTTGCGTTTTTATTTCATCATGTATATTAGTTGTACATAACAAAGCTTTTGATTTCTGTTGATTTACATTTTCATTGCTGCTCTTTCATGGTTACAACTGATCAGTGTTTTTGCAGGTTTTTAGGCAGCCCGGGGCAATTTTTCACCTTTTCTTTTTATCACTATTGGCATACGAGATCATCTTGTCTTTGTCGCTGACTTTTGTTTTCTGAAGTTTGATTTCAAGTACTGTCATTTCCTTGAGTAGCACATTTATTTTCTGTTCTTAGATATCATGCTATGCATCTGTTAATGGTTCATTTCTATAATCAAATCACTGTATTAGGAACCAGAATATCACTCATTATAGCTTGATTTAGTTTGCTTTAAATCTCACATTGCTTGACTTGTTTATGATTGTTTCTCACAGGGTAAATTAAGCTGAAAGGCAAAAGGTCAAGAAAGTTAAAGTAGTGTGATTAGTTTCTTTTCTGCAGTTTAACTTCTTTTAGATTTCACATTGCTTAACATTTCATGATATCTTTTCATAAGGAAGATTGAGTTGAAAAGTTGAAATAGTGTGGGTTAGTTGTTCTTGCTTTTAATTGAATTTAGTGTAGATTTCACTTTCATTTTCATTCAGCAACAAAGATACTGGGCCGATGTCATTAGTTCATTGTTTGATGTCTTTATTTCTTTTTAAGAATTGATTTCATTTCAGTCATTTTAAAGCTTGCTTTCTTTTAAGTTTTAGAGATCACCATAATCATCCATATTTCATTTGCTTTATCATGTTTTCATCATCTCACATTAGGGAAAGATAAATCCAAAAACAAACTTAAAAAAATTGAAAAAGGACAAAAGATTAAGGAAATGGTTATCTAGTACATATAGTACACTTCACTTCGTCAGTTTACGAACCCCGGGTTGACATTATAAATAGCAATTTAGATCACACTAAATTGACCAAACATTTTTGCGCCGTTGCTAGGGAAGTGAAATTAGGTAGCCAATTTCTATAAAAAAACAAGAAAATTTCAAGAAAGGAAAATTGATAACCTCTCAAAGTATGCTCTCCTCTTGCACTTAGTGTGATCTGGAGGATCAGAAAAGAGAAAGTTATTGGTTTAATAGTTTCTTGAGTATGCTCTCTTCTTGCACCTAGAGTTACCTGGAAGATCAGAAAGAGAATTATTAGCCCGACTTGAAGAAAAAATAAAAAAATGACATGCATAGAGCAAGAGATTCTAGGGGAAGGTTTTTAGCTAGAGCCAAGAGTTCGATTTTTACAACTCCATCTACTTCAAGGAATAGACAAGAGACACCTCCATCATCTCCAACTTACACTCCTAGCCCTAGGATTCCTAGAATTCAAGAGGCAGGAGTCGACTCTCCCACACCTTCCATCGAATCTGAACTAGAAAGAGATCATTTCCTTCCTTCTACAGAGAGACAAATTGTAATTGCAGAAGTAGAATCATCTGAAGAAGAGGGAGAAATTCCTTCTCATACACCCTTAGTAGAAGAACCAGAAGACTCTGAAGTCTCCAGGGAAACTATCATGACAGAGGAAGGAGCAACTGGATTTGGTAGAGGTAGAGGTAGAGGAGGAGGAGGAAACAATGGAGGAGGTAGAGGTAACATTGGGGGAAATAGGGATGGGGATAACTCATTCAGATTTCCTATAGTCGATGAGGACTCCCGAGCCAAAATGAAAAACATCTCACCATCTATCCTCCCAAACTTCCATGGGTTCAGGAATGAGGACCTTGAAGTATTAATATTTGAGTTTGAGGTCGTGTGTCGAACTTATGATTATTTGGAAGACTCTCAAAAACTCAAATTGTTTCCTTCAACATTGAAAGGAGCAGCCTTGAAATGGTTCATGGGATTACTCACTCAATCCATTAGGTCTTGGAATGATATGAAACAAGCATTTTTGGATAGGTACCTGGACTATTGTATGCCCACCAATCACAAGGATGAGGTATTCAAAATGATGCAAAAAGAAGATGAAAACTTGGAGGAGTTACTTGAAAGATTTCAATATAACCTGAAAAGAGCAAAAATGAGTAACTTGGATGAGGAGACCTTGAAAGCCCTTCTATTAAAAGCCATTAGAGATGAATGGATAGATATTTTGAACATGATGGGAAAGGGAGATATATCTCAACTTCCACTTTCTGATATAGTAGAATTATGTGTCCATCTCTCAAGGGGGAAATCTAAAACTCAAAAAGGGCCTAGAGATCCTTCTCTCATCAGAGCAAATAAATCTGCAACTGGATCGGTAAGTAGGGCTGAGATTGGCAACATGCTTGATGAATTCAAAACTGACATCTTAAGGAGTCTTAGTGAGCAACTAGACACCCTTAAGATTCACAATAAACAGAAAGCAGAAGCTGAGGCTTTGGCCATCTTTTTCCCAAAGTGTAGGAAGAAACATGCTCTAAGGGAATGTCCCTTGGATGCAAAAGTTGTAGAAACATGTGTAATTTGTTCAGAGAATCATGAGACCAAGGATTGTCCTTCAATTCCTGGGCTCAAAGCTGTCTTTCAAGAAGATCCAAATACAATCGAATCTCTCTGTTTTTTTGCAAGGAGACCTTGGTAGGGGCAACAAAATCAAGGGTTTAGCAACTCTATGAATTTTCAACCCCCACCAAATTGGAATCCTTGGCAACAACCTTGGTCCCAACCTCAAAATCCTTTTCAATCATGGGTACAAGGTATGAAAAATCCTTATGGGACATTTGCTCAATTTTACCAATATCCTCCATCTTTTCAAAACCAACAAGCTCCACAACTTCCAAATCAAAATCCACAACTATCATTGCCATTTCCACAACAACCTTCTCAACAGAATCCAAATTCTCAACTCTTGCTTCCATTCCAACAGAAGTCAAGCCAAACCCCAATAATAAAAACCCTCAAAATGCTTACATGATGGAAGGTCAACAATTTCCTACCTATATGATTGTTCCTCTCAATGATGTACAACTCAGATTAGGTAGAGTCCTAGATAAGCCTTCTACAAATGCTCAAAAGCAAAGCATTTTTGAGGAAGATTCTCTTGAAGCCAATAAGGGTTCTGAAGGATCTCTTCAAAACCCAGGTACTCAAAAAGAAAAAGAAAAAGAGTTAACCCCCACAACTCCCATAGTTGAGCAACCTGTATCTTTATCCACACCTCCTTTTCCTGAAAGATTACAAATTAACAAAGGAGTGGAAAAACAAATTTGGTTGCCTGACTATAATTTTCTAGATGAATTGAAGAATGTCTGTATCAAGATTCCCTTGTTACAAGCCATTAAAGAGATTCCTATTCTAGCAAAAACAATAAAGGAGTTGAGCCTTAAAAGACCAGGAAGGAAACCAAGAGATACCAGAAGAATCCACCTGGTAGGGAAAATTGCAGATATCATGATGGGAAAAATTACTATGCAGAAATATGTAGATCCCGGTAGTCCAATTGTCAAAACACATATCAATGGGGTAGAAATACCAAATACTTTGATTGATTTAGGGGCTGCTATCAACATCATGAGTAGACAGACCATGGAACAGCTAAAACTTCCTAACCTTCTCTTTACACCTACTTTATTGCAACTTGCAGATCGATCAATTATTAAACCAGATGGTGTATTAGAAGACATTCCAGTCTCCTTAGACTCTTGGGAATATCCAGTGGATTTCATGATTTTAACTCCCAAGAGTAATCTAGGAGGACATCCTCTTATTTTAGGAAGACCTTGGCTAGCCACAGCTGATGCTTTCATAAGTTGTAGGTCTGGGGATATGTATATTTCTGATGGTAATTCGACAAAGAAGTTCAATCTGTATCCTCCAGCAAAAGAAATTACAAAAATAGGAGATAATGAGTGGGATGATGATGAAGATACTATACAACCTGTCTTTACCATTTCTGAGATCAGTGAAGATAGTCAAATTCTGAACACATTAGAAAATTTTGAACCATCTTCAGAATATGACCACACACAATTTCAGTTAGATTCTGACATTGAGTGTCTATCATCTAGACAAATGTCTCTTTTCTCTATGGAAGAATTTGGTAGTTCTGCCATTGAGATTTTTCCAGGAAAAACATTGAATATCAACAAAAACTTAGAAAAATCACAACAGGAAGAGCTAACCAAAATCTTGCAAAAACATTCTACTGCATTTGCATGGGAGTATACCGATATGAAAGGTATTGACCCTAAGACTTGCATTCATCACATCTACATTGAGGAAAACAGTAGGCCAATCAGACAACCTCAAAGAAGGATGAATCCAAACCTTAGGGAGATAGTGAAAGAAGAGCTCCAAAAGTTACTTAATGTAAACTTCATTTATCCAATTTCAGATAGCCGATGGGTTTCTCCTTTGGTTATAGTACCTAAAAAGAATGGTAAATGGAGGGTTTGCATTGATTAGAGGGAATTAAACAAATCAACTTTGAAGGATCACTTTCCTTTACCCTTTATTGATTAGGTATTAGATACTTTAGCAAGCAAAAAGTATTTCTCATTTTTGGATGGTTTTAGTGGTTACAATCAGATTCAGGTAGCACCTGAAGATCAGGACAAAACCACATTTACTTGTCCATGGGGAACTTTTGCTTACCGAGTACTTCCTTTTGGATTATATAATGCACCCGCAACATTTCAAAGGGCAGTACTAGGAATCTTTTCTGATCTAATTCATGATTGTGTAGAGGTCTATATGGATGATTTTACAGCTTATGGTAATCATTTGAAGAGGCATTAGAGAATTTGGAAAAAGTCCTTATAAGATGTAAAGAAACAAATATTTCATTAAGTCATGAGAAATGCTTTATGATGTTTACTGAAGGGATTGTTTTAGGACATCATATTTCATGAGATGGAATTAAAGTTGATAGATCAAAAGTTGAAGTCATCTCCAAGTTGCCTATTCCAAATTGTCAAAAAGATGTTAGAAGTTTTCTTGGATTTACTGGATATTATAGAAGATTTATTGAAAACTTCACTAAGATAGCATCTCCGCTTTTCAAATTACTTACAAAAGACTGTGAATTCAATTGGGATCTTGACTGTCAATCTGCATTTGAAACTTTAAAAACAAGAATATCTGAAGCACCCATTTTGAGAGGGCCAAATTGGAAAATTCCTTTCCATATTTCTACATATGCTTCAGATACAGCTCTAGGAGCTGTGTTGGGTCAAAAGGATTTAGTTCTTTATGCCATTTACTACACCAGTAAAAATTTGACTCCCGCTGAGTTAAATTATACTGTGACTGGAAAAGAGTTCTTAGCTGTTGTGCATGCAATCAACAAGTTTAGACATTATATAACAGGCTATGAAACTTTTGTCCATACTGATCATTCTGCAATTAGATATCTCATGAACAAACCTGTTACTAATGGCAGAGTTACAAGATGGCTTTTACTTTTACAAGAATTCAATATTACTGTGTTAGATAGACCAGGGAAACAAAATACAGTAGCTGATTTCTTGTCTCGAATCCAAAATACTAACGAAGATTCTCCTGTAGAGGATAAGTTTCCAAATGAATATTTGTTTGCAGTAACTACTAAAACTCCTTGGTATGCAGATATTGCTAACTATTTGGTTACAGGGAAGCTACCTCCACATTTATTTCCTAATGAGAAGAGGAAAATTATTCAGGAGAGTTCAAATTATTCATGGATTTCTAATGAATTGTTCAAAACAGGGCTAGATTGTGTGATCAGAAGATGTGTTCGGGAAGATGAAATGCCTGACATCCTTAAGGCATGTCATGATGAACCATGCGGTGGACACTTTGTTGACAAGAGGACGGCCTATAAAATCCTTTCTTTAGGATATTATTGGCCTTCTCTCTTCAAAGATGCAAAACAATATGTCAGGAGGTGTGACAACTGCCAAAGAATTGGGAGACCAACTCTTTCAAATGAAATGCCATTACAGCCACAGGTACTCATCGAACCCTTTGAAAAATGGGCTTTAGATTTCATTGGACCTATCAATCCACCATATAAACAAAAGAAGTATATATTGGTTTGCACTGATTATGTTACTAAATGGGTAGAAGCCAAGGCATTGCCTTCTGCCACTGAAAATTCAGTTGTTCAATTTCTTTTTGAGGATATTTTTACTCGTTTTGGTGTCCCAAGAGAAATTGTGACAGATCAGGGAAGTCAATTTACATCTAACTTGATGGAAAAGCTGATGGAAGAATACAAAGTCAAGCATAGAAAATCTACTCCGTACCATCCGCAAGCAAATGGTCAAGTGGAATCCACAAACAAAGTTCTTGAGAGCATCATCACCAAAACTGTTCATCTCCACAGAAGAGATTGGGCAGAAAGGCTTCCTGAAGCCTTATGGGCCTATAGAACTACATGGAGGAATACAACAGGACATTCTCCCTATGAACTTGTTTATGGAAAAGAAGTCCTGCTCCCCATTGAGTTTCAAGTCAAGACCTTCAAGATGGCAGTTCAGTTGGGGATGAATCTATCAGAAGCCCAAAAGCACAGAATGGAGCAGCTGAATGAGCTAGATGAAATAAGACAAGATGCAATTTTAAGGACTGATCTAGTTCAGCACCAAAGAACTAAGTGGCATGACAGATATATCAAAGAGAAAAAGTTTCAAAAGGGAGATTGGGCGTTACTGTTTGATTCCAAGTTTAAAGACTTCAAAGGGAAATTTCAGACTCATTGGCTTGGACCATATGAGATTGACGAAGTCTTTAGCAATGGAGCAGTTCGAGTCAAGACCATTGATGAGTTTCAAACTCCTCTTATTGTGAATGGCCACCGATTGAAAATTTATCATAAGCCACTCTCAAAAGAGGACTTTGTCAAAATGTTTCAAGAAAATTCTGCAATGAGGCTGGTGGAGAGGAATTCTTCTCCTCCATCAGCCTAGTCTTTGTTTCTTTCAGTTGAAAAAAAAAAAAAAAAACTTTTGTAGAAGCCTGAAAACCAATCATAGATTGGCAGTCTTATACAGAAAATTTAGAGTGAAAATCAGGGACACCTGACACTCTATATTTTCCAAAAAAAAAAAATCTCTCTTCCTTTCCATCTTCACTCCACCTCACTTGTCATTTCCATCTTCACCTCCATCTCATTTTCATCTCCATTCCACTTCATTTCCATCTCATTCCACTCATTTCATTCCATTCCATCAATAAAAGTCCCTCTCAGGACTATTTCATTCAGTTAGTTCTTTTTCTAACTATCTTTGTGCAGTTAAAGGGGTGTTGTCTTAGTTTCTGCAGCTGGAAACCGTTTCCGCAGCTAGAACCAGTTTCCGCAGCTCGAAACGATTTCCGCAGCCAGCATCACTCTGTCTTTACAGCCGGCATCACTCTGTTTTCAAAAAAATCACAGTCAAAGGTTAGTGTCATCATCACCAAGTGCAGCAAAGGCATGGGGCATCCTCAAGATCAGAGAACAACAATGGGTCAGAAACCTTAATCAAGAAATGATCAACTTCCAAAGGTATGATCAAAAATCTCTACCAAATAACAATTTAATGTCATTATTTGCATAGTTATTAAACCATGGCAAGTTCCACTAAACGCAATGATTTGATACGGCAAGCCCCATACCACTCCTCTTCCACGATGTCATTCCATATACACCCTATTCATTTCTAACGGTCCCATAATCATTCTAAATCTATGGACTGCTCTCCCATTTATTGGCCGTACTTTGGAGACGTGACCGACTGCACTACGACTCTCCTTCACCATAATTCCTGCAGTCGTCTGCTGAGACGTGTACGCAAGCTAGCCGATCGAAAAGGACTCAGCCGTTATACTACCCATTTATCACTTCACTCCCGCATGCATTCGAAGCTAAACCTGTTATTGTTGCTTACCTCGGTGCTCATACCATTCCTTGTTCTCCATTTCCGCTGCGTCCACTACAGCCTGCTCCAAACCCTAGCCACAGTCACCACATGCATTCCGAACTTTGATTACGGCCACTCCAGTTACCCTAAGAATCCCGTAATCAGCCGTTTTTTTTTCCTGAACCGTCATACGCAGTAGAATTTACAGTCGGAATTTGAAGCCGAAAATGGGAAAACTGCTGAGAGCTGAATCGGAAGGCTCGAAATATCTGGAGAGTTATCCTCAAAGGAAGGAGTCGTTGAAGAAAGCAAGGTGGTTGAAATTCATTCAAAAGTTCAGGGGCTATAACAAAGAAGTGACTAAATCTTTTGCGAGGTCTTTTAATGGACAAACAGCGGAGGTTGGAGACCTGAAATTTACAGTGACCGAGGCCACAATAGCAGCTGCAACAAGTCTTCCGCAAGAAGGGGAAAGGTGGTTCAAGAACAGAGGTGTAGAAGATCAAATATGGAAAACAATACTACAAAACCCAAGTATGGATACCTCTATATTTACCAAAGGAATCCCTGTGCATACAATAAAAGAAGAATGGTCCCCTCTGCTATTACTTATTCAGAAATTTATCACATGCGAGGGTCGTTTTGGCTCCATGTACATGTATCATGCCAGGCTTATGATGAATTTTATGGAAGGTTATACCCTTAATTTTCCTTATTTTCTGTTATCAAGCTTGAAGAAAATGAGTTTTACTGTTCAAAAACACGTAGGTAATATTGAACCCCATCTTTACCATCACGGGTTCATAAAAATCCTTATTGAAGAACAGTTGAAAAGCACTAAGGATACTTGGGAAAAGTTTTTGACAAGAAACCACTTCCAAGAACTGACTGAAGCCTCTGGAAGCAGTCCCCCAAAAATTCCCAAGAGAAGTAGGAGGAAAGAAAAGAATATTACAGCCCAAGACTCTCCTACAATAGACATTCAGGAAACTATTCAGCAAGAAGAAGAGGGAGCTAAAAACAAGAAACAGAAGAAGGACAAGGGCAAAGTAATCATTCAAGAAACCTATCCATCCCCTGAACCATCCATAGAGGAAGAATCTCAAACTTTGGCAGAAAGATTAGCACATCTTCAAGCTGCTGCCTTAGCAAAGAAACAAAAAGAAAAACAGAGTGCACAGAAAAAGAGCACTAGTCCACATGTGAGGAGGAGCAGTAGGCTAAAAGGAAAGAAAAGTGTAACCCAAGAAAAACAATCACACTTTATTGATTTAGGTGAAGGAACACCTGAAAAAGGTCCAGCTCAGCAAGACATTGAGTCAAGTCCTCCACGTGAGGAAAGCCCTTTTCAGCTAGAAAGAGAAAACAGTCCTCCTTTACCAGAATTTGAGTTCAGGCCGAGAAAAACACCTGAGGTAGATTCCACCCAGCAAGAAGCATATAACTACCTAGAGTCCTTGGAACAATCAGCTGCAGGACCAAGCACTACCTTGCCACTTGATGCACAAGTACAGTCTTTAAAACAGGAAGTGTTCGAATTGGAAGTCCTAAATAGGCACATTAAACAAGAAAACGAAGCACTCAAAGAGCAGAGTAAGGTGGACAAGATTGTCCACGATAACACTATGCTCCATTTAGGACTGTGGCAAAAGAAGAACAGGAAGCTGAAGAGAAAATGTAAAAAGTTGAGCAGGGCATTGATTAATCTTAAGTTCAAATGTCTAGTCAGGAAACCAAGGACTGTTTTAGCATCAAAGAGGAAAAGAAGAGGGTTAGATGTTCTTGCAGAAGCCTCAGAGCACATGGATTGAGGGAAAATAACTCAGTTTTGGTTGCATGAGGACATGCAACACCTTCACAGTGGGGGTATGTTGAGCCTCGAACCTGCACTCTCCTACACACCTTCTCAGCCTTCTTCCACTCATTTCATCCACCTAGCTGATTAAATCATTGTATTTTAGTTTAAAAAGGAGATTTTGACATGATTTTCTAACTACGCTGATGACTGTTGTTTGGTTTAGAATTTTGTTCAGACAGCTGCGGAAGCTTCTCAGTTTCCGCAGCCGACACAGGTTTCCGCAACTGACCCAGGATTCTGTAGCCAGCACAGGATTCCGCAGCCGTTTTGTCAAACACCATGATACAAGTGTCCTCTGAAGGGATGAGCCACATGGGCAAGTTCCAGGAGTCAAGGACATGGATCGTGTCCCTCCAGATCATCCAGCACAGCCATGAAAGCCCGCGGTCAAACAGGGGGCAAAGGGTGGTCAACGGAAGTGTCCAGCGGTGGCACGGCTCTGCGTAGCTCTGTTTTTGAGCACGTGAAGCTACGTGGCACAATCCTTAGCCACGAAGACATCCTGGCAGCACAAATCCAACAGCCATACCTCTCGGATTTAATAAACACGATGACAGTTACCTAGATCCGGGCTGAGGAGGATTCACGTGTCTCTGGCAGCGTGGTTAATAGCGTAGATTTAGTTAAACTGTTTAGCTCTCTTTCCTTATAAATAACGCGTCCATGAACGCTGTAAAGTTAGTCGTTGTTAATGTAATTTGAAGACTGTTGTATTTCCCCACTGCACTTTTTATGTTGCTGTTTAATATATGAGAAGACTGGTTTAAACTTCCGCGTGTAGCTGTTCCTTGAATTGGTTGAAGTGGCAAAGGGCCCCTGCTTACTGAGACCTTGTATAGTTGTCTTTAACTTTTGCACTACTTTATTTCTGTTCATGTATATTAGCTGTACAGATGTCATTTCCTTGCTGCGTTTTTATTTCATCATGTATATTAGTTGTACATAACAAAGCTTTTGATTTCTGTTGATTTACATTTTCATTGCTGCTCTTTCATGGTTATAACTGATCAGTGTTTTTGTAGGTTTTTAGGCAGCCCGGGGCAATTTTTCACCTTTTCTTTTTATCACTATTGGCATACGAGATCATCTTGTCTTTGTCGCTGACTTTTGTTTTCTGAAGTTTGATTTCAAGTACTGTCATTTCCTTGAGTAGCACATTTATTTTATGTTCTTAGATATCATGCTATGCATCTGTTAATGGTTCCTTTCTATAATCAAATCACTGTATTAGGAACCAAAATATCACTCATTATAGCTTGATTTAGTTTTCTTTAAATCTCACATTGCTTGACTTGTTTATGACTGTTTCTCACAGGGTAAATTAAGCTGAAAGGAAAAAGGTCAAGAAAGTTAAAGTAGTGTGATTAGTTTCTTTTCTGTAGTTTAACTTCTTTTATATTTCACATTGCTTAACATTTCATGATATCTTTTCACAAGGAAGATTGAGTTGAAAAGTTGAAATAGTGTGGGTTAGTTGTTCTTGCTTTTAATTGAATTTAGTGTAGATTTCACTTTCATTTTCATTCAGCAACAAAGATACTGGGCTGATGTCATTAGTTCATTGTTTGATGTCTTTATTTCTTTTTAAGAATTGATTTCATTTCAGTCATTTTAAAGCTTGCTTTCTTTTAAGTTTTAGAGATCACCATAATCATCCATATTTCATTTGCTTTATCATCTTTTCATCATCTCACATTAGGAAAAGATAAATCCAAAAACAAACTTAAAAAAATTGAAAAACGACAAAAGATTAAGGAAATGGTTATCTAGTACATATAGTACACTTCACTTCGTCAGTTTACGAACCCCGGGTTGACATTATAAATAGCAATTTAGATCACACTAAATTGACCAAGCAGTTGGCAAGAAAAGTGAAAAAAAAAATTATGGAAACAATGAATTATGCCCCTCACAACTATAAAAGTGGAAGTGTTGTTTCTCCTAGCCTTCCACAACCTACAAGGGTGACACCATGACAATTGGAAGAAAAAGGAGAAAAGGGCTTTGTTACAATTGTGATAGAAAATGCACTAAAGGTCATAAGTGTGCTGAGAAGAAATTATTTTACATAGATTATGAAGAGGAGGAAAAAAAGGATCAAGAAACACCAAAAGAAGAGGATATACACCATGAACCAACCCCAGAGAAAGAAGAAATGAATCTGATCATATCCTGTAAAGCAATGGCAAGAATTACCACTCCTCAAACTCTCAAGATAGAAGGACATATCAAGAATAAAAAGGTTCAAGAAGTGAAAGATCACATCGAGAAAGAAGAAATGAATCCAACCATATCTTGTAATGCATTGACCAAAATTACCACTCCTCAAACTATCAAGATAGAAGGACATATCAAGAAGAAAAATGTTCAAGAAGTGAAAGATCACATCGAGCATCAAGAAATGAATCTGACCATATCTTGTAAAGCATTGGAAGAAATTACCACTCCTCAAACTCTAAAGATAGAAGGACATATCAAGAAGAAAAAGGTTCAAGCAGTGAAAGATCACATTGAGCATCAACAACAAGTACTCCAAATTTTAAAGGATAACGCCACTTTGGTGTAGAGTCGAATGAAACAACAAGTAGATCAACATCTCAGTAAAAAATGTTTTTATGTAGGTGATTGGGTATTTTTACGGCTACATCTCAAGCAAGCTATTTATGAGAAGGAAATGTTGGCAATACTACATGCACTTAAGAAATGACGACCTTACCCAATGGAAAGACATTTCAAGGTAAAAATGGATCATGATAGTCTTAAATACTCCTTAGAACAAATTTTATCTTTAGAAGAATAGAAAAAATGGGTCACAAATATGTTGAGTTATGACTTTGACATCATCTATAGAAAAGGGAAGCAAAATTTTGTTGTAGATGCACTCTCAAGAAAGGATGAGGATGTGGAAACATTTTTTGTGCTATTTCTATTATCCAACCAGATTGGATAAACGAAGTAAGGGATGAATGGAAGAAGGACGAAGAGGTGTGGCCACTCATTCAAAAGTTGCAGAAGATCCCAATTCAAACAATATTGCCAGAACTTGAAGAGGAAGGAAAAATCATATTGGAACCTGGAGCAGTCACAGAAACAAGAATCTTGTAGCTACGAAATCGATCAATTTCAGAGTATCTCATCAAGTGGAAGAACTTACCTGCTGAAGATTCCACATGGGAGGACAAGAATTTTATACAGAAGCATCAAGAACTACTCAAGCATCGAGGACAACACTTCTTGAAGAAGAAGGGCATGTTAGGCCCCTATACTACTAGTGTAACCCCTTATTGTTATTAGTACAATCCCTTATTATAGTGTTGTACCCATGTAGTCCCCATATTGTTACTATTGTGCCCCATAGAAGCCCACTATTGTTATTATTGTGCCCTTACATTATTATTGTTATGTTGGCTCTGATTATATTATGACCCCTTAGACTCCTATATATAGAAAAGAGATCTTGTCATTTGTATCATCTAAGAATTGTTCATTTGTGTAAAGTAAAGGAGGTTGCCCCCTTCATTCAAATATGTGACCTTTCACCTTCCATTTCTCCTATTTTCCTTTATTTCATAACTAAAATTCCAATTAATGTCTCTTTGCCTTTGCCAATGCCTTTCCAAATTTTCTTAGCCATTAATAAACCAAAAGTGGCACCCACTAGGATGTTTTTCCCAACATTCAGCTTGGAATACAAGTCCTATGACCTTGGTCTTATATTTTTTTTTTAATACGGAAAATCAACCAAGGGTTGCTACAATCGAGGACTTAGATCCCAAACATATTAAGCCAATAGTTGTCGATGCTAACCAATAATCAACAGAACCTTAGGAAGGTGAAGACCCTAATGCAGATGAGCAAACTCTCTCAGCAATTATATAGGAATTAAGTAACCAAGATCCTCGGGTGGTTCCAGAACCCAAAATGTTCAAGCTCAAATAAACCATGCTTAAAGTCTAGAACAATACATTAACTACTCAAAAAGGTCCACCCCCCTTAAAAGGGCTTGCAAAACTGCTCCTGTCAAGTTTTAAATGCGGCATAAAGACAAGATCTGAGGAGAAACGATGAGGCAGAAAGACAACACAAGAGTGTTGAATTTTGTAACGATGGTCGGTCTTCATAATGTATATTTTGGCCCATTATATATTTATATTGATTATTGTAAAGCATGTTCTTCATGATGGAGTCAAAAGGAAAATTTATTTTTGAGTCATGTCTGTTGGGGCCTTCAATTTTTAGAAATTAGGATGTTTTGGGGAGAAATAAGTTGGCGACAAGTGGCGGAAATGGTCGTTGGGAAGTTGCGGAAATAAGAGCTTCGAAAGGGAAGGAACTGGAGGAATACTGACAGTTGTGAAGGGGTGGCGAGAAGAAGCAGATACACTTGAGCAAGGAAAGAGAAAGGGCAGGCGAGGAATGAAGACAGTCGAGTAAGGGAGAAGGAACTAGTAGTTTAAGTTGGCATACAAAGAGAGGGAAGAATAAGATAAAAGGTAGAAAGGAGAACCAAGAAATGGTTAGGTTGCTTATGTCATGGTTGTTATTAGTGATACTATGTTTTTTGTGTTGCGGAGCTATGAGAACAACTCTATGTCTGTCTTTCCATAAGCTTGTATTCTGCCTTGTTAGAGTTATGGATGTTCAGGGATAGGTCTTGAGCATGATGTAATGTACTCACCTTTTATATTAATGAGGAAGAATGTTATGGGGATAATAGCATGTTAATTGTGTGTTACTATGGTTCTTTAAATTTTTTATATATGCACATGTTTAAGTAGTCTTTCTATTACAACATGTATAGGTTGTTGCGATCTGATTTCTTCGAAGAATGATTCAATGTTCCCTGCTCTCTATTCTTTGATATGGTTTTCCCTGATACTGGATTCCAACCCTCATCTAACTAAGGTTGTGACACGCCTCAACTGAGACTCCTTACCCTTCTTGGGTAAGGTGAAAATGTCGACATTGTGCTAGACTATAGCAAGCCTTGTTGGCCTCTGGGCCTGAACCCGGGGTCTTGACCCTGTTGTTATTTTTGCACCAACAAATGGTTCCATTGTCGAGTTCAAAAAGGGGCTTTGGAATATGGTCTCGAGGAACTTTAAGAAAGAACTGAGAAACTGGTGGGATGAGCAAGTGGACCAGTTTTTTTCTCAACAAGCTCAACTCCGCTGAAGAACTATTGGGAAACTGAAGGAGGAAATCATGTATTCAGAACCGATGAGTGATCAGTATGAGATCTTCTGGTGCAAGTTCCCAAAATAACTTTACAACTAGTTGCAGAGATTACAGGTGAAGGGGCAGTCTAGTTGACAAAACCCATCTCGTCACAACTGGACTCAAGCAGATCTCACTGCGCTATATTGTCTTGACACAGATCTAATGAGAGTGGTAGATTTCTAGGTAGAGACCACGTAAGGGTATATTATTGAATTTGTAGTAGAAATCCATCAGTCCTTTTCAAAGGCTAAAGTTGTGTTCTGATTAGGGTTGTGAGGGAAGCTGCTAAATTAGGTTTCCCTTTGGATCAAGTTTTTGGTGGTGGAAGAGGGCTTGTTGGTGTTCCAAAGCCTGAGCATGGTAGCGTAAACATCTAGTACTAGGGGAAGGACCTAAATGGAGGGATGTTATCGAGCGGGGAACTATGATATTGTTAAGAGGAGGGACACAGATGACTCCCAGAAGGCCAAGGATCCCAAAGGAGTGTGTGAATATCGAAGAAATGGATGGAAAGTGCCATATAGATTATTCAAATGCAACAAAAGGGATTGCACTAAGCAGGAGCAGTGTTGAGAGATCTGGAAGGAGAAAGGATGGAAGGAATCTCAATGGGAGGGGAAGAGACTGCCGCAACTGCAGTGGGTTCAAAAGGTGATAGGGATCCATCCCCACTAGTAGAGATGGAGATGTTGACATGGGCTTGGAGGAAAGCCTAGAAGATGACATGAATTTTGTTATACTGAGACTATTTGTTGAAGACGATGCATACAAAGGAATCAACGATCTGCCTCCCTAAAGCTTAGGTAGTGTCTCCCCCAACCTTCCCCTAGTACTCTATAACAATCCTGACGAGTTCCTATATAAGTTAATTAAAACTATAAGAGGTCATAATGTGCATGTTAATTACAAAGCTAGTACTAGTAGCAGTGGTATGAATTGACAAGGATATTTGCAACTGAGATCACAAGGATTTGTGCTCTTAGCACGAACTCAATAAAAAATGGCAGGATTATTCACAAGGTATCCCTAGTTCTCCGGCAAGGGGAACGAAGATGTGGAACAACACTGGTACCTATGCAAGGCCATTTGGAGAGCCCGCCAAACACAGGATAATGTGATGCTAATCGAATTTTATACCACTCTCGGGGAAAGGGCCTTGAGATGGTTCATAAAATGGTCAAAATTACACCAAAACCCAACTATGGACAATGTTAAAAGAGAATTTGTACAAGAATTCAAACTTCCACAAACCGATCAACAAGGGTTGTCGGAGATGTGGGAGATAAAGCAACGGGAGGGAGAGACTTCATGGGAGATGATGCAAATATTTAAGGATGCAATCGGTAAAATAAGTTACCTAATAGATTTGAATCACCAAAGGGACTAGTTTATCAAAGCATTGTTACCTCTCACTCGTACACCATTGACATAACATAAGATTGATACACTACAAGATTCTCCTGAGCAAGCAACTCACATAGAATCGATGGTAGGATACGTGCACCAATAGTGGGGGGAGTGACACTGCATGATCCATTTATCTTGGGTCTCCAACATCAAATTGCAAGTCTAATAGAGAAGTTGAAGGATTTGCAACCAGCCCACCCGACGTGGCCAAACGTGTGATTTACAAATTGCTTAGTGGAAGGTCATGTTGCTACAGAATGTCTGAGGTTGCGAGGCACAAGTACCACGTCTACACCAGTAGGACCACCTCGGCCTACATCCGTAGCAGGAGTCGCGCAAGTAGGATTGCAAGGTTTGTATCCTCAGCGCAACCAACCGGAGTATTGTGAGGTATGTAGCGGGTATGTACACTCCCCTCGTCTGTGCCCAATACTACAAAAATACTCCAATGTTCCAAATAACAATTATTGTGAATTTTGTGCTTCCACAACTCACCACACCGACTAGTGTAGAGCACTGGATGCTCTAGCGAATATGTTAGACCGCTGAACCTTTTGAGTCAATGAGACTCCTCGAGGAGGAGGAGGAGGAGGAACAAGGGGTGGAAGGGCAGGAGGTAGAGGCTCAATTTGTTGTTACGACTATGATCAAGAAGGGCATGTTGTGCAGGATTTCCTGCTACCAAGAAGACCATGGTGTTCTGAGTGCTGGGTCAATGCACATGCAACAAAGGACTCTCCAAAACTAATTGAAAGATTGGGGGAGCAGAACCGACAGAGGGTAGATAACTTAATTAATGTAGAGCCAAGGGTATCAAAGGCATCCCCTCTCGAATATTAATATAGTAACGCGAGAAGGCAAAAAGATTGGGGCTGATCGAGGAGCCATGGACTAGCCCGCGATTATTAGACTGGCCTCCCCAAAGCGCTCATATGACCCTGAGCAAAAAATGCAGTATTACAAGGAGGAAACAAAAGTTTTCAACAATCTAATTGGAGGTACAAGGTCACAGAAAGCGCAACCAAAATCTCATAAAGCTAAGAGCCCGAACCTATCACAGTCCATAGCAGTCCAACCCATCGAAAAATGGTTTGGATTATTTCTGCAGATTGTGAACAGCGACCAAATATTGGGGCAGTTGCGGAAAAGTTTGAAAGAGGCCATCCCAGAAGAGGAGGTTGAGCAAGGAATCATTTCTGCTAACTTACCCAAAAGACACACTAGGATGGAACCGAGGAACAAGAAGATAACATGTGGAAAGTTCAAGATTGATGCTTAGATTACAGGATTCTAGATCAAGGACATTATGCTAGATCTAGGCTCAGATGTTAACATTCTGCTAAGGAAAATGTGGGAAGCACTAGGAAAACCTCAATTGAAATTTTCACCAATCGAGTTATGGATGGCAAACCAATATTGTATCTTTACGATTTAGAGACTAGAGGATGTAGAAGTGGATGTAGCAGGGGTGAAGACCCATGCATATTTCGAAGTAATAGATATCATGGGAGACAAGGACCCCTACCCAACACTGCTCGGGATAGACTGGGAATTTGAAAACTATGTTTTAATCGACTTGAAAAATGAACTGATGAATTTTGAGGTAGAAGGGGTTGGGGTGATTCAGCTTTTAGACCCATATCAGAGACTGAGATTCACAGAACCAACAGATGGCAGAGAAGAGCCAGTGATGTTAGATCAACTCTATAAACTAACAACACGAAGAAGGCAGAACTACATTAACCCAGTGACTAAAGGGTCTATGAGCTGGTAGATCATTCAGAGGTCAGAGGTTGGATCAGAGGTCGCTTCGGACGATTGACAACAGAGTGGATATGAGATCAACACTGGAGGTTGCGCCACAATCTGTCGGGTGAATTGGATTGGCACTAAGGTAAGGGACTTCCCCATCTTCAATGGTATATACTCAGTAAATTCATTTCTCAACAAGATTGATGCAATTTTTATTTAGGAACATAAGGTATCGTTACTAAATGTTGTGTTACAAGCGACACCGACAAGATGGAAAGGAGTTCAATGAAACCACCTCTAGGAATGGGAGAATATTAAAATAGCCATGGAAGTAAGACTCAGAAAAGCGGGGGAGTACCCTCAATATTTCACCAAGTACAAGGGGGATTCGGACCCTCAACAACATTTGGAAAATTGTAAGAACAAATGGAATTGGGAAGGAGTTGTGGGTGCATGATTTTATGCACACCTTGGGAAATTTTCCAAAAACTTGGTATATACAAAAATAAATAAGGAGACAAATGAGGAACTAGGATAGTTTGGTTGATCAGTTTGTCAGCATCTTTTCTTTCTCAGACAATGACAGGAGGCTGACTGAGGCATTGCAGGCTATCAAGCGGATTCTACTCACAATGGTTCAACTAACGGATGGGTGCATAGACCTTTGGACTTTAGAGAATATCTATGAGTCGGGGTATCCTGAAGCAATGGCCTGTGGAAAGGTGGACAAAGAGCTGGATGAGGATGATCTGGAGGAATCAGAACATTTTTCATTCCACAAAACTTGAGGGGAAAGGCACATCAAGGATGGACCTGTAACCGTTGCACCACACTTGCTCCCACTAAAGTTGCGAAAACATATAGTTCCGAAGGGATGTATGGAAGAATCATATACAACCGAGCAGGAAAAGAGTAAGGGCGACGGAGGAATGAAGGCAAATGAATAAGGGAGAAGGAACTAGCAGTTCAGGTTGGCGTACAGAGAGAGGGAAGAAGAAGATAAACAATAGAAAGGAGAATCGAGAAGGGGTTGGGTTGTTGTGTCACAATTGTTATTAGTGATATTGTGCTTCTTGTGTTGTGGAGCTATGAGAACAGCTCTATGTCTATCTTTCCACAAGCTTGTATTCTGCCTTGTTAGAGTTCTAGATGTTGAGTAATAGGCCTTGATCCTGATGTATGTACTTAGCTTTTATATTGATGTGGAAGACTATTATTGGGATCATAGCGTGTTAATTGCGTGTTACTTTGGTTCCTTAATTTTTTTATATATGCACATGTTTAGGTAGCGTTTCTGTTACAACATGTATAGATTGTTGTGATCTGATTTCTTCGAAGAATGATTCAATGTTCCTCACTCTCTATTCTTTGATATGGTTTTCCCTGATACTGGATTCCAACCTTCATCTAACTAAGGTTGTCGCACGCCTCGAGTGAGAGTCCTTACCCTTCCCGGGTAAGGTAAAAATTTCAACGTTGTGCTAGACTATAGCAGAGCCTTGTTGGCCCCTGTGCCCAAACCCGGGGTCTTGACCCTATTGTTATTTATGTTCCAACAATGTCCTTATGGAATTTTAAAAGAGAAAATTTTGAATTTTTAAAATATTTTTTTTCCTCTAAAGTTAGTCCAGTCAGCGTCCCTCCAAGTCAAGTCGTCCCAAGTAGAAGAGACGCCCATTCAACCTAGAAGATCACTATATAAAGACAGTTCGACCTCGTCCACAAGGCAACAATTTGATCTATCTAAAACAAGAATCTTCTAGGCATCCAAGCAAAGGACAAGAAGGATACGGAGGAAGAAAAAGAAGGATGAATTCATCTCTTTCTCTTTCTATCTAGCTTGCACATGTAGAATAACTCTCTCTCTCCTAGGCAGTTTCAGTTACAAGGCCGAAATTTTTTGGGTAGTTGCCAGGAAGTTGAAATTTGATGTAGGGCAGAACAAGAGTGTCAAGTTATTGGAGCATATTGGAGGCTTGACTTGGAGGGTGTTGACCAAGATTTACCATAAATTTGTTGAAGGTTAGTTTGACCTAGTTGTTAACTAGAAGTTTAGGTGTGTCTCTTATTGAAAAGAAGAATTTCTCTATTGAAAAGGTTGTTGGGTTTCCCCCCCAAGTGGGTTTTCTCAGGTTTAATATTTTGCTCTCTTTGTGCATTGTGATCTCTACTGTTCTACTATTTTATGGTTGAATTTCTAAAATATAATTGCTTAATGATATACTGGAAAATTAAAAGAAGATCAACATCATTAGAAGTAATTGTTAGTTTTCAAAAATATTATGCTTATATCTATTGGCCTACATTGAGATCATTATTGTTAAGACCTTCTTGATTGTTAATATACATACATGTATTCCTTTATGAAGTCAGAGAACAAGTTATAAGGGGCTTCAAATTTCAGAGCTCGAAAAACTAGGATCGATCTTATTCTTGCAAAGAATAATTTTTTGGATATTGTGAAGGGAAAGGGTGTAGAACCAACAAATAATGTAGGAAAAGAGAAGTTCAAGGAGGACGACATCACTACCATGAGCCTTATTGTGGGTTCCATTAGAGATATCGTAATTCCCTATATTTCAAAGCTTGAAAATTCAAAGGCAATGTATGATTCCCTAACCAATCTATTTACAATCAACAACATTTGTTAGGTCATGAGTATGAAGAATGAGCTTCGTGATGTAAGGATGACAAATGATGACATTGTGGCTTCATGTTTCATAAGAATCTCTCAACTAAGAGACCAACTTCAAGAAAATGATGAAGTCATCTCTGAGAAGGAACTTGTGACTACAACACTTAATGGACTACCTAGATCATGGGATGCATTTTCAATCGATATAAGTAGCAGGAAGGAAGTTCCCTCTTTTGAAGTACTACGGAATTCTTGTGCTCAATAAGAAGCAAGGCTTATATCAAATGATATAAAGGGAGAAGAATCTTAAGCATATGTAGCACGTTTCAAGAAGAAGAATGGAGGAAAGAAGAAGTTTGGTTTCCAAAATAGAAAATCAAAAGGAAGACCTGCTCCATAAGGAAAGAAGGATATGTCAAAGATTCAATGCTATCATTGTCACAAATTTGGTCACTATATGAGCCAATGTCCCGAAGGAGAGAATAATAGAAAGAGGAAAGGAAAACAACATGCTTGGGTAGCTAACATTGATGAACATCCAAAGGTGACAAATATTTATTTTATTTCTCTGCTATAACAAGTTTTACTGCAGATGATGATGATATGTGGCTTGTGGATAGTCGTGCTTCAATACATATGATAGGAGATCATGTTAATCTCAATACAATGATGGAAAGAATATTATCACAAAGGGTATACCTTGGAGACAACCATAGATATGCAACCAAAGCAATTGGAAAGACATCCATTGAGTTGGAACCTGGCAACAATGTTCATCTCAACAATGTGCTATATATGTCAGGATTGAGAAAGAATTGAGTCTTTATTTCATGTTTGGAAGATAAAGGAGATATAGTATCATTTGTTGATGGCAGAGTACTTTTATGGCCCAAGGGCTCTAGTGTATACTAGTTTCATTGGTAGCAATGGTTGCTTTGTTGCCTCCCTACTTATTTTTCTTCTTCTTCTTAACATTTCGGATACTAGAATCAAGACTTTCACCAAGAAAGGAGGAAGAAATGGATGAATAAACATGTGAAGAAGGAAAAAGGTTCAACATTAGGATCAACTTGAGGTTGATGTTGTTCAAATGGAGGACTACTCGGCTCAAAAGCAGTTTGGACATTCAGAATCAAAGAGGTTGAAAATAACCAAACTGAAAAACCAATGGTAAATCTGGGAATGGACAATGTTGCCATATAAGAAGCACCAATATTTCCAAAAGGAAGAAAAGGAATAGGATTCCTGTCAGAGGGGTTTCCTTGAATGGTATACTTAGGAATTGTTGCCATTAGTCTCAACCTAAGATCCACTAAGGAGTTGTTCCACGGGGAGGATGATGTTCCGCAATCAATTAATTGATTTTAGAAATTAAAGACACAAAATAAAAATAAAAAGGGGTAAACTAGGAAAAACATATTACAAAGTCACCGTGAACTGCAATATACCACCTTTGTAAATAAAGTATTTATGTATGTGGAGGAAATCTCCCTGAATGTTGTGTTCGGTGTATCACAGCGTACAAGGCAGCTAACTCAGCTACCTATGGTGGGATAGCAACCTAGCGGGGACTTCCAAAATATACCTGGAGGTACGTGGAAGCGCATTTCGTAGTAGTGTTGTCTAATGCGTAACCATTCGATTAGAGTGTTTCCATATACTTATCATGTGTGGAGCGCCATCTAATATACCCAAAGGTACGTGGAGAACGATCCTATACACTTATGTACGTGGAACATGATATCACCCCCAGAATGTAACGCTAACAAATAATGATAGATCCTACGTTTAAATACGTCGAAACACGTCTCTAGCCTAGACCTCTAAATTTTTGTGTTAATGTTGCAAATGCTCGTTAATATTGATTGACTAAATTTTAGAGTTTATCTTGAATTATGTTTCAATTTCAAGACTCAAAGCTTGATTTCACCTTAACAAACCTATCATGCAACTAATATGACAAAAATAACTCTTTCCATTTTCCTTTTAACAATGAAAGGCCTAACTAAGTAGGGGAAGAAGAAATCAATCTCTTCAACTTCATTATTCCAATCAAAATCAAAGGCATATGCAATGCCAATAATTGCTTTTCTTTTCTTTTCTTTTAATGTTTCAAATGCAAAGAAACATATGAATGCAACTTGATCGTTGACGAAAAGAAACCACATAGACTTTAACTGTAATGTAAAAGTTACTTTTCAAATTCAACAACCAATCTATGCATACAAACCCGAATTGACAAGAAGAAAGAAAGAACAAAACAAAATCTTATCAAAAGGCGATGACACTCATAAGTGATTAACACTCGTACACAATTTAGCCCCTCCAAAAATTGAGGGGGAATTTTTTTTTGCAAAAATGAAAGCAAAAACACACATTTTCACACAAGGGATTGGCTTTACAGAGACAATGACAAACTTATAGACTCAAGAAAAATTTCTGAACCAAAGCAGATCAAAGAGCAAGGCAAGAGATGCAAATTTTTTGCATTCTATAGGATCAACACAGGTGCAATAGGGACACTAATGCTGTAGTGTAAGTGCAGCACAATAGCAAGTGCATTGTAGTGTAGGTATAGGGAATTTGTGCAGGTCAAACACACGAGAAAGTGCACTGCAGTGCAGGCACAACGAAGGGACAAGTGCACTAAAGTGCTCTGTCTTAGAACAGGGAATGCGCTAGAGCAGTTTCGGTCAAAAGAAGACACAAGAAATGCAACTGAGCTCAAAAAAATGTTTTCCTAAGGTCAATCAATGTCTAAATGATTCATTCAAGGTCTCTTTGAGAAGTGAAAGGGTGTTAAGGTCAAGGAAACCACTAAGGGAAAATATCATTCCCCAACGGAGTCACCAATTTGTTATGCAAAATTTTCATGATTGCGGACAAAGTTAAATTCCCTAGATCTAGTGGTCTGGTGTAGAACAACAAAAGACAAAAAGCATGAAGTTTTCCTTGGAGAAATTAGAGTATGGGAAAGAAGCCTACCTTGAATTTGTAGCAAGCCTTCCTTTCCTCTTTTCTTGTAATCTCTAATTGTAGCTCCAAGTGCTATAATTAGAACCTGCACACACGATTAAAACAAACAAAGGATCCACAACATCCATGTAGCATAATCTAACATCTCCATTCCATGAATCAACATGGAATTGAAATACGTGAGTGCAAACATAACACGACAAATATAGGAAAACAAGATACTCTTTGTATTAACAAATATAGGAGAGAGTTTACAACCATAAATAGAAGTTGATCTTGTAGATGTATCCCCATGTTGACTTGTCCTTCCTTATCACAAAGCACACCTCAACACCAACCCTAATGCATGAATATAGTGACTCCTTTATGTTTAAAGTAGCAACATGAGGACATTATCAATCTCCAAAATCCAACCTTTATGTTATGTATGGAAATAAATTTATAGGAGAAGAGTGGTAGTTTAGGATTTACCATTATGGGCTTGAGATCCACATATGATGGGAGGATGAGCTCAAGGGATAAGAGGTGAAGTCTCCAAGATAGGATCAGATAGGATTCGAGCTATTTATCCATGGTAAATAGTTAAAACTACATTGGAATCTTCTGGAAGAAGAAGCTTCAGAATATTTTTTAATTTTCCCGAATTTCTAGAATCAGTGCACCTGTAGAAGGGAGCAACAAGTGCTGACCAACGTAGGTGAACATGCATGCAACATGTACTGAACAGAGGAGGTTAAGGAGGCAAGGTGCATTGGGGCTAAAAATAATGTTTTTGAGCAATTTGTAGGTTTTAACCCTATACAGAAATTACATGCGTACGAATTCTAAAAAATAGAAAATAAACAATGGCGAAAGCATAAAACATAAAATAGATATACACAAAGATTTCCCCCTAGATCCCAAAACCAGGACTACTAGATTGATTTTTCATTATATTCATTTCAATGTTACAATACATATATATATATATATATATATATATATATATATATATATATATATACATGTTGAAACATCCATAAACCCCAATCCATTAACCGTAGATTAGAACATAACTGTAGTTCCCTTGACCAGATCTACAAAATACCATGGACAGAAAACCATCATGCCCAAAACCATGTGCGAAATCCACGCACAAACCCGTAGGTAGGTTTTCCCACCTAATATAGGGTCCAAAAAAAATTCTCGGGGCACTGCCCCAGAAGCCGTGCAAGGGGGCTAACCGTGGAAAGAATATAAAACACACCCAACACAATTTGTCCCAGAAACTCAAACCTTTTGGAGAGATCATGCTGAGGGTATTGGGAAGGGATGACTCCAAAAGGTTCATGGATATTGATTGATCCGGTTTTCAGGCCTATTGGCTAGATGTGACAAAATGCCCTGTAACAGATCCCTTCCCTCACTTCATGGGCATGGAATCCATGGCTCATTGTGTGCATGCGATTAGAAGGGAATACTAAAGTGCACGATTAATTGCCCCAAAATGCACTGGAACAATAAAAACCTTGGCTTGTATACTTGCCCATTAAAATACACAAACCTAATGCCTTAGCGCCCTTCACCAAATCACAAGGAACTTAACCAACTTCCTAAAGCATATCATAGACATATATATATATATATATATATATATATATATATATATATATATATATATATATATACTTTCATCAGTCATACACACAACATATACATAGGGAAATCCACAATACATGCCAATCAACCATTCCATCAAATCTCACAAATACACGCAGAGATTCACTTAGTCATTTACGTTGAAGATCATCGTTATCCATGCTTACAATACACTCATATAATTCCAACCATTCCTTCAAACATGTATATCAAGAAATTTTAACATCCATTAACACACAAGAATTCACATTCCTTAACATCAATATAATCATTTAACCAATATGATCAAATGTACATATGATTCAAGCATCAAGAGCATAAATAAATACTTATCTCATGTAGTGAATAGGCTGGAAACTAAGAGTGGGACTTCAACTCTCCACCCAACCATATACAAGCTACAACCAATCGTTACTTATAATTGTCACCCCCGAGCCAAATTCTAGATATTGAGATGATTTTTGCACAAGGGATTGAAACTCTGACGGCTAGTTGAAATAGGGGCTCCAAAGGTTCTCCAACCTCTAGTCAACAAAAGCACAGGGAGTCCAGAGGCCTGTGCCTCCACCCTTTAGTTGTTCAATAACCAGTAAATTTTAGGGAATCCAAACATTTCTTCTCCACCCTAGAATATCAAGGGAATCTAGAGATGTAGATCTCCACCCTTCAAACTACAACTCAATCGTTCCACCCATCTTGGAGACCCTAGAACCTAATATAAGATAACACAACAAGAAGGCCTTTATAATCCTCCTTTCAGGAATCCAATGGAAAATTCTCCACGCCAACCTTCAATGGATTCTAGAGAATGCCATCTCCACCCTCTAGCTAACAGGGATACAAGAGGCCTTGTTCCTCACCCGAGAGGATTCTCTCATGCCTTGTTTCCAACTAAAATCTGATATCCCAACTATTTCCTTTATTGTAATTTTTGGATGCTTCCTCTACTGTCAACCTTTCAAATATTCTCTTCTTTGTTTAAGGGAAACACAAATGCCATTCTCGCTTATTAATTCATAGACTAAGCCTCAATTTAAGGTCCTAAAAACCACTCAGACTTTATCAACGTGCTCTCTATCTCCTACGCACCAAGCTTATTTGATTGTGCTCTCCACTCTCCCTTGCTCCTGTCCACCATTAGTCTCTTCTCTCCCCTCTCGGGGTGATGTTCTCCCCCAGTCTAAATTCCTTACAGGTTGACTTTTAACTATTCCCAACTTCCCATGCAACCCATACTCCATTAATTTTTGTCCTTTTTCCTTGTAAATTTTTCCAAAGGAGCATGGCTTCTCGTCCTTTTTTTAGCTCCATAAATTCAGAAAACCAGTCCAATTAAGGGACACGCCAACCAACATTAAATGTCTATAAAAAATAGTTCAGATTTCCTATTGTAATGAAACCTGAAACCATTTTGGAATTTGTGTCCCTTGACACAACCCATTTTTTTGTTAAATATTTACATGAAATATTTACAATGCATTCATAGGTGGAATAATAACCAGGGTTGTCACAAACCCCTCTCCCTTGGGGTAACATCATCCCCGGTGTTCTTTATCCATATACAACATAAAAGACATGCATAAAAACAAACATATTGTCCATGGATATATATTAAAAAAAAAATTGTACAATATTTCCAATCTTATATACATTTGCTTCAACCAACCAACAAAAAAGGATATAATGCCCGCATTGTATCATCCATTTCCCAAGTGGCTTCCTCAAACCCAAAGTTCCTCTACCACACTTTGACTTTCTCTATTGCTCAATTCTTGAATGTGAGGCTCCTCTGGTCTATATAGGTGAGATTGATCTCGATAAATGGCTTATATTTGTATCAATATCACATGTGCTCACCCAATAATGAACCTCCTTTCTTCTAATGAATCTAATGGTGCATGATGATATTGATACAACAACTCCCAATACATATAAACTTGGAGATACTCACTTGATAACACCCTAGTTATAACAATCCACCCCACCTGCCCTAGTGGGATGGTTGATACTTGAGAAATCAGTTACCCTTATGTTGTTAGAGAAATGGAATTAGCTCTATATAATTTTTTGTCTTTTCCTCCTTAATTCTCTTTTCCCTTGTTGAGGATCTGAATTACCTTAATTAGGGGATATGGTTCCTCCCTCTTCACCAAGGCACAATGACTTGGAGCACATTAGCTTCATTTTATTTAGTTCAACCTAATTATGTCGCTTTCATATATATATATATATATATATATATATATATATATATATATATATATATATATATATATAGTCATCCAATCCCATGCTTCATCGTCAATATGCTATGAACCCCACACCTCTACGCCCTGGAGCCAATAAAAATTCGCCATACTTCTTGCTCTGGTAGTCCCTTCCAACATCACATAAAATATGTGTAGGTTCTGGGTGGATCCCTACACCTTCCAACAGCAAAGTCATTGTACATAATTTCGACGGGGTAACATGTGTGGATGTTATGAGGGGGTTCACCCTCGAAATGGGTGGTAAAAGGAATATCGTCGATCGTCATCCCACATTCATTTCGACACCCTCCCTCACCCTTTTTGAAACCACCACGAGGGGTGTCAGAGAAAGCAATTTCGGGTTTTCCAAACCCGCTTACAGTTTTCGCCTACTAGCGCATGACATCAAAAGGGGCACCCTCTCTCCAATCAACACGGCTTCCTACTACGCCTCATCCCAAAGCTTTCCATAATTTCTCCCCATTTCTCCTATGGGGTAGGGACCTCTGGGACACATCATCCCGATCCCTACCATTCTGGAAAATCTTCTCGGCTACTCCCTTTTGACTTTCGAAAAGGGAATTATAGTTTTATATGGTGTGGTGGGCCACACTTCCCCATGCCCATGCTTCCAGTTGTTCCACGGGGCTAAGGAGTCATGACACTTCGTGTTGAGCGATCTCGACACCATGTCATCATATTCCTTCGAAATGAGCTTCCCTTTTTAGCTCATGAAATTTTTGCCTCAGGGATGAGTTGTCATATGGGCTCCATCTCGGCAAATGGGAATGCTCCCTACCTTCGATCTGTGAGCCTAGATGGCCTAGAACCCAGTAATACCTATCATTCCTTGGGGTTACAAAAACACTTAAGGGATATGGCCTCAGTGATGAGTTGTCATGCGGGCTCCATCCTGACCAATGGGAATGCTCCCCCCCCCCCCCGCTTATCTATGAGCTTAGTTGGCCCGACACCATGTTGGCCCTACCATTCCTTTATGTTGCTAATCAAAGCTTCTTGGGTGTGGCCTCCAAGCCACGTGGTCAGTGGGCTATACCACCGTACGTCCCTTGCTTCCTATTATTCCACATCATGGTAGTGCCATGACATCCCACTATTGCCACCCCACTTCCTTTCTCATGCACTCTTGAGAATGCTCTGGGTTTGACTCAACGAGCTGACTTGATAGGTGGGTCCACCTCATCTAATAGCATGACTATCGAGCTCACGTGTTTTTCATCATGGTCTGGCTTATGTCACCCCACCCTCTCTTTACACTATGAATCAAAAGTTTTTTGGATGCGATCTCCGGGTCACATCACCCTCCTTTCGCCCAATTGTAATAAGGTGTAATATCAATAGGAAATCCATGGCTTCCACAACTAGGTCTTCCCTTAGACCAATCGTATCAATTTATCCAATAAAACTATAATATTAATTCCTCGCCTAACTTCGTCGTGGAGCTTCTCTATGCGAACTTCGTCATTCAGCATTCATTTAGTTATGGTTTTGTTGCGATGGATCTACAAATGTTTGAATATGCCCCAGCATTCCACCATGGCCACTATTGTTTTCTAAGGCACCTACTAGTGTTATCTTCCTGAAATTATGATAGAGTTTCTCTTTCTGAGTCCATGGGAGTTGAAAAATACCAAAAGGGCCACAAGGAGATCAGTATTCCTCGAAGATCTGTGCACTCAAGTGCACCCTCAAGCTTGCAGTGCCTGGACCAGCAACATTGTGGCACTTGTCGAAGACCTCCAGGACTGCGGAAAATGCAAGGTTGTAGATGCCTCTAATGTAGTCACATGTTATTATAATTAAAAGAGGAATTTGTCCTCGGAATTCAATACATTGCCACAAAAATTGTAACATGGGATTGTAACTAGTATATATGGACAAACCCTGTCAAACAAGTTGTCTTCATCATAATCAATTGACTGTAGTAAAAAGGGTTCTTATGTTGATCATGTCATAGTTTGGTTCAGGTCCCTATGGACCCCTTTCAATGTTTTTAACATTTCATAATATATTAATCATTCATGTGGGTGACAGGAACATAATGTATGTCCATTATGTTACATACACCATTTCAATCCAGAATTGCAACCACATGTTCATTATGTTTACAAGCACCATTTCAATCCAGAAATACAACCACGTTTTCATTATGTTTACAAGTATCATTTCAATCCATAAATGCAACCACATGTTCATTATATTTACAATCATCATTTCAATCCAGAAATGTAACCACATGTTCATGAGCATTAAAAATACATAAGAACACTTATCTTGAAATGTCTTGGGAAACTGAGTCTGGGACAAGGGCTCTCCAACCAACCATAGACAGATACTTCCAATCTCACTTGCAATTGTCACCCCTGAGCCAAATTCTAAAGGCTGGGGGGCTTTGCTTAAGGGATGAAAACACCATCGACCAGTTGAAACAGGGACTCCATAGGACCTCCTTCCTCCACCCATCAGCCACTTAGCAATCAAATTATGCACAGGGAATCCAGAGAACAGCTACCTCCACCCTCCGTCTACCCAATGTCATCCAATCAAACACACGGGGAATCTAGAGACTTCTTAACCACCCAAGCACAAACAAGGAATCCATAGGCCATCTGCCTCCACCCAAGAATGTCAAGGGAGTCTAGAGAAGCAAGTATCCACCCTTTAAGAAGAACAAAGGGGTTCCACCCACTTTGGAGAATCCAGAACCCACTGTAAAACCAAACAGAAAGAAAGGATTTATAGGTCCTCCCTCGAAGAATCCAAGGAAAAACCCTCCACCCCAACCATCAAGGGAATCTAGATAAATCCCATCTCCACCCTCTGTTTATTCAGAGAATCCAAAGTCCATTGTTCCTCACAAAGGAGAGATATTCTTCTTTCCAATCTTACCAACCAAACTGATATCACTGTCTTCTCTTCTCTTCAGCAAATCTCCTTGCTTTTTTATTTTTTTCTCTCTCTTTTGCATTGTTCTCAGGCTAAAAAAGGCAGATTGAATGAATCTCCCTCCTCCATGCATGAATCCCCTTATTTTTCCTTGGTTTTTTTTTCTTTTTGCGCAGGGATTGAATTTTCTATCCTTACTTCTTTGTCATGGTTCTCAAGAAACATGGGCCTGCATACTTCTCTTGCAACCCAATTAATTCAGAGAACTAGCTTATTAAAAGCACACCAACCAACCTTTAATGGCTTTTAGAAATAGTTAAGGTTTATTTCACAAGGAAACATCATACATACCAAGTAAGCAACCCCCTCAGCTCTATAATTTGTGTCCCTTTGACTCAGCCCATTTTAATATATTCTTGTAAAAATATTTACATTTCATTTTCATGAGGAAACCCGGGTTGGGATTGTCACATTAGCTTATTTATGAGTCAACTCTATGGTGACACTTATCCAACATTTTTCGATTAGTTCACTCCATTTCACATGGTGTTCCTTATCAACCCTAATGGCACTAGTACGAAATTTCAAAACTTCAAAAAAAAATATATATCAATTTCCCTTTTTAATTTCCTTATCAAGCCCAAATTTCATCTACATGAAATTTGCAACTTTTCTTATGTAATTAACCCATTATTTCATTGAATTTAAGCTTTCAGTTGTCAATTTGACTCTTATATCTACACATTTATCATTCAAAGTTAATTTACTTCAAAAATTTCACCCATAATTAAGTTTTTTGCCCCATTTTAAAACTTTGCTTTCATGGTCAATCCTGCAGTTCTAGAGGACAACTTCGTAATATTGAATCTAAGGCTAAAAATTAAAACTCCATGTCTTTTTGCATCTCATCTACTATTTGAGTTCAATAATTTCCTATGCATAATTGAATTTTCAAAATTTTCCCACTTTCTTTCATTAATGATTCTTGGAAAATAGTTACCCTGCAACGTGCAATTTTTCCTCTAAAAGCAAACTTTGGACCCATAAGCTAAAATGTTGTAACCTCACTTTGATACCACTTTCTAAAAGCCCTAACCACCCATTGGGTGTATTAGTATCTTTGCAAACATAAGCTCTGAAATTTTTCCTTTAATTTTATCTGTACAATTCTTAGGGCATACTACCATGCAATACACTCATACACATAACCATAGAAGCATGTTACACATATATATAGTTTCATTAACCATAAACAACATGTGTAAATACATAAATTAAAAATAATGGAAACATAAAAACATCATAAGAAACACTTATCGTTTAAATGAACCACCGACCGGTTGTAGACCTCAGAGATTCCATCCATATATCACACTACTCATGATCTCTCTATAGTGTGTCACACCCTGATTTTGGGCTATGACACCACTTAATATATATATATATATATATATATATATATATATATATATATATATATATATATATAAACCCAAATAAAGTTTATAGATAACATGAACAAGGTAATAGGCCAAGGTACCAAACTTCAATAGCCTCCAACCTATAACCCGCATCAACTTGTACAACTCAATGTAGTGCATCTCATTCTTTGCATTTGTAGTCCCTTGGGATGTACCACTACCCTTATAAGGTTCCATCATAGGTTGTCCAATGAGTCTCATATCCTTGTGGCTCTAGGAGTTCTAACTACTCTCAAATTCTCCAAGTACCCTCCAAGCGTCACACCAAACCTATCCTTACACTTCTCCCTCTAATGTTCTAGCCTAATCCAAGGCAACCTAAAGAGAAGTACATGCCCAGATCCACCTAAGATCAACAAATAATAGTATCACAAGGCCACACCCACATTTAGTCTAAAAAATGCAATCTTTAGAATGGTAAGAATGGTCAATGGAATGATGTAATAACACTAAATTCCCACTTTTATGTGCATGTGCCAAAAATAACAATTGCACTCAAGCAATTCACTTTAAGTACTTAGGATAAAATCATGTGCACTTTTGACTTTGAGATATTTTTAATAATGGGTTATCCCTTTAGGCTTAAGCTCATCATCACTTATCCTTCAGTCCCCTTTCCCACTCGTAGAGTCCTAGCCCCCCATATTTCTTGTCTAACTTGGTCTGCAACAACAATGTATTTTTATTAATGTTATTGTGATTACATTTACATATTTAGGCTCATTGGCCTTTTGGCACATAGGCTCGTCATCCTAAAATCACATAAGAACTTCAGCCTAAAAACATATATACATAGGCACTCGTGTTTAGACACATATGTACATGGGCATGCAAGCTTCAAAATATTTTCCCAACTCACTAGCCCAAACATGATATGTACAATACACACAAGGGTCGTGCTAGGGGCATTACGTTTCGGGTCAAGATCATCTCATAATTTTTTTGAGCATTAAAAAGTGTTATGGTAGTGGTATGAATGGAAACCCATGTTGGCATTATAAGTGTTGACCTACATAATGGCAACAACCCTCTAATTTATCAACAATCATGTCATCAAGTAGTGATTGTTTCACATTGCTAAGATCGATGGGTCATCATCCTCAAAAACTTGATCAACAATTTTGGTGTTAATAGAATGAATTTAATCCTCCATCAATACTCCCTCTATCTGTTGGTTATCCTTCCTTACTATCCATCACATTATCTTTCTTCAACATTTCTTGATCCAAGTTGGACCAATATTTCCACCTTAGGACTTGGCCAAATTAGTAATGTTTGTTGACAAATTACCCAAAAAAGGATGATTATTTTCCTTAGTTCTATGTATGTCTACCAAGTTAATTTTTGTGCTTTCCACTCCATCTTAAACCCGTTAAGAGATGCACTCCATGATTAATTCTATGATCTTTTTTTCCATGGCATTTGAGGAGCTTGTCAAGATGTAAACATTGAGGAATCATGTGTGCCTCTTATTGAAAGAACCCTCATATGGTCCCATATAACTAGAATTAGACTTAGCACTTCCCTCCATTTAAAATATTATAGTTATCAAGAGAGAGAAACATATGTAAATGAAATAAATATTGATTGCACATAAATAATTGAGGGAAATATCAATCAAGACTTCTTCATTTGCCATATGAGATAGGTTATAGGAATTATGACACCGTGAAGATCTAAAGTAAATGACGAGATCCAAAGGATGAGTGAGGATTTTGTTCATATTTTCACTAATATGGTGGGCCAAGTGGACCAACAACCCAACATGAAAGAGGGCACAACCCACATTAATTATGATAAGGTATGGGATAAGAGTCACATTACTTGAAGCAAAGATGACCTAATAGGGTTCTTGAATAGCTATGAGGTGTGGAAATAATTTTCTTTAGGATATTTAATCCCTTAGGTAAGTGTACTTCTATTGTCAATAAGTTATCTTAATTTATGAGAGAAGGGAACAATCCACATTAACTATGACAAGGTAAGGAGTGCAACTCACATTGTTTGAAGCAAAGGTGATCTAATATGCTTCTTAAATATATTTATTCACTAGACATAAATATGACCCTCTGTTTATGGATGGCAAGTACTTACAACCAAGGTTATTCCCATAATTTTCCAAATTTCCTTCTAAAAATTGCTTGTGAATATTGGGTTTGATATCACCTTAGATCAGCCATGAATCTTATCAATCTATAGCATATGTAATTTGGATTGCATAGAAATGTGCATATTTAGTATCTATCCACCACCACAAAAATAACATCCTTGCCTTCTAATTTTTCTAGACAAATAATGAAATCCATTGATATATATATTCATATATTTTATCAGGGATGTGTAAGGGCGAAAGAAACACTGAAATTTTGATAGTTTTTCTCTTGTTTCATGAGAACACTTTATATTCTTCCTAAAATTCTTAAAGATCCTTCTTCATTGTTTTTTTGGGTGAGTTGATATTCCATGGGTACAGTTTGGTTTAAATTCCATTGATGACATAAAAAGGTGTTATCTAGTGTCTTTCTCTCCAGCAAAGTTTCAAGAATAACTTCCCTTTCACATTATGTTGTGCGTTAAATTGTAAAATTTTGTTGCTATTTTATACAAACTTCTTCCAACCATATAGGATTGGAAAAAGTGATGACACAATATAATGTATTCTTATCTTTGTTGTGAAAGGGAATTTGTTATCACATTATCCTTCTCATTTTTTGTCGGTATTTCAAAATTGTATTCTTGCAATTTGAACACCACTTTTTATTATTCTTCTAAATACATTATACTATGAGAATTATTGCATCCTATCATGGCTCATTGTCATCGTAACATGCCTCCTCATGAGGTGTTTTCTAGATTTATTAGTTGACATAGTAAGATAGGTAACACTTCCTTTTGATAAGTATATTTCTTCATACGATTAACTTTAAGTTGTCTACCTTCAAAATATAGTGGCCTACCTTTTCCTTGAATACCACTCCAATTATCTATCTAAATTCATCACATTCTCTATAAAAGTTTTTACTAAATTGAGTTCCTACAACACCAAAAGGTAGATTCACTCATAGAATCCTCTAAGCATGATAATGTTAGGGGAATCCACTTCTTTCAACATAGATGATTCTTCAAGAGAGACATTAATGAGGCAAACATGTGAATATTTCCTAAAAAGATTGGTATGTTATCTTGTGAGACCCATGAATCCTTTAAATCCCATGACATTCCACGCAAAACTAGGCCATTTTGTGATAGCTCTTATCTTTTAAGTATTTTCCTTGACCCCTTTCTATGAAATATGACCCAAATATTCCACATCTTGTTTACCAAAAGCACATTTTCACCTTTGTGCATAGTGTTGATCGTGGTCAAGAATTTGGAATGCCTTATCTACATATTGTAGGCTTTGTTCCCACGTTTTTTTATATATGAGGTTATTATCAAAAAAAGCACAAACTTTCCAAGATATAACCAAAAATATTACTCATGGGACTTTGAAAAATAAAAGGAAAATTTGTCAACGTCAAAGGTGGCTAGGAACTCATTCCATGTCATGATAGGCAACACTCTCTGCTAAAATTGTCTCTAGAAAAAAATTTCCCACCATAGCAAATTATCTCCTGTCATCTTCAACTTAGCAACATGAACCTTCTACATCCCTCAGAACATTAGATTTGTGAAGTACACCTCAAGCTGGAATAACGAAGTGCCCAACTTCTTAGCATTAGGTGATCCATCAAATGGCACATCCATCTCCATTTTAAAATATTTTTGTATATTGAATTGTGATTGAAACTGATACGCAGTTTGGGTGATGATGCTTGTTGAACTCACCATGCCCAATAATATATGAATTTTAACAATGTTGAACCAACTATTTTGGTGGGCATAGTTTAGAAAGTTATTTCCATATTGTATACAAGTGAAACAACATCTAGTGACTGCAAAAAATATTGTTAGAAATAAAGGTCATGGAGCAATAAAATCAAAATGAATGCAAAAATAAAACATAGAATGATACAATGCAAAAAGGATGCCAATATATGTGGTTCCCCTGATTTGGCTATGTCCATAGATAAATAGTCAATCCTTCCTTTCATTGTGTCCAACAAATTGAAGGGATTACAACCTACAACACATGTGTTGCAACCTCTTCTTCAAAACTTTGACAATTTCATGTCCCTCAATTACAATGATCTACCAATAATAATAAAAACTGCGATATAGTGCCCTCATAAAAAGAGGGTTGCCTTCTAGGGAAAAAAACATAACATAACTTCTACCATCATATCTATTACATAATGATAAATGGTCCAAATTGATTATGAAAGTACAATATTTTACAAGGCAATTTTTTCAAAATGTATCTTCATGGGCACTACCCCCGAACCCCTACTAGGGGGGCTCCAAAAAGTTGTTGTTTCCCCTTTAGAAACAATAGTTGTCAAGGGAGAGGGGGTGACAAGCCCCCCCACACCACCCCATCAAGAGGGTCCAAACATCGCCAAAAAACAAGACCTCTAATTAATAAGATAATCAGGTTCCAAAACCAATAAAAACATGTGTATTAGATTAAGTAGGACCGCCAAACTCATAGTATTGGCCATTCATTGGAGAAGAGACAATGGTTGCTACATATCATATCAAAGGGACTATGCCATAAAAAGAGGATTGCCTTCTAAGGAAAAAACATAACATAACTTCTACCATCATATTTATTACCTAAGGACACACAAACACTTTCTCTTTTGTTATTATTTGTTCTTCATCTCTTCCCATAGCCTCTTGTTCATATTTTGTTCTCTAAATAGTCTCTACTCCTTCCTGTGACAATTCTCAATTGGATTGGTATTGACTTCTAACACTAACCATCCAAACACTTACAATATCTAACAAGCCAAGAAAGGACCTCTTTGATGCCAAATTTATTCATTCATTAACTATAATGTCTTTTGTGTCTTCCCAACTCAAAGCAAGTAGGATATCTACTAGACATTCCCAAGGAATCTTGTAGTGGAACAAATTCTACAAACTAAAGAGGAATCACAAATTCCTTCTATCACGTTGGTCTATAAGAAGGGCATTAAACATATTCAATCAAAAGTATTTATTTTTCATTATACATAAATAAAAAACACAACAATCACATGTAAGTAACAAAGACATGTATGTGACTAGTAAAACTCTAATGGGGAATAAAAACTCTAAAATCTTAATAACCTCAAAAGTAACAACAATGCTTAGCAATTTCAAAGCTAACAAACCCAACTTTGACATTGCACAATTTGTCTATAGCTAAACTTGCAAGCCTCGTGAGAGATAGTGCTTCCAATAACTACAACAAATGTTGAGCGATACGAATGCAAAGTGCCTAACTATTAGCTATTCAGAGACATGTTAAACTAAATGGAATTGAAGAACCAATAAAACCCAATGGAACCAAAAGAATCCATTCCTGTAGTTTTGGCACTCTAAACATTGAACCCCACCAAGAATAAGTTAATGTGGTTCAATTTCTTGTGAATGTTGACATAGTCATGTAACTTCCCTAAGTTGTTTTCCACGAGGATGGTTTGAGGTCAACATCAACACATTAATTATCATTTGCACCAACAAGTGTTATTGCAGTGGTATTGATGGAAAATCATGTCGACATGAGTAGCATTGAATTTGACAACCTTCCACGTGGTCAACAAATATATCAATTCTTCATTTAACATCATTGAGATCAATGGGTCATTATCCTCTAACCTTTCATCAACAAATTTGGCAACAATGGAATGTCTTTGACCCTCCTACATCAAGTCTCCCTTCGTCAAACACTCTCCATTGGTTATCCTTCGTTAGCATCCATCAAATCAATCTTTTTTTAATGTTGCTTGATCCAATTTGAAAGCATATTTCCACCTTGGATCTTGGTCATTTCCCTAAGGTTAATTCAGCAATGTTTTTTTTTGCAAATCACCCAACCAAGGACAATTATTTTTCTTAGTTGTATCTGTCCATAAAGATTCTTTCCACACTTTTGATTTGACCTTGGACCCATTAAGAGATACTCCATGATCGGTTCAAGGAG
Organism: Pinus tabuliformis; assembly: GCA_031772625.1. Lineage (NCBI taxonomy): Eukaryota > Viridiplantae > Streptophyta > Pinopsida > Pinales > Pinaceae > Pinus > Pinus tabuliformis. The sequence continues at coordinate 785,620,449 of CM062812.1, read as the reverse complement.
CTTTCTTTCCATGGCATTCAGGGAGGTTTTCAAGATGGCACCAATATGTGACATTTATTGGAGAACCTCTCATATGTTCCCTCCTAATTGGGATTAGGATCAATGTTTTCCTTCCTTGAAAAGATATCAATTGTTGGGATAGTGAGACATATGGTAATGAATAAGCATTAAGCTACAACACAGACAACAATGTGTGAGGGGGATCTAGGGGATGTGTACATATTATGTTCATCTTGTCTTTAAGATAGGGGACGAAGGGGAGTGATTTCCCAACATGAGAAGGCAATCTACATTAACTATGACAGCATGGGATGTAACTCATGTTACTTGAAACAAAGGTAATCAATCAATGTCTTAAGTAGTTAAGCAATGTGGAAAACATTTGCTTTAGGATATTTAATCTCTTAGGTAAATGTGCTTATATGATCAATAAGTTAGCTTAATTGATAAGAGACAAAGCCCCACATTAACTACAATAATGTATGGATATGACTCACATTATTTGAAGCACAAGCAATCTAATAGTATTCTTAAATAGCTAGGTGGAGGGGAAATCATTTGCTTTAGGATCTTTAATTCTTAAGCGTACTTCTTTCATTAATAAGTTAGTTTAATTAAATACCTCCCAAACAACAGCATATTTAATCCATATTATTATTTGGAACTCATTATTGGCATTTCGTTAGGAAATATAGTGGTCACTTGTTGCATTGGTTAGGAAATCCATTAGTTTTTCATGCATTCATTGGGAACATAACTTTCTTTGACAAATACATTTTTGTGGAATGACCAGTGAAGTCAATAGGTTCACTTGCATCCCTTGATTTCCATAGCAAATAACAGCCATAGAACGTTTCAAGCCTAGTTTCAAATCCCCTTGCAACAATGGCCGTGTAGCCCCCCATGTGAGCATGTTGTACAACCATTTTAAAGTATGTCAAAGCAAGGCTAGGCCCATGGTAAAATAGAGGGGGAAAAACCATCATTCTTAAACAATGTATTTAACATTTAATCTTGATTTTACTATATAATGAGAACACCATACAATTATTTTTTATCACTTTGTAATTATTTCTTTCAAATGTGTGAGTATTGGTTCATAGACACCGGAGATCTGTGATTGCTATGTTCAGGAAAACTATCCGAGCAAATCCACCCAAAAAGATCACTTCTCATTGGCTCATTAGCAAAGCCTAACCCCAATAGCATCGAGAAGAATAGACCCCATGACCTCCCATTAGTAAGGTGCTTTAACAACGAGAACTTGACAAATTGAGCTAACCCTTGGGGCTATGTGTGTGTGTGTTTATGATACCGTATTCTAACTTCATTTTCCATTCACATGTTACTTCCATGGCCTCACTTCTACATTGTTTCTGACCATTGCAATCTTAACTTTTTTGTTTTTCTCCTCGTTGCATCTCTAAATTATTTTGACACCAACCTCTCACTTATTTCTATGTTCCAAACACTAGTGAGATAGGGAACTTTTTTGTTTTTCTCCTCGTTGCATCTCTAAATTATTTTGACACCAACCTCTCACTTACTTCTATGTTCCAAACACTAGTGAGATAGGGATGAACAGAACCACCTACCTTCTCTCCACCATAATTGCTTACCCAAAAGTGTAGTTAAAAAGCACCAATAGACTTTTATTATAAGATCAAATTTAACTCGAACATCTCAAGCAAAACATGATTTTTTATGATACTTCTATATTATGAACACTAGAGAGCTAGGGATGAGCAGAACCACCTACCTTCCTCTCCACCATCATTGCTTACAGAAAAGTGTAGTTAAGGAGGTCATATTTACCTCGTACATCTCAAACAAAACATGGTTTTGTTTATGACACTTATAGCAGCTCTGCAGGTTGAATCGTTTGCCCATGAAAGGTTCTAACAGATATTCTTGATTGTATTACATTAACCAATAACAGTGACATTAAGTTTGCAAGTATTGTTTGACACAGCAAATTGATGCTCCTTATTTCCATAAACTCCAAAAAGGTTGTTTGAAGCCCTGCCGCATGCTACGCATGCAATTTGAGAGCCTTCAACTAAAACTTATTTTCAAAACATTCCTCGCCACTTTGCATAGCACTGAGATGCATATTTATCATAGTTTAATCTCAACCTCATCGTGCAGATTTATCGCTGAGATGTGTAGTTTGAAGCTTGCCGCCATACATGGTTTTTTTTTTCCATTTAGGCATCTGGAAGTGTGAATATGATTTGCATTGAATAACCTATTTTGCATATGGCACATCCTAGTTTTCCTCAAACCTCTCCTAAGGATAGATCAATGCATTGCTTCCGGATTGATCAACGCATGCTTCATGGTGTTTTCAAAGGAATGCTTTAGAGTGTTTTTTAGTATGGTCTTGTTTTATGGTTTCCATCCATTGAAACTAATGGACAAAGGCACAATATTACTTAGAGAATGCATTTATGACCCTTTCTCAAATGTCTTCAAACTTGGCGTGCCCTCGATTTAAACAGCTGGTGAAAATCCTGTAACGTGTGTTTCTCTTTAGGTCTGACAAACACTAACGTCATCTTAGCCTCAGACTTTGAACTTGACATTAATTTAGATGTGCGATATTATTCTTAAAATTTTCATGATAATCTCTTTGTTTCCAAAGTAGCTGGAAGCATGCCTCAAAAAATCAACAAGTAAACATTAAAAATAAAACTAGCAAGTGGAGGGAAGAAAAAGATAACTGTGCTAATAAAACTAGCAAGTGGAGGGAAGAAAAAGATAACTGTGCTAATAAAACTAGTAAGTGGAGGGTAACTAGCAAGTGCAGGGAAGAAAAAGATAACTGTGCTAAAGGACAAGTAAATTTCAGACTAAACATTCTCCCGTTGATCACGGTATAACTTACATTCAAGGCTTAGGTATAACTTACCTGCGTTGGAAAAAAATTGAGAAAAAAACTCTACTTGCTTTGTCGATTTAGAAAAAAAAAAAAAAATTGACAAATCGTTAGGGATAAGCTGTCACTCAAGGGTTTCTATGCATCTTAAAGCAATAAGGGTAGAGGGTTTAAGAGTGATATCAAGGTCAAATACAGTTGCCCATGGTCCCCTACTTTTGTTGGTTTTATATATATAAAAATGTGCATTGGTTAAACTTGCAAGGCAGTGATGATGTCCATTTAGGCGAGTTTGTTATAGCACTTCTATATGCCGGTGACCTTTCTCTGATTGCTAAATCTGCTCTGGCTTATAAGAGCACTTACTTTCCCATGAGCATTTTTGTAGAAGGGTAAAGATGCAAGTCTATATTAGCAAGATGAAAATAGTGGTTTTCTCTAACAATAACACACAGCAAGCATAAATATTACTTTGAAAGGAGCTTTCTTAAAAAGGTTGCAGATTACAAGCACCTTGAAATTGACTTCAACAAAAATCTAAGTTGGCAATGTTGCAAAAAGAAAAAGAACAAAATGGGAGTTTGCAAAGCACTTTATGCTTTTCAAAATAAGTTCAGAGAGGCAAATCTAATGGATTGAAAGACCACCCGAACTCTTTTGGAACTTTTAGTGATTTTGGTGGTTCTCTATGGTGGTGGTGTGCTGTGAGCGCTAGCAGTAGATTTGACTTTCAGTGGAAGCAAATTCAAAAAATTCAAAGCACTTGATTACAAACAAGTTCAAAATTAAAAGTTTAGTTGTGATATCTTGCTAAGAGAAATGGGAGCTACTCCTATTGAAGCAATTGCTCTGATATGAATCATACAATATTTATAAAAAAAAAATGAGCAAATGGAAGAGGGAAAATGGTCTAAAGTTGTCTTCAATGACATTGTTGTGCAAAAGAAAAAAGACCTGGATGTGCCAAATTAACACATGGTTTACTAAATGGAGCATTTAGTTGAACATGTGTCCTACAAATAGTAAAGAGATGGAGCATTTAGTTGAACATGTGTCCTACAAATAGTAAAGAGATAAAGGTTTTTATTATGTATAAGTTCCACACTCAAATAAAAACTAGCTCCCGTAAGATATTTGTTGCCTTTCTTATTCTCTTGTTAAGTAAGATAATCCTACCCCCAAATTATTCTTATTCTCTTGTTAAGTAACGTAATCCTACCCCGAAAATTATATACAGAGATATTAAAGAGAGAATAAAATGCATATTAAAATGCCTTAAATAAATGCAATATATTGTAGTCCATAAACTTGTTCTCTTGAGTTCAAAGGCTTAAGTTGTTGCCATTAGACTTTCACAAGTCAGCCATAATGATAACCGTTGTCCAGTAGGTATCCTTCGTTAATGTAAAATGCAACATGAAATAATAAAACAACTAGAATATATCCATAATTTTGAGAGTTTTCTCTTATTTAAAAAAAAAATGTCAAAATCGAATACATAACGAACTATGGTAAACCAGCAATTAATGCTATATATCATCATAACAATTGATAATAGTAATAAAAGTTGATAAACATTCACATTGACGGGCGTAGGTACAAGGTTCAGATAATGATTAGGAAGGGGCGTGGAGTGGACAAGACTTTGTCGTCTAACGTCACGAACGAACGAAAGAAACACTACTAGTAAGCAGTCTGATAAGAAATGAATCTAACAGTCTGACAATCTAGAACCTAAAAAACTGCGTTGTAGTAGAAAAAACATTGAAATCAACATTTTTTAATTTCAAGAAACAAAATAAACAATACAATTTAATCAAAAAAACCTTTAAATGCAATCAAAGAAACCCTCTAGGTATCTTTATTCTTCAAGTTTATTCAAGTTCTTTTTTTGAAAGAGAATAAAAAAACTGAGGTTAAAACTACTTTTAAAAGTTCATGGTATCCAACACTTTTAAAAGTTCATGGAAAAATTGGATAAACATAATAAAAATTTTACTAGTTTTGTAAAAATACATCCTTAATCGCAATCAGACAAAACCACTAGGTATCCAATACTTCTAAAAGTTCATGGAAAAAATTGGAAAAACATAATAAATGCTTTATTAGTTTTATAAAAACGGGGTGGCATCCAACTACCCAATAGACATATATATGAAAGTTTGGGAAACATCTTCGCTTTATGCAACTTCCATAGGCCTTAAATAGGCGTAAGTTTGGCAGATTAACAGAACATATGACTAGAAAAAGTTCGAAAAATTGGAAGAACATAAGTTAATGGAAAATTTGGATAAACATAATAAAAACTCTACTAGTTTTGTAAAAATACATCCTTAATCGCAATCAGTCAAAATCACTGGGTACCCAATACTTCTAAAAGTTCATGGAAAAAATTGGAAAAACATAATAAATGCTTTATTAGTTTTATAAAAACGGGATGGCATCCAACTACCCAATAGACATAATATATGAAAGTTTGGGAAACATCTTCGCTTTATGCAACTTCCATAGCCTTAAATAGCCATAAGTTTGGCAGATTAACAGAACAGATGACTAGAAAAAGTTCTTCTGGGGTCTCATTTTAAAGTTCAAACTACTTGAATCATCATTTAGAAATATTTTCATCAATTCAACAACAGATACTCAAAATATAAAATGCAAAAACTGAAACATTGTACTTCATACAATAGATCCTTAAATATCCATTTTAATGAAATAGAATATGCTCATTGATTAAATATTGCTTCCAAAGCTTGGAGTGCCTTCCCTCCGTGCAGAAAAATAAATTCTACCATAGTATCAAAACTGAAATCATAGATGCATTATACTAATTTTTGTGAAAAAAGAACACATGCTCGAAAAAATTAATGTCCCGAACGGTCAAACTCCCTGGTGTTGACTTCATAATCTACCATTGCCTCTAAAGCTTAAACATGTCCAATTCCCCACACCCTGATTTTTCCATCTGTATAACCAGAAAACAATGTGCTTCCGTCTGCACTCCAACTCAAACTGGTACAATAGGGTATCTGCGAGAACAGGAGAGGCAGAAATCAGTTTGATGCTCAAATTCTGAGGTCATAGCCTCACAATAATTTAATGGAGAGAAAAACCGTTATAAAAAAAGAGCCAAATGATGGAATAAATTTATATATATATGTACTCTTAGAATAAGTTCTCCAGACGTAAACACATATAAAATGAAACATTCAACACTGCAGTAAGAAATGCAGCCAAACATTAATGAAGTCTTTTTGTTGGAAATAAGAGCTGCATTAGGACAGGTTCGGACTTCAACCACCCTCACAAATCAATAAAAAAATATCATTGCAAAAATGGGACTAATCATCCCAAGGGGTTCTCTCAATCAGTGGTCACCAATTTTGCTGGACATTCTAGCTAGTTCCATGCTGGCAAATGTCTAGTTCAAATCCATGGAACTAAGGATGCCATCAATACAGCAAAAGCATCCCTTCGATTTCCCACTTGGTTTTTTTGGGAGAAAGATTTGGTTGATCCAATGGAACTGATTGTAATGTATCTCTCAAAACCTTGTGTCAATATGTCAACAGAGTCACTGACTAATACAACAATTACCAATGTTTAACCAAGTTTCCAGAACAGGCAGACGCACAAGGGGCAATGTGTGGGAGCACTCCCAAATTTTGAGGAAATTCAGGGACTGGGGGGTATGTGAGCGGCACTACCAAATTTTAGGGAAATTCTGGGGACTTGGGGGCATTGGGGTGCATTTGTGTGTGTGCGCAAATAGAAATAGTAAAATATGTATTCATTTATTTAAAATCACCATTCCTTATTCTAGAATTTGACTAGTACTAAGCAAAATAGTAGATATTAACATCTGAAGACTGGAATGGTAAATTGAAATTACTCAAACTCAACAGTAGTAAAAAGTGACAGCCAAAGAATTGGTCTATGGTGATCAGTGTCTAAGACTCAAAAGTTATTTCCATACCTTCGTACATGATTATAATTCAATGTAAACACGTTGCAATCCCCCAAATCCTGAAAATTCTTAAATCTTCTAGATTTTGAGTAGGATCTAAAATTGTACTCTATGTATGAAATCTAATGAGGCCAGAACCACAATAGCTTTCAAAACAAATTTAAAATTGTGAAACACAGGATCTTAACTTCCAATTAACAATAAAAAAAGAGCAACTCATGAATCATAGTCTGTCCAATGACAAAAAATACAAAAAACCAGAGGAAGAGCAGGAGAAACAATGACCTGAACTTAAAATGAATGAAAACAGTTCCCCAGTTCTATCAATGAAAACTGAAATTGCAGTAACTATTTATCCTACATTAATTCCCCTTTACTTGCTCTTCTACACAAAGTTTAGACTTGCTGCAAGTTTATTTGTTGAAGATCCACATAGTGGACACCTTCTTGGAGAAAGGCCGAAATATAAAAGAAAAACATACTTTCATTTTTTACTAAATAACTGGATGTTAAAACTATGTTGTACAGATACCACTCCCTAGATTTGGACAACCTGAATCCAATGCTTCCCCTCCCCCAAGAGCTTCAGAGCAGGTACAAAATGCTCCAAAACCATACAGAGCAGTGCCGGAGTGCATAAAACATTCTTGGAGCATTTCCATTGCCTGGCAGCCATACCAAACCCAATTCCCACAAAGTAGCCTATGTGCCCAAGCGCTTCTATGCACTTGCTTGGTGCAAAAATATTCTAAAAAGACATCAAATATTTGGGCCTGAGTCACCGCACACATCAATTTTCTCTCTGGCAACACTGGGAGAGTCCTGGCAAGGTATTTGCCCATAATCACCAGGAAGATAATAATACAGTCATTCTTGTGGCATGGTTAGCCAACATACAAGACTGAATCTTCTCATAAATTTTAACTCATTACACTCTTTGAACACTGGAAGGAGAAAGTGACACATTAAGTTTTGTGTTCATGCTTCTTTAGGCAAACATTTCCACCTATTTGAATCTTTTAACACTGATCATTTACATCTAATGGTTTGTGCACAATTTCAAGCCCAAAGGAAGGATTTTGGGCCTGAAGGTCAAACAAAGGTTGTGTCTTAAAACCAATCAATGGGTAGGTTTAGCTCTTCTTTGCTTAAGTATGAATAGGTCTGGCTGCTCTCTGTATCTCCACCGTATTTACATTAAGGTAAATTATATATGAATAGAATTTATATTATTAAAATGGAAATTATTATATAATATAATTAAAGATTTGTATTTGTATGTATTTATATCAATGTTTTAAAATTCCGACTCCGACTCGCAAACGATTGAGGGTCGACTCCAACTCCGACTCAATATCGACTTGGCCGATTTGATTTCAATGACTCAATCATAGTAAAAAAATACATTTAATATTTTTTTATAAAAACATAATTTTAAAGATTTTCATTCATTTTTCCAAAAACAAAGCTTTAGAATAAAGAGAGAAGACAACACATCAATATATCCATTATATCAAAATGGCACCTAGTGCACTGTCCAATACAAAGTTCATAGTACATACTTAGCCATCAATGCCAGGAATATTTTCTGCCTCAGCCTAGGGACATTCACTAGACTACAACAACAATAATACCAATTCTCTGCCCCTAATGAAGTCTCAAAACCCTTGATTTAATTCTGGTCAAGCTCCAGAACAATCAGAGGTAAATATGTATTTCTTAGTCCATTGCCAGAGAATTTGCCTTTTTTAAAACATTATATGGCTCAATGCATTGTTTCAGTTTTCTAATTCATGCCACTAGGATAACCACACTTCAGCCTTGTAATTTTCAAAACTTTCTCACAGTGATATATTACTTTAGGGCTATAAATATGCAATAAAGAACAACCCAACCATTGACATGTAGGAGGCAGAACAACGTTTGACAAATGTGCTTCAAGATTTTTGTCAAAGAGCACAGCCGGCAGAGTTGTTACCGAGCTGGCCGAGTCATTACCGAGTTGGCCGAGTTGTTACCAAGTCGACCGAGTCAATGACTGGCTCAGTAACAACCTGGCCAGCAGTTCCGTTTTGGCCACTGAGCCGACCTGGCCAGGCATTGGCTCAGTCTAACTCAACCAAGTCGAGTCAACTTGGCCGTTTTTTAAAACAATGATTTATATAGCCACTCCCAACCCAGGGTTTCCTGTAAATTTGGGCAAAACTTCTAACCATATCCAATACTCATATCCCCACTCCCAAAAATCCCAGCTTCCTAAAACTAGTGCAAAATTGATGTAAAGGTTGCATTGATTTGTCATTGATATTAATACTTATTTGATTTTTGATACGGTTTAATATATTTGCAACATCCCATACCACCCCCAATCATCATCCCCTAATACTTAAATTATCTCACCAAACATTCCCAAAACTTCTCCCAGTCTCCTAAAGCATTGGCAAAACATTGACGAAAGTTGAACAATAGGAGTTGAATGAGAACCTTCGTTTATACTATATCAATTACATTAAAATTGCTAAAATAACCTCACTAATAATTGCATTACAGGGAATGCAGAGAATTAGAAAATCTTAGCAAGTGAAACTAGCCAAACCAAATTTCTCTGGGATAACTAGGAATAATTGCTAATAGCCAAAATAAAAAATCCAAAGGCAATGTCAACAAATGAAATGGGAAATGGAAATTTGAAGCAGACCCTAAAGATAATCAAATACCCTAGATGACATGCATCAAGTTAATCACTTAGGCCCAATTTCTAACAGCAAAATCTAAAGACAATATAAATAAATGGCATGGGAAATGGAACTTTGAAATGGACCGTAAAGATACTCAAGTATCCTAATGGCATGCATCAAGTTAGTCAGTCAAGCATCAAAGCTGCCAATTAAATCCAAGGTAAAACCAAAGCACTAAAGAAACATGAAAGGACAAAGGGCATACTCTTACATAAACGTCTAACACCAAACGATCAAGACGGTGAATAATATAGATTGATAAGTTAAGATAAGATAATTGCATTAATGTCCAACTAAAAACCACTAAAAGTAAGTCAGTGGGACTGTTGGCTACAATGACGTCCGTGCAAACCAAATAAATAAAGCAGCTCCTATATAAAAGCGAGCTGCAGTAAGTAAAGAGTCAAATAAGAGTTTAATCTAGGTCCTTGAAAGCCAACTCCGAGAATGCCGAGACAATTTGGTATAGAGTGGATCGAGTATCTATGATACAAACGATACAAGCCTTTCCTAAAGAAGGATACAGAGACAAAGCACTACCATTTTAGTTCATAATAGGCCTACCATTAAATAAGCATGCCAGCAGCTTTCAACAAATTTAGGGGGATTCTACCCTTGTGAATTGAAAACTCAAAAAATCACCCCAAAGGAATGCAAGGCAAACAAACTATAGATTGAAACCGAGAATGAATAGAAGGCGATCCAAATTCCAGACAAGACTACGGAAAAAAATGGTCTGTATGGGCCTTGTACAAATATAACAAAAAAATTCAAACAATAACTATATTAAAAAACCTCAGAAGCAGACAAAACTCTGAGGATTCACAGACATGGAACAAAAATAAAAATAAACTAGCGCTTGAAATCACTGCTAACCTGAGCCTTCTTGTTGGGAATGAAATCGGGCCGAAGGTCGGCCACAATGCTCTTGCTCTCCAGATCCCAGATCTTCACACACTGCTGAGTGGCAGCACAGAGCCAGTATCTGTTGGGGCTAAAGCACAGGGCATAAATAATATCCCCGGCATCCAGCGAGTACAGCCGCTTCCCCTCCGCCAAATCCCAGAGCATGGTAACCCCGTCTTTGCCGCCACTGGCGCAAAGCGAACCATCGGGCGAAACGGCGGCCGTGTTCACATAGCCTCCGTGTCCGACGAGCGTATTCCTGAGCTTACAGTTTGTTAAATTCCATACCTTTACCGTGCGGTCCCATGAGCACGACACGATGGTGGGGTTGGTGGCCGAAGGGGAAAAGCGGACGCAGGAGATCCAGTTGGAGTGGCCCTCTGCATCGGGCTGGATGGTGTATTTGCACTCGCCAAGGGTGTTCCAGAGCTTGATGGTGCGGTCACGGGAGGCGGAAACGATCTGTCGGTTATCGATGGAGAACGCGACGCTCAGGACGTCCTTGGTGTGGCCAACGAAGCGCCGGGTGGTGAGGCCTGTGTTGAGATCCCAGAGGCGGAGCTCGCCGTCCCAGGAGCCGGAGAGGGCAAACTGGCCATCGGAGGAGATGACCACGTCCTGGACGAAGTGTGAGTGGCCAGTCAAGCGGCGCCGTGGGACACCATACTTCTCGGGCTCCTTGGTTAGGTTCCAGAGGAGGATCGACTTGTCGCGGGATGAAGAGACGATCATGTCCGAGTTGTCAATCGGGGTCGCAATGGCCGTCACCGCGTCGGTGTGGCCCTCCATTGTGCCGCGCAGAACCAGTGCTTCCGCCATGGCTGCTCAGACTCTGGTCGCACTACTGAGTTTTCTTCTTCTTCGGCGGGTGGCCGCTGCCGATCTGCTCGTGTTTCGTTATCGTAATGATCTGCTGCGAAAAAGTCCCAAATAAAAGAAGAAGACCGTGCGCCGTGTTTAGGGTTTTATTCAGATAAACCCTAGCTATAAGAATTTTAGGGTTTGGAAAATGATCCGGTGATCGTGTGCCAAATCCTCTAGCACACTAAATGCTCTTTTGGAGGTAGTCCATTGCTAAGAAAAACTAGAGGGAGGGATTTCCCTCACGTAAATTCGTAAATTTGTAACTGTGGTTGTATGACGATTTCTCAATATTGATTTACTTCATGCATTGTATTTTTAATTTACTTCATGCAATGTTGATTTACTTCATGTATTGTATTTTTAATTTACTTCATGCAATGTTGATTTACTTCATGCATTGTATTTTTAATTTACTTCATGCGATAGTTGATTTACTTCATGCATTGTATTTTTTATACGACAGTGTTTGGTTCTTCCACTTTGTATATACATCACTGTACACAATGTTTTTGACTTGCTTTGTGGTCATTAGTTGGACATAAATATAAGATTTACTTCATGCATTGTATTTTTTATACGATATTGTTTGGTTCTCCCGCTTTTTATATACATGTACACAGTCCTTTTGACCTGCTTTGTGGTCATTAGTTGGACATAAATATAATTATCTTATTACTTATTATCTGCGCTTTGTATACACATCAATGTACACAGCCCCTTTGACCTGCTTTGTGGTCATTAGTTGGACATAAATATAATTAGCTTATTACTTATTATCTGTCTTCATGGGGAGGAGTGTTAAATAAGTTGATGGGATTATGTTTTCCAACACTAAGTGAATGTCTTTTTGTCACCCCATCTAGGGAGTATGGGTGGACATTGTTACAAGGTATTGTGCTCTCAATTTATTTCACAACTTGGAATAGTTTCTATGACTCTAAAATCTCTTCTCTTTAAATAGTTATGAATCTTTGTTATAGGGAGTATGGGTGGACATTGTTATCTCAATTTATTTCACAATTTGGAATAGTTTCTATGACTCTAAAATCTCTTCTCTTTAAATAGTTATGAATCTTTGCTACAAAGAGCTTTGATCATAAATACTAAAAAAAATATTTCTACTTTATTAAAATATTACCTTTTTATAATCAGATGTCTATCTTAAGTGAATTACTTCTAACTCAAGTTCTCATAGATTGAGGATTTATAGTGTTAAAAAGTGTGTTCAATAGTGGTCAATGGTTCTTAGTTCAAGTGGTTGGGATTGTGGCTTATCATCCCAACCACCCAGATTCAAGTCCTGAGAGGCATGCTCTAGCCTATATTGATTAGGATTAAGGAGTAGGCGGCCCTAGGGAGTTTTCACTCCATCTATGATCAATACAAGACGTCTCACTCTTGCTTAGTCATTGGGTCTTTCGTTTCAAAAAAAAAGGTGCTTTCTATAGTGTAGTATGAGGGAGATGTGTGGCATAACGTAACTTTGACATGGCATAGGTTGGCCAAACATAATAGTTAAAATAAATAAGTTAAAAAAATATGTGAAATTGGTTTTTGTTTTTTAGTGTGTGTTTGTGTGAGCAATCACATGGATGAAAATGGAAAAACATCAACGTAGATCCAACTTAACTCCAAATTTATCAAGTGCCAATAGGAATTGATTTTCTGTGATTTTAAACCCTTTTTCAAATTTTTACACTTTAAGAATAGATTTGCACTTGCAAGATTTTATCTCTCTAGGTGATTGATAGATATGGAGTTAAGATGGATCTACATTAGTGTGGTTTGAAGGAGTGATGTTTTGTTTATGTCCATCAAACTTCTCTTTAGTGTAACATATGCAAGATGTTTCAACCTAACCTTTCTTGAGGTCTTTTTGTATAAAACAATTGTGTTAACATGCACTAAAATGATGGTTTATAGATTGTGCATTTGCTACCAGCCTTTGTATGTCATTGTGTCAAATTTGAGTCATGTTTCAACCATGGCATACCTACTCCAAAATAATAAGAAGGCCCTCTATCACATCTTCACAAATACTCACATTTGTTGAAGTTTTTTTTAGTGTTCCTTCCATGGTCTAAACATGTGCTTTTTCTCTCTCACTTAATGTTTAATACCATGGTAGGCTCCCCTAGCTTGGAATCTAGTCTTGTCATTTCTCGATCACATATTCGGCCTCAATATGCTCATTGGTCCCTTTGTTTTAGTCATTATTTAGTTAACAAGACCAATGTTGGGCATCACTCATCAAGTAATACCCCAGTTAGATATTGAGCCTCCTTTGGTTCCAAGCTCCCTAAGATGTTAGAGTACAGTTATTTAGGAGTTTACTTAATAGCATTTCCTTTTTTTTCTTGGGTGGTTGAAGTTTGCTCTTAATCGCAATTTTTCGTACTTATACTATGATTGTGATTCACTCGTACCTAAAGAATAAAGGATTGTTTCCTCCCATCACACTTTTGGTTTGGCCCTAACTCCTATAGTTTAGACAAAGAACGTCTTTAATTTGATCTACAAATAGAATGTTGCTTCCACAACTAGCATGATCACTAGTTATGCCACTCAAGCATTCACAAATTTATATATGTCATACCCCTAGACATTGTTAACGGCCCATGGATTAATAACATTGTTAACTAACATTCTTAAGCTTACTTGGATCATGTATCTCTAACATGTTGAAGGCTAATATAATTGTTGTCTCCTCCTTGATGATTGAGATTTCCCTTTATTTTATATTTTATTTTTGAAAAAAAAAACATCCTTACACTTTTAATAAAATCAATATCTACAAAGATAAAGCAAAAAAAATGTGGGACGTGCATACAACCTTCACAATCACCACCAACAATCAATGTCGATGGCTAGTTGAGGCCATAATACTTTAGTCCATGAGACAATGACAAAATCAAACCTAACCCCCAAATATTGTCGACAAATTGTGTGGGGAGGACACACACCTAGGGCTGCAATAAGTAAAGAAGCAACAAAGTTGACAACTAAACCTAGTTGCCTTACCATCCAAGGAGACTAGCATTAGTTAAGTTAAAAGCCATTACCCAAGCTAAGCCAAACCAATCACCATAAGTCACTTTAGCTCATTATGAACCACCACCAGAACCCTGGGTATCTCAATTTCTAGGCATGCTTGTCCTCTTATGGGACAACCAAAACCTCAATAAGCGTTAGTTATGTTAGTAACAAGAAACCGTAGGTCCTACTGCCACCCAAACCTTCAAAGATACTAAGTAGAGAAAACAAGCCACAGGTAGAGATTAAAGTATTCAATCCAACACCTAAAAGCTTAAAGCATCCCTACATAAAATATGAACAAGGTCAGTAAGGCATAAGTACTCCATCACCACCACCATATGCTACATAAACAAGTATTGCAATCAAGCTTTCATAGAATATGATCATAAGCAAACCCACAAGGAAGACAATAACCAAGGTTATGCATAGCAATACCATAATCAAAGTTGCACGCAAATCCATAGGTCATCCACTTCAAATAACACAAAGATAGATACAATGTCATGAGAAGCCTTGGCACCGCCACAAGAAGAGCTAACATATAGGTTTCATCATAGAAGAAAGATCTGTCATTGAAGGTGCATGGAGCCAACCAAAAAAGAACCATAAAAAAACCCTAACCACACAATTCTCTAGAGGCATCTCTCCCACCTTCTAAACCCTAACCCAAGGGCCCCTTCACTTGGAGTGGCCACCACCCATTATCCTCCCTCTTCGTGATGGTGAAACCCTGATAAGGCTTAAAGTAGGCATAACTGGGGTGAGAGGGGGACAAGAGTTGCAATATCCCTGGTCTCAACCCCTAGATTGTATTGGTCCCAATGTGCCAAGTGTAAATAAGTATTGTAATGATAAGAATCAAGTTATGTAAATAACCCCATATGATAGTATATATACCCATTACAAAGCTCAAGGTCAAGGCCCAACTAGTAAATGTGTATCATCCCAACGTTTAACCCCACACGATGTTGTAATTATAATTAACTATGTTAATGGTGTATGTATGGGAAAGTATATTTAAATGCGTTAAAAGACATGGAACAATTGTAATTATAATTAATAACAATTGATGAAGAGGTAGAACCTTTATGTGAACCATGAGAAGCCATGAGGAGGAGGGAAACCAACAAAGGAGATTAAAGGGAATTATTGTTTGCCAGTGATTATTTGGCTAAGCTTATAGTCTAAAATGTCAACTTTCCCCAAGAAAAATAGCTAATGGGAAGGTGTATCAATAATTACCAGTTATTAGGGGTGGCGAGTACGAGGGGTGGGTTCTCTTTCACCCCGAAAGGCAAATAGAACTTGAATAGTCATGGAGCTTGCATATCCTCTAACAACCAGGCTAAAATGTACGATATCTTCCAAACCATCGTCTTGGCTCGATCTTTACCAATTAGATTTCTAATTATAATAGGTGACCCCAATAACTCCATCTATCATCTTTCTTTAGGAACCTTTCCTTTGGACTCCACACTTGCATTCAAGTAAAACATGTCTTTGGAGACTTTAACAAGGCAACACATAAGTTGGAAAAGCAATCCTTATCACTCCCTCCTATAAATTTGAGGATCAACAAAATCTTGTAGGAAGTAATGTTACCTTACAAATATGACAATGAATTTCAATTTCATCTTTTTCAATTATGATAACTCTAAGTGATGCAAGGGGGAGACACTCAAGGAGTGAGCACAAAATATCTTTTGTAAACTTGGCCTAGTCTACCCCAACTTAACTGCGTGATCTTTATAGGGTAGTTATTGTTAAAAATTTGATCATTGTAGATGACTAGGAGTCACTCCTTCTTATATTTTGATGCTCACTAAATGTTATTGTGATAACAACATTTCCTATAGATTGTATCCATATGACATTTTTTAGAACTTAGTACTAGGATCGAGGCATAACTAACATGACCATATTGGGTGCAGTCTTAAAACCCTTCGCAATATTTTCTCTTAAGAACTTATGGATGTATCTCATCTATGCTTTGGCACATTTTTGCTAATATAGTCTACCTTGTTATTATTTAAAAAAATATATCAATTGCCAACAATTACAAGAGGAGTGGGATATTGGTACCAGACTACTTAGGTGTATGTGTTATGTACCTTCATTTTTGTAGACTTTTGACTGCCCATGTAACCCATTAAGGAAGGAAACCTCGAGGAAGAAGAAAGGGGGAAAGGAAGCACTCATGGAAATTATAGAGGGAATTGGTTTGTGCGAGCAAAGAAATAAGAGAGTGAGTAATAGAGAGAAAGAAGTGTATGAAGTGAACCAAAGGAATCAATGGGGACGAGATTGAACAATTGATAAGTTGTGAGTGTGACTTTCAAAAGGGGGGGGACCAAGAACCGTTGAGCCACTATGGACTTGAGAGGCATTGAAAATTTCATCTATTACTATAGATTATTTTTCTAATTGTTAACTTATTTAATAATTTATTTGCAGTTTGTTACGCCAAATACCAAATAATTGACACTATGATTTTCGCAAATAATTCACACATAAAAATGACTCTGTTATTTTTGGACAAACGTCCACTGAAAAACACAACTTGGGAAAATTGGTGCAACAGCTAAGGGTTTTTATTATTAAGCAGCAATGAAATTTCGAGTACAATCTATGGATGCCCAACTGGAAATCCAATCAACAAGTATTTGACATAAATAATTAGAGAGAAAATTCTCTCACCCCACAAGCAATCCCGACACTGACTTCTTCAGAAAAACTAGTCGTCCAAACCCCAGCGTAGGCCCTCTGCGCAGTCTCTGCGTTGGATCTCACACGTGTGGCTTGAATCTGCCTCTGAGCAAGTTTTCTAGCATGTCTTTGCTATTGGAAGTGACTCTCTGACCCTCTGGAAGAATTTCTCGGCCTCTAGAAGTTGAATCGACTTCCTCCTCAACTAAATCAAAATGCTATGATTCAGATACTGCGCAGTCCTTGTGATGCTTCTGTGTGGATCACTTCTATAACTTATTGTTGCCTCTCTGAATATGGAAAAATTCCTTTAGATCATTGTCCCTTCCCCTCACTGTCTTTGCTTCCTCACTGAAGCTCGAACTCTCTGACAACTAACTGTTGCTACTTTGGAAAATCGAATTCTCCAAGTGCCTCTGGTGTGTTCTCCAAATTCCCATTGATCCCTTCTTATATCTTCTTGTTGGGAATCCAACAACCAATATTAAATATTAATCAATGGCTCAAATCATTTATGGATCGGTCTGTGTGAGTTTCTAGATAATTCTTATATTGACTTAATTAATTATGATTAATTAACCAGTTTTCCTAAGCTTAGACTTAGGAAACATTAAAAAATTGGTTAATAATCTAATTAAGTCATATCTAGGTGGAATTTATAGAAACGATTTATGGGTTTTGGAGATCTCATGTATTTTAGCCTCTCCATCAAATTTTGTGGCTAGAACACATCTAATGTTACAGAAACTAGCACTCCCTCTTAGCGAGGACTGTGTTCTCTATAGTGCTACAAATCCTACCACAACACCCTATCTCTATATCACCTCCTGTCACACTACTGATGTCTGGTTCTTCTTTCCCACCAACCACTATGCAAATTTGATGTTGCATATGTGTTACTACTAACACTTCCATACCGATGCCAGCTCTGCATCTGCACTGCAACTCCCTCTCATATGTTGTTGTTGCAACTACAACTATTGCAATTGAGAAGCATCCAAAACATTGAATCAATTGTGTTTAGTATGATGCATTTGTATCCTGAGTTTCTAATTGCTACCGACATCTGCATTGTCACTAAAGAATCTGTGTTACTGCCAACTCTGCACTTAGCCACTTTCTCTGTTGTCAACACTGCAATGCACTCCTCAACTTCTGACTACTACTAGTCTGCAACTGTCACTCTAGTACTGACTGCATCAACTGCCACTGATCCATCCTGCTACTGAATACTATGGGCCCCCGTCGCCAGGTAATGATCCATGAGTTGGACTCCTCATGGACCCAACCCCTCACTGTTTCCTTTCGAGCCTAATCCCTCGCTGAGACCCTTCTTCACTTTGCGACTTGTACTGGATAACTCATACTTCCTCTGGCATCTGACTCTAGCAACTAGAAGTCGATTTGCTGCCCAGATCTACATTCTGGCTAACTTGCACAACGTCCTTTGGAAATATTTTACAACCATCTCTACAAAGTTGAAAAAGACAGAAACTCAAAACTGGAGAAATAAACCTCAAAAACCTCCCTCTTTCCCTCTGCACGGTTGTTGAATCTGCTACTCACACTTCCTTTTGGAGTGAGAAAATTTTCTCACAACAACTACTAATTTGCAATGGAAAATTGAACTTTTGAAACTCGAAGTTCCCTGAGAGAAATATTCCCTCTGTTGTGTGTGTTTTTCTCTTCTAACCAATGTTGATTCTGCATCTACAAACTGTTGCAAAACCCTTTGCGTCCAACCAAAAATCTACTTAGCAGAAATCTGAGTTGTTGATGCTCTCTCTAACTATTGGAACCACAATCTCGGGAAAATTGAATTTTCTACCAATCCTACATTGAAAAATCAAACTCTTGCCCCAACAATTCGGCTTGCCTGTCAATGAACTACATAGCCTCTAGGAATTTCGTCTTACTGCTCCCTCTAAGTAGCGAAATTCTCTCCTCCACTTCTAAGCTTCTGGGCTGGTCACTTACACTCTGGTACCATGTGAAAATTTCATCTATCACAACAATTGGAAATTATTTTTCTAATTGTTAATTTATTTAACAATTTATTTGCAGTTTGCTATGACAAATACCAAATAATTCACACCGTGATTTTCACAAATAAACTGCGGAAGAAAAATATTGTTGGAAGCTAAGAAAATCTAGCACACACACACATAACAATGACACTATTATTTTTGGACAAATGTCCCCAGAAAAACCCAACTTGGGAAAACTGGTGCAGTAAATGAGGGTTTTTATTATTAAGTAGCAGCGAAATTCTGAGTACAATTTATGGATGCCCAACTAGCAATTCAATCAGCAAGTATCTAACAGAAATAATTAGAGAGAAAATTCTCTCACCCCAAAAGCAATCCCGACACTGACTTCTTTAGAAAAATTGGTCATCCAAACCCTATCGTAGGCCCTCTGCGCAGTCTTTGCACTGCCTCTAAGCAAGTCATCTAGCATGTCTTTGTTGCTGGAAGTAACTCTTCATCCCTCTGGAAGACTTTCTCGGCATCTAAAAGTTGAATTGACTTCCTCCCCAACTAAATCGAACTGTTATGCTTCAGTTATTGCACAGTCCTTGCACTGCTTCTGCGTGGAACACTTCTGTCACTCACTGTTGCCTCTCCAGATTTGGAAAACTTCCTCCGGATCATTGTCCTTGCCCCTCAATATCTTTGCTTCCTCAATGAACCTCGATGATCAGGAGCTCAAAATTTGTCAAAATGTCAAAATTTTGATAATCTTAGCTTCAGATCGAAAGCTCATCATTCTGAATCCAACGGTGTGAACAAGACTCAAATCGAAGCTCGTACGCAGAAGTTAGAGCAAGTCAAAGTTCAGGGTTGACTTGGTGACATGACAAAGCGCTTCAGCGAATGAGGAGATGTCAAGTGGTAGGCCACCATTGGCCCTTGCATATCGCATATCTAAGTAAAGGACAGGTCGGCGTTAAAAAATCGACCCCCGACGCAAAGCAGGTTGCGATGCGATGCAATCTCATATCGCACCCGGTATCGATCGATATGTGTGTGTGTGTGTGTGAGTGACAACCGATAATGTTTATTGTGATTTGCAATGGGGAGACTTTCAGACCTAATATTTTTATACGCTATGTTTTATAACCCTGGCGGATCCGCTGCTATCGTAATGTATGGACTTTGATATCCACGAAGGGAAAGTGTCGATTACGATAAGACTGTCAGATGTGATGTTTTATGCATTGAGATTTATAATCCTGGCGTGTTCGTGTTATCGCAGAACACAATTTGGGTTGATACGCCGAAGGTTTAAGTGTCGATTATGATTACAATGGGGTTCCCAGATCCAATATGTTATATGTTGTATTTAATAATCCCAGCGGGTCCGTAGAGTGACTGATGTAAGGCCTGTAAGCCGATGGACTTAGCCGATTGCAATATCTGACATGGCTGTGGAAGTATCGCCTTTATCGTCAGACCAACCACTTTACATGTGACCACTTGGCCCTTAACTACAAGATAGGCAGGAAAGATGGCGAGACAACCGATTTCTGCGGAATTGCCAGTTTTAATTGCGAATAATGAATTTAATTGACAGTAAGCCAAATTTGGAGGATAAATTTGTGGAAACACTAACATAAGTCATAATTAAGACAATTTTCGACCCAATGGGATGCAAAAAGAGGCTAGACAGCCATTTTTGGGCATTTTGAACTGATTGGAACAGGTTTCAATATCAAAGGAGAACTTCTGGATAGGTTTTTTTCAAAGTGAAGCCTATGGGTGCTCTGATCAACCAGAGTGTTGATTCAGCTTTTGGAGGAGTTCCAAGATGGAGATGACCTTGCAGGAGTCTTCCAACCTCCATGTGCTTTCTGCAGTAGCCATTACAATAGTGTTGTAGCTTTATTTCTTCTTTGCTCTATGTGTGTATGGAGAAAGAGACTTGTTTAAGTACTTCAAGTGGATTGTTGTACTTGTTTGTGCTCTTGGTAGTTGGAGTATGGGGTCTTGATTTGAGAGTCCTTAGCTTGTTGATTGTTTCATGACTAATTGTAGGTTGTCATGTGTTTAGAGTGAGAGTTATTTGCAGAAGAATGTTTCCTTGAAGGGGAAACTAGCCACTCTTTTTGTTAGAACATTTATGTACTATTTACCATTGAATAATTTTGAGCATAATGAGAAGGGGTCATGCCTTTAGAGCTGATCCAAGGAGATGTATCCCAGGAGGGGTGAACTCCTTTATCAATGGTTGGTGTATTATTGTTTGATACATACTTCCATTCAGTGTTTTAGTTTCATGTTTTAAGTTTTCTTCATGAAACTAACTTAAATCAAAACCCATAAAATTCATGTTTTTACTTGCTATTTTGGAGTCAAAAGTCAAGCACATTTTTATATTCTAATGAGGGGAATTACCACATCATTACTAATCTGCCCCAATTCAGATCAGGTTGGTAGCAGAGCTTTGGTTTGCTTTGTGCAAGGAGGAATTGATTGTTGTTTGCAAGTGAATGTGTTTTGAAGCTCATTGAGGAGAAGGTTTTGGAAAGGAGAGCGAGATTGTTACAATCTCTATGACCAAGTTCTACCTCAAATTATAGTAGACGCTTTAAGCAAAGCATGTCCAAAGGAGGAGAGTCTACAAGAATGTTAGAGGATGTGAAGGCTTTTAGAAAGTCTTTCTTAAACATTGCATAAATGGTTAAAGTCCTCTATGAAGAGAGGAATACCAAATTGCAAGGTGAAAGCTCTAGACCTCCAAGAGGAGAATGTTCTCCAAGGGAAGAAGGTAACAATAATGGTGCTAACCACCATCTTCTCCACAATATTCATGTTTTTTCTACAACTATTATGCAAGATGCTAGTGTAGAAAGTCCTTCCAAGAAGGTAGATGGACAATTTTGTACCTTTTGTCCACATGATGTGGAAGATGAGGTTCTATCAGCACCCAAATTCGAGGAGCTGAAAGAAGAGAGTCGAAGAGTCCAAGAGGACACATCTCGAATCAAAAGGGAAATCGAAAATATCTTCGCGTGTCAATCGAAAGATGAAGCAAATGGTAAAAATTTACATGCTTCTTCCTTATGTGAAAGTATTGACATAAATTCATTTGCAGCCTTTGAAAAACACAGTAAAGGCATTGGATCCAAGCTCTTGACCAAGATGGGTTACAAGGGAGGAGGCCTTGGCATAAACCAGCAAGGCATTAAAAATCCAATTGCGGCCAAGGAGAGGCCTAAATACGAAGGCTTAGGCTATGTTGCAAAAGAAGAATGGTCTTCTAGTGACAACACATGGGTATCATGTTCCTTTTGTCATAAGAAAGGACACGAGGAGGCAAGATGTTGGGAGTTGCATCCAAAAATGGTTCCCGCTTGGTTCCTCAAGCGTAAGGAGGACTTACAGTGCAAAACATCTCCAAAGAGAGATGTAAAAGCTGAATAAGAAGGAAATCTGAGTTCTTCTTGCCACGCAAGTTCCTCACGCAGGCAGCGTAAGCCAAAGGGCAGCAAACAGAGGTATAACTATTCTATTAATTCAAATGTTGTTAATTCGAATGTTGTTCATGATGGAAAACAACATGCAGAATTGAATAACATGTTGAGGAATATGTTTCCATGCACCTTTTTCCTTTCATCTAACCATTGTGTATATAAGTGTGATAAAAGGAAAGCAATCATCGGGATGATGTTTATGTCTGTTGGAATTAAGATTGAAAGGATAAAATCTCATCCAAGGATAAAGGCAAGTGAGTCGAGAGGAGCTCAAAAGAACTTATGTACTCATTGAAATATCGGTGGGCATTTGGTCGAGAAGTGTTGGAAATTGTTTCCACAACTTCATCCTTGTAAGGGCAAGCAAATCATGCAAGCACTAGAAGAGGAGGCGACAAAATAAAAAGTGTTGCAAGATGTGACCATCCTTCAAGCAACTTCAGAAGAAGAGAAAGTTCAAATAAAGGGTTGATTCACCTAGTTGGGTAAGAAATGGGTGGACTATTTGTCCAGTTGAAGTTTGTAAATTTATGTTTTGCACTAGTTGCATATCCCCATAGTTGGGTAATTTGTGAAAGTGATGCTCATAAATAAATCACTTATTTGCAACAATGTTTTCTTTAAGCATTACAATGCTAGTTTGGCTTGTTGATAGTCAATTTGAATGGAGAAATTTGGGAGTCAAGTTTATTCCATTTTGTAAAATGCATTTCTACTTGTAGTTTGAAAAAACATTTTAAAGTTGTTGTATGAGTAGTTTCAGCACATTTAGTATGTTCCAAATGTGTGTAGCACTCAATTTATACAAGTATTCACTATGTGAAGCTTGTTTAGGTTCATTTGGAAAAGTATTTTAGGATCTTATCCTTGATAACAATTTTGCAGATAAGCAATTCCAAGGTGCTCATCTTCTTGGAATTCTTCTTTAGAAGGATGTTGTTGTGGATGGCCATAGTGACATGGACAGGTGTCAGCTCATCGCTTATGGCTTTGAAGAAAAAAGGTGAAGGAGAAGGAAGGATGACCTATAGGACACTTGCGGTGCAGACAAAGTACAGACAAATTGCAGATTATTTAATGCTTTTGGAGACCAAAAGGATTTTCAGTGGGGAAGAGTGATTAGGAGCTCAAAATTTGTCAAAAAATCAAAGTGTCAAAATTTTGATAAGCATAGCTTCAGATTGAAGAGCTCATCATTCTGAATGCAATAGTGTGAACGGGACTCAAATCCGAGCTTGTATGCAGAAGTTAGAGCAGTAAAAGTTCAGGGTTGACTCATGACATGGCATGATTGGATGACATGGCAAATCCCTTCAGGGAATGAGGAGACTCTAAGTGGCAGGCCACCATTGGCCCCCTCATATCGCATATCGGAGAAAAAGACAGGTCGGTGTTAAAAAAAGGGCCCCCGGCACAGAGCAGGTTACGATGCGATGTGATTGTAATCGCATATTGCATGATGTTAAGAATCGGCCCCGGCACAGTCAAGGTTGCGATGCAATATATCGCAATCACATATCGTACCCAATACCCATTGATGTGTGTGTGTGTGTCACTGCCTATAACAACGATTGCGATTTGCGATGGGGGGACTTTCGGACCCGATATTGTTATACGTTGTATTTTATAACCCCGATGGGTCCACTGCTATTGGAGTGTATGGAATTTGATATCCACCGAGGGAAAGTGTCGATTGCGATAGGACTGTCGGATGCAATATTTTATACATTGAGATTTATAATTCTAGTGGGTCCGTGTTATCACAGAATGCAAGTTGGGTTGATACACTGAAGGTTTAAGTGTCGATTGCAATAGGGTTACCGGATGCGATATGTTATATGTTGTATTTATTAATCCCGGTGGGTCTGCAAAACACCTGATGTAAGGGTCTATAAGACGATGGACTTCGCTGATTGCAATATTCGACAGGACTGTGAAACCGTGGCCTTAACTGCCAGACCAACCACTTTGCATGTGACCACTCAGTCCTTAACCACGAGATAGGCAAGAAAGATGGCAGGATTGTTGATTTCGAAAGAACTACCAGTTTTAACTGCGGATAATGAATTTAACTGACAGTAAGCCAAATTTGGAGGATAAATTTGTGGAAACACTAACATAAGTCATAATTAAGACAATTTTCGACCCAATGGGATGCAAAAAAAGGCTAGATAGCCATTTTTGGGCATTCTGAACTGATTGGAATAGGTTTTAGGATCAAAGGAGCACTTCTAGATGGGCTTTTTGCAAAGTGAAGCCTATGGGTGCTCTGGTCAACCAAAGTGTTGATTCAGTGTATGGAGGAGTTCCAAGATGGAGATGACCTTGCAGGGGTCTTCCAGCCTCCATGTGCTTTCTGCAGTAGCCATTACATCAGTGTTGTAGCTTTATTTCTTCTTTGCTCTATATGTGTATGGAGAAAGAGACTTGTTTAAGTACTTCAAGTGGATTTCTGTACTTGTTTATGCTCTTGGTAGCTAGAGTATGAGGTCTTGATTTGAGAGCCCTTAGCTTGTTGTTTGTTTCATGACTAACTGTAGGTTGTCATATGTTTAGAGTGAGATTTCTTTGCAGAAGAATGTTTCCTTGAAGGGGAAACTAGCCACTCTTTTTGTCAACACATTTATGTACTCTTTACGATTAAATAATTTTGAGCATAATGAGAAGGGTACATGCCTTTAGAGTTGATCCAAGGAGATGTAGCCCAGGAGGGGTGAACTCCTTTATCAATGGCTTGTGTATTATTGTTTGATACATACTTCCATTCAACGTTTTAGTTTCATGTTTTAAGTTTTCTTCATGAAACTAACTTAAATAAAACACATAAAATTCATGTTTTTACTTGCTATTTTGGAGTCCAACCTTAATCACATTTTTATATTCTGATGAGGGGAATTAGCACAACATTACTAATCTTCCCCAATTCAAATCACTCGAACTCTCCGACAACTAATCACCTCTACTTTAGAAAATCGAATTCTCCAAGTGACTCTAGTGTGTTCTTCAAGTTTACATCGATCCCTTTTTATATCTTCCTATTCGGACTCCAACGACCAAGATTAAATCTTAATCAATGGCTCAGATTATTTCTGGATCGATCTATGTTAGTTTCTAGATAATTCTCACCTTGAATTAATTAATTTGATTAATTAACCAATTTTCCGCAGTTTA
Source organism: Pinus tabuliformis (assembly GCA_031772625.1). Lineage (NCBI taxonomy): Eukaryota > Viridiplantae > Streptophyta > Pinopsida > Pinales > Pinaceae > Pinus > Pinus tabuliformis. Next base: position 785,594,707 of record CM062812.1, on the reverse strand, counting down.
GATTCAGGAAACATTAAAAATTTGGTTAATAATCTAATTAAGTCCTCTCTAGGTGGAATTTCTAGAAACAATTTGTGGGTTTTGGCGATCTCCCGTATTCTAGCCTCTTCGTTAAATTTTGTGGCTAGAACACATCCAATGCTACAAAAACTAACAGATTGAACCACTGATAAGTTGTGAATGTGACTTTGAAAAGGGGGGGACCAAGAACTGTTGAGCCATTGTGGACTTGAGAGGCATTGAAAAGCAAAGGAGAAGCTTTTAAGCACTATTAGAATAGTGAAGGGCTTCCTTTTATGCTTAGTGGTTTTTCATGCAGATAAGACACATAAAAATAAAGGAGAAGTGTAACAACCCATGGTTATTTTCTTGTGTAAATAAAGTAAGACCAAGGACATGGGACACATATTGATCTAAATTGGATCCATGAAGAAGAGTTATCAGAGAACCATGACTATATCAGGTTGGGACAAGCTTCAAAGAATTAAGAGCAACAATCAGAAACACCTCTAAACAGTGGAAGCTAGCAGCCAGCGTGGAACGACGAGGACCTCGGTCAAAGTGCGCTGACTGAGGCCCATGGAGACTGCACAAGAGGCGAAACCAGTCCCTGGGAAGCCCAGATTGGGAAAAGGAGGTAGTTTTTTATGTGTGATTAGCACTAATCGCGCATCGTTGGGCAAAACCCATCGAGAAGGAGAGGCCTCGAGCGCTTGGTCACATGGGAGTGGGGAAAACCGTGGGGAAAAGGCTAAAGGCTAAGGCAGGACCCGCGCTCCAAAAACCGACAGTATTTATCGGGGGCACCCTTGGGCGGTAAGCAGATTTGGCGAAAACGGAGCGATTCCACTCAGCACCCGATGCGTGGCAAGTGGAGGAGAGAGAAAATCGTCTCTCATCACATGCTAACAGTCGAGCGAGTCAACCACACGAAATGTGCAAATGGTGTCGGATCTGGAGGCCCTAGATCTAATGGCTGAGATCGTGCCTGATGGGGAAACCGGAATTGATAGGGGAATAAGCCGAGATCTATAAGAATTTGAGGTCTGATTTGATCACCAAGGTGGCAGAGGACTCATTCCACGACATAACCGAAGACTTGAACCGCCGAAGAAAAAACTGGCACAGTTCACAAGAGGACAAGTGGCCACTCCCTGTGAGCCTGATGATGATGCTGAAGCAGGGAACTCCAAGCGAAGCTGCAGCAGGCGATCCAACGGAAGTGGAAGGGGAATCGAACAGCCATGAGCTTGAATGGCTTTAAAGCCATGAATAGACAAAGCAGAAGACAGAAGATGGAGAAAGAGAAGAAAGGAAAGAAGACAAAGAAAACAAAGAAAAGACAGTGAAGCAAAAAAAAGCAGAAAGAAGACAGAGGGCCGAGCTGACCAAAGGAAGCGTCGAGCACCAGAGAGCTTGAGAGATTCAAGCCATCCCTAAGAGGATCTGTCAGGACTCAACACCACATTGGCCTCCTTCCATTAAAGACCAGAGAGGTCAAAGAGCTGGTGAGGAAAAGATTCTGTGCACTCTAGTGGCTTGGGGAATCTAAGTACCACCCTGCCAAGCAAATTCTGTTTCAGGAGACTCATACTGAGCTCCTTCATTGTAATTCTCTGCTTTAAGACACAATAAAAGAAGGCCACCACTGAGACCTGGACCGAAGATGTAGCCCTGGAGGACAGGGTGAACTCCTTATTAAATTCTTGTGTTCTTATATTTGCTTACTGTATTTCTTTGTTGTTTTCCATTTCAAGTGTCTGTGTATTTGCAATCTAATCGATTTGTTGCCTAAATAGCATAGACACACACCAGCACATGAGTTTGTAATACCTTCATTTAATAAATCTTTAACTAAGATCACTCATAGGGTGATTTTCAAATCAAGTGGTATCATTGTTTTAGGTTGTAAGGTTAGATAAGCTTGTGTTGGTTTAGCTGTGAATGCTCACTAGATAAAAGCTCAAATTAGGAGAAGGAGAGTTGGTCGAAACTAATCTTGAAACTGGGAAAGTCTATCCTTAGAAGACAATGTCAGAGGAAGGTTCTGTGGGACCAGGCCCTCAATTCATAGAGAGTTTCATAGCCATAAAGTCCATGTTAGAAGAAATGTATAGGGACTTTAGAAAGCATAAGGATGAAGACTCATCAGGGTCTAAACAAGACAAAGATGAAGCTGAGTCTCACTTCCATGACCACTCCAAAGGAAAAGGGAAAGAGGATAGCTTTCTCACACCTCCTAATAGCCCTGTGCATAACAAGAAAGCATCTTTAATCAAACTAGATGCTAAATTTGATTTGCCTATATATGATGGAGAGTTAAATGCAGAAAAGTTGGACAATTGGATTAGACAATTTGATGTTTATTGCAAAGTATAGAACATCGACTCAGACAAGAGCAAGATCCAACTGGCAAGCCTACGCCTAGGAGGCACTGCCTTGGTTTGGTGGGAAGGCAGAACCCAAGCTGATATGAAAAGACATGGCAAGATTATCTCTGTCTGGAGTGAATTTGTTTCTGCAATCAAAAAGCAGTTCTATCCATTGGCCTACATGCAACAAGCCATGATGAGTTGGAAAAATCTTCGGCAGCTGAAAGGGAAAAGTGTGCAAGGGTATACTCAAAAATTTAGAAAGAGATCATTGATTCTAGGAATCTCGTTAGACTCACCAGAGACTCTGTTGAAGTACATTGGTGGTCTACACAGCTACATGAGGCATACCATCCTCATGTTTAATCTCACTAGTATAGATGAGGTATCTGTACAAGCTACTCATCTAGAAGCTAGAGGAAAAAATGGAAATCCAGAAGTTGGGGGACCATCTCAACCCACTGCAAGCAAGAGCAAGGAGAAAAGAAAGCAGAAGTGGAAGGCAAGGAAGGCTAACACTGCATAGAAGAGCAAAGCTTCATGCACTCATTGTAAAAAGGATGGGCATGATGATGAGCACTGCTGGATTCTGCATCCAGAGCTGAGACCTAAGAAGTTCGAGGGCAAGAAGAAGAATATTGCTGCGGCTATTCAGAAAGATTTGGGGTCAGACTCGTGAGATGAAACAACCATTGCAGCCACAGGTATAAAAGGTAAGAATTCTGAAGCATCTACTAGTAATTCTATTCAATCTGTTATTGATGAAGAAAATGAGAGAAAAAGACATGAGCTTTTCCATATTCGAGTTGTTTCCAAATATCAAAAGGTTGATACTTTGTTTGATAGTGGCTCACAAGTAAATTTAATTTTTGAAGCAATTGTAAAGAAATTGGGATTAGCAACTACACTTCACAAGAAACCATACCCATTAGGATGGTTGAATGATAAAGCAAAAATATAAGTGACTAGACAATGCAAACTCAAGTTTTCTTTTGGGTTAGCATTTGTAGATGAGGTGGAGTTAGACATAATTCCTTTGGATATATGTGGAATTGTTTTAGGAAGTCCTTACTTGTATGATAGAAAGGCTATTTTCTATAGAGCTGAGAACAAGTATCTACTTGTAAAAGATGGAATCGAATACTTTGTAAGAGCTCATAAGCTCAAGAATAATTATACTCTCATAAACTCAGGGTAGATGAAAAGAATGATAAATTCATGCAAACAATTCTTACTGATGGTTGTAAAGGAAAAGAAACCTGATAAAACCAATGTATTTGAGGGCTGTAATGCTAAACAACAAGCTGATATAGAAAAGGTTGTTTCATAGTATGATGTCTTGTTTCAAGAACCTAAAGGTCTGCCACTCAAGAAGGAAATAGTACATGATATTATTTTGCAACAAGATGTTCCATTGCCTAATATTGGAATGTACAGGTTGTCTGCTTTAGAGAATGTTGAAATCAAGAAGCAGGTGTAGGAGTTGCTCTAGAAGGGGTTCACCAGGCCTAGCACATCACCATGTGGGTCACCAATTGTTTTGGTGAGAAAGAAAGATGGCTCGTGGAGAATGTGCATTGACTACCTAGCACTGAATAATATAACAATAAAAAATCGTTATCCCCTTCCTCGCATAGATGATCTTTTAGATCAATTGAAGGAAGTTGTTTGTTTCACCAAGCTAGACTTGCACAGTGGATACCATCAGGTTAGAGTTGCAGAACAAGATGCATGGAAGATTGCTTTCAAAACAAAGCAGGGATTGTATGAGTGGCTGGTTATGCCTTTTGGATTAACTAATGCTCCTACTACTTTCATGAGATTAATGAATGATGTACTCAGACCTTTTCTTGATGATTTTGTTATTGTGTATCTGGATGACATTCTAATTTTAATAAAACATGGGAAGAACACTTAAAGCATGTTAAGCAGACATTAGACATTTTGAAAAGAGAAAAACTTCATGTTAAACTCTCAAAATGTGAATTTGGCAAAACATCTCTAAATTATTTGGGTCACATAGTAGGGGGTGGTGAATTGAAAATAGATCCCTCTAAAGTGGCAGTCATTGTAAACTAGCCTAAACCCAAGTCTGCTACAAAAGTGAGAAGCTTCTTAGGAGCAGCATAATATTGGAGGAAGTTCATTTCTAACTTTTTCACAATTGCAGCTCCCTTACATGCTTTAACAGGATTGAATAAGGTGTTTCAGTGGGGAGGCAAACATCAGAAAGCCTTCGACACCTTGAAAGACAAGATTAGTACAACACCTGTACTAGCACTGCCTGATATGCAAAGACCATTTGAGATCCAAACAGATGCTAGTGACTATGCCATGGGAGCAGTGTTGACACAACACGGTAAACCCATATGTTATCATTCTGAGACTTTTAATCTTGCAGTAGTTAACTATCCTACATATGATAAAGAATTGTATGCATTAGTTTAGAGTGTGAAAAAGTGGAAGCATTACTTAATGGGCAAAGAGACAGTAATACATACTGATCATCAACCACTTCAATAGCTGCACTCCCAAACTAAGTTGTAGCAATCAAGACATTACAGATGGATGGGTTTTCTACAACAGTTTCATTTAGTCATCAGATATAAAAAGGGCATACATAACAAAGTTGCAGACATGTTATCTAGACCCATTATAAATGCATCTACTATACTTAAGCATAATTTTGTGCTACATGAAAGCTACACTGAACAATATGCTCAAGATATAGACTTTAAATATGTATATGCAACTTTGAGTCAAGGCAGAAGAGTAGAAGAATTGGATTATCATGTAAAGGACCGACTATTATACCATTGTGGGAAACTCTGCATTCCACAAACTGAGAGAATAAAGATAATTCGGGAAGCACACATTTCTTTGATATTAGGTTACTTTGGGGTAAGTAAAACAGTTGCACAGCTGCAAAGATTTTGCTATTTGCCAAAAATGAATGAGACAGTTTCTAGATATGTAAGAGGGTGTACTATGTGTGCTAAAAGCAAACCTAGCAACAGAAAACTAGGCTTGTACACTCCATTACCGGTACCTTCTCACCCTTTGGAAAGTGTTTCCATGGATTTCATTGGGGGACTACCTAAATCTAGAAAAGGTCATTATTATCTATATGTTGTTGTGGATAGGTTCAATAAAATGTGTATTTTGATACCTTGTAATAAATAGATTACACTTGAACAAACTGCAAAACTGTTCTTTGAACATGTATGGGTTCATTTTGGATTACCCACTTCTATTGTATCTGATCGAGACATCCAATTTGTGGGCAAGTTTTGGTCAAGTCCATGGGAACTGATGGACACCAAACTAAAGAAAAACACAACTTTTCATCCACAAACTGATGGCCAGACAGAAGTAGTTAACAGGACAGTGATCCAGTTACTTAGAGGATATTGCAGCAAACATCCTAAGCTTTGGGATGAACATTTGTGTTATGTGCAGCATGCTTACAACAGAGCCAAACATTCATCTACACAGAGAACTCCTTTTGAGACCTATTTTGGTTTCACACCAAGGTCTCCTTTGGATTTTGTCTTTGGTAAAGATACCACAGTTGATGGACACAGTGACGTGGACAAGGCAACTATGTTCATTGAACAAATCCAGGAGATCCACCAAGCAGTACAGGAACAGCGGGAAAAGAGCCAAGCCAAATACAAGGCTAGGCATGACAAGCATTGGATGGAGCATAGTTTTCAAGTTGGTGACCAGGTCTAGTTGTATATCAGCAAGGATAGGATGCAAGGTGAAGGTAAGAAGCTAAAGCCTATCAGGTATGGACCCTTCAAGATACTTGATAAGATTGGTGAAAATGCTTTTCTCCTTGATATACTAGCTTACATGCACATCTGCTCAGTTGTAAATGCAGATTGCTTGAGATTGTTTGAACCTTCAATGGTTGAGGACCCTGAAGAGCAAAGTCAATTGCCTTCTATTAATGACCTGCTACCTGAATATCTTAACGAATTACAGGAAGACACAGTGTTGGACAGGAAGGTGAGGACGACACGTAGGGGAGATGTTGAGTACCTTAGGATTGGACTCAAGGGTTCAAAGCTGAGCAGTGCAAAGTGGATTTAGATTGGACAAGTGAGACAACAGTACCCTCACTTAGTCGATGCTTGAAAACCAACTTTTGGTGGTCCAAAAGCTTTTCAGTGGGAAGGTCGTGATCCAAATTGGATCCATGAAGAAGAGTTATCAGAGAACCATGACTATATCAGGTCGGGACAGGCTTCAAAGAATTAAGAGCAGCGATCAAAAACACTAAACAATGGCAGTTAACAACCAGCATGGAACGACGAGGACCTCGGTCAAAGCGCGCTGACCAAGGCCCATGGAGACTGCGCAGGAGGCGAAACCAGCCCCTAGGAAGCCTGAATTGGGAAAAGGAGGCATTTTTTTATGCCTGATTAGGCAAAAACCCTTGAGAAGGAGAGGCCCCGAGTGCGCGGTCACATGGGAGCCAGGAAAACCATGGGGAAAAAGCTAAAGGCTAAGGCCGGACCCGCACTCCAAAAACTGGTAGCATTTATCGGGGGCACCCTTGGGCGGTAAGCAGATTTGGTGAAAACGGAGTGATTGCACTCAACGCTCGATGCGTGGCAAGCGGAGGAGAGAGAAAACTGCTGCTCATCGCACACTAACAATCAAGCAAGTCAACCGCGTGAAATGTGCGAATGGTGTCAAATCTGGAGGCCCCAGATCTAACGGTTGAGATCACGCCCGATGGGGAAACCTGAATTGAAAGGGGAATAAGTCGTGATCTATAAGAATTTGAGGTCTGATTTGACCGCCAAGGTGGCAGAGGACTCATTCCATGATGTAACCAAAGAATTGAACCGACAAGGAAAAAACTAGCGCAATTCGCAGGAGGACAAGTGGCCACTCCCTGTGAGCCTGATGATGACGCCGAAGTAGGGAACTCCAAGCGAAGCTGCAATAGGCGATCCGACGGAAGTGGAAGGGGAGTCAAACAACCATGAGCTCATATGGCTTTAAAGCCATGAACAGACAAAGCAGAAGACACGGGAAGACAGAAGACGGAGAAAGAGAAGAAAGGAAAGAAGATAGAGAAAACAAAGAAAAGATAGTGAAGCAAAAAAAAGTAGAAAGAAGACAGAGGGCTGAGCTAACCAGAGGCAGCGTCAAGCACCAGAGAGCTTGAGAGATTCAAGCCATCCCTGAGAGGATTTGTCAAGACTCAACACCACATTGGGCTCCTTCCATTAAAGACCAGAGAGGTCAAAGAGCTGGTGAGGAAAAGAGTCTATGCACTCTAGTGGCTTGGGGAATCCAAGAACCACCCTGCCAAGAAATTCTATTCCAGGAGACTCATACTGAGCTCCTTCATTGTAATTCTCTATTTTAAGACACAATAAAAGAAGGCCACCACTGAGAGCTGGACCGGAGATGTAGCCTTGGAGGAGAGGGTGAACTCCTTATTAAATTCTTGTTTTCTTATATTTGCTTACTGTATTTCTTTGCTATTTTTCATTTCAAGTGTCTGTGTATTTGCAATATTATCGATCCGTTTCCTAAATAACATAGACACACACCAACACATGAGTCTGTAATACCTTCATTTAATAAATCTTTAACTGAGATCACTCATAGGGTGATTTTCAGATCACATATTCTAAGTAGAATGTTGGTCAAAACATAGCGATGGGGTATCCTTGATGATTAATTAATGGCTAGGGAAATTGGCAAAGGCAAAGTGGCATTAAATGACATTTTATTTATGCAATAAAGGAAATTAGGAGAAAAGGAAGGTGAAAGGTCACATAATTGCATGTGAGGGAAAATAAAGGAAAATGAAGAAACTAGAAGCACCAATGATAAAAAAGGCTTCTAAGGACCAGTTCACGGCTTTTGTCAGTTGAATCTTTTGCGAGTTCAGTTTTGGAGCTCTCTCTTTATCATACTCTTGCACACTTCCAGCATTCTTGGAGCATTCTTGGATAATTCTAGCACAAATTGGATTTGGAGAAAGAAGGCAAGGAAAAAGAGGGAAAGCACAAGGGAACAGGTGGATCAGTAGCTACAGTCGGATTGCTTTGCAGTAACAGGTTGTATGTATGATATCCTTGTTGATTTATGGATGCATGGTATATGCATGTGATTATTTGGTTATGATCTATCATTGGCATGGAGGATTTCCTAGATTGACAATGGTTTTAGCCTAGCCTTTCCATTTCCTGGATAGCCATGGTGTTGTGGGTGTTCCTACTTGATTGTTTTTTGATTGGTGCTTGTAATTCCTTATGGATGTGGGTTGGAACAAACACTCTGGAAGCCCTAGAATAGCTTGGCTTGAGTTACTAGTCCTAGAGCCTAGGTTGGACAAACACTCTGGAAGCCTTGGTGGGTTGAGTTACTAGTCCTAGAGTTGAGTTAGACAAATGCTCTGGAGCCTTGGAAGGTTGTAGGTTGAGTTACTAGTTCCTGGAGCTTTGGACAACTGGGTAGAGATCGATCTGGTTGGTGTTAGTGATGTTTGACCATGAGGTGGAATCACTGGTTGAGGTGGTTTGGCCTCTGCAAGCCCTGGTTTGGTTTTGTTTGGTTTATTCCATGAGATTCCACATTCATGCTTAGAATATGGCGCAGGAGTGATGGGATGAAAGAGAGATTTGGTTCAGCCCAATCTATGGTCGAGTGGTACGTGGAAGTCCCTAACTCAGTTGGTTTTTTCATATGTTAATAAGATCTCTTCTCCTAATGTATTTCATGAGTATATGTACTTTTTATTATGTGGCTTTTATGGTTGTTCTATCGTGGTTATTATTCTCGTTATATGTTGGTTATAAACATGGATTCATAACAGGTTCTAACTATGGCTCTTGATGTGTTTTGATTTGTTGATGAATGGTTAATGAATGCATGAGATAACAAATGTTATTGTAGCTATTGTGAGAGAGAACCGATGATTCTCAAATAAGTATCAAACCCCTATGTTCATATATGCATTCATGACTTGTAGATTACATGTTTTCAATGTGTTGAACGAAATGCCTGTTATGTTTTAGGCAGTCTAGGTCAAGTTCTGCCTTCCAATTTGTATGTTTAACATTGTGCTCATGTAATTATTGATTCTAGAAAGGCTCACTAAGTTTTGGGCAATGGTTTGGAGGTTGACCTAGAATTTAGGCTCAGAATTCAGGTTTGCATGTTTTGAACTATACATTTTGGGTTGCAATCGCATGGATGCAGGCTTGTGCATGTGATTGGATGCTCCTAACCACATGAATTCCTTGATGTGGGAGCGATTGAGGGCCTAATTCATAGAAAAGGGTGTCCAACTCAGGTTTTGGGCACCTGGGGTGGTTACTCAGCCTCTGAGTGACTTGTATCCCCTGTAGGTTGTTGTGAGATGTCAGTTGTTCATTAGTAGTCAACCCCACTTCCTTGATGGGACCTAGGAGGTTGGGTCATGTCATAGTCGCTATTCCTCTCATGTTTACATGATAAGCTTTTGAAACTAGGTAAATGTGGGAGGGCAGTTACAAGAAGCATTGAAGTGTTGTTAAGACAGTAAAGGCCCTCCCTTTTTATGTTATGCAGAAACTTAAGACGTTGAAAAACAACTGAGAAACATCGAGGTATTGTTAAGGTAGTGAAGGGATTACTTTTTTTGTTGTGCTAACCCATGGTGGCCATACCTTGCTATGTTAAGAGACCTAGATTCATTGATTGAAGTGCAAAAATCAAAACTTTGTGTGGATGAATGAGAGTGTATTCATCCTTACACCATTGGTAGTCTGGGAAAGATTTACCCTTTGGGGTGCTTGTTGTGTAGAGCAGTTGAGAAACTGCCCATAATAGTTGGGATGGTCCATAAATTGTTGTAGACATTTCACTATACAACTTGTCACGATAGATCCGATAAATTATACTTACAAAAAAAAAAAAAAAAAAAATCTACACTAAGAGGGTTTATTTCTCTTTGGATATTTGGATCTGTAAATTATTGTTTATTGTGTATGCATGCAAATTATAATTATGCAGAAAATAGAGAACATCGAAGTAAAAACTCACAAACCACAATTGACACAATATATATCTTGGGAAACCTTTTTGAGGGAAAACCTAAATGGAAGGTGATGTTGAATGGTGTTATCATTGATGCCAACGTTTGTTAATGAATACTCTTAATATTTGTCTGGATTGCATTAGTTGGAAGCTCCAATGGAAGGATGGATTGAAACTCTAGCTCTAGGATTTGGATTCCCTAAGTGATGGATACACTTCGCACTTATTGAAGGATTTAAGGTTGAATATCAGTGTATCTTCTTGCAATTGTGGCTACTTACAGTTTGCAAAATATGCGCTTTAGAAGGCCAAAGCCCCAACTTGTGGGCTAAAACTCCAAATGATAACGATGTGGGAACTCTTCTTGGGTCAAGTAATGGGGATTTTCTCCAACTATTAAAATAATGGAAATAGGTTGATTGTAAATAATTGTTTTAAGCTAAGAGGGTTTTTGGCTCTAAAAAGTGAATCATTGTTCAAAAATCAAAACCCTCAAAAGGGAACTTTCCCTCCACTATTGCTGAAATTTGAATGAGATTTTTCCTCCAAAATAAGCATTTGACTACCTGTTAGGAGCCCTTCTAAATCTATAACATGAGACGTTGTCCCATCTCTTAAGGTATGCAAACAAATAGAACACACATCTTTGTGAAAAAGAGCTATGAGATTATTCGACTCTATGGAGCAACGCTTAATTCTATTGGGAGGTTGAATTTCTAAACACTACTTGGTTCTTTTGGATTCGGTGGATTTTTCATGAGGTTTAAAGGGACAATTATCATGTATTGAAGCAGCGATACACATAAAATCAAGACTTCTTTTATGAGATTTTTCCACGTAATCCTAAAGCAGTGGCACACATAAATTTAAGACTTCTTCTCTGAGATTTCCATGTGTTCTCGAAGCAGTGACACACACAAATTTAAGATTTCTTCTCTGCAATTTTTTCAGCCCTTTTATGACACACAATTGCTATAGGCTTGTAATCAATTTTAAGGGTTTCGTTGGTGGAATTAAAGCTCTTAAAAGGTGATCTTGACCCTGTTTTAGGGCACGTATTTGTTCATGACATATTTGATATATCTCCAAGAAAAACTTTTAGTCTGCAACTCTAAGATTTGTGACATATATATGAAGTAACTCGTTTTAATTTCCTATATGACGATTTGACTGATTGCAGTAATCTTTGACTCACATATTTGTTGAAATGTTTAATCAAGCCCTAACCTAAGTTACAATCGATCTCTATTAACTTGCAAATTAGTGGCTTTATAAAATTATGAGTATTATCTTGCTCTACTTACTTGGCTTTCCTGTAATGATTTTGAAGCATTGTTTAAAACATTCACATATAGTGTTTGAAGGAGTTTGGTCCTATAAACTCATCACAAAAGTGAAATTTGCTTGCATATCCAAAAGCCTTCTCCAGTTTAGAATCAAGTGTATTATTGTGTTAAATTTAAGGCAATAATTTTACAAGACCTGAAAATGCCTCATTGACTTAATGAGACATTGAAATTAAGGGATAGAAAGTAGATCTTTTGATTTGGTTATCCTAGAACACGTGAGCAAAACTAACTACTGAAGGAGTTTCATATATCTATTGCAAGTGAACACAGTAACTCTGACAACTACATTATCATCATTTTACAGTTCATCTTCAAAGTGCAGAGGTCTTCAAGGCATTGTAAAGTCAGATGACAATATTGTAAGTGCAAAGGCATCTAAGTTGTTGGACTCTCTTTAAGGATAGAAGTATCATTGATTTATTCAAGAGATCTTGTTGCAATTAGACATGGAAAATATGGTCTCTTTCTTATCTGCCCTGAGACTATGACGTAGTGTGTCATGCATAGTGGAATGAGTGATAAAAAGTTAAGCCCCATCTCGGGGAACATTCAAACTCACTTACAAGGTTGTCAATTCAACTAGATTTGTTTCAAGTCACTAGATTAACATCCAACACTTCGACATCAATTATCGACATCGGCGTGAATGTGAACAGTCTCCTTGCCACTCAATCAGATATATATTACAACTAGTTCCTTTCCAACCTGACACCTTTAATTTGAAATCAATATATGTGATTCAAAGGTTAGATATCTAGATTAGTAGAGGAACACCTCAACACATTGAAATGGGCCCTGCCCCTGTTGATCAGATTATTGGTATTTAAATGCGTGTTCCATACATAGCACAATTGGTCACTAACATAAGTGTGAAGTCATGGGTCCTAAGTTAGAAATAATTTCTATTAATTTAATTTTTCATGCACAACCTCATTTTGTCGAATTATTAAGAAATCATATCTGCATCTTTTGTATAAGGGTTATTAGGAAAGGGCTATTTTGTAGAACCAACTCTAAAAATAACATTTTGTAGAATAGAGAATTCACCTTTTGGTTTTGGGGGTTGTTCAGACTTAATTTTAGCCCAAATTGAATACTGAAAATGTATAAAAACATAACTTTGTAGTAAACAATCATAAAAGCACAAGTCTTGATGTTGTGCTTGATGATAAGACTTTGAGCAAGTTGTTGTGAGAACTTGATGTACTTTTGTGAGCAGAGGTTTACGTTGTAAACAAAATGTTAGCATTGATGTATATAACAAGCAAGACCAGATTGACCATGAGCAAAGTCTTTGACAATGCACATTTATGACAATCTTGCATGTTTGATACATATTGTTGATAATTGTTGAGTTAGGGTTTGACAAAAAACTATTGAGCAATGCTATTGGCATATGTGCATAGTTGATGAATTATAGGGTTTCCAATGTTTGATTTCTCTAACTAGATGTTTGATAACTTTTTGATGTGATGATGATGAACATAAGCATATTTGACCGAAGCTAGGGTTTTATGTGTATGAATTAGTTACAGAGGAATTTTGGTATCTTGGTATTCAATTTGAGCAGAGATTGTATTACAGATTTGATCGTGAGCAAAAGGGGATCCAATCTGAAAATTATGAAACATGGTCTGTCGGTTGATCAGGGTGGCAGGGTGGTGCAAGGCAGGAGAGTGGAGTCTCCTTTAAGTTGGATCCTAAGAACACTTTAGGGCGGAAGGGTTATGCTAGGGTAGGTTGGAGCGTCCATCCAGTTGCAGCTAGTAAACAAGGTGTTGGAGCATCCTTCAGGTTGGAGCCTGTAATCCAGGGCATCGGAGCATCCTCCCAATTGTAATTGGTAAATAGGGCGTTGGAGCATCCTACAGGTTGAAGACTATAAATCAAGGGGTCGGAGCCTCCTTCAGTTGGAACTGAAAACTTGATGTAAATCTTTGAAAGACAAATATTAAGAAGCGTTCGGTGGTTTTTGTTCCAAAGTAGCTTCCACATAAAAATATATGTGTCTATTGTCTTATTATTGTGCATTGTTGAATGGTGTTGATGAATGTTTATATTTATCTGATGTTAATAAAAATTAATGCTCTATAAATTTTAAAATAAACTAATTGATCAGAAATACTAATTCACCCCCCTCTCAGTATTTCCAACAATTGGTATCAGAGAAGGTTCCTTTAGTAGCAGCTTAACAACTGGGAGGCAGATCTCAGGTGAATCAAATTGGGAAATTCAAGAAAGCAAGCCTCCAAGTGTTCAAAGAAGCCTAAGGGAGTTCTTAGTATTGAAATTCTTTCAAAACCTATTACAATTGACGAAGAGAAACAAGTTGGTCCAATTCCTCTTATCAATGAATCAATTTTCATATTTTGGAAAGATAAAATGGAAATCTATTTATATGTTATTGGATATGATGTATGGGATTTTGTTGTTTCTGTAAATACCTCTACTAATGAATCAAGAAAATATAATTCCAAATCCATGAGTATCATCTTGAGTGCCCTACCAGATTCTATGAAATCTAATGTAGGACGATGCTCATATGCCAAACATCTTTGGGAGAAAATTCAAAATCTTCATGTAGGTCAAAATCATGATGGTGAAGACAAATATGATGATGATCATCCTTCAAGTCAAGCAAATTTTGATATGGAATATTTTGACAATGAGGAAGAACACGAAGAAAAATAGGCAAACATGGAAAAGGTATTAATCAATACTTTGAGAGATTTGAATAACATAGAGGAGGAAAATCACACACTTAAAGAAGAAGTTGTGCTCTTGAAACTCCAAGTGCAAGAAGCAGAAAAGAAAGAAAAAGGCTTGGAAATCCAATTAAAGGAATATGGTTAAAGGTACGTAACTGAAATTGATCAAAAACAAAAGGAACTAGATGCATCTTTAGCATAAATCAACAAGCTCATAAATGAAAATGAAAGGCAGAAGGAACAAATACAAGACTTCAACAAAGCAACTAAAAAGATAACTCTTCTAAAATTGCAAGTAGAAGAGGTAGAAGAAAGAAGGAAATTGTTGAAAAGAATATTTCAAGAAGACCTTGCTCAAAAGCAAGGAGAACTTGACACTACCTTATCTGAAATCAACAAGCTCAAGGAATTGCAAAAGGAACACTTGCAAGATATTGATAGGAAAGATCAAGAATTGGCTCAGTTGAAGAGTGGTTGAAGAACAATGACATGGAAAATTGAAGTTGAAGGCAAAAGATGCAAGTGAAGTTCCAAAATCTAAGAACAAGATTGATAGCAGGATCCCTCAAAAGTCAAATGAAGATGAAGGAAAAAAAAATATTGAAAATGTTGCGGTTCCAAGAAATAATGATGAAGCAATCAAGGATAATGACGAATAAAGGATCGTACCACATCCAAGGAAGAATGACTTCAAAAAGTGTAACACATCCAGGTATCCTGGAACATTTAATGGTTATTGTTTTTCATATTCTAACTTCAAGCATATGACCAGGGATTGCAATATGTATATCAGGGCTAATCATCAAAGACATTATTAACGGAATCAAAACCCTAAAAACATGTTTGCAGGATCATGAGATAGGTTTCAAAAAGTCTTAACCAACAAAAAATATATGTCATTTTCTCTATCATTTAGGCCCAATATTAAATGTTACGAATTCCATAACTATGGGCATATAACTTATGATTACAAGTAAAAACTTGAATCTTCCAATAAGGAAAACCCAAACATCAAGAACAAGAAGGTCTAGAGAAGAAAGTAAATGCAAGCAGATAATTTGAATGAAAAATTATTTGCAATCATGCTTTTAGGTTTTGTAAAAGTGAAAGGTCATGATGAATCAACAAGTACATTGGACGATGACAAGGTTCTGGATGAAATGGCCGAAGAGTTGGTTCATACATTATTCTGAAGAATCCAGTTTGTTGACTCTCTGAATATTGATGAGGGGGGGTCTATGCAATAATAGTTGCATGTTTGAAGGTCTATCATTAACAAGTTGACAGGTGGCAGATGTGAAGTAGTCATCAGATTTATGGGTAGTTGCTGTGGAGTAGCAGTTTTGGCAGGTTTGCAAAGTAGAATTACAAAAGGTCTCAGTTGTGGCAAGTTGTGAAAGGAAAAGTTGATTCATATTGACAGGTAGAATCAACTATGGCAATCCATATGAAGCATAGAAGGTTAGAGGGAGACAGGTTGTTTATTTCATCAAGCATTGATCAAGGAAATTTGAAGCAAATAAGTATATTAGCGAAAGATAGAGGAAGGAATTTCATCAGGGGGAGCAATGGTATGTTATAGGTTCACAACAACATGTGTTTATTAGGGGGAGCCTATAATAGCCCAGGTGAAAATTCCATGTAATAAAAGTTAAAAACAATAACCATGGATGAATGAGTCACTTATTCCAAGCTGAATGTTGGGAAAAGACATCCTAAGGGGTGTTCATTTGGTTGTTTATGGCTAAGGAAATTGTTAAAGGCAATGGCTAAGGCATTAATGAAAAAACGCATTTTTGGCACAATTATTTATGAAAATAATGGAAATTAGGAGGAAAAGGAGGTGAAAGGTCAGAGGTTGCATGTGAGGAGGAAAATGAAGAAAATAGAGGCCTTATTCATAAAAAGGCTTCCGAGGATCAATTGGTAACCTTTTGTCAATTTAGCTTTGGATCTCTTTAACTTCTCTCTCTCTCTCGTACTCTTGGACACTTAGAGTTTTCTTGGAGCACTTTGGCATTAGAGCAAGAAAGGTAAAGAAGGCAAGAGGAAGCAAGGATCAAGCAGGGAAAGGCAAGATCTAGCAGCTAAAACATGCTTCATTGTAGGGATTGACTTGCATGTGTATTTTCCTTATTAGAGTTGGCACGCATGGTATTACATGTGGTTCTTATGGCATGGGTTTTGCGAGGTGTAACAATGTTTTTCAACGTAGCCTTGCCATTTCCAGATATCCATGGTGTGATGGGGTTCTCATGTTTGGTTGAGTTGGATTGTCAGATGAATTCGAAGCTGAGTGAGGTGGATCTCCAAAATGATAGAAAACATGGCCTAGTAACCCCTGAACCAGACAGTGGGTTGCAGTAAAGTCGAATTTTGTGTTGCCTCAGATCACCTAGGAATCCTTGTCGATGAATGACAAGATATACGGTAAAGCCCAGAGGTGGTTTGCTCTCCGCTAGGCCTAGTAATCCTAGGTTTGGGATATGCAGTAAAGCCTGGAGAGTGGGTCTTGGTTTAGGGCCTAGTGATCCAGGTTTGGATTGCGGTAAAGCCTAAGAGACTAGGAGACAAGAAAATTCCTCACAGTGTAGGTGGAGAAATCCAGTGGCATCCATGCTTGTTTGGCCTAGTGATCGGGTGGAGATCACGATAAATCTTGTTATGATGTGTTCATTGTGTTGGCCTAGTGATCTGGGATGGATTACGGTAAAGCCTAGTTTCTATTGATGAGGGTGAGGTGGTTTAGCCTCGGTATGCCCTGGTTGAGTTCTTTTGATTTGAGTCCCACATTCATGCTTGGAATATGGAATAGGGGTGAATGGCTAAAGAGAGATTTGGCTCAACCATTCTATGGTTGGGTGGAACGTGGTAGTCTCATCTCTAGTTGGTTCATTGCATTGATTAATGAGAAATTCATTCCCTTGATTTTCATGTGAAAATGTATTGATGTATATATGGATTTTGATGGCTAATATGTTTATGGTATTTATGTTCCTATTATGTTGGTTATATGTACATTTTGTGACAACAACTATGTATGGATCTCAGCATGTTTTTACTTGTAATTGAATGGATATGGTGTCTATGACCTAATAAGTGATAAGTCAACAAATGACATGAGGAAACAATGGTTCATAGTGATTCTCAGATGAGTGTGAGATCCCTACACTTAATTATGTTGTTTACACTTGTAGGTTACATGTTGACAATATGTTTGATGAAATGCTTGTCATGGCTACTAGGGGTCTCGTTAAGGTATTGATCAACTATTTACTTTTGCATCATTGTTTCCATGTACTTTACTTGATTATGAGCTTTCATTCCATTATGGGCAGTGGTATGGGATCTGGGCCTGAAAAAAGGCCTAATTGTTGAGGTCGCTAGCACAAAGTTGGCAAGTGTGGTCCACACTTGTTGGCAGGTAGGCCTATGAGAGAGAATTTAGGTCTTTGATCGCCCTCTTGCCCATAACATGAGAGCGACTATGGCCTAAGAGTTCCAGAACAATAGTGGGACCTAGGGACAGGCTGTTTGAGTGGTTGACTTGTCTCTTGAGGGTTCCGTTGATGATGTTGGATGATTGTGTGTGATGTTTCATCGATTCCACTTCCTTAAGGTCACCTAGGAGGTTGAATCTGATCATAATAGCCTCTCGTCTCATGTTTACCTCGATTGGCATGGTTACTTGGGTGAATGTGGGAGGAGGGTGTTGCAGAGTGGTATCAGAGCATGGTTCAACTCTAATACTAGATGGGTTGAATGTGTTAGCCATGCATGCATGTCAATTGCAATGTGTCTCTTACACTTATATACTTGTTGCAATTACTTAATGTTGGATTAGGGTTGTGTTGATGCCCCGAAAATAGTTGTATCAACATTGGGGGATAACCACCCGGTCCGGACCTTAATACAACTCCTTTTCCGTTTGGAATGGTGGCTCCAACTGGATATAATGGGACCAGTTTCCCAATAATGAATAAAAGGGGATGGATGAGTGATTGATTTCTAATAAATGATAATGAATGGATGACCTAATCTATCAACAAAAATATAAATAACTATTCTATCCCGGGAGGATTCTATTCTTTGAAGTGCAACGTTTGATGATCTTTGTTCATCGATAGGCATATAGATGACTCTAAGCAATAAACATAGACATTCCTTTACTTAATGATTACTTTGTTCAAATAGTTGAACAAAGTGATTAACACATTGTTACACCTATCCTTTTTATATTACCGATACATGTATGATTAAAAGGAAAGCATGCTGTAAACATCCAGTAGTGGAAAGTATAAAGAATGTTGTTAAAACACATGCATATATATGATAATAGCAAGAGCGATCAAACAACAATTCACATAAAAGGAATGAAATCAGACATAGATAGTAGTACCATATGAGCTGCGAATCACTCCTAATATCAATCGCTATTTGGATTCCTTCTTCTGACGAAGAAACACTTTTAAATAAAGGCAGTAGTGCACATTCACATAAAAGCTTCGTTATCAAAATTGGAATAATTGGCCCAGTCTTTATAAAAGAATATGCCTGAAGTACATTAGTGCAACTTCAGGTTTAAGTCATATACAAAAACTTATGACCCTTTCTAAATACATGAAAGGGTCTATAAATACTTGATTAAAACTAACTAACTATGAAACTAAAATCCTACTTAATTGGTACAGCTTGATTCAGAATATCTTCCACACGGCAATCTGGCAGTCGGCAGCATGATTCATCACTTAGGTTGTTTGCCTTTAGACCTGAGCTGGCATATTGCAAGCATTGGTTCCACTTCTGGTGGTCGGTTGAGACGAGAATTGAGTTGGGCAGCATAGGTGGCATCTTGTATATTGGGAATGATACACCCGATTGCATCTGTGAGGCACTTGAGGGCGGCTCTCTGGCTGTATGGTTTGACTAAGAACAACCAATAGGTGTCCCATGTCAAACTGTTAATTCCTGCGATTAATCTCCCATTTTTCTCCAGCTCTTGATAACATGACTGCTCCAATGTTTTAGCCGATAGCAATTTACCTGGGGTACATTGAGAGATCATGTTAGATAAGTAGAGAGTATCATTAATCAATTCAACCAAATTACTTGTGGTTAATTTGCATCTGGAAACTGCTCTCTCTGCTTTCATTAACTGGGACTGCCATTCCATAAATAATATCTCTTTATGCGATTCTAGGATTTTTGGCAAATTAGCTGCCTGTCCCTCATCAGTATCTTGCCACTCAAGAAAATTAGTCAAGGTCTCATCGGCCTGCTCTAAGTCTGTTCTAGCATTAGCCGATTTATCACTTATTGATGTTGTTAAGTCACATAAAGGTTCTGCTTGGGCGATTTGTTGACATAACAGCCTTATCTGTGTCACCAATGCCTTGTTTATCTGTAATGCCTCTGCTCTGAATTCAGCTGGCTGTGGAAGATTCTTGGTTTTCTCTATTTGGGCTGATAGTTGAGAAATTTTCTCATCTTTCGACTTCACCATTTGTTCATTCATTGCTTTTAGTTTTGCCAATGCTTCCGACAACTCTTTCTGCTTTTGAACTGCACTCGAATCAATTCTCTGTTTCTCTTCCTGCAATTGTTTATTCAATTGATTATTTATTTGTTGCTGTGTAAACAATTGCCGTTCTGCTTGTTCTGCCTTTTGCTGTGCCTCCGATAGTTGTGCTTGTAGCAAAGTGATTTCCTGGTCCTTTCCTTTTAATAGATTACTAACTTCTGATGCCTTGTCTATGGTGGCTGCCGAATAGGCTCCAGCATATTGGGACAGTTTCATAAGGTCATCAGAAGGATCAAACTCCTCCTTCCAAACCACGTTGCCCGTCATTGTTTGTTCAGGGAATAGGGAAGGTTGATCAATACTTCTCCTTTTCCGCTGTCGTTTTACTACAGCCTTGTGCTTTGGGCTATAAAAGACATCCAATGGAGGAATTTCTTCTACTTGCAAAACAATTTGATCGGAGGGATCCTTAGGAATTATTTCTATTCCTGTAGAACATGGTAGGCCGCTGGTTCCACTTGGAACCTGTTTAGATGTTGTCTCCTGCGTGTCAGCCGCTTTTGATATTTCAGCTTCCTTCGAGCTCTCAAGATTGCTTATGATTGAGTCGAATTGCTGCGATTCTTGGAGCAATTTTGGGTCAATCTGGGCATCCACATTCACCTCTGTGCTGCTCTGTTCCTGATCTTTTCCATGGGTTTCCTCTTGCTCTTTTGCATGTACTTCCTCCTGCTCTTTTGATGTAGCAGGAGGTTCCTTAGTGAGTTGCTGCTCAGGCTCGCTTGATTCTGTCGTTGGGGTCATTGCTAATAGATCTAGAGGTAGAGTTTGCAACCTCTTTTCTCTAAGTCTGTTAAATTCAACTAACCCGTCATCCTAATATTTCATGCTGGCCAACGATTTAACTTGGAATATTGACTCGGCTGAGGAGAATAGGTCATCAAACATATCTTCTTTATGATCAAATTTAGTTAATTTTGCTTGTTCAAGTGCATTGTAGGTGACTTTGTTTGGATCAACTCGTCTATTAGGAAGAGTGGCTAGACTTAGTGCCTTGATTTTATCAGCTTCTTTCTCTGTATGTTTAAAGTCATGCAGAGCGTAGACACCACATCTTAGAGGAAAAGGAGGCCAAACCTGCTTCTTTTTGCTCTTTAGAGTTTGTGTAACTCCTTCGGATGTAATCTGATAGGCTACCTCCCTGGCTAACAGTTTATCAGGTATGTACAAAGGGAGGACATGAGGTTTGGTTTGGTTGCCGAAAACTCTTACATAGGTGAATTTTTCTTCTCTTAACCATCTTCCTACGGATGTCAAGTCAACCCCCGCTTGGTAGGAAATCTTAGGAGCAGGTTTATCAAAAATGGAATAGTGAATGGGTAACATAAAACCGTTGCAAAATTGATATAAATGGTGCTTATAATGAGCTTTCCATAACTTCTGATGGTATATATGAATGGGCATGGGGTCTTGTGGAGTCCATCTCCATCCAAGCACAGGAAATTCAGAATTAAAACACAGGGTGTCCAAGATATAGGCACTATAGTAGAATGGGGGAATGACCCTTTCAGTAATGCGGGATTTGTTTCTAAACTCAAGGACTGCGGTCGCTAGCTTATCAGACAATATAGTTGCCCAATCCATTATTTCACTATTACATGCTGCCTCCATCAAAGGAACCATCTCTATAGTGAAATTTGCGGAATTATGTAACCCCCACAATCTACACATCATTATCCCGGCATAACAATAAGGAGAACACAAAGAATCGACAGAGTACTTACCCGAAGACTCATGCTTGTGTTTTGCTGGGTTTTGCCTCCAATCCCGAATGGGTTTAGATTCAATTTCGTTCTCATTTCTGAATTTCTCCAAGAAAGCCTTGTTGTACTTCTTCTCCGGTACAGGCAAATGGTACATTTGCCTCAAATCATCAGGTTGAAATGAACCGAAGATTCTCCCATCCATGGTGCAAAATGTTCTGTTTGTGATTGGGATTTCTTCAATTGCCCACTTCACCACATTTGTATATGGGAGAATTTGTTCTCGGGCTACTATCCGATGAAGGAAAGAGTCAGCTAAATCCTTTAGAGTAGCATCAGATTTCCGAGTCGTGTCTGCTGTGGCTTGCACTGTTGTTACCTCAGGCCCTTCGGCCTCAATTAAATTATAGGTGCTTAGCCAAGTAGTTTTGCCGAGTCCTAGACATGTAGTGTCGGATATCAGTCCTTTTCTGTTTGTTCCTGGATCGACAGTGGGTTGCCCTGTAGCTGGCGAAGCGGAAGCTGTTGCGGTCTTCTTAGATTTCTTCCCCATTCTGCTTGAATTTACTACTTCGGAAGAGCTCTGCACAAGAGTGAAAATGAATGTAATGTGGAGAATTGATAGCACAAACCAAAGAAGAACGAGATACATCAATTAATGAATAGTGGAGGATTTGAATTAAGGTGGTCACAAATGCGATCTCCGAAGAGATTTTAGACTTACTGTTTCATTAAATGGCCGTTTAAACCTGTCAATCCTTTAAATGCTCATTATGTCGTTTATTGGCCAAATGATTCACTTAAGCGTGGCTTCGATGTTTTGGCAGTTGAGTGCAAGTGAATTGCTATCGGGAAAAGAAATGCCATTAATACTAAATAACCATAAAATATCCCGGCTTTACCAATCTTTTTTGAAATCTGTGCTTTTGGCTTTATCGCAATCGGCGATCAGGGGAAAGCTTAAGTTGTTATATTGGTTCCTTTCGGAATCCTCGATTGCCGATAGCGATATCGCCAAGTCGCATCGGGAGTTTTTAAATGAGGGCTTTGAAATGCATGCATGGTACATCTCCGATCGCCGATAGCGATATCGCATTGCATCGGAGCGAAAAGGGGCTTTTGTTATGATAGCTTTCCATTGCCGATATCCGATAACCATTCGTGTATTGTCGCATCGGGGAAAACTTAATGGGCCTTTTGTTATGTATCCTTTGTTATTGCGATATGCGATCTTGCGATCGCTTTATCGCAATAATAAGGGATTATTCATTTTTTATTATAAGACCGCTTATGTGATTTATCAAAAGGTTTATAATATTTTATTTATTTTCGGACCTTTTGAAAAATACTAAGTTGATACCAATTTAACCTTTCATATTATAGTTATGAAAATAAAATTTGTATGAACTAGGGGGTTGTTGTAGAGCACAAAAGGTTGTAGTATGGTTATCATGGAGAATTTTATGTTGACTTTTGTTGACGGTGTTGGACCCACCAACATGTCAACGGGATCTCCCTGATAAGAAGTCCCAATTATACCTCAGACCGTTTGGTGTATGAGTCCCAACAATGGGTCGTAAGGTAATGCCTTAACTGCGATGTTGCATAGAGGCAAGTAAGATAAATCTGTCAGTAGCAAGGGTATGACTGATGCAGTGAGTCAAGGAATGTGTATGAGAGGTTCCAACACTTGGAAGGGAAGAGAAGGTGAAAGTGAGTTCCAGGTTGAAAGGGATCGTCCCAACTCGGCTAGGAACACAACACACAAAGTACATGCACAGGTTCCGACAGAGCAGTCGACACAGATGCAAAAGTCACAACATACAAGGTAAGATAACATGAACAACACTCACGGATCAGTTCGAGATGAGTGTGCTGGTTAATATAACCAGGTTCTGTTTGAGGTCCAGTAGGGCATTCGACATAGACGGTGACAACATGAACAACATATGCAACACATTAATAAAAAGATTCATATAATTGCATATAAATCATTTCATATACAAGTAAGTAAGTTAAACAACATATATCATTAAGGCAACCGGAACAGTCCAACTACAATCACAACATATGAATGAAAATGTTCTGGCTCTTATTATTAAAGAAGTGTAAGTCACAATCATACAATACACCATGTAAACCTGCTAGCCCCAACAGTGGAACGTTACAGCCACATCCGCCTGCTCCTCCAAAGAGATGTACTAGCTCTGTGCAGTGGAGAAGCCAAGGTTCGTTACAATACTGTCCAAGTCTTCTTCAAGATAGTCTTAGTAGAAGCTTGGCTAACCAAAATCCTATATGATGAGTTATGAGGGACTATTTATAGCAAAGGGTGGGGTGACCCTTGACATTCCCCTTTGTGACAGTTCAACTACCCTCATGAATCTTCACCTACTCTATGACTGTTACATCCAACTATTGACGCCTAACTTACACTTGACATGACTCAACATTACAATGCACATGTGCTCATGTGAGACAACATGGCTTGAGCAAGCCTTGCAAGACATCACTGACACTCGATCCGCTGTGATGAGACCAACTCTTTGACATGCTTGTGATGGTGAAGGTGGTGAGTTGATGCCAAGCTTGGTCATTCGTGATGGTGTGCATGCACCTCATGGTGACATCTTGCTGAAGCGAACTCTTGCCTCCGTTGCAACCGATGCATTGGTTCGGCCCCTTCATCCAACTCGTCTGCTAACATGTGCATAGTCTTCTTGGGTGTGGCTGAACCGACAACACACTGATGTATAGTGTCTGTGCTAATCTTAAAGTGTGTGCTGGTGGTCATGCGCATCAACTTGTCGAAGTACATGTTCAGCTCCAGTTGGACTTGCTTCTTGTCTTCGCCTTGGTGAGTGTGTTGAATGGGTTGGATTATGTGCATGCGCTCAACGGCATGCATGCCGTTGGATCCTTGCATGTGATCAACAACACTTCTCACCATGTTTGCTCTATGTCAGCTGCTGGGATAGATCCTTGACCAAGCTCATAGACACTTGATCGACTACATCCCCATGTGTGCTCTGAACGGTGTCTTTGCCTCTGCTCTCCCATAAACCATTGTACCTGTACTGCTGAGAGGCAAATGAACACCTGTGATACCTGGAGACATGGCAACACTCATAGCAAGCAATCTGTCTGTCAAAAACCAAAATGAACATGAGAACTAACTTGCAACATACTTGGGCAATTGATCATGAAGGTTGCCCAATTTCGACCGGGAGGTCAACAGACCGACTGCCAAGTTTGCACAAGGCATAGTCTGGGTAGCTGAGAGACTGACTATTGGAACTGTGCAATGCACAGTCCAGTTTGGCTGGTGACTGTTGGGATTGCGCATTGCGTAATTTTATCTAGGAAGGATTGTTGGCCCAGGCACAAATTTGCGCAATTTCTTGGGCCAAGTAGCCACTGTCCTCCAGAAATGCGCAAAACAGTCCTGGAGGCCAGTGTTAGGCAGGAATGTGAAAATCTGGAGAGGAAGGTTATCCTTCCTTTGCCAGATTGTGCAATGCAGCCTTGATGAAAGCAGAGCTCGGGCCAAGGTTGGCCTGACTCGCTGACGGGCAACTGGAAGCAAGTAAGTCAATGAATGCATGGCGACACGAAGTGATAACATAAGTGATTAACAGTGCAAGAAATACATGTATGAAATATTTAGCAAGAAGATCAACATGCATGTGGGTGAGGCAGTTTGCTAGTTGGGCGAACGTCCGTGCAAAATAGTTTCATACATGCAACAATAGTGAGATAGCAACGAAAACTGAAACAGAGCTAGGACAAGCTAGTATACATGTAACCGACAGCAAGCGTTCAAAGAAAGCAAGCAAACAACACTCCCACAAGCGAAAACATAAAACGCGACAAAAATGCAGCACAAGGCATGGGAAGCGAGCTTACCCCAAAACAGTTGAGTTGAATGTGCCGACTAATCCTAAATGTGATGTGGGATGTCAGAGCTACAAGGTTGATGTGAGGAATGAGTTCTGCAACGTCCGGTTGATGAGTTTTGATAACATCAAGGTTGAGACGCGCATGCCACAAATCTAGGAGAAGCGACTGTTGGTGGGAGGTTTCTAAAATGATTATTGCATGTAACCCCCAACTGCTAAACATAGATCCCTGAAACAAGGGATGCCTTTACATGTTGTCTCTTTCTATTCCGAGAAGATCAAGTCATGCATGCATGTAAGTCAAGTTTCCTTGGTCCCGGGTGTAACTAGTCAACCAGACTGTCCATGCATGCCAGTGCTCAACTACTTGGGAAAAATGTGCATTCCTGACTGTAAGCTGGGCTAACTGCCCAAGGGGATTTTGAAATTTCTAGGCAGAGTAGCTGACTTCTACCCAGGTTTGTGCAAATCTTGGGCTGAATAGCCTGCTGCTGGGAAAAATTGCACAAATCCTGCTGGGAGGGTTGGCTAGCTGGATTGCGCAATCTTGGAGACCAACAGGCTGTTAGAGAGAATTGCACAATTCCTGGAGGGGAGGTTGGTTGCCCTCCAGGAATGCACAATTTTCAAGGGGAACCTGCTCAGCCTATAGTTGGATCAAGTGCGGGTAAGCAACCTGTGAGGGGAATGGATCTACTGTGATCGACAGGCTGCCTTTGTGCGAGGAAATCACTGAAGCTTGAGTACTTGACGAAGCAAGACAAAGTGTTGTGTAGGGTTGGTAGGGAGGCTCCAAAACAGTCTAAGGAAAAATTTTGGAGGGTGGTTGTATCCGCTACAACACTTGGCGACACACTAGTAGAACTCCATCTCTCTATATAGACCTTGTTCGTGAAAAACAAGTCTAACACCTCTGGAGGTAATGTTCAATTTTGAGCTCATCTTGGCTTCACACTAGCTTGATTTAAGATGTAGTATTTGCCAGAATCTTGGTCGATTGACACATATTCCAAGCAAAGGAAACACAATTATTTCGATTGGGGTTGAGGGGTATATAGGTGCACAAGCAGTATATTTGTTAGAGTCTTAGTTTCATCTCTGGTGTTGCTCCACTGCCAGCATGCTTTGACAGTGCCCCAGTGGAGTCACATAGGAACACAAGTATGGCTCTGCTGCCAGCGAGCCTGGTCAGTACCCCAACGAAGTTACTTGCATCACCTCCCTGTGTAGGAAGCCTTTCTCTTCTTTCACTTCATTTATTTTTCATTTTAAATTTTTTGACTTTTCATTTTTCATTTTCACTGTGCATAGAACTTATTCATTTCAGAGGCGGAAGAGGGATCCTAACTTATTGAGAGCAGAAGAGGTTGTTCCAACAGAGAAGTATTTTAATGTATCTCTAACGTGCTTGTTAAGGTTTTCCCCCTCACCTTACTCTAATTTACTGAGCTGACAAGGGTTAACCCAAAAATAGTCAACTAGAGAATGTGACACTAGTTAGTGTGCAAGCGTTGTGCTTACACTAAGGTTCACTTTGAAGAGTACTTATTTTCCTTCGACGTATCATGGACTAAGAGTAACAAGTTCATCTTACAGAGGCAAAATGATAGATAACCAAGTGGCGATAGCTGTACAAACCCTCTTGTACTTTACCCAACTCGTTTCACAAGTCACACATGGTTTCATGCGAATGAACCTACAAATGAACCAAACGAATGAACTAAAAACAAAGCCAAGCAAAAGAAGAAGCAAAAATGAGAGCAAAGTAAGCAAACAAAGCATGAAAGCAAACACTACTCCTACTCCTACACTAACGGTGCATGGCCCTGATCACGTGAAGTGATACTTCCAATGCAGCCACCGATGCATTGGTAGACCCATGTGGGTGAAGGCTTGGTCCGCGAGTAACCCAGTTGTGCAGACCAACATATAAGAAAGATATAATAGTGAAGATAGCCACACTTCATGTTTCAAAGTGCCCATGGGACATAAGTGAGTGCATGTGCATGATAGACAGTCTGTGGACTTATCATGGTGTTGTGTGACACTACGTGCAACTTTGAAGCAAAAGCACACTCTTGACTGAGACATGCAAGCAAACAAAAGAAACAAAGATAACTTGCGTCACGAACGAGTGCTTACAATGTAAGAGTCCTCCAATGCATGAGCAATGGGATCGTGCAGTTCGAGTGGAGGAAGTGTGATATGTGTGTGAGATGGATCTTCAATGCATATAGATGAGTGATGAGGAGCCTTGGGTGATTGAACAATTTCATGATCGGAAGTGAGACTGACCCCAAGAGAGCGAGGGCCTGACATAACCATTAGCTTGGGCTAAAGTGCCTTGATAGTCTTGGGTGTTTCAACTTCATCATCAGGTAGATCATCATAAACCAGTGGCTTTGAAATATCAACTGCGATAGATTCATGATCGTGATAAAAAATGGAAGCAAATGGATCATGACTGCCACGATCAGAAAAATCAATGAATTCTTCAGCATCCTCATGATCAGATGAATCAAATAGAGGGGTAGATGAAAAGCGAATGAACTCATCCTCTGTGTTTCTAGAAAAGACAGATGAAGGATCAAGTGGATCTTCAATGAATAACTTATCCTCTTCGTTGTCGAATGATGGACTAACATCTGGTGAGTCTTGCGAGTGATCAACAATGGGTGCATCCGTGGATGAAGACACACATGCAAAATCATGGATGGCAGGTTCACCAAAGAAGCTAGGAAAGAATGGAGGGGGCTCGGACGGAAGGGAGTCATCCTTCACCGAGTGTTGATGTTCAAGCTCCCACTCATACTCTTCATGAATGACAACGCATGTTGGTTGTGCAACACCAACTCTGTCAGTGGGTTTTTCCTCGTTCACAACAAGTGAAGAGTCCAGAATGGATGAACACAAGACAACATCATCCGGAGGAACACCTGAGTGCGAAGACGGAGGTCGAAGAAAAGAATGCATATGGGAACTCGAAGGACTCACAACCAACTCTGCGCAAAAATTGAGTGGAGTGATGTTGGGAGGGTGTGAAGGATGAACAAATGTGCGAACATGATCCTTAGCATCACTGGGTGATGGTGGAACTGTTGAATGAGAAGGAGGCAGACAATCCATTGAGATAGTGCCTGCTACCACATGGGATTACGTAGTTCCATAAACGAAGAAGGTTGACCGAGGCTTGACATCAAGATTTCTCTTGGGACAGACAGATTTCATAAGACAGTACTAAAACCGGTCCCAGAGATAAGAGAACTTCATTTGGCTCCTCAGAGCTTGAAACTGCAAGTCATGGAAGCGCTGCCAAAAATCAATAATAGATTCATGCAGAGCCCTCCATTGTTGTAACAGTTTCCGGTCAAGATGGTCTAGATCAAAATGATAGTACGTGTCTTCAATATGATCACAGAAGTGCTCACATGAGTGCATGGTGTCAACCGGTAGGTTGAGCACCCATTGAAATGGAGATTCGCGAAGTGTGTATGCGAGCAACAACCCGACCTATTCATCAGTAAACTCACCTTCCTCATAATTCATGGAAATAAAGTTATGTAAGTGTTCACGCCATGCCACTTCGCCTTCACCATCATATGTGTGAGTGGACAAGAGATTGAAAAGCTTCCTTGAGATGGAGACATCTTCATGATTTGAAAAACACCTCGGGGGAAGAAGAATGCAAGACTCCATTAAAGATATGAAAAGGTTCAAAATTGGATGAGAGGACACTGCTTGTCATCAGGCCCTCCTTCTAGCGCCAGAAATGTTGACAGTGTTGGACCTGCCAACATGTCAAGGGGATCTCCCTGATAAGAAGTCCCAATTAGACCTCAGATCGTTTGGTGTAGGAGTCCCAACAGTGGGTCGTAAGGTAATGCCTTGACCATGATGTCACACAGAGGCAAGTAAGATAACTCTGTCAGTAGCAAGGGTGTGATTGATGCAGTGAGTCAAGGAATGTGTATGAGAGGTTCCAACACTTCGAAGGGAGGAGAAGGTGAAAGTGAGTTCTAGGTTGAAAGGGATTAGTCCCAACCCAGCTAGGAACACACCACACAAAGGACATGCACAACTTCCGATAGAGCAGTCGACACGGATGTGACAGTCACAACATACAAGGTAAGATAACACGAACATCACTCACAGATCATTCTGAGACGAGTGTGCCGGTTCATATAACCAAGTTCATGAGAAATGTCTGTCTAATGTCTGACATAGTAGTCGACACGAATGTAACACATTAACAACAAGATTCACATAATTTCATACAAATCAGTTCATATACAAGTACGTAAGTTAAACAACATATATCATTAAGGCAATCACAACAATCCAACTACAATAACAACACATGCATGAAAATGTGTTTGCTCTTATTATTAAAGAAGTGTTAATCGCAATTATACAATACACCATGTAAACCTACTAGCCCCAACAGTGGAATGTTACAGCCACATCCGCCTGCTCCTCCAAAGAGATGTACTAGCTTCGTGCAGTGGAGAAGCCAAGGCGTGTTACAATACTGTCAAAGTCTTCTTCAAGATAGTCTTAGTAGAAGCTTGGCTGACCAAAAGCCTATACAATGAATTATGAGGGACTATTTATAGCAAAGGGTGGGGTGACCCTTGACATTCCTCTTTGTGACAGTTCAACTACCGTCATGACTCTTCACCTACTCTATGACTGTTACATCCAACTATTGACATCTGCGTACACTTGACATGACTCAACATTACAAGGCACATGTACTCGTGTGAGACAACATGACTTGAGCAAGCCTTGCAAGACATCACTGACACTTGGTCCGCTGTGATGAGACTAACTCTTTGACATGCTTGTGATGGTGAAGGTGGTGACCTGATGCAAGCTTGGTCATCCGTGATGGTGTGCATGCACCTCATGGTGACATTTTGCTGAAGCAAACTCTTGCCTCCATTGCAAGTGGTGCATTGGTTTGGCCCCTTCATCCAACTCATCTGCTAACATGCACATGGTCTTCTTGGGTGCGGCTGAACCGGCAACACATTGATGCATAGGGTCCATGCTAATCTTCAAGTGTGTGCTGGTGGTCATGCGCATCATCTTGCCGAAGTACATGTTCAACGCCAGTTGGACTTGCTTCTTGTCTTCGCCTTGGTGAGTATGTTGAATGGGTTGGATTGCATGCATACGCTCAATGAAATGCATGCTATTGGATCCCTTGCATGCGATCAACAACACTGCTCACCATGTTTGCTCTGTGTGAGCTGCTCGGATAGATCCTTAACTTGTACTGGTGTAGTTTCATCCGTGAGTGCATGTTGCACCCACTGCTATTCTTGTTCCTATTACAACTCATTGGATTGTTTGTGCAATTTCATGTTCTTCCTGAGTTGCTGCTTCAGCACATGCAACTCCTTATTTGTTCCATCTTCTGCCTTTGTGCGATCTTCATGTCGCGTTGTCACTTCATAGCCCGAGTCTCCAAAGTTTCATTCATTATCAATGGATCTGCTTGATCTTGAAACTTTGCTTTGCTTCTATGTTGTCAACAATCTTCCACTTGCATTCGCTGCATTCAGTATGCTGCCTTCAGCTGCTATTCATAAGGCTGCTTGTTGTGATGTTGCTTCTTGATGTCCTTGTCTACAAACAACTTGATGTCTTTGTGAGTAGGCAAGCTCATAGACACTTGATCGACTGCATCCCCAGGTGTGCTCTGAATGGTGTCTTCATCTCTGCTTTCCTGGAAACCATTGTACCTGTACTGTTGAGAGGCAGATGAACACCTGCGATACCTAGAGACATGGAAACACTCATAGCAAGCAATCTGTTAGTCGAAAACCAAAATGAACATGAGAACTGACTTGCAACATACCTGGGTGAATGATCATGAAGGTTGTGCAATTTCGGCTGGGAGGTCAGGAGACCGACTGCCAAGACTACACAAGGCATAGTCTGGGTAGCTGAGAGACTGACTGACTACTGGAACTACACAATGCACAGTCCAGTCTAGCTGCTGACTGCTGGGATTGCACATTGCGTAATTCCAACTGGGAAGGATTGCTGGCCTAGGGATACATTTGTGCAATTTCTATGGCCAAGCAGCCACTTTCCTCCAGAAATGTGCAAAATAGTCCTGGAGGCTAGTGTTGGGCAGGAATGTGCAAATTTGGAGAGGAAGGTGATCCTTCCTTTCCCAGATTACGTAATGCAACCTTGGTGAAAGCAGACCCTGGGCCAACGTTGGCCCGACTCACCGATGAGAAACTGAAAGCAAGTAAGTCAATGAATGCATGGCGATACGAAGTGATAGCAGAAGTGATTAAAAGTGCATGCAAAACATGTATGAAAGATTCGGCAAGAAGATCAACATGCATGTGGGTGAGGCAGTTTGTTGGTTGGGCGAACATTCGTGCAAAATAATTTCATGCATGCGACAATAGTGAGATAGTAATGAAAACTGAAAAAGAGCTAGGACAAGCTAGTATACATGTAAACAACAACAAGCATTCAAAGAAATCAAGAAAACAATACTCTCACAAGCGAAAAACACAAAATGCGACAGAAATGCAACACAAGGCATGGGAAACGAGCTTACCGCAACACAACTGAGCTGAATGTGCCGACTGCTCCTAGATGTGATGTGGGATGTTAGGGCTACAAGGTTGACGTGAGGAATGAGCTCTGCAATGTCCAGTTGATGAGTTTTGATAACATCGAGGTTGGGACGTGCATGCCACAAATCTAGGGGAAGCGACACTTGGTGGGAGGTTTATGAAATGATCCTTGCATGTAACCTCCAACTGCTAAACATAGATCCCTGAAACAAGGGATGCCTTTGCATGTTGTCTCTTGATATTCCGGGAAGATCAAGTCATGCATGCATGCAAGTCAAGTTTTCTTGCTCCTGGGTGGAACTAGTCAACCAAATTGTCCATGCATGCCAGTGCTCAACTGTTTGGGAAAAATGCGCATTCCTGACTATAAGCTGGGCTGAATGCCCTAGGGGATTGCACAATTTCTGGGTAGAGCAGCTGACTACTACCCAGGTTTGCACAAATCCTGGGTTGAACAGCCTGCTGTTGGGAAAAATTACTCAAATCCTGTTGGGAGGGTTGGCTGGCAGGATTGTGCAATCTTGGAGACCAGCAGGCTGTCAGAGAGGATTATGCAATTCATGGAGGGGAGGTTGGTTGCCCTCTATGAATGTGCAATTTTCAAGGGGAATCTACTCAGCCTGCAGCTGGACCAAGTCCGGTAAGCAGCCTCTGAGGGGAATGGATCGACTGTGAACGACAGGCTGCCTTTCTGTGGGGAAAACACTGAAGCTTGAGTACTTGACGAAGCAAGACAAAGTGTTGTGTAAGGTTGGTAGGGAGGCTCCAAAACAGGCTAAGGAAAAATTTTGGAGGGTGGTTGTAGTGGCTACAACAACTTCGTAAAGAGTATTTGCCATGAGTATGTGACTGACTGTATATGGTTATTTGTCGCTTACATGTTGATTTTATGTCACCTACTTACAACCTTGTATGTTAGGTTGCATTTTGAAATTTTTGATTACATGTATCAGTCTTGTAGGTTGACTGCATGTTTGACTACATGTGTTTATGCATATTTGTAGTTGGATAGGCCTTGCTTATGCATATTATTGGTTGCATGTAGCAATGTGTATAGTGGAGTAATGGTTGTTGTCATGCATGAGGTCATAACATGCATTGTTGATATGGCCTTGCATTGATAACTGGTTAGAGTGATGTTTATGAGTTGATACATTTACTTGCGTATGTCGATATGATGTTATGATTATGTTATATATGTATCACGCTGATTTGGTGATATTGCAAATAAGGTATCCTCCCCGAGCTATACTAATGTACATTAGTTTATTGTGATTTAGTTTATCTGACATATTACACATTGCAGGAAGAGAAAGATGAAATGGCTAACAATATGGTTGAATACATAGAATCTCCCTACGAATCTGAAGAGTAGTCTGGTGTTGGGAACTCTTCAGGTTTGGCAGTTACAGTGAGAAGTTTGAAGGAAGAGATAAGGAGTTGTAAGGTGGATAATGATTGAATCGTACAGGCACAAGAGAAGCAGGTAGAGGTGAATGTTATACTTCTTTAGAGTTTGTCAGACTTGCAGTGATAAGGGCCACTTTAGATCAGCCATGGATATGAGGATTGAATTAATGTGGCATATGGCAATAGATCTCATGGTAGACACAAGTCAGATAGATCTGACACACTGATAGATGGAAGGTTGTTGGACACTCTGGAAAGGATGGGTGATTAGTACATGTATTATTCTAGTTATGGTTCTGATAGACATCATGATCACTGTCGTTATCATCCTTATAGGAGGAATGATAGGGGATACTTACCGGACGAGTTCAAGAAAGAAAAACCACCTACTTTTGATGGAGATGTGAGGAAGATGGAAGATTCAGAGGCTTGGATAATTGGGATGAACAAATTCTTTGAGTTGCATGAGTACACAAAGAACATGAAGGCTAGAATAGCTATCTTTAGCTTGAAAGGTAAAGCAGACATCTAGTGGGAAGATGTTAAGCAGGTTAGAGACATCAGAATAGATGACTTGAGCTGACGAGAATTCAAGAGGATTTTTAGGAAGAAGTACTTGTCGGAAAGGTACTATGATAGTAAGGCAAAATAATTCTATGAGTTAAAGATGGTATCAATGACGAATGAAGAGTACACGACCAAGTTTCTGGAGCTATTGAGGTATGAACTATCTTACTGATGATAAGGCTAAATTTCAATGGTTTGTCAATGGTTTGCCATTAGCATTTAGAGATCAGATTGAGTATGATGAGCCTCAGTCACTTGAGGAAGTTATTGGGAAACTAAAGCATTTATATGAGCAATCAAAGCATAAGAATGAATCTCAGCATGGATGGAAAGGAAAGGACAAAAGTAAAGGTAAATGTTAGCCTAAGAGGACAAGGCCTCAACATGAAGATGAGAAAGAGAATGTGGAACCGCAAAAGAGATTTAATGCAACTAGACAGGGACATGAGTCGTAGCAACAACATAGAGGTGTTGGTACTGGTTAGTTGGAGTGTTGGACATGTGGCAAGGAACACCTTAAGAGAGATTTTCCACAGAATCAGGGTGATTGACCTTAGATATACAATGCACAAGAGGCGCAGACTGTTGGGGACGTTGGTCAGAGTATTCCACGTATCTATGCAACAATGGACAACAGGCAGGTAGAACACCAGGCATCTATCATTGAGATGGACATTAATCTTTGTGATAAAGTTCTTTCTATTTTGATTGACCCTAGATCTAATTATAGCTATGTTAGTCCTGACTTGGTGGATAAGTGTGGTTTGAATAAGGAATTGCATGCAAAGTCTTGGTTAGTGCAGTTGGCTATAGGTACAAAGAAGAAAGTTCATCATTGGGTAAGAGCTTGCGCATTTGATTTAAATGGTATGCCTATTTGAATGTCTTACCGTTGGGATCATACAATATGTTGTTGGGAATGGATTGGTTGTATCTACATAGAACCAAGGTAGACTGTTGTGATAAAACTTTGAGTGTGTTGATGAAAATGGAGAACCAAGAGTCTTGCAAGGTAAGAAGAAAGCCACATTAGTTAGGATGGTGATAGCTATGCAAGCAAAGTGTAGCTATAGAAAAGAGTGCAAGCTATTTGCATTACGCATTTCTAGTGATAAGGGTAAGGAGGCTGAGGATACAAATGTGTTAAACAGATATTCAGTGTTGCAGCAGTTTCAAAATGTATTCCCTGAGGACATTACAGAGTTGCCACCTCACAGAGAGGTAGGCTTTTATACTAAGTTAGTGCCAAGGCAGCTCCAATATTGAAAGAACCTTACTTGATGAGCACAACTAAATTGGTTGAGTTTAAGCTATAGTTGAAGGAAATGTTGGACAAGGGATACATTCGACCAAGTGTATCACCATGGGGCACATTGGTCTTGTTTGTGAAGAAGAAAGATGGTACTCTCAGATTATTCATTGATTATAGGCAATTGAATAAAGTGACTATCAAGAACATGTACCCTTTACTGAGGATTGATGACTTGTTCAATCAACTGAAGGGAGTAACAGTGTTCTCAAAGATTGACTTGATATCCTGATACCATTAGGTATGCATCAAAGAGGAGGACATTTACAAGACTACGTTCAGGACTAGGTACGGGCATTATGATTTTGTTGTTGTTCCATTTGGCTTAGCTAATGCTCCAGCTAGATTCATGTGTTTGATGAATAATGTGTTGTGTCCATATTTGGATAAGTTTGTTATTGTGTTCATTGATGATATACTGGTATATTTTAAAAATGAGGAAGAGCATGCCGAGCATTTAGCAGTAGTGTTGAGGTTGTTGAGGGAGCATCAGTTGTACGCTAAGCTAAGCAAGTGTAGTTTCTTTCAGATTGAGGTGCACTACTTGGGACATGTTGTCTCAAAGGAAGGAATTATAGTATATCTAGAGAAGATAAGGGCCATCATGGAGTGGGTAGCTCCTAAGAATGTGGATGAGGTGAGATCTTTCATGAGTTTGGCAGGATATTATAGGAGGTTCATCAGGAACTTCTCGCTGATTGCTTATCCCATTACATCATTGCAAATGAAAGATAAGAAGTTCAAATGGACAGAGGAGTGTGAGGCGCAATTGTTGACGCATGCACCAATACTATAGATTGCAGATTCGAAGAAAGAGTTTGTGGTATGCACAAATGCTTGCAAGAGAGGGCTTGGTGGAGTCCTTATGTAAGATGGACAGGTGGTATGTTATGAGTCCCAAAAACTCAATGAGCACGAGCAGAACTACCCAACACATGATCTTGAGTTAGTAGTGATTATACATGCACTGAAGATTTGGAGGGACTATCTTCTTGGCAGGCCGTTTGTGCTGATGAGTGATCATATTGGGTTGAGGTTGTTATCACTCAGGTTGTCCCTAAAGCTCCTTAAAGGGATACGACCGAGGTAACCACAAACCAATCTTTGGACTGCAGGTTCTAGCCTAACTGCAGTCAGAGAGGGCTCTCTCTTTATGATTTAGCTTTGTTGAAGATGATATTAGGCTAGTTATTGAGTTCAAGGGGTTTTGTTTATGTTTGGTGGGAAGGAGGATGTTTTCAAGTAGAGAGGCAATGCATAGTGTGGTAAGTTTCAAACCATTGGGCATGGAGTCATGGAGTAGGACTGCTGTTGCATTTTCTTGGGCACAAGAGGAATGAGGAGCAAGGTAGCTGCTCGTGAAACAACACTTAAGTTTAAAAGGATAGAATGAGGGCTAAGGAATGAGATGCAACAAAGAATCTCTCACTCAGCTTAATAGAGGGAAGATGAATGAGCTCTATCTAGGAGCAGCTAAGAATTCTTAAACAACAGTCATTCATATGTGAAATAGATCAAACATGAGCCATAAAGGAATTCATATTTATGCCTAAATCAAGAGGAAAACATTAAGAAGCCACAGAAACTGAGCATAGAGTGCAGCTAAGCAAATTCTAGACCAATCTTTTGTTCTGTGACTTGAGCATGTATGAAATTGAAATAACAGAGGTGAGAAACACTTATTGATCCATATAGCAGCACATGAATTCCATCATTCACTCTTCAACCATTAAAACACTTCAAACAGTCCATCCTCCAAGCTTTAAGCAGTCTTTGATTAAAGAAATCATATAAGATACAGAGCGAGTCTCTAGAGGAGTCATACAACCAACTGACCCTTAAAACAGTGCAGAGGGTGGTATATAAAGAAAAATAGCTACGGACTTCCCTTGAACAACTGTCAAGGGGGAAAATATCCCAAAAAATATCTTTGGAGCCAGATCAAAGAGATCTCTGCAATCACTGTTTTTGAACGTAATCTATGCTGGAAATAAATGCATAAAATATCTGAAACAGCTGCGCTGGGGCAGTTGGCATCTCAAGTCATGTAAACAAGGGCTACGCATGAGGCAGCAGCCTAAAAAATGAGTGGAGAGAGGTCTTTGAGTAGTGTGTTGGCCTCATGGCCATAACTGTAAGTTGGGGAGCCATAACGGCTTGATGATGCTTTGTCGAATCTGCTGGGGCCCTTCTGTTTTCATCTGCTTCAGAAGATCTTGACTGATACTCTCTGCCGCTTCCCTGATACTCTTTGTCGTTTCCTGATCTTTCTTGGCTTTAAAAATGCTCTAAACTGTCACATCATCTCATTAGGGGCCGTTATTTGGCCCAAGTATCTGCTGCGAGGCGCTTTGTTGCTTCTGGGTGTTTGTCGGCCCTTGGTCGACTCAAAATGCTTTAGCAACACTTAACATCATGAACTGGATGGGTAAAGGGTCACTGAAGGCCTGCCGAGATGAAAGCCTGCTATTTGGGGCAATTTGGGCCTGGAGCGATCCAAGAATGGCCTGAAAAAACCATTATTTCTTTAAACCTGGGCGGGCGCGGGCACCACATACAAAACCTTTGAAAACGGCCCATTTCCGAATAACACAGAAAATGTGTCACAAACATGAAATTTTAATGGAAAATTGGCTTTTGGCGGGCACTGTAGCAGCCTTTAAATCCTGGCCGTTGGATCCGGCGCGGGCCGATCCAACGGCCAGCGCTAAATCGCATCGGGGCGGACCATTGGTCCCAAAACATAGTGCTTCCGAAATGCTGCGGACCCGAAATGCTTATAGGCCCTTTCTTTATTGAGATCGGGTCCGGCCCATCGGCGAACTCTTATCGGTGGATTTGAATGAAAATGGGCATCGGACCCGAAATCCCTTTCAACTGCTCTTTATAAATTATCGGATCCGGATATGGGGCGCACAGTACCAATCTTTGCGGACCCGATATGCCTTTATGCCGCGCTTTATTACTTTTCGGCTCCGCTAGTCGGAGCCATATAAGAGTGATGCGATCAAATATGGGCCGTTGATCTCTGGGCCTGAATGGGTGGCGGAGACTGACTCAGAAATTCGCTATCGGCGGGGTCATGGGGTTGCCACATAAAAACGCCGAAAACCCATCGGACCCGATAAGTTTATACAAGCCCTCTTTAGTTTATTTCGGGTTCGACCCATCGGCGGAAACCTAAATCGGGGATTTACAATTGAAACGGGTCCAACGGACCCGAAACCCTTTAACACTGGCTTTTGATAACTTTTCGGCTCCGTGAAATCGGAGCAGTATATGGGCGTTGCGAAGTGGGGGCCGCGCGACAAGATCTGGGGCCTGATCCAACGGTCCTGTATCCGTCGGCGGATCGGCAGTCGGAGGGACCGGGGGTGGCACACATATGGAATCGTGGAACTGCGCGGACCCGATATGCTTTTACCGGTCCACTTTATATGTTTTCGGGTCTGGCCCATCGGCACTATGCCCCATGCCTTGAGACTTAGCCATTTTCGCTCATATATGCCACTGCCCCCTCCCGATAGCGATATCGCATCGGAGGGGGACCAAATGAAACTTCATTATATCGGACCCATGTTTTGTGAACTGCCAAGCCTTTTGGGAAATCAGAAGGGTTTCTTTATAGTTTGGCATGGATTCTAAGGCATCAGAAGGGGTCCGGTAGCCCAAAAAGGGAGGATTTTATCCTTTTTTGAAGGTTTTTCATGGTTTTTGCATGATTTTTGTATTCTTATGCCTTGGAAGGAGTCCAAAGGCATTTAGGAGGAAAGTGATGTGGTTGAGAGGGGTTTAGTGGCCAAAGATGGTTTCATGCCTTATAAAGGCAAACCAAGGTAAAAGGGGTGATTTTTAAACATGTGAAGGAGAATTATGCAAAGGAATGAGTCCTTATGCATTTGGAAGATAGTTAGGGGGGTGATGAAGGGTTCTATGCATCGGAAAGGGTCCAAAATGCATGAGAAGATGGTTTGAGGGGGGCAGTGTGGGTTCTTGCTGAGTTTCTGATAAACTTAGCAATTCCCAAGGATGTATATGGTTATTTTTCAACCAGGGGGAGGGATAAGTATATAGGGGAGCTATTAACATAGTTTTAGTAGGGGGAGGGGAAATAGATAGGGAATTACATAATAGAGTTAGTAGTTAATATGATAATGATGAGAAAGCGCTAAGAATGATATCTTAGGCTATCAATGGGGGAAAATGACTGATAGAAGAGATGTGAACATTCCTTGAGTGAAGCAGATCTCCACCAAGGCAAATGATATGGAGAATGATGAATCTACGAGGTATCAAGCAGATCTTGACCTCTTTAGGGGAAGTTAGTGAGTGATTTGGGGAAAAAGGAAGAAGGGGAAGTTAGTCATGCCTCACTTGAAGTCCTCCAACTAGAAAACTGCCTCCCACTTGTGATATGAATAGATATAACACTTGACAATATAAAATGGATCACAAGCCATGATTCTTCAACCACAAAGCTACCTACCCGACCTACTTGCCTAGCATTTTCTCTTCTTTTTGGTTTGGGTGCACTTGAACTAGCATACCCAGCTTTTTGTTCTTTTCTTCTTACTGTCCTCCTATCTACAACTACACTTATTTCAGCCAGGGGCTCAGATTAAGCTGTTGAGCACCCTTGTTTCTCTACCTAACTACAAATCTGCCAAGATTAAGCTGTTTGGACAGATGTTCATTCTCTATATTCTACAACATGAAATTGAAACCTAGGGAGGCCAAGATTAAGCTGTTTGGCCTACCCTTAACTGAAAACTGATCAAAATGGATTACTTATCAAAACTGGAACAAAGCAGTAGCATTAAAACTGGCACACCTTCATGGATACTTCTATGGTCATCTGTAGCAAATATGGAGCAACGACATATTTGGCATGTAAAATGTCGATCATGAAAGATGATTAACCTGCTGCAGCAGGAGGCTAACAGTGGCTCCACTTGGGGATGGCTTTTCCTTGTGAAAAGCCAAGAACAGCAGGTCAGACTGCCTTAGTGTTCAACTGCTTCTGTATTCTAAAAAACTTTCCTTTGCTGGGTACTTTATTGTATATACAACAACAGGGTTGAAGAGCTTAGGGCCTTCACTTCGGGCATCAACTGCTTCAAGCTACTATACCAACAGAAAACTGAAATCCTACCTACCTACCCTAATCAGCACTTGTTTGCTGGTTAGGTAAAATGAAACAACCAGTGCAACCACTTGAGCACTTGTAGAAAGAAGCAAACTGTTTGACTGATAGTCGGTGAAATCAGAAACATTGTCTGGTCATGTGCTCCCATAATCAAAGTTGTGACATATGAAGGTATTTGCTGAATGTCTTGGTCTTCATAGAGAAAATATTTTGAAGATTTTGAGTTGAAAAGATCCTCGATGTACTCTGCTACAGGATCTACGAAAGCATGATGTGGGAGAGTCTCTTCTAGACTTTCTTTGTCTGATGGAACAACTGCATCCTCAGTAACCACCTCTACAGCCGGTACATCTTTCTTTCTCTTGAAAGCATGATCATCTTTAATTTGTAAGTCAAAAGATAATCCATTTTCCTTGGGACTAGGAGAAGGAAGATTTTGGAAGAACTCTTTAGGATTAGGAAAATCATATGACTGAATTTGAGAATGCAAAAATTCAATCTCAATCTCATGCTCTTCAACCACTAGTTCTAAAAAACACATTCTGATCTGGGGCTGCTCTATTGTTTTGACTTTTAACGGCACAGATCTAACAAAATCTTCATCAAGCTCATATTCTGATAATAACTTTCTGAATTCATTTATAGCTTGCTCTGCTGCAAGATCTCCCATATTTCCAGTCATCCTGTCTCACTTATCAGCTCTTTGACATGGGATTGCTTGGCATTCTCTATTCAGGTTCGCTCCTCCAGTGGAGTCTTGATTGAAAATGATGTGGAGTCGCCAGGTGGATGACTTAACTTTGAAGTGCCTAATCTCTGTCCACCATCAAAGATCAGAACTAAACATGAAAAAGTTCTGAAGAAAAGGAGCCCTTTCTCCAGAAAACAAGATTTGTCCCTAGTGGAGTCGCCATTATGTTATCACTCAGGTTGTCCCTAAAGCTCCTTAAAGGGATACGGCCGCAGTAACCACAAACCAATCTTTGGACTGCAGGTCCTAGACTAACTGTAGTCAGAGAGGGCTCTCTCTTTATGATTTAGCTTTGTTGAAGATGATATTAGGCTAGTTATTGAGTTCAAGGGGTTTTGTTTATGTTTGGTGGGAAGGAGGAT
Source organism: Pinus tabuliformis (assembly GCA_031772625.1). Lineage (NCBI taxonomy): Eukaryota > Viridiplantae > Streptophyta > Pinopsida > Pinales > Pinaceae > Pinus > Pinus tabuliformis. Next base: position 785,552,893 of record CM062812.1, on the reverse strand, counting down.
GTTTTCAAGTAGAGAGGCAATGCATAGTGTGGTAAGTTTCAAACCATTGGGCATGGAGTCATGGAGTAGGACTGCTGGTGCGTTTTCATGGTCACAAGAGGAATGAGGAGCAAGGTAGTTGCTCGTGAAACAACACTTAAGTTTAAGAGGATAGTATGAGGGCTAAGGAATGAGAGGCAACAAAGAATCTCTCACTCAGCTTAACAGAGGGAAGATGAATGAGCTCTATCTAGGAGCAGCTAAGAACTCTTAAATAACAGTCATTCATATGTGAAATAGATCAAACATGAGCCATAAAGGAATTCATATTTATGCCTAAATCAAGAGGAAAACATTAAGAAGCCACAAAAACTGAGCATAGAGTGCAGCTAAGCAAATTCTAGACCAATCTTTTGTTCTGTGACTTGAGCATGTATGAAATTGAAATAACAGAGGTGAGAAACACTTATTGATCCATATAGTAGCACATGAATTCCATCATTCACTCTTCAACCATTAAAACACTTCAAACAGTCCATCCTCCAAGCTTTAAGCAGTCTTTGATTAAAGAAATCATATCAGATACAGAGCGAGTCTCTAAAGGAGTAATACAACCAACCGACCCTTAGAACAGTGCAGAGGGTGGTATATAAAGAAAAATAGCTACAGACTTCCCTTGAACAACTGTCAAGGGGGAAAATATCCCAAAAAATATCTCTGAAGCCAGATCAAAGAGATCTCTGCAATCACTGTTTTTGAACCTAATCTATGCTGGAAATAAATGCATAAAATATCTGAAACAGCTGCGCTGGGGCAGCTGGCATCTCAAGTCATGTAAACAAGGGCTGTGCATGAGGCAACAACCTCAAAAATGAGTGGAGAGAGGTCTTTGAGTAGTGTGTTGGCCTCATGGCCATAACTGTAAGTTGGGGAGCCATAACGGCTTGATGATGCTTTGCCGAATCTGCTGGGGCCCTTCTGTTTTCATCTGCTTCGGAAGATCTTGACTGATACTCTCTGCCGCTTCCCTGATACTCTTTGCCGCTTCCCGATCTTTCTTGGCTTTAAAAATGCTCTAAACTGTCACATCATCTCATTAGGGGCCGTTATTTGGCCCAAGTATCTGCTGCGAGGCGCTTTGTTGCTTCTGGGTGTTTGTCGGCCCTTGGCCGACTCAAAATGCTTTAGCAACACTTAACATCATGAACTGGATGGGTAAAGGGTCACTGAAGGCCTGCCGAGATGAAAGCCTGCTATTTGGGGCAATTTGGGCCTGGAGCGATCCAAGAATGGCCTGAAAAAACCATTATTTCTTTAAACCTGGGCGGGCGCGGGCGCCGCATACAAAACCTTTGAAAACGGCCCATTTCCGAATAACACAGAAAATGTGTCACAAACATGAAATTTTAATGGAAAATTGGCTTTTGGCGGGCACTGTAGCAACCTTTAAATCCTGGTCATTGGATCCGACGCGGGCCGATCCAACGCCCAATGCTAAATCGCATCGGGGCGGACCATTGGTCCCAAAACATAGTGCTTTCGAAATGCTGCAGACCCGAAATTATTATAGGCCCTTTCTTTATTGAGATCGGGTCTGGCCCATCGGCAAACTCTTATCGGTGGATTTGAATGAAAATGGGCATCGGAACCGAAATCCCTTTCAACTGCACTTTATAAATTATCGGATCTGGATATGGGGCGCACAGTACCAATATTTGCGGACCCGATATGCCTTTATGCCGCGCTTTATTACTTTTCGGTTCCGCTGGTCGGAGCCATATAGGAGTGATGCGATCAAATATGGGCCGTTGATCTCTGGGCTTGAATGGGTGGCAGAGATTGACTCGGCAATTCGCTATCGGCGGGGTCATGGGGTTGCCACATAAAAACACCGAAAACCCATCGGACCCGATAAGTTTATACAGGCCCTCTTTATTTTATTTTGGGTCCGACCCATCGGCGGAAACCAAAATCGGGGATTTACAATTGAAACGGGTCCAACGGACCCGAAACCCTTTAACACTGGCTTTTGATAACTTTTCGGCTCCGTGAAATAGGAGCAGTATATGGGCGCTGCGAAGTGGGGGCCGTGCGACAAGATCTGGGGCCCGATCCAATGGTCCTGGATCCGTCGGCGGATCGGCAGCCGGAGGGACCGGGGGTTGGCACACATATGGAATCGCCGAACTGCGCAGACCTGATATGCTTTTACCGGTCCAGTTTATATGTTTTCGGGTCCGGCCCATCGGCACTATGCCCCATGCCTTGAGACTTAGCCATTTTCGCTCATATATGCCACTGCCCCCTCCCGATAGCGATATTGCATCGGAGGGGGACCAAATGAAACTTCATTATATCAGACCCATGTTTTTGTGAACTGCCAAGCCTTTTGGGAAATCGGAAGGGTTCCTTTATAGTTTGGCATGGATTCTAAGGCATCGGAAGGGGTCCGATAGCCCAATAAGGGAGGATTTTATCCTTTTTTGAAGGTTTTTCATGGTTTTTACATGATTTTTGTTTTCTTATGCCTTGGAAGGAGTCCAAAGGCATTTAGGAGGAAAGTGATGTGGTTTTGAGAGGGGTTTAGTGGCCAAAGAGGGTTTCATGCCTTATAAAGGCAAACCAAGGTAAAAGGGGTGATTTTTAAACATGTGAAGGAGAATTATGCAAAGGAATGAGTCCTTATGCATTTGGAAGATAGTTAGGGGGGTGATGAAGGGTTCTATGCATCGGAAAGGGTCCAAAATGCATGAGAAGATGGTTTGAGGGGGGGTAGTGTGGGTTCTTGCTGAGTTTCTGATAAACTTAGCAATTCCCAAGGATGTATATGGTTATTTTTCAACCAGGGGGAGGGATAAGTATATAGGGGAGCTATTAACATAGTTTTAGTAGGGGGAGGGGAAATAGATAGGGAATTACATAATAGAGTTAGTAGTTAATATGATAATGATGAGAAAAGCGCTAAGAATGATGTCTTAGGCTATCAATGGGGGAAAATGACTGATAGAAGAGATGTGAACATGCCTTGAGTGAAGCAGATCTCCACCAAGGCAAATGATATGGAGAATGATGAATCTAAGAGGTATCAAGCAGATCTTGACCTCTTTAGGGGAAGTTAGTGAGTGATTTGGGGAAAAAGGAAGAAGGGGAAGTTAGTCATGCCTCGCTTGAAGTCCTCCAACTGGAAAACTGCCTCACACTTGCGATATGAATAGATATAACACTTGACAATATGAAATGGATAACAAGCCATGATTCTGCAACCATAAAGCTACCTACCCGACCTACTTTCCTAGCATTTTCTCTTCTTTTTGGTTTGGGTGCACTTGAACTAGCATACCCAGATTTTTGTTCTTTTCTTCTTGCTGTCCTCCTATCTACAACTACACTTATTTCAACCAGGGGATCAAATTAAGCTGTTGAGCACCCTTGTTTCTCTACCTAACTACAAATCTGCCAAGATTAAGCTGTTTGGACATATGTTCATTCTCTATATTCTACAACATGGAATTGAAACCTAGGGAGGCCAAGATTAAGCTGTTTGGCCTACCCTTAACTGAAGACTGATCAAAATAGATTACTTATCAAAACTGGAACAAAGCAGTAGCATTAAAACTGGCACACCTTCACGGATACTTCTCTGGTCATCTGTAGAAAATATGGAGCATTGCAGCATGCATAGTACGACATATTTGGCATGTAAAAATGTCGATCAGGAAAGATGATTAACCTGCTGCAGCAGGAGGCTAACAGAGGTATTTGTTTGACCAATCGAATCTGATTGTTAGGCAATCTAGATGGTTGGCCACGATCAACGAGTTTGATTTCGAGATCATATACATCAAAGGTAAAGAGAACAAGGTGGAAGATGCTCTCTTTAGATGGGTATAGTGTTGTAGGGAAAAGTATCAGACTCGGATGACCCTATCCCACTCTAAGGGTGATAGTACCTCAGCAACAACTGTAAATAAAACTACTTAAGGTTTACTTCTTTATGAAAGCAAGAGAGAATGAAGAAATGCACTAACCGTTGCCTTGCGCTTAATATTTGCTTCAATCTCTTCTCTTTGCTGTTTGCTCCTAGCTCTTTGCTCTTTTGCTGGCCCAGCTACAATGAGATCCTGCAAAATAACAAAGAAGGAAACTACAAGAAGCATGCAATCATAACTGATTCAAGGATTAGCATAAATCAAATATACAATTATCACAATACATCATTGAAACAAGTGCATATAGAAGAACCTCAATAGCTTTTATTAATGGAAGAAGTAAAGTTCTGAGAGTGTTACAACCATTGAAGGCCCCAATCCAGCAACACCTCCCAGCAGAAAGAATTTCTCCTCTTCACCTCCTTCAAGCAATCACCCAATAGTTCTATAGTGAAACCAACAACATATCATTACTTTGCACAAAATTCCAGCCTCCTGAGCTCATAGGAGAGAGCTCAATATATAGATGAATTGAGAAAGGATGAGTCAGCTTGCAACTGATGTGTAGTTGCCTTGTGTCCTCTCTCTCTTCAGTTGATCTTCAGTTCTTGAGTCCACTTGGAGAACCTTGCTTCCACTTGGAGAAACAGAGCCTCTGACTCATCACAAGGCGAAATCCCTGATCCAAGTGTCATTTTTGGAAGATTCCAGAGCAATGACTCAGTGTGCCACTTGTCCCATCTTGCTCAGCGCAGGTGGTCTTTGTTCTACCTGCTTTGCAACGCAGGTACACCATGGAGGAGTTGAGTTTCAGCGCAGAAGCCTAGTGGAGCACCTGCTTTGATTTCAGGATTGCTTGTTTTTGAGTGTTTTCAGGTGGAGAACTGATCTGAGAGCTGTTGGTTTGCTGATCTTGTTCCTCTAGGGGTAGGGACATCCTGTTTAGGGACTTTGGATCCCTTGGATTATTGACAATTCATGCCTGATGCTGCAAGGCACAAAATTGTCTATAACAGATGCCCCCTAAAGTATGAGGTCGTTTATCGGGTGAAATGCTTTATTAGGAGGATCCGAAGTTCATTCAATCTGCTGAGAAGTGTCCTGCAATAAGATACAATACAATACATTATTTTTCATACTTTTTTCATGATCTAGCTGAGGCGGGCATTCCCATGCTCAACTTTATAAATTCATTTTGGTACATAGCACAGACGATCGTCTGATGATAGACTGATAATTCTCTGCTGAAATTATCATCCTTTGAGAAGGATGATCATCTGCTGCAATGATGTACATATCAAATGTCTTTATATCCTGAATATATATCGCAGCCCGGATGGATGAAACTAGATCCGGGGTCTTCAATCTCTTCCGATCTTCACTCGATGTACAAGTCGATCCATGTGAGAATTTCTTGAAGTCGAACATGGAAAGACATCGTTTGATTACCGGTCAATGATGTAAACCGTTAACAAGCGCGAGAGGAATCACCGATAAGGATGATGACCCTCAAGGTACGGCAGTACAATTCACATGGTGGGAATAAAGGACTTGGCATCGACCACCATGCAAAATCTTCTGGTCGAAGGTCATTGATGTATACCTGTCGCCGGAAGTGAGAAACTTGCCATTGAGGCATGCAAGCTTCAAAGTACTGAAGGGGGTGTTCCTAGATCAACTCCTTGGATAATGAGCTGATGTCGACAAGGAGCGATCCGTCAAAGGAGGGCCTTAATGAATCCCACATCAGTGACACGGAACGGAGCTAGTGATTGTGATGAGGTGAAAACAAACTGTGATGTATGATTCAGGGTGGCGGTCATGAAATGGATGAAGGACAATGTATGGCAGTGGATGGGACATGGTTGACTCTTTGCAGAACAACATCTCTTGAACATATAACGACACTGATGTGATGGATTGGTAGCATTACCCCAAATATTGATGGTGTGGCGAGGACCATGGTGATGAGACCGGTGAATGAAACAACCCAACCTGATGTGATACGGAGGACAAAGTGTCATGTTCAAGAGCGACTTGCTACCATTAAAGCTGTGAGGTTCTCCCAATTTTTCCCCAGTCATTGCTGACCAGTACCTCTTTATTTTATCAAGCTTGAGGAGGATAACATATGCTTGTTCTATAACCTGCCCTTCGGGCAAGCCCATCGCTATGTTTTAACGAGCCTAGCGATAGGGAAACTCGTTCTCGTCTAAAGACAAGTTTGTCGCTATTTAATGAATTTCACGAGTCTAACGACAAGGATAACTCGGTCCTTTTCATTTTTAGAGAGTCTGAAAAGGTACATAAAGCCAACTCCAGAATTCCTTTTTCGTCATCTAATCCCTTAAGTCCGAAAAAGTATGAAACAATACAGAAGGGATGAATTTTCGATTGCTTTAACGAGCCGAACAAAACAAGCGCTCGATCTTTTTGTGCAATAATCCCTCAGGTCCAAAAAGATTAAAATCTAGAGGAGGGATAGCTCTTCCGGTCGTTTAACGAGCTGGAAGGCCAAAACTCGGCAAACTTTTCATATTTTACGAGTCAGGAGAAAAGAGCTCAAAGAAGACTCGTCTTTTGAGGAACGAGTGATAAACAGGGATAGCAGCAGATTCCAGGTACAGGTTGGAATTTTCCAATCACGGCAGTGTCACAAGGATGGCTAAGTGAAATCACTCTTCGCAGCTGTTCCTCAAAATGGGTAAACAAACATATGGAGATGAACGATTGGCCAAATGAACGGATGGAGGTGAGACTGCAAGAACACGACCAAGGGCTTTAATATGGCTGTCAAAGGTTACATTTACCAAGGTTATTTACCGGTTCATTTTTTCTGGGTGAGCTTGAACTCTAGGGGAAGATTGCTCACAACTTATGTTTATTTTTTAACGAGCATGAACTATGTGCTAAAACTGCTCGGATCTTGCGTTTATTTTTTAACGAGCATGAACTGTGTGCTAAAACTGCTCGAATCTTGCGTTTATTTTTTAACGAGCGTGAACATTGCTAAAACTGCTCGATTATACCAGTCTTAATACAAGGAACGCCTCAGGTGAGGTAGTCATATTTAAGGAGCTATACCTCACTAGTTACTCCAATTTGGTAAGTTTTAACTTTTGCCCCACATCCTTTCTTTATGCAAGCTGGAAACGGCTAATCCTACGAGTTTAACGGGTTAGACCTACAGGTTTAAAGGGAGGACCTAAAAATTTAAAAAAATAAATAGTCGTCCCGTGCTTGCACTCCAAAAGGTTCGCATGCCCCCAGGTATAAAGTATAATTTCAAGGCTACCCCTCCTCTGTCCCACCTCTGTTTTTCTACTTGTCGTCTTGCTATATTTTTAACGATACTTGTCTTCTCGTTATTTTTCGGTGCCGACGGTACTTGTCTTCCCATCAGTTCACTTTTTGATTTTTGCAAGATCGCAACAGATAAAACATTGGCGTTACGGAGGGAGGTTTGCCTCTTACTTATTATCCGAAAAATGGTTTTGTTCGCTGCCGCAAACTAAACTCTTTTTTCCGACGATGTCTATTACTAGGTTACTAAAGATGGTGACCACTTGTTGCAGCAATTTCATCTCTTTCTTTGGAGGCTGCCCCTACTTATCCTTCAAAACATATGTTTTAATGGGTGAGGCTTGCCTTCAAAGATGGTGGCTACTTGCCGCCACAAATGGATCTCCTCCCTCGGCATCCTACTTACCTAGACAAGGGGAGCGAGAAGCTGATTATCTCACTCACATAACTTTGACAAAAGAGCTTTATCCTAGAACAACCCTCTCTTCCATGTCGGACGGGGTACGGACTAGTCATATTCTTCTGCGGAAATTAACTTTATACCCAAGGTTTTCTCTGCCCAAGGCAGGCCAGGGTGCATGCCCCCTGGGTCCCAGTTCTTTCTTCCGAATCACTCACATTCATCGGGAAGTAGAACCGGGGGTGGAGGCATTCCTTGAGTGAATAAACCGTTAAGGGATGGTATTTGACTATTTGCGATGCGTGATCCTGGAAATGAAAGTTGGTCTACGAGCTTGACCATTCTTCCTTCGTGCGGAAAACACATAACTCTGAAGAGTGAGGACACTATCGCCTCCATGCAATATATATAGTCTCGTCCAAGGAGTAAGTTATACACCAAGGGTCCCTGGACGACCATGACGTTCATATGAACTGTCTTCCCCTTCAATGTAATGGGAACATTGGGGAGAATCCCTAACGGGCGACTGGTTCCTTTATCAAAACCTGATAGATTTCTCATCTCAGGTAAAAGTGCCGGGGAACCCAGTGCTTTCCAAGCAATAGAGGAAAGGATACTCACAGATGCCCCTTCATCAATGATAGTTCCAGCCATCACTATTCTGTAGATTTGGACGATGATTCTGAATGGGATACTGGCTGGTAACCGGGATCTGCCTAGTTGATTCCAATCAAAGGACACAACCAGGTTGCTTGGTGGTGGGACCGAATACACGGCCGGATACGACCCTGACGATGTTCCTTCCTGCGATAAAGGAATGGGCGCGTTGCCCTGATGCTCGTCAGAGTCTGTGTTGATGAAAAGAATCTGGATGGTGTCATCCTTGTTCTCTTCAGTGAGGGTGTCATTTGAAGATGAATCTTCAACGACGGTGTCATTTGAGGATGAAACCTCTGAAGGAAGAACCGGGTCAACTGCCGTTTCGACCTTTAGACTTTCGTCTGGTCTGGATTCAGTAGGTTCATTCTCAATGACCGACACTTCAGCTGACCACTTGATCGGGCCAGCTGGATTTTCAACTATCGAGGGACTTGGCATGAGTTTTTGGCGTCCAGGAGGAAGTCGTAACGGTGAAACCGAACGATCTTCCAAAACTCTCTTCGCCTCATCTAAGAATGGACAACGGTGGATGGCGTGATTGCCTTCACACAGTCTGCAGGGTGATCTTGGTCTCCCTCTTTGTCCTTCACTCTCGCTAGTTGACGGAATGCAATCAACATGTCTATCAGAGGTTGATGCTACCGGATTGTGCAACCTGGGGGACCAGTCCCTTAGTATCCGAGGAATACAAGGACAATCACGGTGGAAGTGGGTCCCTTTGCAAATGACACATGGCGATTTAGGCCCGGTCGGTGCAGTGTGTGGATTTTTGTCAGATGTCTTTTGCTTGCCCCCAGTCGCCTTCGCCTTAGGCTCCTTCTGCTTCTTTTCTTTCTTCTTCTTCTCCTTCTTCTCCATGGGAGGCTGACTTTTGCCGGCTCTTCCTTGCGAAGATGAAGGATCAGAGGAAGAATTGTAAGAAGTGGAAGGCTGGTGGGTAGCTCTAGACTGGTCTGACTGTTGATTCGACTGCTCAGGATTAGTGGTGATCTGAACTACATTAGTTGAAAAGAGCCATACAGGTAGGCCAATTGTCAATCCTGGAAGTGACAATGTGGCCATATGAGGCGCACCAACATCTCCCCAAGAGGAGAAGGGATTGGGACTTCCACCAAGGTGACTTCCTTGGTTGGTGGGCTCCATACTTTTCAACTGAAAGATCAACGTGGGAATAACAGGTGATTATGTTCCGATTAAAATAAATTTTATTAACGACGCTTTAGACACAACTTTTCTTTTTCATGTTTTAAGAGTCGAGAAAAAGCTAAAGATGACTCTAGTCCCCTTAGATGTTTTAACGAGCCCGAAGTGACAAATGCTCGGATGGACTTTTTCAGTTATAGAGTTTGAAAAAGGCCAAAAGAAACTTCTGTGGAGTTCTAGGCAGAGGGTGTGCCAAACTTTTCGCGAAACCACAGAATACGTTTTACGGTACGGGTGGTCGATCTTCGTGAATGCTGTGTTCACTGCATCGCGATCAGTAGGGCGGCCGACACGACTTCCTATGGATAAAGGCTTTGTTCCTATAGGGGTCTCCCAATATATACGCGACGGTACGTGGGAGCACAAGTCCGTATTAGTGCCACCGACTCTCAGGAGGAATCACCCACCTTCGTAGAGATCGACAGTCACTATGTTTAACGACGCCGGAACACGTCTCTACCTAGACCTCTATGTGTTTGCGTTATGTTACAAAGCGTTGTTATGTAAATTGAATTTATTTTAATGTTGATCTTGTTTAGCAGTTTGCCTTTAAGGATCACCACGAGATGTATGTAACAAATTCCTGAATGCAGTCTAAGATGAGAATCAAACTTTTCAATCTTTCAACTTTGAAAATCTTAACTACCGAGGGAAAAGAAAGACAAATCTTTTCACACAGATCATAGAGCACACACTAATGCAATTTTTCCTAAATCAGTATGCAAATAGTCAAATGCAAAATGCACAATGCATGTATTTTGTTTTCCCTTTCTTAATGTTGATGTATTACAAAAAGAAAGTTGTTATATAACTTTGATTTCGATTTCAAGCGAAAGTAAACAAGCTGGTCCAAAATCAAAAGACACCTTAAGATTTACTTGTTTAAACACTGGAAATGCATGAAATCAAACCATAATGACGAAAGTAAAAAGACTAATCAGCTATGGACAGCAAACAAGCTAACTCTTTAGACCGGCAAAATGCCTAACACAGGTTCAGATCTAAGAGGCCAAAGCAAGACTAGTTCACTTTCGTTATGGGAAATTGTAAATGATGTAAGAAATACAAAAGAACAAGTACAATTTTGTTATATAACAGAGGCGGAATGATGGCAAGTAAGGTCGGTTTCAGAACAGGTACAAGACTGGTAACTGGCTGCAAAATCTATAGTGAAAACAGGCAAGAAAAAGGGAGGAAACCCCAAATGCACAAGGCAAAATTGGGCCAACGCAGGTGCTGCACAGCCAGTCTGGCTCTCAGCGCAGGTAGCCCCTTCGGGACCTGCGTTGCAAAGCAGGTAGCCTGTGTACTACCTGCTTTGGAAAACGAAAGTTGCATTTTCTCAGTTTCCGGGTCACAATTTTCTAAAAAATTCACAGTTTTTGCTCAAATCAGAGGCTATCAGTCAAGCACACACTAAGGGATGACAAGGAAGATGAAAAGCTATCACTAAGAGCTTACAAGGATCCTTGTAGATCAGCTCTTCAAATCATGAACATGCTCAGAAATGAGCTAGAGTACCTGCCCTCTACTTCGCTTTTGATATAGTCAAAAGCTTTTCGATTTGGTACTCTTTTGTTCAGGAAATGAATAGCAAAATACTACAAACAATCAAACAGATACGATCCCCAGCGGGGTCGCCAGTTTGTTGTAGGGAAAAGTATCCGACTCGGATGACCCTATCCCACTCTAAGGGTGATAGTACCTCAGCAACAACTGTAAATAAAACTACTTAAGGTTTACTTCTTTATGAAAGCAAGAGAGAATGAAGAAATGCACTAACCGTTGCCTTGCGCTTAATATTTGCTTCAATCTCTTCTCTTTGCTGTTTGCTCCTAGCTCTTTGCTCTTTTGCTGGCCCAGCTACAATGAGATCCTGCAAAATAACAAAGAAGGAAACTACAAGAAGCATGCAATCATAACTGATTCAAGGATTAGCATAAATCAAATATACAATTATCACAATACATCATTGAAACAAGTGCATATAGAAGAACCTCAATAGCTTTTATTAATGGAAGAAGTAAAGTTCTGAGAGTGTTACAACCATTGAAGGCCCCAATCCAGCAACACCTCCCAGTAGAAAGAATTTCTCCTCTTCACCTCCTTCAAGCAATCACCCAATAGTTCTATAGTGAAACCAACAGCATATCATTACTTTGCACAAAATTCCAGCCTCCTGAGCTCATAGGAGAGAGCTCAATATATAGATGAATTGAGAAAGGATGAGTCAGCTTGCAACTGATGTGTAGCTGCCTTGTGTCCTCTCTCTCTTCAGTTGATCTTCAGTTCTTGAGTCCACTTGGAGAACCTTGCTTCCACTTGGAGAAACAGAGCCTCTGACTCATCACAAGGCGAAATCCCTGATCCAAGTGTCATTTTTGGAAGATTCCAGAGCAATGACTCAGTGTGCCAGTTGTCCCATCTCGCTCAGCGCAGGTGGTCTTTGTTCTACCTGCTTTGCAACGCAGGTACACCATGGAGGAGTTCAGTTTCAGCGCAGAAGCCTAGTGGAGCACCTGCTTTGATTTCAGGATTGCTTGTTTTTGAGTGTTTTCAGGTGGAGAACTGATCTGAGAGCTGTTAGTTTGCTGATCTTGTTCCTCTAGGGGTAGGAACATCCTGTTTAGGGACTTTGGATCCCTTGGATTATTGACAATTCATGCCTGATGCTGCAAGGCACAAAATTGTCTATAACATATAGGCACATCACTTGGCAACTGTGAGCTCCTATGGGACATACTTACAGGATAGGATCTTGCAGGCACGTCAGCAAGATGTTGGGTATATGGAGATTGTGCACAGGTTGCAACAAAGTGATAGTACAGGTACATGTATAGGTCACGGTACATGTATAGGTGTAGGTACGTGTACATGTAGTGATACAAGTACAAATGGTAGTGCATGTATAATTATAGGTACATGTGCAGGTGCACATGGCATGGCCTATCGTCTTACATTAGATGGATTGGTTAGGTTCTGAGACATGATATATGTACTGGATAACAACGAGATCAAGAAGGTGATCTTGAGGGAATTTCATGTGAAAGCGTATTTAGGTCACCTAGGTTATTAGAAGACAATGACAACGATGAAGAGATATTACTATTGGGCGAATTTGAAGAGGGATGTAATAGAGTTTGTGGCTATTTACTTTGATTGTCAGCGAGTGAAGGCAGAGTGTAAACATTTAGGTGGATTGCTATAGCCGATTGTGATTCCAAAATGGAAATGGGAAGTCATTTCCATGGACTTCATCACAGGGTTGTCAAAGACAATAAAGCAACATGATTCCATCATGGTCACTATGGATAGGTTAACAAAGGTTGCACATTTCATTCCAGTGAAGTCTACGTTCTCAACTAGTGATGTGGCAAAAAAATTCATCAGAGATGTGGCTAGACTACATGGTCTTTTGAAGAAGATTGTGTTAGACATGGATACAAAGTTCAATTCCAAGTTTTGGAAGGAGTTATTTGCAGGTTTGGGCACAAAGTTGGCCTTCAGCACAACTTATCATCCGCAGACAGATGGACAGACAGAGAGGGTCAACATGATATTGGAGGACATGTTGAGGATGTATGTGATGCATCAGTAGAGGAAGTAGGAAGGGTATCTCCCTTTGGTAAAGTTCGCATACACCAACAATTATCAAGAGTCACTGAGGATGAGTCCTTTTGAGGCATTGTATGGGTAAAGTTATAACACTCCCATTACTTGGAGTGGTTCGATTAGCAGAGTATTGATTGGACCAAACATGTTGGCAGACATGGAATGGGAAATGCAGGGGATCAAGAAGAATCTAAAGGCAACACAAGATAGGCAGAAGAGTTATGCAGATAGGAACAGGTTGTTCAAGGAGTTCTAGGTTGGGGAATAGGTGTATTTGCGCATCAAACCGAAGAAGATCTTCTTGTGGATTGGATAATGTGCCAAGCTGGCACCATAGTTTTGTGGACCCTTCAGTATCATTGAGAGGATTGGACCAGTAGCCTATCAACTTGCACTGCCTCTGACAATGAAAGTCCATGACGTTTTCAGTGTATCTTGGCTTAAGAAGTATGTTAAGGATGTTGATCATGTGATTGACTAGTCTGTATTGCAGGTGGAACAATATGGATAATTCCAGCTTGAGCCTCAGTGTATATTGTAGAAAAGGTGCTCATGCTTCGGAATCGAGCAATCTAGCAAGTTAAAGTGCAATGGAAGCACTTTGGGCCCAATGAAGCTACATGGAGATGGCGGATCAGATGCGGGCCATGTATCCTTCCTTATTTTCCAGTTGAGGCAAAGCAGCTTGAGATGGTGGTTTGGTACTTGTTTATGGTGGTTTGATACTTGCTTATGGTGGTTTGGTATTTTCTTATGGTGGTTTGATATATGCTATATGATGTTTTTATGTATTCTTAGACATGGTGTTTAGTATATGTTTTGATATATGTTTTGGTATATGATTTGGCATATGTTTTGATATCTATATTTTTTATGATGTTGCTATATGTACACCTAGGTATGGATGTAAATACTGTAACGAGCTATGTTATAAAGCTCCATTATGCGGTATGGATGTCATTCTTTTATGTTATCATGTGGTTATGTTATCATGATGTTATGATGTTATATGAGTTGGCACTTAGCTAGATTATCACCGTAAATACCGTAATGAGTTGTGTTATAAAGCTCCACTATGCGGTATGTTGTCACGATGTTTTGTTTTGAGTAGATCTTTCATTGTAAATACTACATCGAGTTTTGATCGAAAATGGATTCAGTTTTGCCTGCAGATCAAAGTCTCAAATTCAGTTGAAAGTTGAATCAAATCGAAGTGCTTGTCGATACAATTCCAATGGTGCGAATGACGCGTAAATCTGAGTCCGGATGAAGAAGTTAAAGCCAGTCAAAGTTTCAAGGCAAACTAGGGCAAAATGAGGAAATGTCAATGTCAAACAATCAAAGTCAAAAGTCAACGATCAACATAAGGTGATGTCAAGAGGACACGTGTCGTCTCAGGAATGCGCCATATGTCCAAGGTGCTGTCATCAAGGTTGGTGATGTGTCGTGATCTAATTGGTTGATACGGGCCAATCTAGTGCTAACATGCGACAACCCGAATTTGCCCAATGTTGGCATGAAATCCCAAAATTTTGGGGGTCAAGGAGGATCGAACCCCTGACCTCCTGGAAAGGCTGAGATCTCGCCGGAACAACACACCGATGGAGCTATGATAGGTCTTGATATCAGAAGGGATATGGTTATATTTAATGTTTCGGGATGTGGCCACCAGAAAAGGGTCAGATGGTCAGGGTCAACCCCACGACCGCCAGTCACCTTACCAGAATATGTGTATTGAAACATATGTATTAAACCATAGTCACAAACCATATCAAATATCATATAATCTCTCTCTCTCTCTCTCTCTTTCTCTCTCTCTCTCTATATATATATATAGTATCAATGCCATGTAAAATGTCGGAGTGTCGGGCAGGGGTTTCGACCCGCCAACCTCCCACTATATATACCAGCACCTTAACACAAGTCCGATAGCCAATAGACCAAGTGGTGGAGCTTGGTATTCAAGCCGCCCAAACTTTATTTAATTGTTATGCAGGTGCCGACCTGCCATACCACAGTGCAATTTCCAAGGTGGTTTTTCATCCGCAAAGGTGGTTTTACGCAACATAATGGTGGTTTTTGTAGGTACAAAGGTGGTTTTTTACTCTCCAGGGGGTCTGGAGGTCACTATGGCCAAATATGGTCGAGTTTATACTCATTTGACTCGAAATTTCGAGCTGGACGCAGTGGTGATGTCCATTTTGTAATTTGAGACTCCGTTTTCAAGCTCATACCTGTAACAACATTTTGAAGACAAAATAAAGAGGTCAGCACTGGAAGCGAAAGGACCAGGAGACGTAGCCAAAAGGTCTGGTGAACTCCTTTATTAAATTTGGCTGTGTTGATGTGTTTTCAATTTGCTTATGTGTTTATGTTATTCACAATCTTTTCAATTCGTTGCATTAAGTAACATAAGCAAATTCACACATAGTCTATAATACTTTTTTCATTAACGGATCAAGTGGTATCAGAGCAGCAAGGTTTTTAAGGTTTGACAAGTTGTGTGTGAATATTTGAATGCTTACTAGGTTGAGGCTCGGACGAGGTGAAGGTGAACTTTTTGAGGCGAATCCAGAGATTGGAAGGGTTTTTTAACAAAGAAGGTTGGCAGATGAAACTCCACTTGGGTCAGAATCCCAATTCTTGGATAGTTTCATGATGATTCATGCCATGGTGGAAGAGATGTATCATGAGTTTAAAAAGGGTAAAGGTGAAGGCACTTCATCACCTAAACTAGACAAAGGAGCAGATGAACCTTTTCTTTTTACTCCTCTAGATAGAGAAGATAAAGGAAAGGGAGAAAAGCCTCCTCCATCTCCTCCATCATCACCATCATCGTCATCATCCTCTTCTTCTCATAAATCTAGTCCTTCTAAGAATAAGAAAAAGAATTCCTCTTTGATCAAATTAGATGTAAAATTTTATTTGCCAATTTATGATGGAGAACTTAACGTTGAAAAGCTTGGTAATTGGATAAGACAAATTGAAGTGTATTGCAGGGTGCAGAAAGTTGTTTCAGAAAGAAAGAAGATCCAACTTGCTAGCCTTCGACTTGGAGGAACCACTCTTTTTTTGGTGGGAAGGCAAGACACAAGCAAATCTCAAAAAACATGGTAAAATCATTTCAACTTGGAATGAATTTGTTTCTGCTATTAAAAAGCAATTTTATCCATTGGCTTATATGCAACAAGAAATGATGAGTTGTAAAACACTACATCAATTAAAAGGTCAAAGTGTCCAATGTTATACTGAGGAATTCCGTAAGAGAGCTTTAACAATAGGCATATCATTGAACTCACCAGAGACATTGTTGAGATACATAGGTGGTCTTCATAGTTATTTGAGGCATACCATACTTATGTTTAATCCAACTAGCTTAGATGATGTATTGGTTCAAGCAACTCATCTAGAAGCTAGAGGTAAAAATGTAACCCCAGATGTTGGGAAATCATCCAAACCTATTGAAAGCAAGAATAAAGGCAAGAATAAACTTAAGTGTAAGGAGAAGAAAACAAACACTGTGAAGAAAGATAAACCTTCATGCACTCATTATAAGAAGGAAGGACACGATTGGGCACACTCTTGGTCATTGCATTTAGAATTGAAGCTTGAGAAGTTTGGGGGTAAAAAGCGAAAGAATGTTGTTGCTATTCAAAAGGACTTGGGATCAGATTCAGGTGACGAGACAACGGTTACAGCTACAGGTATAAAAGGTAAAGATTCTAAAGCATCTACAAGTACTTCTTCAAATTCTGTTGATAATGATAATGATGAGAGGAAAAGAAATGAGCTATTTCACATAAGAGGCATTTCCAAGCATACTAAAATTGATACTTTATTTGATGGTGGGTCACAAGTTAATTTGATTTCCGAAGCAATTGTAAAGAAGTTGGGTCTAGAAACAAAACCTCATAAAAAGCCATATCCATTAGGTTGGGTGTGTGATAAAACTAAGCTACAAGTTACGAAACAATGTAAACTTCGTTTTTCTACTGGGTCAAAGTTTGTAGATGAGGTTGAGTTAGACATAGTCCAATTGGATATATGTGGAATTGTATTAGGAAATCCATACTTGTACAATAGAAATGTTATCTTCTATCAAACTGAAAATAAGTATCAACTCACTAAGGATGGAATTGAATATATTGTAAGGGCTCATAAACCCAAAGATAACTTCTCTCTCATAAATTATGGACAGATGAAAAGAATTGTAAATTTAAGTAAACAATTTTTACTTATGATTGTAAAAGCAAAGGATATTGATAAATCCGATGCTTTCCAAGGCTGTAATCCTAAATAGAAAGCAGATCTAGTTAAAGTTGTTTCCGATTATGATATTTTGTTTCAAGAGCCTAAAGGGCTTCCACCCAAGCGAGAGATAGAACATGAGATTTATTTGCAGCAAGATGCTCCACTACCTAAAATTGGAATGTACAAGTTATCAACTCTAGAGAATGCAGAGATAAAGAAGCAGGTACAGGAGTTGCTCGATCAAGGGTTTATTCGACCAAGCACATCACCGTGCAGATCACCTATTGTGCTAGTGCAAAAGAAAGATAGTTCGTGGAGAATGTGCATTGATTTTAGAGAATTAAATAAAATCACAAAAAAGAATCGTTATCCTCTTCCTCGTATTGATGATTTGTTAGATCAATTAAAAGATGCAATTTACTTCTCTAAATTGGACTTGCGAAGCGGCTACCATCAAATCAGAGTTGCAGAACAGGATGTGTGGAAGACTGCTTTCAAAACGAAGCAAGGACTCTATGAATGGATGGTTATGCCTTTTGGCTTAACTAACGCTCCAACTACATTCATGCGAGTCATGAATGATGTATTTAGGCCATTCCTTGATGATTTTGTCATAGTCTATTTAGATGATATTCTTGTTTTCAGTAGAACATGGGATGAACATGTAAAGCAGATTTTAGATGTTTTGAAAAGAGAAAATCTCTATGTATAACTGTCAAAATGTGATTTTGGCAGAACATCTTTGAATTATCTGGGTTATATTGTAGGGGGTGGTGAATTGAAGATAGATCCCTCTAAGGTCGAAGTCATTGTAAATTGGCCTAAGCCCAATACTACTACAGAAGTTAGAAGTTTCCTAGGGGCAGCACAATATTGGAGAAAGTTTATTGCTAACTTTTCTTTGATTGTAGCTCCTTTACATGCTTTGACAAGTGTGAAACAGGTGTTTCAGTGGGGCGGAAAACAACATAAATTCTTCAACACATTGAAAGAAAGGATCAGTACAACGCCAGTACTAGCACTGCCAGATCTTCAACATCCATTTGAGATCGAGACAGATGCAAGTGAATATGCCATGGGGGTAGTGTTGATGCAACATGGAAAGCCTATATGCTTTCATTCTAATACATTCACATAAGCAGTAGTTAACTATCCTACATATGATAAGGAATTATATGCATTAGTTCAGAGTGTTAAAAAGTGGAAATATTACATAATGGGTAAAGAAACAATCATACATACAGATCATCAACCACTACAATACTTACACTCACAAACTAAATTGCAACAATCACGACATTACAGGTGGATGGGTTTTTTACAACAATTTCATCTTGTTATCAAATATAAGAAGAGCATACATAATAAGGTTGCAGACATGTTATCAAGACCAATCATAAATGCATCCACAATAATTAATCATAATTCAATAATTCTTGAAAGTTACATTGAACAATATGCTCAAGACACATATTTTAAGGATGTATATGCAACTTTAAATCATGACAAGCAAGTAGAAGAATTGGATTATTACATAAAGGACAAACTCTTATATCATTTGGGAAAGTTATGCATTCCACAAATTGAAAGAGTTAATATAATTCGAGAAGCACATACTTCTCTCATATCAGGTCATTTTGGTGTAAGTATAACAGTTGCACAATTACAAAGGTTCTGCTATTGGCCACGAATGAATGAGACAATTTCTAGATATATTAAAGGATGTACTATGTGTGCTACAAGCAAGCCAAGTAATAGAAAATTAGGCTTGTATACTCCATTGCCAATTCCTTCTCATCCTTGGGAAAGTGTTTCCATGGATTTTGTTGGGGGGTTGCCAAAGTCTAGAAAGGGTCATGATTATTTGTATGTAGTTGTGGATAGGTTCAGTAAGATGTGTGTTTTGACACCATGTAATAAACAGGTCACAACTGAGCAAATTGCAAAGTCGTTCTTTCAAAATGTATGGGTTCATTTTGGGTTATCCACTTCTATTATATCTGATAGAGATTCTCGATTTGTCGGGAAATTTTGGTCAAGTCTATGGGAGTTAATGGACACAAAGTTAAAGAATAGCATGACATTTCATCTGCAAACAGATGGTTAGACAGAAGTGGTCAATAGGATAGTGATACAGTTGCTTCGAGGATATTGCAACAAGCATCCCAAACTTTGGGATGAGCATTTGTGTTATGTGCATCATGCTTACAACCATGCAAAACATTCTTCTACTCAGAGATCTCCTTTTGAGACTTGTTTTGGTTTTATACCAAAGTCTCCCTTGGATTTTGTCTTTGGTAAAGACATAGCAGTTGATGGACACAATGATGTGGACAAAGCGACCAAGTTCATTGATCAAATCCAGGGAATTCACCAGGAAGTACATGAACAACTGGAAAGAAGTCAAGCAAAGTATCAGGCACGACATGACAAGCATCGAGTTGAGCATAAGTTTCAAGTTGGTGATCATGTTTGGTTGTACATCAGCAAAGAAATACTACAAGGGGAAGGTAAAAAGTTGAAACCAATTAGATATAGTCCTTTCAAAATACTTGATAAAATTGATGAAAATGATTTCCACCTAGATCTACCAGCTTATATGCAGATCTATTCCGTCGTAAATGTTGAAAACTTGTGATTGTATGAGCCTTCATTGATTGAAGATCTCGAGGAGCAAGGTCAACTACCTTCCATTGAAGATCTTTTGCCCGAGTATCTCAATGAGCTACATGAGGGCACAGTTCTTGACAAAAGGATAAGAACTTCGCGATAGGGAAATGTTGAGTATCTTTGAGTTGGACTCAAAGGTACAAATATAAGCAAAACATGATGGATAGAGATCATAAAAGTGAAGGAAATTTATCCTCACTTACTCGACAGCTAAAACCAACTTTTGGTGGTCCAAAGCTTCCAGTGGGGAGGAGTGATCCAAAATGGATTCATTTTTGCCTCTAGATAAAAATCTTCAAATTCAGTTGAAAGTTAAATCAAATTGAAATGATCGTCGATACAATTCCAACGGTGCAAACGGCGTGTAAATCCGAGTCCGGATGAAGAAGTTAAAGCCAGTCAAAGTTTCAAGGCAAACTAGGGCAAAATGAGGAAAAGTCAAAGTCAAACAATCAAAGTCAAAGGTCAACGGTCAACATAGGGTGATGTCAGCAGGACACATGTCATCCCGGGAATGTGCCATATGTCCAAGGTGATGTCATCAAGGTTGGTGATGTGTCGTGATCTGATTGGTTGATACAGGCCAATCCGGTGCTGACACGTGGCAGCCTGGATTTGCCCAATGTTGGCATGAAATCCCAAAATTTTGGGGGTTAGGGAGGATCGAACCCCTGACCTCCCAGAAAGGCTGAGATATTGCCAAAACAACGCACCGATCGGGCTATGATAGGTCTTGATATCGGAAGGGATATGGTTATATTTAATGTTTCAGGATGTGGCCACCGGAAAAGGGTCGGACGGTTGGGGTCAACCCCACGACCGTCGGTCACCTTACTAGAATATGTGTATTGAAACATATGTATTAAACCATAGTCACGAACCATATCAAATATTGCAACGAACCACAACAAATATCGCAACAAACCATATCATATATATATATATATATATATATATCATATCAATGCCATGTAAAATGTTAGAGTGTTGGGCGGGGGTTTCGACCCGCCGACCTCCCACTATATATACCAGCGCCTTAACACAAGTCTGATAGCCAATAGACCAAGCGATGGAGCTTGGTATTCAATCCGCCCAAACTTTATTTAATTGTTATATAGGTGCCAAACCTGCCATACCACAACACTGTTTCCAAGGTGGTTTTTCATCCGCAGAGGTGGATTTGCGTAGCAAAAGCGTGGTTTTTGACTTTCCAGGGGGTTTGCAGATCACTGTGGCCAAATATGGTCGAGTTTATACTCGTTTGACTGAAAATTTCGAGTTGGACGCAGTGGTGATGTTCTGATTTGAGACTCTGTTTTCAAGCTCATACATGTAACAACATTTTGAAGACAAAATAAGGAGGTCAGCACTGGACTCGAAAGGACCAGGAGACATAGCCATAAGGTATAGTGTATACCTTTGTTAAATTTGGCTGTGTTGATGTGTTTAAATGTGTTTTCAATTTGCTTATGTGTTTATGTTATTCACAATCTTTTCGATCCATTGCATTAAGTAACATAAGCGAATTCACACATAGTCTATAATACCTTTTTCATTAACGGATCAAGTTGTGTTATAAATCTCCATGAGCTGTATGTCTTCTTTCAGCGGGTTGTTGAGGTGTATGTGTGATTGAACATCGAGGATGGTGTCCCCCAAGGGGGAGGGTTCTGTAACAGCCCTGGTGAAAATTCCATGTAGTAAAGTTAAAAACAATAACCACAGATGAATGGGGCACTTATTCCAAGATGAATGTTGGGCACAGGCATCATAGGGGGTGTTCATTTGATTGTTTATGGCTAAGGAATTGGCAAAGACATTAAAAGGAAAAAGGGCATTTTTGGCACAATTATTTATGAAAATAGTGGAAATTAGGAGGAAAAGGAGGTGAAAGGTCACATGTTGTATCTGAGGAGGAAAATGAAGAAAATAGAGGCCTTATTCATAAAAAGGCTTATGAGGATCAGTTGGTAACCTTTTATCAGTTTAGCTTTGGAGCTCTTTCTTTATTCTGTCTCTCTCTCATACTCTTCGACATAGAGTTTTCTTGGAGCACTTTAGCATTAGAGCAAGAAAGGAAAAGAAGGCAAGGGGAACCAAGGATCAAGCAACTACAACATGCTTCATTGTAGGTATCTACTTGCATGTGTATTTTCCTTGCTACATTTGGCATGCATGGTATTGCATATGGTTCTTTTGTATCGTGGCATGGGTTTTGTGAGGTGTAACGGTGTTTTTCAGCCTAGCCTTGCCTTTCCCAGATAGCCATGGTGTGATGGGGTTCTCATGTTTGGTTGAGTTGGATTGCCGGATGCATTTGAAGCCGAGTGAGGTGGATCTTTGAAATGATAGAACACATGGCCCAGTAACCCCTTAACCAAACTATGGGTTGTAGTAAAACCAGATTTTGTGGTTCCTCAGATGGCCTAGGAATCCTTGCCAGTGAATGGTCGGATATACGGTAAAGCCTAGAGGTGGTTTGCTCTTCGTTGGGCCTAGTAATCCTGGGTTTGGGATATGTGGTAAAACCTAGAGAGTCGGTCTTGGTTTAGGGCCTAGTCATCCGGGTTTGGATCGCGGTAAAGCCCGAGAGATTAGGAGATAGGAAAATTCCTCATGATGTAGGTGGAGAAATCTGGTGGCATCCATGCTTGTTTGATCAGTGCTCAGGTGGAGATAACAGTAAAACCTGTTATGATGTGTTCATTGTGTTGGCCTAGTGATCTGGAATGGATTACGATAAAGCTTGGTTTTTATTGATGCGGGTGAGGTGGTTTAGCCTCGGTATGCCCTAGTTGAGTTCTTTTGATTTGAGTCCCACATTCATGCTTGGAATATGGCACAGGAGTGAATAGCTGAAGAGAGATTTGGCTCAACCATTCTATGGTTAGGTGGAAGGTGGTAGTCCCATCTCTGGTTAGTTCATTGCATTGATTAATGAGAAATTCATTCCTTTGATTTTCATGTGAAAATGTACTAATGTATACATGGACTTTTATGGCTGATATGTTTATGGTATTTATGTTCATATTATGTTGGTTATATGTACATTTTGTGACAACAATTATGTATGGCTCTTAGCATGTTTTTACTTGTAAAATGGGTATGGTATCTATGACCTAATAAGTGATAATGAAGCAAAAGACGTGAGGAAACAATGGTTCATAGTGATTCTCAGAGAAGTATGAGATTTGTACACTTAATTCTGTTGTTTACACCTATAGGTTACATGTTGACAATATGTTTGATGAAATGCCTCTCATGGTTAGTAGGGGTTTGGTTAAGGTGTTGATAAACTATTTACTTTTGCATCATTGTTTCCCTATACTTTACTTCATTATGAGCTTTCATTCCATTTTCGGTGGTGGCTTGGGCTCTAGGCCTGAAAAAGTGGCTTCAAATTCGGGGTTGCTGGCACAAAACTGGCAAGTTTGGTCCACAATCACTGTCAGGCAGACCTATGAGAGCGAATTTAGGTCTCTGGTTGCTCTCTTGCCCATAACATGAGAGCGACTATGGTCTCACAGGTCTAGAACAGTACTGGGACCCAGGAACTGGTTGACTTGTCTCGTGAGGGTTTTGTTGATGATGTTCGATGACTGTGTTTGATGTTTCGTCAATTCCACTTCCTTAATGTCATTTAGGAGGTCGAATATGATCATATTATCCTCTCATCTCATTATTTGGGTGGATGTGGGATGAGGGTGTTATAGAGTCACCCTTTTCCATTGATGTCAAAGAGGGAGAGAAAACATGACAAAAGGATCAAAGACATGGAGTTAGGGGGAGTAGTGTGTTGCCATCGATGACAAATGGGAAATTTTTGAATGGTGTTGTAATTGATGTGAATGTTTGTTAATGAATGCTCTTAATATTTGTTTGGATTGCATTATTTAGAAACTCCAATGGAAGGATGGCTTGAAACCATAACTCTAGGGTTTAGATTCACTAGGCGATAAATATAACCCACACTTATTGAAGGATTTAAGGTTGAATACCCATGTATCTACTCACAAGACCATCACTAGTTAATGCTCCTCGTCGTATTGATTCCAATGGTACATGGTATGCCTCGTGGTTCCTTACGGTTTGCAAGATATGCCCTTCAAAAGGCCAAAGCCCCAACTTATGGGCTAAAACCCCAAAATATGATGATGTGCCAACTCTTCTTGGGTCAAGTAAAAAAACTCAAGTAACGAGGCTTCTCTCCAACGATTAAAATAATGGAAATAGGTTGACTGCTAATAATTGTTTTAAGCTAAGAGGGTTTTTGTCTCTATAAAGTAAATCAATGTTCAAAAGTCAAAACCCTCAAAAGGGGTTTTTCCCTCCATTATTGTTGAAATTCAAATGGTATTTTTCCTTCGAAATAGGCATTCGACTACCTCTCAGGAGCCCTTATAAATCTATATAATGAGACCTTAACCCATCTTCTAAGGTATGCAAAAACTAAAATGAAAATCTTTGTGAAAAAGAGCTCTAAGATTATTCAATCTTGTGGAGCAACGCTTCATTTTATTGGCAGGTCGAATTTCTAAAATCTACTCGGTTCTTTTGGATTCGATGGATTTCGCATTAGATTTGAAGGGACAGTTATCATGTGTTGAAGCAATGATATTATTTGGTAATTTAATTGAGCTTAAATTACTGCATAAATTATCGACCAGGGCTTGTAAACTGATGAATTGCATGTGCACCAATTGTGCTAGGATTCCTCATTACGTGAGTAGATTTTTAAATTGAATTAGTATGTTTTCATGCACATGGTTTATCTAAGAAATTGTCACTCTTGCAAGAAATGAAAATATCACACAAACATAAATAAAACTAAATTAAAATGCAAAAGTAAATAGCAAAATCAAATCTAAATTCTCTTTACACTTGCTGAAAAGAAAGTTAATCTAAAATTGCATAAATAAATATCACACCAACAAATCTAGATCTACTTCTCACTTGACAAAAATGAAACTAAATCTTAAATGCATAATTAAAATATCACGCTTGCGAATCTAAATCACACTGATAAAGCCTTGAAATAAATTATACTTCAAATTGATCAAAATTTACATGTGCATAATAGATCCTTTTGATTTATTTTCTTCATCCTTCACATAATGAAATGATTAAATCTATAAAAGAAATATTTAGCAAACTCTGTTCCACTGTCATAAGAATTCACTGAAAATCAAAACTGAAAGATTAGCTGAGACAATCTAATGCTACAAAACTTAATATAAACAACTGAAATATAAACTAAAAATAAAATGAGACCTTACAGCTCCCAGGGGGCCCTCATGTGAGTTGTATGTACGAAACAATCAATAGAGATTAAACATGCACAACACACAGTGGAATAACAAGCTTCCTTTATAATTGCAAAGTGTGTTTCTGTTAGCTCTGCCATGTACTTATGCATTTGGAGAACCAAATTCCTACTGTGGCAGTGTTGTTTCATGCCCGAGGAGCTCGCAGCAGTTCTTTGTATTTTTCCTCCTTCATTTGCATTATACCCTTATAATTCCTGCTACCCCCCTTTTCTTCCTCACCCTTAATTCTCCTTATTTATGTTTCCTCTCTAATCCTTTGTAAACCCCACCTAAACCCTTCTATTCCCGGTTCCCGAGCGTTTTTTGTTTAAACACTATAAACCCTGATAACCTGTTTAAACCCCGTATAAACCCATTCTCTGTTTAGTCCCAAGCACAAAGCTAAACTTAAAACCTTGGTGATATAACCGTGCGCATATAAAAATACTATCGGCGGGCCCTCACCTATCACATCACTCGAAGCACGTGCGCAATTATCCACCTCCGTCCGATCCTCCAATTTGTGATCCAACGTCATACGCTGCTTCCACCCAGCAAACTTGCATGCCTTTTAGTCAGCGGGGAAAGTGGTTTCCCGCCGGACCCTCCAACCATGTGTCTCAATCTAACTGCATCGCATGCCCGCATACGAATACCACCACAGCTCCCGAAGCGGTGCGGGGAAACTGCTTACCGCCCTCTCTCGTACGTCCTCCCGCTTGTTAACCGTTGCGCAGCTCCCGCTTCCGATAGTCGTCCGATCATTCCCGCTCGAGATCCAACAGCCTATATTCTTCCCGAGCATATACCTTCCGATAGCCCACGTAACCCGATATCCGCCGTCCAATCTGTCAGATCCGACGGTTTATAATCAATTGCGCCTTTGCGTCTTCCCATCACCTCCCGCCATCAGATCTCGGCCATCCGTTTGAGCCATCCAATGGCTAGCGTTCGTTCTCAGCTCCTCGTTCATGTTCCACACAATTTTCGTGTTCTTGGCCTGCCCCGCGCTTCCAAGGGAGGAAGGTGATCGTCCACCGGCACTCTGCACTTATTATCCGCAACAACTGCATTCAACACAATGTACCTCCGAAGGACGAGAAGGACAACCTTAAGTAGATAAACACGGTATTTCACCTGTTCGTGAAGTACAACAGAGTACCAGAAAGGTCATTTTGTCCATTAAAACAATCATCTTGTATCAAAGACCATATCTAATTGTAAATGTGGTTGGTGGTCAGTTATGACCCCTCCACGCTTAGGGCAATAGAGCAATTTTGTAAACAAAATCTATATATACCCAAAAGCATGAATGTTGATGGTTGATGAATGTTATTCTGATGTAAAGTTCAACTTCTGGAGACTGTAACTACTGTGATACCTGCAGCTTCTGGTCTTCATTTTCAGCTAATGCAAGCTTCTTTTGCTGTTAATTGCTCACTTTCAACTTCTTCTTTGTTCCAGGCTGTGCCTGTTATGCATTTTTCATTTGCTCTTGATGTTTAGCATTAGAGGGGCTGTCATCCCACCTCCGTGTTAGAATCTAGTTGGTATTATTGAATGTGTATGCACGTTTCTGTTGTTTTAATGCCAGAGAGCTGTCATCCTGTTTGTGCATTAGGAAACATATTTATAGACCTTTTAACTGGTTGCAGTTGGCCATCACAAGGTTCTGTGCATCTGCTGGTGTGATCAGTATTCTCCATCATCACATTTTCTTTAAAACTATGAGTAATTGGTGGTCTAAAGCCTTGTAGTCTGGGGGTGTTCACCCATGTCTGGGGTTAAGCATAGTAGAAGTGGTTATCTGGCTTGAATATGCAACATTTCTTTCATTCATCCACCATTTTCCAACATTTTTGTTGAGTTTGTAATGTTCCCGAGCATCTCTGATATACAACCTAGGAGAGTTTCTTGGGGTGATAACATTAATTGGCGTCGTTGCCGAGGAGAGGAGAATTGAAGCTCAGCTTCCCTGGGAGAATGACACAGTTTCAAGCTTTGATGATAGACAAGGTTTGAACACAGTTTTTGGTTGTAATCATTTATCTGGTGACTCCTCTGGAGGAAGACCATCCTTTGGCGACTCCACTTTGAATTTCTGGCTTAGTTTGTGAGACATACTCGAAGAAATCCTCAGAGATCACCAGCTGAATTAGTGCCTGATCCTGAGAGGACTGTCAAATCGAAGAAAACATCACAGAAATGGGCATCAGGATCAGGTAAGCCTAAGAAATCTCATTCATCTCTGAAAGATAAAGTTGTAGTTGAAGACATACAGTTTGAAGATTTAGAGCCCAACACTGTTAATAAGGAAAATCCTTCAGAGATTAATTCAACCTCTTGTACAGTTAGTTCCCCTTTGAATCTCAGTCCAAAGAAAGGTTCCCATTCAGTCCAAAACATCCCTTTGTCTCTGCCATCCATCACATCACTTCTACCATTCAAACTGCTAGCATCCTTCCACATATTCCAATCATGGCAGGACAACAAGCACCCACGAAGATATAAATAATTATTGCTGCTAGATATGGACCTTTAGTCTTGCCTGTTCCTTTAAATCCTATGCCTGTGGGAGAATATCAGAAATATATGCCTAAGTTCACTGGCACAGATGGGGTAACAGCAGAAGAACACCTAGAAACTTTCTATAGTTATGCTGATAATTTAGATATAAGCAAAAATGATGTATGGATGAGAGTTTTTGTTCAGAGCCTTGATGGAGAGGCCAGGAAGTGGTTCAGAGAATTACCCCAAAGATCTATAATAGATATTGAAGCATTATATGATGCATTTTTGAAGCACTGGGGAGATAAAAAGGACTTGCTGTATTATCATACTGAGTTTGGTAACTTGAAGAGGGAAAATGGGGAATCTTTGCCTGATTTTAATAAAAGATTCAACCGTATGTATAGTAAGATTCCAGTTGAGGTAAAACCTACCCCCACCTCTGCCAAACTCACTTATGCCAATGCTTTTGACTCTGATTTCTGCCTATTATTGAGAGAAAGAAGATGTGCTACGCTGGCAGACATGCAGGATGCAGCCCTAGAAGTAGAGTCTAATATCATGGCTACAGAAAAGCTCAAAAGTCAAGCTGACAGAAGGAGGCAGAGAGGTCAGGCTTCTACTCCCTCTACTTCATCTTCAGAGCCTAAATTAGACAAAATGACTAAGATGATAGAGTTATTGGCTGCTGAAATTTCTAAGCTAAAGGTTGAGCAAAATTCAGGAAAAACAAGGCAGCAGAACACATTTGCTCCAAGAAATCCCAATTCATTCAGAAGAGCAAATGAATAGTTACAAATTATTCAGAGGGGTGAAGAATCAAAAGAAGATCAGAAAGTTAAAGCTCATTTCCAAAATGTAGTCATGGAGGAGGAACAATTTGAAGATGAGGATGAAATTCACTACATGGAAGATAAAGGATGCGCTGCATTTTTGACATTGGCTGCTTATGAAAAATCTTTGCTGCATGAACGAGACAGTCAAGAATGGGACAGAGAAGCTGTTCTACAAACTGAACAGTAGCAAAGATATAACCTGAGATCAAATGAAAAAAATGTCAAGGAGAATGCTGCCCAAAGAGCTGTTGTTCAAACAGAGCCACAAAATATCAAACAGAGAAGACCAGCATCTGATCCAGGCATCCTCAAAGCACCAATTCAAGAGGTAAGAGGTTTACGAGAGATTTTTTAGCGTAAATCACAAGATCTATCATTTGTCGACGCGTTTCAAACCAACCAGTGTGGTTCATCGTCAGGACAAGTTGAAGAAACAGATCCAGCTATGTATGTTAAATAGTCTGAGCAGAGCCTCCAACGGCTAATTTTGACTAGGGGACCAGAGTCATAAAATCTTTTTAATAATTTAAAGGAAGTTAGTTATATTCGGTGACCATACCCTTAAAAAATATATATATATATATATATATATATATATATATATATATATATATATAATTTTAATTGGTGTTTAGGTTAATAGTTAGTTAAAAAGGTATTATTTAATAACTAAAAATTATAAGTTATATGTAATTTAAATGGGATTTAGTTATATGGAAGAACTTTGTTTTAATATAAATTATGTGTATATATAAATTATATGTTCAATTAATATATATAAAGTAATTTTAAGATAATAGTTAGTTAGAATAAATATATATTAGAAAAAAAAATATTAATTAAATAAATAAATTTAATCAAGAATGTTGCTGGTAATTAATTTCATATAGTCAAATAGTTGAAAAGAAATAAAAATAATAATAATAATAAAATAAAAATAATTTTAACGAATCTGGTTAAAAAGGTAATTAATCTAATATTGTCTAATAGTTAAAAAAAAAAAGAAAAAAAGAAAAAATAAAAATAAAAATATAAATAAATAAATAAGTAAATAATAATAATAATAATAATTATTATTATTAAAAAAAGAAAAATAAAAAAGAGGTGACTAGGAAGAGAGCGTTGGGACCCAACACCTACTGACTTTCCAGCCATCCTCTCTATTGAGGTTGTTCGGCCTCTTTTCAATCTCAAGAGCTTCCATAAATTTCCAATGATGAAATTGCGAAAATCTAGCAATAACACTAGCCTCCTCAATGCAAACATGATGATTGGTTTTTTCTGCATGCTCAGCGAGAGCGGAAGACTTCGCTATCCTATGCCTACCTTCCTCTTTCAACTTAGAGTCAGAAGTCCAGAAGATGAAAATTTCTGTGCCTATGGTAGAATTGGTAAAGAGTGAAATGTTTAGAAAGCCTATCCTTGAGGCTCTTGAGTTGGAAATCACACAAACCTCCGCTGACTCTGTCAATTTGCAAGATGACAAGCTTGTCATTGTGTTTAGCCGCATGATTGAACCTGCTGATAATAATTCTCCATCTTTTTATGTCTCCTTGACCATTCATGACAAAATCCTCCACAATTGCCTGCTAGATATAGGGGCTAGCCACAATTTGATGCCTAAAACTGTCATGGAAGAGCTAGGCCTTGATATCACTAGACCATGTCATGATTTATTTTCTTTTGATTCAAGGCAAGTGAAACGCCTAGGATTAATCAAAGACCTGGCCATTACCTTAACTCAGTTGCCCATGAAGAGTATGATGATGGATATTGTGGTAGCAGATGTGCCTCCCAAGTTTGGTATGATGCTATGTAGAGGATGGATTAAGAGACTAGGTGAGACATTACAGAATGATCTATCTTATGCCACTGTCTCAGTTTTTGGAGGAGAAAGCAGGAGATTGTACAGAGAAGCACAGTTGGCATACATCATTAGTGATGAGAAGAATCCTACAAATCATCCCATATATGATGTGGACGTTGATTTTGGAGCATGTATTCTCCAAATAGAAGAATCTCAGAAGGCCTCATTGCAGATCAAGAAACCAACAGTTCAGGCCGAAGAAGAGCAAGGAAGTCAGGTTTGGGAGATGTTCTTTGATGGAGCATGTTTAAGGGAGACTGCAGGAGCAGGGGTGGTGCTAGTATCTCCAAGGCAAGAAACCATTCAGCTATCTTTTAAGTTGGCTTTTCAAGTCACAAATAATATAGCAGAATATGAGGCTCTGCTGTTAGGCCTTAATGCAACAAAAGTTAGAGGAATCAAGAATCTGAAGGTATTTGGAGATGCTGATTTGATCATTCAGCAAATTAATAAAACATTTCAAGCAAAGCACCCAAGGCTAAAAGCTTACAGAGATGAGGTATGGAGACTCAAAGATTCCTTTGAAAATTTCTGTATTTCATATATCCCTAGAGCCAAAAATCAGCTTGCTGATTCCCTTGCTATGTCTGCTAGCGTGTTTGTCCCTCCCATGCCTCCCAGACTAGTTTATGAAGTCCAAATGAAATACAAACCATCCTTGCCTGATAATGTCCAACATTGGAAAGTTTTTGAAGATGATGATGAGATAAATAGGTTTCTGCAAGTCATTGATGAGTTTTCCAAAGTGAAAATTGACCAACAGAATGAAGCCTTGTTAGAAGACCCCAAGTCCCAGCTTAGAAACAAAATTGGTAAAAAAAGCATTGTCCAGCTTCCTAGTAATCATATTCCTAAGGGTCTAATTCCTCTTGAAAGATTGTTTGACCAGAATGATGTACCTTACAAGGCTGCTCAAAAAGAAGACCAATCTGCAGTTTGTAAGCATGATATAGGAAGTCCAAGTCAGCCTAGATATGTAAATTTGTCCACTCATTTGTCAGCTAATCAAAGTGCTGAATACTGCAAATTAATGAAGCAATTTGCTGATGTGTTTGCCTAGGAGTATGGTGACCTGAAAATTTATGACATAAAGATCATTCAGCATAAAATCCCTCTGGAGAAAGACACCATTCCTTTCAAACAGAAGCTGAGACCAATAAATCCTGTGCTTCTTCCTCTGCTTGAAAAAGAAATTAAAAAATTGTTGGCTACCAAGATTATAATTCCTCTTAGATATTCCAAATGGGTAGCCAATCTAGTAGTGGTGAGGAAGAAAGGTGGAGAAATCAGACTGTGTGTTGATTTCAGAAACTTGAACAAATGCTCAAAGAAAGATAATTATCCTTTACCGAAAATGGAGCACTTGTTGTAGAGAGTTTCAGGAGCCAAAGTAATGTCTTTCTTGGATGGATTTTCAGGCTTTAATCAGATTGTTGTGCATCCAGATGACCAAGAGAAGATTGCATTTACCACTCCTTGTGGCACTTTTATGTATGCCAAGATGCCTTTCGGATTGATGAATGTTGGAGCCACCTTTCAGAGAGCTATGGATATAACATTTGTGGGAGAGAAGGATAAGTTTGTCCTTATCTACCTTGATGACATAATAGTTTACTCCGGCAGCCATCAAAATCATTTGCAGCATTTGTAAAAAGTGTTTTTGAAGTGCAGAAGGTTTGGAATTTCGATCAATCCCAAAAAGTCACAATTTTCTTTAGATGAAGGAAAGCTGTTGGGACATATTGTTTCTGCTGCAGGTGTCCGAATTGACCCAGAAAGAGTTAAAGTAATACAAACTTTGTCTGTCCCAAGATCAAAGAAAGATATTCAGTCCTTTCTGGGCAAAATTAACTTTGTAAGAAGGTTTATTCCGAATTTTGCTGAGTATGTGAAGCACATTACCTCCATGTTGAAGAAAGGGGCAGAAATCAAATGGACTGATATAGCAAGAAAATCATTTGAGTCTATTAAAAAAGCTATTATGGAGGCTCCCACTTTAATAAGTCCAGATTACAACAAGGAGTTCTATATATTCTCATTTGCCTCTGAAGACACTATTGCAACAGTTTTATTGAAGGCAGATGAAGAAGGTTCAGAGCATCCGGTGGCATTTTTCAGCAAAAATTTAAGGGATACTGAACTGAGGTATGACATTATTGAAAAACATGCATATGCTTTTATCAAATCCTTGAAAGCTTTCAGAGTTTATATCTTGCATTCAAAGATAATTGCATATGTACCCTCTGCTGCAATAAAAGATGTTTTAACACAACCTGATGCTGATGGAAGAAGGGCAAAATGGATTGCAAAGATGATAGAATTTAATATAGAACTGAAGCCCACCAAGCTGGTCAAAGGTCAGGGTCTTGCCAGATTGTTAGCTGAGGAAAATTGCAGATCTTTAGATATTGATTTCCTGTGCACAATTGCAGAAAATGGTCAGGCAGAAGAAGAGGAAGCAGCTGAACTAGACAGAAAGCAGTTAGTGGCTGAAAATCTAGCTTCTTGTGATTGGTATTCTGCAATAATTAATTTCTTGTTGAAGCTAGAAATCCCTTCAAGCTTAAGCACAAGTCAAGCCAGGACTATAAAGCTTAGGGCAGCTAAATATTGCATTAATGAAAATCTGCTCTACTGGAGGGATCCATCTGGAATACTTTTAAGGTGTTTGGACAAAGAACAGTCAATAGAAGTTATGCAGCAGTTTCATTCCAGCATGTGTGGAGGGCACCATTATTGGAAAACTACAGCTCATAAGATTCTCAGAGTTGGGTACTATTGGCCCACTTTATTTTCTGATGTATTTTCATTTGTTAAGTCTTGTGACAGGTGCCAAAGATTTGAAGGAAAACAACAGTTGAAGTCCCTGCCCTTGAAACCAATACTTGCAAAAGGACCTTTTCAACAGTGGGGCTTGGATTTCATTGGAGAGATCAATCCACATTCCAGTGGCCAGCATAAAAGGATATTAGTAGCCACTGGTTATTTCACTAAGTGGATTGAAGCAATTCCTACAAGGAAGGCTGATCATAATGTGGTCATGAAGTTTTGGACAGAAAATATCTTCAGCAGATTTGGTTGTCCACATAAACTGGTCACAGACAATGAAGCAGCCTTAAGGGCAAAAGAACTGGTGGAAATGTGTGATTCAATGGGGATTAAACTTGTTCATTCCACCTCATATTATCCTCAAGGAAACGGTCTAGCAGAATCTTCTAATAAAAGTCTGATAAGGATAATCAAAAAGTTGTTGGAAGACAATAAAAAGAATCGGGATGCCAAGCTCAAGTATGCATTGTGGGCTGACAGAGTGACCATTAAAAGATCCACAGGGAATTCTCCTTTCAAGCTGGTATATGGTACTGATGCTGTATTCCCAATTCAGCTAACTCTCCCTGTGGCAAAGTTCCTTCAAGAAGAGTAGAATGAGAAAGAAGAAATGGTAAAGAGGATTACTGATTTAGCAGAGGTACATCAGATCAGAGAACAACTGGTTGAAAAGACTGCAACACATCAGAGAAAGACCAAGGAAACCTTTGACAAGAAGGAAAAAACAGATAATTTTCAGGTTGGTGACTTGGTTTTGAAATGGGATGCACTAAAAGAAAAGAAAGGCAATCATGGGAAGTCTGATGCTTTCTGGACAAGGCCTTTCATCATTTCATAGGTTCAAGGGAACAATACCTGCATACTGAAAAGTATGGGAGGAGAAGCAGTTTTTGATAGCCCAGTTAATGGGCATTTTCTGAAAAATTATGTTGTTTAAGGTCTTTTGGCCTTAAAAGTTGTAAATATTGTGTTTTTATATAGGTGCAGTAGACTCCATTCCCAATGGAACACTACGAATTTTGGCTAATTTGTTTTCATCAGGAAGGCATTGATCTGCAGGTTCTTGAGACCTCATAGGGAGGATCTCATCCCTAGAAGGAGCCAATGTTAGCTCTGCTATGTACTTATGCGTTTGGAGAACCAAATTCCTACTGTGGCAGTGTTGTTTCATGCCTGAGGAGCTCGTAGCAGTTCTTTGTATTTTTCCTCCTTCATTTGCATTATACCCTTATAACTCCTGCTACCCCCCTTTTCTTCCTTACCCTTAATTATCCTTATTCCTTCCTTAATCTCGTTATTTCTATTTCCTCTCTAATCCTTTGTAAACCCTGCCTAAACCCTTCTTTTCCCGGCTCCCGGGCATTTTTTGTTTAAACACTATAAACCCCGATAACCCGTTTAAACCCCGTATAAACCCATTCTTCGTTTAGTCCCAGGCGCAAAGCTAAACTTAAAACCTTGGTGATATAACCGCGTGCATATAAAAATACTATCAGCGGGCCCTCACCTGTCACATCACCCAAAGCATGTGCGCGATTATCCACCGCCATCCGATCCTCCGCTTTGTGATCCAATGTCATACGCTGCTCCCGCCCCGCGAACTTGCACGCCTGTTAGTCAGCGGGGAAAGCGGTTTCCCGCCGGACCCTGTAGCCACGTGTCACAATCTAACTGCATCGCATGCCCACGTACAAATACCACCACAGCTCTCGAAGCGGTGCGGGGAAACCGCTTACTGCCCTCTCTCGTACGTCCTCTCGCTTGTTAACCGTCGCACACCTCCTGCTTCCGATCATTCCTGCCCGAGATCCAACGGCCTATATTCTTCCCGCGCATATACCTTTCGATAGCCCACGTAACCCGATCTCCGCCGTCCAATCTGTCAGATCCGACGACTTATAATCAATTGCGCCTCTGTGTCTTCCCATCGCTTCCCACCATCAGATCTCGGCCATCCATCTGAGCCATCCAATGGCTAGCGTTCGTTCTCAGCTCCTCGTTCGTGTTCCACGCAATTTTTGTGTTCTTGGCCTGCGTCGCACTTCCAAGGGAGGAAGGTGATTGTCCACCGGCACTCTGCACTTATTATCCACAACAACTGCATTCAACACAATGTACCTCCGAAGGACGAGAAGGACAACCTTGAGCAGATAAACATAGTATTTCACCTGTTCGTAAAGTACTAGAAAGGTCATTTTGTCCATTAAAACAATCAAACTGTATCAAAGACCATATCTAATTGTAAATGTGGTTGGTGGTCAGTTATGACACCTCCACGCTTAGGGCAGAAGAGAAATTTTGTAAACAAACTTTATATATACCCAAAAGCAAGAAGTTGATGGTTGATGAATGTTATTATGATGTAAAGTTCAACTTCTGGAGACTGTAACTACTGTGATACCTGCAGCTTCTGGTCTTCATTTTCAACTAATGCAAGCTTCTTTTGATGTTAATTTCTCACTTTCCACTTCTTCTTTGTTCAAGGCTGTGCCTGTTATGCATTTTTCATTTGCTCTTGATGTTTAGCATTAGAGGGGCTGTCATCCCACCTTTGTGTTAGAATCTAGTTGGTATTATTGAATGTGTATGCAGGTTTCTGTTGTTTTAATGCCAGAGAGCTGTCATCTTGTCTGTGCATTAGGAAACATATTTACAGACCTTTTAACTGGTTGCAGCTGGCCATCACAGGGTTCTGTGCATCTGCTGGTGTGATCAGTATTCTCCATCATCACATTTTCTTTAAAACTGTGAGTAATTGGTGGTCTAAAGCCTTGTAGTTTGGGGGTGTTCACCCATGTCTGGGGTTAAGCATAGTAGAAGTGGTTATCTGGCTTGAATATGCAGCATTTCTTTCATTCATCCACCATTTTCCAACATTTTTGTTGAGTTTGTAATGTTCCTGAGCATCTCTGATATACAACCTAGGAGAGTTTCTTGGGGTGATAACAGTTTCAAAAATAATAACAAGTCTGTGTTTGTCGTGCCAAGAGGAAGGTTTTATAACCTCCTTCAATAAATTGTTTATAGATTTTTAAGCCAACCCACTCGACAACACTTCTAAAAATAACACAAGATATTATGAAATAAAGTTTATTCATGATTTGATATCGGAGAAGTAAATCATGAGGCAAAATATCAACTTCATCCTTATCATCGATCTTCTCGCTTGCTTGATTCACCTTTGGCTCCTTTTCCATTGGGTTGACTTTCAGGTTGAAGTGCGCATACGACATCCTTATCATCTTGTTGGATCATGAAGATAGATGAATATCTTTATGCTGGTTGTCATCTATATATTTTGTTCCTAAACTGGTATATCGAAACCTACAGATTCTTCAAGTAACCTACATAATCGATCATTAGCTACATAATTGATGCAATCTAGTAGCTTATGCAAATATTAAATCAAATAATAAGGAAATAATGAAACTATGAATAAAATATGATTAGGTACGTGTTTTTGCCAATAACCTTGCAAGTTGACACCTTATTGAGATTATTATGGTAAAAAAGGAAGAGTATGGATTGAATGGAGTTTAGGGAAGGTGTAAAAAGGGAACAATTTTGGTCTTCAACATTCCCCCACACAGAAGATATTGCATGTCCTCGTGCACAAAACTTCAAAATTTATGACCCACTCTGTCACAGAACTACCTCTGAAGCTTGAGCAAGAACATCTAAATTGGTATTCTCTATTTTTATGGTTTTGGTTTTGGTTTCGATCCTTGGTTTCTTCATTAAAATCCTGCATTGCAAACCCCTGATTTTACTTTTGAGAAGTTTATTTTTAGCCTTTAAATCCTTGTTTTTCTTGTACCAGTGGAAAATATGTAAGATAATATTATGATTTTGAGTCATTTGAATGTCATTTTGTGCCTTCATTACTTCATGTTCTTGCTTCAAAAACTTGTTTAACACTTCTAGTTCATAAATTACCCGTTTAAGAACATTTTCAGTTCTGGATTGTTTTGGAGGGCTGAAATGAACTTCTTGTCTCAAAATTTCTTCTTGATTTGAGGTAATCAAATTTTTTTGCTTATGCTTTATGTTCAAGAGATTCTACATGGTCATAGATTTCTTGTTGAACATGGTTGATTTTCGGGATTTCTCCTTTTGGACTTGCAATTGGTGACAATATTTTCTCTGCTTCTTCTTATACTAAATCAACAAAACCTGGAAACTGTTTAATGACCGATTTCATATGTCGTGCACTTCTTCTTAATGGTTTTTTAGCAGTGAGGGCTTGCTTTCTCTTGCTACTTTTGTTTTTCTAGGTTCTTTCCTTTGATGGACTTTCATGTGTACTGACATATTTCTTCTTTCTAAGACTCTCTAAAACATTTGTAAGATGGGTTTCATCATCATAATCTTTATGTGTGTGCTCATATTGTGAATTTCTTATGTAGGTACTTCGTTTTGAAGCTTAGGGTTTGAGGGAAGTTTATGACGACTTCTTCTTATCTTAGAACTGGAATCGTCTTGCTCAACTTCCTTAAAATGGTTTTGAACCAGAAAATCCTCTAAATTATCCCCTTTACTCCTCAAGTGGGCTTTCATTAATTTTTTTACTAATCTATGATGATACAGAGCACCGCCAATAGACTGTATATTTATTTGGATATTAGCGGCCATTTTTCTTAAACTACAAAGCAAGAAATATGGCAAATTGATTTCGTTTCCATGAATAAATGCATCATCAACCGAGCATGATAAAAGAACATATTTCCAAACCTACCCTTAGAGGTTATGAAGTTTAGAATGATTAACAACAAATTTCTCCATTTAGTTTTTAAGGTTGTTACTAGAATTCCCTTCTTAAAAATGGAGATGTGCATACCTGGTTTTTTCAGGAATATTTCGCAATATTTCTCTTTGATCTTCCGATTTTTAAACCAAATTTCCCTGTTTCTTGGCAATCTTATAGCTTTTGCCATGAACAATGTTGTCAAGACCAACCTGATATCTCCAATTTCTGCTTCTATCCCATCATAGGCCTGAGAAAACGATTTTGTAACCTCCTTATTATGCCCATTAATTTTTTCAAAGAATTGTAACCATTGTACCTGCTCTAGTTGGTGCTTCACCTGTGGATATGCTTCAAGAAACTTGGTTCCATCAGCTCAGAACGCACAATAAATCCCATGGTGAGGAAGCTTCAGTCCCTAATTTCCATTTTTGACAGGATTATGGAGTGTAACAAGGACGGGAACGGAATTTAGGTAGCAGTTGAGGTGTTTTTGGCGAAGAAGAATGAAACAGAGCCGAAGGAAAAGGGATATCATGCGAAGGAAATGGGATAGTGTATGGGAGAAATGGGATATATACGGATAAAGGTGAGTGAATTTAAACAATAAAAATGTTTTAATATCATTCACATTTCGTGATGATTATAAAAAATTTATGCATTGAATGGCGAAAACCAATATTATGTCATGACAAAGGTAATCATTACATAATATGGTGGATGCAACGGTTATAATAATCTATTTATATCACAACTCAATGTTTTTCCTTTATTATTTAACTAATATTTACATACCTTACTAATTCACTCTTTCTGTAGGTTGCTCAAGTTTCTTTAGCTGTGATCTTCATTCAGGTTGCTTTGGCCGTGATCTTCATTTGATTTGGCTGTATTCTATCAAGTTAGTTGCAGAATTTCTTGAGAGCTACAGATTATTGACAATTCTGTAGTTGTCTTATTTCTGCAAAAAGGAATAAAAGAAATGGGACAAGAATAGCAAAATTAAAAAAAAAATCTAGGCTGCCAAGAACTCTTAGTTTTCAACTTATATTTTTTGTATAAACATGTCAACAATGTTGGTTTTCATGTTTATATATATATTCTTTTTCTTTTTCTTTTTTCTTGAAAAAGAAAGTAAAAAGCTAAGTTGGAGAGGAAGATGAATCTTCCTTGACCAACTTCAAATCAAGATTATCTTGTAGATTTATTATGAACTCTTCCTTTGTTAATGGTTTATGATATATTTTTAATCTATGACCATTTACAAGGAGAGTTATTTTTTCTTCATCAGTTGTTTTAATTTTGACTGGTGCATTAAAGACAGTTTCAATCTCATAAGGACCAAGCCAATGAGTTTGAAATTTTCCTTGAAAATCTTTAAATTTAGAATAAAAAAGCAATGCCCAATCACCCAGCTTGAACTTCCTATCTTTGATAAACTTATCATGCCATCTGGATCTTTGTTGTTGAAATATATTGGTTCTGTGAATAACATCTTATCGTATCTCATCAAGTTCATTCAATTGCTCCATTCTTTGTTTTTGGGCTTCTGATAGATCAAGACCCAATTTGACTGTTGTTTTGAAGGTCTTTATTTGGAACTCAATAGGAAACAAGACTTGCTTCCCATAAACAAGTTCATAAGGAGTATGCCCTGTTGTATTTCTCCATGTGGTACAATATGCCCATAAATCTTCTAGAAGCTTTTTTGCCCAATCCCTTCTATGCATATGTATAGTCTTGGTAAGAATTGCTTCAAGTACTTTATTAGTAGCTTCAACTTGTTTGTTTGCTTGTGGATGATATGGAGTGGATTTCCAATGTTTGATCTTGTATTCCTCCACTATATTTTGCACCAACTTGGATGTGAATTGAGTACCTTGATCTGTCACAATTTCCCTTGGGACACCAAAAAGTGTGAAAATATCCTCAAAAAGAAATGAAACTACAAAATTTTCAGTAACAAAAGGAAGTGCTTTAGCTTCTACCCATTTTGTGACATAATATGTACAAACAAGGATGAACCTTTTTTGCCTTGATGGTGGATTGATTGGAACAACAAAATTCAGAGCCCTCTTTTCAAAGGGTTCAATAAGTACCTAAGGTTGTAAAGGCATCTCATTTGAAGGAACTAGCTTTCCCATTTTTTGGCAACTATCAGATCTCTTAACATATTCTTTGGCATCTTTAAAAAGAGAAGGCCAATAATATCCTAAGAGAAGGATTTTATAAGCAGTCATTTTATCAGCAAAGTGTCTTCTACACGGGTCATTGTGACAAGCCTTTAATATTTATGGTACTTCATCTTCTCTGACACATCTTCGAATGATTAAATCGGGCCCTGTTTTGTACAATTTTCCATTTATCCATGAATAAGATGCATTGGTTTGAATAAATTTCCTTTCCTCCCCAGGAGATAAGTATGAAGGTAACTTTCTTGTGGCCAAATAATTAGCAATATATGCAAAACCAAGGAGATTTAATAGATACTACAAAAAGATATTCATCACGAAAATTATCTTTTACAAGAACATCCTTATTATAATTTTGGATTCTAGATCGAAAATCAGTAATTGTATTCTCCTTTTAGGCCTATCCAAATAGTAATATTGAATTCTTGTAATAACAATAACCATCTTGTAACTCTGCCATTAGTAATTGATTTATTCATTAAGTATCTAATTGCAGAGTGATCTGTGTGAACAAAAGTTTCATAACCAATGATATAGTGTCAAAACTTATTAATGGCATGTACAACAACTAAAATTCCTTTTCTGTTACAGTATAGTTTAACTCTGCAAGAGTCAAATTTTTACTTGTGTAATAAATGGCATAAGGAGTCAATTCTTTC
Source organism: Pinus tabuliformis (assembly GCA_031772625.1). NCBI lineage: Eukaryota > Viridiplantae > Streptophyta > Pinopsida > Pinales > Pinaceae > Pinus > Pinus tabuliformis. Next base: position 785,511,945 of record CM062812.1, on the reverse strand, counting down.
TGTCCCAATACAAATCCTAAAGCTATATCTGAAACATCGGTTGAAATGTGAAAATCAAGGCTCCAATTTGGTCATCTTAAGATGGGTGCTTCAGAAATCTTTTCTTTCAATGTTTTAAAAGCTTTTTGGCAATCAAAATTCCAAATGAATTCATAGTATTTTGTAAGTAATTCGAAAGTGGAAAGACTATCTTTTTGAATTTTTTTTATGAATCTTCTGTAATAACCCTTAAAACCAAGAAAACTTCTAACATCTCTTTGAAAAACAGGAAATGATAATTTGGAAATAACTTCTGCTTTAGATGAATCCACTTTAATTCCATCTCCTGAAATGTGGTGGCCTAAAACAATTCCCTTAGTGAACATCATCATGGCTTAATGAGAGATTTGTTTCTTTACATCTAATGAGAACTTTTTTTAAATTTTCAAGAGCTTCCTCAAAAGAATTTCCATATACAGTAAAATCATCCATGTAAACTTCCACACAATAATGAATTAGATTAGAAAAAAATGCCTAGAAATGCCCTTTGGAATGTTGCAGGTGCATTACATAATCCTTGGATAGGTAAAATTTATTTTGTCTTGATCTTCCAGAGCTACTTGGATTTGGTTATATCCACTAAAACCATCCAATAATGAAAAATAATTTTTCCCTACCAATGTATCAACGACTTGATCCATAAAGGGAAGCGAAAAATGATCTTTCAAGATAGCTTTATTCAATTCCCTATAATCAATGCATACTCTTCATTTTCCATTTTCTTTGGAACAATCACTAATGGTGAGACCCACTAACTATCTGATATTGGATAGATGAACTTCACATTCAACAGTTTTTGTAACTCCTCTTTAACAATATCCCTTAAATTTGGATTCATCCTCCTTTAGGGTTGTCAATCTGGTCTGGCATTTTCTAATATAGATATGATGCATACAAGTATTAGGATCAATTCCTTTCATATCAGTGTATTCCCATGCATAAGCAAAGGGATGTTCTTGTAATATCTTTATCAATTCTTTCTTTTGGGATTCTTCCAAATTATCATTAATGTTCAAAATTTTCCCTAGAAATATTTCTATTAAAGAATTGCCAAAATTTTCCATAGAATGTAAAGCCATTTGAAGTGATGATATATACTCAACATTATATTGTTCTTGAAAATTTTGGTCTTGTTCATAATGTGGGGAAGAATCATTATTATTCATTAGATTTAAAATTTGATCTTCTTCATCTATTTGCTAAGTAGCAAATATTGGTTGTATATCAAGATCTTCATTATCATCATATATCCAAACTTCTCTTTCTACTTCTATTGTTGTTTTTGTAAGAGGATATAGTGTGAATTTCTTAGTATGGCTTCCATAAGAGATAAACATATCACCAGATCTACAACTTATAAAAGCATCAGTTGTAGCTAACCATGGTTTGCCTAGAATCAATGGATGTCCTCCTAAATTATTTTTGGGAGTTAAAATCATAAAATCAACAGGATATTCCCAAGAATCTAAGGAGACAGATACATCTTCTAATACACCATCTGGTTTGATAACAAATCTATCTACTAACTGTAGTAATGTTGGTGTGTATTGAAGATTAGAAAGTTTTAATTGATCCATAGTTTGTTTACTCATGATATTGATAGTTGCTCCTAAATCAATCAATGTGTTTGGAATATCGACACCATTAATGTGTGTTTTTACAATGGGACTACCTGGATCTATATACTTTTGAACTATTGGTTTTCCCATCATAATATTTGCATTTTTTTCTAAGTAGTTGAATTTTTATAGACTTCTTTTCTTCTTCTTCATGGTTTTTCAATGCTTAACTCCTTGATTGTCTTTGAAAATATTGGTATTTCCCTCATAGCTTGTAACAAAGGAATTTTGATGCAAACTTTTTTCAATTCATCTAACGTATCAAGCAACACAATTTGCTTTTCTATTCCTTTGTCAATTTTGAGCCTTTCAGGAAATGGTGGATTTTGAACAGAAACATAAGGTTGTTCTGTAATGGGAGTTGAGTTTATTGAGGTATCATACATAGGGATGATCTCTTTTTGAGGAATTTCTTCTTGATTAAGAGATGTTTCTTTTTCAAGTGGTTTATCCTCTCCAGATTCTTGAATAATAAAATATGGTAACTTATTTTCCAAAACTCTACCAGATCTAAGCTGGACATTGTTTAGATCTAATGGAGCTATCATGAAAGCTTAGAAATTATGACCTTCTATATTGTAAATAGGTTGTGAATTTTTATTATTTTGATTTGGAAGTGGCTGAGCAGGTAGTTGATTGGTTTTTTGGGGGTATGATGTGGATGGTAATTGAAGTGGTTTATTAGAAGGCTGAGTTTGATTTTGAAATTGTGGAAAAGTGTTTGATTGAGGAGGGTAATATGGAGGTTGATATGGAATAAATGGTCGTTGAAATTGATTATACTGAAGATTTCTAGGAGGATACTGCCAACCTATTACTAAACATTGAGAGTGATGTTCCTGTATCCCTAAATCCCACCCCAATAGGAGGCCACCAAATTGTCCATGAGAATCTAGAGAATTGAAACTCAACAGATCAAGAAAGAAGGAAAGAAAAACTATCAAATTATCTCCAGAACACCTTGTTTCTTGAAAAAGAACTATATTCAGCCTTGAGGACTAGATCAAGTTCTTGATGACCCATTTTTGGGGGTTTCCTCCTACCTCTCTAATGTTTAGGGAGAGGAGCAACATTATGCAACCCCACCATTGAGCTCGCATCATGTAAGAGCCCAAAAAGAAATGTTGTTAGTTTGTATGACTGAACCTGTAGTCCTCCTATTACCTCCCCGAGACTGTCTTATGAATGATTCCCCCAGGCCTCCTATGCCCCCTTTCATGAAGGATCCAGGTCTACCCCCAATCAAGTCTAACTTCCTAGGCCTTGAAGTAATTCCTTCATGTTGTTGGTTGGATCCCAAACCATTCCTATGAACCCTAGAGAGTTCCTTCTCCAAAATGGTTTCCAAAACATCAACATTACCCCAAAAATGTTGACAATTATGGCCTTTTGTTAACATCTTTAGGATGTTGTTATAAAAAATTGGTGAGGATAACCCTAATGCATTCCTGACATGCAATAGAGTATTGATGAATTGATCTGAGAGATTTTTAAAATGATTAGACTATACACATCTTGATTTCCCAAAGACCACTAGAACATGCAAAGGCATCAAGGAGTAACTTGAGATGTGTGAAAGAACTCCCTCCCCTGACAAATATTGAAGAACCTTATAAGCATTTATAAAATCCAATACCTCCTTTTTTTATGATCGGGAACCCTTTGGAGAAAACATGAAATGAGACATAGCTAGACTAGTACTACAATTGTGGGGCTAGCAACTAGAGACTTGTCCCAAGTTAAATAAGGCCTCGTAGTGGGCTCTGAAAACAAATCCCCCAAGGGAATGAGAGGATTTAGTGTACGGGGTGGTCCCGCTAATAGTATATGAAGAGGTGGAAAGGGTAGTAGGGATGATTTAGTGACTGGGGGGTTTCCACAAGAAAAACAAGGTGGGATTCCATAGGAGTCTTGTGACTAGAGTTCAAGGCTACCAATGATTGCTAATACACAACTAATCTAGTTACTGGAGAAGGCATATTCTTTGATTGACGAGTAACAAGGGCATCTAGTGATCTAACTAAACCAATAAAGCACAAAGTAGGTTTACCTATCGACAAAGTTTCCTCCAACACTGTTGTCAAAATTGAAGAGACAAGAACCATTGTACCATCTATGTCTATTCAAATTCCTCGTCACGAACCATTATTGCGGGTGAGAATACCCTAGGGTCTTGGGTTTGAAACCCAAATAGATCGAAGGCAAAACAATAGCAAGAAATGCTCAGAAAAACAACTTAAATGCTTATTCTACTAAATTGGGAAGAAGTGTCCTTACCTGGAGGTCCTATGTTTGGGTAGATCCAGCAGGGTGCTGTAGGAATTTACAGGGTAAGTTCCTCCGAAAGAACACCAAAAGGACACCGCTCACAACCAGATCACAAATCAATACACCAATATTTTTGACGTGGTTAAAACCCTCAAAGAGGGAAACAGTCCACGGCCTGTGCCAACGTGGCTACTATAGGCAATTTATTAATCAAAGAATGAAAATTTACATAAGCTTCTCTCATGCACGGATTACCCGAACAATGACCCTCCATGCGCTTTAAATAGAACTCATGGACCAATCGGGTGTCAAGCCACGGATCAAGTGTCGGTAATACCGAGGAGAGAATGAACCGTCGGATCACTACATATCGTGACCGTCGGATTGTAAGTTACAAAATGTACAACGGTAAAGAAACACACTTTACCTAACTCTATACCTAACTCTACACTAGACCAAGTTGAACTTAACTATATCCTATGTGTCGGAATATCCTAACATCCCCCCTTAAGAACAACTTGGGATAGGATTGAAGGATTTACAAATATGACACAATAGGAGAAGGAAGGAGGCACTAGAGCCTATCCCCCCTTAGTGACAACTTCCTGAACTCCAAGCATATATCGAAGTTTAGTGAACTTCGCCTCTGTGAGAGCCTTTGTGAAGATGTCTGCAACCCGATCATCTGTTGGACAATATTGCACTTCAAGAACATGGTCATGAATGAGCTTTCTGATGAAGTGCATGTGTAGTTCAATGTGTTTGCTGCGCTGATGCTGGACTGGATCTTTGCATAGCTGAATGGCACTTTGATTATCACACCAAAGTGTGGTTGGATGCTGCTGCTCAAAGCTAAACTCTGATAGGATCTGACGAAGCCACAAGGCTTCCTTACTAGCTTCCACAGCACCACGATACTCTGCTTCTGCTGACGAAAGAGAAATGGCAGCCTGTTTCTTACAAGCCCATGTAATAGGTCCTGAACCAAGAGTGAAGACATAACCGACAGTAGACTTCCGATCATCAGGGTCACCAGCCCAATCAGAATCAGTGAAACCAACTAATAGAGGAGCTGCTTTGGCACTGTAATGAATCCCAAACTGTACTGTACCTTGAACATAACGAAGTATTATTTTGGCTGCTTTCCAATGACTTTCACGGGGGTTTTGCATAAAACGAGCAACAAGGCCAACAGAAAAGGAAAGATCATGACGAGTATGGGTTAAATACAAGAGTTTTCCTACAAGTTGACGGTATAAGGTAGCATCAACTTCAGGAGAAGTACAAGAGACTGAAAGTTTGACTCCAGACTGAAAGGGAGAAGGGGCTGGCTTACAGTCTTCCATGTGAAAATGACGAAGAATATCACAAGCATACTTGGACTGGGAAAGGAAAATACCCTCCTTGGATTGCAAGACTTGAAGACCGAGAAAATAGTGTAAGTGTCCTAAGTCTGTCATTTCAAATTTCCTTTTAAGGCTGGACTTCACATGGTTTATAAGGTTGGGATCACTACCAGTAAGAATAAGATCATCAACATAAAGAACAAGGATGATAAGAGAGTTGCCCACTTTCTTGGTGTAGACAGTATTGTCAGAATAACACCTAGAAAAGCCAGATTCTAAAAGAAAGCTATCCATTTTGGCATACCAAGCCCGAGGAGCTTGCTTGAGACCATAAAGGGATTTCTTAAGTCGACAAACAAGGCTGGAGTCTGTTTGTATGAAGCCAATGGGTTGTTCCATATAGATTTCTTCCTGCAAGTCCCCATGCAAGAAGGCAGATTTAACATCCATCTGATGGACTTCCCATTTTAAAGAGGCAGCAAGGGAAAGAACAAGGCGGATAGAGTTCATTTTGGCAACAGGGGAGAAGGTTTCAGTGTAGTCAATGCCTTCAACCTGTGAAAAGCCCTTAGCAACAAGACGAGCTTTGTGTTTATCAACTTTCCCATCTGGTCCATACTTGGTTCTGTAAACCCATTTACATCTAACAAGTTTGCGTCCCTTTGGTAGAGGAACAAGATCCCATGTATCATTTGCCAACAATGAATGATATTCTTCATTCATAGCTGCTTCCCAATGTGGATGGCCTGAAGCTTCTGCAAAAGTGTCAGGATCATGATTTACTGGAGCTTGAGCCAGTAAAGAAGAGGCTCTTTCAAACTGAGAACGTGTACGTCGCTGATCTGTAGGATCACCGGCAAGATCACCTGCTGCATCCCGAGTAGCACGGACCCATCTTGGAAGTTGAGGATCCTGAGAAGGTGGGGGAGGATTATCATCCTCACTTTCATCATCTGAAGAAGAAATGTTTTCAAAAGTAGAAGAGATTGGAAGAGGTGGCACATCCGCCGGACTAGGCTCGCAGGCCGATTTATTTTCATCAAATTTTACATCTCTTCTAATGATAACATTTTTGGACTTAAATGGAATAAGTCTATAACCTTTTACATCTTCAGAATATCCAACAAAAGTACATTTCTCACTCTTAGGTTCTAAAGCTTTATGCTTTTCATCTGGAATATGGGCCCATGCTTCACTTCCAAAAACACGAAAGTGACTTACATCTGGTTTAATGGAACTCCAAGCTTCTTCTGGAGTGATATTCTCTAGAACCTTAGTAGGAGTGCGATTGATTATATAATTTTCACAATTAATTGCTTCGGCCCAAAAACTAAGACTGAGTCCTTTAGATTGCAGCATACAATTAGCCATTTCCTTTAAGGTGCGATTTTTCCTTTCAGCTACACCATTTTGTTGTGGAGTGTATGGAACAGTATGTTGCATTTGAATTCCATTTTCGGTGCAAAAGTTGATGAATGTGTTTTTAACATATTCTCCACCATTATCAGTTCTTAGTTTAAGAATTTGATGTCCAGATTGTTTTTCAACAAAGGCTTTGAAGGCCAAAAATGTGTTAAATACTTCGCTCTTGAGTTTTAAGAAGTATACCCAAGTGCGTCTGGAGAAATCATCAATGAAAGTTAAGAAATACTTGCAGCCAGAGAATGAAGCAACAGGAAGTGGACCACATAAATCACTGTGCACAAGCTGTAAAGGGGCTGAGGCGTGCCAAGAGGCACGTTTGTCAAAACTGTCCCGATGATGTTTTCCGAGTACACATCCGGAACAAACACCATCTCTGCAAGATACCATAGGAAGACCTGTCACCATATTTTCTTTACATAGATGCTGAAGGGAGCGATAGTTTAAGTGACCAAATCGCTCATGCCAAAGTTTGCTCACTTCATCATTATGAGCAACAAATACTGAGGGAAGATTTGATGACCCAAAGTTGTGAAACTTATACAACCTTGTGGAATCATCAACAAGACCAGTAGCTAGAATCTGTTTAGGATCTTTTAGATCCTTGATTACAACATCATGAGGTGAAAATTCAACAATTTTACCTTCACTTGAATGAGTTATCTGATATACAGATAGAAGGTTGCAGGATAAGGTTGGAACACATAATACATCATTAAACTGACCATTGTCTAGATGAACAGTTCCAGTCCCTACAACATTAAGAGATCTATCATCACCAACATATATATTTTTGGTGTTACAATCATTTAAAGAAGAAAACATGGCTTGGTTTTTGGCCATGTGATAAGAGGATCCAGAATCAATGAGCCACTCATGAGAATGAGAAGAAGAAGATACATTTAATGCATAACCAGACTGAGATGATTGACAACGACATGCAGAAAGTGCAATTCCTGAAGATGAAGTTGAGGTTGAAGAATGCTCCACATGGATGTTATGTTTCTTCATTGCGGCTTCCAAGGCTTCCATCTTCTTAAAGCATTTAGATTCTAAGTGGCCATCTCGATTACAAAAGTTACAATGTCTATCAGTCTTCTTCCATTTGTTTTTATTGGTCCTATCTTTTTGCTGAAATGATCTTTCATTTTGAGGCTGAGTTGGTTTAGGACCATTCTTTTGAGGATATGACTTCTTAGGATTCTTTGAATTTGGTTGCTGCTGGGCGGCTAACGCTTTCGTGGAAGAGTTTCCAAGATTAAGAAGACCAAGGTGTAAGAGTTTTTCTTGTTCTCTTATTAAGGAATCACAAAAAGAGTCAAAGGAAGGGGCCTTGTAGTCTTTTCCTTGACAAATGAAAGCTTCCCTTGTAGAATGGAAGGTGGAAACAAATACAGAGTAGTCTGGTCCCAACTTAGTAAGGATGGAATAAATAAGGTTACCATCTTCTTTCTTAACCTTAACACCTTCCAAGAGATATCTAAGGGTCTTGAATTTGGACAAGAAATCTTCAATGCAAGAAAAATTATTAGGATCCAAAGTAAGCAACTCATTTTCAAGTTGATGGGCTCTAATTTCATTTTTAATCCCAAAAACTTTAGCGATTTTTTCCAATGCTTCATGAGGAGTCTCAAGTTCTGCAATATGGAATCTAAGATCAAGAGAAATAGACATCCCTATCAAACCACGTGCTTGATCTTGTCTATTTTCCCATTTTGCAGCCTTGTCTTCATCTTTTGGTTTCTTCTCTTGGTCTGTGGCTATTCTGCAGAGACCTTTACTTCTAAGTAAATCTTCCATGTAGGCTATCCATTGGAAGTAGTTAGTGCTGTCAAGAATGACTTGGCATGGACTTTCCATTTTTTTTTTAAACTGAAGCTGAAGATGCTGAAAGTAAGTGTTCCAATGGATAGATCTCGAAAAATTAGGCTGTTTTAAAAAAAAACGGCTTTGAAAAAGGCTTCCGGATGAAGAAGTTATGGCTTTTTTTAAAAAAAATTGTTGAAGTTGCCGGCAAAGTGCGCGAATGTGCGGGAATGAAAAAAAAATCCGCCCCCACAAAATGGAGACTTGAACCCAAGACCTATACTCTCTTAAAATAGCTTTGAACCAATTGATCTATACAAAAAATTTGAGAGAGAGAGAGGGGGGGGGGCCTTGGTTTGCGTGCTTGCCTTGAGAAAGCTCTTTTTCCCTACAAAACACAAAACACAAAACCCAACACGAATATGCAAAGAAAAACGAACCTTGCGGCTCGAAGTTAGCTTTAGCCAAAAAACTAGATATTTTAAAAAAAATCTCAAAGTTAGCTTTAGCCGAAAAACTAAATACTTTTCTCAATGTTTCTGATTTTCCGAGATCACACTAAGGTGCAGTGAAAAGAGCATACGCATAAGAAAAATCCTTCATTTCTGTTTCTGATTTGCCCAGATCGCACAGAGTCACAGGGAAAAGAGCATATGCAGATATGGAAGGTATAGGTCCGGTTAAAAAAAAGGGCTAAATAAACCGAAACCGAAATAAGCAGAGAGAAAATAACAGTAAATTGCAAAAACACTGTATACCTCCCGATCTGAAAAATGACGCGGCTAGGGCTACCGGAAACCTTTTCGCGTGAAACGAAAGGGGTTCCTCACTGGAACAGATGCTCCGAACGCAACAGAGCAGTCCTCTTGGCCCGAAAGCAGTCAGAAACAACAGATCTAGGAAACGACAGCCGCATGCAGTTCTACCGGCTTCAGATTTGGATCACCAACGGACGCGACCCTCAAATAGCTCTGATACCATGTAGGAATTTACAGGGTAAGTTCCTCAGAAAGAACACCAAAAGGACACCGCTCACAACCAGATCACAAATCAATACACCAGTATTTTTGACGTGGTTAAAACCCTCAAAGAGGGAAACAGTCCACGGCCTGCGCCAACGTGGCTACTACAGGCAATTTATTAATCAAAGAATGAAAATTTACATAAGCTTCTCTCATGCACAGATTACCCGAACAATGACCCTCCATGCGCTTTAAATAGAACTCATGGACCAATCGGGTGTCAAGCCACGGATCAAGTGTCGGTAATACCGAGGAGAGAATGAACCGTCAGATCACTACATATCGTGACCGTCGGATTGTAAGTTACAAAATGTACAACGGTAAAGAAACACACTTTACCTAACTCTATACCTAACTCTACATTAGACCAAGTTGAACTTAACTATATCCTATGTGTCGGAATATCCTAACAGGTGCAAACCCTCTGCTTCTCCTAATGCCTTTGAAAATTGTAAATTATTCAAGAAAAGCTTATACAACAGTAGAAACATAAAGAATATTCATGATATATACGTTAGATCATATAAAAAAATGAACGATTATGCATTAATATAAGATTTATAAACGAATCACAATATAGATCAATGCATAAACATGATTAATATTAGGAACATAACATCATTTCTTTATTGATGTAAGCTACAAGAAAGGTGGAAAACTACAACCTGAGTCTTCCTCCAGCTCCAAGCGGAACCATCCTCCATATCCATCCTTTCCCGGCCTCAACAATTTTCCTCCATCATCATACACAAGGATATCACAAGAGGGATGAAGGATATATCAAAAGAGGAAACAAGGGTTTCCTAAAGCTTTGGGGAGTGCAGGAGGCACAGGGATTTCACCAGAATCAATTAGGGATCAGTCAACTATAATATCAATATATCATCTCTTCTCCTCCTTAGGCCTTCCCATGGAGGTTTTTTAGATTTTGGACCAAGTCTGGAAAAGAAGTGTTGCCCTAGGCCATAACTAGGGCAATAGATCTACCAAGAGTGGTAAATGGTGCTATAATAGATGCCCCTTAATATAAGAGGTCAAAAGGGGTACATGATGGCCGAAATGTATTAAGTTTATAGAAGTAATCATGCTGAGATCGAGGAGGACTTCACGAGAATTCAACTTGCCAAGCTAGTGAAATAGATAAAAAAGAAACTGTTGTCTGAGGCAGGCACACCCATGATCAAATATAGTAAAGCATGTCCGCATGTCAAGTACAAAAGTGAATCCAATATGCATACAACTATAAAGGAACTGATAATACATAATGGATCATCTGATCATATCCAAGTAAGTACATGTCTGAATATCAAATATAAAGAACTGATAAATGATGTTGAAGTATGAAGCTGATCACTGAAGTCATAAAGCTGATCCAAAAAGTACCAAGTCAAATGATGGAATAAATGGTACTCACTGCAACTCGGGTGCCAACATATAGGATATCGTTGTAATGAACTGTAACATATAAAGTGGATGGTGTTAACTAGTAGCAACAGGAGCAACTGACAAGTGAACCAAGAAACGCTGATGCAAACCTAGCGTCTTCACCAACCGCTGTGGTACATTTCTACATAATGGGAATAAATGATCTGAAGTCGACCATGTGAGAAATCATTTGATTACTGGTCATTAATGTATACCATTAACAAACGCGAGACTACTCACCGATAATGATGATGAGAGCCAAGGTACCCATTACAATCTAATAAGTGCGAATAAATTAGCTATAGTCGAACACTTGGAAGAATCTATCAATAAGGAGGCAATGATGTTTTCCCACTGTCGATAGCGAAGGAGTCTACCACCAATGACTACAAACCCGAAGGTACTGCCAAATGGACTCCAGATCTTGTTCCTAGAGTAATGAGATGAAGTTTATGGGAAAATATCCGCTAGAAGGAAGGAATTAAGGCATCCTTCATTAATCTAGCGCGAGTGTAACCCGTAGGCCAATAATGTGGAAGGAATCAGACGAATAAAGATGTGGTAACCAAACCAAAGCACGTTTCCAGCGTACACAAGATGTAGCTAGCGCATAATAGAAACCCTCTGAACCAACAAATAATGAAAGCTGACATAGAGGTGAGGAATCCACCAATAGGGTCAAATGGAAACCAAGGTACTGCACCAATCCCATTGTGTGATAATGAAAGCTAATGTCGAACACAAGGGAAACCACTCAATCAAAGACCCATGATACTAATCGATGTTGAGCACAAGGTGACCTATCAATAATGAAAATAGGGCTAGGGTGCGGCTCTAGATCTGCTCTCAGAGCAATTTGTCATAGTTGATAAGAGCAAGATACGCCAGCAAGAAGTCAATGGAGACCTTCTCAAACCAGCACGAGCAAAGGACCAAATAGCTGATGTGATAACGAACATGACTCTGACAACTAGGGATGGCCGACTGAAAAATAGGTCAAGAGACACCGCAGAGAGGCTGACTCAAGTTTACTTCCCTTGAACAAAAGCATGACTCAACTGTGACTACATGGCAGCATATGATAACTTTGTATAAGTTTGTCATGCAGGAGGCATAAACAAACTCTCCATATGATTGGAAGAGATAACCAATCAGAGGAGTACTGACTCAATAACAAGGTTAAGGCTCTCCTAAGTCAAACTAAAGCCCATCCCAATGGAGGAAAGACTTATTTTTTGAGTGCTTTGTTCAAGGGCGACACAACTGACTTGAACTGCAATCAAATATGGAAATAATGTTGCGTTCCCGCTCTCTTTTGGAATATATAATTTTTTTGTCTTTTTCATATTTATGAAGCCTGAAAAAGAATAAAAGAATTCTATAGTACAGTGGAAAGAACGAGTGTCGAAAAAGCAGATGCTCTAGTTCCTGGGAGGGGAACATTCCTATGCTCAATGCAAGGTGGCGAAATTGGTCAATGACACTCAAAGGAATGTTCTTTCCACGGGTAAAAGGGTGCGTCAAGTTGCAGAGGCTAAGTGATTGCAAGGTTGATTTTGTAGAAGACATGGTCAAAAAGTGGCTTAAACACGAGTCCAAGTGAAGCTGGCTTAAGGCCAAAAGGTGCAAATGGTCAACATGAAATGCAACAATACAACTCAACACAAAGGAGCCTCTAGGGTATAAAGCCAGAAAATAACAAAGAATAAAGAGAATGATTCTCCAACACACAAGTCATGGCAGGGTTAAAGAGGAATCCAGAGCCTACTCAATATAGCAGCATGGGCAATATATGTCAACGAGAATCTAACTAATATGCCCATGTAAACGTTGGCTCTACCATCATATCAAGATTTTATAAGTCGACGAGTGAACATGGTTTGTGAATCAAGACATAATGGGGTTAACCCTATGGCAAAAAATATCGCAATATGGAGGCTAGTATGCAATATGCGCGAAAAGTGATATTACCTAACCTATATGCCAGTAAGAAAGCGATACCTGCCATGACAGGTCTGCAATCATGGAACCGAAGCAATTTCTCAAAAAAAACTTCAAAATATCCTGTAAAAACAATCCATTCCCAACACTCCAAGCCAAAAGGTCAAAAAGTCCATAAGATAAAAATCAACTTTAGAAAAAATAATTTTCATTTTTCGACCTATAAGGACTGCTCTGAAAGCTGATAATCAGGGACAGATTGCTCAGACAAGGCAAGGCAAGAAATTATCTAGTTTGTTAAACATATCTCATGAGAAAATCGAAGCAATGAGTCATATGTCACAGGATGGCGTTTCTGGCAACTTGATAAACATATTTAAGGACTACACGGGCTTCAATTCCGGGCTGGACAGGGTGCAAAACCTCCTTCTAAAGAATGGCAGCATAAATATTATGAAAAACAATAAAAACAGTTTTAACAATATAACGCTCAGCAATGAAAATACGCCCAGCTCTGCCAGCATAATGAGCAGGGTTTATAAAGGAAATTCACTCAGCGCAGATAATTCTTCAAATAATTCTTCACAAGGTAAGGTTCTGAATGTTGAGGGAAATAACTGCATAAAGACTAACGTTTTTGACAGCGCAGATGGTTCCAGATTAAAAAGTGACAGCGTATTTATTTCGAACAGGATTGAAAACGTGTTTAACAATAAACCGCACAGCTATGGAAGTACGCACAACCTTGTTAACATATCTTCTCAAAACAACGTATTTAGCTCTTCCCGAAGTAATGTTCTGAGTGATAAAAGAGATCGATTGTCGGTTAATACAACGGTTGATGGAAATAGTCAGCCTTCAAACGCTTGTGAGGAAGATTTAAATTCGGTTGATTATATTATGCATAGCTCAGAGAACGCCAGCAATTTGAAAAATTGTATGATAAATCGTGGTTTAGTTGTCGATAAGGTTAACCTTCATGACGAAAATTGTCAGCCTTCATCTGTTGCTTGTGAGAAAAATTTAAGCAGAAAAGCTGTCAACGCAGATAAAGATAATGATAAAGGTAATAACTTTAACGACTTGAACAATTCCCTCAGCGCAGATGAATTGTATTCATTTAACTCCCTCAGCGATGGGAATTCTCTCAATGCAGATGGCAGTGATTGCAACGCAGTCTCATTTGAAAATGTCAGCAATTTCAAGAATTGTATGGGTATTCGTGGTTTAGATTGTGATAAGGTTAACTTTAAAGATGAACCTGAAGATTATAGCAATCAAGGTGCAGTCAATAAGTTACAAAATGGAAATAGTCAGCCTTCAGCAAACCCTTGTGAGACAAAATTAAAAAGAAAAGTTTTCAATCTTTCCTCCCAAGAGTTAGATGCTGAAGTCACTAATGTCCTCAGAAAAGGCATGGGGTTTGCCATTACCCCTAAAAACCTTCCTATTGAGAAGATGATTTGTAGCATAGAAGAGGGGATTTATAACCTTCCTTTGGAAGAAAAAGAAACCTTAAGACAAGACCTTTCTCTCATTATGAGGAAAGCCAAAGCTCCCAAAAGCAACTTAAGTAAAGAAGAGCTTAGAGCCTTCAAATCATTGCGGAACAATGACAAGATTGTGGTTCTTAAGGCGGATAAAGGAGGAGCAGCTGTCATCTTGGATAAGGAAGACTATGTTTGTAAAATGAATGAACACCTAAAGTGTGGCAGTTATAAGAAACTGAACAATAATCCCATCCCCAAAATTATGAAAGATGTAAAAAAGATCATCTCAGATTCCAACCTTGACGATAAATTGAAGAAGAAATTAACGCCTTCTTGTGAAACTATCCCTAGAATTTATGGATTACCCAAGATTCATAAGGAAGGGGTTCCTCTTAGACCAATAGTTAATACTATTGGTTCCCCAACCTATGAGCTTGCTAAGTATGTTGCTAAAATCCTTAAACCCCTTGTCGGAAACATTGAGTCATTCATCAAAGACTCCCACGACTTTGTGAAGCTTATTAAAAATGAGAAGATAGAGCGGGATGACATTCTTGTTAGCTTTGACGTAATATCTTTATTCACCAAGATTCCTCTTGATGAAGCCATTCAAGTTATAAAAGATGTTACTGATCCAGGGACTGCAAAATTGGTTGAAGTCTGCTTGAGGTCAACAGTGTTCACCTTCAAAGGGACGTTTTATGAGCAGACATCTGGTGTGGCAATGGGATCACCCCTTTCGCCAATCGTGGCCAACCTATACATGGAATACTTCGAGAAGAAAGCCCTTGAATCATACCCTTTAAAGCCAGCCTGGTGGAAGCGATTTGTCGATGATACCAATATAAAATGGACTCATGGTAAAGCAGAACTTGATAAGTTTTTCAAGCACCTAAATTCTATCTCTCCTGAAATAAAATTTACTATGGAACTTGAAGAAAACATGA
This sequence comes from Pinus tabuliformis, assembly GCA_031772625.1. Classification (NCBI taxonomy): domain Eukaryota; kingdom Viridiplantae; phylum Streptophyta; class Pinopsida; order Pinales; family Pinaceae; genus Pinus; species Pinus tabuliformis. Next base: position 785,496,620 of record CM062812.1, on the reverse strand, counting down.
GCATTCCTTTTTTAGATGTTCTTATCATCAGGAAAGAGGATGGCTCTTTGGGGCATAAGGTGTTCAGGAAATCAACACACACAGAAAGTTACCTCCATGCTAATTCCCACCATCACCCAGCCCAGAAGTTGGGTGTTCTAAACACTCTTGCTATCAGAGCCCTTCGAATTTCTGACTCTGAGCATCTGAATGAAGAAAAGAAGCATTTAATTTCAACATTTAAGAGTTTAGGCTACAAGGAACATGAGATTAAAAGAGCCATAGAGACAGCTGAGAGGAGGTTGTCATCTCATGAACCTAGGGCTCAAGACCAACCTCAATGTGGTAAAGTTTTTCTGCCTTATATCCATGGAGTGACGGACAAAATTGCTAAAATCCTAAAGAAGAAAAACATAATCACGCATTTCTCAGCCCCTGGAACGATTAGGCAAGGTATGAGGTCTGTAAAAGATGATATTGACAAACATCAACTTAAACGAGTCTATAAAATAGATTGTTCCTGTGGAAAAAGCTATATTGGTGAAACAGGTCGCTCCCTTCAGACAAGGCTCAAGGAACATGGCACTGATATTAGGAATGAAAGGTCTCGTACTTCAGCCTTAGCAGAGCATTCCTCAAAAACTAAACACCATATCTGCTTGGAAAGTGCCTCAATTGTCGCAAGGGAAGAGCATCATCATAGACGAAAGATCAGAGAAGCACTTGAAATTATAAAGCATCCTCATAATCTGAACATAGACAATGGTGTGGAGATTAGCGTGAGCTGGCTTCCCTTAATGAAGGAGATCAAGATCGCCAACACGTCCCAGGTATATCATATCTTCTTCCTTATCATTTTCTATATAAAAACTTCTAAAAATTTCTAAAATTAATAATAACTATAATAATAAATAGGCCAATAGAAAATAAAATAATAATAATAATTAATAAATTAAATAAAAATTCTTAATAAATATATAAATCCTAATAATAAGTTATTATTTTTTATTAACATTATTAATAACGTCGTAATATTAATTAATTCCGATTATCAAGTATTAATATTAACTTTGGTTCATTAATTATTAAGTAATTAATTAGGTATTTATTAGCCTTTTAAATTTCCATTATTATTAATTTATTAACATTATTATCATTTATTTATATAAATTAGTTTAATTAATTTATATAGCAATTAATCATTATATTATTATTATTATTATTAATATTAATTAATATTAATTAATTATTAAGTGATTTCTAATTTAACTTATTAACCAGCATTAATTAGGTATTATTAATATTTCTAACTCTACTAATATATTAATTATTCTTATTATTATATAAATTAGTATAGCAATTAATTAATATATTAATTTCTAAATGTTTATTAATTAAGTATTAATATTTACTAGCTTTATTAATTAAGTTTTATTAATTAAGTATTATTAATATTTTATCCCTATTAATTTCTATTAACTTTTATTAATTAATTTTATTTATTTATTAGTTTATAACAATTAATTAATTTATTAATTAATTATTATCAATATTATTATAATTTTAATCAAATAACCTTAATATGGTTTCAATTTTCTCATTTCTCTAATCTTTAATACTATTATTTAAGAATTATTAAGTTTTTTCCTTTTAAAACATAATTAAATAATTCAATATATAATTAAATGAATAAATAAAATGAAATTAAAATTAAATTAAATAAATAAATAAAATAAAATAAAATAAAATTTAGCTTATATCAAAAGTATTATTAGTTCTACCCTTAAAATTTGAATTTTTTAAAATTATTTATTAACTCCCTGTAAATAAAATTAATATAAATCTCTAAGTTTAAATAAAATAAAATAAAAAAATAATTAATTGTATTATTATTAATTAATAAATAAATGAATTAATGAAATGAAAATAAAAATAAAATAAATTAAATTAAATAAAATTTAGCATATATTAAAAAAGAAAATTATTATTAGTTCTACCCTTAGAATTTGAATTTGTATTATTTATTAACTCACCTGTAAAAATGAATTTGTATTATTTATTAACTCACCTGTAAAAATAGAAATTAATATGATTCTCTAAGATTAAAATAAATAAAATAGATAATAATTAAATGAATTATTAATTAATAACTAAATTAAATTAAAAAATTAAAAATTTAGCATATATTAAAAGAATTTGAATTTGAATTATTTATTTACTCACATGTAAATAAAAATTAATATAAATATTTAAGATTAAATAAAATAAAAAATAAAATTATTAATTAATAAATTAATAAAATGAATAATTAATTTTCAGCCGACTTCTGATTATTCTAAGTTTCATTTTCCTCTCTATTATTTATTTCCTTCCTAGCGGCTCTTCTTTTATCATCATTCTTAAGCCTTGATGATGGATCCCATTTGGGATTTGAAACGTTGGAATAAAAATGTTCATACTGTGGATTCTCCGGAAAATGAATCAAAAGATACAAACCACAGATCCCTTAAATCCAAACTATATAAGGACTTTCGAACTCACAATTTTCTCATTTGTGTTTTGAGCAAGGACTTGTGTAGAAAAACTCAAGCAAGCTTCCTCCATCAAATTCAACTGTTCAAATTGCTTCAAATCTTCCAGGTAACCCTCTAATCATACTTGTTATAATTTTTTTATGCTTTTAATATGTTTTTTCATAATTTTGACCGTAACAAATTATGTTAAAAAAATTTACCCTGCGTACACGCGGGTTGGATACAGGTAACCCGCTTATATGAAGGCCCTACACGAGACTATGTAAAAAACGAACCTGCATGTGTGCGAGTAAAAAATTTCAAACATTGATTTAATGATATGAAACATCTTTTTTGGCAGGATGACAATTACCTGGTGTGAAAGAGAGCACAATGCCATTGATAACCAAGTGATGGAGGATCAAAACACATTAAATGCTTTGAGAGGACACGGTTTGTTAAAATTCTTCAAAATGCCAAACATGAAGGTGAATGCTCGATTGATTGATCTGCTGGTTCACTACTAGAGTGTAGAAGATGATGCATTCGTGATTGATCATATTCCCCTGAGGATCGAGATAGAAGACATTTATTTCATTACAGGTCTTTCTCGAAGGGGGAGAGAGTGCACTCAACTGGCAGGACAAGAGGTAGTCTCAGTGTAGAAGACTACGTCTGTATATACTGTCCTGGCAACCCTGAAAAGGTTGGAAGTTAGATTCCAATCAAGTATGTAGAGAGTTTATCATTGAGAATCCTACTATTTACCATAGCCAGGGTAAACGGTTATGTTGCTCTACATCAGGCTTCACGTGTTTCTATGAGCCTAGCAGTGGATTGCCTCACTATTGTCTTTGATTGGTGTACACCTCTGCTAACCAACATGAAGAAACAACTCACTTCCATTCAAAAGGGTCAGACGAAGAATTTCGGATACAGAACTATCTTATGTTCATTATTTTTTGAGAGAGTACCTGGGCTTCGTCCCAAGGTATTATCTACCATTAGTAGCCCGAGAGATCCACAGATGGGTAGGTGGGTTGACTTGATGAAACACCTAGGGGGTGGTGAGGTCCCTAGGACGACTTTTGATGACGAGTTTTTCCTTTGGTGGGATCAACAGGTCATTGCAGTCGAAGACTACCTGTATGCCGGAATGGATTTCCGAGGAGATTTGGATCTAGTATTGCCACCAAACGTAGCATGGGGTGCCATAGGTATGAATGATTTTTTAATTTTTGAATTTTGAGATTTTTTGGATTTTCAATATAAATGAATTAAAATCTTTTTTATGAGACAAGACACTTAAAAAATTTATTGATCATGTTTCAAATGTGGGACCAGTGAGACCTAATGGACTTCCTCGACATAGGCATCATGGAAGAGATGTCGAAGGGGCTGCAACTGAGACTAAGAGAGTCATCCATGCAGTCTAGAGAAACTTGGTGAGATTGACTCACTAGGTACCCATGGTGGTCATAGAGGACTTACCAGAGGAGATGCAACGATGCGTGGTGGGAGTACCATGGGACTGGGTGCAACTATTTCGGCGTGTGGCTAATGCCGTCGTTTTCTTTCTAGCTACTCATCCTGAGCAAGATTGTTAGATAGATGATTAGATATTTTTGTGATTAGACATAATGATGGGCATAAGCCCAAATTTTGTAGGTCATTTTGTCTCGAATTTTGTATATTATTTTGGACACAAAAACTCTATCTATATACAGACGGTTTTATGATGATCATATATGCAAATGATAATTTGATTATTTTTGATGTTTTAATGTGATGAATGATTTATATGCCAATCCAATGCTTGATTAGCAATAGAATCTGCTAAAGAATTTTCTGATCGTGGAATGTGAACAAATGTGATGTAAACAAATGATCTTTGCAATAAGCGTACTCTCAGAAATTGGCGATACAAATAAGGATCTCGTACTCGATAGATGTTATTTAGTTGAGATACCACCAGTTGTGAATCTAAATAAACTACTAATGAATCAATATCAAGAGATATCGCTTCAGATAGTAAATTAATAACAACAGTATTTGACAATATTATTTGAAGCGGGACCAATACATACTCCTCTCGAAACCATCAACTGACCAGATGGATAATAAATCACACAAGCCATGGAAGAAAGGTTTCAGGTGTGTCTACTGGCACCATCGACGAACCCTAGATATATCAAATCATCCATCAATACCTACCAAAGCATATCAAAAATATCAACTTCACTAAAACTGATAGATATATATGCATAATTATACAATATATACAAACAAGTAAATGCTTGACTGAAGCCTAAGAAAAGTACTTCTTAAGGTAGAGCCCATTTATGGGCTCTGACAACTTGTTTCCTTCAAAATCAATCAATTCATAGGCTCCCTTTTTCAAAACTCGCTTGACAATAAAGGACTATACCACATAGACTTGAACTTGTCTGCCCCCAAGGCATTTTTGTCTTGATCGTAGACCAAGACAAGGTCGTCTTCAGAAAAATTTCTAGGACGGACAACTTTATCGTATTGAGTTTTTACCCTCTTTTTATGAGCTTCGTTTATTGTGGTGGCATCTCGACGCTGCTCATCAAGATGTTCCAAATGAATGAGGCGTTCTTCGAGACTAGAAGTCTCAGGAAGAAGTTCAACATCCAGTTTAAGGGAAGGAATTTCACATTCGACAGGAAAAATATATTCCAACTTGTAAACTAGTTGAAAGGGAGTAAAACTAGTGGCAGTCTTAACTGACGTTCGGTATGCCCAAAGTGCCAGATATAACATGATGTTCCAATTGGATCTAGATTTGTTAATCTTCCTTTATAGGATGATTTTAAGGGATTTGTTCACGACTTCGACTTGCCCATTGGCTTGAGGATAATACGGAGATGAATGCTCCTGCTGGAAACCCAACTTGAGAGCCAATTCAGACATTAGTTGATTTTGGAAATGACTGCCATGGTCAGTGACAATCTCTTTAGGAATACTGAATCGGGAAATAACTTGATTGAAGAGAAACAAGGCCTTTGTTTCACGGTCATTCTTGAAAGTAGGCATAGCCTCAGCCCACTTGGTAAAGTAGTTTACGACCACAATGATATACTTGTGATTTCTTGCTGAAGGCGAATTACAAGTAGTAAAATCAATGCCCCACTTTGTGAAAGGACTGACGGTGATCACAGGGAAAAGCGGACCTGGATGTGCGCACATTTTCCGAGTATAAGCCTGACAAGGATGGCGTATTTTGATTGCTTCAATACAATCTTTGAAGATTGAAGGCCAAAAGTAGCCTCCTCGCAAATTTTTTTGGGTTGTCGCAAGCCCAGATAGATGACCACCACAAGCTCTACTTTGGAAATCATTAAGCACTGACTTAGCTTCTTCCAAGGTTAAACAACGTCTAAGGATTGAATCAATCTTGTGATGGTATAAAGTGACACCTATAATAATATAATTTAGCTAGGTGATGCAATTTTCTATGCTCGTCCTTGGAAAAAGCAGGCGAAAACTTTGAAGTCTGGAGATATATGATGATATCTCCATACCAAGGATCTTGCGAGGAAATAAGAATAGATGTTCATCAGGAAAATTTTCTTCGTGAATGATTTCTTCCTCTCAAGGTAGATCTGAGATCAATTCCGTAAATAATAAAGATTTCTTAGATTTATCCGACATCAATTTGAGGTCGAATTCTTGCAAAATGACAATCTATCTATTATATTTGCCCCCAATCACTCACCTATTGACAACAAACTGAAATGGATTGACGAATGCTAAGACAAAAGTTTTTCAAAGCAGAATATAATGCCAAAGCCACTGGATAGCATGAAAAATTATCAAATCTAATTTCTTGACGGGAGAATAATGTGTTTCAGGACCAACCAAGCCTCGACTTAGATAGTAAATTGCATGCTCACACAAGGCATCATCTTCGTGAACCAGAACCAAACCAATAGTTGATTTTGGTGCAACGAGATACAAGAGGAAATCTCTGCTATAATCAGGTGGACTCAACAAAGGAGTAGAGGTTAACACCTTTTTCAAAGCATCAAAAGATCGTCGTGCGAAATCATCCCATAAAAATGGGACCCCTTTCTTAAGAAAGCACATAAATCGTTTTACGATCTCGGCATAATTGGCTATAAATCTCCTCAAGAAGTTTTCTTTTCCTTGGATACTCTGAAGTTGACGTATGGATGACGGGGGAGGCAACTGAAGTATTGCCTCAACCTTGAAGGGATCTACATGAATCCCCTTTGTTGACACGATGAATCCTAACAACTGATCGGATGTGACTACAAAAACACACTTATTCGGATTCAACCAGATTTTATAAAAAACAGAATTGCTCAAAAATCAACCGAAGATGTTTAGGATGATCAATTCTCTTTCAAGAACGAGCAGCTAAATCATCCAGATATGCTTCGATAATGTGTTTGATGTTGTGAAAAGCGTAAGACATGGCCAGCTGAAAAGTAGCTCCAACATTTTTTAGGCCAAAAGGCATATTTTTGTACGCAAACGTACCCCAGGGACAAATAAAAGTTGTCTTGTGCTAATATTTTGGATGGATAGTAATTTGATTATAACCAGAGAATCCATCCATAAACGAAAAAATCTCATTACCCGCACATTCATCAATGATTTGATCAATAAATGGTGTGGGGTAATTGTCCTTAGGACAAGCCTTATTTAGGTCCCTAAAGTCAATACATACTCGAATCGTTCCTTGCTTTTTGTCTACGGGGACTAGATTAGAGACCCACTCAGTTAAAGGAATGAGGTATATGAAACCCGCCTTAAGCAGCTTCTCGACTTCAGCTTTGATAGCTGTTGCTTTTCTAGGATTGAACAGTTGAAGTTTTTGATGAATAGGTCTATCATTTTTTTACGTCTTGATCTCATGCTGGACTATAAATGGATCTATTCTAGGAATTTCCTCATAAGACCAAGCGAACACATCATGAAACTCTTTGAAGAGATCGGTATAAGTTTGAATTTCTTCAAGGGAACAATCAGCTCCAATGAAGACATTTTCAATGATGTTGGGATTCTTAGAGATGTTCACCAGTACAGTTTGTGAGATAATAGACATGTCACCTTCGGCAGAAAATTGTGCTAGGGACAAAGGGTTTAAAATTGCATGAACATCCCTAGTAGAAGGATTGGACAAACTTGACCCAACTACCCGCAAATGAGGGAGGAAATACGAACGATGATGCAAATCATCCCAAGGTCTATCAGCACCCATCATTTCTTCTAGAATTGCTTCTTCAAATGGTAAGACAATATCTAAGCAATCCTAAGCAGAAGTCGAATCGAGGGTCCAGGCCAGAGCCACATCTCCATCTAGATCCTCTGGTGAAAAAGGAGTAGGATTGGAGTCTACAAAGTTAACAATAGATTGATAAGCAATTTTTGCTGCAGACATAGGACATGCCATTCCACCTACCTGTACTTCAACTAATGTGGTGGTAGATGAGGTTAAAGTCCAAGTGTCCGAAAAATAACGAGTTCTAAAGAAATCTCTTCGAGAAGGTCCCTTGGAGGATGAAATAACATTAATTCTAGCTATAGGAGAAGGAAGATCAAAAGTACCCATTAAGGAAGAGTACATTCCAACTCCTAAATTCTCTATAGGTTGTTTGGGATTGTCCACTAATGGAACAATAGACTCAGAAGATGCGTGGGAGTCACTCGGAGAATAATCCATCTGATCAACCTTTACAATTCTCCCTTCACGAGGAAAGAAAAGGATGCGAAATAATGATGATACAATGGCATCCATCTCATAAATCCAATTCCTGCCTAAAAGGAGGTTGTAATCCAAATTCACATCGACTATTTCTACTTCAATATTTACCACCTTTCCCCCAACACAAATAGGAAAGGATGGAATAATCCCGTGCAGCCTATGAGAATGACCATCAAATGCTGTCAACAAATTTGATGAAGGAACAACTTGAGGTGATCCAATAGCCTTACAACATGACATGGACATTACACATGTGGAAGCTCCCTCATTGATAACAGTTCGAAATATATTGGTCTTTCGATATGTAGACTTTATCTGGAAAGCCATATGATGCGGGAGTCTCTTCTTGATGTTTGACATATCAAATGTAATCACAAGAGAATTTTTGGATCAACTGCTCCGATTGCAATGAGTAATGACCTCCTTTGCGCGGGGCACGACTTGAGTACCTCTAACGCTGACATAGCATAAGGAATCTAAGCTAGATATTCTACTATCGAGTAGTTCTAGGTTGCCCTAGCATTAGGGTTAATGGTCGAGCATTTTGCGAAGCCTTTCGACATCCGAGGTATAGACTCAACAGAGGGCCTCTCAATATGGAGTGGCTCTGAAACATCAGAAGAAAACTTAGCCTTAGATGACTCTGATTCACCATAATCACGTGATCATGTGGCAATGTCGATATGTGAACTCATCATGTAGACATTTGATGTATTATCCCCTTCCTGGTTGCCCCCTGCGAGGGTACCAGTACTAGAGTTTGCGTCAACAAGTAATAGTTGCCCTTGGGGAAAAGGGTTAGTGAGGACAACTTGGGAGCTAGAAGACCCCTGCTGAGCTAATAAGCGCTGAGCATCTTGGATCTTTGGGAAAATATGAGTCAAATGATCTCCATTGCATAACTTGCATGAAATTTTTACTTTTTGTCTTCTACTCCTTTCTACCCCCTTCGACATCACTGCCAGGTTTGTTTGCATTGCCCTTCCCATCCTGGTTCTTTTTCTTACCTCGTCCTTTCTTCTTCCCAATGGATTGTTGGTTTCCTTTGGGGTTAGAAGTTTGGACGACATTTATAGACATAAGTTGAGAAGGCATAGGCATGGATGGTGATGATTGCATAGAAGAAGTAGTTTGTAAAGACAATTTCTGCAATTGATTTAGTAGGTTAGTCGTGTTAGCATCGATCGGTCCGAATATCCCATTGGCATGAGGACCTGGCTTCTGCTTGGCTATATCAACCTTGGACCTAGGAGCATCAGGCCGAATTTTTTAAAGAACCCTATATTGAGAATATATAAGTTCTAACTGTTGGGCCCTAAAAATAGCCTGTTCTTCGGTGAACACACCAGAGAGCGACACATCCTTAGAGATCTCGGGTTGTAAAGATTTAAGAAACCATTCAAGAAGTAATTCTTGTGGAATATCGGCTTTAATGAGCCTCTTCCTTCTCCTCCATTCCTGGATGTGATCTGAAATGTGGGTTGCCTGATCCTGGTGAAAATTAGCCAATAGCTCAGTTCCAACATCATAGCGGATAAACAACTGAAAATGGTTCAAAAATATTGTAGCCAAATTGTCGAAAGAAGCGAAGGTGCCCCCCATAAGTTCAATATACAACTTAGCCGCATTTTTAGTTAGGGTACGTTTGAATAATCTCAACATGATTGAATCATCTATCAGGGAGTTTGACGAACACCATAAGTGGAAAGTGGTTACATGGTCACCTGGATCTTCACCAGTCTTCCCTTCAAATTTAGGTATGTTTGAGGGAAGTTTGGTCGGAACCGGAAGCCAAACCGGGTTATATCTAATTGGATCATTAGTAAATTTAGAAAGGTCTGGCAAGTTTAACGTTTCCAAGAAAGGTAGTCGCGGAGGACCCCGAGGATTCCACCGGTGTGGGCGGAATTCCCAACGTTCTGAAAAGAATGCCCTGGATTTGTGAAGGTACCTGGTTGCGTAAAGTAATTCCTAAACCCACCTAAACCATAAGGAGCTCCTTGTGGTCCAGAAAAAACTGGAATTTGACCAACTCCTACCGAAAATTTTTCGTAGCTAATGAAATTGCCCCCCAGAGAGGTGTTAAAAGGAGCAGAGAGTCCTTGGTAAGGGTTCCATGCATGAGTGTAGGGAGAAAAATTATGGAATGAACTGACAGAAGAATATGGCATACTCCCCTGTTGGCCGAAATAAGATTGATTCTTGGCTCCAAGCCCACTAACCGCAGGGTTTGTCCAATCTTGAAAAGGATTATAACTTTGACCCATAGAGGGAAAAGGTATTGATCCCAAAGATGGGTTGGAATGTGGTATATGACCACCCCCAAATGGGAAACCCTGAAAAGAAGCTGACCCACTTGCCATGGAAGTCATGGACGTGGAGGCAGCTGATGGAATACTTAACGGAACCGAAGGAATTGTGCTGGTTGGCATTCCAAAAGGGAAAAAACCAATGCCAGAGGCAAAATCTTGAGTACTCCCACTCGAAGATGGAATGGAAGTAGAGCCAAATATAGTAGTGTTAGGAGTAACATAAGGTATGGAAATTGTTCCTCATCCTTGTACGGATACAAGAGTCTGCATACTAGTAGCCCTCATGGTGGATGCCATGCTTCCAACAGTGGTCATCGAAGGAAAAGATTGATATAAACTTGGGCTCGAAGGCCTATTGGTCGGAGTCTCGACGTGCAATAAAACGTCCGAGTGATTGGGAGGAAGAGGAGAATTAGGAGTCAAAAGATACTCTTGAATCTCTTCGACCTAAATAACGCCTTCCGACTGGAAGAGGACTCTAGAAAGAAATGGAGTGTTCTTATGCAACTCTCTACTTGTACCAGGTCTATCTTGTGAATCAATAACTCCAACCAAACGATCAATCTTCGATGCGTTTGCTTCCACTGATTGAAAATCACTGGTAGAATTTCTCCTACGCCTTCGAGGAGAAGGCTTAGGACTCGTAGGTGAAAGCCCACAAAGTCTCCTAGACCAACGAACTGGTCGATCAACCACTTTGAATTATTTTTAAGAAATCTAATTAAAAACTCAAAAAATTTGTGCAGCTAGGCCAACTAGGAGCAAAGATCACTCTCTAAAAATCCCTAAAGATGCAGTTAATCAAACCACTTTCAAGTATTTCCACTCCGGGTGATGAGGACCAGAGATGAAAATACAAGTAAGCAAAAAATCAAGGACCTTCCGAAAATAGTCTAGGTTAATGACGGCCTAGGCTTACTAGCGAAGGTAACAGAAATAGTTATGTTGACCTCTAGACAACAACCTTTGCCGGTGCAAGCACCCAAGCTTCGCAAGGGTACCCTCCAAAAGTACTGAAGAATGTGATGCAACATTTGCCTCAGGTGCCACGAGATTCCCCTCCACAGCCACCTATGAGATCCCTAGGAAAGGAAACTATGGGCACCAATTCGTATCAAAAGTCGGGCGGAAAAGTCGTGAGGCGGGATCCAACAAGTAGGAGAGGGGGTATCTCTCTTCCTTGTCTTCACTCTCCCTCGTGCTTAACTCCCAGTCATGGAGCTTTCCCAACATTTCTAACGATATTGGATTTCGCTCGTTATTCAACTTCTGTGTTTGATAATTTGAGCGGCCTTGGAGAGTTAACTCTCCACTCACCTATTCCAAGGCCCTAATGAACTTAAACTTTTTGGTGTTTGTTAATGACAAAAATAAAAAGTTCTAGCTCGTTTTATTAAATCGCTTGATTTTAGAGGGTTGTTCTTTAAGTCAAGGGTATTACGAGAGTGAAACTAATGATGTTTATGACGCAAAAGAAACCAATAGAAACCTAACTATATGCATGCAATTATTTTCTTTAGATGAAGAGGGATTTCTAGTTAGGTTCTACGAAAAACTTATATAAGTAGAATATTTTTCTTTTCTTTTCTGAAACACTCCACACACACTCAAAATCTAAAAAGACTAAGAATTATTATGATGCAAACTAACCTAATGCAAATTTAAATGACGATGCAAGATCCTAAAAACACTCATACTATAAGCAAATGTGCTTCTTTATAGAGTCAATAAGCCAACTTGATAATCAAGAGGGCAAAAAATTTAAAAACAAATGTCCCTCAAAAGCAAGCACAACAAATTGGAAAAGATCATAATTGCTCAAGAAACAAAACAAAAGAAACCAAAAGCCAAAAGCTTGGAAAAAAGAAAAGAAAAAGCAATGTTTTTGTGTTTTTCTTTTAAGGAAACTAATGAAACTTTTGAGGTCACAAAAAGAACTACTAGAAACAAGCACAAGGAGTCCTTATACCTTGCAAGTTATAAAGCTCATTAATAAATGAAACTTGAAACAAGAAGGACTACAAACTCGCACAAACTGACTTGAATAGTAGTAAAGGACTTCAGTAGACCGATAAAATGTCAAGAAACAAAAACTTTCAAAATTCCCAAAGAGACACTCAAAAGGCACGAAAAGTAATAAGGCCAATCAAAAGGAAAAACAAAGCAAGGAAACTTGAAATCTGGGTTACAAACGAAATCGAAATCAATTTCTTGTTCTAGAAAACCATAACATCAAAGAACTTCAGATAGAAACCTTGAATCCTAGACACAAACCAAAATCTTGCTCAACAAGCAATCCTAGGCCAACTAGGCTTTTCAATGAGAAGGAGATTTGAAAAAGAAAACTTGCAAGATAACAAAGTTATTCAGACAGAGGATGACCAAAAAACGATAGAATTCACAAGGCAAAAAACCTAACTAGGCAAAAATATTTGAAAAAACAATTCAAAAATTTGTATACGCGACTGTGTAAAGACACAAAGGTGTGCACAGGCGTTTCTAACACAAGAAAATCCCGTATATGCGAGTCTGTTTGAGGAAACTAGCATGTATACGTTATTGTACTCCAGGAAAAAAGTGTATAAAAGACTCAATCAAGAAAAACAAAAATCAAGGCCTGATCTAGAAGATCGGACTTGATGCCTAGGAAGCTAATAAGTCAAATAACATTGTAAAAGAAAGCAATCAAGAAAACAAACCATGATCGAGAACAAACAACCCAAACTTGGAATAACAAGAATGTTATCCTAGTGGAGTCGCCAATTCTGTTGTGGGTGAAAACACCCTAGGGTCTTGGGTTGAAAACCCCAATAGAGCAGAGGGCAAACAACAACAAGAAATGCTCAAACAAATAACTTAAATGCTTATTCTACTGAACTGGGAAGAAGTGTCCTTACCCGGAGGTCCTACGTTTGGGTAGATCTTGCAGGGTGCAAACCCTTTGCTTCTCCTGATGCCTTTGAAACCTGTAAATTATTCAAGCAAAGCATATACAATAATAGAAATTGAAAACATATTCACGATATATATGTTAGATCATATAAACAAATGAATGATTATGCATTAATAGAAGATTTATAAACAAATCACAATATAGATCAATGCATAAACACGATTAATATCAAGAACAAAACAACATTTCTTTATTGATGTAAGCTACAAGAAAGGTGGAAAACTACAACCTAAGCCTTCCTCCAGCTCCAAGTGGAACCGTCTTCTGGATCCGTCCTTTCCCGACCTCAGCAATCTTTCTCCATCATCATACATAAGGATATCACAAGAGGGATGAAGGATATCTGAAAAGAGGAAACAAGGGTTTCCTAAAGCTTTGGGGAGTGCAGGAGGCATAGGGATTTCATCAGACTCGATCAGGGATCAATCAACTATAATATCAATATCTCATTCTTCTCCTCCTTAGGCCTTCCCATGGAGGTTTAGTTATACTTCTCCAAATATTCTTTTATTTTTTATTTTTTATTTTATTTTATTTTTATTATTTTTTTCTTACAGTTGGGAAACAAATGAGCAATAGGCTATAGTAGGTGAGTAACAGGTAAAACCTGTAAACTCCACCCGAAATTAAGGAGATTTATTATTTTTAAGTGTTTTAACACATACGCGTGTTGGGTATATGCTAACCCGCGTGTACACGCTTTTAACACAGGGAAAAGTAGCATATAGGAAATAAAACATTGTTTTTTAGATTTTGGACCAAGTCTGGAAAGGAAGGGTTGCCCTAGGCCATAACCAGAGCATCAGATCTACCAAGAGTGGTAAATGGTGCTATAACAACCATTATTGTCACTGAACCCTGACAAAACGAATTGTCTCCTAGAATTGAAGTATGGTTCCCTCTCCCATCCAAGACAAACTTTTGGTTGTAGAAGATATAGTTCCTCCTCAAGTGCCCCACCTCAAGACATCATGAACACTAAAAAGGAACCCTCCAATAGCTGATAGGATGCTCAAACACCTCCCCACCCAAAATTATCTCCAACTCAACAATCAATTCTTTGTTGAGGTCGACCTTTATGAGGGATTTAGCCACTCTTTGGTCTACCACCCCACTTGTCATCTCCTTGCAAAAGCAAATTTACCAAGGACATCCGCAACTCACTCCAACACATCCATCATCCACAGTGGTAGTGGCAAGTTGGGAAATAAATCCCATAAATGTTGGAATACAAATGGTGCAATTATAGGGTTGCAGTTCTAATTTTTCTCCACCCATTGCTCTAAAACCTGCTAGAACACACATTAATTCATAAATTTTTCAACTGTCCCTATTTCTACTATGGTTTTTGCATGCTCCAACCTCACATCGAATCCTATAACTAGGCCAAAAACACCCACTTACCTCTTGACACACTTAGCCAAATGTTTAATTTTAAATCTACACTTTTGTTGCTTGACAAAAGGGAGGATCATGTTTTGTATCTTTGATTGAACATCATTTGAGAGGTTCTTTCTCTTCGTAGCCTATGGCTAGTGAAAATTTAGCCAGTGGAGTTTTTGGACTTGGCTAGGAAACCATACCATTAACATCCCCCTCGAGGAGATCGCTTAGAAGATTGTCCTTCTATAATTTCCCATCATTCAAGCCAAAAGTAAGTATTTTGGCTAAGTATGGAAGGAACAGGTTGGCCCATCTCACAACTTTTTTCCACATGGCACAACCTCCTTTAAGATCTTGGGGGTTCAAAGGTTAGTAGAAAAGTCTACGACACACCCTAATATTTATTTGAATTTTGCATATGTCCGAAATGATTGTGGAGAAAACCAATTAGTCAAGCCATAATCTACATCTTTGTCTTCTTACATGTCATCCATTTCCTTAGCCTAGATTGCCACCTATCCCCCTAACCTCAAAGATGACTAGATCATATAGGTGACATTGCAAAACCTTGAAACAACCTCCTTTCCCTTTGGTACTGATGCAACTATGGTTTTGAGTCCGCGCCCCTACAAACAATATGTTACCTATCTTGTTTAGAGTGAGTGTAAATTACACATTATGATTACCTAAATTCATATGCAATAATTATAATTATTTAGATATATGCCAATGATGTAATTGTTTCACATTTAAAAAGGTACTTGTCATTATTGTTCGTCCATTTTTAATTGGATATTCAAACGTATTTACACTATATTTTAACTTTGTTGAATGATTCAATGTTAGTAGTGATTGTGTGACTTCAAATTTTCTAAATGAATTGTTTATCTTTCTGGAGCTAAGTTATCCAATTAACGTCCTCTCTTGATTCCTCGTAGAAAGTTGTTAACTGAAATATCTTGCATGTTGGTTTTTTAACTTTATTGAATCCATGAGTATGTTCCTACTTTAAAAGGATGAGTGGAGGCCTTGGTAGATGTTCCAGGGCATGAGTAAATTGCATTTACTTTTATGATTTCTCTTAATAATTCTAATTGATAAGTCTTTTTTGTTTTTTTATTTGATAATATTGAATAAATATTTTATCTTTCAACAAAGTTTATTTGAACGTTGTATTTTTATAATTTAATGTTTAATATAATGAAAATCATCTAAATTTATGAAAAAATACTTAGCACAAATCAATTTAGAGCAATCTTCACACAAGTTTGAGCACATTTGTAAGGACTTAACTTGAGGTGCCATGGGCAATGGCATGACAACATGCACATTGAGTATATTTGGCAACTTGCATGGTGAGTCTCTATACTTTAGTATCCTTGGTAACTGACTCACGATGATTTATGAGATGGTTAAGACATTTTACTAGCATGTAGGTTAAGATGATCAAGTATGTCTTGCTAAGTAAGACAAATGATCAATAAGGTGTTGCATAGTGGACTTTAGTGGAGGATGTAACAACTTAACAATGTGCTAGATTGTGTGTGTTGTCCATGGAAAAAAAAACATTAATAAGTGCATCAAAGATATGTGAACGCTTGATGAAGGAGGAACATGACCTTCCTTGACTATCACATGTTGGATTAGATGGATGATATAAAGGTTGTACATTGGGAAGTCAATTATTCAAGTATGTTTTACCAAGTAAGACAAATGATCAATAAGGTGTTGCATAGTGGACTTTAGTGGAGGATGTCACAACTTAAAAATGTGGTAAATTGTGTGTGTTGTCCATGGAAAAAAAATATTAATAAGTGCATCAAAGGTATGTGAACACTTGATGAAGGAGGAACATGAGCTTCCTTGACTATCACATGTTGGCTTAGATGAATGATAGAAAGGTTGTACATTGGGAAGTCAATTATTCAAGTATGCCACATAGAGGGGGGGGGGGGGGGGGGGGCAATAGTAAGTTGCCTATGGTAGGGTGATGATGACACAATATTTCTTATTATGAAATGAACACTTTGACATTTTTCATTGTTGAAGGTGCTTGGCTTGGTTTGGTAAGGAAATGTTGGTTAGGCGTATCTAGGTGATAGAAGTGGTTAATCTTCATGCCCAATTAGTAAGGTCATGTTGGTGTTGCATGGTGACTAAGTCTCTTGAATGGTATCATTCAAGCAAAACAAAAATCCTAGCATGTGAAAATTGGTATCAAAACCATATTTGAATGTGGAAATTGCACAATTGTCTCTTCACCATTGTTGGGAAAATTAATTGTATTTTAATTAGAACAACTTAATTGCACACACATAAATGTCAACGAGGGTAGGTCTTTTTATTTCAAGGTTATTATACAAAATATATGCAGGTAACAATTAATAACTAACATTGATAAATACCAAGCTCTCTATCTAAGATCATGGAATTCAATCAAAACAATGGTCATTGTAACTTCTCACTCCTTGAACACTGAAATCATCATTGTCAAACCCTCAAGCATTTCAATCACTCTGCACATAATACAAAAATTGAAATCACTTTTGCAAAATAAATATCACTCAATCATTCATGATCGCACTTTTGAGAAAAGGAAATAACACCCCTAGAAAGAAACTACCTAAATTATTCAAATGTAATCACACAGTCAACAAACCCATTGCAATAATCAAACCATTGAATGTGTAACATAATTTAACAAAATTAACAACAGTAAGTCTAACACTTTGTTTCAACAAAATTCAAAAAATTGTCGCAGTAGTAGAATAAAAATAACATGTATGGGAAAGTGATCGATCAAGGAACTATATTGTCACACAAGTAATATGTGGCATGTATTCTGCAAACTAATTAATAATCAGTAATTGCAACATCAATAAGATTTTGTAACATTAATAACTAAATAATATTGAACATAACATGCGAGAGAATTAAAACACAATTGCTACACTACCTTGCTAACACATCAATCCCTGCTAAAGAAGAGGGCCCTTCCTCCTTAGTGGAGAGCTAGTGATTTAGAACTTGCAAACTAACAGACCAAACCACAATTGAGCCACTGAAACCCATGAAATATTGTATTAACTTAGAAAATTACAGATGCACAGTTATCCAAAAGATGATGGTGCCATCCCCACACAAGGCAAAGGGCTTCTATCTTTATAGGTTTACATCATTTCTATTTTTGGTACCAAAATCAACCATGGGAATCTTTTGATTCCCAGGCTAGCCAAACTAAGAGTATTGTTTAACAAATTACAACCAATTGTTGAAAACAAAGAAAATGTTATAACAACATCTTCATTTAGTGAGAGTCCAAAACGGGGAATCATAATTGTCAAACTTGAGTTGGTTGTATTATCAAAAGATGGTTCGATCCTTACTGGCACAATGATCTTGGTTGACTTGACATAGTAGTAGGTCCCATGTTGACTCTCAATAATGACGTTGATAAAATAGAGTATCATAAAAAAATAGAAGCAACATTGAAGTAGCAACAACAAAGGTTGTCCTAGTGTGTCAACGATACAAAATCTCAAAGAAACAACATTGCATAGCCTAAGAAAAAGTGATTAGAATCATCCTAACAAGCTGAGTTATCTTGAAACATCCTCCTTATTTTCATTAGTAAAGTTACCCAAAACAATTAACCTCTCATCAATATACAAACAAAACTGCATGAATTAAGGTGACATGAAGGGGTAGCATACATTGATCAAAACAAGAATCGATGGAGTAAAAGGATGTGATTATAAAGATAAAAGTGATTGAAAATATGAAGAAATGATGGTAAAAAAGATGTCAGTTCCAAGACCCAACACCACCAACTTTCATTAGAAGATTTGAAGGGGCCATGTTGATGAGGACATCAATAATTCAAATGGGGGAGAATGTAAGAACCCAACTTGAGGTGCCATTGGTAATGACACAACAAAGGCTGCATTGGGCATACTTGGTAAGTTGCACAATGAGTCTATATTCTTTGGTATCCTTGGTGACTGACTCATGGTGATTCATGAGATGATTAGGATGGTATACTAGCACATAGGCTATGACTACCAAATATGTCTTATTTAGTAGGATGGATGATTAATGAGGTGTCACATAGGGAGGCTTTGACAAAGGACAACTTGAATTGGCAATGTGATAGATTGTGCATGTCATCCATCATATTAGAGATATGTGAATATTCGATAAAGGAGGGTCACAATCTTCCTTGACTATCACATGTTGGTTGAGATGGATGATAACATGGTCACACATTGGTGAGTTAGTTATTCAAGTATGTTTGGTTCGAGGGATGCAACAATAGGTTTCTTATGGTTGGGTGGTGGTGATTCAACATCAGTTGTGGTGGAAAGAACACTTCGACATTATGCATTGTTGAAGGTTCTTAGCTTAGGTCAACATTTTACGTGGTTGAAGGTTCTTGGCTTGGGTTTGGTTAGGAAATGTCAGTTACTCATATTTCAAGCAATACCAGTAGTTGATAGTCATACCCAACTATCAAGATCACATCAACAGTACATGGAAACTAGGCTTCTTGAGTGTTATGGGATACTCAAGCGAAACAAAAAGTATAGCCCAATGTCAATTGTTATTAGAGCCAAGTTTAAATGTGGTAATTGTGGAATTGTCTCTTCACCACCAACACCCCTTTCATCGAAGGACTTGATGGGGTCTTGTTTATGAGGATGTCAATAATTCAAGTGGGGGAGAATGTGAAGGCTTGAATTGAGGTGCCATTGGAAATTGCACGACGGAGGGTATACTAGAAATACTTGGCATGTTTAGTGGTGAGTCCATACTTTGGTATCCTTGGTGACTGATTCATGGTGATTCATGATATGGTTAGGATGGTGTACCAACACATAGGCTAGGAGGACCAAGGATGTATTGTCTAGTAGGATAGATGATCAACAAGGTGTCATATAGTGGGATTTGACAGAGAGTGACATGACTTGACAATGATATAGATTGGTGTGTGTTGTCCATGACAAAGCAAAAATGTTGATAAGCGCATCAAAGATATGTGAATGCATGATGGAGGAGGGACACGATCTTCCTTGACTATCAATTATTCAAGTGTGCTTGGCTCGAGGGAGGAAACAATAGGTTGCTTGTAGTTGGGTGGCCACGACACAACATCACCCATTGTGAAACAAACACTCTGATATTCCACATGATAGAAGTTGCACGGCTTGGGTTTGGTCAAGACATGTTACTTAGGTGTATTTTGGGTGATACAAGTGGTTGATGGTCATGCTTAACTATAAAGTTTATGCCAATGCCGCATGATGACTAGGAATCTTAAGTGGTATGGGACATTGAAATGGAATGAAAGGTCTATCCCCATGACAACATATGTTAATTCCCTATTGAATTTTAATTGTGTCATCCTTATAAAATTTACTAAGGGTATCTCAATTTCACTTATAAAATGAAAAAGGATGATATTAATGTCCACTTAAAGTTTGTTGAATGCCTTTGATAAGGCTATATAGATCAAACATCTCCATCAAACATATAAAAGAGATCTAACTTAGATTATATATACTATTATAAATCTATTTTAATTTTAGATCTCGAGAAGGGATCCTCAAAAAAATTATATATAAATGTTAGGTACTTAAAAAGGTCTTAAGATTAATTTAAGTTGGTATATAAAGAGATAAAGGGAGAGAGTGATGCTTGATAATACACAATTCACCATTAATTATATGATTAAAGAGAGAGAGATAAAGAGATAAAGGGAGAGAGTGATGCTTGATAGTACACAATTCACCATTAATTATACGAAGAGAGAGAGAGAGAGAGAGAGAGAGAGAAATGTTTGGTACTACATAATTGGCAAAGATATAAAGCATGCACTAAGCCAATCATTGGTTGATTGGCTTAGTGGATGCATGTATGGGCATGGACGAATCCCATCCTAACTCTGACAAACAAGTTCTACATTTATGATGAAACTTTAGGCATTGGGTTTAGGGTCTGAGTGGCGACATTCAAACATAAATGTTGTCATGTTAATGCGCAAGATCTAATGAAGATACAAGATCCTTCTTGTCGTGTTGCCAACAAATACTGGTACGATCTGTTGTTGAGGAAATATTATCTTTGTAGACGGGAAACACTTCCTGTATTCAAATCAGGTTAACACTCCTCAATGAGGAATCTCACACTCTTCTTTGCCTGAAAAATCAACCAACATTCAAGATTGGGGGGATTCGGGATTGTTCTTCTTGGGACAAATAACCCTAAACCCACTTGGTTGCATATATAAAGAAGCATTTTGGTTGCTTTATGCATCAAATATCTCTCAATTAATTTTAAATGAATATCTGCACACAATATAATTATTTTAGATGATACATTACAATCGAGGGCCACCTCCTAACATAGATAAAAATGGTTGATTTCAATAGCCATCACAAATTAGTTTTTCTATCCCAACAATATTAGAGCTCATTTCAACACTCAGTCATAAACATAATGTAAACACATTCTTCACAACTTCATATGTTGTAACTGTTGTCTGGAAACTTTTGAATCTAAATATTTTCCAATATTGTCTAACATATTCAAAGAAGCTCTGCGCATTGATAATTGGGTTCGACTATAAAATTTGAATCTATGCTCCATTCAGAGCCCTCACATTAACATTATACATGCCGGAAACCAGATCATGAAGAAAGCCACATGAACTTTGTTGCCTAAAATATATTAGCATTCATTATGAGGTTGACTTTAGTAAGGTTTTGGAAACTTACATTTTTGCATTCTGGAAGTTCACTTTAACCTCCGATAGTATTTTTTTTTTTTTAAGCTGTAAATCGCTTTTTATTTTTATTTTTAACCTGATTTTTCCTATAATTAAATCCTTATTTTGAAGGAAATGTTTTGCTATAATCATTGCGTGCAAAACATATTTTTCTATTCATCACCTATTATCTTCATAGGCTAATGTCTAAAATACTTGCAACCAGGGTATCAGAGATGGGAATTTGATTTTTCCAACTTGACCCAGGGTTTGCACTTGGCCTTAAATGCCCTGCTTGGATGAAGTGTTTTCATAAGGGACAAACCATGGTTTGGGAGCATGAAATGCATCTTGTTATAGAAATGGATGGAATACCTATTCAAGTATTAATCAATGGAGGATATAAAAGTTCCATAAAAAGATTGTGTTCAAATATTAATCAATTGAGGATATAAAATTTCCATAGAAGGGTTGGATTTGGCTAAAAATCCAATTTGCACTCTACAATCTAGTTAAAATTAAATTGTTGATCGTTCTTGGTCAAAGCACCCAATCACAAAGAGTTTATTATAAGATATAAGATACAACTATGGGTTGTCCTATCATAAGATGCATCATACTTATCACGCTTGTGTAAGAACAAATTAAGATGGATTTGGTGAAAACACCCATTCACAAATGTAGTAGTGTTTATATATACTTTTATATTTTTTCTTAAAAAATAATATATTTAGTAACTCAAATTTATATTTTATTTGTTATATTTTCAAAATATAAAGGACAAAATAAAAGGATTAAATTTATCTGCTGCGAGCCCGCGCTGGCTCGACCTAGCCGCCCCCATCCCCTGTGCTGCCTTCTGCGGCCTCCCCGCCTGGCAGCCTCCTACTGCTGGGCTTTCCCAACCTTGCTTCGACCCCCCTGGGTCGCCTCCATTCCCATCTCTCGGCAGCCCTCTTCAGTTGAGTGGATCGAGCGTTTGTGCTAAGGGTTGGCCACAGGCACCAGCTCTGCTGTGCCCAGCCATGCCGTCTTCTGGGGACCCGGATCTCATGAACCCTCCCCTGCCTCCACCAGAGGTTACAGCTTTCAAAGCCATGATTGCCTCTGGTAGCAAGCGCCCGCCTTCAGCCAGTCAACAGAAGTTCGTTAAGAAGCTGGAAACCATTCCCTCGGTAGCCCTTCCTAAAGAAGAAACATGTAAAGCAGCATTGAATCTAGCTAAGAGAGGTCTCATAGGCCAGTTTACGGGCCTCTGGCCCTCTCCCAAGTCGGTGGAGGACTGGACTCAAAGGAACTGGAAGCCGTTAATCAAAGAAGGAATAAAAATCTATTTCGTAGGCAAAGGTTTTTTTGTCTTCGTCTTCGAAAGTGCAGAGGATAGAAGCCTAATCTTCAGAAACAGACCTTATTTCATGGGCCCCCAAGGTCTATACCTCAACAAATGGTCATCAGACTTCGACCCAGCTCAGGATGTCCCATCTGTTGTACCGGTGCGGGTGCGGCTCACCCACCTCCCACTTCACTGCTAGAATCAAAAGTCCCTCCAGATCATTGGCAATGGACTAAGAAAATACATAGATCAAGTTGCAAGAAAAGATCAATACTCATGTGTCCGCATCTGTGTCGAAGTAGATCTGGAGGAGGGCCTGCCGGAAGCCATCAAACTTACAGTCGTAGGATGGACGCATGTCCAAGAGCTGGACTATGAACAACTCCCCTTTAAATGCAGACACTGCCATGGCTACGGACATTTCGCCAAACACTGCAAGAAAAAGGCGGAAGAACAACCAGACCAACAAAATGGCGAGCAATGGACTCTAATCCAAAAAACCACCAACCACAAAAAAGGCAACGGGAAAGGCACTCCGAAAGAGGCACCAAGCAGCTCCAACCCCATCCAAGAAAAGAACTTAAAGGGCAAAGAAAGTAGACAGAGCATCCCAGCTACAACAGTCACTGAAGATTTGGAACAGACAGTTCCTCCCATCACCAACAAAGAAGACGGGGAAACGGCACATCTGGAAGCCTCCCAAGGAAGCCCTTCCAACCCCTCATACTCAGATGTCACAAGGAAAAAACCAGTGGACAACTCTGGCTCTTCGAAGGATGAAACCTACTAGCATCCCACAAGAAAATTTGGCAGGAAATCTCGCAGAGAAATAAGGGAAGAGGAGGTGGAAAGGCTTAAAACTCAAGGAAGCCAGCCCACAATAGAGATGTCTATTGGGAGAAACTCTAGGAACAGGCCCCCTAAGGGAGGCTTCCAACCCACCCCTGGTAAATAATGTGCCCAATCTCTTGGAACTGCAGAGGTCTTGGTAACCCCTCGAAAGCAAAAGTGGTCAAGGACCTTCTCAAAATAGAACCCTCAGACATCCTCATGCTCCAAGAGACCAAGATAGAGGGGAAATCCCTTCTAGATATCAGCAAGAAGAAATGGAAGAAACGCATAAGAAGAGAAGTCAGCTCAAGAGGAACATCTGGAGGGCTTGCAACTCTATGGGAAGAAGACCTCTTCCTATTGAACAAATCCCACGAGACTCAGAACTGGATCTACATGGAACTAACGCACTATACAAGTAAGTTTACCATCTCCCTCTTCAATCTTTATGTACTTGTCCCGTATTCTGAAAAGAAAGACTGTTGGAACTCCCTCTTTGAATTTTTAGAGCAACGATCCCCAAATAACATCATCCTTGCTGGGGACCTAAACATTGTCTTAAAACCCAAAGAAAAAAGGGGAGGAATCAACAACAAAGATCCCATGCTCCCCTTGGTGGAAGACCTCATATAGCAGTGGGATCTTCTTGATTTCACACCGATCAAAGGGCACTATACATGGTCCAACAACAGAGTGGGAGAGGATCACATTTCTGCCCACCTGGATCGATTCCTAGTCCAAGGCACTCTGATGATGAATAAGAAGATTATCACCACCAAAATCCTACCCAAACTGACCTCAGACCATAAACCAGTTCAGCTCATTCTGGAAGATGAAGAAGACCTGGGTCCAATCCCCTTCCGATTCAGCCCTCTCTGGATAGAAAGGGATGGATTCATAGATACAGTGAAAACAACATGGGCCAAATCTGTCACAGGGTCCTCTAGTTATGTGTGGGAACAAAAGCTCAAAGCTACAAAGTTAGCCCTGAAGGAATGGATAAGGAAACCTGCCCCAAATCCTTCCAGCCAAAGAAAAGAAATAGTGCAGTCATTAGAGGCATTGCAAGCCGAAATGGAAAGCAGAGAGATCACCCCAACCCTGCTCGACAAAGAAGTAAAAATTCAATGCTCAGCATTTCGATCTTTCAGAACGGAGGAAGAGCACTGGAGAATAAAATCCCGAAGTCTGTGGCTGAAGGCTGGTGACCGGAACACCTCCTTCTTCCATCGCCAATATCGAGCAAGACTCTCCAGGAATCACATCTCTGAAATTACAACAACAGAGGGGTAGATTTGTAAAGGCTTCAGTCAAATAAAAGAGGCAGCTGAAAGTCATTACAGAAGTTTGTATACCGCAGGTAATGTCACACGAAATGAGTCGATCTTGCGGACAAGATTGACCTTCCTAGAATCTAACGATATCTAGTGACAAGCAAGCCAATCAAAAACTATCTTCCTCTAAATATGCAATATATAAACAAAGGCAAACAAGTGTTTTAGGCCTACCTTAGGTCCAATGCAAGTTTGTGGAAGCCTCGCTCCTTTGATCCAAATGAGCTCCCTTGTAGCGAATCTGCAAACACAAACAAGCAAACAAATTAAATAGCACCTGAAAAGCCAATATCATAAAGAATAATTATCATGATGATCAAGGAATTCATGAAACAAATGATATAAGACAATTTGTTGAGAAAAATGAATCTAATTGTATTAATTCAAATCAAAGAAGAACTTTACAACCTGTGCCTTGATGCTGTACAAGCTCCTCCCAGGGTCCAACAAGAAGTCTCCTCTACTTTGACAAGTTTCACTCTCTTCCCAATGAAGCCAAAAGGTATGTTATCTCTCCTCTCAAGCTTAACTAGGAAGTCGTAATTCCACTAGCATTTACCTTCAAAAATGTTCAGCTTCTAACCTCCCTAGCAACCAACCCAATGCCTTAATTTATAGTGCAGTGGAGGGAAGTTACTAGGTCCTCCTTCAAAGGGATAAATCCCTCCTTCAAATGGATAGCTCCTCTCATCAAGGGATTAGCTCCTTCTCTTTTGGGATGCATGAACCACCTAAGAGCGAACAATCCACGTCAAAATTCCTTCTAGAATCATCTAGAATTAACCCAAAGTGAGTTTTTTATAATAAACTTGCACCTTTTTTACTTTCACAGGGGTCCGCACCCACTCCTTTAGGGATAGAGTGGGCAGGTCTGCAGGTAATGTGAACAGGGGGTGCGGGACTGCAGGCAACAGTGAGAGAAAGTGCGGAACCAGAGCTTTGTTGATTTTCAATGTCTTTCTCTCATTTTCAAAGCTTGAATTGAAGAGCTCAGGTCTGAGACTTGCTTAGGAGGACAGTACAAGTGATGATAGACCCATTGTAATGCCCCACTTAAATCTTATCCTACAAATTTTGTTAATATTTACATTATCTGAAAATATTGAGAAATATTGGTCTAATATAATTTTATGATTTCCATTATTCAAATTCCCCACTTACCTTCTCAAATTGAATATTATGTAGGATATGGTCTCCTTCCATTATTTCAAAATATATGTATTCATTTCACATTCCCCAATGTACCCTCACATTTACTAAGGAGAAGACATGGTCCTCTCCATGTAAGTACATTTCACATTCCCCAATGTACCCTCACATTTACTTGGGAGAAGACATAGTCCTCTCCATCTTATCATCAATATATATTTATTCATTTCACATTCCCCAATGTACCCTCACATTTACTAAGGAGAAGACATGGTCCTCTCCATGTAATTACACTTCACATTCCCAAATGTACTTTTCAGATTTACTTGGGAGAAGACATGATCCTTTCCCATTAAATTCTCAATTTTATATTCATGTCACAATTCCAAATGTACTCCTAGCTTACTTGGGAGAAGAGAAGTCAACTAAGGATGGATGAGAAGTTAATGACATTAATGAGAGGTGGTTGAGGAAAGAGAGTATAAAAAGGGAAGGGGGAAGGAAGAAAAAGCGGGTTGGAGTCTTGCTTAGGATTGTGGGGGTTGGTTGTGATTGGTTGGCCTTGTTATGATTTTGGGAGACCTTGGAAACCTGTGGAGGTTTCTTGGGTTTGAGAGGAGGAAAGTATCATTATCTAGTTTTGCACATTCTTCTTGAGGACACACTATATCTGGTTGGACTTGGGCACGGAGGGCTAGGGAACCTGTGGAGGTTTCCTGGGCTAGGAATTTATTTCCTAGTTGGCTGGGAGGTAAATCTGGTTGGGTCGGTGATAAGGAGCGTTCAGTTGGAGCTATAAGACAAAGGTATCATCATCAACCACCGGAACAGGTACTTTTCCATGGACTACTCTTGTTAAGTTGATATCAATGGAATGCTCACCTTAATTTATGTTGCTTATGATAAAATGATAAGATGTTAAATGTTTAAAGCTATGTAAGAAGGTCAGTAAGCTCATTTTATTACTTTTAAATCAGCAGGAAAATAGATCTGTTAGTGTATAATAGATTGAGGCTCTAATAATAGGAATCAGGCCCTTACACATGGTATCAAAGCTTTGGTTCAAAATATGGACCCAAAGCCCACTAAATAGCTATTCCATAATCAAATTTCTTATTAAATAGTTGAAAATCTAGAAAATTAGAATGTCAAAATGTTTCAATAGCAATCCAATGGCTTAGTGCCTAGGGATATGACAGAGCTAGTGTTTTGCTTCAACTTAAATGCGCCTGTAAAATTCCTGACAGAATAAATAATATTATAGAAATAAAATAAAAAATCTGGACCGAGCTCCTAGATGAAGAAGCTTGCAGTTCTGGGGACTTTTGCAAACAGTGATTAGGCTGCAGTTTTGTGGATCAAGATAAAGATCATATAAAACCCTATTTTAGAAAACCGAGGGGCCAGTTCTAGAGCCCAAAGATGATCGAATATCCTGGTAAGGAGAGCGCAGTTCTGGACACAATAGATGAGGTCTGTGTTTACCATTGAAGAGAATCAAAGCCTCTGAGCTACCTCAATCCGAAGCTCAGAATTTTGTGCACATTTATGTGTGACCAAACTCCAAGGCATTGACAAAGTTAACGAAGGGTCTCATCATCTAAGATACTTTTCCAGCATTTAAGAGATCCGAAGCATCATATACATCAGTGGATAATCGATTTTATGGTTTCACATAGCAAATATAGAGTAGCTCTTCTGTTAAAGTCAAATTACAGTCACTCAAGAGCGGTCATCAAATTACAGTCACCTTATTTAAGGTATATTTTGCAGTCTTGTATAATGCCATAAAAGACGAGAACTTGTGGCAAAGTATCACAGTTCTGAGGCTATATATATACATATATATACCTGCAAGTTTGATCAAAGAAATAGAGACCGTACGTGTTTAAGTGTAAAACTGAACGCATTAGAGCTTTCGACTTCGATCTCGAATTGTTATTAGATAAATATTAATATGTTGTGAGAAATCACAGGATCCTATTCAAACTGCTACTATGATAATGTCGATTCAAATCCCTTTACTCCTGCGTATTCCTCAATTTAAGTCCAACCTCCCCTTTGGCTGTGGCTGCATTTACTACTCGTTTTTCTGGGCTGGCTGGATTGATTTTCCCCGTAGAGAGACAATTTGATTTGTTGTTCAATTTTAAATTGATTTTTCAGGTCCCTATTTCACTACTGCACATATCTCCTTGTGTCAATGGGGGAGAATATCATAGCATTCCTCTTACGTATATCTTTGTCGTCTCCTCTTTTAGAACAGTGAAATCAGAATACATGCACATGGGTCTATGATACCCCTCTGTTCTGTATATTGTGTCCAAGTCTCCACGTTTACACTTGTGAAATCATAAGATCCATGTATCTGCATAGATTCTGTGAACTTACCTATAATTTTCCTCTTCGTTCACTTGACAAGCAAAACTGATTGATGCCATTGAGATTCTGTTAACTGGTTACATAAATACATTATCTAAAGAAATTGCACAGCCACAGGTGCATAGGCATAAGAAAATAGGAACTCTTGGATTTCCTCTTAAAATCTAGGTATTGAAATACTACATCAAACTCACTGGTGGTTCTTGAAATCTCCCAAAAGGGTTTCTTTTTGACAAAATAGCTAAATAGAGCATGTTGGCAAAGACAACGTTACATGTTCATTCATTTATAGCAGTTAAGTTAGTAGCTGGAGTCGGTTTTCACCTTGCTGTAATCCTTCAGGGAAAACTACTTTTGCTTCAAGGGTGCCATCAGCCTGCGGGATTGTAGTCACATACGCACTATAAATTGGGGTATGCACTATATAGGCCACATTGCCCAGAAGGCGGGAAAACTTTGGTCTGCCTGGGTGCGTTTCCGAATTTCTCACCGAGTGAGTGAGTAGATCCAGCCTTGTTTCAGTGAAACCTGTTATGGTTCAGGGTTTTCTTGGCTTTTGCCTTTTCATTCTTTGTTTCCTTGGATTCGAACTCGAGAGCTCCTGAATATGATGGCCCAGGAGAGCTGAAACCAGGCTATCTCGAATCCAGTGTTTTGGGTTTTTGTTTCTGTCTAGGAGCTACGATATAAATGTACATTGAAGTTAAAATGCATAAGAAAAATCGATGCAAATTCATATGATTTGTGGCCATTTTTAAGCCAAAAATCCTAAGAACTGGGTACGCCCATGCAACCGTGCCAGAGCTTTCAGCTCATGCCTTGATTGCAACTGCATGCTTATTAGGCATCTAAATTATCATTTTGTTGAAGGTGTGCATTTGCTGCTTACAAAGAATCAGTTATCATAGTCTATCCATTTATATTTTGCTCATAACTGTCTCCGTGATCCGGGGGCTCTCCAAATCCCTCCCAAAGGGATCCAACAAAGCTTCCTGAAAGAAAGTGTGAATGGTAAGAGCCCATTATTATATCTCTGCATAGCCTGAAGAGAGGGCAGATTCGTGAAATGCATATATGTTGGAAAAGTAACTTTTGAAAGAGATCGATCCCAATTTTGTACTTATGTCAGTCCTGTTTTGCTTTGACCCATGTTCTACTGTTTTGTGATATTAGAGTGTTAACTAAAGATACAGGTAACTGAATTGCTTCCAAACTTTACAGTGAACATGTAACTAAACTGTGAGAAAGTATTGTGTGTGGGCGTGGCTACCAGGTATGTTGCAAGCTTTGATGGAGTATTTTCTAAGCATATATGAATATAAATCACAGTTCTTCTTAGCATCCTCGTTGACTCCAGTCATTGCAGCATTTTGAAACATGCCACTCTGAATAAATTGACTTTTCAAAAAAAAAACCAGAACACTAGCTTAATTGTCGGTATGTCTATATAGTATAGTTGTATATCCAATATTTACATCTGGCAAGAAACATAAGTTGTTTCAAATTGTTTCCTATCTTGCTATGGTTATCATATCACCAAGGACACACTAATATCTTTACCTGTGTCTTGCTATATTTCTTTTGTGGGTAGTGACGATCATAACATTGTCAAATAAAAAGATGGAAATTCCAATTTGACTTCCATTCTTGGCCAGCAATATTAGATGAATCAGCAACTGGACCGGTCTCATACTTGTGTGATATGGGGTCTATTCCTACCCTACTACTACCACTATAACAGTGACCATTATAACTGTTGGGTGAACAGGGCCACCCCCAGCAGGTGTTCACAGGTAAATAATAGGGGATTTGAACATAAGACCTTTGTACTCACATTTACTTTACATTTTACAAGCTTGGTAAGTAAACAACTAACAGTGTTTACGAATGAAGAATTCCTCGAGTGAACCTTTTCTTTTGTCTAAGCCATCCTTGACCTTGTTGGTTCAATTAATATTTCATGGTTTGCTTTTCTGTACCAATTTCTAGTTGTATTGGTATCAACTTAATTTCATCCATAATAGTGCCTTAGGTACACATGTAGTTGAGATTGTGAGTGATCGAACAATAATCATGCCCTTAAAGTATAACATGAAGAACTACAACCAACAGTTAATATATCTCCCCTACAGATATAATGTGGTTGGAGGGATCTTCTTTAGGTTTACCATTAGTTTTAGGAATGACTAAGGGTAGATTAGTTGACATATTGGCCAATTTGGATAATTATGGATAGGAACATTAATATTATTTGAGGAGATTCAAACCTGCCATATATGTAGAAGGCACTGGTTGGCATTATATCCTGTATTATATCTAGCATTGGTTCTAGCCATGATAATGACTAGTGTGGAATTTAGATTAGAGAAGGATGAATTAGATGAACTAGAACTAGTTCCAAAACTAGATGAACCAACTATCCTGGAGGGGGATGAGGATTCATAATTCAATGAAGATGAACTTCCCAAACCCAAGATGCAGGTAGTGAAGGCTCGAGCGAGGAGTAAATCAAACTCAACAAGTACACATAAAGAATCCAATAATTAAAAAAGAAAAAGTTCAAAGGCCTTGTAGCCTTGTAGCCACCCACTTATTACTGTCATGTGATTATAACAATCCAAGTATTAATGAAGTTATTTTCAACTAAAAAAAATTTGGAGGCCATATACTATATGCACTGTTAAAGCATGCACAACACAGCTCAACATGATCTTTGACCATTCCTGATCTCTTTGTTTTGCCAAGCGTTCAATTTATAAATGAGATTGAAAAAATTTCTCATAATCTCCTCTCAATTTGACTTGAGGTTTATTTAATTTGGTAATCCAAGTTACATGTTCGATTATACAGATGTGAAAGTCACAGAGCCAAGTTGGAGGCTATTTCTGTTGGATTTGATCTGGTATTATACTATTTTATACAATCGATATCTTACTAGCTTGGCATATTATGAAAGAAACCAAGCAGAACGCCTATTTTACATCTGGAACAGTAACAAATATCATGACCCAAACAATGGTTTAGATATGTAATCATTCCACTCATCGGGCATCCTTTCTCGATACTTCAGCAGCTTGTAAGTTGCATATGTTAAAGGTATACCCCACGCATCATGATCTTTAGGTGCCTACATGGTCACTTACATCCTGTTAGAAACCTTTTCTACCATGCATCAAAACTAACTGCAAAATGATTCTAAGAAATAACAACCAAATAGTTCAACAGAAAGGGAATCTTAAAAACCTTAGGAGTCCTAATCAGTTTCATTTCTGCCTCCTCCAGGGTTTTGCGGCCTTTCTTTGAATTGCATTCGTTGCAAGCAGTAACCTGGTCAATAGATAAGCAAGAGTCTAGGCAGAATTAAACATAACTAGAAATACAAATATGATAAGCATGAATCCAGGCACACTAACTTCAATTGATAGCCGAAATATAAATGTAATTGTTCAATTCAGTCAATAAAACTTGCCGTAACATCAATGAAACTCATCTGAAAAACATTCAAATGATATACTTTCTTCAATAATTACTTTGTTGGTGACAATCTTGAAAGCAGTAACCCAATATTTAACTCGCATATACCTCTGTTATTTAAAAATAGCCTGGCTCAAAATCACCATCAAACCAAGCAATTTATAAAGTATGAAGCAGTCAAACCAGATTATTTTTTTTAAGTTCAACCATTTGTTAAGTTTATGAAGCTAATCAAGTAGTGACCTTTCTTGCTAATACAATTGTAGTTGTTTTAGCACTGTACAAAACCAAAATGCTTAACAGATGGGGGATAGAGGAAATTATGGGTATGCTCTACGTGAATGACCAAATAATTTTCCATAAGTTTATCACTTAAAGATGGATTAATATGCCTGCTGCAGATTGAAATTCCTGTCCAGACTATCAATCCAAAATATTTTCCATTTTATAATTTATATAACAAACCAAGCATATAGAAATATCAGCTGTTCTATGCTTTCGTCCTATCTATTGCAACCCAGGTTATTTCTTGTATATTATATCAAAAAGTAAGTGTACAAATATACTATTGTAGCTGCTTGCCTTCTCAAACTATTGGTTTAATGCATATGTTTTAGCATACAATTACATACCTTTTACAATTATTATCTTTTGATGCAAACAACGAATGAAACAATCAAATATGATTGAAAATGCAAAAATGTCATTTGTGTTGAACCAAAACCTCACGTGTACTTTCATGAAATCCATTTGAAAAGTTACAACATAAATGTTTTAACTTTTAACTTTTTAGTGGTCATTGTTGTGTTCAAAGTTCCTACATTTTAACTATTAGGAATAAAATATAAATATAATAATAATAAGAAATAGTTAATTAAATAGTAATTAGTTAATCAATAGGCATGTCCCTAAGGACATGACCATTCATGAAAGCATACCTGCCTAGGTATATAAAGCAGAGTTTCATTTGTAATTCAATCATCTCACTTGTATTCAAATATACTTTCATAATATATTATTGTCCTATCATGGATGTTTATATATTTCAGATCTTCTGAAGTAGACTACTGTGTATATGAACTTTGTTCGTTTCAGAGGTGATGTGCGTACAAGAAAAACGATAAATAAAAACTAAATATTTTAAAACAACGGGAAAAGTATATAAAGGAGTGCTGGCAGACAATACAAAGGTTCCAGTAAAACGATTGACTGACTATCATAGCCCTGGTGGGGAGCAAGCATTTCTATGGGAGGTTGAGATGATCAGTGTGGAAATCCACCGCAACCTTCTGCGCTTGATAGGATTTTGTGTTGCACCATTAGAGCGGCTTCTAGTCTATCCATATATGCAAAAACTTAGTGTTGCATACAGGCTAAGGGAGCTCAAACCTACAGAAAAGCCATTAGACTGACCTGCTCGGAAAAATGTAGCCTTAGGTGCAGCCCGTGGTTTGGAGTACCTTCGTGAGCACTGCAATCCTAAAATCATTCATCGGGATGTGAAAGCTGCTAATGTCTTGCTAGATGAAGACTTCGAAGCTGTTGTTGGTGATTTTGGGCTAGCGAAATTGGTTGATGCTAGGAAAACTCATGTTACAACTCAAGTCCGTGGAACCGTGGGTCACATTGCTCCTGAATACTTATCAACTGGAAGATCCTCAGAGAGGATAGATGTGTTTGGTTATGGTATTACTCTTTTGGAGCTTGTCACTGGACAACGTGCTATAGATTTTTCACGTCTCGAGGAAGAGGATGACGTTCTATTATTGGATCATATTAAGAAGTTACAAAGAGAGAAAAGATTAGATGCTATTGTAGATGCAAACCTAAAGCAGAACAATGACGTTAAAGAAGTTGAGGCAATGATTCAGGTAGCATTGTTGTGCACACAGACCTCACCGGAAGATCGACCCAAAATGACAAAAGTTGTGCGCATGTTGGAAGGAGAGGGTTTGGATGAACGTTGGGAAGAGTGGCAGCAGGTTGAAGTCATTCGTCAACAAGAATATGAACTAATGCCTCGAAGGTTTGAATGGGTTGAGGATTTTGTATATAACCAGGATGCAAACGAACTCTCTGGTGGAAGATGATCAACATGGGCTTTGTTGTCTCATATTTTTGTAACTTGGAACATTTTACAGTTTTCTTCAAATATATCATTATTGGAACTGTAAAAGTGGTTTTTAAGGTCGTAAGATTTTATTTACCTATTCTTCCACTTTTGTAAGCAAGGTGTGACTGCTTGTTCAACGATACTCAAATGCATTTTGAATCCCTGCTTCATCAGTAGGAAATATCCAATCATGCTGTTGTCCATTTGCAATCGTGTACATTAGATATTCACCTAGGTATCCTTGAACATCTGAATACCAGGAAAACCCTGACTTTCATTAACCAGGAGAGATCTGGATTATGGTGAGGAAATTATATCCAACAATATTATAGTGTTTGTATTTATCATGGAATACTAATCTCCAAAGCTGGTTGTTTGAATTGGAATAATTCCTTGATGTAATGTGAAAAGATAAAATTAAATGTTTTTCCTTTCTAAGGGATCTCATTGTTTTGGGTGAGTGTCACTTCCAACGACCAGTTTACCCTGGTTGAGTTCAAATTTATTGGCTTAATTTTCAAGAACGAAATGAAAATCATCCCACTCACTGGCTGTTCAGCTAAGTACTAATAGAAGCAAAGCATTGTTATGCAGCATAGGAAGTATGAACGGAATGATGAGAATAATTCCAAACAACCCATGCCCTTATACAATATTATAAAGGCACCTACCACACTGGAGAGGGGTGCTCTTGCCACATGGCAGCCTATAGCCGTTTTCCCTTGTACAACATTTTGAGAATTATGCAAAGAGACAAAGTTGACCGTAGAAGATATGACAAGAATATGATGCTTTGGGAAAGCGTTTAAGAAAAGCCCCTGAATAGGAGGCTCACACAAGAAAGAGTATTCGAGGGCATCGAGATGATGCAGTTTTTGTTTGTATTTGGACACAAATTGTTGCTTGATGTACAATTCTTAGCTCTTTTTTTTTGAGGCCTTAGTCACATGAACATAAATGAAGAGAGGATTCAAAGAGGGCAGTGTCCAAAATATAATGAAAACTGACTGTTTTTTTTTGTTTGTGGGATTTGAATGCCTATGCTGGTTCTCCTAATCAAAATGCCTAACCAATTGACTAGTTTGTTTTTTTAATAATAAATATGCAATCTTCATTTATTTTTCATGTGGTACGTGTTACAAGGGTGTCATTTATAGTTTGAACAAAACAACATTGATTCTTGGACCTTAGTTTGATAAAATGAAATTTTAACCTTATGAAATTAAGTGTCATCTCTTGTCAGTGGCATTTATGTACTGCAGTATCTTAGTGATATTGTATAAGTTATGTGTTGTGGCCATGCATAATATTATGGTGAAGATTTTATAAATTCATCTTCTCTTCTCCACAAACATTAATATGCATAAAATGCATAGATTTGTTGGATGGTGAATATTGTGGAATCATATTGATCTTATTCCAAAAATCCGTTTATGTTCAGTTTATGCTAATGTCTTCTTGGTTCTTGCATTAAAATAACCATGTAACCTCTTAGTTGTTTGGAAACATGGCTTATTATTATATAAATATAAACACAAAAAATTCAAAATCAACTCTACTTTAAAAACATCTTTAATATAGGCAATTATTCCATTTGTTTAATTATTTCTCATTTGACAGCTCATATTGTGAGCTGCATTATATATCATGAAATTGTTTTAGTACTAGTAAACAATGATTTAAAAAAAAAAAAAAATTGAACCTTTGATATGTAAAGGACATTTCTCTCAAATTACAAAAAAAAAAGTATGAAAATCATGTTGGAAACAATTTTTGAAGTTTTGAGTCTATTATTTTCAAGATTAACTAATTGGTTTGGAAGATGAAAAACCAACAAATTGGAAGAGTGGGACTTTTACATTCACTAAGGTATCAAAGAAATTATATGCATGAAACTTATACTAGCACCTTCTAGTGGAAATTGATAGTGCACAAATCCGTTTCTTGCCATTATTTTGGTTTTGGTACCACCTTATAGCATATCCGGGTTCAAATGCTATTTTCCATGACGAACAGTTAAATCTGTTTCAACTCTAATGGTTATTAAGGGGTTCCACAAGGATGTCACATGAGCGTTTATGATGCCCATTTTAACATAGATAGCCACCTATGTTAAGGTTCTATTTTGCAGTTCCATGTTATTTATGAACATTATATACATTTGGTTGGACACGTGAAAATCAATTGATGGATTTGGTATTGATGATGGACATGTTGGATGTATGACCAAATGTATGACTTACTTGGTTACAATTTATCTAGTGCATGACTTGTCAAAGTTATTGTTGCATCGTATAGGCTTATATAGATATGATTTATCTAATCAATGACTTAGTGAAATTATGATTTATCTGATGTAAGATTTATTTCCAGTATGAACAACAAAAATTGACACGTGGACACTGGGCTTAATAAACATGATGTTTAAGATCATGTATCTATATCTATTTTGTGGTTGTATATATGCATGGATGAGAACTAAACTACAGGTTGGAAAGAACCGTATGATAACCAAGATCTACTATTCCATTGGGGAAGGTCGAGACGACCAATGAGGAAAGGTACGATGTACATTGTTCTATTACATTTGGTATCTACTTGATATGCACTCCTATGACATGAGTAAAATGAAAATGACAGGTGGCAAGACGACCTGACTGGATTATTCGATGACAAGTCCAACCAGCTCTGTAGTGTGGTTCGTGCTCTGAAGGAGGGGTGGAGTTGTTTCCCACCGTGTATCCTCCGAAACCTGGAATCGTGGGGAGGACAGCTGAACGCTCCCCCTAGACGTGTGATGACGATTGCCAGCTTCCTGCTGGGTAAAGTTTGGTCGAGGCATTCGACGCTTCCACCATGTCGGTTTTATCAGTGGTCAGTATGGCCTTTGCCACTGATAAGGCAGCAGAGGACGGATAGGGCGGGAGTGGAAGTAGGCCAGGGTGGATAGGAAGATATAGATCAGTTGGAGACTCTTGATGGGAAGTAATGTCATTATCTGACTTATCGAATTTTAATGCTATAACTCTCTCTGGTTTGCTATGCTTTCAAACTCCTTGTATCTTTTCATTCTAACTTCGGGACGAAGTTTTCTGAAGGAGGGGTGTATGTAATGCCCCACTTAAATCTTATCCTACAAATTTTGTTAATATTTACATTATCTGAAAATATTGAGAAATATTGGTCTAATATAAATTTATGACTTCCATTATTCAAATTCCCCACTTACCTTCTCAAATTGAATATTATGTAGGATATGGTCTCCTTCCATTATTTCAAACTATATGTATTCATTTCACATTCCCCAATGTACCCTCACATTTACTAAGGAGAAGACATGGTCCTCTCCATGTAAGTACATTTCACATTCCCCAATGTACCCTCACATTTACTTGGGAGAAGACATAGTCCTCTCCATCTTATCATCAATATATATTTATTCATTTCACATTCCCCAATGTACCCTCACATTTACTAAGGAGAAGACATGGTCCTCTCCATGTAATTACACTTCACATTCCCAAATGTACTTTTCATATTTACTTGGGAGAAGACATGATCCTTTCCCATTAAATTCTCAATTTTATATTCATGTCACAATTCCAAATGTACTCCTAGCTTACTTGGGAGAAGAGAAGTCAACTAAGGATGGATGAGAAGTTAATGACATTAATGAGAGGTGGTTGAGGAAAGAGGGTATAAAAAGGGAAGGGGGAAGGAAGAAAAAGGGGGTTGGAGTCTTGCTTAGGATTGTGGGGGTTGGTTGTGATTGGTTGGCCTTGTTATGATTTTGGGAGACCTTGGAAACCTGTGGAGGTTTCTTGGGTTTGAGAGGAGGAAAGTATCATTATCTAGTTTTGCACATTCTTCTTGAGGACACACTATATCTAGTTGGACTTGGGCACGGAGGGCTAGGGAACCTGTGGAGGTTTCCTGGGCTAGGAATTTATGTCCTAGTTGGCTGGGAGGTAAATCTGGTTGGGTCGGTGATAAGGAGCGTTCAGGTGGAGCTATAAGACAAAGGTATCATCATCAACCACCGGAACAGGTATTTTTCCATGGACTACTCTTGTTAAGTTGATATCAATGGAATGCTCACCTTAATTTATGTTGCTTATGATAAAATGATAAGATGTTAAATGTTTAAAGCTATGTAAGAAGGTCAGTAAGCTCATTTTATTACTTTTAAATCAGCAGGAAAATAGATCTGTTAGTGTATAATAGATTGAGGCTCTAATAATAGGAATCAGGCCCTTACACCCATACTGACTGCAAATAGTCATGGTGACGATATTTTTGTGTAACAAGTAATCAAGGCAATGAGGAAGAAACTGCAGATCTCCTCTCAAACATTCCTCTTCTGGTCAGCCCTGAAGACAATTCCGCTCTCACTCAATCCATCACTGAAGAAAAAATCATTAAAGTTATCTGGTCTATGGATTCGGACAAGGCCCCAGGGCCCGATGGATTTACCATACATTTTTATAAGACTTGCTGGGACATCATCAAAGTTGATCTATTAAAGATGATAAAAGGCTTCATGAAAAAAGCCAAGGTAGGAGGAGGAACTAATTCCACCTACCTCGCCCTTATTCCCAAAGAAACCAATCCCGAAACCTTCGCAAGATTCAGGCCTATATCGCTTTGTAACACATCATATAAAATTCTAGCAAAGCTTCTAGCAAACAGGATTAAACCCCTGCTAAACAGGCTGATCTCAAGCAACCAAGGTGGCTTTGTAGAAGGCAGGCACATCCTGGATAATGTCATCCAAGTCCAGGAGACAATACACTCAAGCAATCAGCGAAAAGAAAAAGGAATGTTGATAAAACTTGACATGGCCA
Source organism: Pinus tabuliformis (assembly GCA_031772625.1). Classification (NCBI taxonomy): domain Eukaryota; kingdom Viridiplantae; phylum Streptophyta; class Pinopsida; order Pinales; family Pinaceae; genus Pinus; species Pinus tabuliformis. The sequence goes on along the minus strand of CM062812.1, from coordinate 785,457,499 downwards.
ATGCGTTCGACCGAGTCAATCGCTCCTTCCTATACAAAGTCCTCCACTCCTTCGGCTTCTCCTCCCATTTTGTCAACCTCATCATTGCCTGCACTGACAATCCCTGGATCGCCCCCCTTGTTAACGGTCGCCCCACCTCCTTTTTCCAAGCTCAGAGAGGCCTCAGGCAGGGATGCCCGCTCTCTCCCTTCCTGTACATCCTGATGGCGGATTCCCTCAGTAGAAAGCTATCCTACGAAAAATCTACAGGCTCCCTTCCAGGCCTCAAACCTTCCAATAGCTCTCCAGCTCTGAACCACGCTCTATTTGCGGACGACTCTCTCCTTCTTGGAGGGGCTTCTGTTAGAATAGCCAAAGCCTTTGATTCTGTTCTAAAATGCTACTGCAGGGTTTCGGGAGCTTCAATCAACGAAAGGAAAAGTGAAGTCTACGGCTGGAATATTGGACAGCAAGAGCTCACATGCATCTCTAACATCCCGGGCTTCAACGACCATGCCCATTAGGAGATGATAAAATATCTCGGCCTCCCCATCACAATTGGGTCCAATAAGAGGTCGTTGTGGATCGAAATCATCGGCAAAATTAAATAAAAAATCGCATCCTGGGGAGGACACTGGCTCACAAAAGGAGGCAAGGTAATTCTGATTAAATCTGTGTTATCGACTCTCCCAATTTATCAAGCAGCTTTCCTACTCGCTCCAAAAAGAGTGACAGAACAAATCTCCAGAATTCTTCGCGACTTCCTCTGGCAAGGGGGGAAGGGAAACCAACACAAAATCCATCTAGTCAAATGGGATCTGGTTAAATGATCAATTCTGGAGGGAGGTCTGCAAATCCGCGACCCAGCTCTTGTCAATTTGGCGATGGGAGGTAAAATTCTGTGGAAATTTTTTAAAGATCCCAAGCATCCTGTCAGTGAAACGCTGAAATCGAAATATGCCCATAATGTGCCGCTCAGGAATCTGCAGGCAAGCCAAATACCCAACAACACTCAGGTCTGGAAACTCTGCAACAGAAGTCTAAATATTTTCAAAGGAAAGGCGTATAAGATACCGGGTAATGGCAAACATACAAACCTGTGGTTCAACCGAATAATGGACCGAAATCCTCTCTCGGAAGTAGAAGAAATCGCAGAGATAAAAAATTGGCTGGAACGCGCAGGGATCAACAGCGTGTATGACTTATCCAAATGGGATAGTCATGGAGATTGGCAAGGATGGGATTTTTTCGGAGTCCCTGACCGTTTACAACAGCAGAAGCATATCCTTGAAGAAATGCTGGAAGAAGTGGCCCCAGTAAATAGAAAAACGAAAGACAGTTGGGGATGGGGGCATTTTGGAAGCTACACTACAGTAGCAAAACACTGGAGTTCTAGAAGAAAGTATGGGAACCGCTCGCCCTTCCTAAGGTAAATTTATTCTTTTGGACGCTGACCCATGATAAGCTTCTAACTGGAGACAATCTGATGAAAAAAAACATAGTCGGGCCGCATAGATGTGAGTTGTGCAGAAGCAGCTTAGAAACTGCCAAGCACCTCTTCATGGAATGTAAGTTTGCAAAAGAAGTGTGGGGACTCACTCTCCATGAGCTACAAATCATAGTTCCTCCTTACAACTCAGTAGCTGATCTATTCGATTCATGGAATCAATGTTACCCCAACAAAATTCCCACCAAATCCTTTTGGAGGAAAGTCTGGAACGCCATCCCCAAATTTGTGTGCTGGCAGATTTGGCTGTCCCGGAATGATCTGATATTCAATGAAAAGGTGCATACTCCCTTCTCCGCAGCGGCAAAGGCTAAATCTTTCCTCCTAGAAGCAGCCCAACAACAATACTTTACAGATGACCCATTGCTTCTCCCTGAAGAAGAGAGGTGGTTGGGCCCCCTCTACTCCCACCCACGGAAGCAGCTATCAGCCCCTCATGCAGTAAATCCGGTCTGGCGCAAAAGAGACTCCGAAGAAACCTTTCAAGAATGGTGGAGAAATCAAAAAATTACAACGATATTCTTCGACGGAGCCTCCAAAGGCAATCCTGGGGCAGCAGGAGCCGGAGGGGTCATCTATGCCCCGGATGGAACAAGAAGGGACAGCTTTTGTTGGGGCATCGGGCAGAAAACCAACAATCAAGCAGAGATCCTAGGCCTCCTCAAAGCTTGTCAAATTGCCAGGGACAGAGGAGACAAAGAATTCCAAGCTTTTGGAGACTCTGAGATCATAATAAAAAAATTAAACACGGAAAAATTGTTCACCAATGCAAGCCTCAACAAAACTCTAAATAGACTAAAGAGAGTCCTGCTCGATTTCGACTCCTACAAATTTCTCCACATTCTCAGAAGTTTGAACAGTGAAGCAGATCTGATGGCAAACAAAGGGTGCACTCTTGGGAAAGGACAACTTCTCACAAATGACGAAAGCTCATTCCATTCCTGCAATCCATGAGGAAGCGGCATTTTGTAACAGCTCAAAAGACAACACTAGAAATAGAAACATAAGTAATGTACTGTTGGCTGCCATGGCGTAAGTCCAAACTTTCCACCAAATAAATAAAATCATACCCGTTTGAGTTAAAAAAAAATATAAAGGACAAAAATTAGCTTTATTATATTTTTTAATTTAGATATTCTATAAAAAGCAGCGATGTTTATATATATATATATATATATATATATATATATATATAATCATATTTTGTTTGTTTGTTTGTAAAGTTGTCTCTGATCCTCTAGGCTTGACTTATGGCTTGAGGAGCCACAACCTAAGGGCATTTAAGTCGCTAAGCTTGACTTGTGGCTTGAGGAACCGCACCTAAGGGCATCTAAGCCATCAGAGTCACCCGCGATCACACCCAACCTAGGCCACACAACCCTTCGTTGACTGGATTTTTTAGCATGTCTCCTCCCCCTAGCATAGGGCACAACCACCCCCAATGAGGTTTGATCCTTGGTTGCCTCGGTGACGAGACCCATCCTCAATCGATTGTGCTAGTAAGACATGACTATAAACAATAATATTTTATTAAATTAATTAAAATTAATTTTTTTAAGCCGTAATGCTATATAAAAAAAATTAAAAACTTTAAGAAAAAAAAAAACAAAAAATATAAAGCCAAAAACAAAAACACCGTACAAATAAATTATTATTATTAATCAATTAAAAAAAATAATGAATTTTAATATATGATTTTTCCTTTATTTATTATAACCATATTTTGATTTTAAAAAATAAATAAATAATATTCGTCATATATGAGAAAAAATTAATAATAAAAATTATGAACTCTTATTTTTTTAATAAAATTTTTAAGTATTGAGGCTTATACATGTTGAAACTTTATGCAACAATTTCACTTAAGAAGTGAGGTTATTTATATTGAATTAATACTCTTTACCTAGACATATCTTTCAAGTAAGAGTTCTATCATTACATCGTACGACGTTCCTTGTCATGGATTTGTGTGTTAAACGATAGAATCATTGTTAACCATCAGATTGATACCTCTGAAAAAATCGTAGAGCGTGAATGCATTGCCGAGAAAACATGTAAACGAAACAACTGTTAACAACCTAAGGAGGTTGATTTTTGGCGTCCAACTCGCTAGTCTCCAAGTTTTTTGAGAGTTGTCATTGTCTTGGGCCAAGGAAACGGTGTGCACTCTCCTCACTCTGAACGACAACGGCATGGGTTTGGAAAAGCATGAAGTCAAGGTGACCCAACGCATCGATTTTTGGCACTGGTGTGAAAGTGCATGGAGTTGAACCTTATGCTTAGACTAGGTTTATTCTAATTCTTATTTAATTCAATAATATATTAGTCAATTCTCGACAATGATTTATTAATAGAAGACCATCACCTCATGAAGTCACTCTGTAAATCCAACATAATACCAAGGTTAAATATCCCTAACATAAACTCGTCATCATTTTGATAAATAAACATAATAAATTATAATTATTTGATATAATTAGATGGGTCAGTGACATGATTTCATATAAACAAAAGAGCAATAGAAAATACTGCGATAACCAAGTTGAGCAATAAAAGAAATCGACTATGTGCAAAGAATTGTCATTTATCTGTGATACTTTTATGTTTTAGAATAACATGAGCTCTTAGTGAAATAGCGCTTAAAAGTTGTCAAACAAATAAAAAGAATATGCATGAGTTGAAATATATATATATAATATGAACAATTAACCTACAAAGACCACCTGCAGAGATGAGCTTGGCAGTGTGGCAATAATTATTGCCGATGATGATATGGTGAGCCTCGCTCTCCTTGGCATTCCAAAGAGTTGGAATAGCTACCAGGACTTTGTGAATGGAAGGGAGAAACTGTTGGATTGGGAACGACTGTGGTTGGATCTTATGCAGGAGGAGATCAGCAGGAGCACACGAGATGGTTATTCATCCAAGAATGATGATGAAGAAAATCTGGCCTTAGCAAGTAAGGCAAGGAAAAGGAAGGGGAAGGCTTCCCATTTCAAATCGAATTCTTCTCATGGAGGGAAGAAGGGTGACATGTCTAAAGTAAAATGCTTTAATTGTCACAAGATGAGACATTATGTGACTAATTTCCCATCGAAAAAGTCCAAGAAGGGATCCTTGGAAGGATTGGAAGGTGAGGCATTAGCCTCTCAGTTTGAAATGGACTTTACCCTCATCGCATGCATGGTGTCATCGATGATGGGTTGTGTCTGGTATCTTGACAGTGGAGCCTCATTCCGCATGATCGGTGATAAAAATTTATTCAGTGCCTTGGAGGAGAAAGACCTCAAGATGCGCATAGAGATGGGTAACGACGAAACGTATAGTGTTTCAAGAGTGGGCACGGTTGCTTTTCAGAGGGAGCATGTAGCTTCTCTCACCTTGACAGATGTGATGTATGTGGTTGGACTGAAGAACTTGGTATCGATCGTGATGTTGGAGGAAAAAGGCTACGATGTTGTCTTCAGTAAAGGAAAGGTGTTCCTAAGACACATAGCCACGGGCCAGACCAAGAGGATGGGGATTCGGGTGAAGAATCTCTATAAATTAGAGGTAGATGATTGTGCAGCATTGAGTACGAAAGTGGAATTGGTGCAAAGCCAAGACATTAGCAAGTTGTGGCACAAGCGGTTGGGCCATTTGCATCATGGGACTTTGAAGATAATGCAACAGATATCTACAAGACTTCCCAAAGGTAAATTTGAGCAAGTTGACACATGCAAAGGTTGTACCTTGGGAAAGTACACCAAGGCTTCCTTTCATGACTGAGACAGTCGAGCAGAGGCTATCTCAGAGAAATTTCATACTGATTTGTGTGGACCATTCTCGACGGCATCCATAGTGAAGCAAAGGTATTATGTGATTTTCATTGATGACTATTCTCGTAAATGTTGGATTTATTTCATGTAGAAGAAGGACCGGACTTTCACAATTTTTTGTGAGTTCAAAGCTTTGGTCGAGAAAGAGTCAGGGAAGAATATCAAGGCCTTGAGAAGCGACAACGGTGGAGAATATGTCTCTCAAGAGTTTAAGGACTTATGTGCAGCAGAAGGAATTAAACGAGAGTTGACGACACCTCATAACTCACATCAGAATGGGGTGGCTGAGAGGAAGAATAAAACTATTGTAGGGGTAGCACGGACAATGCTGCATGATCAAGGCCTACCACTTCACTTGTGGGCTGAGGCATGCAACACAGCGATCTATTTGCAGAATAGAAGCCCACATCGCATACTTGGGATGAAGACACTAGAGGAAGCTTTCTCCGGTAAGAGACCAGATGTGGGTCACTTCAGGATCTTTGGCTCATCGGTATATTGCCATGTGACAAAGGATGCACGGAAGAAGCTTGAGCTGACAACAGAGTTGGGGATATTTGTGGGGTACACTGATACACCTCACAACTATCGGGTGTACTTGCCTACCAGTCGGAGGACAGTGGTTCACAGAGATCTCAAGTTTGATGAGCAGAAGGCCATGCGAGTTTCCCTTGAGAGGGAGCTCCAACTACAGGCTGTGGAGGAACTATTGGTTCCTAAGGAGGAGGAGCCTCAGACTGATGCGGAGCAGCTGCATGCAGAGGTTCCAGGAGTGGAGACATCCACTCAAGAAGAGTCTTCCAGAGATGGACAGAAGCACACAAGAGAAGCTGACAGATTGTTGGAGGATGCGAGAGAGAATGTGGGAGCACCATCTTCTCAATGTAGACAAAGGAGGTCACCTGAGAGGTACACTGGATACATGGCCCTTGCTGGGGAATGTGTTGAGATCGAGCCATCTTCCTTTGAGGAAGTAGTGCAACAACTGATTTGGGTTGATGCTATGGTGGAGGAGTATGACTCCATAGTTCGTAACAGTGTTTGGGACGTGGTTCTGAGACCAGAGAACAAGTCAGTTGTGAGTTCCCGTTGGCTTTACAAGGTAAAGCAAGCTGTTGATGGTAGTGTGGAGAAGCATAAGGCAAGATTTGTTGCCCGTGGCTTTTCACAGGTCGAGGGGATTGACTATGATGAGACTTTTGCTCTTGTCGCAAGGTACTCATCTATCATATCTATGTTGGCACTATCAGCATAGATGGGTTGGAAGATCCATCAGATGGATGTGAAGACTGCATTCCTCAATGGCCAGATTGAGGAAGAGGTGTACATAGAGCAGTCGGAAGGTTTTGAGACCTTCAATTGTGAGTTGCATGTGTGCCGACTCAAGAGAGCGTTGTACGGGCTGAAGCAAGCACCTCATGCTTGGTACACCAGGATAGACAACTACTTCACCGGGTTGGGCTTCACAAAGAGTGAAGCGGATGCGAATCTGTACCAAATCATGGTGAAAGGTAAGCTTTTGATCATCATACTTTATGTTGATGATATCATATTCACTGGTGATGATCAGTTGATCGTGTCTTGCAAGGAGGACCTTGCAAGAGAATTCGAGATGAAAGACTTGGGTCTCATGCATTAATTCCTTGGCATGGAAGTGTGGCAGAAGGATGGGAGTTGTTTGTGTCTTAGGGCAAGTATGCCAAAGAGATACTCAGGAGATTCCACATGGAGAAGTGCAAGCCCATGCAGACTCCTCTAGCAGGTAACAGGAGGAAGGAGGTTGCTACTTCAAGAGAAGTGGTAGAGGCTACTATGTATAGGTAGCTTGTGGTTTCATTGATGTACTTAATGAACAGATGACCAAATTTGTGCTATGTGGTGAACCAGCTGAGTCAAGCGATGGTTTAGCCTACCAAGATGTTTTGGAAGGTGGCAAAACATGTTTTGAGATACCTCAGAGGCACATCTCAGTATGGATTATGGTACAGACGGACAGAAGGAATGAAGCTACCGGGATTCACCGATGCAGATTGGGCAAGGAGTCCATCAGATCGGAAGAGCACATCAGGAGGGATTTTCAACCTTGGGTCAGCGGCAGTTTCTTGGTATAGCAGGAAACAGAGGTCGGTGGTTGCAATCAGCTCGGCTGAGGTAGAATACATGACTGCAAGTCAGGTAGCATGTGAGGCCATCTGGATGCAGAAAATCCTAGTTGGTTTGTTTGATCAGAGGACGGATCCAACTGTGATCTATTGTGATAATCAGAGTTGTATCAAACTCTCTGAGAATCCAGTATTTCATGATAGGTCGAAGCACATCAACATCCAATGTCATCATCTCAGAGACTGTGTAGCGAGGAGTGTTGAGTCCCAAACCTGCATCTTCCCTATACACCTTTTTAGCCTTCTTTTCCAGTTACTTGAACCACCAAGCTGTCAAATCATTACATACTAGTTTAAAAAGAGCTTATAAAATGGTTTTCTAACTATGTCTTGTGACTGCTGTTTGATTTAGATTTTTGCTCAGTCAGCTACGGAATCTTGTCAGTTTCCGCAGCCAACTCAACTTTCCGCAGCCATTTTGTTGAAGTCTATGTTACAGGTGTCTACTGGAGAATTCAGCCACATGGGCAAGCTGCAAATGATGTGTACATGGAACGTGTCCCCTTGGTTCAGCCGAATCACTCACAAAAGGCCATGGTCAAGGATAGTCAAAGCGGTGATCAAGCTAAGAGTTTTGCGGTGGCAGGACTCTGTTTTTCACCACGTGAAGACTTGCGTGGAAAATTCCTCAATCTTAGGAGCTGTACTAACACCTATGGACTGTTCTGTGAACCCAAATCCAACAGCCACCACTCCTTGGATTTAATTGTCACGGCTACCATATTGCTAGATCTCCGGACGTGGTTATTCACGTGTTTGTTTAGCAGTGCAGAATTTAGGAAGTAGTTATAGCATCCTCAGTTATAAATAATGCGTTATCATATGCTTGTTAGTTAGCTTGATATATGTAATTTTGACTGTTTTACGAGCCCACTGTGTCGTGCTCTATCTTTATCTTATGACTGCATTTTAATATATGAGAAGACAGTGTTCTTAAGTTCCATTTTGTGACTGATTGTTGATTGGCCGAGGTTGCAGAGGGCCCCTGTACACCAAGGCTCTGTAACTACTGTATAGTTTCTTGCTTTTCTCCATTATGTTACTGTTTCCATAATCGTTTGCTTGTATATATTACACTATTTCTGATATTCATGTTAACTGTTGTCCATACTTTCTTTTATGCTTTCTCATGATTGTTAACTGATCAATGTTTTTCTTTCAGGTTCTTGTAGACAGCCCGGGAAATTTTACATAGCTTTTTAATGACTAATGACATGAAATCATCTTGTCCTTCTGCTGATTTATTTTCTGAGTTTTAATTCCAGCATTGTTATTTCTTTCAGTTTTGTTTTGTTCATTTACTTTTATGCAATTTAGAAATCAGATTACTCAATTTGTTTATGATTACCTCCTATAGCCAGAGCGAGACTACTGGTGAGGGGTCAGAGTATAAGTTGATGTGATATGATTTAGTTTATTTTTCTGCAAGTTAGTGATTAGATTACTCATGTCATTTTCAGTTACCTCCTATAGCTAGAGAGAGACTACTAGTGAGGGATTGAAGTATGAATGCGTAGTTTGATCTTAGTTTCATTTTATGTAATTTAGATATCAGATTACTCAATTTGTCTATGATTACCTCCTATAGCCAGAGCGAGACTACTGGTGAGGGGTCAGAATATGAGTTGAAGTAGTATGATCTAGTTTACTTTACTTACTGTTTTTGCTTTAAGTTCAGTTTTTTTCTCTTTTTATACAGCAGCAAGGATACTGGGCTTCATTGTCACTAGCTCATTGTTTGGTACATTTTTATTTTCTCTTAGTAATTGATTTCATCATTGCAAGTTTTGAAACCTTTTTGAGAACTTTGAAGTTTGGAAATCATTGTAGAGGTCACCACTGCCTTGAATACTTATATCCATATTTGACTTTTTGCTTTGACATCTCACATTAGGGAATCAACAAAAGATAAACCCAAAACAAACCAAAAAAAATCACAAACGACAAAGAATTAGGAAATCGGTTATCTTGCATATACAATGCACTTCACTTCAGCAGTTTACGACTCCCGGATTGACAATTTATATAGCAATTTAAGACACACTAAATTGACCAAACGAGGAGGATCATGTTGTTGTAGTATATTTCGCTAGAGGAGCAAGATGCTGACATTTTGACAAAGGCATTGTCGAAGTGTAAATTCGAGTTCCATAGAGACAGGATCGGGGTGGCAGATAATCCCTTTCTTGTTGAGAGGGAGTGTTGAAATATGGAAACAAGAGTATTCCAATTTAATTTGTCCTTGAATTAAATTGTGAATTAAAATCGAATTTAGTCTTAACAACTACTTGGAAATAATTAATTAAGTTATTTTAAATTAATTAGTTGGAAAAATTCAAGTTAGAAGTCTTTCTGAAGTCATGCAAGAGTTATCCCTTAAATTAAGGAGATAAGATTGAGTTATATTTGAGTTGTAATTAGTTAACTCAATTTACTAAGTTAAGTCCAATTAAATTAGTTCCAAACTATTTGAGGAACTAATAGTGAGATAATAGTCAGTTGATGCATTAATGCACTCAACTAGCGCTAGTCCAATTAACTGAACATTCCCTCATCAGAAACTCATGCATGTCTAGTCTGAGAAAAACCCAATTGAGATTAATGTTCAAAGACAATGTACTATCAGTTGCATTTGTTTTCTCATGGAGAAAACTCATGCATGTAGTCAAGGATTCATCCTTGAGGATTGCGCAGTTTTGAAGGCTTGGTTTTTCCATTTGGTAATAGGCTAATCATCCACAAGGAACAACGCAAGGAAATAGGAGCTTGGAGGGCAGAGAGGAAGGCTAGAGAGAAGCCAATATTTCCTGTGAGCATCTTTGAGGATTGTACTGAGAGCTGGCTAGCTGTGAGAGCTAAGGCTTTGTATAATTCCTATGTATTTCCACCATGTATGATAATACAATAGTGTGGGGTTTTTATCTGAGACTTTCCTCAAAAAGTATTTTCATGTGTATTGTGCCATTGATTCTTCTTCTTCTGGTTATATTGTTCAACTCGATCTTTAAGCTTCCACGAATTTATAGTAGAAGTAGGTTATAGTATTTTGCTTGGATTTATATTGCATTATCGGGTTAACCTATCACAGATTTTCTACAAACAACATCTCTATTAATCACAATTATCTTTGTATCCAGGACACCTAGTAGTCAATATACTTTAGGCTTTCACTATAGTAGCCAAACATATACACCTTACTTTTTCATCAAAATTACCTCTCTTTTGATTAGGAATATTTTCAAAAGAAATGAAAATGTAATCATGAAAATGACTTACACAAGATTTTTTACCTTACTAGAACTCCTTAAGATTAATATTTTCAAATCTTTACAAGGAAATTTGTTATGAATGCAGGCCACAATATTTACTTCTCCTTACACAGTATTGATATGGTACATTCTACTTGTGGTACATTCACCTTTCTATCTCCATAATTATCGTATTCCTCCTTTCCATGGCTTCATTTTGTTATTGAGTGAAAGTTGTGGTATATTTCTTTTTGGGCAATTCCAAATGTAAGAGGTATTTCCATAGTGTAGAAAATCTGATGTAGGTTAACCCAATAAAGTAATATAAATCAAAGCAGAATACTATAACCTACTTCTACTATCAATTTGCGGAAGCTTAAAGATCGAGCTGAACAATATAACTAGAAGAAGAAGAATCAATGCACAATACTCATGAAAATACTTTGGGGAAAGCCTCAGCTAAAAACCCCACCCTCTGTATTATCATACAAGGTGGAAATACATAGGAATTATACAAAGCCTTAGCTCTCACATCTAGCCAGCTCTCAGTACAATCCTCACAGATGCTCATAGGCATTCTTGGCTTCTCTCAAGCCCTCCTCTCTGTTACACAATAATTTGTCACTGTCTTCACTCCCAGTTCTTCTACTGTGTCATGTGTCCAAGTCAAACATGCTCATATTAAACAAATGCTCTTTTGTGCTGCCAAGTGACCCACTTTTCCAAAGTTTTCTGCCTCATCACGACTCTGGGCTTAATATACGCAATGAACAATGCTTGTAAATAGTATGGTCGTGCTGACAACTCGGAAGTACATCTAATTCCCACGATGGAATGATCTCATCCTCCAGCGCGGGGAGACTTATTATCTTTAGCGATGATCTGACTGGCTACATTGTTCACTAGTGATGTTAGCGCTAAGGATCTGTTATGTACTCGCGATGATCCAAATTGGGTGAATTCGTTCCAACAGTCGGCCTTTTGGATGTCTCTAGACCTGGTTGTTGGCATGGGTTGTGTCGCCCTTCCTTCTCTGGTATGGTAGTTCCATCAATTGTGCTACCTTCCTTGGGGATAAGCTCTCTCTTCCACCTTTCATGGAGACTCCTTATCCTATTTAAACTCTCACCATTGCTATTCTCTGCTAGTTGGATAGTTGGATAGGTTGCTAGTTGGTAAATTCTTGGATTGAGCAGTGCTGTTGGTGTTTGTGAGTTTGTTAGATAGCTGGTGTGAGTGTGACAAGTGTGGAATTGTTGATAGCTTGTGGAAGGTTGTGAAGTGCCCTTAACTTTGTGTAAAACTTATGAGTGAGAGAGAGCTTTGTATATTGGGAGGTCCATCTTCAAAGAGTGAATGCTTGAAGAACATGTTGGTTGGATTCCTCTGAGAAGGCTTGTGACGTCAAGACTTTTGTTGTAAGCTTACTCTTATTTCATTATTAATACAATAAATGATGTTTTCCTATGTCTTGTATGTAATTTACTTGATAGCTCATGACTTCTTGACTTTGTGAGTAAACAGATCATTGTTGTTTTTCGGTTACGTGCTTTGTTGTATTTCCTTTGCCTTGTTTCAGGTTGATCACTCATTAGGAGAAGGAAGCGGAAGTTGGAGCAGCGCAACGGAACTCCATCGACCACCGGTTGAGGTAGGCCTCCAACTAAGACTATTTAAGGAAAGTTATTGTTGATTTGTCCTTGTTTGTGACTAGACCCACTGTAGGGCTAGAGGGGTTGCCTCTGTCCGAGGGAACACTTTCCTGCATCACAAATTGGCGACTCCGTTGGGGAGTCTATCCTATGTTCTTCTTTTGTTTGCTCTTGTTTTGATTTTGATATGGTCTCTCTTGAATTTTGGGGATTTGCTATCAGTATTTTGAGTTTCCTGAGTTGATCTGGGAGATGCATCTATTTTATTAAAGGATTGACTGGTTTTGGTTTGGAAGTTTTTGTTCGCTGTCATTGTTTTGAACATCATCGCGGATTAAAACTTAACAGTCGCGCTTTCATCGCTCTCACCTTTCTGTAAAATCCTGTGCATCTCTTAATAACGTCTCACAGTCGTGACAGCCCTGAAAATCTGTCCATCGAGGAAAAGTCGTGTACTTCTGCGATGACATCGCTCTGTTGTTGCAGTTAGTTCTTCATTAGCGCTAGTTGCTTGTGTATTACCCGCGCTGATTCCTGTAGAATTGATTTTTTCAATTCTGCCTCCTGAGTCCATTAGTCCTGCTGGTCCCTTGCTTTTTTCACTTGCTCAGTAGCTTGTTTTTCATTGTTTATGGTTAAGGCACTCTTTCTTTGGCTTTGTTGAATGAATCTTGCATTTTTTTCCTGTGTGACCTAGTTCATTATTTCAAGTTTCTTGAATCAATTGGCTTGGTTACCGGTTTTCTCAAGGTTCGTTTGCAGCTTTTGTTAGTTCGATTGACCCTTCCTCTTTGCTTGTTTTGGTTGATTTTTGGTGATAAATATTGAACCAATCTTTGGTATTGATTCGATTCCTGTTCACTACCAAACATAGATCACGATTGTTTGGGTCAACTGTGTTTTTTCCACACTTGCTTTTCTGCTTATTTGTTTCTTCTAGATTTAGAGACATCAAAATCAAAAGATTGCATTCATTTAGCATATGAAAGTGAAAGTGAATTTGCATTTCAAGTTTGCATATTGGAAAGCGGATGATAAAATCTCTCATTAGTAGTATCCATGCACTTTAGGAATTGATGTCTGTATGCATTTAGTGATTGCATTTTCTCATCTTGGTTTTCTTGGTTTGGGAATGATCTCTCTACCCTCCTGTAGGTATGTGTTCATTGAAGTAAAAGGATATTTCATTCATTTTAGCTGCATCCTAGGATCTGTTGTATACATACGGTAAAGCATGAAAACTGAAACATAATTCAAGATCAACTCTAAAATGAACTGAATAAACCTAACAACGCATTGGAACATAACGCACAATATTTAGAGGTCTAGGCTAGAGACGTGCTCCGACGTCGTTAAACCTAGTCACTATTGTTTTCACTCAAGGTTGGGTGATTCCTCCTTTTGTGAGTCAATAGCGGTCTAGTACGGAATTGTGCTCCCATGTACTGTCGAGTATATGTTGGGTGACCCCATTAGGTTATCATCCTTTATCCTTAGGAAGCCATGTCTTCCACCTTGCAAACTGTAACGCACCGAACACAACATTTGGCAAGATTGACTATCGTACGGAGAGTCCTTGGTTTTCATATGACTGCCAAGGTGTATATGCAGTTTTACGGGTTGTTTGGTAAACCTTTTGCCTAGTTCTCCAAAGTAGTCACTTTCGTTCCTTTTCAGACTCCCTAAAAGAAAAGGTCCATTTGAGCACTTGTCACTTTAGGCTCATTAAATATTCGAAGGTGACTAGAGTCATATTTTTGTCCTTTTCTCGACTCTTTAAAGATGAAAAGGTCAAGTTCTGTTCCTATGTCTTAAAAGTTATTTGGCCACGTTCACATTTACCCTGTTAGGTCTTGTTTGCATTTTAGCTTGTGTAGGGTTCTTTCTCGTTAGTTTTCCTAGGATTTTTGAAATTGAATCATCCTGGTGGAATCACAGATCCCGTCTCCCGTTCCAAGTGACCAAGGCTCTCACTCTTCTGTTGCCCCTGAGGTACCGATTATTAGTGATACTCTCCCTGTTATTCTGAGTATCTAACCGATTAACTCTCGCGCTCCAGAAGACGAGTCTTACGATATCCATTGGAACCCCGTTTGGGAGCCTTATGAAGGAGATATTCCCGTCACCCCTCCTAGTGTTTCGGTCCCAATGTCTTCTTCTGACATGGATGACATATCCCCCATTACGAGTGAAGAATCCATTGTGGCGAGCAGTGAAATTCCTATCTCGACGGAAACTCCACCCTTCTGTGTCACCCCTCTCGGTGTCACACTGCCTTTACGCTATAGGGTTTTGAGGGATATTATGGGTTCTAGAACTCCCCTTATAAGTTCCATGTGGTCTCATACCGTCACTCCGACTTCAGAGCCCTTTACTCCTCAAATTCATCATAATGTGTCTGTCACCTCAGTCCCGACTATTCCAGCTATCTGTGTGGCTTCTTCAGCCCCTGTTTTTGGTACCATCACTGCATCCTCAGTTGTGACCACTGTTGCAAGACCTTCATCCGGATCTACGAATAGTGGCCCATCGACATCTACAACCGTATTCGTTGATCCTACACTTAATGCCCCACCTTCTTCTAGTTCCATTCCAGCAGGGGAGGTATACGATCAGTATTTACAAGCTCTTCAGAATCCGGATCCTCAAAATCTGTTCCATTATTATGATTCTTGAGGAGCTCATATTTATTACCCCGGACCTTTGCCATCTCAACCCGCGATTGAGGTGACGGTTCCGTTGTCCATTGCTTGGGGTACCACCTGTTATCATGGTGGCCAAGCATCACCTGCCAATTTTCAAGGACCACCTTATCAAGGTCAGTACTCTCAAGGACAACCTTATCCAGGGAAACCTGGAGGCCCACAAGGACAACCCTTCTAGGGACAACCTTCGGCCTTTGGTGGTTCCTCTTTTACCTATCTTGGGCAACCTTTTGGTAATTCGGGACAACTTTACATGCAACAAGGCCAACCTGGTGTCCAGCAAGGCTTCCCATCTGGGCAAGCCGGTCAGCCTTACGTTCAGCAAGGCCAACCCACTGTCTAGTCCAGTCAACCATCTGGACAAATTGGTCAGCCTCAAATCCAACCAGGGCAACCTACTGTCTAGTTTGCTCATCCATCTGGCCCATCAGGACAACCCTTAGTTGTGCAAGGACAACCCAATACCCAGCAAACTCAACCATTTGGGCAAATGGGTCAACCTAAAACTCAACTAGGTCAACCTTCTGGCTAGATGGCTCAGCCTTAGTACTCTCAAGGACATCCGTCTGGGCCTGCTCAACCGGGCACTCAAATGATTGTTGCTTCTCAAGCTCCACTCGGTTTTCAGCCCCAGTCTGGGCTCCAGACCCAATCCAGTTCTCAAATGCAGGTTGGATCGCAATCTCAACCTGCTTATCAAACGCAGCCTGGCTCCCAGGCCCAGTTTGGAGCCCAGCCGCCTTATGGTTTCCAACAATCCCAAGGGCAAACCCAATTTACCCCATACCAAAAATATCAACAACTGCATGTGAGTCCTTATCAGAATTACCAACAACCATATGTTGCTCCTGCAGGCCAAGTTGGTAATCAGTGGAATGTTGGGGGCCAAATCCAAGGTCAACCGTCCAGTTACAGCTATAACCCCTATGGACAAAATCCCTACGGAAAAAGCCCTTCTGGGCCAAATATGCCCGGACAGAATCAATGGGGGCAACAAGCAACTGAGTGGAACTCTGGTGCTACCTCCTATTCGCGGCCTCAAATTTCCTTTAACCCTCAATTACCCTTTTTAGCAACGTTGGAATTACCGGATGTGTCAAAACTGACAAATGATCCTATTCTTCATAATCCGTACTGGCTGTCGGTTCTAACTAAGATTCCCAGTGATTGTCCCAAGTTTGACGGTAAAGCTAGAGAAGATCCCCAAGCCCACGTCATGACTTATCATCTATGGTGTTCGTCAAATTCGTGGCTTGATGATTCAATCCAGCTCCGCCTTTTTCAACGGACCCTCACTGGCTCTGCTGCTAAATGGTATATTGAGTTAGCTCGCGGATCTTTTCAGGACTTTAACTCGCTAGCTATGGCATTTTTAACTCATTTTCAGTTGCCGATTCGATATGAAACAGGCACACATCTCCTGACATCCTTAAAACAAACTACGGCCACACATATCTCCAATCATATCCATGAATGGAGATGACGTCGCCGTTTGATTAAGTTTTGGATTCCCGATCAGCTCCTGACCGACTGGTTCACGACCTCTTTTGTTGGTCTGATAGCCCGGGACATCGCTATGGGGGCATGTGTAACTGAAGAGCAGGCCATTGCGCATGCTCAGTGTTGAGTCTTGAAAATGTCATTCATTCGCATTATACTTTCACTATTATGTCCATTATATCACCTCCATTTCACCTCCATTTCACTACTATGTCACCACATTCATCCCACTTTCATTATCATTGGGCTACCTTTATGTTTTTCCAATATTTATTATTTCTAAGCCTTTTAAGTGAATTTGTGGTTAAACATTAGAAAATAATGTGCATATGCTTATACCTAACAAATGGGTTGAGATTGTTGACATGTGTAGGTTGAAAGGAGACTTCTAGAAGACCCTTATGTGGCACTCTAAGGCCAAATTCGAATTTGGTTGAAAAGAATCATGGGATCATGAGGATATGTGTCACATCTCCTAATTGTATTGTAACTCTCAAAAGACATGTGTCTTATCAGTTCCTATTTTGATTAGGACTCTAGAGGTAGAGGGAGAGATTCATGGATTATCATTAATGAGATGGCTCTCATCTTTTTGTATAAATAGGAGATCTCTCTCCTTCATTTGCTAGTCTTTTCCTTTAGTCTTTTCTTAGTCCTTTTAGCTTGTTAGTCCCATGGCTTTTGAAAGCTTTTGTACTTTGCACTTTTGAAGAAATTGAATAAAGCTTTGATGTTCTCAATATGGAAGGAGATGTGAAGTAGATGTCATGGAGCATATTAGGATGTAAGTAGAGTAGATTTCATTTTGTAAATATTGCTTTGTAGAATGTAAGGTAGATTAGATTTTCATTCATGCAATTTTAATTTATGCAAGTTATTTTCTCCCGGGATTGTGTGTCTTTGTTGTATTTGCTTTAATATCTAATGGTAGTTGCAGTTGTCTTATTCGTAATGCTGCCCTTTTTACTCTGTTTTCTAGATTAGTTTTTAGCTTAGTTTTACAAGTTGGATGCTAACTAATTTATGCTCTCTTTATCATGAATGGTTTATCTTTCAAGAGAACAGAACACTAATTAATTGCAGCTTGTTTTTAAGTAGTCTTGGCTTGTGGCACTAATACTTTTTCCACTTGTTACACATAATCACATATGTAGGAAGCAGTATGATGGAAAAGGCTTAGTAGTGTTATAATTTGTCATTTAGAGTTTTTATCAATTCTTGGATTTGTTTTCAGCTACTTCCTAATCGTGTTTTACGCAGTACTATGTGGTAGAAGCAGGGAGTTAGGAAGAGATAACCATTATCATCAGTCCTTGAAGTGATTTTCTTGTTTCTTTTATTTGCAGCAATATGGGTAGAGAGTAATGCCATTAGAACGTGATTTTTATGCTTTGCTTTCAGTTTCATTTCAAGTTATTTCTTTCAATCTCTTTCTTTGCAAGTTTAATGTACAGTTTGAATTACTGCATGCTTTCAAGTTGATTGTAGATTAGTGATGCACTTAACCTTCTAATGAACTAATGACATGATAGAATCATCTTGTCCTTTTGCTGCAGCAAGGATACTTGGTCTCATAGTCATTTTCTCATTATTTGATTATTGCATGTTAAAACAAAACCCCAAAAACAACATAAACTATAAAACAACGAAGTAAGAGAAAGGTTAACTAAGCACATATAGTGCACCACACTTCATCAGTTTACGATACCCGGATTGATAATTTATGTAGAGCAATTTAAGACATTAAATTGACTAAACACTCAGTACCTAGACTTGGTTTACTCCCAGTCCGGTACGTTATATGATTATTTGCCTGATGCTCCGAGACCCGGAACTTCTAAAGCCCCACCAACACCATCTGTTGATGGCGTCATTGGTTCTGTCAATCCGTCCTCTAAGAAATCTTCCGCGAACCCTGGGAAGCAAAAGTTGAATGCTCCGAATGAAAATACTTCTCAGGTTGTGTCCAATTCTGGTAATACTTCCGAGGTTAACGCCATCCAGTCCACCACAGCAGATGAGGCCTTGAAAGGGAAAAAGAAGGGAAAAAGGAAGAATAAAGCGGATCAACCAAAGGAGGATTCCCCTAAACCTCCACCTGAGGAAGGTACCAAACGCAAGCCTAAGTATCCTTGCCTTATCTGTGATGAGGATCACTATACCAAAGACTACCCGAGGCGGTCTAAAGTTAGTCGTTTGTTGAAAGGTGCCCCCGGGACTCTTGTTGTGCTCAAAGATCCTTTTCCCTCGCAGCAAACTCAAATGGTGGTTGATCCATCTCAATCCTCTTCTCCCTTTGGTTCTCAGGTATTTATGGCTGGGACAATTCCCGTCCACATTAGTACCTGGGCAAAAGAATATATGTCGCCTACCGGGAAGGAGCCTGAGGTCCCCTCTAGCGCTCCTCCGTCCAGTTCTAGTCCCCTCCATATCGAGAGACCTAGCACTGAAACGGCCATCTGAATCCCTCCTAAAGGGGTACTCCGGAAGTCTTCTTACAACCCTAATGCTCGTTCTGCTCAACACTATAGCATCATTGAGGACTTAGCCCAGGCTCCGTCAGCTATGTCTGCACTAGAAGTCCTCCAGAGCTGCCCCTCCCAGAGGAAGTCCTTGCTATCGACCATCAGTGGCATTGACCCAGCCGACTCAGATTTGATTACTTTTGACTTGGACAGTCATATACCAAGACTGCCTCACCAAATTGCCTTCCTTATTCAGTTCATCATCAATTCTAAAACGATCCATCGTACTGTCATTGATGAAGGCGCTTCTACTTGCATAATGTCTGTTGCTTGTTGGAAGGCTATTGGTTCTCCAACTTTGAGCCAGTCTCCTACGACCTTGGAAGCCTTTGATGGGAGAGAGTCTCGTCCTTATGGTATACTCCAACGCTTGCCTATTACTTTGGAATGGAAGATGGTCAAAGTAGAGGTTGAAGTCGTTGATACTAGTTTAACTTACAACCTCCTTTTGGGACGAAGCTGGACATATGCCATGCGAGCCGTGGCTTCATCTCTATTTCATGTCTTTCGCTTCCCTCATCAAGGGAAGATCGTCACAGTAGACCAGCGGTCCTTCTTCGCCTCCTCCTCCTCTGATGGCAACGTGCCTTTTGTGGAGCATACCTCCATCCCATGTGAGAGTGTGGAAGCTAGACTCTTTAAAGATCCTGCCCTTATGGGTGTTTTTTCACTCCCACCTCCCAACGTCGTTCCTATTAATATGATTTCTGTTTTTTCTGATTCTTGGGTTCTTCCCCTCGCTGATCAGATAGAATCCTGGGGCGATTAGATGCCGTTGAGTCCTGCCGAGCTCAACTACATCGAAATTGTTTCTGCATTGACTCCACCCTCTGCATCTGCTCCTTCGAGCAGAGCTCTCGACTCGTATGCTCATTCCCCTTGGCTTGGAGATGGAACTTCTTCAGACCCTTTAAAGGAAAAATTTCCTTATGATGAAGCCATTATTGAGACTATGTCTTTTGAGGAACCCCTTGGTTCGATCATCACCATCATTCCTCGTTTCTCCCTGCCCATTGGGAGATGCTTACCTGTCTTGAGCGGTTTGCTCCTTGTCTCCCATCCCAACCCCTTCAAACACCCATTCAAGTTCATCAAGTGTCTTCTGAAGGGAACATGGGAAACATCATGCAAACTCAGCCAATCGACATCTTTGTTAAACCAGAGATTGTCGAGCACATCCATGTTGGAGTAACTTGTACTCCAGAGGAGATTCAACTCTACACTGATATTTTTCGCGAATTTCGTGATGTTTTTGCTTGGTCTTATGAAGAGATTCCCGACATCGATCCTAGCATTGTGGTGCATGAGATACCTACATATCCGGGTGCTAAACCTGTTCGGCAGCGTTTACGCCCCGTGCACCCCTGAAAGGTTGTGGCTATTAAAGTAGAAGTTGAAAAGCTTCTTAAAGCTGGTTTTATCTACCCCATCCCACTCACAGATTGGGTCTCCAATATCGTCCCCGTGACTAAAAAATAGGGCATTATCAGGGTATGTGTTGATTATCGTGATATTAATCGGGCCTGTCCTAAAGATAACTACCCTACACCCTTCACTGACCACCTCATTGATGAGTGTGCCGGGAGTGAAATATATTCATTCATGGACGGCTTTTCTGGTTATAACCAGATTAATATTTCCCCTGTAGATCAACACAAGACTGCCTTTATCTGTCCGTGGGGCACTTTCGCTTATAAAAAGCTCCCTTTCCGTTTAAAAAATTCTGGTGCCACCTTCCAATGCACAATGTCTTACGCGTTCCATGATATTCGACACATTGTGCAACCCTACCCAGATGACCTTCCGATTCATTCAGCGAAACGACAAGACCATCCCACCCACCTTTGCGAAATTTTCCTCCGTTGTCGACACAATCGTATTCGGCTTAATCTGAATAAGTGTGTCTTCTGCGTGGAATTAGGTAGACTTCTCGGGTTCATCGTCTCCCGAGAGGGTATCCGTCTCGATCCCCTTAAAGTCAAAGCCATCCTGAATCTCCCTCCCCCTGCTTCATTGCAGAAATTGGAGAGTTTGCAGGGTAAAGAAATTTTTTTACGATGATTCATTCTGAACTATGCCGAAGTGGCAAAAGGTTATACGCGGTTATTGAAGCGGGATACCCCTTTTCTTTGGGATGCCGCTGCACAAGAGTCATTCGAGCACCTCAAGGCTCTCCTTGTTTCTGCTCTGTTGTTGCGTCCCCCTGATTATCATCATGACTATACTCTATATTTAGCCGCTGCAGATACCACTATTAGCATGGTTCTAGTTCAAGACGATGATGATGGCACAAAGCATGTCGTTTATTATCTCAGCCGCAATTTACTAGATATGGAAACTCGATATGCCCATGTTGAGAAGTTGGCATTAGCCACCGTTTGCGCCATCCAACGCTTCCGCCATTATATCTTATTGCGCGCCACTACGGTGGTTTCTGATTGCAACCCGATGACGTACATCCTGTCACGTCAGTTACTTGAGGGCAAGTACTCGAAGTGGATTGTCATCCTCCAAGAGTTCGACTTGGAGTTCACCACTACCAAGTCTAAGAAGTCCCTCGTCTTTGCTGAGTTGCTTTGCTCTTTGCTATCCGTTACCGCGCCCTCTCGGTTAGAGGACCATATTCCAGATGAAACTTTGTTCTTAATTAGCACCCTCGATCCCTAATACGGGGATATCATTGTCTATCTTCAGACGTCTTCTTTTTGTCCCGATTTGTCTAAGGATGGTCGGCGACGGATTCACCATCATTCTCAACCTTACCGCATTATTGGGGACACCCTGTACCATCTTAGCGTCGACTCTATCCTCCGCCGATGCTTAACATTCGAGGAAGCTGAACAAGTTCTAAATGACTACCATTCTGGTGCCTGTGGTGGTCATATGTCTGGATATGCTGCTGCTCAAAAGATCCTCTGTGCTAGTTACTTTTGGCCCTCCATTTTCAAGGATTTCATTCTTGTCGTCCGCTATTGTCATGAGTGCCAAATCTACCAACGGAATATGCACGCGCCTCCCGCTCCATTGCACCCTGTTGTTACCATCGGCCCTTTTGCCAAATGGGGCATTGATTATATGATCTGTAACCCTCGCTCGGCCGGGGGGCAGGGGTATATCATCGTTGCCGTTGATTATTTTACGAAATGGGCCGAGGCGATGCTTACGCTATCTGAAGACAGTGACATAGTGGCGCAATTTTATTCAATCATGTTATTTCACGTTTCGGAGTCCCTCGGGATATCGTCACTGATCACGACAAACATTTCCATAATCATATGATGACTGAGTTAACAACCCAGCTAGGCTTGCAGCATGATAGCTTGACACCGTACTATCCTCAGGCCAATGGCCAAGTAGAAGCCGTCAACAAAGTTCTAGTTATGATGCTTCAACGCACCATTGGCATGCACAAGTCTAACTGGCACTTGATGTTGTTCTCCGCCTTATGGGCCTGCCGAAATTTAGTGAAGGATGCCACCGGGTTCACACCATTCCAATTGGTTTACGGTCTGGAGGCTACCCTTCCGATTGAGTGTGAGATCCCTTCTCTGAAATTAGCTATCGAATTACTCCCCAACACTACTCCAGTAGAAGAACGTCTTCTCTATCTAGAGCGACTAGATGAGACTCGTCGATTAGCCCCTCTAGCTATTGAAGCACAGAAGAAGAGAGTGAAAACTCACTTCGATCACACTGTCCATCCTCGTTCTTTCGTTGAAGGAGATTTAGTCTTGCTCTATGATCAAGCAAATTATAAGCTGGGGGCAGGCAAATTCGAACCCATGTGGCACGGGCCTTATATTGTAAAGCGAATTTTGTAAAAAGGGGCATATGAGCTTATTGATTATGAAGGGAACCCTCTGGATAAGCCCCGAAATGGGCTTTATCTGAAAAAATATCATGCATGAACTCCATGCACTCTGATTTGTACATATGTGTGTTTTCAGCAGGTGTGTTGTGTGTGTATTTTCATGTTTGGCTTGGTGTGTAGGCATAATCGCCGCTTATTGTGTCCTTTTCTTCTTGTGCAGATGTCTGGTACACCTTACGTTGGTTTCGCTGATGGTGCCTGCCGCAGTACTCGCAACCTGTCTTCTGCGGCATGGGTGATCTACGATCCTCATGGTGAGTTAGTAGACCTTCAAGGTGTTTGTCTAGGTTGTACCACAAACAATGTCACTGAATATAGTGTTGTTATTGAGTTACTCACCGAGGCTATCAATCTCGGTATTCGTACATTGGTTGTGAATCTGGATTCTCAGCTTGTTGTCCACCAGCTTAACGGGCATTATTCCATCAGAGACCATCAGATTTTAAGGTTGTATTTGCGTGTTAAATTGTTAGAAAGGAATTTTGATTTTATTACATATCAACACATTCCACGAAGATTAAACACGTTAACTGATGCATTAGCAAACCATGTATTAGACAGACATTTGCGTAACATGTAATTAAAATAGCATATAGAAGCATGCAAAACACAACAATGAACGATAGGAATATATATATATATATATCGTGTGGTGCACCGAGGCGCTCAAAAAATAAGTGTATATGTCCAAATAGAGTCTGTGCTCTCCATACATCCAAGACACATGTCTCTCAAAAAAATCATCAGCAGGAAATAAAACCTAGGTGTCTACTGCAGTGGGTTATGCTCCCTATAGCACACCACCGCTCGCCTCAACAGGCGGTGCATCCTGGGTATCACCCCTACTGTATGAATCTGGAACTCTATGGGGACCTCCTCGATCCCCATGTAATCAGGGATCCCCGGTGTCAGACCCTCGAGATTTTGGGCCACTGTCTCTGTAGAATCGTCGGCTGGAAGCCAAGGCTAGCTCTCTAATGCCCTTTGGATCCCTCCGCGCCTCTGGTGCCAATCCAACAGGCCTCACTGGTACCACGCTTGCAAATACCATAGAGTTCATCATTAGGACATATGGTTGAAAAAATCTAAAAAACGTCATAAAAGACAAAATACAAAAATATGATCAAGTGTTTTACCGCCATCATCCCACTGCTCGCCAGGGGGCAGCTGCATGTCAGGGTCTCCGCGAAAGTCCATGCCAGCATATGGCCAGTCCTCAACGAAGATCGTTATAATTGATATGATACCTGCATCTGCAACAAGGGAATCCAGAGGCTCCAACCTCCACTCTCAAAGTACTACCATGATTCACCTCCTTCCCAAGAAGTCCAGAATCCACTTCAAAGTCAAATTTGCATCCAATGTCCAGTGCTACAATCTAGCGCCACTTGTCCTCTCAGTGAACAGTTACTGGCTCATTGTTCCAAGGCGCACTCCCAATGTGTGTCTGATTTCATCTGGCAACGCTAATGACCAAAACAAATCCATCCCTGGCCTTCCCTTCTCTGCTACACAGTCCCTCGGGAAATCCGGTCAACTCCTTCCGTACATTCACTCACCTTCCAAGTTTCGTTGGTACCCCCATCTTGGGCGGTCCATCCCTTGGCAAGGCTTCCTCGCATCGGAATATACAAAAACCAAGGCATATCCCTGCCTCAAACATCATAGCGGTCATAGCATGCTCATGGCAATCAATGGACACTATTGGGTACTAGTGTCCCACAATGGCCTTGCTCTTGAAGTTCTTTACCAGCATATTGCTGCACTTTTCAATTCCTTTTGTTGATGCTGCTAATTCTTGCAGTCGATTTCAACCACCTAACCGGGCATGTTCATGCATTCATATACCAGGCACATAATCTCCATTAGATTCAAAATAAATTGAAATAACTTTAAATCCTACCTCGCTGGTAGCTCGTCAATAAGGTACATTTTCAATTATGTTCATTTCTTGTCACAAGTCAAACTAACATCTTTGACCAAATCATCATGTATAACATATCACATCAGGTTAGCTCAAAACACAACCATCATAGATCAAAATCATAAATCACACGTAACCATCATAAACCAGAATCATAGATCACATATAATCATCATAGACCAGAATCATAAATCACATGCATAATAAAACTGAAATAAAATATTGATACTTATCATTTAATCAATCATTGGCTTCCACCTTTGTCCTTATTTCGTACACACTCCGGATTGGTTGCCACACCCGACAAACACCTAGTGCCTTCTTCTCAACCGTGTGCACACACATAGTGTACATCCCACACATACAATCACACATGACATACCACAACATGCAAGACATGCATTTACACCTAACATACAACACATACACCTACACCCAGTGTACAACACAACATAATACATACGCTTGTACTTGGTGTACAACACAACACAACATGTATATGTATGCAATGTACATCACAAGACATGCATCCGCACACAACGTGTGACACCACAAATGCATACACATATACCCGATATACAACACAACTCATACATCTATACATGATGTACAATGCCACACAATACATGTACCTACACCTAGCGTACAACATAACAAAATGCATGTAATACATAGAATACAACACAACGATTACGCATGTCACGATACCACAACTACACAATACACATACAAAGTACCGCATGTACACAACATGTATGACACACACACACAATACCACATGCACACCATTACCATATGTACAACATGTACACAATACCACCTATACAAAGCACCCCTGCACAATGTGTGCTTAGCATCACATGTACACGACACCAGCTGCACAATGTGTACACAACGACACATGTACATCGTACCACCTGTACAGTGTGTATACAATACGACATGTACATAGTACCACATGCACGACATGTACATGACACCACATGTACACAACACCACATGCATGACATGTACACGACACCACTTGTACAATCATACACACAACACCATATGTACAACATGCACACAATGCCATATGTACATAGCACTGCATATACAACATGTACATAGCACCATACACAACACTGCATATCCAACATGCGCACAACACCATATGCACACAACACTGCATATCCATCATGTACATAACACCGTCTATACCCAACACTGCATATGCAAAATTCACACAACACTATTTGTACCACCTTGTACATAACATTGCATAACAACACGTACACACACTATATATACACAACATCGTATGCACACAACATCACAGAGGCAACATGTGCAACATATGCACAACAATAGTACCACACATCCAACCCACACTGTCTCTACTAGGTAACCTTACTTCTAGTGTCTCTCTGCCATCCATGCTTATCCTAGCATGTCACAGACCACATGACTTTCATTTTGCTAATGCATCCCTTGGTATAACCTATCTGTAACATAGACATAATATAATCACGTAATATCAACTCATAACCACATGATGCTGACCTCATAGATGTGTCAGACTACTCTTCCCACTTGATTCCTCATGAACCAAAAATCTCTTCATGCCATTCACCTGCATAAGAAATCATTCCTCCACATGAACGATCCCTGACAACCCTGTCAGACAGTGACATAGATAATTACATACATACATATATAATCATTAGCATAAAATAATCATCATCTTGTCAAACAACGACATACATACATACATTTATACATATATAAACATTAGCATAATCATGATCATAACATAATTACTAGATAACATAAGGTCTAGGTTAAGCAAACTTCCTTATTTGCGACAACATGCAAAACATTGAGAACCACCACTCCCAACTTGGTCAAACCGTCCAACACCTCAAGTCCATTTACTTTACTTTTTTGGTTACCTTTCACATGACTTCACTGCCACCGTCCATTTACCACAATGGACCCAACCAGTCCAACAAATTGTCATAGTCTTACCTTCCGTTGCACTTACTCATGCATCAGGCTTCATCCGTGTCTTACATTACCTGTCGGGTACCACACAACTCTCCTTGAGCTCCATTAACTTTCCTCTTTCCCAACCAATTCCCAAGACTCAAAACAATAAAAGGCAAGAACAAAAACAACAGCAAGAAGACCATAAAAACCAAAATCAGTACAACACCGCAACAAAGTGGCATAGCTATGCACCAAACATAACAAAACTGCAAATCAAGCGCAAACAAATCACAAAGACCAAAAGCACAAGATTAACAACAGACACCATGACTCAATCCCCATGGTTCCCAGTGCTTCCAAAGGAAAGCCCAATTTGAGCCTTCTTTGAGATTTCATGGCAGCCTCTTCTCCACTCAATCCCTCGGATCATACTTCCATCAACACATAACTGTCAGTGCATAAATAAACATAACAATGCATCAGTTACCTTACCTTGTTGTGCCAAGCACATTGCTTGCAACTGAACACATCCACGCCATCTCTCAAGGGACTCTAATCCATTAAAGAATCCACCTGTAACTAAAGACTAGCTAATATACTTGTCAAATACATGTCCATGAATATAACACATACCCACATAATGTCAAACGAAATCAAGGTTAAGATGACTTCCTATATGAAAAGCACTTCATTTATTTGGAATTAGGGTTTCCAAACATAGCCAAATGAATTCTTTCCCAATTCCTTTCTTTTACTTTTTTACCTTGTTGCAATCGAGGCTTACTATGCGTTGTCACATCACCCAACTTTCAGCTATATAAACACATCAAGTGTTACCTTGTCATGCTAATACCAAGCATGTTTCCTGCAACTACTTTCACATGTCAACCACATGTTCCAAATATCAAGACAACCATATCTATCAATTTGAAATCAACATTTAGCAAGACTAACAATCATGTCATAATCCATAGTCAACTCACAGTCATTAGACATAATGCTACAACTATCACCTATTTACACGCAATTACGTATCAACTCTCTCGACACATATGTATTAGTACAATAATCTTAAAACAATACCATTTGAACACATACTCATTTTATGCAATTCATCAAACATTCAACCAACTTGCAGCCATACCATGTTAAATAAATCAACTAGACACCAAACACTCAAGCACCAAATAAATGCCATAATCAAACAATCAAGCACAAGGTATATGACATAAACAAGTTCATACCTTAATGTATCTCAGGGGAGGCTATCTTGTCTGCACAATCAATCCAGGTTAGCACAATAAAACTTCACAACATATCAACTCAAACATAAATCGGATCATGATACCCAAAATTGTCACTAACTAACATATTTACATCATAACTCATACACAATTATCATTCACACATATGCAAAGTCAATCTAGATTAGTACAACACCATATTACAAATATGTCATCTCATACTTGAATATCGTAACCATGGCCATCTACATGGCCAATCCAACTTATTATGATACATATAATGTCAAGATCTTAATGTCATGGTCATCAACAAGTTACTAACATATAACAACAACAAGCTATATGTCATGGTCATCAACAACATATAACTTAATCATCAAGTTATCTAACATAAAACAATCAACAATAGCAATGCATCCAACCATAGGTTACTATCATCCTTGATTATCTGACACATGTGCATATCACTATACTAATCAACCATCATCTATCATGTATGTAACCAAAACATCAAAATACATGTACATAAACCTAATGTATATAACCTTAATGCATATAACAATCCTTAACTTAATTACCTGCATGCCCAACATGAAATGCCTATATGATGATCTTCTCTTACCCCAAAGTCTAATTCTGCAACCTCATTATGATGATCTGCATCTCTTGCTCTATCTCAGCCAACATATTAGCATCATAACCAACAAATATCATCATGACGACCTAATTGCACATAATGAGTTCACAAGGCATGTTTGACTTACTATCCATGCATAATTATAACCAAGACCATACATGCATAACAACTGCATATAGACATATAACACCTGAGTACAAAACCATATACACATCATTCTAGCTAGAGTTCAGTCATCAATGCATGACCATATCAACTACACAATGCCTAAACACATATGATCAAGCATGAATGAACGATACTTGAAAACAAACCTACCAGAATTATACATGCAACCAACCATATAAGAATGTAACCAAACATGTAAGAATGTAACTAAGGATACTACAACGATACATGTAAGCGACATAAATCAACATGTAACCAGTCATACACTCACAAAGATGCATTCCACAGTAAAACACATCAACTCTACATGACGACATCACTACCACTATGAACAACATCATGCAAATGCAACAAGCACACTGAATGCAAGTGTGAGAGGCACACATGCAACATACATGCATGCATGACCAACACATAGCCCATCCATTCCAAGGGGTGAACCATGCTGTGATACCACTTTGTAACACCCTCCTCCCACATCTACCCAAGCAACCGACTACCTGGGGTAAACATGCGACGAGAGTCCACTATGATATGATTCGACCTCCTAAGTCACGTTAAGGAAGTGGAACCGATGGAAACACACCATACAAACATTCAACCTCGGCTTCAGGACCCTCAGGAACTAGTCCAACACTTTAAACATCTTGCCCTTGGGTCCAACTGAGATTTTAGACAGCTTAAGCCTCAGTCTCTCTTATGTTATAGGCATGGCAACGTCGAGAAACCCATAGTCGCTCTCACAAGCTTGTCTACTAGCGTCCAAAGGCTCATTTCGTCAGTGCTATGCCAGCATCCCCAGGATTTGAGCCACCTTTTCAGCCCAGAGCCTAGGTCATTGGCCATAATTTAACCATCTCTTATAATAGTAAAATAGCATGGAAATGACACTATTAAAGAAAATACTTGTTTAAGACCTTGACTGGACCCTACTAGCCATGTGAGACATTTCATCAAAAAATATCACGAATATGTAATCTATGGGTGTAAAGAACAGATCTGAGCATAAGGGTCTCATACTTATCTGAGATTCACCATGAAGCATTGATGCCTCAACACATTAACTGCCATTCCATCCATTAGCCATAGATACATTGTTCATTCATATACAAGTAGAAACATGATGAGAGTCATACATTGCTGTTGTCATAAAACATATACATAACTAGCATAATAGGGACAAAAATACCAATGACCTCATTGCCATATAAGCCTCATATAATCTAGTATAATGCTCATAGAATACAAGGAGAAATAACCTATTATTAATGATGTAAAATCCAACCTGGGATGGGACTTCCACATTCCACCCGAATGTAGAATGGCTGAGCCAAATCTCTCTTCAGCCATTCACCCTCGTTCTATATTCCAAACATGAATGTGGGATCTCATAAAACACATCAATAAAAAATCATCCTATGCTTCCAGAGGCCATCCACCTCAACCCATTGAACAGTGATTCCACCTCACGGTCGAACATCACAAAACCATCATCATATTGGTTTCCATCCTAACCTTCCAAGGCTTCCAGAGCGTTTATTCCAACCAAGGCTTCCAAGACTAGTAACTCAACCCACAACTTATACAGGGCTTCCAGAGCGTTTGTCCAACCAGGGCTTTTAGGACTAGTAACTCAACCCACTAAGGGCTTCCAGAGTGTTTGTCCAACCAAGTCTTCCAAGACTAGTAACTCAACCCAAGTTGTTACAGGGCTTCCAGAGCATTTGTCCAACCAGGGCTTCTAGGAACTAATAATTCAACCCTAGCTAAGGAAACATGAGAACCAACCAAAAACAAACAATGAAAGTAAACCCGCAACCACCATGACTATCCAGGAAATGGCAAGGCTAGGCAATCCACTGTCAATCCAGGTAATCCTCCATACCAATGACAGATCATGACTAAGAATCCACATGCATATGCCATGCATGCCAAAAATAGTGAAGGAAACATACATGCAATTCAATACCTGCAAGAAAATCTTGCTATAGCTATTGATCCTGATGTCCTCTTGTGCTTTCTTGCTCTTTCTTTGCCTTCTTGCTCCAAGAATTCAAGTATGCCACACCCTCCAAGAGTGCTCCAAGAAGACTCTAAGTCTCCAAGAGTATGAAAGAGAGAGAGAGAGAGAGAGAATAATGAGAGAGCTCCAAACCGAACTGACAAAAGGTTACACTTACCAAGCCTAAGCCAAGAGCTTGCCAACTAATCCTTAGAAGCCTTTTTATTAATGATGCCTATATTTTCTTCATTTTCCATTATTTTCCTTCAATTTCCTCCTCACATGCAACCTGTGACCTTTCACCTTCATTTTCTCCTAATTTCCTTTATTTTCATAAATAAATGTGCCAAAAATGCCATTTTGCCTTTCCAAAGCCTTAGCCATTACCTTTGCCAATTTCCTTAGCCATAAACAACAAAATGAACACCTCTAAGATGTCTCGCCCAACATTCAACTTGGACCTACTTTGTGGTCATTAGTTGGACATAAATATAATTATCTTTATATTTATCTTCATCACCAAGCCTGTTACACTCAAGCCACAACCATCTAGGGATCTAGAGATTTTGTCCAACCCAGCTCCAGGGACTAGTAGCTCAACCCACCAAGGGCTCTAAAGCTTTTTTCCCAACCTAGGCTCCAAGACTAATAACTCAACCCAAGTTGTTCCAGGACTTCTAGAGCATTTGTTCCAACCAACGACATTAAGGAATTATGTGCACCAATCAGAAAACAATCAAGTGGAACGACCCACAGCACCATGGCTATCTAGAAAATGGAAAGGTTAGGCTAAAACCACTGTTAATCAAGGAATACTCCATGACAATGACATAACATAACGAGATAATCACATGCATCTGCCATGCATCCATAAACTAATAAGGAAATCACACATGCAACCTGTTAATCCAGCTGTAGTGGTTGATCCACTCTTACATTTTCCTGCTTTCCTTTTCCTTCTTTCTCCAAATCCAATATATGCCAAAATGCTCCAATGGAGCTCCAAGAAAACTCTAAGTGTGCAAGAGAGAGAGAGAGAGAGCTCCACCATAGAATTGCCAAAGACTGTGAAGTGATCCTTAGAAGTCTTTTTATCATTGAGGCCTCTATTTTCTTCATTTTTTCCTTCAATTTCCTCCTCATGCAAATATGTGACCTTTCATCTCCCTTTTCTCCTATTTTCCATTATTTTCATAAATAAAATGTCAATTATTGCCACTTTTCCTTTGCCAATGCCTTTGCCAATTTCCATAGCCATTAATTAATCACCAATGATACCCATCACTATGTTTTTCACAACATTAAGCTTGGAATACGTGTTCCATGACCTTGGTCTTATTTTTATTTACATATGAAATGAACCAAGGGTTGTTACACATAAGGGTAAAGTCGAATTTCGTATATGCACTTGCGCATATACATAAGTTGAGCATATACATAAGTTACACATATACGAAGATGGTTTTCATATATGTGCAACTTCGATATATGCACAAAGACATGGAATATAACTTCCACATGTGTGACTTTTGTATATATGCCCTTTTAAATCTGTGTATATATGTGGAAGTGTGCATATACAAAAGATGGCCTTCGTATATGCACAACTTCTATATATGCACATAGATATGGAACCCATGTTCCATATATGCATACTTTCGTATCTATGTTATAGACGATGCACATACTAAAGCTACAAATGTATGGAAGCTATCTTTCGATGCTTCCATGTGTGTGTGTGTGTGTGTGTGTGTCTAGAAAAGTATCTGGTTGAGGTGAAGCAAATTGGGTATTTGAAGCCAACAAGGTTGAAAACAACCATGCCGGTAAACCTATCATGGATCCAGGAATATAAAACATAGCCATGTAAGGAAGACCAACATTTCCAAAGTAAGGAAAATGACTAGGATCCCTGTTAAAGGGGGTTCCTTGGCTGGTAAATTTCAGAACTATTGCCATCTGATTCAACCCTAGGTCTAGTGAAAAGTGAATTTTAGTTAAAAATGTTAATGATGTATGATGATTACATTCACAATGGGTATTAATCAAAATAAACAAAAGTAGTAAAGATGTGATACTAGGTATAAGGTTACCAAGTTGTTGTGAACTACAATATACCGTTAAGTACATGCATACAATCTCCCCAAATGTTGTGTACGATGTATCACAAACAACAAAGCGACTGAATCAATTACATATGGTTGGTTTGCAACCTAGAGGGGGTCTTCTGATATACCCAAGGGTACGTGAAAGCTCAGTCTGTAATAATGTTGTCTAATTCGTAACTGTACAAAGGAAATCATTATGCTATACTCTTTGAATTTGGAATACCAACCACCCATAAAATGTAATGCAAACAATTAACGACAACTCCTATGTTTATAGATGCTAGAACACATATTCTAACCTAGACTCACACTAAATATGATGTGATTAATTAGCGCATTTAAATGGTTTGACTGATTTTATTGTTTCACTTTTCATTAATGGAAATTGAATGTGTATAATGACTAAATGGAATAGTAACTCAATTCCAAACTAATGCAATGAATATGAAATTATAATCTCTTCAATTCGATGAACAATATCTACAATAAGGAATGACCGGTTTCAAGCAAAGAAACAAGTGCAACATTCAAAGCAAGAAACATGAACCATTTTTTAAATGCAAATCAAAGATTTTTTTTGAAAAGTGCAACTTACTTTGCTTAAAATTCAAGCTAAAAAATGCTTCACCAATGAACAACAATACAAGAATTTTCATTTTTGAAAAGAAAATATTTAATGGAAAGGAATAAGAAATTTTTCAAAAAACATTCCAACAAATAACAATTCAAGCTAAGGTTGACTTTTCCCTGATAAACACAGACTCAAAAAACCATAGTAAGCAAAAAATTTCAGACCCAGAGGATAAAACCCTAATTATTTGAAATTTTCTAAGGTTGTCGCACTTACACAATTGACACTAGTGTGGTGTCGCTTTGTTTATGAAGGTAAAGTGCGCAAGTGTTTCTTTGTTCTTAGAAGTATAGTGTGAGAGGAAGACACGTAAAGAGAAAACCACAAACTTTTCAAAGGCCTCTAAAAACTATTTTTTACAAGTCAACAAAACCCTAAAGATATTGGAAGGCCATAGTAGGCAAAGGAAGCCACTAAAGAACTTAATCATTCCCTAGTGGAGTCGCCAAATTGTTATCTCGACAAATCTCATTCTACGGACAAAACTAGATCTCCCTAAGCTTGGAAACCAAGCCCAATAATAATCCAACATTACCTAATTCTCTAAATTATATATAAACATTACTACATTTTATATAGAATATTGAAGAGAAAATAATATAATAAAATCAAAGATACTAACTCTTTGACACAGATCAGAATGTGTGCAAGGGAAATTAGGAGGGGAGGGATGCATGGGCTAGGGTTTGATCTGGGAACCCTAGGCCATAGGCCTAGGTGATGCAGGTGGCGCAGGGAGGCTTCTGTCGGTACGGGGTTAGGCGTAGCTGGCGTATACACCGAGGATGGTCTGGGCGGACATCTGGAGAAGGCGACAGCTGGGGATTAGGACTGCAAGTTGCTTGTTTCCGGAGAACGGGGTTTTGTGTTTACGGATGTTTCCGGTATTACTCTTTTGCGTTTTTCTCTGCGGTGAAACCCCTCTGGCGGTATTTCCCTTGCGGTCTTTCTTGAAACGGGCAAATCTGAAGTGGTTTCTGCAATTTCTCTTCGGTCTACGGTTGTAAGGCGGTCTCAGATTTTTACGGAGAGGTTTAACCATGGTAAAACAAAGCGAATCGGTCGATCTTGACCCAGCCCCGGAAGACATTCTTACTGTCTGGGGAAAGGAGGTCACGGAGAAAAATATCAGCGAGATCCTAGGGCATTCAGCCAGCCTTTCGTCTGCATTTTTCCCGGGAGGAGGTCCGTGGCGTTCAAATCCGGCAAAAGGGTTATTGGAAGAAAGTCTGGAGCTCGCTAGCGGGTTCGGAAAAGGAGGCAGGGTTTCGGAGGTGATAAGCTCTCATACAAGACCGGGCTCGCTGAAAGACAAGGTTAGTTCTCCGCCAAATAGTAAGTCCTGTTCCCCTGTAAAAAATTTTGTTTCATCGGGCGGTCTTGAGGACATCATCAATTTTTCCCAAAACCACGGGGTATGGAGGACGGTGGGGGGTGTTCAGGGTGTTGGGAAAGGCTCGGGAGATAGGAACATCCAGCCGGCTATTAATAGATCCCTCTTTATAAAAGAATCTTTGCAGAGTCCTTCCAAGGGGGAGGGGGCTTTTGCGGGTTTTTGCAAGCTATCGACTTCGGGGGATTCCGCAAACCCTTCGTTTCTTGGGAAGCCGGAGGTAGGCGGCTCTTCGGCTCAAGGAGAAGCGGGCAGCCCTGTGGAGGGTTTGATTGAAACCCCATCAGGCAATGGTTTTCAAAACATCGTGGATGATGGAAATTTCCATCAAAGGGATGAAGGAGGTTCGAACCCTGCCTCAGGCGGTAGAGAATCGGAGCCGGCACCAGAGAAGGTAGGGGAAAAAAGAAAGAAGGCGAAATCGTGGAAAAAGAAACGGGTCTCAAACCTGGTTCTAGGTATGGACGTTCAGGTCGAGGATGCTCTGGATGTGGCAGAATGTACTCTTGTGGGCAGAGCAAGAGGGAGGTATGTTTCTGGGAAATTTTTAAAGCAGTGGGCAGAGAGTCAGTGGTTGGAGACCCCGGCAAAATCTTTCAGGACCGCCACGTTGGTAAAGGGCTGGTTTATGGTAAAATTCGATTCAAAGGAAGCTATGGAATGGGTCGAGGGGAGAAACTGGGCTTTCGGGAATAGGCCTGTCTTTTTTAAAAGATGGACTCCTCTGTTCGATGCTTCGAAGGAGAAGGTTGACGAAATCCCCGTATGGGTTAGGGCACCAAATCTCCCTCCGTTCTTATGGGTGGACTCAGTCTTTAAGTCAATTGGGAACCATTTGGGCACGTATCTGGATGTTGATAGATCTTACTTGTATACCTATGAAAGAGCGGTCGCGAGGATCCTCGTAAGGCTTAATCCGACGGAAGGGCTTGCTGAATCGTTTACACTGCAGTATAAGGACTATGTTTACGAGCAGATTTTAGATTATGAACTCTTCCCCTTCAGATGCCACTGCTGTCATGAATACGGGCACTTAGCGAGGGATTGTCCGCTGGGGAAAAGAAGAAGAAAGGCACAGCACAAGGAAGAGGAATGGGAGGAATTGCTGGGGAATCCCGAGGTTCAGATGAAGGCAAACAGCACGGAGGTTGATCATCAGAATGAAGACCCTATACACCTGTCGGATGAAGGCGTGCCGCGGAAGGAGGAGCTCCCGGATCGTGACGCAGAAGTCCAGCCTCACCTGGAAATACCAGAAGCAGCTCTGGCCGCCCCATCTGAGGAAGCCCCATCCGGTATGCAGTCTTCTCCATTATTGTTCTCTGTAAATTCTGAATCTTTTAATGGTGACATAGTGTCAGATGTACCTATGGTTCCAAATTTAGATGATCCTCTACAAAACATAGAATCACTATCAGAAGCTATCCCTTCTCTAAATCTGAACTGTGAGGATCTTCCTAAGGAGTGTCAGGGGTTGGGTAGTTCAACTGTTGTCCGACATTATAACCTCAGATCTCACCATAAGAGACCCTCCTTCACCAATGACATTCTGGAGACGGTGGGCGGTCTTAGTCCTGAGACGTCTAAGGGCACCTCTAAGAAAGGCAGAGGGCGGAAATCTCTTTTTTCAAAGGCTCAAGTTAAGGCAAAATTTGATGTGGCTGACGGGAAACAAATGTCGATCCCTGGGGCGCTTAGAGCAGCGAAAACCCCTGAGTCGGTTATCAAATGATCTGTCTTTCCTGGAATTGCAGGGGTTTAGCTAGTAAACCCAAAAAACTAGCTCTGAAAGATCTCATCACTCGTCACAACCCGGATTTAGTTTTTCTCCAGGAAACCCTGGGCAAAAGTGCTGAAGTTGAAACCATTCTGCAATCCCTCTTTCCGGGTTGGGTTTTCATTGCACTAGATGCTGCTGGTCACTCTGGAGGTCTTGCCATTGGTTTCAAGGAAGGAAGATTTAAGGTACAAAATTGCTGGGGATCGCCTCATGCTCTTGGTATGGAGATTCTCTCGGCTGATTTTGATCAGCCTTTGTTGTTTATAAATGTGTATGGACCCTGTCAGGGTAGGGTCTCTTTTTGGAATGACTTCTTTTCAAAAGAGCTTCTAACAGATAAAAACCTGATAATAGGGGGTGATCTAAATTTCTCCCTGGGGATTGCAGAAGCTTGGGGACCCTCTGCGAGGGAAGATCCGTTGACAGATTTTTTCTCTAAAGCTATTCAGACTTCTAAATTGATTGATGTAAATATTATAAAGGCTAAACCGACTTGGAGGAACAGAAGAACGGGAGAGGGGAGAATTGCAAAGAGATTGGATCGTTTTCTCATCAATGAACCGCTGGCTTCATATATTCCTCTGTTTAGGCAATGGGTGGGGGAAGGGGGAAACTCGGATCACTTTCCCATTTTCCTTGAATTCTCAAAGCCTCCTGCCAAGCCGGCCACACCTTTCAAATTCAATGCCTCTTGGTTACAGGAGGAGTCTTATCAACAGCTTTTCAGGAATACCTAGAGACATCTGGGACCAAATTCTCCGGATAACAAAGGAGGCCATTTTATGGAGAATTTAAAAAGGCTTAAGAGAGCAACCATCGAATGGGCTTCAGCAAGAAGAAGAAAACAAAATGAGGAGTTGGTTAAAATTGAGGAGGCTCTAAGTTTGCTGGAAGATCCTGAAGCGGATGCTTATGTAACCCAGGAGTCGAAAGAAAAAATTTTGGCTTTAGAAAAGAGTAGAGCAAAGATTTTGTTGGACAAAGAAGAGGAGTGGAGGCTGGAAAGTAGGGCCATTTGGTTGAAAGCTGGGGACGAAAATAATTTTTTTTTCCATAACTATGCAAAGGGCCGGAAAAATGCAAATACTATATGGAAGATGAAAGATCCTGAAGGAAGGGAGGTGTCTTCTTTTGAAGCTGTTTCCTCCTTGGGTAAGAGCCATTTTCAATCTCTCTTTTCTGATCCTGGGGGGATCTCTTTAGCTGAAATTATCAGAACAGCCCAAGCTTTCCCTAGGTTCGTGGAAGAGGAGGAAGCTGAAAATCTCTATAGGGAAGTGGATAAGGAGGAAGTAGAGCGTATTATAAAAGCAATGCCAAAAGATAAAAGCCCGGGCCCGGATGGCTGGACTATAGAGCTTTTTTCTCACTTTTTTGATCTTATTGGTGATGAGCTTACTGAGGTGGTGGAGGAATCTAGAAAGAAAGGTGAAATCTATGGCCCTTTCAACTCTACTTTCATTGCACTCATTCCAAAAAAAGAGAATCCAGATTCTTTTGAAGACTTCAGACCCATCTCCCTTTGCAATACCATTTACAAGATAATTGCTAAAATCATTGCGGTTCGTCTGAAGCCTATTTTATCTGGTTGTATCTCAAATGAGCAGTTTGGTTTCCTGGATGGTCGGCAAATTCACGAAGCAATAGGGGTGGCCCAGGAAACCATCCACAGCATCAGGCAAGCAAAGAAAAAAGGGGCAGTGTTAAAAATTGATCTTTCCAAAGCCTATGACAGGATTAGCTGGTCGTATCTCAGATTATTACTGACACATCTTGGATTCAAGATGGAGTTTATAAATTGGATAATGGGGTGCATTACAAATGTAAGTTTCGTTGTGTTGATAAATGGGGCTGCCTCCCATTTTTTCAAAAGCCAGAGAGGTCTGAGACAAGGATGCCCTCTCTCTCCCTTGCTCTTCCTCCTGGCTGCTGAAGGCCTCAGTAGACTGATATTAAAAGCAAAGCAATCAGGTTTGCTCACAGGTTTGGAGGTTGCTGTTAACCTTTTCATAACTCATCTACTATTTGTTGATGATATATTGTTATTCTTAAATGGGAATTTAAATGAAATAAAACTTCTTAAAGACATCATTGACCTGTCTCTAAAAGCTACAGGACTTCAAATTAATCCAAGAAAGTCTCATTTTATCATGGAAGGCTTCAACAGGCAAGAGGAAACTGCAATTACATCCTACTTGCCTTTTGAAACCTGCCATATGGATCGGCCTTTCAAGTACCTTGGGTTTTGGTTAAAGCCGTCTTCATACCGAAAACAGGATTGGCATTGGTTAGTGGCAAAAATTGAACAAAGGATATCGCACTGGAGTTTCAAGTGGTTATCAAGAGCCGGTAGATTGACTCTGGTAAATTCAGTTCTCCAAGCCATTCCGGTCTTCTGGGCAGCGCTGACTTGGATCCCCAAAGGGATTATTCATAAAATCAAGCAGATTTGTAGCAGATTTCTGTGGTCTGGTTCTAAGGAAGACTCAGTGCTTCCCTGGGTAGCTTGGGATAAGATTGCTAGACCAAAGGAGTGGGGAGGGTGGGGAGTAAAGCAACTCGTGGATTTCTGCCAATCTTTGGCGGCAAAATCAGGCTGGCGAATTGTTAAGGCGGAGAACCTTTGGACTAGAGTAGTCAAAAGGAAATACATTGATCCAGTACCGCTTGAAGACTGGATCAGAAGTCCAAACAAAAAAGGGAGAAATTGCTCGGTCATTTGGAAGGCAACCACTGAGGCGTTTAAAATCATAGAACAAGGCTTAGCATGGCAAGTGGGGAACGGAGAAAGTCTGCGGATTGGCAAGGACCCTTGGGTAGGGTGCAATGACCTGTTTGCATTATCTCCTGGTCTGATTGCACATCTTGATACAAAAGGAATCAAAAATTTAAATCAGATAGCAAACATGGAGTTATCGTCCATATGGGGACAGGCTTGGAGATCAGAAGAGGATTTGGACATCGATCCCTTTTGGAGAGCTGAATGGCGGGGTTTCATCCAGGAACTAAATCGCTCAAATGTCAGGCTAAAGGACATCCCAGATTCACTGGTTTGGGCACATGCAGAGACTGGTCTTTACTCCCCAAAGGTCGGCTATAACTTCCTGATGAAAAGAAAGGGATGGGACCCCCCAGTTTGGTGGGCGAAACCTCTGTTTAAGCTGAAATGCCCCAAAAAGGCCAGAATCTTTCTCTGGTGCGCATTAAAAAACAAGATCCCTACTTGGGAAATTCTTCAAGCACGCTTCAAGCAGGGGCCGAGTAGATGCCCACTATGCCTGATTGAATCTGAATCCATTCCTCACCTTTTTTTGAGCTGTACTTTCACTAAACAAGTTTGGGAGGAAACAAAAAAACTTTTGAACATTTCCGCGAGATGGGAAGGGGAAGATCTATCAGCAGCATGGGAATTTTGGTGGTCCCACTATCCTGAGAAAAACCTGAGGAACCTTCCACCTATTGTCTGTTGGGGTATTTGGATTGCCCGGAATGGATGCATTTTTAAAGAAAAAGTCACCCCAACGGATGTCATTGCAATTCAAGCCTCAGCCATATTAGCTAGCA
Organism: Pinus tabuliformis; assembly: GCA_031772625.1. Lineage (NCBI taxonomy): Eukaryota > Viridiplantae > Streptophyta > Pinopsida > Pinales > Pinaceae > Pinus > Pinus tabuliformis. Next base: position 785,417,113 of record CM062812.1, on the reverse strand, counting down.
TTCCTGAACCGGAGAGTCCTCAAACTTCAAATCAGCGAAAGGAATTCGTCATCAGAGAAGGCATCCCCTGGGCCTTTTTTGACGGGGCAGCTCAAAACAACATCACTGGAGCCGGAATTATAATCCATCTAAGTCCCTCTCATTCATTAAAAGCCTCAGTAGGTCTTGGGATGGGCACAAACAATTTTGCTGAATTATCAGCCCTAAAACTTCTCCTTTGCTGGCTCATTCATAGAAATGTCCTCACAGTTCAGATTTTTGGAGACTCTGCAAATGTGGTAAACTGGGTCAATGGGAAATTTAGATGCAGAAACTATATGTTGATGCCTCTGTTAGAAGAACTCCAAAATCTAAAGCTTCATTTTAATGTTTTCTCCATTGATCATATTTACAGGGATAAAAATGAAGAAGCAGACAGGTATTCTAAAGCAGGTTTACAGTAGATTCTGGGTTCGTGGAGGATAACAGAGCAAGTTCAGGACCAGATCCGGGTGTCGGATCTTCCTCCATACTCATAATATATCATCCTTTTTTTGTCTGAACATGTATGAAAATGCTCCTGAAGCAGGAGAGAGTTTTTTTTTTGTTCTTTTGATATTATACATTGGGTTGTTTTCCTGATAAAAAGGAGGCCCAGATACTATGAGAGAGCTTTGACTATTATTTTTTGATATGGCTGTACAAGCCGCGGTCAGGAGAGCTTTCTTAGTCTCTTGATAAAAAGATATGGTCTTAAAGACACCACAGAGGAGATTTAAATATCTCTATGGCACAAGCAATCTCTGCTGAATGTTCACTCATTCCTTTTGTAGCTTTTTTATTTTTGATTAATAGAAAAGCTCGGTTTTTTTCTTCGGAAAAAAATATAATAAAATCAAAGCATTATATTTTCCCCTCTGTATTTTTAAATAAAATATAAATTTGACTTATTAAATATAAGAGAGCTAATTTAAAGGTACTCAAGACAACTCTAGCTTGAAGCAAATCATTTGAACTCAAGTAAAATGACATAACTCTGGGTTAACTGATATGTTTGGGTAAAGAGTATTAATTCAACATAAACCTTTTTTGAGTAAATTTTTTGCATAAAGTTTCAACATGTATAAGCTTGAATACTTAAAAATTAATTAAAAAAGAGTTTATAACTTATATATATATATATATATATATACATATATTATTCTTCTTCTTTTGAGGAAATAGTGTAGCTCCAATCTCGTCAGTTTATTAGCTAATCCTAACCCCAAGGGCATCAAGGAGAAATGACCCAATGACCTCCCATTAATGAAGTGCTTTAGCGACAGAAGCTCCATCAATTGAGCTAAGCCTCATGGCTTTATTATATTTTTTTATTAATTAAGTAATAATTTATTAGTATATTATTTTTGTTTTTGGTTTATATATATATATATGTATTTTCAAGTTTTTAATATTTTATATAGATAATATTACTCATAATATAAAAAGATATATATATATATATATATATATATATATATATATATATATATATCCTAATATAAAAATATATAAAAAGATATATATATTTTAATAACAAATTGCTATTTATAAATAAAAAATATATAGAAACGCCACTACATTTTATAGATAGAATATCCAAAAAAAAAATATAATAAAACTAATTTTATTGAATTGAGACTTCTGTGATCCATATCAAATTTTTAAAGATTCTTTGGCGAAAATCACATAGAGAAACTTTTGTCAACGCGTTTAGAACCAACCAGTGTGGTTCATCATCAAGACAAGTTGAATGAGCAGATCTCTCTTTGCACATTAAATAGATAGGGCAGAATATCCAATGACAAGAGAAAATTAAGTCATTGGATATTCTGCCTTATCTATTTAATATGCAAAGCGAGATCTGCTCATTCAACTTGTCTTGACGATGAACCACACTGGTTGGTTCGAAACGCGTCGACAAAAGTTTCTCTATGTGATTTTCGCCGAAAAATCTTCAAAAACTAATTTTGTCCTTTATATAACAAATAAAATATAAATTTAAATCACTAAATATATTAAAAATATATAATTATATATAAACACTACCCCATTTTATGTAGAATATGAAAAAATATATATAACAAAATCAAATTTTCATTTTTCCCTTCTATATTTTTAAATAAAATATAATTTTGAATTAATAAATAAAAAAGAGTCAATTTAAAGATATTCAAACAATTCTAGGTTGGAATAATTATTCCAACTTAAGTAAATTCATTTCTTAAGTAAAGTTTTTGAATAAAGTTTCTAACATATATAAATTTGAATATTTAAAAAATTTATTAAAAAAAAATAAGAGTTTATAAATTTTATTATTAATTTTTTCTATATATATAAGTTGGGTAAGGATTACTTATTATATTTGTCGCTATGCATGATATTAAGTATTTAATTTTGGTTTGGCTGCTTATAAATTTGTCTTGACCAAAAAATTATGCCAATTATCAATTTTTGTTATTTATTATTATTATTATTTTAATTTTTTGTTTTTAGTTTTATTCACTTTTTATTTAACTTTCTTATTTATTTTTTTCTTTTTTTCTATTACTCCTATTTTCTTGACTTTTAATTTTCAGTTTAAGATGACTTACTATAATATTAATAAGTTTAATTATAAAAAAATTATATATATATATATATATATATATATGTGTTAATATAAACAATACTAGTTAATCATATTTCTTATTGATAGATACAATATTTTATTACAATATATTAACAAGAAATATGATTAACTAGTATGGTTTATATTAACACATATATACATACATATATATATATTGTTAGCCTCACTCTCATGTGATGAAAACAATTATAAGTCCAAAACAATTAAATTAATTAAAATAAAAAAAGTTGGATTTAATCCTATCTTTTTAGATTGAGTTAGTTTAAAGTTAGTTGGTTGAGAGATTCTCTCCAACTAGTTAGATAGATTGAGTTAGTTTAAAGGTAGTTGGTTGAGAGATTCTCTCCAACTAGTTAGGCTGGTAGATTGAGTTAGTTTAAAGTTAGTTGGTTGAGAGATTCTCTCCAACTAGTTAGGCTGGTAAATTAGTGTTTGGTTGAAAGATTTGCTCAATCATAGTGTCCAAGATAGACGTACTATCTTGAGACAAACTTCCTCATGTATTTATTTGTACTATTATCATTATTTGTACATGACATTTCATTATGAGAAGAATACAGTGAAGGTAAGGCTTTTTCTGCCATTTCTATATTTCTAGTATTTTTTATGTGCGTTAATTTTGTTTAATATCCTAATGTAATATGAGAGCTATATGCACCTCAGCTTTGCCTCCCTTATAAAAGTGTAGAAAATATTTGTGCTTTAGAATAGATTTTCTGCAAATCATTGTGAGTGTTGGTGTGAAGATAAAACGATCTGTTGCATTATTTGATATCTGTGCAATCTAATGGAGATTCGCTGTCAGAAAAGTGAAAGAGCTATCGTGGGGAGACTATTAATCTATGCATCAATGAAGAGTTTGCAACAATAATGAGAAAGGCATCACGATAATACTCACGGGAAAGGTTAGTAGCCTAAGTATGAGATTGTTCAAATATTGTTCCTTGCAGATGGGCCACATCTTCTGTGCAGATCTTCATATTTCCGAAGCCTTTCAACCAAATAAGCTGATGGCTTATATTTGGACGCTTTTCTATAGCGGTATACTTCATGCCGACTCCGGCAACAGTCTCTGCAAAAGCCTTCAGCAAGTAAGCCATCTAGTAATGGATCTCCATTATCTGCATTCTCAAGAGAACTACCTTGGTTCATTGATGAGCTAGTTTGATTCTCCATGTCCAAAGCTCTTCCATTTGTATCATGTCTACATCTGGCACCCTATAATTTGTTTGATCTTCTAACACCTCTTTTCTTCATTACGAGTTCCAGCAATGTCCTTTTCCTCAAAAATGTGAGCTAGATTTTGCTGCAACTGTGAGATCAGACTCTCTCCACTCATTGAATCCTGTGAAAAGTCGTTGTAGCTCAAAGAAAAAAGAGCCGGCAACACAAGAAAGCACACGAGAAATGCACAACAATCTAAGTGTAGTAAATCGAGGCTTCTTCTCCAAAAAGTGACTATCAGAGTCCTCTCCATCTTCAAACGCGACCTGAGAAAAGTGGCGCCTAGACCTAGCCATATCCATAACTACTTTAATTCCAATTTAGTTTTGCTCACATAATAATTCACTGTGATTCACAGCTCTGGAGCTTGAATAGTTATTTGATCTTTATCCAATTTTGCTCAAATTCTCTATTTACAATAATGACAGCAACAAAATATTGGATTACATATGTGGAAGACGACGTAATATACTTGAACTTCTCTTCAACAAAAAAGCCGCCGGTCATTACCTTCTCAAAAAAAATTCCCAAGAATTTGAGTTCGATTTGACTTGGAAGAAATAATTGAATCACTAGAGAGCCTAAGAGAATCAAAGCCTGCAACTGCAATTGCGAATTGGTAATTTCTCTCTTTGCCAAATAAAAAATAAATGAACGAAAGGATTTGCGTTAAATTTTTTATAGTTGCCGTACTGTACTTCTACAAACATATATTTTTTAAAGTGTGCTTTGACATTTTTAAAATAGATAGGTTCACTTTTAAAGTGACTCCATTCAATTTTTAATTCACCTTTAAAAGGAATTTCATTTAAAAAAAAAAAATTAAATGGGAATTCAAAAGAAATTATATTGAAGTTTTGAAGCGATAAGGTGTGTTTTTAATGAGTGATTAATAAGGTTTTTTTAAAAGGAAATATAAAGAGTGCTTTAAATTTTTAAAATTAATTTATTGATTTAAGTAAAGTGAATTATAAGGAGTGCTTTAAATTTTTGAAATCAATTTAGTGATTTCATAAAATTGTTTTTGGAAGTAAAATGAATTTTTTTGTAATGGAGTGAGAAGGTGTATTTTTTGAAGTGATAAGAGATTTTTTTTTAAAGAGAGTTATTGTTGTAATTCAAAGTAATGTTTTATTTGAGAGAGATTAAATTAGTAAACATCTAGTTTTTGAAGACAATTTATCTCCAAGGAGTTCTCAAAATTTGTGCTTGAGAAGTTTCAATGAAGATGTTGTAAAGATGAAAGGTTGATGTACTCAAATACTTAATAAAAACATATTTTTTTTGTAATATCCCTCCCCTTAATAATAAATAATACAAAATCGTAAAAGGGGAGTTGGCTTGTAAAATACCCTAGCGGAGCTGCTACTGCGCTGCGCGCGCCTGCCCGAGCTGCGTGAACTGAGCTCAGATCTGCTTTAGCCTGGGCCTTGGTCCAGCCATGGCCCCATCGGATTTGTTCCACGAGGACCCTGATCAGCGAAAAGCATTCTCTGAACTGGTGAAGTCCCTTCCTCCACAACGACTCAGACCCGTAACTTCGAAATTTCTAAAGAAACTTAATGTGCTACAAGAAGTTCAACTGCCGCCAACTATTCCTCGTATGGCAGCACTTTCCCTTGCCGAGAAAGGATTAATAGGGCAATTTACAGGGCTTTGGCCATCGCCAAGAACAGTTCAAAGATGGGTTGAGCGAAACTGGTCAGATAAGATCCAAGGGAAAATATCCATCAGATTTTGTGGCAAAGGGTATTATACATTTCATTTCGAATCAAAGGAGGACAAAGATCTGATATTCAGGAATGGGCCATACTTCATGGACTCAAGGGGGCTTTATCTCAACAAATGGACCCCAGATTTTGACCCGGAACTGGACATCCCAAGTGTTGTTCCAGTCTGGGTTCGCCTCCCTCACCTTCCTCTACACTGCTGGGGTGATGATTCGGTTAAGGCCATAGGGAATGTTGTTGGCAAGTACATTGATCGTAGCGAGCCCAAGGACAACATGCAAGCATGTGCAAGGATCTGTGTTGAAGTGGATCTAGGTCGAGGATTGCCGGAAGCGATAAAGTTGAAAGTGGACGATTGGAGTCATATCCAGCAGCTGGACTATGAACAGATCCCTTTTAAATGCAAGGTATGTCACGAATACGGGCATTTCGCTAATAGATGCACAAAAGTTGTTAATGTAGACAATGAAGAGCAGAATGGCCATTGGGAAACTGTCAAAAAGAAAAAATCAACCCCCCCCCCCTCCAAGCCTTTTTTGGATCCTAAAATCCCTGGCCCCTCCAATCCGCGTCCATCCTCCTCTTCCCCTTTTTCCTCTGATCTTCAACCCCTCGAACCGCCTCTTCCTCCCTCTTCCAATCCCTTCTCTATCCTCTCTGCGGTAGAATCTGTCCCCGACAACCCTTCCTCTGAACCCCCAGTCTCTCTTCAACCTCCATCTATCTCTTCTCAGCCCCCTCCTGACCCACTTTCATCCAGAATTACCAGAAGTTCCTCCAAAGAACATGGAGCAGCTAGTGATGCTTTGAAAAAACAGGGACCAAGCAGAAAATCAGCCAAGCAACAGAGGGATGAGAACGCCCAAAAAGATATAGCTATGGGCACGCAAACCCCAATAGAATCTTTCATCCTCGGGCATCAAGAAAAAGAGACAAGCAGCAAAGACTATGAGAGGCGAGCACCTCTCCGCACGCCCAATGTTCCATGATGAAAATTCTTTCTTGGAACAACAGGGGTTTAGGGCACCCCTCCAAGCTAGCTGCCCTCAGAGAACTAATTCACAATGAAAAGCCAGAAATCATGCTGATACAGGAAACAAAACAAGCTCAGCACGAAATGAAAAAAAATTATAAACCAACAAAGACAGTTTTTTGGAAGCATCAATGAAGCTAGAGGGGCCTCCGGAGGAATTGTAACCATTTGGGACAACAACAAATGGGTGTGCAGCTTAACAAATATTTATCAGAACTGGATTAGAACCACTCTTGACAGCAGAACAGGCAGTCAAATAGTAACCATATATAATGTTTATGCTCCCAACCACTACAGAGAAAAAGAAATCTGCTGGGATGATTTGAAGGCAAGCACAGAATGGGAACAAAACAATAATCTCATAGTTGCAGGTGATTTCAATCTGATTCTCCATGCCAATGAAAAAGAGGAGGAACCTTCACTCCAGATCCCTCCAGAGGCCGTTTAGAAACCATCATCCAGGAGCACGATTTAGTAGATGTTATTTCCAAAAATCACAGATACACCTGGAGCAATCGTAGGATCGGCATTGGTAACATAATGGAAAGATTAGACAGATTTCTAATCAATATTGCTTTCCTCTCCTCTTTCTCAGCGGGATACACTAATATTCTCAACACATCGGCTTCCGATCATTATCCCATTACTTTGACTCTGCAAAATCACTGCCCTCTTGGTCCCATCCCCTTTAAATACAGCCCTCTTTGGAATCGGATGCCAGCAGCTAGAGAAGTTGTCCAAACGACATGGAGTCAGCATGTAGAAGGCTCACCAAGCTTTATTTGGGAAACCAAGCTAAAAATAGTCAAACAGGCACTAAAAGATTGGGCTAGGCACAGCTATCAGGAAACAGAAGAGAACAAAAAGAAAGTCAAAAGAGAGCTAGAAGATGTTCAGCTAAGAATAGAAGAACAAGGACTATCACAGCAAAACAAAGAGCATGAAAACAACTTATATGCACAACTAAGCCATATTAATAGGGAGGAAGAAATAAAATGGCGCCTAAAATCCAGGCAACTATGGCTTCAAGCAGGAGATAAAAATACAACCTACTTCCACAAACAAGCTACTGTTAGAAAGCTCAAGAATATTGTAAGTACAATCATGGATAGTGAAGGAAATCGGCACAACACTCAGGAAACCATAAAGAAAGCTGCCACTAAACATTACAGGGACCTACTAACTGAAAGTAAAGAGGCGGAAGATTATTCTGATTTGCTTTAGCATCTGCCCAAAGGAGTTACTAAAGAAATGAACAACAAGCTCAGCAAAGAAATAGAGAAAGAGGAAGTCAAAGCAGCAATTTGAAGCTTGCATCCCGACAAGGCGCCAGGGCCGGATGGATTCCCCATCTGCTTCTATAGGGAGTATTGGACTATGATAAAAAAGGACCTGATAAAGATGATCCGTCGGGTGCTAAGAAAAGGAAAGTTAGGAGGATTCACTAACTCCACTTATCTTGCCCTTATACCCAAGGAAAACCACCCCTCCTCCTTTTCTAGATTCCGACCCATCTCTTTATGTAACTCGGCCTATAAAATTATATCCAAAATCTTAGCAACCAGGCTCAAACCTCTTCTTCCCTCCTTGATTTTTGAAAATCAAGGAGGTTTCCTTCCCAATAGACATATCACCGACTCCATCCTCCTTGTCCAAGAAGCCATTCATTCAAGCTTATGTAGGAAAGAAAAAGGATTTGTCTTAAAGCTGGACCTTGCCAATGCCTTTGATAGAGTAAGACACTCCTTTCTTTTTGTTGTTTTAATCAGAATGGGCTTCGAGCCACCCTTCATCAACATGATTGTAGCATGCATTTCCGGGCCCTGGATCTCCCCCCTGATCAATGGGAGGCCTTGTGAAGCTTTCCAATCTTCTCGGGGGCTAAGACAGGGCTGCCCCCTATCTCCATACCTATTCATTCTCATGGTTGAATCTTTTAGTCAAGCTTTAGATTACAATCGTAGAGTGGGGCTTATAACTGGCATCAAATTTGGGAATGGAGCAAAAAACATTAACCATTCTCAGTTTGTTGATGATACCTTACTAATTGGGGGAGCATCCACCACAATAGCAAGGCGATTCAAGAAACTCCTTGACCAATTTATGGAGTATTCCGGAGGCAAGGTCAATCAGCTCAAAAGTTGCATCTATGGGTGGAATACTACAAATCATGTTATACACAGCATTGCAAGCATATTCGGCGTCACATGCAACCTGGAATGGACCCACTTCTCCTATTTAGGTATGCCTGTGAGTTTGGGGCCTTTGAAGGCCGAAACCTGGAATGGAATCATTGACAAGATTAAGAGGAAAGTGCAGCAATGGGGTACAATGTGGCTCAATCCAGCAGGCAGGCTTATTCTTCTTAAATCAGGTATCGCTTCACTTCCCATCTATCGCTTTTCCTTATATCAAGCTCCAGCTATTTTTCATCATAAACTGGAAGTTGCTCTTAGACATTTCCTCTGGCAAGGGGGGAAGATTGATAAGAACAAGTTCAATTTAGTCAGCTGGAAGCATGTAATCCAAACCCAAGACAGAGGCGGGCTTGGCATCAGATCACCAAAACTCTTAAACCTGGCCTTTGGTGCAAAAATGGTATGGAGATTAATAACAGGGCCTACACAGTGGTGGAAAAAGGTGCTGGAGATAAAATACTTGAGTTGTCCAAGACAGCAACTCCTAGACTCCAACATCCCTAACAGAGAATCCACAAAAATATGGAGACTATGCAAGAAGGCTTTACCATTTATGAATCAAAACATTTCGAAAGTCCCTGGCGAGGGAATCAGCATAAAGTTCGGAACAGACAAAATTATGGGGCAGCAACCTCTAGTCACGAACGAAGAGGCCATCGCTGCTATAAATTTCCTTAATAATAGAGAACTATTCCATTTGTCTCAAATCTCAAGATGGGATTCCCTCTCCCAAGTTTGGATTAGCTGGAATTTTCTTGAGCTTCCTAATGCCTTAGAACCTAGCCTTAACTATCTGAAAATGCTCCTCCACAGTAAGGCTCCCATCCAAGAAAGCGAAATGAATGGTTTTCGTTGGGATGCATCTGGAACAAGCTATACAGTTAAAGCAGGTCATCAATACCTCTGCAATAGCATCTATCAAATAAGCCTTTGGATCACTGGAAAATAGTATGGCGAACAGAGGCTCCTCCAAAAATAAAATTCTTTATCTGGCTCTTACTGAAAGGTAAAATGCTAACAGCTGAAAATCTAAGAAGAAGAGTCATTATTGGCCGATCCAGATGCCCAAATTGTTGCAAATCAGAGGAAACGATGCATCATTTATTCATAGAATGTCTGATTGTCGTTGTCTGTTGGGGGAAATTGGCCTCAATAGGAAATATAAATTGGGAACCCCAACGCACTATAGCAGAGACAATATATAAATGGAGGAAAGACTGCCCCTGGAAAGAAAAAAGAAGTAGTTTGGTGAAGAGAGTATGGAACACCCTCCCACACACTCTACTTTGGCGCATCTGGCTAGCTCGAAACCATAAAGTCTTCCAGGATAAAGGCTCAAGCATACGTAAAATCTGCCACAAAGCTAAAACACTTGCATTGGAAACGATCTCAATTAACACCACCGGCAAGATTGATGCAGCAAATTATAGCACAGAGGAGCGAAACTTAATCAGTTACATCTTGGAGAACAATCCCAATGCTCAGGAAGCCCGCAGGAGGGAGGCTCAGACCAAAGGAGAAGCCAGCACTTGGAAACTGAGATTAAAAGAAGAAGAATTTGCTAACTGGATATGCAACTGTAACATCTTCCACTTATTTTTCGACGGGGCATCCAAGTCAAACCCGGGTCTAGCCGGAGCAGGAGGGCTGATCTGTAATGCCAATGGAGAATGTATTCTCCATTATGAATGGGGTCTCGGGAAGATCTCTAACAACAGAGCTGAAGCATTAGCTCTGTTCCAGGGCCTAATCCAGTTAAGCAAGTTAGGAATAAAAAAGGCGAAAGTATTCGGGGACTCCTCTGTAGTCATTCGCCTTATGATGCATCAGCAAAACACTCCAAACACTCTCCTTCAGCAAACCAAACCCTAAACCCTAAACAGGCGCAACCAAATCCTCCATCAGGCAATGGAAGAAATCCATTATTACCATATTCTTCGTAAATTGAATAAGAAGGCCGATAAGCGTGCCAACAGAGCATGTGAAAGATCTATCGGTATCCTGAGCTGTAACTCCAGCGAATCCTTCCAACCCTTGCCATGATTCAATCACATCCCCTTAGCGTCAAGCACTGCGTCTCTGACAGAATCGAGATGAATCATGAGATAGGGGCCGTCAACCGGACAGCTTATTGTATTAAGATTTGGGACAGATATGAAACTCGCAAAACTCTCAAAGGCTTTGAAAGTTCCAACACCCCAGCTGGTAAATGTCTTTTCGGACTCAATCCTAGGGTTTCTCAAGATATTTTCCAGTCCTTGTTGCAGATTCACCATCTTCACTGCGTGACTGGCATGCTCTCTTCCCGCCTTCTCTTTATGCAATCTCCTCCTATTTATTATCCCTCACATCTCCATCTCCATTGCTTTGTTCCTTGCAGCCTCCGAGAGCATCTGTTCTCTGAGGGTCTTTGTGTCTTGTCTACTTCAACGACCTATCGTTCCTCCTTTAGAAACTGTTCCTACTCCATCTGCATCAATCAGAACATCTGGACAGCTCCTTCCCGCTCCCGTTTGACTATCTGCGCTCTCAAGCAAGCCCGTGTTCCTCCGTGTTTTGTTTTTTCTTCTGTGGCAAGCGTTTTGGATCGCAAAAACCCTGAAGCAAGCATGGCTCGCTCCGAGGACTGCCTACACTGTGCGGACTTGCAAGCTGAACTAGAGGAAGTCAGGGCACAATAGCGCATCTTAGAGAACCAGCAAAGGATCCTAGAGACCAGAATTGAATATCAAAATCGCATCATCAACGACAAATACAGAGCAGAGATAGATTTTTTTTCTGCATAGGGTTGCCTCTCTTCATGAGCAGTTTAACCAACTGTCGAACCGATGTAGCCATGCTGAGGAATCCATAGCAATATTGCAGTATATGATGGACAAAAAGAATCAGGCAGCACCTAGCTCTTCTAGTGCCAAACAGATAGAACCAGACCAAAATCCGGAGGAATCCACAGCGAGGCAAATAAGCCACATAGAAATAGATTAAAGATGTTATGCAAATGCAAATTTTGGTTGTTTCAATATGTAAGAGTCTATAGTAGCTCAGGAAGTTTTAGAGGTAAGATCCCATTTTGTAACTCCTTTTTATCCAAATCACCAGAAGCATATATTGTACTCCAGGAGAACTGACTCCTCTTTTTTCAGCCACTAATATAGCAACCGACTTTGTTAAAAAAAAATACAAAAAAAAAATTAATAATATAACTAATAAATAAATCACTTAATAATAAATAATAAAAATAATAAATCATAAATGTTAACTAATAAATGAGATTAAAAATAAAGAAATATAATAATAATAATAACCATACTAAAGCTCTAAATAAGAATAAATAGAAATAAAACAAGAAAACTATAAAAAAGAAGGAAATAAAACAAGAAAGCTAAAAAAAAAAAGTAAAGAAATAAAACAAGAAAGCTAAAAATCAAAAGAAAGTTGCATGTAGACACATGGAGTGTATGCATGTGGTTCCCCTTCCAATGTTTGTTCTATTTAATAGATGGTGAGGAAGACGAGAGGCATTCCTGCATTCCATCTTTCAGAGTTTCTATCTTTCATTCTCTTGGGAGAATGGTGTTCTAAGACTTAGGAGTCGATGGTAGTAGTACGTTGATTGAGGGCTCGGGGGTGGCTAGTTGTAGCAGAATCCTTACACAATTGAGCCTACGGTTGGGTGGAGAGTCATCCCCAAAACCTTGTTGTCATCTGGCAGACTTCGATCACAAGTAATATAAGTATGAGCTTATTTGTTTGTTTATGATTTTAATTAGGAAATTAGCTTTATATTTACTTTGCACTGTTACATTTTTGTGGTGTTGTTATATCCTAGATCCGCCCCAAATTGAATAAGGGGATCTTAGGAACACCTTATGTAGTGCATGATTCTTGATGTTGCTTATCTTTGTGTCTAGTTTTGACACTATCCTTCTAATATGGTACACATGAAGTACACAACAAATTAAGGCAATGCATGCACATAATCAATTCCATTCAAGCTTATCTAATCAAGCAAACTACAAACAATTAAGAAGCAGCAATACATAATCAAGTTGTCAAAGACAATTCTACATCAACATCCAATCAAGCTAATGAAGTTGTCATCTACATCAACAACATTTGCATCAATTCAAAAGCAATTTTTTTGGAAATGCACGTGCACCATTTTTTTTAATAAGCTTAATACAAAACTGTAACTTACAAATCATAATTTGTAAGTTGGATTGTAATCAAAGTCAAATGGAATTGAATTGTAAGGGTGCATTCTCGGTTGAAACCGACACCCAAGCTTTGAATTTATAGGGAATCAATCAAACAAAGTGAATCCATTGTTTTTAACTGAGTCATTCTCTTGAGTGCATTTTCGATAGTATTCAACACCTTTCTTTTGATCAATCCAGAGAATGAGTTCAAGCAAGTGCAAAGTTCACAACATCAAACGAGCCTGAAACTGAGTGAGTTCAACTTTAACAAAAGCAAATATTCAAACAACAATCAAACCTATTCATATCTACAACAAGCGAGCGTGAGTTCAAGCAAGCAAGCTCAAGCATTCAAGCGAGCGAGTTCTAAAAATCCAACAAGTATTAAAAGCAAGTGAGTGTGAGTTCCAACAAGTTCACATGGCGAAAAGCATTTAATTGTTACAGATTCTTAACAATTTGATCCTCTCAACTGCTAAAGACATGGTGCAAATCAACAAAGCAACTCTTGTTGATATTTCAATGAATCTACAACATGCACATGAAACAATTGAGTTCCTTCAACTAGAGTCGCAACTACAAAGAGATGAGCTGCAACAGAAGAGTGCTGCTTCCAAGTCATTCAACCATACAGATGAAGATAAAGATGTTGATTCCAAATCACTCATCCAAACAACTTCAAGTGTAGAAGTTGTTCATGATCAAATTGAACTTGCTTCTTCCAAACCAATCATCAAGTCATGGGAAGAACTCCAAAGTAACAAAAATCGACGAGGATTAGGATATGACAAAGATGAAAACAACTTGCATATCCCCGATTATTCTAAGCCAATCAAGTTCATTAGTGTAGGATTTCTTGATCAAATAACATCAACAAGCCATGAGAAAGTTGAAGACAAACCCACATGCAAACATTGTCAAATAAAAGGTCACATGGAAGATCAATTTTTTGATCTCCATCCTTGTCACCATTGTGGCAAGTAGAATCACTCATGAGAGAAATGCTACAAACAAGACCAACCTGCCAGATTAAAGATCAATTATGCATGGATTGATCCTTGGGAATGGTCGTCAACAGTAAAACAGTTGTATAAGTTTTACAACATAATTCAATCTCAACTATTGTAGCCAACAGTCAATTGAAGATGGTACTCTCATGCACCTAAAAGCGAGAGTACAAAAGCCAAACTCTCCTACACCTGAAGGGGGGGAGTTTAGAAATCAAATGCAAATGATTATCTCCCCTTTCAGATGACAAATGGGGGAAATGATAATGAAATTAAGGGTGGTTGTCAAACTGAAAGTCTCGATAACATCATCAAAAGCAGCCAGTGGGCATCTTCAAATCAACTAGTGGGCATCATCAACAAATCAGCCAGTGGGCATCGTCAAATCAGCCAGTGGGCGTTCTCAATATTTTGTCAGTGGACAAAGAAAATTCGCTAGTGGGCGCCATTAACATTTTGTCAGTGGACAAAGGATGCTGCTTGAAATCAAAGGATAGATGGATCCTTTTGCAGCTTGGCACGTGATGGAGTCATCAAGCAAAATTCAGAGATGAATTAGACTTGCAGTTGATTCATGTTCTCTTCAAATTGGAGTTTTTTCAGCGTCTAGGTTTGGCAGTTTTTTAGGCAGTGTTTTTTGAGGATCAACAGTTTCAGCATGAGAATTTGAAAGATGGTTCCTGGTTCTTATTTTGGAATTATCATTGAGGGGGGAAATGTTAGCCTCACTCTCATGTGATGAAAACAATTATAAGTCCAAAACAATTAAATTAATTAAAATCAAGAAAGTTAGATTTAATCCTACCTTTTTAGATTGAGTTTGTTCCTCATGGTTATTAGTCAGTTTAGGCTTAGTTGTTTGAGAGATTCTCTCCAACTAGTTAGGCTCCTAGATTAGTGTTTGGTTGAGAGATTTGCTCAACCAAAGTGTCCAAGATGGACGTACTATCTTGAGAAACACTTCCTCATGTATTTATTTGTACTATTATCATTATTTGTACATGACATTGCATTATGAAAGGAATAAAATAAGGCTGAGGCCTTTTCTACCATTTCTATGTTTCTGGTATTTTTTTATGTGTGTTAATTTTGTTTCTCTCTCTCTCTCTCTCTCTTTTTCTCTCTCTCTCTATATATATAAAAACCATATTAGTTGATCATATTTTTTAATTTCCTTAGTTATTTTATTGCAATATTTTATTAGTTGTTTTATTGTTGTGATGAAATCTTCATCTTTATTGTTTTTTAGCTTTATTTAAGCTAAGCCACAGATATTAGCTACTATGTAACCCTTGTTTATTTTTTAAAATCAAAATATTTTTATAATAAACAAAGAGAAAATAATATATTATTTTTTTATTTTTTATTGATTAACAATAATAATTTATTTGTAGAATATTTTTGCTTTTGGATTTATATATATATATATATATATATATATTCTAATGTTTTTAAATTTATATATATATAATATCACAACTAATATAAAAAGATGTTACTTTAATAAAATAATTAAATTTTAATCCATTTAATAAATAAATATTGTTTATAAATAAAAAGATATAAAAATATGCATAAATACTACAACATTTTATAGAATATGAAAAGTTTAATTTTTTTTTGTAAGTTGAAGTTTTATTAATTCATAAAAAAGATTATATCATTAGCGAAATGTAGGTAGCCTCATCCTGACTTGGTTTGTTGACTACCGCGATCAACATATGACAAAGAAACAAAAGAACAACTAGAGACACAATCCACAACTTAGAAGGCCAAAAGCACTAGAAAACACATAAAACAAGTAAAACACCTGTAACCATGCTCAATCATCGAAAGTAATAGAAGCAAGATTGTCTGTAGCAGTCCCTGAGAAGGAGGAGGACAATGGAAGGAACACTGTACATGCTCTTCGAAGTGAGCCATCCATGACTCCAACTTCTCCACCTTCTTGGATAACAGATTCTGACCACGCCATACCACCACGACCAACTCCCGAACATGACATTGAAAGTAATGCATCTTGTTCAACGTAGCAATGAGCTCTTCATGTTCTTCCTGTCACGCCCTCTTTGAAGTTTCCAGACAGTCTAGTACAGACTGGATCAAATCTCGACAATTGTCCAAACAACAGTGACACTTTGTTGTTTCCCCACGCTCAGGCCGTCTCGCCTTCCCTCGTCTACTCATGCAACCTTGCTGCGTTGCTCCACCCCTCTTCAAAGTTTGTGGGGTTCTCCCCCCATGACTAACAAGTGAGCCACCACGACTACCACGAGCCTCGGAAGCCTCTCGACCCGATTTGCTGACGGTTCGACCACCCCAACCAAAACTTGGAGGCTCCTCTGCCACCATTACCACCTGGAGGTGTGACCCCCGACCCTACTGACTAGTCGAAATTTTCTTAGACGGGGGAAAGGAACAAGCATTGCGTGACTCAAGGCACATTATATCAAAACTAGCGGCACCAAGTAAAGGCAAAACGAGCCAACAATTATTAACGCACACCAGAACTATGATTGCTGAGAGACTCCCCAACCACACTAGAAAGTCACTTACAAGCCTGACTAGGAGAACTACAAGAAGTCGAGAGACCAATATAGCATCGAGACATTGAACCATTGACTCACAAACCCCAACCCCTCGTAGAAAGAGCATTGACCAAAAGACCTGAGGATAGACACACCTCCACGATGAAAGTCGCTTAAGAATGCATAACCCTGGAGGAAAGCCGCTTGGAAGGGTAGACCTGCTGCCCTGTAGACACAAAGGAAAACCAAGAGCGAAGATACCCAACCACCCACAACAGGGCTCGTGGGTCGACCTAATAACTAGATGTTGAACCCTTATCCCGCTCAAAAAATCCAGAGACCACACACGAGAAAATAAACTGTCCAATTCAATGACCCTGATGCTAGGGACGGGCGCTGACTGCAAAAGCGCCACCATTCTTAAATAGGGCACCAACTACAGATTTAACACTGCTACCAGAGCTCAACCGACACCCATCAGACTGCCACAAAACCCAAACTGCATGCCAGACCAGAAGAGTGCCACCCTCCATATACCAATGACGTTCACCCACTCCCGCTCCCAACGAGGATGATGGGAAGTTCACACGCATTACATTAACACCTCTCGTACTTAAAACGCTGTGAAAAGATAGGGAGGTTGGCCCCCGCACCAACGACCAAGTGTTTAACATCATCGACCACGCATAGGGTTGCTTGTTGTGTTTATCACCCCATCAGGGAAAGGAAAAATATAACAAAATATATATATATATATATATATATATATATATATATATATAATTGAGCTACTAAATATATTATTTAAAATATATATATATAAACACTATTATATTTTACGTAGAATAAAAATAAAAATAAAAAATTCCATTTTTCTCCTCTATATTTTTTAAATAACATAAATACAAATACAAATTATTAAATATAATAAAGGTATTGAAGACAACTTTAGCTTGAAACAATCATTTAAACTCAAGTAAAAGGATAAAACTCTTGATTGAAAGATAAGATATGTCTCGATAAAAAATATTAATTCAACATAAATAACATCACTTCTTGAGTAAAGTTTTTTCATAAAATTTCAACATATATAAGTATACTTAAAAAATTATTAAAAAAAAATTATAACTTTTAAGCGAAATTTTTCGGCGTAAATCACAAGATATTTCATTTGTTGACGCGTTTCGAACCAACAAGTGTGGTTCATCGTCAGGACAAGTTGAATGAACAGATCCGGCTAAGCATGTTAAATAGATAGAGCAAAAACCCCAACGGCTATGACCAAGTAACGGCTATATTTACAATGGCTAGATTTGACAGGATTAGGGGAATAACCAAAATTTAAATAAAAATTAACTAGGGTGGTTAAATTCTTAAAAGTAAATGGGCCCTTTTTTAAACACTTATAAATATATCTAAAAAATAATCATAACCTAAAATAATTTACATAACTAGTTAGTTATCAAAGTTGATATATCTAAAAAGATAGAGTAGCTAATGGTTAATTATAAATATATAGATATATAAGTCAAAGGGACTATATCATCCATTAATGAATATTAAAACAATTATAAACTAAATCAATTTTAATAATAATTAAATGAAGAAGTTATCCAAATAAAGAGTAATAGGGTAATTTAAAATTATGATGTTTTGTGATTCATGATCCGGATTATCCACAGTTTTTAGTTCATTCTGCCAACGTTTCGAACCCCAAAGGGGGTCCATCATTAGGACAAATCAGATAGAATAGAATACGAATGAGAGATTATTGAGAAAGAAGAGAATTGCGACGTGGATGTAAATAAACAAGAACCCTAATTTTATATATAAAAGCCGACATATGATTTCTGATTATTATTTTATTTATTATTTTCCTTTATAATTTTATAAATTTTTAATTTTTAATTTTTTAATTTTATAAACATTTATTATTAGTCCAGGTTCTAATGTTATAATCAAAAAATTAAAATTTTTACCATAATTAAATTATATTAATTAAAATCATTAAATTATATTAATATAATCAATTTATTTTATATAAATTAGAATTAGTTTGTATAATATAAATTAATTTATATAATTAATGTAATTAATATAATTAATTTATTTTATATAAATTATAATTAGTTTATATAATATAAATTAATTTATATAATTAATGTAATTAATATAATTTATATAATTGATATAATTTAATATAAATTAATTAATATAATCTATATAATTTAAATAATTGATATAAATTAATTTATATAACTCATATAATTAATATAATTACCATAATTAAATTAAATTATATTAATTAATATCATTAAATTATATTATTTATATTAATATAATTTATTTTCATTTTATATAAATTATAATTGGTTTATATAATATAAATTAATTAATATAATTTAATTTAATTTAATTAATATAATTTATATCATTTTATATAACTCATATAAATTAATTAATATAAATTAATTTATATTAATATAATTTAATTAATATAATTATATAAATTTGCTTTAATTAAACCTCCGAAATGCAAGACCCCTTATTTCTGATCCTAAGCTTCCAAGGGTCCGGGGGGGTTTATTTGTTTTATCAGAGGAAGCCAATTTCTACTGATTTCACTCCCATTGTCCATGTTGAGGTTCTGAGGACATTTCATGATTTCAATGACCTCTCTGATTTTTCTTTTATGATAGTTGTCTTCTCTTGCAATTATCTTGGCGCCTTCCAAACCCACATGATGTTTGGTCTTGGACGAGTGCTCAGCAAGGGCTGATGTGCGGGATCTTTCATTCTTTATGTCAGCGGCATGCTCTTTAAGTCTTATTTTCAGAGAGCGACATGTTTCCCCAATATAACTCTTGCCACATGAGAAATCGATCTTGTACACTTCCTTGAGTTGTTGACGATCAATGTTATCCTTAACCGACCTCATCATTTGCCTTACTGTTCCACATGTTGTAAATTGAGTGTGTATGTTCTTCTTCCTTAAAATTTTTGCAATCTTATCTGTAATCCCTTGGATGAAGGGAAGGTAGACTTTCCCTTGATTTTCTTTCTTGTCTCCAGGGGGACGTTCAGAGAGGACCCTATCCCGAGCCCTTCTTATAGCTTTTGTGATACTCCACTCATTGTATCCAATGTTTTTGAAGACAGATGTCAAGTGATTGATCTCATCCTTAATGTGATCAGGGTCAGAAATCCTAAAAGCCCTCACAGCTAGGGTTTTTAAGACGCCGGATTTTTGGGAGGGATGATGGTAGGAGTCAGCGTGAAGATAGCTATCAGTATGTGTTTTCTTCCTGTAGACCTGGTGTCCCAAAGTACCATCCTCCTTTCTACTGATCAGAACGTCTAGAAAGGGGATCTTACCATTTTCCTCAAGCTCCATCGTAAATTTGATTTCGGAGGATATAGAGTTAAGATGATTGAAGAACTTCTCAAGCTCTGCCCTACCATGAGTCCAATTCAGGTTGGTGTCATCTAAAAATCTTTTCCACCATGCTGGCTTCAAGTGGAAGGAGTCAAGGGCTTTTCTTTCAAAGTACTCCATGTATAGGTTGGCGACAATAGGTGAGAGCGGGGAACCCATGGCGACTCCAGAAATTTGCTCATAATAGTGATCTTGAAAACTGAAAAATGTGGACCGTAAACAGATTTCTGCAAGCTTTGCTGTTTCAGGATCGGTGGCCATCTTTATAACATGAACAACTTCATCAAGAGGAATCTTTGTAAACAAAGATACGACATCGAAGCTTACTAGAATATCATCCTTATGCACCCTTTTATTCTTAATAAGCTTTACAAAATCACTTGAGTCTTTTATAAAAGAGTCTGTGTTACCAACCAGAGGTTTTAGGATCTTAGCCACATACTTAGCTAATTCATAGGTAGGGGAACCAATGGTGTTAACAATTGGTCTAAGGGGAACCCCTTCCTTATGGATTTTTGGTAATCCATAGATTCTAGGAATAACCTCACAGGAGGGAATCAGCTTCTTTTTTATTTTATCTTCCAGATTGGTTTCCATGATGGCTTTCTTGACTTGTTTTATCACCTTGGGAATAGGGTTGGAGCTAACTCTTCTATAACTTCCACAGCTCAAATGCTCATTCATTTTTTGAATGTAATCTTCTTTGTTTAACACAACGGTGGCGCCACCTTTATCAGCTTTAAGAACAACTATCTTATCATTATTTCGGAGAGATCTAAGAGCCTCTCGCCCCTCTTTATTCAAGTTACTTTTTGGGCATTTAGACTTCAGCATGGCTAGGGAACATTCTTGTCTTAATATCTCTCTGTCGTTTGATGAAAGGCCTTGAGTCCCATTCTCAATGTTGCAAATGATGCTTTCAAAGGGAATGTTCTTAGGTGAGACCGCAAATCCCAATCCCTTGCTCAGGATTTTAATTTCCTCAGAGTTGAGAATTATGGATGAGAGATTCACGACTCTCTTATCATGCTTATTGGGAACAGTGGGGTTCCCCATAGCAAACCTCTCATTGTCAGAATTATCACTTGTAGCATTATCATTCTTAATAATTTTATAGCTTGAATTAGTTTCAACCTCCCGATCTTTTTCTTCAAAGTTGCTCCTGTTCTTATATATTTTATAATTGCTCCTGTTCTTATATATATTATAATCCACCATGATCCTATTAGCATCCTTAATTTCAACATCTTTACTGATTTCCACATCCTTACTAACGAATTCTGAGAGACTTTCAATGCGATTCTTCTTATTGCCGCTGGAATCACCATAAGTGACAGCGTAGGGGATTATGTTGCCTGCGTGTTCCACATTGCTTGTCTGAGTGCTCCATAGCGCAGTCGGTATATTGTTGTTGGAATCATCATCGCGGACATCATAGGAGGCCATGCTGCCCATGCTGCTTGCGTCCTCCATGTTGCAACTAATATCATTTACCCGTTGAACAGCGTGCCTGATTACTGGTTGAACCGCGTGATTTACATTGCAACTGTTATCGATTTCTGGTATGTTGCTGCTGGAATCAGGGACAACATAGAGGGCCATGCTGCCTGCGTGCTTTACATCTGTGTGTTCCAAAACCATGCTGCCTGGGTGTTCCATGTTACAACCCATATCATTCACGAGTTGAACAGATTTGCAACTAATATCATTCCTGATTGTTGGCTGAACAGCGTGATTCACCTTGCAACCGATATCATTCACGAGTTGAACAGCACTGCAACTGATATCATTCCCGATTGCTGGCTGAACAACGTGATTCACCTTGCAACTGATATCGATTACTGGCTGAACAGCGTGGGTAGCCTGTCCAGTGATCTTGTGTTCTATTGGAACCTTTATTTCAGCGTATTCCAAATCAGATCTTCTTCTAGTATCAGTGTTGTTAGGATTTGTTCTTTCTTCTGTTGGTGAAGTGTCGTCCTGATGAACCTCGCAAGGGATCACCTGTTCTGTTGTTATCTTTATGGCGTTGGGAACAGCGCAGGAAGTTTTAACCGAGCAGGAGATTGGCATGCTCAACCTAGCATTAAAACCCACGCCTTCCTCCAACTTGTCCAGCTTC
Organism: Pinus tabuliformis; assembly: GCA_031772625.1. Classification (NCBI taxonomy): domain Eukaryota; kingdom Viridiplantae; phylum Streptophyta; class Pinopsida; order Pinales; family Pinaceae; genus Pinus; species Pinus tabuliformis. Next base: position 785,394,986 of record CM062812.1, on the reverse strand, counting down.
CTGGACTGCCTTTCCCTGGCGATTCTGCCCTCTGATTGGGCTTTTAATGCAGCTTTTGCATCAATTATTCTCCAAAGATCAGAGCTAATTTTCATAGTTAGATTTAGATGGGAGGAAAGGGCCAAGCGATTAAGCTTATCTAAGGATGCCCTGGTTCTTCTAATTTCACACCGAATTAGGGCCAAACTTAATCTCAAAAATGACTTATTATTGTAATGATTAAATAGCCTATGATTAACCTTGGCAAAGGGAGGAATGATTCTCTTGTTCCTACATTGCTTTAGAAATTGCAGGTCCGTAATTCTCCTCTCAATTTTCGTCCTCAGGGTTTCGAGAAGACAGATCTCCTTCCATGTTTCCCCTCCGTACAGGGAAATTATGTTAGATTTTAGGCTTCTGTGGAAGTTTTTTGATTCATGATCCGGATTATCCACAGTTTTTAGTTCATTCTGCCAACGTTTCGAACCCCAAAGGGGGTCCATCATCAGGACAAATAAGATAGAATAGAATAAGAATGAGAGATTATTGAGAGAGAAGAGAATTGCGACCTGGATGTAAATAAACAAGAACCCTAATTTTATATATAAAAGCCGACATATGATTTCTGATTATTATTTTATTTATTATTTTCCTTTATAATTTTATAAATTTTTAATTTTTAATTAATTTTTAATTTTATAAACATTTATTATTAGTCCAGGTTGTAATTGTTATAATGAGAAAATTAAAATTTTTACCATAATTAAATTATATTAATTAAAATCATTAAATTATATTAATATAATTAATTTATTTTATATAAATTATAATTAGATTATATAATATAAATTAATTTATATAATTAATGTAATTAATATAATTATTATAATTTAATATAAATTAATTAATATAATCTATATAATTTAAATAATTGATATAAATTAATTTATATAACTCATATAATTAATATAATTACCACAATTAAATCTTTACGATAATTAAATTAAATTATATTAATTAATATCATTAAATTATATTAATTATATTAATATAATTTATTTTCATTTTATATAAATTATAATTGGTTTATATAATATAAATTAATTTATATAATTAATATAATTTATATAATTAATATAATATAATATAATTTATATCATTTTATATAACTGATATAAATTAATTTATATAATTAATATAAATTAATTTATATTAATATAATTATATAAATTAGCTTTAATTGCTTTAATTAAATCTCCGAAATGCAAGACCCCTTATTTCTGATTCTAAGCTTCCAAGGGTCCGGGGGGTTTATTTGTTTTATCAGAGGAAGCCAATTTCTACTGATTTCACTCCCATTGTCCCTGTTGAGGTTCTGAGGACATTTCATGATTTCAATGGCCTCTCTAATTTTTCTTTTATGATAGTTGTCTTCTCTTGCAATTATCTTGGCGCCTTCCAAACCCACATGATGTTTGGTCTTGGACGAGTGCTCAGCAAGGGCTGATGTGCGGGATCTTTCATTCTTTATGTCAGCGGCATGCTCTTTAAGTCTTATTTTCAGAGAGCGGCCTGTTTCCTCAATATAACTCTTGCCACATGAGCAATCGATCTTGTACACTCCCTTGAGTTGTTGACGATCAATGTTATCCTTAACCGACCTCATCATTTGCCTCACTGTTCCACATGTTGTAAATTGAGTGTGTATGTTCTTCTTCCTTAAAATTTTTGCAATCTTATCTGTAATCCCTTGGATGAAGGGAAGGTAGACTTTCCCTTGATTTTCTTTCTTGTCTCCAGGGGGACGTTCAGAGATGACCCTATCCCGAGCCCTTCTTATAGCTTTTGTGATACTCCACTCATTGTATCCAATGTTTTTGAAGACAGATGTCAAGTGATTGATCTCATCCTTAATGTGATCAGGGTCAGAAATCCTAAAAGCCCTCACAGCTAGGGTGTTTAAGATGCCAGATTTTTGGGAGGGATGATGGTAGGAGTCAGCGTGAAGATAGCTATCAATATGTGTTTTCTTCCTGTAGACCTGGTGTCCCAAAGTACCATCCTCCTTTCTATTGATCAGAACGTCTAGAAAGGGGATCTTACCATTTTCCTCAAGCTCCATCGTAAATTTGATTTCGGAGGATATAGAGTTAAGATGATTGAAGAACTTCTCAAGCTCTGCCCTACCATGAGTCCAATTCAGGTTGGTGTCACCTACAACTCTTTTCCACCATGCTGGCTTCAAGTGGAAGGAGTCAAGGGCTTTTCTTTCAAAGTACTCCATGTATAGGTTGGCGACAATAGGTGAGAGCGGGGAACCCATGGCGACTCCAGAAATTTGCTCATAATAGTGATCTTGAAAACTGAAAAATGTGGACCGTAAACAAATTTCTGCAAGCTTTGTTGTTTCAGGATCGGTGGCCATCTTTATAACATGAACAACTTCATCAAGAGGAATCTTTGTAAACAAAGATACGACATCGAAGCTTACTAGAATATCATCCTTATGCACCCTTTTATTCTTAATAAGCTTTACAAAATCACTTGAGTCTTTTATAAAAGAGTCTGTGTTACCAACCAGAGGTTTTAGGATCTTAGCCACATACTTAGCTAATTCATAGGTAGGGGAACCAATGGTGTTAACAATTGGTCTAAGGGGAACCCCTTCCTTATGGATTTTTGGTAATCCATAGATTCTAGGAATAACCTCACAGGAGGGAATCAGCTTCTTTTTTATTTTATCTTCCAGATTGGTTTCCATGATGGCTTTCTTGACTTGTTTTATCACCTTGGGAATAGGGTTGGAGCTAACTCTTCTATAACTTCCACAGCTCAAATGCTCATTCGTTTTTTGAATGTAATCTTCTTTGTTTAACACAACAGTGGCGCCACCTTTATTAGCTTTAAGAACAACTATCTTATCATTATTTCAGAGAGATCTAAGAGCCTCTCGCCCCTCTTTATTCAAGTTACTTTTTGGGCGTTTAGACTTCAGCATGGCTAGGGAACATTCTTGTCTTAATATCTCTCTGTCGTTTGATGAAAGACCTTGAGTCCCATTCTCAATGTTGCAAATGATGCTTTCAAAGGGAATGTTCTTAGGTGAGACCGCAAATCCCAATCCCTTGCTCAGGATTTTAATTTCCTCAGAGTTGAGAATTATGGATGAGAGATTCACGACTCTCTTATCATGCTTATTGGGAACAGTGGGGTTCCCCATAGCAAACCTCTCATTGTCAGAATTATCACTTGTAGCATTATCATTCTTAATAATTTTATAGCTTGAATTAGTTTCAACCTCCCGATCTTTTTCTTCAAAGTTGCTCCTGTTCTTATATATTTTATAATTGCTCCTGTTCTTATATATATTATAATCCACCATGATCCTATTAGCATCCTTAATTTCAACATCTTTACTAATTTCCACATCCTTGCTAACGAATTCTGAGGGTCTTTCAATGTGATTCTTCTTATTGCCGCTGGAATCACCATAAGTGACAGCGTAGGGGATTATGTTGCCTGCGTGTTCCACATTGCTTGTCTGAGTGCTCCATAGCGCAGTCGGTATATTGCTGTTGGAATCATCATCGGGGACATCATAGGAGGCCATGCTGCCCATGCTGCCTGCGTCCTCCATGTTGCAACTAATATCATTTACCCGTTGAACAACGTGCCTGATTACTGGTTGAACCGCGTGCTTTACATTGCAACTGTTATCAATTTCTGGTATGTTGCTGCTGGAATCAGGGGCAACATAGGGGGCCATGCTGCCTGCGTGCTTTACATCTGTGTGTTCCAAAACCATGCTGCCTGCGTGTTCCATGTTACAACCCATATCATTCACGAGTTGAACAGATTTGCAACTAATATCATTCCCGATTGCTGGCTGAACAACGTGATTCACCTTGCAACCGATATCATTCACGAGTTGAACAACACTGCAACTGATATCATTCCCGATTGCTGGCTGAACAGCGTGATTCACCTTGCAACTGATATCGATTACTGGCTGAACAGCGTGGGTAGCCTGTCCAGTGATCTTGCGTTCTATTGGAACCTTTATTTCAGCGTATTCCAAATCAGATCTTCTTCTAGTATCAGTGCTGTTAGGATTTGTTCTTTCTTCTGTTGGTGAAGTGCCGTCCTGATGAACCTCGCAAGGGATCACCTGTTCTGCTGTTATCTTTATGGCGTTGGGAACAGTGCAGGAAGTTTTAACCGAGCAGGAGATTGGCATGCTCAACCTAGCATTAAAACCCACGCCTTCCTCCAACTTGGCCAGCTTCCTGGACTGCCTTTCCCTGGCGATTCTACCCTCTGACTGGGCTTTTAATGCAGCTTTTGCATCAATTATTCTCCAAAGATCAGAGCTAATTTTCATAGTTAGATTTAGATGGGAGGAAAGGGCCAAGCGATTGAGCTTATCTAAGGATGCCCTGGTTCTTCTAATTTCACACCGAATTAGGGCCAAACTTAATCTCAAAAATGACTTATTATTGTAATGATTAAATAGCCTATGATTAACCTTGGCAAAGGGAGGAATGATTCTCTTGTTCCTACATTGCTTTAGAAATTGCAGGTCCGCAATTCTCCTCTCAATTTTCGTCCTCAGGGTTTCGAGAAGAGAGATCTCCTTCCATGTTTCCCCTCCGTACAAGGAAATTATGTTAGATTTTAGGCTTCTGTGGAAGTTTTTTGATTCATGATCCAGATTATCCACAGTTTTTAGTTCCTTCTGCCAACGTTTCAAACCCCAAAGGGGGTCCATCATCAGGACAAATCAGATAGAATAGAATAAGAATGAGAGATTATTGAGAGAGAAGAGAATTGCGACCTGGATGTAAATAAACAAGAACCCTAATTTTATATATAAAAGACGAAATATGATTTCTGATTATTATTTTATTTATTATTTTTTTCTTTATAATTTTATAAATTTTTAATTTTTAATTTATTTTTAATTTTTTAATTTTATAAACATTTATTATTAGTCCAGGTTGTAATTGTTATAATCAGAAAATTAAAATTTTTACCATAATTAAATTATATTAATATAATTAATTTATTTTATATAAATTATAATTAGTTTATATAATATAAATTAATTTATATAATTAATGTAATTAATATAATTAATATAATTTAATATAAATTAATTAATATAATCTATATAATTTAAATAATTGATATAAATTAATTTATATAACTCATATAATTAATATAATTACCATAATTAAATCTTTACGATAATTAAATTAAATTATATTAATTAATATCATTAAATTATATTAATTATATTAATATAATTTATTTTCATTTTATATAAATTATAATTGGTTTATATAATATAAATTAATTTATATAAATAATATATTTTATATGATTAATATAATATAATATAATTTAATTTAATTAATATAATTTATATCATTTTATATAACTGATATAAATTAATTTATATAATTAATATAAATTAATTTATATTAATATAATTATATAAATTTGCTTTAATTGTTTTAATTAAATCTCCGAAATGCAAGACCCCTTATTTCTGATTCTAAGCTTCCAAGGGTCCGGGGGGTTTATTTGTTTTATCAGAGAAAGCCAATTTCTACTGATTTCACTCCCATTGTCCGTGTTGAGGTTCTGAGGACATTTCATGATTTCAATGGCCTCTCTGATTTTTCTTTTATGATAGTTGTCTTCTCTTGCAATTATCTTGGCGCCTTCCAAACCCACATGATGTTTGGTCTTGGACGAGTGCTCAGCAAGGGCTGATGTGCGGGATCTTTCATTCTTTATGTCAGCGGCATGCTCTTTAAGTCTTATTTTTAGAGAGCGACCTGTTTCCCCAATATAACTCTTGCCACATGAGCAATCGATCTTGTACACTCCCTTGAGTTGCTGACGATCAATGTTATCCTTAACCGACCTCATCATTTGCCTTACTGTTCCACATGTTGTAAATTGAGTGTGTATGTTCTTCTTCCTTAAAATTTTTGCAATCTTATCTGTAATCCCTTGGATGAAGGGAAGGTAGACTTTCCCTTGATTTTCTTTCTTGTCTCCAGGGGGACGTTCAGAGAGGACCCTATCCCGAGCCCTTCTTATAGCTTTTGTGATACTCCACTCATTGTATCCAATGTTTTTGAAGACAGATATCAAGTGATTGATCTCATCCTTAATGTGATCAGGGTCAGAAATCCTAAAAGCCCTCACAGCTAGGGTGTTTAAGACGCCGGATTTTTGGGAGGGATGATGGTAGGAGTCAGCGTGAAGATAGCTATCAGTATGTGTTTTCTTCCTGTAGACCTGGTGTCCCAAAGTACCATCCTCCTTTCTACTGATCAGAACGTCTAGAAAGGGGATCTTACCATTTTCCTCAAGCTCCATCGTAAATTTAATTTCGGAGGATATAGAGTTAAGATGATTGAAGAACTTCTCAAGCTCTGCCCTGCCATGAGTCCAATTCAGGTTGGTGTCATCTACAAATCTTTTCCACCATGCTGGCTTCAAGTGGAAGGAGTCAAGGGCTTTTCTTTCAAAGTACTCCATGTATAGGTTGGTGACAATAGGTGAGAGCGGGGAACCCATGGCGACTCCAGAAATTTGCTCATAATAGTGATCTTGAAAACTGAAAAATGTGGACCGTAAACAGATTTCTGCAAGCTTTGCTGTTTCAGGATCGGTGGCCATCTTTATAACATGAACAACTTCATCAAGAGGAATCTTTGTAAACAAAGATACGACATCGAAGCTTACTAGAATATCATCCTTATGCACCCTTTTATTCTTAATAAGCTTTACAAAATCACTTGAGTCTTTTATAAAAGAGTCTGTGTTACCAACCAGAGGTTTTAGGATCTTAGCCACATACTTAGCTAATTCATAGGTAGGGGAACCAATGGTGTTAACAATTGGTCTAAGGGGAACCCCTTCCTTATGGATTTTTGGTAATCCATAGATTCTAGGAATAACCTCACAGGAGGGAATCAGCTTCTTTTTTAATTTATCTTCCAGATTGGTTTCCATGATGGCTTTCTTGACTTGTTTTATCACCTTGGGAATAGGGTTGGAGCTAACTCTTCTATAACTTCCACAGCTCAAATGCTCATTCATTTTTTGAATGTAATCTTCTTTGTTTAACACAACGGTGGCGCCACCTTTATCAGCTTTAAGAACAACTATCTTATCATTATTTCAGAGAGATCTAAGAGCCTCTCGCCCCTCTTTATTCAAGTTACTTTTTGGGCGTTTAGACTTCAGCATGGTTAGGGAACATTCTTGTCTTAATATCTCTCTGTCGTTTGATGAAAGACCTTGAGTCCCATTCTCAATGTTGCAAATGATGCTTTCAAAGGGAATGTTCTTAGGTTAGACCGCAAATCCCAATCCCTTGCTCAGGATTTTAATTTCCTCAGAGTTGAGAATTATGGATGAGAGATTCACGACTCTCTTATCATGCTTATTGGGAACAGTGGGGTTCCCCATAGCAAACCTCTCATTGTCAGAATTATCACTTGTAGCATTATCATTCTTAATAATTTTATAGCTTGAATTAGTTTCAACCTCCCGATCTTTTTCTTCAAAGTTGCTCCTGTTCTTATATATTTTATAATTGCTCCTGTTCTTATATATATTATAATCCACCATGATCCTATTAGCATCCTTAATTTCAACATCTTTACTGATTTCCACATCCTTGCTAACAAATTCTGAGGGACTTTCAATGCGATTCTTCTTATTGCTGCTGGAATCACCATAAGTGACAGCATAGGGGATTATGTTGCCTACGTGTTCCACATTGCTTGTCTGAGTGCTCCATAGCGCAATCGGTATATTGATGTTGGAATCATCATCGGGGACAGCATAGGAGGCCATGCTGCCCATGCTGCCTGCGTCCTCCATGTTGCAACTAATATCATTTACCCGTTGAACAGCGTGCCTGATTACTGGTTGAACCGCGTGCTTTACATTGCAACTGTTATCGATTTCTGGTATGTTGCTGCTGGAATCAGGGACAGCATAGGGGGCCATGCTGCCTGCGTGCTTTACATCCGTGTGTTCCACAACCATGCTGCCTGCGTGTTCCATGTTACAACCCATATCATTCACGAGTTGAACAGATTTGCAACTAATATCATTCCCGATTGCTGGCTGAACAGCGTGATTCACCTTGCAACCGATATCATTCACGAGTTGAACAGTGCTGCAACTGATATCATTCCCGATCGCTGGCTGAACAACGTGATTCACCTTGCAACTGATATCGATTACTGGCTGAACAGCGTGGGTAGCCTGTCCAGTGATCTTGCATTCTATTGGAACCTTTATTTCAGCGTATTCCAAATCAGATCTTCTTCTAGTATCAGTGCTGTCAGGATTTGTTCTTTCTTCTGCTGGTGAAGTGCCGTCCTGATGAACCTCGCAAGGGATCACCTGTTCTGCTGTTATCTTTATGGCGTTGGGAACAACGCAGGAAGTTTTAACCGAGCAGGAGATTGGCATGCTCAACCTAGCATTAAAACCCACGCCTTCCTCCAACTTGGCCAGCTTCCTGGACTGCAGGCGAAGAGGTAGTCGAGGTGGCCAAGAACTGCGGAGGGGAAATTGAGAGGAACAGGGGAATTCAAATCCGGGCCGGAGAGAGGGGCCGAGACCTCAAAATGCAGGTTGCAGAGAAAGGACTGAGAGAAATGATGACCATTGCCCAGGTTGACGCAACAGAGGAGTCTGCAACGTCTACCCGTAGCGGTGTGAAGGCTCGGCTCTGCTGCAGTGGGGTGGCAAGAGCAACTCAGAGGCCGAATGGAGAATTGCAGGGGGCTTTGCTCCATATTTCTGTATTTGTAGGGAATTTCTCGGTTCTCACAACGGGTTGATGGCGTCGGCCGAGGAGCAGTGACCTGCCTTAAATTCCCACAGGGGAAAGCGCAGGTTGCCATATGGTTCAGCAACTTGCTTGTTCGGTGGCCAATTTGCATTAATTTCTCATCTAACACCCACATCCGGGGGTGCTGCATCCATTTGCACTAGCGTGGTGTATTCCTATTGGTGTGTGGCATCTTTTATAATTTCAAGCGAACTTGTGTATAGAGTTCGATCACTTGTCACCCCTAAATTGGCTAAGAGATCGGCCACTTTGTTGTCGTTTCTCTTGATGTGTTTGAAGGTGATTGCTTTATTAGTTGCAAGCCAATGCTCAATGTGTTGCAAACGAGCTGCAAGTCTCCAGCTACAGGATAGCTTGTTTACTGGAGTTCCCTGTATAATTTGTTGGGCCATGTTGATGAGTATTTGAGAATCTCCTTCAATTATTAAGGGAAAGTAGCTATGCTGCTGAGCGAGATTTAGACCTTGCCACAGTCCCTCCAATTCAGCCGAATTGTTCGTGTCCCATCCTGAAGTGCCTAGGTAAAGTAGCAAAGGATTGCCATAGTGATCCCTGAAGATTCCTCCATGTCCGGCCTGACCTGGATTGCCTTTAGAAGCGCCATCAAAGTTAAGCTGGGTGAATCCTGAAGGCGGAGGGCACCACTTGCTGGAAGAGTGATGGGCAGGGATGGATCTATTGGGAGGCTCCTGAGTCCGGATGAGCCCGAGGTTCCAATTCATCCATATAGTTTGTTCTTGCGGTTCGGTGGGAAAGTCATCATCGCTCCAAGTTTGGAGTGCTAGAGTTTCCTGAAGGTTGTTGCACATATTATTCCATATGATTTCTATGGAGGTGGATTGATTCCTGAAGATATGCCGATTCCTTTCCTTCCAAATTTTCCAGATGAGGAGGCCTGAAACGATTCTCCATAAGGAATTAAGCAGGGGACTTTTGTATGGGTTTTTAGGCCAATGACGAATGGTTTTGGTGATGTCTTCTTTGACTCTACCATCTTTCTGACATCTGAAAATTGTTTTTTCCCAAAGTTTGTTTGCCAAATAGCAAGAATCCATGAGATGTTGTATAGTTTCCTCATGTAGCTTGCAGTTGCGGCATCTTGAGGGGCCATGAATTTTTTTTTCCTTAAGTTGTCCCAAGTAAGAATTCTTTTATGACAAAACAACCATAATAAAGTTGAGATCTTGGGCCAGATTTTAGGGGACCACACTTTGTCCCAAAGAGGGTCCTTGTTGGTCTGAGTATTGATCATAAGGTTGTATGCCTCTTGTGTGGTGAAGGTTCCATGTGGTTTGTATCCCCAACGTAAGATATCCTTTTCTTCAGAGAATCTGATTCGCCTATTGGTTAGCTCTGTGTCCAACTCCTTGTACATTATCTCTGTACCATTCCTGATGATGAGTTTTGCTTTGCGCCATTGTCTATATCCCTGATCGAGGGTGGGAATCCAGTACTGGTTGACCGTTTCCCAACGATGGGCTTCCTCGTCCTCTGTTGGTGGAAGTGAGATTAAGTTGTTGAGTCTGGGTCTTTGCTGCCATGAATCCATCCAGAAACGAGCACTATTGCCGTCTCTTATTTCCCAAAAGTTGTGCTGATGGATCATATTTCTGTGCAATCTAGCCGAGTTCCAGATTAGGGAGCCCTTACTCGTGTCTGTAAGCCTGATTAGGTCTTCATTCAATCTGTGGTTGGCATACTTGGCTCTCCATAGGATCACCCAGGGTGTGTGTGGGGCTGAAAGCCACTTCCACTAGATTCGTGCTCCCATGACTGCGTTACTATGTTGAGGGTCCCGAAGACCGATTCCCCCAAGGTTTTTTGGGAGGCAAACGGTCGCCCATTTGACCAATGCCCATTTGCGGTTATGTCTCGCCGATCCCCATAGAAAGTTCCTTTGGAGATCTTTGATTTTTTTGAGAACCCATTTAGGTGCTGCTAAAATAGAGAATAGATAAAGAGGCATAGATTGCAGTACAACTTTGATGAGGATTAGCCAACTTGCCATGTTCAGGGCTCTAAAGGTCCATGAGGTGAGGCAGGTTTCAAGGTTTTCAAGGAGCATTTTCCAAGAGGAGTCATTGAGGGTAGAATTAGTTAAGGGGGCACCAAGGTACTTGGAGGGGAGAGAGGCAACAGAGAATCCTAGAATACGAGCTATGGAGGTTTGAGTTATGGCAGGAGTATGAAAAAAGATCTGGGATTTAACTGTGTTGATACTGGCTCTAGATGCTGCTGAGAAATCATCAAGGAGGGATTTGAATTTTCAAGCTTCTTGGACCGAGGGATGCCCAAATGGCATGTTATCGTCCACAATTATGTGTAGATATTCGTCTAAAATTAACTGGGAAATATTTGATGCAGAAATCGACTATAATAAATCTTTCTTTGTATATGCAACTAAGTGGGTTTAGGGTTACTTGTCCTAAGAAGAACGCTTCCAACAACAAGAAGAACACTCCCAATCTTGAACACTAGTTACTGTTGAGGCAAAGAAGAGCACGAGATTCCTCATTGAGGAGTGTTAACCAGATTCAAATACAAGAAGCATTTCCTGCATACAAAGATAATCTATCCTCAACGACGAATCGTACCGGTATTTGTTGGCAACACGACAAGAAGGATCTTGTATTTGCATTGGACCCTGTGCATTAACATGACAAAATTTATGTTTGAAAGTTGTCACTCAAACCTTGAACCCAATGCGAGAAGCTTCACTGGAAATGCAAAACTTTTTAGTAAGGATGGGAGCCATGCATGCCCATACATGCATGAATTAAGCCAATCAACCAATGGTTGGTTTAGTGCATGCTATATAATATTTTCCCTACACAATTCACTATCAACACTATAAATTGATAAAAAAATAACAAAAAAATATGTTAAGCAAAATCCCTTTCTTTTAATCGTTAATGTAATTTAATCTCTATAACATCACAAAAAATTAGAAATAATGATTTTTTTTGTTATGCTCGGGAGGACCTTCTTTTTCTATTTATAAAAAACAAGTTTACACCACATATGTGAGATAGGTGGCCTCAACTTGCCCAGTGGGAAACCAAGTCTATTGGCCACCTATCCTCGTTATAAGCCATCCAAAAATAATATAGTTTCAGTCGATCTAACCAAGCTATATACGTATCAGTATCATGATAAGAGTCTATGTGTCTATCTATCATAAGCATGCATCAGTAAAAGTAAATGCTACCCACAAGAAACAAAAAAACATCCAAGAAACTGACTAATCCTGTTGTTCTTCTGAGGCAGACTCCACCGGAGCCGGGTCTTTGGCTGAGTCTCCAGGTATGTCAGCAAGCTCGATAATGCAAGGAATGTGCCTTTGGATTCGATCTAGGCGGATGTCCTGCTTACACAACTGAAATTGAATTGTTTGCAAGTATTTTTTGTAATTGGGCATGTCCTGGAGGGTCATAGCCATCCCCACTGACATTTGCTCCATTTCCTTCCCCATGAGGCTCTTCATGAGCCAGTACAGATATAACGTCTGTTTAAACTGGGTGAGTCTGCCCCTGGTACTCCCAGGATCCGGGATTACAGCCCGCCAATTCTCCATTTCCTCATCGAACTCCTCCTCCTATTTTATCTTCTCCTCCCATTCTTCCAGAATCTTACGGATGCCTGCATCTGTTCCTTCCCTGTAAGCTATTGTCGCTTCACTGATGAGGTGTTCTACAGGCTTCCTCCCATGCCTAGGTTCCGAGGTGCTTGGGTCTGTTGCACGAGTCGACTCCCTCCCCCTTCTGTCGCGTCCTCTTCCACGTGCAGGTCGGGCCATCTCTTCTCTTTTCCAGGCCTGTTCACACACGATATGCATTAGCTCTCAGGGCGTGGTCTCATGCCTCTCCTGAATGATGTAGGTTCCCCTCCCCTCATGGTTCCCATCACAATTTCCTCTGCCTAGGTGCCCCTCTACCCCAAGATGCATTGCCTCTCCTCTGCCTGATGTGTCTGCGCCACTCTTCTGCCTCTCATTTTTCTTGCTCACCTGCCTTGCAATAGCCTCACCACCCCTCTGGTTATGCCAATGCTCTCGCCTGCTCACAGGGGTGATGTCTCAGTGCTCGACCCAAATTATGCTTACAACTCTCACCGCTAGCCCATCGAGCCAGGTTACCATCACTCCCACTCGCAATGCCTTCCCTCGCCCCTCTGCCTAGTGCTGCTGCCTCTCATCTCTGCCGAGAAGAGCTGCCTCTCTTCTCTGCTCTTCCTGTGGCCCTCGTGCATGCTTAGCCGTAGTCTCCCCACCCTCCCTGGTATACCAGCTATCTCGATCATTCACAGGGGGTTTCTCAAAGTCCCAGCCCTGGTTTTCTCTCCCAGCTCTAGCCTCTGGCTCTAACCCGATCACCATCCCCCCCAGCTTACACTGGTCTCCCCGACCTTCTCCCCAATTTCCCTCCTCGGTCTTCACCCACACCCCCCAGCCATGAATTAACATAGTAAACATAGTAATGGGCTTGTAAGGCTAGGGAACATACCCGGAAACAGTTCGCAGAGGTCGTTGCTGGTAGCTCCACTATCTTGCGCCCTCGCTCCTCCTTCCTCGTAATCTTGACTATACTCCTCTCTCTGTCCCAACTTCCTTCATAATCCCAATCCACCTTTCTCTGTCCCATCACCCGTCTTGCCTTAACCTCCTCACCTCTCTCTCCACCCTGGCCCTGACTGCCACTTCTCCCATGTCTTCTGTCAGGTTGCATGCGGGAGGCCACCGCACCCATCGCCATGAGCGTGTGGGGGGCGGTGGGTGGTACCCTTCCCTTACATACCATAACTACCATCTCTGACCGATGTCCTCGCCTTCCTCGGGCACACACCCCGATCGGGGGTATAAATAATGATTATTAACTTACATTAAAATTTACAAATAATAATTATTAACTTACATTAAATTTATTATTAACTTATTTGAAGTATAAAACAATCTTTATACAAGTTACATAACAAAATTGAATACAACAAAACCAAAACAACAGAACAACTAAACCAAAACCCAACAAATAACAATGTCATTTATTTGGTTTACCGCTTCAACCAAAATTTGAATATAAATGAGAATTGATTTGGTTCTAGCCCAATGAAGCAGCCGAGTTGGTGTTTGTATTCGGTTCCATCGACCACATCAAGAGGCCAAATAATCAACCACCAACACTTAAGGCCCATCGTTCATTGATATTTGGTCAATCACCTCAACCACTAACCCTTAACAAAATCGATTCGGTTCCATCTCCTAACCGCTAAGCACTAACCACTTTTTGATATTCTTTGGATGCTCCTCATCACCTTCTACATACTAGACAAGAGTTGAACAAGATTATCAGGGAGGACATCTACAGGCAGTTCATCTAGGTCACTTAGGTCAATCCTTCGGGAGGGTTGTGCCCAAAGGTGACCTTCTGCACTGAACACTTCTTGGAGTTGAGAGACAGGCTCATTATTTGACCCCAGTATACGTTTCACCACTGGATGCATGCTCTTTGCATTCCTCTAAGCTAGTTCAGAGTAGGTTCTCATAAACTCTGGGTAGAGACGAATCGCCAAATTGATAGACTAGATAGAATTTGCCAGGTATGTCATTTATAGGGAGTAGAGACTGAGGTGCACTTCATTTTTGGATGACCTATCTACTACGAGATCAAAGGAAGGTCCCATTGCTTGTTCAAAGACTCTCAGACCCTCGCAGACTTTTTTAGGTATCCCATTCAGAGATGATTGGCCCTATATATGCAGGGGGCTCTTAGGTTCCGAGCACAAATTCTTCAACCTCCCATCGGACTAGACCCCACACAGAGGATCACGACATTTTTCAGGGTACTACCTTCAGACAGGGGCATAAAGAGAACGATTGATATTGTTTCATATCTAGACTCTAGACCAATGAAGATCCGTGGGACCTCACCCCGCCACACGAGACCTCAACAACGAAATCATCTCAGATTTGTCCCTGGGAGACAGAGTAGGTCCTTTAGACCTCAGCAGTGCGCAAACTCCCTTAGGACAACAAGTTAGTGGACAATACGCACCTCCCATTGGCCCTTCATCAAGTTAACAAACTTTGCGAATTTTTTTCCAGTGTTCTTCAGCCAACCTCAGATGTTAAGAGAGATGGGTATGATCCTTAGACCCATTAGCCCCTGGATCTTCTCTGTCAGGGCATTCCATACATTGTATCTTTTATGTTCCTGCATTGTACCTTTTATATTCATACATTGTATTTTTTTATAGGAGACCATATGATTTTCCCACATTTTATAAACGACATTGTACTCAATAGTGCCTTTAAAACTTACTTTATAATTATTAATTAAACATAAATATTATTATCTTATCTTATCTACCACTAGGCGAAAAATCACCCCTAACACCTCAAGCCACATCGAGAGGTGGAAAATCACCCACCAACACTTCATGCGCATCGGTCATCATGCCACATCGAGAGGTCGAATAATCACCCACCAACACTTCATGCCACATCGAGAGGTCGAATGATCACCCACCAACACTTCATGCCCATCGGTCATCGATATTCGGTGGTCATCGATATTTGGTCGATCACCTCAACCACTAACCCTCAACGCCACGATAAGTGCCTCAATTTTCGCTTTAAAAGTTTTTTTAGATATCAATTTGCATTCACGGCTTCTATAAATATAACCTACCCTTCGGCTATTCTTTATATTTTCCCTCGAGTTCTCTTTTCAGTTCGATAACGTGGGATATTTTCAGAGCGCTTTACAGGTATGGCATCTGGAGCTTCTGTATTTCTTTGTTAGAATACCATTGCTGTTTACATTGTGAGAATTATTGTTGCTTATGAATAAATTTTGACAGGCGTTTAGGTTAATTTCCTGTAATATTTCAACATAGCGTGGTTTTTATTAGGTTACGATATTTTTGCCACGGTTGAGCGTGTGCGCTGTTTGTTTGTTTGTTTTATTTTTCATTTTTGCCCCTCGGGTCTATTGTTTGACAGTTCTTGCTTCTCACAGATCTATATGTTGGTTCTTTTGTAAGGTATTACTGCTCGTTACTTTTGTATAACTTTTGTAATCCTTCAATATTTTGATAATTCAGGTTCTATGGTTTTTTTAACCGTAAATTTGTTTGCAATCTCCAATATCTGCTAGGGCTTCTGGTTTCTGTATTTTTTGTGTTTATTTGTGAATAAGTGTTTAGGGTTTTGCTTTTAACCTTGTAATGAGTGTTTAAGATTTATTTCCTGCGAGATGTCAATTTTATGAGTTTTTGTGGTCTAAAGTTACGACACTTTTGGCAGCCCACAGGGGTTCTGTGCTTTTTTTAGGGGTATTCCGTGACGTTTGACAGCTGTTTTGAAATATTTTATCATGCCACTGTTTATATTTGCCACTCAGTTTGTTTCAGTATTACAATTATTTGAATCGATTTGCAGGTCTTCCTTTTTAACTTTATCCCAATTTCAAGATGCAAATCTTCGTTAAGACCCTAACAGGCAAGACTATCACTCTCGAGGTCGAGAGTTCTGATACCATTGACAATGTAAAGGCCAAGATCCAGGATAAAGAAGGCATACCACCTGATCAGCAACGTCTGATCTTTGCCGGGAAGCAGCTTGAGGATGGTCGAACCCTTGCCGACTATAACATCCAGAAGGAATCCACCCTGCATCTTGTCCTACGTCTGAGAGGTGGGATGCAGATCTTCGTCAAAACCCTCACCGGTAAGACAATCACTTTGGAGGTTGAGAGCTCAGACACCATCGACAATGTTAAGGCCAAGATCCAAGACAAGGAAGGCATTCCCCCTGACCAGCAGCGTCTGATCTTTGCTGGAAAGCAGCTCGAAGATGGCCGAACCCTTGCTGACTACAATATTCAGAAAGAATCTACCCTGCATCTTGTTCTCCGTCTGAGAGGTGGCATGCAGATCTTTGTCAAAACCCTCACAGGTAAGACCATTACTTTGGAAGTGGAGAGCTCGGACACCATCGACAATGTGAAGGCTAAGATACAGGACAAGGAAGGCATCCCCCCTGACCAGCAGCGCCTGATCTTTGCTGGAAAACAGCTCGAAGATGGCCGAACCCTTGCTGACTACAATATTCAGAAAGAATCTACGCTGCATCTTGTCCTCCGTCTGAGAGGTGGCATGCAGATCTTTGTCAAAACTCTTACAGGTAAGACCATTACTTTGGAAGTGGAGAGCTCGGACACCATCGACAATGTGAAGGCTAAGATACAGGACAAGGAAGGCATCCCCCCTGACCAGCAGCGTCTGATCTTTGCTGGAAAACAGCTTGAAGATGGCCGAACCCTTGCTGACTACAATATTCAGAAAGAATCTACCCTGCATCTTGTCCTCCGTCTGAGAGGTGGCATGCAGATCTTTGTTAAAACCCTCACAGGTAAGACCATTACTTTGGAAGTGGAGAGCTCGGACACCATCGATAATGTGAAGGCTAAGATACAGGACAAGGAAGGCATCCCTCCTGACCAGCAGCGTCTAATTTTTGCTGGAAAGCAGCTTGAAGATGGCCGAACCCTTGCCGACTACAATATCCAGAAAGAATCCACCTTGCACCTGGTCCTACGTCTGAGGGGTGGTATGCAGATCTTTGTTAAAACGCTGACCGGCAAGACGATCACCTTGGAAGTCGAGAGCTCTGATACTATTGATAATGTTAAGGCGAAGATCCAGGATAAGGAAGGCATCCCTCCAGACCAACAGAGGCTCATCTTCGCTGGTAAGCAGCTGGAGGACGGTCGGACCTTGGCAGATTACAACATTCAGAAGGAATCAACGTTGCACCTTGTGCTTCGTTTAAGAGGTGGTATGCAGATTTTCGTGAAAACCTTGACTGGGAAAACTATTACCTTGGAGGTAGAGAGCTCCGACACCATTGATAATGTGAAGGCGAAAATTCAGGATAAGGAGGGTATCCCTCCCGACCAGCAGAGGCTGATTTTTGCTGGTAAGCAGCTGGAAGATGGACGTACTTTGGCTGATTATAACATTCAGAAGGAGTCTACTCTGCATCTGGTGCTCCGACTTCGTGGTGGTGATATTTAACTGTGAAAGATATGCTGGTCTGTCTGGTTATGATTAAAATGTGTGTCTGTATCTGTTCGTGTTTATTATATTGTGTGGACTATGTTATTGTTCGTATTAGCGTATGTGCTGTTACTGGATGCCAACACTGGTTTTCTGGCTGGTACTGTCAACTTTGGAAGTGATTATGCTCTCTGAAAACATATTTCGGTGAATGATTAAGACTTATATTATTGTAATTCAAGTATTTTAAATGGTGCTGCAGTTTTAAATTTCATTGTTACTGTTTTCACTATGAATTTGTCATTTAGTTTCTCGACTTAGAAAATAAGTTTCAGTTTGGGTTTTGAATTTTGTTCTGATGTTAAGTCTCGGGTCAAAGTCCTTGAATTTTAGGTTGTGATCTATCGTATTTAAAAATGTTCTACTGTTGTTATCAAACTGATTCAATGGTTGGGAATCAGAATTGGCTGATCGTATTTGCTGTGTTACATGATTTTTAGAATCACGTGAATCTGAAGAATTGTATAAATGTTATGCAGTTCAGGGATTTAATTTTCTAGATGCCAGTGTATGTATATTTTATTGTTTAGGTTTAATTAATTAAATACTGATGTAGGGGCCAACGAATATGTAACCCATCTGTATTAAAACCAATCTTGGTACTGATTAATCTATGTTCAAAGTGAAATATACTGCTTGAATTTCATCGGGGTGATTTATACTTGATTTCGGACCTTCGGCAAATGAAAGTCCCAATCAAACGGTTCTTTGACTAGATTGTCTAGTTGTGTTTGAAGTTGGAACTACTGTAGATTCAGCATAATTTTTATTTCATAGTTTGCAAACCAGGCAAAATCTTGTCACCAGTTCTTGTATGGGAGAAAGATGGATCTAATTTTTGAAGGGACTTGGCTGATAGCTTTGCCAGGCAAAGATGTCAATCAGGCAAAATTGTTTTCAAGGGTTTATTTTGACAGATGTAAAGGTTCTAATATTGCCGACTTTTGTTTCATCAATTAAAGGTAATATTTCTGCGTGATTGCTTGTAAGCAGTACATCATATTTTAGAACTATGAATTTGATTATCCCTTCTGATTTTACGTTTCTCTGTACTTCAATTTGCGGGTCTTTCTGTTTTGTTCTTTGTCTCTCATAAGTTTTCTGCAATTTCAACCGGTGGGCTACCATTATTTTCTTTAAAGTTATTATATTAGGCAACTAATATCGATTTTATTTATAACTAGTATATTTGAAATCAAATTTTGTTTAAATGGATAGTACTTCACGGATTTCATGTATTGTGTTTCATATTAGTGTAAAGATTTAAGCAGTCTGAAAATTCTGTGGTGTAATTATTTTTCATAATCTTTTTGCAAAGGGCAATTACTATCTTATTAACCCTTTTTTATAATTTTTTTGTGTATTTTTTTTTTGTTATATATATGTTCCCCAAATTAGGTTACAAATGCCATGTCTTTCGACGCTCAAGGATTCATTCTATACTAATGGCATGGCCTTTCTACTCTTAAGGATTCTGTGTCTTAATTTTTTTATTGTCATGTATATTGTTAGGTTACAGTATGGATAAAAAAGAAAGGGTTGGCGCAGGCTTTCAGATATAACCATCATGGATTTCCATTAAATATGGCTAGTGGACGGATTTTGTTGCGCAGCGGTGTCATAGAAAGTCCATGAAATAAGAGTTCTGTTGTAGAGAGCCCATGAAATAAGAGTTTTGTTGTAGAGAGGTGTAATATGGCCATTCAATAGCCAGGTCATCGTCCAAGTTTAATGCTTTTTCCTCTTTCCATGTTTATTGTCCAAGGAAACCAATCTTGTTGCAACCCTGATGTAGATAATATAGAGAGGTTGTGTAATGTGACCATTTAATAGCCAGATCACCGTCTAAGTTTAATGCTTCTTCCTCTTTCCATGTTTGTTGTCCAAGGAAACCAATCCTATGTAGGGATCTTGCCCAACCAACATTCATGTTGCATTCCCTATTTCCCCCAAAGGCCTTGAGCTATGGTGTGAAAAGAGTTTATAATAGACATTTAAACTATAGAATGATTTTGAACGATTTTGAGAAGATTTCCTGGGAGTTCTAATAGAACGATTTTGAGAAGATTTCTGGCAGAGTTCTAATCCACTCCAAGTGGAAGATGGGATTATATATTTGTTTACGATAACGTGAGCCCGAAGTCCAGAACCGTTGATCAACCTTCAAGCTCCTTTAGTTTCTAAGGCGTTTGAAAACCAAATGAGGTTTTTTTAGCCCCAACCATTTTAAAGCAAAGGGTCCTTTGTTTGGATTTTCAGCCCAAGGATGTTGTAGTGTCCATGGGAACCCAAGATAAAGATGTCTAGTATACATGTTTGCACTTTAAGGTAGCCTTGCACAGGACCAATCTTCCAGCTCTAGAAAGCCTCCTCTTGCACCAATGTTGAATTTTGAGTTAGATTTTTTGCAATAAATCATGCCCACCTTTTTGTATTTGTTTGGTTTTACAAAAAGCCCTCTTGCACCAGTGTTGAATTTTGAGTTAGATTTTTTGCAATAAACCATGCCCACCTGTTTGTAATTGTTTGGTTTTACGAAAGGCCAGGTATTTTAAATGATCTCTCAGGGGTTTAGGTGCTTTTGAAAGATTTTTTTGGGACATTCTCTAATGTCCTTCTCCTCTAAAGCATTTCTAATGAGAGCTGTTTTTTCATGGTTTATCATCATCCTTTTGGCCATTAGAAGAATTCCAATATATTATTTATATTTTGAAGGCTACCTTGATCCATAGCAAGGATAATGATGATATCATCCATAAATAAGAGGTGTGAGAAAATAGGCTTGGGTGATTTCAATTTGTGAAATCAAGTGTCTTCTTTTAGCTCTGGTGAGTGCTTCTACGACCAAAAGAAAGAGGAGTGGGGATAAGAGACAGCCCTATCTATAGCCAATCGACCTTGTTGAAAGCCTTGAATAAATCCACTTTATAAATAATTGCTTTTTGCTTGTGAATATGAATGGAGTGAAGGCCTTCTTGTGAATAGCTTTGATGATCCTTGAGGAGTTTGAATTGTTCTAAAGAAATGTGGCATGATAGAAATGGCTTAAGACGAAGGGCATTGCTTTTTTGTGATTATTTTGTAAATGAGAGCTAGGATTTTGTCATTAATTCTAGAGTATTCTACCACTCGAAATAAATCCTGTGATGAATTCCTAGTAGGGTTGGTAAAATTTTATGGGGAGGCCATTTGGACCAAGGCTCTTATCTTTTTTTTTTCAAAGTTGTAAGAGAGTTTCAAGCTCAACGTTGGAGATTTATGCCATTAGGTCATCATTCCCCTCCTCATCTATCAATGTTTGCTTTACCAAGTCTTTTGAAGATGGATTTGAAATATGAACAACCTTCCTTTGCAGTGTCCTTGAAAGTTGTGGATTTATATCCATCCACTTTTTTATTTCCCATATCGTGTTGATAGCTTTCTTGTTGCTGGCAATTCTGTGAAAATATTTGGAGTTTTCATCCCCTGGGTAATGCCAGAGAGCTCTACTTTTTTTTTCTTCTAGGGTTTGAAGGGCTTATTTTTACTCACCAAAGAGCGAGTGGTCTGTTGAGATAATAGATCTTGTAATTTGGATTCAACTTCAAATGTGAGTCTTTCTTCTTGACAATTTCTTCTCCCCAACTCCACTGAGAGATGATTTGCTTGGCCTTTTTGAGATTTTCAATGAGGGAGGGATGCTCGAGCCAACTTGGATAAAACTTAGACAACCCCATCGACTTTGGAACAGAGGGGTCCATCTCAAGAACAATTGATCCGTGATTAGATTCTCCCCTAGAGGATACTCATTGTCGAATTTGTAAGTTTAGATCCGATAATGCTATCCAATCTTTTGGTTATGTAAGCATTCCTAGTGCAATTGATGATCGACCAAGCAGGGAGAATCTTAGAGGGGAGGACATCCACTAATCCTGCAATATCAACATTGTCCACAAAATAATTCACTAGGGGGGTCTTTTTTAATTTTTTATGGACAAATATCCAAATTTTCAACTTTATTATATAATTTTAAGTCCAAATCAAAGTTTAAATTGGTCCATTTCATATTCTTTCTTTATATATATATAAAATTAGCGGCAACATACTATTTGCGTTTTTTCACTGTAAAGTCCCCAAGAACCTTCATTGTTGATGTTCCTATAGTTAATAATTTCTTGTAGAGGGGGAATAGCGATAACTTTTATTTCTTTCATCTCCTTTGTTGACCAGAGATTTCGTAGAGTTTCTTCAATTTTATTTTATAGGTATCATCCGTGTGAGGCATTTGAACCCTTTTTCCATTATGATTTCCATTTCGTAATGATGGAATTCTTTATAATGTAATTTTGTGATGCGATGGGTTTTTTTAATATTAATTAAAATAATATGGTTTTTAAATGTATTTTGGTTGTTTTTTAATATAAAATAAATAATTATTCAAAATTTTATATTTAATTTAAAAAATGATTTAGGTTTATTATATTAATGGTGTTAATTTACTATAAAGGAGATGTATAATTTTTGAGTATATTTAGCAATTTTGGGTCGACATTTTGAACTTCCTAGTGTGGTTCATGATCATGACAATGATGATGAACCATACTAGCTAGATCGAAACATTGACACAAAATTGATCAATGTGATGCATCCAGAAGAACTGCATTAGAGATGTATAATTATTTTTGTACTTGGTATGAAGTCAATATAGATATTTCAAAAATATCAATAATGAACAAAATATTTCCTTGATTATGGGTGAACACATGAAAACCCACTTGAATATGAATGTGTTGTCTCGCCAATAAACAATCAACATTAATGATCTCAACACCTTGTGTTAGATGCCTTTATGTATATATGTGAGAGCTCAAGGTTTCCTTCACAAATGGTTTGGTTCATGGCAATGATCATGTTGTTTCATCACATGTCCATACATAATTGCATTTTAGTGATTTTGGGTAGTCCTTTAGAAGAAGTGGTGTCTTCGAGAAATGAGTTAATTGAGTGCATTCATAATGGCTCTTGTTATGTGAATTTATTTTGACTTGAGCATCTCCATTTCTTGTTTTGATTTTCATACATCTTCCTAGTTCATACTTTGTGGGGTTTTGGGCTCTGCAGTTCGGTTTAACATAGCTCTACTCAGTGCAAGGTGATCCTCTTCTCTCTTGGTTGCTTGTTATCTTACTCTTTACCATATATAATTTTAATTTTCCCACCTCGTGGACTCTTTCTTTCCTCAGCGCTCCTCGAACCTAGTAATTTGCACTTTGTTTTCTTTGAAGTCAATTTGCGGGTGTTTGTTTTCTTCTCCTTCTATTGGTTATTGTCTCTCCATTTGCCTCAACTTGAAAGCTTTTGTGCACTTTGCCTTGCCTTTCTGTACACTGACCTTGTATCTAAGCTGCCTCGCTCATATTTTTCCTCACCTCTCTCAAATATGAGAAGAGCCTTATATCGCTTTGGTTGTTGGGGGCACCAAGCTTCACGATAGCCACCTAGCATTGGGGCTCAAGTGAATGCTAAGAGGTTTGTTGTAGTGTTTTGAGAGAACACTCCCTCTTAGTTTGTAGAGATTTAAATTGTCAAGCTTGTAGTTTTTTGGGAAAACATTACCCCCTTAGGTCATAGAGAAATTCAAAACACTTAGTAAGAAACTAAAGTCAAAAGGTGCTCCTTGTGGTTGATCATAACACTAACATAGGGAACACCCTCATCCAACAAATTATATGACATCAATCTGTTGATTTGTACTAGCAAATCAAAACAATTATGGGAAAGAGAGTGATAAATCCTTCTTAATATTGATGAGGTGTAATTCCAACTCAAGAAGTTGAATTTCAAAGTCTCTATGATAGCAAAGAATCTTGCAGGCTTGGAGCTCTCCAATTCTAAAGAGAACATAAAGGCCTCTCAAACTATAAATGTGGATTGCAATACTTTTTATGTTAGATAACAAGTTTTAGTTTTGTCGTCCATCTCTAGAGTATATTAGACTAGTATATTACTATATTAACAATTTTGGTTCCATTTTAAGGCTCGTAGCCACCTACTTGTACTACAGGCGCTGGCGTGGTTTCCTCTTGGTGTATCAAAAAACACATTAGACAAATCATTAACTAGCTTTAAAAAAATAAAAAAAAATATATCAATGTTGATTATAAATAAATACATCAATTGAAAATAAACTAGCAATTGTCCCAAAAGGTACAAAGAGAGGTCAATAAGATTATTAAATTTGAATTGTTGAATTTTTCTAGAAGAGATGTTGGTTCAAGCCTAACGGATGAGCAATTTGAGCTGGCTAAAGGCTTTCTAATTGCTTTTTATTATGGTAAAATTATATTGATAATTCATTGGTTTTACTTTCAAAAGCTTGAAGGAATTTGAAGAGCAGGTATAGAATTGCTTTGTGGGATTTGATCCCAAAATCACTGATTTATAAATACATACTCAATGAAATGTCAATTGGTTGAAACCCTGCACAAATGTTTGATATAAGAAAATAAGACGAAAAAGTTGAAAGGCTTAATTGGTTTGTGGAAAACCTTGTTTTCTTGGATTGGATCATTGTGCAATTACTTTTCTTTAGATGTTTTATTTATATCTATATTACCCAAAATCAAGAGGTTAAGTTAATTACCCAAAATCAAGAAACTTCTATAGATGGTCAAGCATATACAAAGCTTGCTAGTGACCAAGGCAATAACCACCATGACTATCCTCTACCAATATATTTCATTGAAAACCATAATTGTATATTGCATTTAGAAAGTCAAAATATAATATTAGAAAACATGTTGATATATTGCGATTAAAAAGTTAATTCCATTAGAAACCATGATATTATTATTATATTTTATAAAGAATAATATACATATATAAAATGATACTACGTTGAAAACCATAATTGTATAATGCGATTAGAAAGTCAAAATATAATATTTGAAACCATGCTAAATATGATGTTACAAACTTTAAATGTCAAAGGGAGAACTTAGAAGTTGGAAATTAAATGACCACAGCTATTCCGAAGACCATGTCTATAGAGACGTTAAAAAACCATGGTCAATGCCAAATTAGGAGGCTGGAAGGCAAAAACAAAAATAAAAAAATACCAAATCATTGCTAACATTACATGTAGCAAGAATAATAGAAGCACTTCTTCGTATCGCGTGGCAATTTTTTTTTTTTTTTTTTTTTTTACTTTTTTCTTTTCTTGTTTTCTTATTTTTTTCTTTATATATATATATATATATATATATATATATATATCTTTCAGAGAGAAAAAAGCGTCATAGTATTATAGAGTCAATATAACAATTCCAGATGTTACAAAAACAGGCTCCAGATAGCCAGCATATCAGAAAAAAGGCCTGTAGGAGACGCAAAAGCCAAAAACAATAGACCAAATATCAGTGTTTACAATCATCATAGAGAGATAGAACCATATTAAAAGAGACTCATATGACTAGAACCAAATTAAAAGAGACTGTGCATGACTCGAGATTATACACAAGTAGCAAATAAGATGATGAGAAAGATGCTGATCAGAATCCGGGAATAAAAAAGTCCTGAATGAAACAGGAGGATTCTCCATCCAAAACCACCATGGACCATGAACCAGAGTCTAAAAACAACCCCTGCTTTGAAAGGCAATCAGCTTGATAGTTTTGGGACCGGAAGATGTGTTGAATTGAGCAGTCTCGCATGCGCCCCCAGAAAAACATAATTCTGTCCATCCACCCAGCTAAATGTGGGCAGCTATTTGACATGGTCAATCATTGTTTTTGAGTCGCCATAAATTGATATTTGCTGGATATCAAAAAACACACAGAAAGCAAGCAGGCCTGTAAGAGCCCTCGCCTCAGCCAGACTGTTAGTGCCTTTCCCTCCGTTCCATGAGATAAAGTATTGTAGCTTTTCATCCATAATAATGTGAACACCGCAGCCACAATTGTTATGTTGCTCGGCCCCATCAAAAAATGCACAAGGAACTCTGTTGAGGGAAAGTTCCTTCTCTTTTATGCGACCTTTTTTCATCTTGGGCTGATTTAAAGGCACAGAATCATAAATGGAAATGATGTGTTGCAAGATAGACTTTAAGGGGACCTTTGAGTCATTGAAGGTTCTGTCGTTCCTCCATTTCCATGCGCACCATATGACGATGATAATAAAAGCTCTCCATGATTCTCTTTGAGCACACCACCATTCAAAAGCTGCATGGATTGAAACAAAAACAACATGAGGGAAACCATAAAGCAGAGACAATTCATACCAGATTTGCAAAGACGATTTGCATTGGAAAAACATGTGGTAATTGGATTCCTCCGCCGATTCACGCACATAGAACATCTACTCGGCCCGTGCCAGTTCCTTTTCCTCAAATTTTCCCAAGTCAAATTCTTATTGTGGAAGACCAACCACGAGAAGAGAATCATTTTGAGAGGGCATCCTGACTTCCAGAGGATCGGAGGATATAAAGAAAAGGAGCTAGGTGTCTTTGATTTAATCAAATCTGTGTATATGTCTTTAACCTGAACCGGCAGCTTTGCATTTGGCACAATCCACGTAAGATGGTCCGCCGTCCCTGTTCGATGGAAACCATAGCTACAAAGGACATCCTTCACAGAATTCCATATAGAAACTAGAGGCTCTGACAGATGAAGATCCGAAGCTTCTTTCCATAAGGGAATAGGACCGTGCCATTGTGATATTAATTTGTCCCACGTGAAGAAACCCTTCCTGTAGAAGAAGAACAAGAGATTATCAGGGATGGATAAGCATCCGCGCCCACCCAGAATGGGGTCGATTCCAACTAAGATGCTGCTACCGGAATAAAGACACCATCTCAGATTCTTTAAGAAGTAATGCTCAATTTTGCGGAGGCTAAGCCAAATAGCGGATCCATGTTTGGCTCCAATTGATCCCTTCCTGTACCAGAATTCCAGATCTTTTCCTTTCATGTATTTCTTTTTTATGGTGATACTCCACGGCCCCTCACCAAAGATCCCCCTCCACAGAGTTTTGCATAGGAGCGCTTTACCAAAATTCCGCAAGTCTAACAGACCCCAACCGCCAAGATTCTTTGGAAGAGAGATCTTTTCCATTTTGGAGAGATGGAATTTCCTCTGTGTAGATTTACCGCCCCAGATAAAATTCGCAAATACCCTGTTCATTTTGTGAATAATACTTGCCGGGAGGAAAAAAATATGAGCCCAATAAACAGCTAATTGCCCAAGGACCGCCTGGGCCAAAATAATTCTGCATGCCAGGGAAAGAGTCTTATATTCCCATGCCGAAATCTTCTTGTAATATCTTTCTATCACCCAATGCCAATCCGCCTTGGAATAGCCCTTGGCCTTTAGCTGAAATCCCAGATATTTCAAGCCCTCCTTGAGCGACCTCGACTCAATACCAAACAACTCAGAGATCCATATCACCATTTCCATGTTGGTATCGTTGTGAAATAGGGAAGATTTTGCTCTATTAATTTGTAAACCAGTAGCTCATTGGAATCTATAAAGAATATCGTAGAGACAAATCCAGGAAACCCTGCAAAGCATTGCAAAGATGAGAACGTCGTCAACAAAGAGGTTGTGCGAGATATAGTTGTCCCTGCAGATCTTAACCGACCTGCACCTGTTTTCAGCCACTGCCTTGTTTATCTGGAGACTAAGAGAGTTCATCGCCAATATAAACAGAAGAGGTGAGAGGGGGCATCCTTGACGAAGACCTCGTTCAGCAAGAAAGAAAGGATAAGGCATTCCATTTATGATGACCGCCAGCAAACATCTAAGGAACCCCCAATCTAAGCAGTCGTAGGCCCTTTGAAGGTCAATTTTCATAATGGTGGCATCTGATTTTTTTGTTATCATTGAAAAAAGACACTCCTGAGTATTTGCGACAACGTCTAAAATATTGCGCCCCTTTAAAAATGCATGTTGGTCTTTGGAGAGATAGGTGGCCAGAACTCCTTTCATTCTTTCAGCAATAATTTTAGTGATAATCTTGAAGGATATATTGCATAATGAGATCGGCCTGTAATCTTGGAAAGATTCCGTATCTGCCTTTTTTGGGATTAGGGCAATCAGTGTGGATGTTATGATCTGATGAATATTTCCAGAGATACGAGATGCTTCCACCATCCGCAGCAAGTCTTCCTTGATGATATCAAAAAAGTGAGTGAAAAATTCAATGGTCCAGCCGTCCGGGCCTGGGCATTTATCCTTTTTGAAGGCCTTCATTACTCCAAGGAGCTCCTCCTCCGTGATTGGCCGAAAAAAACTCTCATTCTTCTCATCATCAAACATTTGAGGAGCCAGTTCGATACCCCATAGGGTGTCCTGAAAATCACAAGCTTCCCTTCTTTTGTATTGGGCCTTGAAATGTCTAACAGCTTCCTTCGATATATCCTGTTGCGAGACATAAAAACCACCCTTACCATCACTAATTCTCCATATGGTATTTTTTTCGCGCCAATAATGGAGGAGGAGCTCCTTGGAGTAATGAAGGCCTTCAAAAAGGATAAATGTCCAGGCCCGGACGACTGGACCATTGAAAAAAATACAGCATAAGAAAATGCAGCTTTATTTGCAAGAAAAAATACAATGAACAATCCAAGTCCATAAAGGTGTCAATTATAATCCCATTGGCTCACAATCTGACCCGGCTTCACTTGAGCACGCATGTGGCATAGGGAGTGATGAAACACATGCTCCAATATTCAACTTTCAGGGTGCAAAATTTACAGACGTTTAAAGAATGTGCACGGAAAATTGGCAGTAACGATAAATAAGAATGCCCAAAGAGATTGACGGGCAATGGCAATTTTATTTGATGAAGTTTTGGGGGTCTTGGGGCAGCGTTAATAACAGAAGGACAACTAATCTTTGTGATATTTACAGTGGATTAAATATTTCAACCACTGCAAATTAGGAGACGTTATGCCCAAGCAAGAAAAGAAACGAAATATCCCTAAAAACACTCAAACGAGCACCAAATTGAGGCATACTGAAGAATAGACAAAAAATACCCATGAAATAAACTAGGGTCATTATCCTTCTTTTTGATAAATTCATTAGCTTCGAATGCTCATGCTCTGATATAGAGAACCTTCCCAATCCTAGGTTTGTGCTTCGTTTTGGAATTTTAAATATGACACTCACTTTTTGCCTCCACACAAATTCCATTAATTTGGCAATTATAATTTTAACATCCCAATCTTTGTTCCATGGTCGAAAATTTTAGCAAGCCTGTAAATCGTATAAGAGATTTTGCGTGAGATATTTGTCTAGATTATTTATTAGCCCGATGTAGTTATATTGGTAATTGGTTTGGGCAGAGGTGTGTGACCTGTTGCCAACAACAATCTCAAACTAATATATGCAAGCAAGTTTTGTTCATAGATTAACAAGAAGACAGAGCAAATATAAATGAACAAATTCTGTACATGAAGAGTAATAGAAATTAATTTCCAAATAGTACACAGAACAATGGGGGATTACATTTGAACCTTTTGCACCTAGGTTGGGAATAATCTTACTGACCTGAAATAACAATAACAATTGAAAAATATGGAACATTACCTTCAACTCCTGGAGTTAAGATATATAATAGCTTCCGTAATCATAAAGTTGTTTTGTTCATAGACTATAAGCCTCAGAGCAAACAATAACAATGGCTAACATAGCCAAGCGTTGTACATGTATAAATGAAAAAGGATAGAATTGATGACAGGACAGGAGCAGTTTCTGATCCATCTGGAGAAGCCAAGCCAGACACGACAACATAGTAGAAGTATTTTGTACACAAACCATTTTTTATGTATCATTTTCTCCTTGGACGATCAGGGTTCCAAAAAAACATCAGCGACTATTCAAGCAGCGGCCTAGTAGGGTTTGGCTGGGGTACGCTTCAGCGTCTTCACAACAAATGGATCCTTGCTACTCTGTGACAACAACAATTTATCCCAAAAAATACACAATATCAGAAATTTGAGATCGAATCTAGCGAAGTTGCAAACTTGAAATCACTGGTTAGGAATATTGGTACTACCTTGAGGCAAGTCCCACCATCAAGATCGCAGACTGGGTACTCGCTAAGGCAGCAACTGTAGTGATCATCACCGCAGGTGGTCGAATCAAGAGGGCAGCGGCCCCAGGCATAGCAGTGGCCTCCGAAGTCATACATGTAGCAGCAAGTGTTGCTCTGAGGGCAGGAATAATAGCTGTCACACACAGTGGGAGGCTTTATTGGGCTTGGGGGAGAAGGCCCAGGGTTTGGAGGGTTGGCACCCTTCTTTACAGGGTAAGATGCCTCCATTGCTATACCACAAATACCTGTTGAAGCTTCTTCAAGGTTCCTCTGCAGTCTGATGAATCCCTCCTCTCCCCAGCTCTTTCCCCAAGAATTCTTAACAATCCAGTAGTCTGTGCTCGACTCTGACCCATAGCCCACCAGAGTCATGCCGTGGTCTAGCTGGGTTCCGCAGGCGCTAGTGAACACACCTTGGAGGTAGATTCCATGGAAAATTAATCAATTGGTAAAATCGCATGGCAAAATCATTAATCGCGGAAAGATAAGCTTAGCCAACGGAATTTACAGCATTTCAAGTGGTAAATTCCATGGGAAATAATTAATTGTTAAAGTCACATGGAAAAAAAATTAATGGCATCAAGAGAAACTGACTCGCAATTTTTTTTTTAGGGTTTATCACATGTAGATTAATGAAGACGACTTATACTAAATTGATGATTAAGATTTGAAATAATTAAATGATCATTCTTCACAAAATCAAGTGCTCATAGATTCGTAAAACTGGAAATCCCTCTCGCTGGCTTCGATGGCAACGCTAATTCGCTGATTAGCCGCAATGTTCTTCAATGATTTCTCATCGTTTTCAGGCACATCTTCGTAGTCATTGATTGTCATCACATGGGCATTTTTCTATACATATACATGCAAATTTATCAGTCATGATAAACTAGAAAAATCGGCAGGTAGCGGGATCGAATCCCGCTTAAACAAAATACCATGAGAATTACCCTGTAAGCGTCACATGATCCATCGTAGGCCGTGTAGGGGTAATCCTCCTCGCTGTCAAGTCCACCATTGTTTATGATAAACTCGAAAGCGTAATCCATGAGGCCATCGTTGCATCCTTGGTTGTAAGAAGTATCATAGTCCACCAGTTCTTGCTCGGACAGCGAAATCAAATCGCCGGTCACGATTTGATTGATTCCTTCAACGGCTGCCACAGTTGAGAACGCCCAACAACTTCCTGAAAAAATCGAACAGAAAAAGTACAATACAGGGCATTTTTATGGTCTAGGGTCTGAAATTCAGGAGATAAAACTTCTCAAATAAAAAGTACTGTACAGGGCATTGTTATGGTCTAGCTGACATTGTAGTACTTATCGGTGCCGAGATCCTGGACCTCGATACCCTTTGATCGGAGGTGTTCGATAAGGGAATCTTTGAGCGCGCAGCCGAAGTCATTAGCTCCTGCAATGATCTTGAGAGGCTTATTGGCGTCAGTGCTTCCCATTTTCTTGGACCGCTAATGAGGAGGGTTTGGGAGGTTGGAAAAGCAATGAAGGGAGCGAGGGTAGTGTCGAATGTAGAGGGAGGAGTTTGTGCAGACAGGTGCATGCACCTGGACTTGGGATTGTGCTGCACCCAAGTGGTGTCCTGGAACTTTGACGTAAAATGCGTAACAACTCGCTGTAAAATCGGCAGCAGAAACCACACTTCAAATCAACGGTTGAAAGTGTCTCACTTGATCGAACAGAGCAGGGTAAAAGTGTAGACGATTGCTGATGCATAGGAAGGCATATCGGCCTAAAAATTTCTTATTTAGTGGAAAATTACATTTTAAATTTAAAGTGAGGAAGATGTGTAATTCCTTCAATGTTTAACATTGTTTGTTTTTTGTAAGTTGATACAACATTTTTCTATTAATATAAATATTATATTGAGATCATGATTGTCCAAAAGACTACAACATTTTTCCATTAATATAAATATTTTACATTGAGATCATGATTGTCCAAAAGACTAATCTGGGAGTACAAGTCTCCAAGAAGAAATTTTAAAAGAAACACCAAGGCTTCCAAAGTGCATGATCAAAATTGATCAACATTTACTATTGTTCTTTTAGAGTTAATATAAAGATAAGCAATAATATACATGCTCCAATACCAGAAGAGTGAAAATACTAATAACATAAAAAAAACTATGTCAATATTAAGCCTTTGTTATCAACTTGTTGCATTGAGAAGCATCCAGAAGGTCTGAAAAAGAAGACAAAGAATACCAACGCCATCTATCTTCCTGAAAGACCAATGCATGTTGTAGAAAAGGTGCCAAAAAGAACTGCGCAGACAATGTTGCCATTGCTTGTGAAGTAGCAAGATAATTTAATCTGAGATAATTACTAGAGCGAGGGGAGATGTATTAGATGGTGGAGAAGTATTGATAGGTTGAGCATTGATAACAACAGGAGGATCGACGGTGTCCTTTGAGTCAAATCAGAGTAAAAAACCACATATTTTTCCACCCTCTGCAAACATGTGAGTATATCATCGAAGTAGAAGTGCACATTCCTGAGGATGTGTTTTATATCCTCTTAACTAGCAAAAATCTTGTAATTGTCTACTTGCTTATCTCGGACCACCAAATGAAATAGTGTCCAATGGTTTATCTACTACAATGGAGTGTAGAAAATGTAGTCTTATCCTTCTTAATTTCCGAGGATCGGGTATCCATTTGAGATATTGAATTCCCACCTATGAATTAGATAAGTAAGGCTTATCGCCAAACTCTCTTAGTTCTAGATGTAGAATCTCCTTTCTAATCTCTAGAGGGACTGATTTGAACAAGGATGCAACGGAATTGAGCCAAATAAACATCTTTGCTGAGGTAGAACTGCGGGAACCCCCACATTGACTCACCATTATTTGCTGAGTCGACATCGTCACAAAGAGGGGCATAGTAATAACTTTGACATCACTGACCCAAAGGCAAATGACTTGACTAACAAAGGGGGAGATTATGTAATGCCCTAACTTCTGAGACCTTGACCAAAGTGGAATTATATCTTCCCCAAAGCACAACAATTGGTTTTCATGGACAATGGAATGCAAACTATAAACCCTTGCAACCCTTGACAAAACATGACTCATGTAATAGAAACACAACCCAAGTAATAGTTATACCAAAAAACTTGCACCCTTAGCGAGATCAAAGACTCATTGACTTTATGGAAGTGGCAAAATACAACATGGCTCTCTTTGGTACCTCTCACAGAATACGATACCTATTTGTATGAAAGTTGTAGGGATTTATAGATTATAGACCAGGGTTTGTCCCAAGACACAAACGCCAAACAATGTAGACCAAAACCAAAAACAATAAACTAAAAATCTTCCAATTGCACTTTAATTGTGCATAAGTAGTAGACATTGCTAAAACCAGATGGAAAAATTCCCGAGATACCATACCCCACAAACCAAAATAAGGAAATTGAATGAGATACCTAGAGAATTAGATCCTTGGAGCGTCGAGGAGGGAAGAATGGCTATCAACTTGAAGATAGGCCCTGACGCTGTGTTGTGCAAAAATAGGATAAAGAACATTTACCTCCTATGAAAATTCGAAACCTTGTAGAGGTGTAGTGGTCGGGAGCCCAAATTCACTCAGAAGGGTGTTGATGCCTCAACTTACCACTAGATGGATACCAACACAACCAACACACAATGTGTAGCATGACATAGAAAAGTAACCAGCAAAGGGAATAAACCTTTCCTCCACCACCATTGCCACCCTGTGGTTGATCCAAGACGTTTATAGTGATATGATAGAGGGAAGTAGCGCGAGGTAGGAATGTTGTTTACTTCCGGAGTAGGACGTGGAAATGACAAGTGTTAATGTTGGCACACTTATTAAGGAAAAGATTCATCTCCTGTTGCAGCGAACCTTTAATGATCTTAGAGCATGAATCACCCATACCCACGGTTGAAAGAGCCAAAACTACCATGTATACAACACCCATTATTGCAGAGAGGACGAAGGATAGAAGGTTGAAATTCGACGCAAAATTCCACCCTTCATCTCCTGTTGCAGCGAACCATTAATGATCTTAGAGCATGAATCACCCATACCCACGGTTGAAAGAGCCAAAACCACCATGTATACACCACCCATTATTGCAGAGAGAACGAAGGATACAAGGTTGAAATTCGACGCAAAATTCCACCCCTCTCAAATACCTCGCCCATTTATGAGGATGCGACTTTGCATTGTGGCACTCATCCAACGACCATTGTCCTCACATGTATGGATAAAAGAGGGACATTTGGCGCTGGTGGAACTTATGTCAAACAAATTTTTTTTGTGTCATCATTTCCACCTCTATCGGGGGAATGTTTAACGTGGAGTTGACACATGACATTTTCAAAAATATTAATAACAAAAAATATTTCAATGTTGCCATAAATAAAACATTTCAATATCAAATGGGTTTATTTTGGATGGTTCAGAAGAATGATTTGCATCGTTCCCATCTAGATTTAATCCCAGGAAATGACATAAGGACCTTAATGTAATGACTTTGAACCTATAAATTTTTTGGATCTATAAAATAAATACTTTAATAATTATTCTATAATTTATTTTATTTTATTTTATTTATAAATTACACAATTTTATTTGTATATATTAATATCTTTAAAATTTTAACTTAATTTTCAATTATATATATATTTTAATCTTATTTAAATATCCATTATTTTTTTACATTCATGTCATTGCTGTTGGAAATTGTAACTAGGTTCGGTCTTCATTTAATGTATTTGAGTCATCATGAAATGTACTTGTCAAAAGAATAAATAAAATAATAATAATAATTAATGTTATTGTGAGTTATTAAAGCATGGACTTCATGCTTGGGTCACCATGTGTTAGGTCAAAGTCCCCATTGATGACTTCTAGGATGTATTCTGAGTCAATAGAGTCATTGTACTTTTAAAGAGACATTTCTTGGGCTTTTGAATCATGTGAAAAGGTTAAGTATTAAGTGAAATGTAATTTATGTGTCCTCCATATCAAGTCGGCTTAAAAGAGATCAAGTCGGCCTAAGGACATCAATTCGACCTCCCATGAAGCTTATAAATAGAAGCAAGTTGAATTCATTGGAACACACTTTCTCACAAGAAGTTCGATGCCTCTTGAAGTTGAAAGAAGTGCAAAGTAGAAGAAGAAGGGGAATGAAGTGCGAGTAGGGTGGAGTCAAAGGAGAAGAAGAAAAACGAAATTTTGGTGCCTCTCTCTCTTTGTTTTGTGCTCGATTTTGGGAGATCGAAGTCTTCCAAGTTTTATTGGTGCCAGAAGCTCTCTGATGCCGAAAGTTGCTACATAGTCGAAGTTGCTAGAAGAGAGGTCGAAGATTTGGGATGCTGACTTGGTGTGGAGGGAGGGTTGGTCGTTGTCTAGGGTGAATAATATCAAAGAATACTATTGAAAGGAAGAGAATTTTGACTGGGTTTTCCCCTCGAGGGGGGTTTTGCCCTGGCATAGTGCCTACATCTAGTGTCCATTGTTTTATGTGCTATTGCGTTGGTAATTGCTTGATGAATTAAAATAAATAAGACATAAATTCGGCCTAAGGACATCAATTCGACTTCCCTTGAAGCCTATAAATAGAAGTAAGTCGAATTCATTTGGGACACTCTCTCACAAGAAGTTCGATATCTGTTGAAGCCGGAAGAAATGTGAAGTAGAAGAAGGGGAAGAAAGTGTGAGTTGTATTTGTTTCGTGCCCTATTTTGAGAGATCAAAGTCTTCCAAGTTTTGCCGATGTCGGAAGTTGCCTGATGCTGGAAGCTGCTAAATAGTCGAAGTTGATGGAAGAGAGGTCAAATATTTGGGAGGATGACTTGGTATAGAGGGAAGGCTTGGTCTTTGTGTAGGGTGAAGAGTCTCAAAGAATATTACTGAAAGGAAGATAATTTTGACTGGTTTTTCCCCTCGAGGGGGGTTTTTCCTTGGCATAGTGCCTACATCTAATGTCCATTGTTTTATGTGATATTGCTTTGGTAATTCCCTGATGAACTAAAAGAAAAGATATAAAGAATCGTAATAACAAATCAAGAAGATCACAAGTAATTATCAAGAATAAGAAAATCTTTGTCTTTCTTCTTCCCTCCCTCTCTCTCCCCCTCGAACTCCATTTATCTCTCCCTCCCTCTCTCCTTATTTCTCTCAAATCCTCTCCCACCCTCCCGCCTTATTTCTCTCAAATCCTCTCTTTCCCTCCCTCTCTCTTAATTTCTCTCAAATCCTCTCTCTCCCTTTCTCCCCCACTTACCTTCTTATTTCTCTCTCTCTCTCTCTATCACTATCTCCCTTTCACTCCCCCACCATCTTTGTTTCTCCCTCTCTGTCTGCTACCCTTTTGTCTCTCTTCCCTCCTCCCCTCCTCTCTCCCTCAAACTTTCTCCATCTCTCCCTTGTCACCCTTTCTCTCTCTATGTCTTTGTTCTTCCCTCTCTCTTGCCCCCTCCAAATCCATCTCTCCCTTCCTCTTTCCTTCTCTCTCTAAAATCCTCTCTCTTCCTTCCTCTCTCTCCCTTTCTCTCCAACCCCTCTCTATCTCCCCCCATCACACCCTCTCTCTCTCCAACTCTATCTCTATATCCCTCCCTCTCTCCTTCTATCTCTCCCCCCTCCATCTTTGTGTCTTTGTCTCTCTCTCCTTTCCTTCTCTGTCTTCCATCCTCTTATCTCTCCCTAACTCTCTCTCCATTTTCCCCTTGTCACTCCCTTTCTCTCTACCTTTATCTCTCTATGTCTTTGTTCTGCCCTCTCCCTCACCCTCTCCCACTCCAATTCCATCTTTCCTTCTCTTTGTCCTTCTCCCTTGCCCTCCTCTCTCTCCCTCTCTCTCTGCCCCCAGGTTTATAACTATCTCCCCCATCTCTCCCTTTTTTCTCCTCTCCCCTCTCTATTTATATGATCGAGAATGGTCACTTTGTGTGACCAATGATATATGTAAAGTCTAATATAATAATACTTATAATGAGGATAATTATTATTATAATATATTGGATAAATATCTTACATATTTTATCCCATAATCTATGGATATGGTTGCAATATTCATGCATGATTTTTATCTATTTGTGTGGTGATTTTTTATTCTTAAGGTTTGCATTTACATTGTTGAAAAATAAAATCCTTGAAAATAACTCATACTTAAGTAAATAACTTATTTACTATCAATTACTTTCCACCATAATTTAAGAAAGTCTATGCATAAAGAATGGATAGGAATAAGATGTAAATAACTATACTTACTAGGTGTTACTTCCCACCATTTATGTTTTCCTCAACACTTAACTAACTGTAAATATGTAACTTGTGTGAGCAAACAATTTACTTATCCACTTCACATCTCAATTTATTAGTTCTTTCCAAAGTAAGACTATAGGATGATTAGCGTATCAACCACTATTAATTTAACATTAATGAATGTAAGTTATAATTACTTATGCAATTTTTACCAAAGCATAATTTCTAACTCGTTGAATTGAGGCTTTTGTGATCCATATCAAGTTTATGAGAGATTTTCGGTGTAAATCACATGATATTTCATTTGTTGACACGTTTCGAACCAACCAGTGTGGTTCATCGTGAGGACAAGTTTCAAATCAACCAGTGTGGTTCATGATGAGGACAAGTTGAAGAAACAGAAGAAACAGAGCGCTATAATTTTTGATCA
Organism: Pinus tabuliformis; assembly: GCA_031772625.1. Classification (NCBI taxonomy): domain Eukaryota; kingdom Viridiplantae; phylum Streptophyta; class Pinopsida; order Pinales; family Pinaceae; genus Pinus; species Pinus tabuliformis. Next base: position 785,357,241 of record CM062812.1, on the reverse strand, counting down.
GGCAACGGAAGAAACAGATCTAGATTGCATGTTAAATAGTCATAGCAGAATTTCCAATGGCTATAATTTTTGACCAGCCAACGGAAGAAACAGATCTAGATTTCATGTTAAATAGTTAGAGCAGAATCTTCAGCGGCTATAATTCTTTACCAGGCAACGGCTATATTGACTAACAAACGGCCATGTTAGACTAGGAAACAGCTAGTTGGACCAGACCTAGGGAAAAGGGGGGGAAAGAGGGGCAAAACTATATTTTATTAAAAATTAAATTAAGTTAAAGTTATGGATTAAAATAATTATTAAATTAATAGTTAGTTATACTATTATTAAATTAAAAGTAAATGAGAAGTATGAATTTACATAAAAGGTATTAACTATTCTATATTTATTTTAATTTTTATTATATATATATAAATATTAAAATAAATTAATTTAAGTATTATATAGTAAGAATAGATTTTTAATATTTTAATATTTTAAATTTTAAATTTTAAATATATTTAATTGTTAAATTGTTAAATTATCTAAAAAACACATTCTCATAGAATGATTTCAATATTAAAGTAATTATTTTTCTTATATTAATTAAGTTGAATTATTAGTATATAGCATAAACTAAATGCTATTAAAATATTTATATAAACAACCCATCAAAAAACAAAGTCAAAAGAGAGAGGGGATAACAAGGGGAAAACTAACTTATACGAAAATTAGAACAAGCTATAAAAACAGGGGGGGCGGGGAGGAAGTGAAGAACGACTAGGAAGTGAGGGTTGGGACTCAACAACTACTGATCTTCCAGTGGTCTTCTCTATTGAGATTGCTTGGCCTTTTTTCAATCTCAAAGGCTTCCCTAAATTTACGGTGATGGAACTGCAAAACTCTAGCAATAACATCATGTTTGTATCGAGAAGGCCAGTTTTATTGCTAGAGTTTTGCAGTTCCATCACCGTAAATTTAGGGAAGCCCTTGAGATTAAAAAAAGACCGAGAAATCTCAATAGAGAAGATCGCTGAAAGATCAATAGTTGCTGGGTCCCAGCCCTCACTTCCTAGTCGTTCTTCACTTCCTCCCCTCCCTCTTTTTATATATTGTTCTAATTTTCGTATAAGTAAGTTTTCCCCTTGTTATCCCCTCTCTCTTTTGACTTTGTTTTTTGATGGGTTGTTTGTATAAATGTTTTAATAGCATTTAGTTTATGCTATATACTAATAATTCAACTTAATTAATATAAGAAAAATAATTACTTTAATATTGAAATCATTCTATGAGAATATGTTTTTAAAAATAATTTAACAATTAAATATATTTAAAATTTAAAATATTAAAAATTTGTTCTTACTATATAATACTTAAATTAATTTATTTTAATATTTATATATAATTCAAGCAACCAAGTTATTATTCTAAGCAATCATTCCAACCCTAATCCTCTTTGGTTAGACAAAGACCCTATTCTGGCTAGTAGGTACAAAAGGAGCTCTGAAGATCTCGGGGAAAATTTGTTTGGGTCGGAGCTAGTCAAGCTCTATAGTGCTCAAGATCTCATAATTTGCAACAGTATAAAGAAGTGGCCCAATTCCAGTAAGATGACCTGCATCCATGGACTTGGTAGCAGCGTGGTAGACTATGTTATTTCCGATCTCCCGTTATACAACGAAATAATAAATTTTGACATCTTAAACGACCATGAGTCCGACTCTGATCATAGGCCTTTACTTATAACTCTCAATTTTTTCATGCATAGAGATCCCACAGAAAATAATCCTTATAGCCAAAATAACTTAATATTTGATAGAAATAAAAACGATCTCTTTCTAAATGAATTAAAAACTACTTTGCTTCCTTTATTTAGTATAGACAACATAGAAGACCTATATCATAATTTTACTACAACCCTCTCATATTCTATTAACAAGTTCTCAATTGAAGTTTCAAATAAGAAAAGAAATAGCAAAACCAACCCATGGTATGACAAAGATTGTAAAAGTGCGAGGAGAGCAATTAAGGACGTTGTTGATGAATCTCTTAAAATAGACAAGATAAAAATATACAAAACCCTAACTAAAAGGAAAAATAGGCAGTACATTCGTCAAAGACTGGAGAATCTCTTACACCTCAAACCCCTTCGGTTGCTCAACATATCTCTCTTCCTCAACAACTCTGTTAAGTAAGGCAGTGTTTACATCCATTTGGTGGATGTTCCACCCCATTTTTGCTACAATCGCTAATATGGTCCTAATGGATGAATATTGGGCCATAGGTGCAAATGTCTCATTGTAGGATATCCCCTCAACCTGAGAGAACCCTTTGACCTTTTGACCATGAATCTAGCCTTGTACTTCTCCACACTCTCATCTGCCTCGTGCATGATCTTATACACCCAGCTTGATCCAACCACTGATTTGCCAGTTGGTCTTGGCACTACCTCTTTGTTGTCATTCTTCATGATGGAGGAATACTTCTACACCATGGCATCTAGACATACCTGCTGAGAAGTTTCATTAGTCTAATAGAAAGGCTTAGAGTCTAGCAACTCAATGATTAGTGTTGTGTACCTCGTATATCTTTGTGGCTATTTACTTTGTCTGAATGTGGAGTTGGGGGCTCCAAATCTCTCCCGAGCCTCCGTGATTAACTGATCTCCCCACTTGGTTTGTCCTCTCCTTGTGTCGGGAGTCGTTGGCAGAGTGGGGTCCACTCACTTTGTTCTCTTCTCTTGTTCATGCGTTGTCTCCTCATTTGCATGTTTCTCGATCTGCTCAACAATTGGTTGTGACTGAATTTGTGGAGTTGGTTGAGCCCCTTGCTTGGAAGCTTGTTGCTCCTCACCTTATGTTGTTGCCTTCTCACACTCCAAGGGCTTTGTGAGAACCCTTTCCTCAAATCTCATGCCATACCTAATCATAGTCTTCTCGGGTGTTGGGATGTACACCTTGTAAGCCTTAGACATATCGTTGTAACCTACAAAAATGCCCTTCTCTGTTGTGGGCTGCAACATCTTCAAGTTATTAGAAGGTACATGGAAATAAACAGGGCTACCAACAATTTGGAAGTGAGATACATCAGACTTATTGCTTGTGAAAGCCTCCTTTAGTAGCACCCTACAATGGGCTCATGTTCTGTAGAAAAATTGCATTGTTACATGCTATTGGCAGCGCTTGGTCATGCAACATGGCATTAGCTACTCTAACTATGCTTTGGTTCTTACATTCAATCACCCCATTTGCTCACGTTTATATGGTGCGGTGAGTTGTCTCCTAATGCCCTCCTTGGCACACAAATCCCTGAAGGCGTTGGAGATGTACTCCGCACCATTGTTTGACCTTAGTTCCTTGATCATTTTACAGGCATGGTTCTCCATTAAGGCTTTGAACTCCACAAAGTTCAATAAGACTTCATCTTTCTTCTTTTTGAAGAAGTTCCAAGGCTTTCTTGAGTGGTCACCAATGAAGGTGACATAGTATATGTCTCCCATAAGGGATGGAGAGGAAAATGGACCACATAAATTTGATTGAACTAGTTCCAAGATTCTCTTGAACCTATTGGCTTTGCTAAGGAAGGATGTCTTGGCATACTTGGCCAAGTATGCAATCCTTGCACATGTCAAGCTGGTCTACACTACACCGTGGTAGCCTTATGACAATCTCTTTGAGAATCTTCAACGCTCCATGGTGTAAGTCACCCTTATGCCTATGCCAAAGCTCCTTAAAGTCACGACTGTGCTCATTGACTCTTCTGTTGCTCAAGGCTATGGTTGTCTCAAATTAAAGCATGTAGAGGTTCTTCACCCTAACCTCAATCTTCTTCACTGCTCTAGAGTTGGAACGCTTGATAAAGGTCTTTCCTCCACTGAAGATAACCTCATAACCCTTGTTTTCTAGGGTTGAGACTTAAACAAGATTTTTATTCAAACTTGAGATGCAAACAACATCTATGATGTAGAGAGGGTTCCTAGACTACCTCTCAAAATTGACAATACCCACACCCATGGCTAGGTACTTGCCATCGTCTCCCAACTCTATGTGGAACTACATGTCCTTTTTAGTCCACTTGTTGAAATACTTGTTCCTGGTCATACGATAGGGTGCTTCATTGTCAATATACCACATGTTGCTATCCAATGAGCTTTCCATGCAAGCTATGTGAGAAAACTCCCTCTCAAAAGTGAGAAGAGAACTCCTCCACCTCTGTTGATGTTGCCATTTAGTCCTTCCTAGACCCGTTCTTCTTGTTTGAGAACGTGGTGGAGTAGTGCCCACACTGATGGCACAAGAATCACTTTATCTTTCTAAGATGTGTTCACGTAGCATAACTTAGTTTAAAATGTGTAATTTAATATATATATATATATATATATATATATATATATATATATATATATATATATATATATATATATATGAGCATGATCTACACAGAGAGAGCTATGTTTTTCATATTAATTTTTTAATGCAATTTTATTTTATTTTTATTTTATTTTCTCAGTTGGCGAAGTAATATTTCAATTGCATTTTGTAGACAAGTGTTCACTTAAGTTTTTTTTTTCAATTATTTAAATAAATTGAAAACCAAAAGTACCGTTTTGAAGAGGACTCGTAAACGAAGATAGTGGTATTTTTTGAATTTTTTTCGTTGTGTATATTTTATTATATTGATTCTTTATTGAACCTCTTTAAAACAATTCAAAAAAATGTCAAGCATTATGTTTAAAAGAAATTAGATGAAAATTATCATATGAATTCAAAAATGTCACATTCATATACTATTGGATAGAGGATTCTTTCATGAATTGAACATGATTAACTCTGCCAACTAAGGACAAATTTAGCCATAAGTCCGCTAGGGTACAAAATGGAGTTGCAGGGAATTTTGTAGAAGGGGAGCTGATATTGTGGATTTTAAGACTTAAGAGGTTAGATCGAGCATCTATATAAAAAAAATTGAATGATCTAAAATTAAGCTTTTATCTCATCTTAAAATTCCAATGAAAATGATCATTTTCCCACCAGGGGAATGTACAACACACATTTGAAATCTTGCATTTTAAATAAGTATTATATAAAAAAATTAAATTGTTGTATGACATCAAAAAATAAAATAAAAATTTAAACATAATATTTTAATTGTTAAAGTATTTTAAATTTTTTGAAATATAGAGTGAAAGAGAGTGGGAGAGAGGGTAAGAGAGAGAAGGGGGGACACTAAGATGGAGATAGGGAGAGGAGGAGAGAGTCTTCGAGAAAGAGAGGGAGCTCGAGAAGAGTTGGAGGAAAAGATAAGGAAGGAAGAAATTCAAGACATATAGAGAGATAGGTGGAGAGAGAGAGAGTGACAAGGGAGAGTGTTACACAACATTTTTACTGTCCCTGTACTTCCTATTCCATGATCTTGGAGGACCTCTATAGTGAACCCTACATGCTTTCTCTTCATGAAAAAACTCCCATTGTGTCCCTCTTCATGAGCAGAACAATTCCCTTTTGCATTATTTCCCACAAATTTTCTGTTTTTTTCCAGTTTACAAGACCAGCGCTAATGACCCTTGTTCTCTTCGCGCCGATATGCATGGATTATAACTGTCCCTAGCGCCGACCGGAGCGACTAAGCCTTGTTTCAGTTGCGCCGATCCTCTTTTGGTAAGTTTTTAAATAAGGAGCCGAAGCTTCCAGCACTAGAAGCTTCGTAACGGAAGTTTGGTAATGGTTGGGCCGAATGAAGTCGATGGTGTTAATTTGGGCTCTTTTCTCCTATTAGGATGGAACTACCTCAAGAGATAAGACCTTCTTCCATTAGAAGAGGAACCATCTCCCATCTATTCATATTATATAAACCTCCCTTTTTCCCAAGCACAAGCAAGTGTTAATGTTGGTGTGTTAGTGCTAATTAAGTTTGGAGTAATCATCAAGTTATTCATAGCTGTAGCTCTCTAGTTGTGTGTGAGGGAGAAGTGTGAATTTGGTTTAGTGTGAAGACTAAAGGGAAGAGCCTTAAACTATAATTGTTGAGGTCATCATGGAATGCTAACGGAAGTGTGTGGGAACTCGGATTTTTCAGAGGAGAACAACAACGTCAAGACAACGGTTGTAGTCTCTTATTGATTTAATATATATACAAATATCAATTGATTTCCTACATAATGTGTCATCTCACATGTTTATGTTTTAATGCTTCTTGACTTGTTAAGTAGGTTGAATTACAATTTATCTATTATCACGGTTGTTGTTCGTTGTTGTTTACTTGCTTCAGGTGTTCGAAGAAGAAAATGAGAGAAAACTGGAGCAAGCAAGCAAGGTCTTCACCAAACGAGATAAACGTACTAAGAGGTAGGCCCTCTTAATTGGTTATAACCTAAGGAAATCTTCCATAGAATGTCTTGTTAGTGGCTAGACCCGCTGTCGGGCTAGAGGAATTGTTTGTGTCCGCACTTAGAATTTTACTTCACCACAAATTGGCGACTCTGCTGGGGAGCCTATTCTTCCGTTTGTTTTCTTAGAATTTCATGGTTTTGTGTGAACTTTTCTAGTTTCGCCATTTCCTTTTATTTCTCTTTGCTTTCCTTTGCTTATTGCTTTAGATTTGAAATTCACAATCGCAAGTGTGGTCTCAACATTTGAATTTTTTTATTTTTTTCTTTGCATCCTCGCTCAGCGCGCTTATTGCACTGATAGTCGCACTGATCAACGTGATATGCTTAGAAACAGTCGCGCCAACCCCCTTATGGCACTTCTTGTCAGTTAGGCAGTTGCACCGATGCTTGTAAGTGAAGATTAGGGTTCACCCTAGATCTTGGCCAGTGTGTCTTACTCTCTTGATTTCTGCCTTATAAGCCTTTTAAACCGTCTTCTCCCTGACTGGAAAACTTATTTTCATTTGGTTTATTTGCTTGTTGATTTGTCATCTTTTCGCTTGAGTTCTTCGGTCATTGGATGGTTTGTGGCCCTAGGGCATCTAGGTTGTCATCCATTCAGCTGATTGTGAACTCAGTGAGTCAAGTTGTTGGTGCACTTACTCGCATTTCGTTTATGGTTCGACTATGGCTTTGATTTCCACTACACAAGTTTGAGAAGTTTTGTTTGCTTGTCTAAACGTCTCTTTCCTAGCATAGATCACATTGCTTGTCTTGTTTTTTGTAAATTCATCGCGTCGCGAGTTTGAAAGAGATTCTCTTTTCGTGTTTTTCATTTGCTTGAGAATCGATTGTCTCGAAACTTTTTCATTGAAGTGTTTTATGAGAAATTCATTTTGTCATTTCATGAGAAGTACAAAATTCTAGTTTGCTACATCAATATGTTATGGTAGTTAGCATCATTGAAGACTAGGATTACATTGGTATTTGAAAAGAAAAAGAATTCTTCTTACTTTTGAAAGAACTGTTGGAATGTACTTGTTAGGAAATCAGGAATTGGAATGAATTTTCCATTAGTTTATTTTCTCGAAAAGTGAAGAAGTGAAAAATCATTTTGCTTTCGGTTGCTTGGTTGTTTGCATTTGATTGTGCTTTCTACTCTCTTTAGTGTAGACAATTCATCGAATTGAAAGGACCTTGCTTCATTTAGCTGCATTGAGTGATTTTAGAGTCACATCGTTAAGATCTGAAAACCGAGACATAATTCAAGATAAACTTTAAAATGAACTCAATTAATCTAAGGCGCATTTGAAACCTGATAATCACATCTAGAGGGTCTAGGCTAGAGATCTGTTCTGACGTCTTTAAACCTAGCAACTGTCGTTAGCTTTGGCATTGGACAACGCTAGTACGAACTTGTGCTTCCCGTACCATCAAGTATATAACGGGAGATCCCTCTAGGCTGCAATACTTTATCCATAGGAAGCTGAGTTTGCCACTTTGCAAACGTGATACACTGAGCATGGCATTTGGGGAGATTGCCTACGTCTGCAATTCATGATTGCCTGGTAATTATTTTTACCTAGATCATCCGGAGTAGTCATTGGATCTTTTTGACTCATTAAACTTAAAAGATCATTCGAGCACTTGTACTTTTGATCTCGTTTCCAATCGAAAGTAATAAAGTCATCTTTTCTTCTTTCTCGACTCTTAAAACATGAAAGAGCACCAGTTTATTTATGCATCTTAAAAAATTGTTGCCCACAATTTTGTAACATCATGTTGGTATTTTCTAGAGAAAATCGTTATTTTCCCTAAAGTACATTTTAAAGCCTTGAAATTTATCTCTTTTCCTCTTAATTAAGACAAGGTCATCGTGGATGAACCATTTGGTTCACCTAGTTTCTCTTCCTCTCCTCTGTCTGAAAGATTGTCTGAGGATCCTTTTCCTGAATTACCGGTCACTCGAGGACCAAGGTGTTGAACTTGGAATCATTCTGAGCATTCAACCTTTTTCATGTTGTCCTCCGCCTACTTCAGATACTAGGTCACTTGCTGATATTGGCCCGGAATCTCCTGACAATCCTGTCCAGACTCTTGAGAGTTCGCCGACTACTGAGAGTTCGCCGACTACTAACGGTAAGCTTGGACTGGTTATATATCCTCTGAATCTTTTGTTCGACCTTGTTGTGATATCACCGTAGCATCCATACAATCCGTATGATCAGTCGGGTGTTCCTTTGGAATTATCCCCTTATACATATTTGGTCGTTTGTCGTCGTTTGTTCCCAGATATGGAACTCGAAGGCGAAGCTCTAGTTACCTCTCCAGATCAATCAGAGGTTTATACTCCACACACTGTCGAGGAGGAAGAACACCAATTTCCTCCTGAAGGTTTCCCCTTCACGAGGAGCATTCCCATTAGTGTATATCGAGATTTTCCACCTAATTATGTGACTTTAGCACAATTGGTCTTAGGTACACCTAGTGCTTCATCACTTTATCACAACCCTATCTGGGCGTCTGATGCCATGCCTACTACAGGTCTGTTCATTGCGAACTCGACCTCCCAACAGGTCGTTACCTCAGTCCCGGTGCAACCCACCGGTCCGAACCCTCTTGTCTCGTTTGTCCCAGTCACCTGTCCAGTTCAACGGCAGTCTCGAGGCATGTTACTGTAAGTTCTTTGATCCCTCTAGTGAGTGGACACGCTATGCCACCGCTTGGGGGGTAGAATCTGAGTGTTTCTATGATGTCAGACACCACCAATGTGAGTAGTTCACAAGCTCACATGGTTGGTATGAACCAACCTTCTTGTGGTGTTATCCAAAACCCTGCTGGTCCTGCTGGATCGAGTAATGTCGAGTACCGACAGGTCCAAAATCCCGTTGGTCTGTCTCGGTCAAGAAATTTCCAGTATCAACAGCCTTATGAGGCTCAGGTTCAGTATCAAGCTCCTTATGTTCCATATGGTTCTCAAGGAATGGTCAATACGCCTTACATATTTTAGTCTGGACAATATGTTCAGCCTGATCCATCCCACTTTCTGGGTGGCTATGGCCAGATTCAGTTCGGAAATTTTTTGGGAACTATTCAAATACCCTTGCAACAGCAAGGATAACCTCTACATCAACAAGGGAAACCTTGTTGCAGCAATGGTCGTCTGCGCAAGAGCAGAGGCAAATGATACCGCAGCAAGGACAACTGCAACAACCACAGGGGAAACCCTTGCAACAGCTGCAGCAAACTATGCAGCAACATATGCAGTATGCCCCACAAACCTCCCAGCCTATGTCTTCGCAGGGCCAACCTTCGCAGCCGCAAGAACAACCTGCGCAGCCGCAAGGTCAATCCTTGCAGCAGCAAAGCCAACCCGGGCAACAACAACCCTTATATACATATCAATAGGGTCAACGCTTGCAGGGACAAGGTTAGAGTCAAGTCTTGCAACAAAAATCCCAAAATCCTAATGTCTTGGGCAATAGGTTCAAAATCCTTTTGTCCAAGGGCAGCAGGTCCAAAATCCCTATGTCTAAGGACAAAAAGTGCAAAATCCCTATTTCCAAGGACAACAGGTCTAAAATCCTCTTGTTCAGGGACAACAGGTTCAAAACCCGTATGTTCAGGGACAATAGGTGCAATATCCATATGTCCAAGGTCAACAAGCTCAACAACCTCTTAACCTGTATGTTGCTTATCAACAACCTATGGCCAGACAGTTCCAAGGTGTTCAAGGTCAAAATCCTCCCTACAGCCAAGGTAACCTACAATGGGGGAAAAACCAAATGCCATATGGCCAAAACCCTCCACTATGGGGGAAAATTCCTTACCCGTAGGGATGGGCTCCTCCGGTTGGACCCGCTGATCGACCTCTAATGCCTTTCAATACTCAATTGTTGTTCTTGACTACACTAGAGTTGTCAGATATGTCTCGAGTCACGAATGATCCAATTCTTCATTCGCCATACTGGCCTCCAGTTCTGTCCAAGATCCCGAGCGATTGTCCCAAGTTCGATGGGAAAGCAAAAGAAGATCCTCAAGCCCATGTGATGACATATCACCTCTGGTGCTCTTCAAATTCCTACGTTGATGATTCTATTCGTCTCTGTATTTTCCAACGAACCCTCACAGGCACTGTAGCCAAGTGGTACATCGAGCTCCCTCGAAGTACTTACCATGACTTCAACTCTTTAGCCATGGCATTCCTCACGCATTTCTAGTTGCTGGTTCGTTATGAAACTAACACCTATTTGCTCACATCGCTTAAGCAAGATACTGCGACACACATCTCCGATCACATCCATGAATGGATACGTAGACGTCGCTTGATCAAATTTGAGATTGCTGATCAGTTTCTCACAGAATGGTTTACCAAGTCATTCTTCGCTCCAATTTCTCGCGATATAGCTATGGGTTATTACCCGATGCTTCGCGACCATCGTCTGATCCCACGACATCGAAGTCACATGCTACACCTCCTGTTGATGGAGTAATTGGTTCACTATCCCAAAACCTTGCCAAATATTCTTCCAAACAGAGGTTGGTTTCAAACACTGCTTCCAATAGTTCCTCCGAGAATCCACTTGGCCCTGATAAAACCTCAGAGGTCCACGTTGTCTAGTCTACCACAGTGGACAAATCCTCGAAAGGTAAGAAGAAAAGGAAAGGAAAGGGTAACGCCGATGCCCAAAAATAGGGTCCTCCTAAGTCGTTTGCTGGTGATTCTTCCCAACGGAAGCCTAAGTATCCGTGCCTCATTTGCAATGAGGATCACTATACTAAGGATTGTCCCCGATAGTCTGAAGTTAATCGTTTGTTCAAAGGGACCCAAGCTGTCTTGAAAGATCCGTTTTCATCTCAGCATATTCAAATGGTAGACTAACCTCAATCATTTGCTTCCTCAGAATCTCAAGTGTTCATGATGAGTACGCCTATTAATGTGGCTACTAGATCAAAATATTACCAAACCCCTGCTCTGACAGCCGGGAAAGAGAAAGAAGCCACCCCTTCTTCTTCGGCCCCGAGTTTTGGGCCTTTTCACATCGAGCGCCCTGACCCTGATCCACCTTCTCGAGGTGTGCTAAGGAAGTCCTTGTACAATCCCAACGCTTGAGTCGCTCAACATTATAATATTATTGAGGATTTGGCTCAAGCGCCATCATCTATGTCTACGCTCGAGGTACTCCAAAGCTATCTGTCTCAACATAAATCATTGTTGTCGGCGATTGGGTCATTGATCCTACCGATTCCAACTTGATATGTTTTGATCTAGAAAACCACGTTCCACGCATGCTTCATTAGATTTCCTTTCTCATTCAGGGGATCATCAATGAGAAAACCATTCATAGGACCGTCATTGATGAAGGTGTTTCTACTTGCATCATGTCAGTCGCTTGCTAGAAGGAAATTGGTTCTCCTCCTTTGAACCAATCCCCTAGCACTTTGGAAGCTTTCGAAGAGCGCGATTCGCGACCCTTCGGCGTCTTACCCAACCTTGCCATTACTTTGGAGGGCAAGACAGTACACGTTGAGTTGGAAATTGTTGATGTTAATCTCAATTATAATCTTCCACTGGGATGGAGATGGACCCATGCCATGCATGCTATAGCCTCCTCCCTGTTTTGCATGGTTCATTTTCCCCATCAAGGGAAGATCATCACAGTCGACAAATTGTACTTCTTTTCCTCTTCCTCCTCGGATGGCAATGTTCCGTATGTCAAGCACACTGGTGCTCCTTATGAGAGTGTGGGGGTAGGTCTTTTTAAAGATTCTGCCTTGATGGGAATTTTTCCGCTCCCACCTCCTCATGTTGCCTCTATCAACATGATCTCGGTCAAATCTGATCCTTGGGTCATACCTTCACCAGATCTTGTTGATACCTAGGGTGAGGTTATGCCACTTAGTCCTGCCGAAATCAATTATGTGGAAATTGTTTCAGCCTCAAGTTCTGTATCCTCTAATTTTCCTATTTCGAGGACATCTCTCGATACGTATTCTCAATCCCTGTGGCTTGGTGCTTCGGAATCTCCTGATCCCTTAGCCGAGACTTTTCTTGCTGACGAGAGTATCATGGAAGTAATGTCTCTGGAGGAACCACCTTGGAACAATACTCATCATTGTTCCTCGTTCCTACCTAGCTCGACGGTCTTGTCTATGTGTCTTGAGAAGTTCTCTTCTCCGCTGCCTATTGACATGTCAATTTCTCCTGACATTTTCAAGATCTTTCAACTGAGGGCACCTTTATCTCCTCATGGATTCAGGTTTTTTATCCCTCCTCGAGTTTTTACCGATTTCCCATTATTGCAATGGGGTTGTCATCTGACTCGTAACCCTCCCTCGCCCAGGGGGCATGGGGGCACAGCCTTATATGAGTTTTACTCTATTATTTGGCCGAGTCGATGCTTACTCGTCATGTCAATGGTAAAACTCCGGTGTTCATCTGTGTTGATTGATTACTCGAGTCCGAGCATGGACTCTCTAAAAAAGTACTATGCTTAGGTCGTCTTGCATGGTTACTTATATACTTTAGTGTGTCATTCATTTTTCTGCAGTGTGGTTTGGTGTGTTAGTTTTCAAACAAGTTTCCTGTTTACTATGTCTTTCCCTGCTTTGCAGATGTCTGTGACTCCACACATCGGTTTTGTTGATGGTGCTTTCTGTAGTACTCAGAATCTATCCTCCGCGGCATGGGCCATTTATGAACCTCATGGTGAGTTGATTGATCTTCAATGTATTTGTTTAGGTTGCACAACTAATAACATTGCTGAATACAACGCAGTCATCAAATTGTTGTCTGAGGCCATCGCTCTTGACATTCGGGAATTGGTTGTCAACCTCAATTCACAACTTGTTGTCCTTCAACTCAACAGGAAATATTCCGTCAGAAATCCTTAGATATTGAGAATGTATCAACGTATTCGTCCACTGGAAATTTTTTTGACTACATTACATATCATCATATTCCTAGACACATAAATACATTGACAGATGCATTAGCTAATTGTGTTGGATAGACATTTACGAAACATGTGAAAAGCCAAAACAAATCATTTGTATCATAGTAAGAAAGAATATGTATCATATATATATATATATGGCGATAATGTTTGATACATCAAAACCCCAAAAAATAATATGTGTGTTCAAATAACATCCGCGGCTCGCAAGCCTCATATATCTGTGGTGTGCAGACCTCAAAAATGTAAATGTTGGACCTAAGAGCTAATCAACATGGTGATCATGGTAACATGAAATTGCTCGTGCCACACGAGTCAGCAATTGGCAGATCCGATCCGATGCCCCCACCCCCTCTGGTACTAGCGTGGGATGTCTCGCACCTGGGCATACTCTGGGATATCACGAGTCAACCCCTCAAGGTTCCTCGCGATCTCCTCCTTGTTGTCGCTCCCCTCCTGATAAGGAGCGACATCAAACTGATGAGCAACACACCTGGCTATTGGGGACATCCTGACAGGACGCTCTGGTTGAACATCTGCATTGATAAAACAAAATGTTATAAACAAATATATATAAAAAACAATTGACAAATCCAAAAATTAAAAATAGACTTTTTACCTTCATCGTCGAAATTCTCCCCATCTGGTAGCGGCATGTCTGGATCTCCGCGGAAGTCGGTACCGCTATATAGCAAATCCTTCACTACGGTCAGCTATCGTCATAGCCATGAAAAGAATGCGGGCCTGTAGGACATATTCTGGCCCCTAGTGATCCTAGGCATCAAATTACTCCAACGGACCATCTGTGGGTCTCGTGGCATCGACGGATCTACCTCAGTCAGCTGGTACTGGAACAATGGAACCTGTTCCAAGAAGAAGGTCATTAGTACAGATCCGAAGCAAAATTGCTTCAGATTCCCCACCTTAGTTTTTGACCGCTGGTGTTTCATGTTGATCTTCATGGCTTCTGCCCAATTGAGGATCGTCGGTGTTGTAAAGTCGATATCATATAGAAATTTCGACTTGTTAGTCTCGTGCTTCGTTTGGGACCTAGCCAATCTGTGTTAGTCAATAGTAGCACTCTCAGTGTTAGATCTCGCACAGTGGGAATCTCAATCTTGCCGCTCTTGGATTTGAGGGCTTTTGGGCAATGTTCGACAAGTAGCATGGATATGCTTGCCCTAATCGGTCGTGACCCATATAGGTTGACTGGTTCCTCTCTCCAGGATAGTTCTGTGATGAAATAGATGTCTGCAGTTTCTAACTCCATCTCTTGGTCACCAATGATAAGTATTTCCCAATTTATGTCCCAAAGACTAATAAGGTATCGAAGCAGCTCAGGTTGAGCCCGCATCCTTGGTATGAGAAAGAACTTGAGGAGCCCACAGTTCCTCAAGGCATCCAAGTAATTTGGATCATTCATTGCTTGAGTGTCCACATCTTCGTGCTTGCGTTCTTTCCAGTCTACCATTTTCGACAATTCTTTCCTGCAAAAACCATGTATTCAAGTCAATAATCATTTTTGGCAAGTAAAATTTGAATTCAAACGGTGGATTAGAAAGGAAAATGGATTTTTTTTGTTCACGACGCTAACCCCCCTGTTTTAAAAATAGTTGTGTCGACGACACGGTTCGGCATTTTAACAACCTTGGTGGACACGATTCCGTGCCAAGAAATCGCACCGAATGTTAGGATATTCCGACACATAGGATATAGTTAAGTTCAACTTGGTCTAGTGTAGAGTTAGGTAAAGTGTGTTTCTTTATCGTTGTACATTTTGTAACTTACAATCCGACGGTCACGATATGTAGTGATCCGACGGTTCATTCTCTCCTCGGTATTACCGACACTTGATCCGTGGCTTGACACCCGATTGGTCCATGAATTCTATTTAAAGCGCATGGAGGGTCATTTGTAGGGTAATCCGTGCATGAGAGAATCTTATGTAAATTTTCATTCTTTGATTAATAAATTGCCTGAAGTGGCCGCGTTGGCTCAGGCCGTGGACTGTTTCCCTCTTTGAGGGTTTTAACCACGTCAAAAATACTGGTGTATTGATCTGTGATTTGGTTGTGAGTGGTGTCCTTTTGGTGTTCTTTCTGAGGAACTTACCCTGTAAATTCCTACATGGTATCAGAGCTATTTGAGGGCCGCGTCCGTTGGTGATCCAAATCTGAAGCCGGTAGAACTGCATCCGACTGCCTTTTCCTAGATCTGCTGTTTCTGACTACTTTCGGGTCGAGTGGACTGCTTTGTTGTGTTCGGAGCATCTGTTCCAGTGAGGAACCCCTTTCGTTTCACGCGAAAAGGTTTCCGGTAGCCCTAGCTGCGTCATTTTTAAGATCTGGAGGTATACAGTGTTTATTTGCAGTTTACTGTTATTTTCTCTCTGCTTATTTCGGTTTCGGTTTATTTAGCTTTTTTTTAACCGGATCTATACCTTTCATTTCTGCGTATGCTCTTTGCCCTGCGACTCTGTGCGATCTGAGCAAATCGGAAACAAAAAGGAAGGGTTTTTCTCATGCGTATGCTCTTTTGCCTGCACCTTAGTGTGATCTCGGAAAGTCAGAAACATTGAGAAAAATATTTAGTTTTTCGGCTAAAGCTAACTTTGAGCCGCAAGGTTCAATTTTTGAAAATATTTAGTTTTTTGGGTAAAGCTAACTTCGAGCCGCAAGGTTCGTTTTCTTTGCATGTCCGTGTTGGGTTTTGTGTTTTTTGTTTTGTAGGGAAAAAGAGCTTTCTCAAAGCAAGCACGCAACCCAAAGCCCCCCCCTCTCTCTCTCCCTCTCTCTCTCTCTAAATTTTTTTGTATAGATCAATTGGTTCAAAGCTATTTTAAGAGATTAGCGGTCTTGGGTTCAAGTCTCCATTTTGTGGGGGCGGACTTTTTTCATTTCCGCACATTCCCGCACTTCGTCGGCAACTTCAACAACTTTTTTTCAAAAAGCCATAACTTCTTCATCCGGAAGCCTTTTTCAGAGCCGTTTTTTTTAAACCAGCCTAATTTTTCGAGATCTATCCATTGGAACACTTACTTTCAGCATCTTCAGCTTCATTTTCTGTTGAAATGGAAAGTTAATACCAAGTTACCCTTGACAGCACCAACTACTTCCAATGGTTGTCCTACATGGAGGATTTACTTAGAAGTAAAGGTCTCTACCGAATAGCCACAGGCCAAGAAAAGAAACCGAAAGATGAAGACAAGGCTGCTAAATGGGAAAATAGACAAGATCAAGCACATGGTTTGATAGGGATGTCTATTTCTCCAGATCTTAGATTCCATATTGCAGAACTTGAAACTCCTCATGAAGCAATGGAACAAATCAATAAAGTTTTTGGGATTAAAAATGAAATTAGAGCCCATCAACTTGAAAATGAGTTGCTTACATTGGACCCTAATAATTTTTCTTGCATTGAAGATTTCTTATCTAAGTTCAAGACCCTTAGATATCTTTTGGAAGGTGTTAAGGTTAAGAAAGAAGATAGTAACCTTATTTATTCCATCCTTACTAAGTTGGGACCAACCTACTCTGTATTTGTTTCCACCTTCCATTCTACAAGAGAAGCCTTCATTTCTCAAGGAAAAGACTACAAGCCCCCTTCCTTTGACTCTTTTTGTGATTCTTTAATAAGAGAACAAGAAAAACTCTTACATCTTGGTCTTCTTAATCTTGGAAACTCTTCCAAGAAAGCGTTAGCCGCCCAACAACAACCAAATTCAAAGAATCCTAAGAAGTCATATCCTAAAAAGAATGGTCCTAAACCAAACAAGGGTCCTAAGCAATTTCAGCCCCAAAATGAAAAATCATTTCAACAAAATGATAAGACAAATAAAAACAAAGGGAAGAAGACTGATAGACATTGCAATTTTTGTAATCGAGATGGCCACTTAGAATCAAAATGCTTTAAAAATATGGAAGCCTTGGAAGCAGCAATGAAGAAGCATAACATCCATTTGGGGCAATCTTCTTCCACTTCATCTTCAGGAATGACACTTTCTGCATGTGGTTGTCAAGCATCTCGGTCTGGCTATGCATTAAATGCATCTTCTTATTCTTCTCATTCTCATGAGTGGCTCATTGATTCTGGAGCTTCTTATCACATGGCCAAAAACAAAGCCATGTTTTCTTCTTTAAATGATTGTAACACCAAAAATATATATGTTGGTGATGATAGATCTCTTAATGTTGTAGGGACTGGAACTGTTCATCTAGACAATGGTCAGTTTAATGATGTATTATGTGTTCCAACCTTATCATGCAACCTTCTATCTGTATATCAGATAACTCATTCAGGTGAAGGTAAAATCATTGAATTTTCACCTCATGATGTTGTAATCAAGGACTTAAGAGATCCTAAACAGATTTTGGCTACTGGCATTGCTGATGATTCCACAGGGTTGTATAAGTTTCACAACTTTGGGTCATCAAATCTTCCCTCAGTATTTGTTGCTCATAACGATGAAGTGAGCAAACTTTGGCATGAGCGATTTGTTCACTTAAACTATCGCTCCCTTCAGCATCTATGTAAAGAAAATATGGTGACAGGTCCTCCTATGGTATCTTGCAGAGATGGTGTTTGTTCCGGATGTGTACTAGAAAAACATCATCGGGACAATTTTGAAAAACGTGCCTCTTGGCACGCCTTAGCCCCTTTACAGCTTGTGCATAGTGATTTATGTGATCCACTTCCAGTTGTGTCATTCTCTGGTTGCAAGTATTTCTTAACTTTCACTGATGATTTCTCCAGACGCACTTGGGTATACTTCTTAAAACTCAAGAGTGAAGTATTTAACACTTTTTTGGCCTTCAAGGCCTTTGTTGAAAAACAATATGGACATCAAATTCTTAAGTTAAGATCTGATAATGGCGAAGAATATGTTAAAAACACATTCATCAACTATTTCACTGAGAATGGAATTCAAATGCAACATACTGTTCCATATACTCCACAACAAAATGGTGTAGCTGAAAGGAAGAATCTCACCTTAAAGGAAATGGCTAATTGTATGCTACAATCTAAAGGACTTGGTCTTAGTTTTTGGGCAGAAGCAATTAACTGTGCAAATTACATAATAAATTGCACTCCTACTAAGGCTTTAAAGAATATCACTCCAGAAGAAGCATGGAGTTCAACCAAACCAGATGTAAGTCACTTTCGTGTTTTTGGAAGTGAAGCATGGGCCCATATTCCAGATGAAAAGCATAAAGCTTTAGAACCTAAGAGTGAAAAATGTACTTTTTTTGGATATTCTGAAGATGTGAAACGCTATAGACTTATTCCATTTAAGTCCAAAAATGTTATCATTAGAAGAGATGTAAAATTTGATGAAAATATATCGGCCTGCGAGCCTAGTCCGGCGGATGTGCCACCTCTCCCTATCTCTTCTACCTTTGAAAACATTTCTTCTTCAGATGATGAAAGTGAGGATGACAATCCTCCCCCACCATCTCAGGATCCTCCTTCAGCTCCTGAGCTTCCAAAATGGGTTCGTGCTAGTCGAGATGCAGCAGGTGATCTTGCCGGTGATCCTACAGATCAGCGACGCACACGTTCTCAGTTCGAGAGAGCCTCTTCTTTACTGGCTCAAGCTCCAGTAAATTATGATCCTGACACCTTTGCAGAAGCTTCAGGCCATCTAGATTGGGAAGCAGCTATGAATGAAGAATATCATTCATTATTGGCAAATGATACATGGGATCTTGTTCCTTTACCAAAGGGACGAAAACTTGTTCGATGCAAATGGGTTTACAGAACCAAATATGGACCAGATGGGAAAGTTGATAAACATAAAGCTCGTCTTGTTGCTAAGGGATTTTCACAGGTTGAAGGCATTGACTACACTGAAACCTTCTCCCCTGTTGCCAAAATGAACTATATCCGCCTTGTTCTTTCCCTTGCTGCCTCTTTCAAATGGGAAGTCCATCAGATGGATGTTAAATCTGCCTTCTTGCATGGGGACTTGCATGAAGAAATCTATATGGAACAACCCATTGGCTTCATACAAACAGACTCCAGCCTTGTATGTCGACTTAAGAAATCCCTTTATGGTCTCAAGCAAGCTCCTCGAGCTTGGTATGCCAAAATGGATAGCTTTCTTTTAGAATCTGGCTTTTCTAGGTGTCATTCTGACAATACTGTCTACACCAAGAGAGTGGGCAAGTCTCTTATCATCCTTGTTCTTTATGTTGATGACCTTATTCTCACTGGTAGTGATCCCAACCTTAAAAACCATGTGAAGTCCAGCCTTAAAAAGAAATTTGAAATGACAGACTTAGGACACTTACACTATTTTCTCGGTCTTCAAGTCTTGCAATCCAAGGAGGGTATTTCCCTTTACCAGTCCAAGTATGCTTGTGATATTCTTCATCATTTTCACATGGAAGACTGTAAGCCAGCCCCTTCTCCCTTTCAGTCTGGAGTCAAACTTTCAGTCACTTGTACTTCTCCTGAAGTTGATGCTACCTTATACCGTCAACTTGTAGGAAAACTCTTGTATTTAACCCATACTCGTCCTGACCTTTCCTTTGTTGTTGGCCTTGTTGCTCGGTTTATGCAAAACCCCTGTGAAAGTCATTGGAAAGCAGCTAAAAGAATACTTCGTTATGTTCGAGGTACAGTTAAGTTTGGGATTCATTACAGTGCCGAAGCAACTCCTCTATTGGTTGGTTTCACTGATTCTGATTGGGCTGGTGACCCTGATGATCGGAAGTCTACTGCTGGTTATGTCTTCACTCTTGGTTCAGGACCTATTACATGGGCTTGCAAGAAACAGGGTGCCATTTCTCTTTCATGAGCAGAAGCAAAGTATCGTGGTGCCGTAGAAGCTAGTAAGGAAGCCTTGTGGCTTCGTCAAATCCTGTCAGAATTTGGCTTTCAGTAGCAGCATCCGACTACACTTTGGTGTGATAATCAAAGTGCCATTCAGCTATGCAAAGATCCAGTTCAACATCAGCGCAGCAAACACATTGAACTGCACATGCACTTCATCGGAAAGCTCATTCACGACCATGTTCTTGAAGTGCAATATTGTTCAACAGATGATCAAGTTGCAGACTTCTTCACAAAGGCTCTCACAGAGGCGAAGTTCACTAAACTTCGATTTATGGTTGGAGTTCAAGAAGTTGTCACTAAGGGGGGATAGGCTCTAGTGCCTCCTTCCTTCTCCTATTGTGTCATATTTGTAAATCCTTCAATCCTATCCCAAGTTGTTCTTAAGGGGGGATGTTAGGATATTCCGACACATAGGATATAGTTAAGTTCAACTTGGTCTAGTGTAGAGTTAGGTAAAGTGTGTTTCTTTACCGTTGTACATTTTGTAACTTACAATCCGACGGTCATGATATGTAGTGATCCGACGGTTCATTCTCTCCTCGGTATTATCGACACTTGATCCGTGGCTTGACACCCGATTGGTCCATGAATTCTATTTAAAGTGCATGGAGGGTCATTTGTAGGGTAATCCGTGCATGAGAGAAGCTTATGTAAATTTTCATTCTTTGATTAATAAATTGCCTGAAGTGGCCGCGTTGGCTCAGGCCGTGGACTGTTTCCCTCTTTGAGGGTTTTAACCACGTCAAAAATACTGGTGTATTGATCTGTGATCTGGTTGTGAGCGGTGTCCTTTTGGTGTTCTTTCTGAGGAACTTACCCTATAAATTCCTACACCGAGGGCTAATTTTTTTTGCCAAAACCTCCCTCATAAATCCCAAAATTAGATAGAAACAATAATAAACAGTATGGAAATGGAGTTTAGGAACTTGGCTCTTACCTGCAACTGACGGCTTAGCGAATGGCCTCCCGGATCTCCCGCAATCTGCTCCGGAAAAATTAGGGCAAAAGTGGGTAAAAAGTTTTTCACAACAAGGTAAAATGGTAAATGGTAAAAAATATTTACTTTTCCCTCATTTTATTCAGTTTTTCATAAAATGTTAGGGTTTTTGAGTATTTTTGACCTATTTTTCCTCGAGAATTGGATAATGCACTTTACCTTTTTTGCGCAGCGGCATGTGATGGATGTTCGACGATGGTGCCGAGTCACGTTTCAGCCCTTTTCTCCACTCGTAAAACTCAAATGAAAATATTTCTGAGTATTTTTTCCCTTTTGACTCGTAAAAGAGAATAAAATGGGGGGTCCTCTTTCAAGCTCTTTTCCGACCCTTTAAACACGAAAAGATAGCTGAGCCCTTGTCGTCTCTAACTCGTTAGCGGATGCGAAACATCGTGCGCCCAGTATACATTTACCTCTTTTTTGGGCTAGGATGCATTATTTACGAAAAATGTACTCCTTGACTGAGATGGTCAAGTGGTTCTCTCAAATATCGTTTTCTACCTTTTCGGGCTTGAGAAACACAAATCTACGAAAAGGGACCATGTGGAGTTTTATTTTTTGTGTCTTTTTCAAACTCTCTAAACATGAAAAGGATATTGAGTTGCACCTTTGTCAGACTCCTTAAAATATTAAACGGCATTGGATTCGTCACCATGATGAAGATGAGCTTCTCCTCCCTAGGGCTTGTTAAACTTACTAGGTAGGATTCATTCGAAGGATGAACTTACAGTGCAAGCATATGCTATCCCCTTCAAGTTTGCGATTTAAAAATAATTGGGGCACCTGCTAGAAATGGTGGGGGAAAATTTGGAAATCCAATCAGTTGTGTCGGCAGCTCACTCTTGAACATGGCAATTTCTGCTTCGTGTTAGGTTGGGATATCCTCTTTTCTATCGTTGACCTTCTTGGGTTGGGCCGTTTATTTTTTCTTTCCATTTGATCTCTGCCATGTCATCATGACCACCGACCTATGGATCCAAAAGTTGCCAAACTTCTAGTCGTGTCGCCGATATGTTCAAGAGTTGTCCTTCTGCAGTTACACTTATCCCTAACTCTCTGTATCATCCAAAATCATTTTTCATCCCTTTGTCTTGTGTCGATGATGTGGGATACATTATGGCCCTCCTTCGACATGGTCGTTTCCTGTCGACTTCAGCTCATTATCCAGGAAGTTGTCTGAGAGACTCCCTTCCAATACCTTAGAGCTTGCATGCCCTAATGGCATGTTCCTCGCACTCGATGACAAGCTCACATCATTGGCTTTCGATCGAGTGATTTCACGGGTGTTCGACTACAGTTCCTTTATTTACATTCTGTGAATTGTGCTGATAGTACCTTGAGGACCATTGTCATTATTAGTAGTTTCTCTCGCGCTTGTTAACCGTTTAAATCATTGGCTAGTAATCAAGCGATTTTATAGCATGTTCGACGTCAACACATCTATTCACATGTTAGAATTTGTACTTTGATCAGGTCGTGTTGGAGCGCAAGACCCTGGGCTCAGATTACAAAATTCCAAGTTGTAAGGTGATGTGACATGATCATGTTGATATACATGTCTCTTTCAGATGGGTGGGTGCGACCATACCATGAGTTGTCATATGTGATCCTTCTCATTATTGGATGGCTGCGACTATACCTTGGTTTCGATATGATCCTCTTTATCGAATCGCTGCGCCCATACCTGGATCCATTTGCATGATCTTTCTCTGGATGGTTGTGTCCATACCATGATTCATGTATCAATTTACAGAGTTTTCAGTTATGTATATGTATCTATACTTTCTTGCAGGTTTTCTGACGACAAACTCCGGTTCCCCACACTGATTCATAAAGCATTTCATCTCTCACTTTAGTTCAACCTTCACACTCTAGGGGGCATCTGTTACACAACATTTTGTCACTGTCCCTGTATTCCCTGTCCCATGATCCTAGAGGACATCTATAAAAAATCCTACATGCTTCTCCTTAATGAAGAAACTCCCATTGTGTCCCTCTTCATGAGTAGAAAAATTCCTTTTTGCATCATTTCCCAAAATTCTTCTGTTTTTCCTAGTTTACAAGACCGACGCTAATGACCCTTATTCTCCTCGCGCTGATATGCAAGGATTATAACTATCCCTAATGTCGACCGGAGCGACTGAGCCTTGTTCCAGTCACGCCGATCCTCTTTTGGAAAGTTTTTAAATAAGGAGCTGAAGCTTCCAGCTCTAGAAGCTTCGTAACGAAAGTCTGGTAAATGGTTGGGTCGGATGGAGTCAAGGATGTTATTTTGGGCTCTTTTCCCCTATTAGGATGGAACTAACTCAAGAGATAAGAATTTCTCCCATTATAAGAGGAACCATCTCCCATCCATTCATGCTATATAAACCTCCCTTTTTCCCAAGCAAAAACTATTGTTAATGTTGGTGTGATAGTGTTAATTAAGTTTGGAGTAATCAGCAAGTTATTCATAGTTGTATCTCTCTAGTTGTGTGTGAGGGAGAAGTGTGAATTTGGTTTAGTGTGAAGACTAAAGGGGAGAGCCTTAAAACTATCATTGTTGAGGCCATCATGGTGTTATCTCAAAATAAGGCCCTGGAAGGCTGCAAACCAGGAACACTTCAAGTAACTATTTCAAACCAATCTTTTAGCTAAGGCTTAGCCTCCTCAGCCTGAGAGGGCTCTCTCAAAGGGTTAATGATTTAGATTAAAGATATGAATATATGGCTAACTCTATGGTTTGTAATTGTATATGTTTATAGGTTGAAAGATGAAGGTTGGCTACCATTGGGCTATGGAGTCAAAGTATGTTTCAGTACCACAACAAGATCAGCTTAACATGAAGTCAGGGCATTCAGCATTTGAATATTCAGAACACAACACACATATGGAACCACAGCTCATAAGTGCATACAGGAAGTCAGAGCACAATCAGTGAATTCTGAGTGATTGTACACCTATGCAACTGTAAACAAAACTAAGGAAAGGACAACACACATTCTGAATATAAGAAATCCTTCATGAATCCTGAGTAGTGAAGCCAAAGCATTCTACCTAGCATGGAAGTCAAGGCATTATAGAGTTCAAGTGTAGAAATAACAATACAAAACAATGAAACATAGTAAGTTTATCTATGAAAGAAGTCAGAGCATCAGTGATGAATTCTGAGTATCATAAGTAAACACCACTGCAATGTAAGTATTGGAAGATGCCATCATAACAAGAACATACAAGAACTCTTCATGAATCTTGAGTTGTCTAAGTAGAAATCTGCATTAGGTTAAAAATATACACAGTCTGCACATAGAGCAGCAGCTGAGCCAAAAAGTCTCCAACCCTTTGCTAATTCGACCTCTTGCTCTATATAAAGCATTTACAATTAGGATTCCATCATCCCTCCTCAAGAGAATTCGAATTTTCCATCAGTGACACCTATTCTAACCATAAAACAAACCATTAAATGTATTTGACACCTAACTAGTAGTCCTAGAGACCTAATACAACTAGGAGTGTAACTCCTTATTATGACTAAAACAACCTTATCTAGACATTTGAAGCATTCTTTGACACCTAACACTCCATGAAGTCGAATTTGATGAAGCCTCCCACGTGGTCATCTGACTGCTGAAGACAAACCCTAGAAATTAGGGAACATGTTTCCTTGTTTTTAGGTTTAGAATCCCTGAAAATGGCACGTGGGACAGAGCCTTTATCTCCTCATCCATGACACATTTTACGAAACTGAAGGAGGTTTTTGTAGCCCATGTTGTCTAGAACAAAAACCTCTCCTGGTTTTTTAAAACATTCCTCCAGCTGTTCAGAATCTGTCCTTGAAAAACACGTGTCAAACAGGAAACTGTCCCTTGCTTTGTTCTGGCTGAAAAATAGGTCTTGGGACAGAGGTCATAACTTCTCGTAAAAAATGTATTTGGAAAAACTGAAGGAGGTTTTTGTGAAACAATCTATGCTGAACAAAAACCTCTTTTGGTTTTTTGAAACACTACTCCAGCTGCCCAAAATAAGTCTTTGAAAAACAGGTGTAAAACAGGAGATGAAAAACTGCACCTACAACAGTTTTGTAGCGCAACTTTGACCACAATTTCTCCCACCTCAGAATGGAATTGAAGAAACTGAAAGAGGTTTTTGTAATTCAACATGTTATGAATAAAAGCCTCTTTCAGTTTGCAAAATTGAGTTCTCAGCTGCTCTGGAAAGCTTCTGGAAGTTACCTAGTAAAACAATTTTTTCTGCTGAAACAGGCTGCTACAGGGGTTTCGCAGCGCACTGCGAAAACACTGATTTCGTAGCGCAAGGTTTAGCATGCGTATGTATCTTCATTTCTTGAGTTTTCCTTTTGATTAGGGCTCAAACCTTCTCAAGTGATCTTATTACACCTCTGCAGCAACATCCCTTTCAAAATAATCTTCTTTTTCTTTCAAGGTAGATCCTCAAAAAACAAAACTGTCACCTTCAGCAGTTTCGTAGCACGCTACGAAACTGCTGAGTTGTTTCAAAAATCATAGTTTCAACCCAAAAATTTTCTATTTGAGAACTTTTCTATTAAAACATTCTTTCAAATGTTTCAAGACCCTCCAAAACTGAATGGAAATGTTTGAAAAGATTATACCAAGCATAACTACCAAAACTTTGAAGCATATCCTTACTTGAAGTGAGATTTCTTTATGGAGATCCTTTTTTTCTTTGAAATTTTGTCAGTGATAACAGTGGCTCCACTTGGGATAGTGTGCCCTTGTGGTACACTAAGAACCTGCAGTTCCAGTGCCTTATCCTCTTATCATGAACAAAAATTTATTTGACAAACATCTTCTTTAAGTTCCTTGGGCCTTCACCTCAGGCTTAAGCTTGATGATCACTGTAGGAGAAAGAAGTCTATATCTACTGAAAAATAAAAATGCTCAGTCACCTTGAGCTTATTTGCACTTTCCTACCTACCTACCCTATCAGCTGCAAGCTCCACTTGTAGCTCAAGCAACATGATATTTCCAATAAAGCCAATCAATTGTCTTCTCTGATATTGGAGGCTCTTGACTGCATTCAACCTCAAAATAACCATGGTAGTGAGATGACCACATCAACTCATAATATACTTGATCTTCATAATGCAAATGAAAATGAAAGGCCGGAGTACAAAGCTTGTCCATATATTCACTTATAGGGTCAAAGAATACATGGTTATGTTGATGATCATCATAACATTCTACATCTCTCGACAACTGATTCTCAACCACACCAGATTCTTTAGATATGCTATCCAACTGCCTTTCTAAATGATGCCCACAAACAATGTAATTTTCTTCATTATAAAGATCATTCTTTGATGCAAGTTGCTGCAAGGAATCACAAAAATGAACAACCTTTTCCTCCGCCTGAGGGTCATAGAAAATTTCCTCCAATATTTCTTCTTGCTGTTTGTAATCAATTTCATACTCATAATGATCTGAAGCCTGACAAATCTGCTGCATCTCTACATCAATATCAGAGGATTGAACATGGTTTTCACAAGTAAACCCCTGCTGATCTTCATGCTGCGTTTCATGAGATATTATACCTTCTTCTTGGTGCTGGAATGCATTGTTATGAAGAGCCTCTAAAATTTCTTCATCCATAAATTCATCATCATCATAACAATCCTCCAAGTATTGAATAAGACTTAAAGAATGTCTACAGCAATCTTTGAGCAACAATAAAGAAGGATGACATTCTTTATACATGTCATAGAACACATCATGGAAATCAGCAAGAGAATATAATGAACCATTTTCCAAACTTTTATACCAAGACCATGCTTTTCCTTCTAAAGTGGTCATAAACATCCTCATGAGACAATCCTCAGGAAAGTGAACCTTAAGACTGCGTACATGTATATGAAACCTAACCAAATGAAGAGCAGCATTGTCTTTCTTTTCATCTTTGAATATCGGAAGATCCTCTAACCAATCAACCTTTGGCATAGGATTTGGAAAACCAGGGATATGAGACCGATTCATAGGAGCATACCTGGCATTCATTCTTGCAGTGGAACTCATCTTGTAACTTCATCAATCTACTGATCTTCTAGCAGTGGAGTCACCTACCAATTTATTATTCGATGTGTGGAGTCACCAAGGTAGTTTTGCAGCCTCAAAAAGATGTCTGAGCTCCTGCTACCTTCAAAAGTTCAACCATAGATTTCGAGAATGAATAGACTTCAGGTTCCCGGCATACGCACCAAAATGTTATCTCAAAATCAGGCCCTGGAAGGCTGCAGACCAGGAAGACTTCAAGTAACTATTTCAAACCAATCTTTTAGCTAAGGCTTAGCCTCCTCAGCCTGAGAGGGCTCTCTCAAAGGGTTAATGATTTAGATTAAAGATATGAATAGATGGCTAACTCTATGGTTTGTAATTGTATATGTTTATAGGTTGAAAGATGAAGGTAGGCTACCATTGGGCTATGGAGTCAAAGTATGTTTCAGTACCACAACAAGATCAGCTTAACATGAAGTCAGGGCATTCAGCATTTGAATATTCAGAACACAACACACATATGGAACCACAGCTCATAAGTGCACACAGGAAGTCAGAGCACAATCAGTGAATTCTGAGTGATTGTACACCTATGCAACTGTAAACAAAACTAAGGAAAGGACAACACACATTCTGAATATAAGAAATCCTTCATGAATCCTGAGTAGTGAAGCCAAAGCATTCTACCTAGCATGGAAGTCAAGGCATTATAGAGTTCAAGTGTAGAAATAACAATACAAAACAGTGAAACATAGTAAGTTTATCTATGAAAGAAGTCAGAGCATCAGTGATGAATTCTGAGTATCATAAGTAAACACCACTGCAATGTAAGTATTGGAAGATGCCATCATAACAAGAACATACAAGAACTCTTCATGAATCTTGAGTTGTCTAAGTAGAAATCTGCATTAGGTTAAAAATATAAACAGTCTGCACATAGAGCAGCAACTGAGCCAAAAAGTCTCCAACCCTTTGCTAATTCGACCTCTTGCTCTATATAAAGCATTTACAATTAGGATTCCATCATCCCTCCTCAAGAGAATTCGAATTTTCCATCAGTGACACCTATTCTAACCATAAAACAAACCATTAAATGTATTTGACACCTAACTAGTAGTCCTAGAGACCTAATACAACTAGGAGTGTAACTCCTTATTATGACTAAAACAACCTTATCTAGACATTTGAAGCATTCTTTGACACTTAAAACTCCATGAAGTCGAATTTGATGAAGCCTCTTACGTGGTCATCTGACTACTGAAGACAAACCCTAGAAATTAGGGAACATGTTTCCTTGTTTTTAGGTTTAGAATCCCTGAAAATGGCACGTGGGACAGAGCCTTTATCTACTCATCCATGACACATTTTACGAAACTGAAGGAGGTTTTTGTAGCCCATGTTGTCTAGAACAAAAACCTCTCCTGGTTTTTAAAAAATTCCTCCAGCTGTTCAGAATCTGTCCTTGAAAAACACGTGTCAAACAGGAAACTGTCCCTTGCTTTGTTCTGGTTGAAAAATAGGTCTTGGGACAGAGGTCATAACTTCTCGTAAAAAATGTATTTGGAAAAACTGAAGGAGGTTTTTGTGAAACAATCTATGCTGAACAAAAACCTCTTTTGGTTTTTTGAAACACTACTCCAGCTTCCCAGAATAAGTCTTTGAAAAACAGGTGTAAAACAGGAGATGAAAAACTGCACCTACAGCAGTTTTGTAGCGCAACGTTGACCACACATTTCTCCCACCTCAGAATGGAATTGAAGAAACTGAAAGAGGTTTTTGTAATTCAACATGTTAGGAAGAAAATCCTCTTTCAGTTTGAAAAATTGAGTTCTCAGCTGCTCTGGAAAGCTTCTAGAAGTTACCTAGTAAAACAATGTTTTCTGCTGAAACAGGCTGCTACAGGGGTTTCGCAGCGCGCTGCGAAAACACTGATTTCGTAGCGCAAGGTTTAGCATGCGTATGTATCTTCATTTCTTGAATTTTCATTTTGATTAGGGCTCAATCTTCTCAATTTATCTTATTACACCTCTGCAGCAACATCCCTTTCAAAATAATCTTCTTTTCCTTTCAAGGTAGATCCTCAAAAAACAAAACTGCGCGCTACGAAACTGCTGAGTTGTTTCAAAAATCATAGTTTCAACCCAAAACTTTGCTATTTGAGAACTTTTCTATTAAAACATTCGTTCAAATGTTTCAAGACCCTCCAAAACTGAATGGAAATGTTTGAAAAGATTATACCAAGCATAACTACCAAAACTTTGAAGCATATCCTTACTTGAAGTGAGATTTCTTTATGGAGATCCTTTTTTTCTTTGAAATTTTGTCAGTGATAACAGTGGCTCCACTTGGGATAGTGTGCCCTTGTGGTACACTAAGAACCTGCAGTTCCAGTGCCTTATCCTCTTATCATGAACAAAAATTTATTTGACAAACATCTTCTTTAAGTTCCTTGGGCCTTCACCTCAAGCTTAAGCTTGATAATCACTGTAGGAGAAAGAAGTCTATATCTACTGAAAAATAAAAATGCTCAGTCACCTTGAGCTTATTTTCACTTTCCTACCTACCTACCCTATCAGCTGCAAGCTCCACTTGTAGCTCAAGCAACATGATATTTCCAATAAAGCCAATCAATTGTC
Source organism: Pinus tabuliformis (assembly GCA_031772625.1). Classification (NCBI taxonomy): domain Eukaryota; kingdom Viridiplantae; phylum Streptophyta; class Pinopsida; order Pinales; family Pinaceae; genus Pinus; species Pinus tabuliformis. The sequence continues at coordinate 785,327,461 of CM062812.1, read as the reverse complement.
TTCTCTGATATTGGAGGCTCTTGACTGCATTCAACCTCAAAATAACCATGGTAGTGAGATGACCACATCAACTCATAATATACTTGATCTTCATAATGCAAATGAAAATGAAAGACCGGAGTACAAAGCTTGTCCATATATTCACTTATAGGGTCAAAGAATACATGGTTATGTTGATGATCATCATAACATTCTACATCTCTGGACAACTGATTCTCAACCACACCAGATTCTTTAGATATGCTATCCAACTGCCTTTCTAAATGATGCCCACAAACAATGTAATTTTCTTCATTATAAAGATCATTCTTTGATGCAAGCTGCTGCAAGGAATCACAAAAATGAACAACCTTTTCCTCCGCCTGAGGGTCATAGAAAATTTCCTCCAATATTTCTTCTTGCTGTTTGCAATCAATTTCATACTCATAATGATCTGAAGCCTGACAAATCTGCTGCATCTCTACATCAATATCAGAGGATTGAACATGGTTTTCGCAAGTAAACCCCTGCTGATCTTCATGCTGCGTTTCATGAGATATTATACCTTCTTCTTGGTGCTGGAATGCATTGTTATGAAGAGCCTCTAAAATTTCTTCATCCATAAATTCATCGTCATCATAACAATCCTCCAAGTATTGAATAAGACTTGAAGAATGTCTACAACAATCTTTGAGCAACAATAAGGAAGGATGACATAGAACACATCATGGAAATCAGCAAGAGAATATAATGAACCATTTTCCAAACTTTTATACCAAGACCATGCTTTTCCTTCTAAAGTGGTCATAAACATCCTCATGAGACAATCCTTAGGAAAGTGAACCTTAAGACTGCGTACATGTATATGAAACCTAACCAAATGAAGATCAACATTGTCTTTCTTTTCATCTTTGAATATCGGAAGATCCTCTAACCAATCAACCTTTGGCATAGGATTTGGAAAACCAGGGATATGAGACCGATTCATAGGAGCATACCTGGCATTCATTCTTGCAGTGGAACTCATCTTGTAACTTCATCAATCTACTGATCTTCTAGCAGTGGAGTCACCTACCAATTTATTATTCGATGTGTGGAGTCACCAAGGTAGTTTTGCAGCCTCAAAAAGATGTCTGAGCTCCTGCTACCTTCAGAAGTTCAACCATAGATTTCGGGAATGAATAGACTTCAGGCTCCCGGCAGACGCACCAAAATATTATCTCAAAATCAGGCCCTGGAAGGCTGCAGACCAGGAAGACTTCAAGTAACTATTTCAAACCAATCTTTTAGCTAAGGCTTAGCCTCCTCAGCCTGAGAGGGCTCTCTCAAAGGGTTAATGATTTAGATTAAAGATATGAATAGATGGCTAACTCTATGGTTTGTAATTGTATATGTTTATAGGTTGAAAGATGAAGGCTGGCTACCATTGGGCTATGGAGTCAAAGTATGTTTCAATACCACAACAAGATCAGCTTAACATGAAGTCAGGGCATTCAGCATTTGAATATTCAGAACACAACACACATATGGAACCACAGCTCATAAGTGCACACAGGAAGTCAGAGCACAATCAGTGAATTCTGAGTGATTGTACACCTATGCAACTGTAAACAAAACTAAGGAAAGGAAAACACACATTCTGAATATAAGAAATCCTTCATGAATCCTGAGTAGTGAAGCCAAAGCATTCTACCTAGCATGGAAGTCAAGGCATTATAGAGTTCAAGTGTAGAAATAACAATACAAAACAGTGAAACATAGTAAGTTTATCTATGAAAGAAGTCAGAGCATCAGTGATGAATTCTGAGTATCATAAGTAAACACCACTGCAATGTAAGTATTGGAAGATGCCATCATAACAAGAACATACAAGAACTCTTCATGAATCTTGAGTTGTCTAAGTAGAAATCTGCATTAGGTTAAAAATATACACAGTCTGCACATAGAGCAGCAACTGAGCCAAAAAGTCTCCAACCCTTTGCTAATTCGACCTCTTGCTCTATATAAAGCATTTACAATTAGGATTCCATCATCCCTCCTCAAGAGAATTCGAATTTTCCATCAGTGACACCTATTCTAACCATAAAACAAACCATTAAATGTATTTGACACCTAACTAGTAGTCCTAGAGACCTAATACAACTAGGAGTGTAACTCCTTATTATGACTAAAACAACCTTATCTAGACATTTGAAACATTCTTTGACACCTAACACTCCATGAAGTCGAATTTGATGAAGCCTCCCACGTGGTCATCTGACTGCTGAAGACAAACCCTAGAAATTAGGGAACATGTTTCCTTGTTTTTAGGTTTAGAATCCCTGAAAATGGCACGTGGGACAGAGCCTTTATCTCCTCATCCATGACACATTTTACGAAACTGAAGGAGGTTTTTGTATCCCATGTTTTCTAGAACAAAAACCTCTCCTGGTTTTTTAAAACATTCCTCCAACTGTTCCGAATCTGTCCTTGAAAAACACATGTCAAACAGGAAACTGTCCCTTGCTTTGTTCTGGCTGAAAAATAGGTCTTGGGACAGAGGTCATAACTTCTCGTAAAAAATGTATTTGGAAAAACTGAAGGATGTTTTTGTGAAACAATCCATGCTAAACAAAAACCTCTTTTGTTTTTTTGAAACACTACTCCAGCTGCCCAGAATAAGTCTTTGAAAAACAAGTGTAAAACAGGAGATGAAAAACTGCACCTACAACAGTTTTGTAGCGCAACTTTGACCACACATTTCTCCCACCTCAGAATGGAATTGAATAAAATGAAAGAGGTTTTTGTAATTAAACATGTTAGGAAGAAAAGCCTCTTTCAGTTTGCAAAATTGAGTTCTCATCTGCTCGGGAAAGCTTCTGGAAGTTACCTAGTAAAACAATTTTTTCTGCTGAAACAGGCTGCTACAGGGGTTTCGCAGCGCGCTGCGAAAACACTGATTTCGTAGCGCAAGGTTTAGCATGCGTATGTATCTTCATTTCTTGAATTTTCCTTTTGATTAGGGCTCAAACCTTATCAAGTGATCTTATTACACCTCTGCAGCAACATCCCTTTCAAAATAATCTTCTTTTTCTTTCAAGGTAGATCCTCAAAAAACAAAACTGTCACCTTCAGCAGTTTCGTAGCGCGCTACGAAACTGCTGAGTTGTTTCAAAAATCATAGTTTCAACCCAAAACTTTGCTATTTGAGAACTTTTCTATTAAAACATTCTTTCAAATGTTTCAAGACCCTCCAAAACTGAATGGAAATGTTTGAAAAGATTATACCAAGCATAACTACCAAAACTTTGAAGCATATCCTTACTTGAAGTGAGATTTCTTTATGGAGATCCTTTTTTTCTTTGAAATTTTGTCAGTGATAACACATGGAATGCTAATGGAAGTGTGTGGGAACTCGGATTTGTCAGAGGAGAACAACAACGCCAATACAATGGTTGTACTCTCTTCTTGATTTAATATATATGAAACTATCGATTGATTTCCTACATAATGTGTCATCTCACATGTTTATGGCTTAATGATTATTGACTTGTTATTAAGTAGGTTGAATTACAATTTGTCTATATCACGGTTGTTTTTTACTGTTGTTTACTTGTTTCAGGTGTTCGAAGAAGGAAATGAGAGATAGTTGGAGCAAGCAAGCAAGGTCATCACCAAACGAGTTAAGTGTACTAAGAGGTAGGCCCTCTTAATTGGTTATAACCTAAGGAAATCTTCCATAGAATGTCTTGTCAGTGGTTAGACCCGCTATCAGGTTAGAGAAATTGTTTGTGTCCGCACTTAGAATTTTACTTCACCACAGAGAGATGGAGAGAGAGTATGTTTGGGGGTGAGATAGAAAGTCAAAGGAGAGATGAAGAGAAGGGGGAGAAAGAATGAGAGAGGGAGGGAGATAGTCAACAAAGTTGTAGGAGGAAACTTGAGCGAGAGAGTGGGTGAGTGAGTGAGTGACATGGGAGAGAGATAAATGGAGGTGTGAGAGAAAGGAAGAGAGAGAAGACTTGAGAGGGAGGGAGAGAGAGAGATGGAGTTAAAGTGGGAGAGAGAGGGAGTGACAAGGGAGATGGAGAGAGAGGAGACTAGGAGAGAAGAGAGATAGAAGGGGAGATAGAGGGAGAAAAGGGGAAGAGAGAGAGAGGGAGGGAAATATTGATAGATATGGAGAAACAATGTGTATGCTTGCGGGGTGATATAGAGAGATGAAGGAGAGATAGAGGGAGATATAGATATAATAGATGGAAGGGGGAGAGAGGGAAGAAGAGGGATATAGAGAGAAGGAGGGAGAGATAGATAAATATGAAGAGAGAGAGTGTGTGTGTTTCTCTGGGGGAGGGGGGTGAGACAAAGGAGAGATGGAGGGAGATATCGATATAGATGGAGGGGAGAGAGAAAGGGAAGAAAATTGCTTGCACTAGATGCATTGATTTCAGTGTACAAATGTTGATTTCTAATCCTATTTGATTTCTTGCAAATTATATGCATTGATTTATGTGTAGATGTTGATTTCTAATTCTATTTCATTTTTTGCATTATATGCATTCATTTCATTAAAGATGTTAATTTCTAATCTTGTTTGATTGAGCTTGCATTAGATGCATTGATTTCAGTGTAGATATTGATTCCTAATTCTATTTGATTGCTAGCACTAGATGCATTGATTTCGGTGTAGATGTTTATTTCTAATCTTAATTGATTGCTTGCAGCATTATATGCATTGATTTCAATGCAGATATTGATTTCTAATCCTATTTGATTGTTTGCATTAGATGCATTGATTTTAGTGTAGATGTTGATTTCTCATCCTATTTGATTGCTTGCATTAGATGCATTGATTTTAGTGAAGATGTTGATTTCTGATAAATGATGTAACTAGATATATGGTGTACATTAATCTCAAGTTAACTAGTTTAACATTGTATATTGATTTTAGTGTAAGCACAACAAAATTATTGACGACCTGCATTATGACTAAGCTTTTGTAGATAACCCCAAACAAAATAAAATCGAATAAAACTTGTATTTGTAAATTTTATTCCTCATATTTTAAAATTGAATATATAACTTATTTCAACCATATTTGAGTTTTTAAAAATTGAATAAAACCTATTTCCATTGTAAGAAATTGATTGAAATACTTGGATAACTATTTGTAAATTTAGGAAAGTTGATAACATTATATAAAATTATAGAAATGTTGCCATATATTATTTTTTGACATGTTCATTAAATTTCAATACGATCGACTTATATCATGTTATGACTAAGCTCTTGTAGATAATTTCAAAATAAATAATGTTGAATAAAGCCTATTTGTTGTTTACATGACATCTATGACATATTTTAATATTAAAATTGAATTAAACTTACTTCAATCCTATTTGTGTTTTTTAATTGAACCTTGAGATAATAAATTGGTTGAAATACTTAAAAAATTTGTTCATGCAATGGTATATGGGTGAGTGGAAAAATTTTTCACACACACACATATTATTATAATATAGATGCCTTTATAATTCAAACAATTTATTTTTAAAATTGAATTGTAATAACATACATGTTGATTGCACTCAAAGACACTTTCTACAAGCCAATATGAAGCATGATTGGAATTCTTCCATGTTCAATATTAAATTGATACATGATATATTTTAGTTCATTTTAAGTATCAAAGTGATTTGCATCATAACTTAAGATTGTACTTATTTTCTCAGTCCATGAAACTAGAAATCAAAATTGAACATGTATTTTACTAATAAAAGTTATAGTATATAGAAAAATTATTAAATTAACAAAATAATTTTAATAGAGCCATAAACTTAAAAAATTAATGAGCATCCATAACCAAGATTAATACAAATCCATAAACTGAAATAGTGAATACATGTATCAATAAAATATCCATATGAAAATATATCCAAATTACAAATATCACATGAACATTCATAAAATGAAATAATGTCCATGATGTACATCTATAAACTATCCATGTATGAAAATATACAAAGTCTATATCACACATGTGAATGTGCCCTATGAAATGAGCTTGAAAATATATAAACTATGACACTCTAAGTACCACAAAATCTCCTATGTGAGTTCTGTCGCACAAAGTAAGTGTCCATAAGATGGTACTGCAATATACCACATTCAAATTCAAACTAATTAGATCATTATGTGTACAAAATAAACAATATGGAAATAAATGATATTGAACCACATTTTTAATTACATATGCATGGATCTACTAACCTCAATCGAGTCCAAATGCAAGTCAAATAGGATGGGGGTCTAATCACGAATGTGGGTTTAGTGCTCCCCTACTTGTGGCTTGATGATTGGGGCATGCATCGATGGACACACACCACCAGTGCCTCTATAACCAACATCCCACTCATGTCTCCACATAATAGTGAGATCAACAACACTCTGCATATGGGCTTGTGTACACGATCACAAGGACAAATTATAATTAGTCGACAAATTAATTAGCATATGTGTAACTTAAAAAAAATGTTGAAATCTTAGAAATAAAAAAGTTTACCTTAACTTTTGGTCCATGTGGTTGTACATAGTGACTCTCATCCACATTAGCGAACATATAAGGTAGAGGTGGAGGAAAATCCATGGAAACATGTTATAGTCAAGAATGGCCTGGCTAATCAACTTCCCCCTCGGATGACCTCAAAAACCCATCCATGTAGCTAGGATGTGTCTACATGTTATCATGAACCTATTAATATAAATATGCATTCTAACACGAATTAAAATTTTTAATATAAATAGTTATGCATAATTTGACAATAAGAGTCAAAAGTTTCATATATATATGTACATGGTCTATGTCACGCAGGTCGTACACCATCTAAGTCTCACGAATGACATCATGATAGATACATGTATATGTCAAAAGCTTGTGAAAGGATAAACTCACGAGAAATGCATCATCATATAAGGGCACTGGTGGGTCATGAGGCAATGGTGGTGGTATCCTAATCTCTCCATCCAATGCAACAAGCACACTAGTCAATTATGTCCGCATGTTGTCTCCTCTATCTCTGTCGGTAATACCAAGCTTCGAGACGGTAGTGGCAATAATATCAAAGGTGGTGGTACATGCTCAGGGTCCCTATGAGCCCCCTCGCGCTCATAAGTACATCCCAAGCCAAGTCCATAATAATGAGATCCAATATTAGTGTAATCTGACCTCATATGTAACATGAACTCTACATATAAATGCTTGGAAAAATAAATGGTGGCCTGGTCATTATGGGGGAGCTGGCCCCAAGCTCCAATGAATCTATTATACACAAAGGGAGTTGCATTAATATTCCTAAAATATTTAAGTGGAATTGAACCTTTATGTTTATCTAGGAGATCCGAAGGGATGTCGAATAACTCCCCATGAACATCAATGTCCTTAGTGGCCTCTTTCAACACCTCCCAAGCACCTGGGCTTCTAACCTCATGCCTCTTGATCCTCTGTATAAACTGTAATATGTGACTATGTGGGATCGACCTTCGGTATGTCTCGATCAACCTATTGATGTTATCCAGCATCAAATACAATGCAAGATGAGTCGTTGAACTGGCAGGGATCTTCTCTATCTCTGTTGTGATCTGTGTATGACGAGTCATAACATCCTTTAATGTGATATGAGTTGTAGCATCATCCCACAAAGGGTTCGCTGTTGCACTTTGATCCTCAGCTTTGACCTACTAAGGGCCTGTAAATCATAAACATAATTTAACATATATATAATTAAAAAACTATAAGCATAATAACATATACATTAAATTCAAACACATCAGTTGAAGACAATTTCAAGACATAAACACATAAAGTTTAAAGAGGATTTAAAAATGCAGGAGGTGTACTTGAAATGGGCAAAGAAGGTCCACTGGATGTAGCATGGTCATCAACATAGACAGAAACACTACCTCTGACACTCTAACTGGCGTCAGAGGCAGGATCTACAAGGGGAACATGAACTCTCGGTGGGATATGTGATCTATCATGAGCCTGACCATGTATAATAGAACCTCTCACACTGTGATGGCCTGCAGTTGGGACACGTATATGGGATGCCTCAACATAATACATATAATACATATAAACTAATCCAAGAAAAAAATGTTGACAAAAAAACCATTTATAAACTCAAGGAAAATAATCTAACATGAAGTCCTCAACTTTAGAGTCCATTTTTTGTTAATTTATCAACCAAAGTACATTGAGTTTCATGTTAGCAAAATTGAAAAAAGTGATCAAATCTACCTTCACACTTTTTCTTGTTTCTAAATAATGCATTTTATTCATAACACACAAATATGTAAATATATATGTAAAAATTTGAAATAAACCTATTTACAAAACTAATAAAATTTGATGCCAACCAAATACTACAATAGATTTTAATTTATTAATATTTGACTTTGACATTGTTATGCAACCAATTCACAAAATAGAGGAAAGATAGTTCAACGACTTCAAAATCAGTCTCTTCGAGGGGGAAACCTCCTTTACATTACACAAATGAACAATTGTTGGATTCTAAAAATGACAACACCTCCTTTCTATATATAGGATTCTAAGGGGTCACAATATAGTCAAAGCCGACAGAACAATAATAATGTAAGGGCACAACAATAACAATAGTGGGCTTCTATGGGGCACAATAATAACAGTATGGGGACAACATGGGCACAACAATAACAATAAGGGGATACAATGACAATATAACAAGTGAATACACTAGTATTATAGGGACCTAACATGCCCCTCTCCTTCAGAAAAATGTTGTCCTCAATGCTTGAATAGTTCTGGATGCTTCTCTATAAAATTCTCATCCTCCCATGTGGAATCTTCAGTAGGTAAGTTCTTCCACTTGATGAGATACTCTGAAATTAATCAATTTCGTAGTTGTCGAGTTCTTATTTCTATGACTGCTTCAGATTCAAATATGATTTTTCCTTCCTCGTCAAGTTCTGGCAATATTGTTTGAACTGGGAGCTTGTCACCTATAACCTTCTTTAAGCATGATACATGGAAAACTAGGTGCACTCGGGAAGCTGTAGGAAGCTCCAATTTGTATGCCATAGTACCAATAATTTGCAACGCCTTGTACGGGCCATAATACTTTGGTGATAATTTATTATTCTTCTTAGCTTGCTTGAGGGAAATTTGTTTGTATGGTTGTAGCCATAGAAATACCCAGTCACCTACATCAAAACTTATTTTGCTGCGATGTTGATCTACCTGTTGTTTTATTCTATTCTGTGCCAAAGTGAGGTTATCCTTTAAGAATTGGAGAACTTGTTGTTGATGCTCGATGTGATCTTCCACTGCTTGAACCTTAGAATTTCCTCTTAAATATGATGTGATGGATGGTGGATGATATCCATAAAGTACCATAAATGAGGTCATTTTTGTTGCATTATGGAAGGAAGTGTTATACCACCATTCAGCCAGAGGCAACCATTTCACCCATTGTGTATGTTTATCATATACAAAGCAACGAATATATCCTTCCAAACATTTGTTTACTATCTCAGTTTTCCCATTAGATTGAGGATAATAAGATGAACTATGAGCTAATTGAATACCCAGACAAGAAAATAATTTTGTCCAAAAGTTTCCAATGAAAATGGGATCTCTGTCGCTTACAATAATCTTTGGGTTTCCATGTAGCTTTTGAATTGTTTCCATAAATGTAGTAGGAATTGTACTGGCTTTAAAGGGATGAGATAATGCACAAAAGTGTGCATACTTCATAAGTATATCAACTACCACCATGATGACACTCTTTCCTTCGGACTTGGGTAAACTTGTGATAAAATCCATTGAAACCTCCTTCCAACGTTGACTTGGAATGGATAAAGGTTGTAATAGACTCAGGGTCTTAATTGTTTCAACTTTATTTTGTTGGCAAACCAAACATTTTGCCACAAACTTTTGAATATCATATTTAAGGCCATCCCAAAAAAAAATCTTCTTAACTCTGTGGTAAGTTTTTAAAAATCCTAAGTGCCCTCCTAAGAGAGAGGTGTGCAATTCCATAAGAATTTTTTGTTTGAGTTGGGAACTCTTATAGAGGTATAAACGATCTTTGTACCATAACAAATCATTTTTCAGCTAAATGTAGCAATGTACTGGGGTCTTGTTGCAACTTTTGAATGAGAGCCCACACTTCTTCATCATTCTTCCATTCAACTCTTGCTTTGTTTATCCAATCTGGTTGAATAATAGAAATGGCGCCTTCCACATCCTCACCCTTTCTTGAGAGTGCATCTGCAACAACATTTTGTTTCCCTTTCTTGTAGATGATTTCAAAGTCATAACCCAACATCTTTGTGACCCACTTTTGCTACTCTTCTGAAGATAATCTTTGTTCTAAAAAGTATTTAAGACTATCATGATCTGTTTTTACCTTGAAGTGTCTTCCCATTAGGTAAGGTCGCCATTTCTTAAATGCATGTAGTATTGCCAGCCTTTCCTTCTCATAAATAGATTTACGTAAATACTTTCCTTTGATTGGACGACTTTCGAAAGCAATGGGTCTTTCTTCTTGCATTAAAACAACACCAGTTCCATTTCCTGAGGCATCACATTCCACAATAAAGGTTTTTGTGAAGTCTGGCGTAGCTAAGGCGGTGTTTGGCACATTGCCTCTTTAAGATGGTCAAAGTCTTTCGTTGCTTCTGGAGTCGAAGAAAATGCATCTTTCTTAAGTAATGTTGTTAGAAGTGTTTTTATTCTCCCATAATTCTTAACAAACTTGCAATAATACCCGGCCAACCCGAGAAATCCTCACAGATGCTTTATGGATATGGGGATTTTCCATTCTTTAATGGATTTAATTTTTTTAAGGTCTAGCTTAACACCTTCATGAGATACAATGTGACCCAAATATTCCACCTCTTGTACTCCAAAGAAACATTTGGAGGTTTTTGCATATAATTGTTTCTCCTTCAATAGTTTGAGCACTCTATCAACATGTTGAACATGATCCTTCCAAGACTTGCTGTAGATTAGCATATCATCAAAAAATACTAACACAAATTTTCTAAAGAAGGGTTTGAAAATGGAATTCATCAAACCTTGAAATGTAGAAGGTGCATTGGTAAGGCCAAAAGGCATGACCAAAAATTCATAATGACCCTCATGAGTTCTAAATTTTGTTTTTGGAATGTCTTCAATCTTCATTATGATTTTATGATATCCTGAACGAAGGTCCAACTTGGTGAAGTAAATTGCTCCATGCAATTCATCCAATAATTCATCAATGACAGGAATGGGAAATTTATCTTTAATAGTGAGCTTTTTGAACTCCCTATAATTCGGACACATGCGCCATGATCCATCTTTCTTGTGCACAAATACTACTGGAGCAGAGAAAGAACTTTGACTAGGTTGAATTATACCAACATCTAGCATTTCTGCAACCATACGTTCAATTTCACTCTTTTGGGAATAGGGATATCTGTAAGGCCTAATGTTTGGAGGAACACTTCTTGGAATCAAATGAATAGCATGGTCATGATCACGAATAGGTGGGAGGCCTTTGGGAGTCTCAAATACCTTGGAATGGTTGTCCAAGACTTTTTGGAGATATGGAGAAATAGATGATTTCAGCGTGGGAACCTCTAGCGAACATAATTGTGCAATTACGTCGTGTTGTTATTTCTTTAGAAGCTTTGTCATGCCATTAGGGCTGATTTTCTTTTCTGGTTTCCCTGCAATACCCCTTAATTCAACTTCCTTTCCTTCTGAAAAAAAAAAAAAGAAAAAAAAGTTCTTGAAAATTAAGAGCTATCGTACCCAAAGATTGTAGTCATTGGACTCCTTGTACAACATCAGCACCACTCATTGGAATGGAAAGCATTTGACTATTAAAAACATATTCTCCCATGGATAGCTTGATATTATGGCACTTTCCAGAGCAATTTACGGTTCTTCCATTTGCAACTATCACTTGACATTATGGTGTTGGATATAGGAAGCAATTCCCCTTCCTTTCTCTCTCCCTTCTCACTAGTGCTAATTGCCTCTTGGGTCTAATTTTCTCTCCTTGTGGACCCCACTCTCCATTAACGCTGTAATTTTCCTTTTTCCTCCTATGTCCCAATTGTCAGAAATGTCTCCCTTTTTCCAGAAAGTGTATAGACTAATCAAAATTGGGGATATTACAACTATATAGTTTAGGCTTCTGTGATCCATATCAAGTTTATAAAGGATTTTTCGGCGAAGATCACATGAGACATCATTTGTCGACGCGTTTCGAACCAACCAGTGTGGTTCATCGTCAGGACAAGTTGAAGAAACAGATCCAGCTTAACAGGTTAAATAGACAGAGTAAAGCCTCCAAAGGCTAAAAAGATAACGGCTACTTTTGACTAGGTCCAGGGATCAAAACTAAACAAGTTAACCTGGGGGGCCTAGTCCATTAAATATAAAAAAAAAATATTAATAAATAATTTAAATATTAAAAATAATTAAACAGTGATGTTCGATTAGTACCTAAAAATAATTCTTAATAATAGTTAGTTAAAGATAAATAATAATAAAATTATATCTAGGAAAAAAATAAATAAATAAATAAATAATAAAAATAAATAAATTAATCTAGAGAGGGACCAGTCCTCTTAAAAATGATAATAGTTAAATACCAATATTAATAAATAATTAAAATTTTAATAAATAATTAAATTTTAACAAAGCAATTAGGTCCCCTAAGTAACTAAAATAATTTAGAATTAAAATTCCAATTAATTATTAAATATATTAAAAATTATATAAAGTTATATTAAAATTAAAATATAATTCAAAATATGTTTAAAATTATATTTATATTAAAATTGTATTTTAGTAATTAAAGTTATATTATCCTAATAATAATAAAATTTATAAGTTAAAATAATAATAATAATAATAAGTAGTTAAAAAAAATAAAATAATAATAATAATAATAAAATTTTATAAGTTAAAAAAATAAAAATAAAATAATAATAATAATTCAGAATAATAATAGATAAAGAAAAAAAAAAAGACTAGGACGAGAGTGGTGGGACCCAACACCGACTAATTTTCCAGCCATCATCTTTATTGAGATTACTCGGTCTCTTTTCAATCTCAAGCACCTCCCTAAATTTCCGATGATGGAAGTGCGAAACCTTAACAATAACACTAGCTTCCTCAATACAAACATAATGATTGGTTTTCTTGGCGTAGCTAAAGCGAAAGACCCTAAATATATGAAAGGTGTATACCTTTCATATCTAAGATATATAATCCCACAATAATTTCTCAATATCATAAAACTTTTTATATGCTTTGTTTCCTCTAAACTTTAAGAGGACCAGGTTCTGAAATTATAGCATTAGTAACCTGGAAAATCTGAAAACATGGCATTCAAGTGACTTAGCAACTAAATTAGTCTGCGGTATTATATGTTTCATCTACTGTTAATGTCAGGATTTTTATTTTTTTTATTATTAAATAGAACTATATTGGAGCTGCCTTCCATTGCCACATATGGTCCCTTTTCTATGCCGCGACGCAACCTATTCCAGGGCTGATTCATTGGACGTGGCTTATGAATATGATTGAGAGAGCGAGGCCACCATTTGGACCTGCTTTCAATTGCCACGAATGATCACTTTTCCAAGGTAACGCCACGACGGTCAGACCATGCAGGTTTGCCTAGCATTGCTTCTATTTATTTTCTTCTGAATACTCGACGAGCTAATGTGGTAGAATGTCTGTGTCCAAAATGGTGAAAAAGCGAGACTTGTACGTTGCAAAATATCCAACAGGTTTGGATGACATGCTCAAACATTTTGAAGATACAGTGCTGTTGCAGCAACTGGGGCAGAGCAGGGAACCTCGGGTCTTGGGGATCGTGGGGTTAGGTGGCGCAGGAAAAACAACGTTGGCAAAAGAGTTCTTCAATCGCAAGAATTCAGGTTATGAAACATCCTGCTTCTTATTTGACGTGAGAGATCATGCTGCCAAAGGTTCTTTAAATGTGTTGCAGAGAAAGCTTCTTAATAGCTTGACTGGATTGGATCAACCAGTAGACAGCGTTGATGAAGGTAAAGGGATGCTCATAGACCCTCTCAAATCTTCCAACGCCTTGGTAATCTTGGATGACGTTGACGATGTGAATCAGGTTGATGCACTTCTGCCTCTTCAAATTCATGATCTCCGCCCAGGTACCTTAATATTGATTACATCTAGAGATAAGCATGTTCTCAGAAGCTCAACAGTTGAAAAAACATCAATTTATAGGCTAACTGGACTGAACCCACAACACTCCCGGGAGCTTTTCTGCGCTTTTCTGCTCCCATGCCTTCGGCCAACCCTATCCGCTCCCAGGATTTGGACATCTGGTGGATAGCTTCTTAGAAGCGTGGAATGGATTGAGCTTCTTCCAACCGTGTAATGGATTGCCCATATCTTTGAAAGTATATGGGGCCCTTCTTTATGGAAGAGACATATCTGACTGGGAAGACGAAATTGGGAGTCTTCAACATACACTTCCCAATGAGATAAAGCAAACATTTATGAGAAGTTATAACTCACTCACTGCAGAGGAAAAAGAAATATTCTTAGACATTGCATATTTTTTCATTGGACAAAACAGAGATACGGCCATTAGAATATGGGATGGATCAGGCTGGAAAGGAAGGCTGGGGCTTCAAAATCTAGAGGATAAGAGTCTTGTAGAAGTGGACAGTCTAAATAACATACGTATGCATAACCAGGTTAGGGACATGGGGAGAAATATTGCTGAGGATTCAAGGTTGCCGCGTCGGCTTTGGCGTTGGACAGAGAAAGTAATCGACGATTTCTCGTCGCTATCATCTGTAAGTGCTCAATCATCCATTCCTTTTGCAGATTATTCAATACAAATCTGGGTTCAGTTTTTTTTTTTTTTTCTTCATTTTGAGAAATAAAAATTTGGGTTCAATTTTTTACTTCTTTTTCCATTTTTGCAAGCCGCAATAGTTAATAAATACTGCATATCGTTTCTCAGAATGGACAGATAAGAACGGTGCGAGGAGTTAGGATGGTTCTTGATGAATATTATGACGATGAATTATATGGCGCTACTGTTATGAGGAGGTTGCAACTTCTTGATAGTGAAGGTGTTGTTATGAGGAGGTTGCAACTTTTTGATACTGAAGGTGTTCTCTTGGATGGCGTTTTAAAGAGGGTGGAATTCCCAAATCTCTTATGGCTCCGCTGGAATAAGTGTCCCAGCTCTTCCTTGCCTTCTTCAATTCCAATGAAAAATTTAAGGGTTCTTCAAGTGTCCGGTAGCGAATTAAAAACACTATGGCAAGAATTTGATACTGAAGGTGTTCTCTTGGATGGCGTTTTAAAGAGGGTGGAATTCCCAAATCTCTTATGGCTCCGCTGGAATAAGTGTCCCAGCTCTTCCTTGCCTTCTTCAATTCCAATGAAAAATTTAAGGGTTCTTCAAGTGTCCGGTAGCGAATTAAAAACACTATGGCAAGACGAATCACAGGTAAATAGGAATTTGCTGCCGCGTGATTACTTGTTATTGATGTTCATGGTACACCACTAGATATTGAATGAATCCAACAGTTTTCACACATACATATGGATATTTTTGTTTATGATTAGGAAGATTATTTGTTTATGATTAGGAAGATTAGCAGGACAAGGATTTAGAAAAAATAAATCATTTACATTTACAATAAATTGTCATATCATTTTCACGGTATTATAAAACATCTTTATCTATAAAATATTTTCTTGAAGCAAGCATTTTGCAGGCAGGGACCTTCATAATATATATAATCTCTTCTAAAGTAAACATTTTGCAGGCACCTTTGCAGCTGCAGGAGTTAGAGATTTCTGCACCCCTGTTGAATATTCCGAAGTCCATAGGGCATCTGAAGGATCTTGAACGGATTGTGGTGGATGGCGGAGGGCAGATGACAAAATTGCCTGAAGAAATCTCCCATCTCCAGTCACTGAAGGCCTTGGTGTTGAGTAACTGCTCAGAAATATTTTCATTACCAGACTGCTTTGGTCATTTATCAAACCTCCAGCATATGGAGCTGCGTTACTTCAAGAAATTGAAGAGGATTCCAAATTCGTTGGGAAATTTAACTAAGCTTACATATCTTGATTTGTGTGGTTGCAACCGATTAACTATCAGCAGCGAAACGTTGGGAAAAATAAACACGCTTGAGTACATAAATCTTTACCAATGTGAAAAAATTAGGATATTGCCTCAGCAAGTCCTACATCAAAGGTCCCTAGTAACACTACGGTTGGAGGGCACGGACTTGAAAGAATTGCCAAGTGCAATTGGAGAACTACACAATTTGGAAGTTCTGGGAGTAGGAAGCCCTTCGCTGGACAGGTTGCCGTATTCGTTGGGCAACTTAAAAAACTTAAAGGATTTTCGTATATGGTACTGCAAGGAATTGAAATGTTTGCCGGCCTCTCTTGGACGGTTGAGTGAATTGACTAAGTTGGAAGTATTTGGATGTCCCTTACGCGGATTTATGTTTGAAAAGGATATTGAAGGAAAGACATGGCCCCGGCTCCAGGAGTTATCACTGGTAGACACAAAAATATCTGAAGTACCCTTCACCGAAGGGGTTTGCCCCAACCTCGAAAAGCTTCACATCTCAGAGTGCGGTGATCTTGTAAAGGTTGGAACACTACCAAATACACTTACCGAATTGGAATTTATTTGGTGTTCTGATTTGAGGAAAATAAAGGGCCTTTGGGGTCTTGCAAAACTTAGAAGGCTAGTTGTTGATGGGTGCCCAAAAGTAGAGACTCTGCCAAGCATGGAAACATTTATATCTTTGGAGAAATTGTGGATATCTAAATGTGTGAAGCAAAGGAGCATACGAGGGTTGGCGCAATTAACAAAGCTCATATCGTTCTATGTTTATGACTGCGATGAGTTAGAAGAGTTGGAAGGCGTTGAACACTGTATGTTGTTAAAAGAGCTTTACATATCAGGTTGTCCCAAACTGCGATGGGGGGAAGGAATATTTGAACAGGTGTGCCAACAAGTGCGGGAGCTCAAGATTTCTTAGCTGGACATGATATGCAAAGCAAATTGAAAAACGGTTTCGCAACGAAATTAGTGTGATTTTCAATTAAATTACAACCCTGGTTGGCTATTTTGATCACAAGATGTTACTCCATGCTTTACATATCAGGTTGTCCCAAACTGCGATGGGGGGAAGGAATATTTGAACAGGTGTGCCAACAAGTGCGGGAGCTCAAGATTTCTGAGCTGGACATGATATGCAAAGCAAATTGAAAAACGGTTTCGCAACGAAATTAGTGTGATTTTCAATTAAATTACAACCCTGGTTGGCTATTTTGATCACAAGATGTTACTCCATGTAGATATGGTTTGGTTTGTTTGGTTACGGACTTTGGAAGAATTTGCTTTATTAATATTAAAAAGCTCTTGTCAATATAGAGAATCTTATATACTTCCTTAGAGAAACTCTCCTTATGTACAAGTTGTTCTACTTTTCTTAGTTCTTTTCATTTTAATAGCAATGGCTGAGTTCCTTATATGACTGTGCTCATGCTTAGCTTGTGCGCTTGCCTCCTGGTTTGTTTGTATCATTCATAGCTAATGGATGATATGCTGAGAGTATTTATTTTATTTGTTCTTTTCAATGAGATGGATCATGACTATGTGCTTTCTCTCTTAATCAAGATTAAGCATAAGAAAAACTTGGTTTCAGACTCTAAATTGGGCATATATCTATTACAGACTCTGAGGGTATTTATTTTATTTGTTATTTTCAATGAAAATGAGTTGAAAATGAACCCTGCTGTATTTTAAATATTACAAAATACAAAATAGTTGAGGATGAAATTTCAGGCCATTCAATGAAAATGAGTTGAAGATGTATTCTTTTGTATTTTAAGTATTACAAAGTACAAACTAGTTGATATCTTGATTAATATCAGTTTCCGGAAATCTTGAAATCATATTACAAAACGCAAAGTTGCAAACTAATTGGATAACTCGATCAGTATCAGTTTCTGATACCTCGATGAGTTATCAGTTTCCGGAAATCCTGAAAATCTTGAAATCATATTACAAAACGCAAAGTTACAAACTAATTGGATACCTGAATATCTTGAAATCATGTTACAAAATGCGAAGTTACAAACTAATTGGATACCTGAAAATCTTGAAATCATATTACAAAATGCAAAGTTACAAACTAATTCGATACCTCAATCAGTACCAGTTTCATTTTCAAAATACAATGAAAATACAAACTTACAAAGTAGTTGGATACGTCAATCAGTCAATTTCAGAATCTCGAGGTTCATTTGTTCCAATTAGTTGCATTTATTGTAGTTAATAGAGTTCTGGGTTCTGAAAATTACAAAATACAAACTACTGTGCATACCTTGAAAATCTTGAAGTTCATGTTACAAACTATAAACTTACAAACTAAATTTGGATGCCACCACATTTATTGTAGTTAATAGAGTTCTGACTTCTAAAAATTACAAAATACAAACTACTTGGACTTTGCACACCTTAAAAATCTTGAAGTTCATGTTACAAAATATAAACTTACAAACTAAATTTGGATGCCACCGCAATCAATAGGCAGTTTCTGAATTTTGGAGATCGTATTACAAAATCTTGGAGATCATGTTACAAAATATGAACTTACAAACGAAATGATTTTGGATACCACCTCAATCAATGTCAATGTCAGTTTAACTAAATGAATTTGGATACCACCTCAGTTTAACTAAATGAATTTGGATACCACCTCAATGTCAGTTTAACTAAATGATTTTGGATACCACCTCAATCAATGTCAGTTTCTTACAAACTAAATGGATTTTGGATAAGTTTCCAGTTTAACTATATCAATGTCAGTTTCTTAAATGGATTTTGGATTAGTTTCCAGTTTAACTAAATGATTTTGGATACCACCTCAATCAATGTCAGCTTCTTACAAACCAAATGGATTTTGGATAATATTTTGGATAACACCTCAATCAATGTCAGTTTCTTACAAACTAAATGGATTTTGGATAAGTTTCCAGTTTAACTAAATTATTTTGGATACCACCTCAATCAATGTCAGCTTCTTACAAACTAAATGGATTTTGGCTTCTTACAAACTAAATGGATTTTGGATAATATTTTGGATACCACCTCAATCAATGTCAGTTTCTTACAAACTAAATGGATTTTGGATAAGTTTCCAGTTTTCTGGAAATCTTGAAAATCATATCACACAATACAAACTTACAATTTCAAATGGGTTTTGGATACCACCTCAATCAATGTCAGATTCAGTTTCTGTAAATCTTGAAAATCATATTAAACAATACAAACTTAAAATCATATTACACAATAATATCATATTACCAGGATAATATCATTTAATTTTATTGACCTTTGAGGTCAGCCTCACCTAAAATTTAGTGGAGTGGTGATTAAAGTGAATTCATTTATCCTTATTTTTAAAAAGTTTTGAGTGGTTAGTCTATAGCATCTATCAATATTATTGTTATTCAAGTAATTTAAAAGATGCGCAGTTTTAAATTTCATTGTTACTGTTTTCACTATGAAGTGTGTCATTTAATTTCTCAACTTAGAAAATAAGTTTCAGTTGGGCTTTTGAATTCATTTCTGATATTAAGTCCGGGTTCCAAGTCCTTGAATTTTAGGTTGTGAATTACCATATTTAAAAATCTTCTACCGTTTGTTATCAAACTGATTGAATGGTTGGGAATCACAGTTGAAGGATCGTATTAACTGTGTTCAATGATTTTTAGAATTACGGGAATCTGAAGAATGATTATCTATATAAGCATTGTATTAATGTTGTGCAATTCAGGGATTTAATTTTCTAGATGCCATTGTATGTATATTTATTGATTAGATTTAATCATTTAAACACTGATGCGGGGGGAGGGGGAGGGGCTAACGAACATGAAACCCAACTGAATTAAAACCAGTCTTAGTACAGAATAATCTATGTTCAAATGAAATCCAGTACTTCTTGAATTTCATCAGTGATTTATACTTGATTTCGGACCTTCGGCAAATGGAAGTCCCAATCAACCGGTTCACTGACTAAATTGTCTAGTTGTGTTTGAACTACTGTAGATCTAACATAATTTTTATTGCATAGTTTGCAAACCAGGCAAAATCTTGTCACCATTTCTAATACCTTAATTTTTTAAGGGACTTATTTTTTTTCAGAAGAAAAAAACGAAATTTTCATTCATTTACAATGGCCAGGTGCTTTATCCCCTCTAAACATTTTAGAGAACAGATATCAGGTGTGGCCAGTGAGATGCAGAGCATAAATTTTGTTTACATCAGAAAACTCAAAACAAGACCAGTGCACGATACACTGCAACAGAAAAAATGTAATATGTTCTAGGAACCGAACGAGACAGTTTTAAAAGCTGGTCCCATCAAGGGGAACAGTCTACAGAAAAAATCTTCCGTGGGACGAGAAATATACCAGAAAATACGCAGGATGATACTCCAAAATTAGATCTCAAAGTAGTCCAGTGATCGCTCCCAGCCATCAACCTCCAGCTCGTATACCATGAAACCGGGGGAAGAGGAAGACCTCATTTGGAAAGTGCATCTGCCAAAGTGTTTTGTTCCCGGTATACGGGTTGAAAGGTGACAGTGGAGAAGGTCATCAGGAGATCACTGGTTTGTTGCATCCAGTTGCACAGCGAGGGAACCTCCAACGAGTGTTTCCCGTGAATCCAATTGATCATTGTCAGTGAGTACCCTCGATCAGAAGGTTGTCAATTTCCAGCCATGAGGAAACTTGCAGTGCACCCCCATAAAGCTATCAATTCCGCTTTACAGTTGTCGCCATCACCACCATACCAGTGAAAGTGGTAATGAGTTGTGTCATCAAGTGAAAGGTAAACCCCACAGCCACAAAAACCCCCTGAGGCGGCCCCATCAAAATGGTAGATGGGGAAGATGTGGTCTAAATCAACGTGAGTGATGTTCCTTCCAGGATCCAAGTGTATACATGGGTCGACTTCTTGGAGATATTCAACAATGTTCAATGCCACTAGTTGGACACGAGGTTGTTTATCTTAGAAAATAAGCATGTTTCTTGCTCGCCATATGCCCCATAACACATAGTGGGACAGCCCGGTGTGCCTTAGCATGTAGAGACCAAGTGGTGAAGCAGTCCATAATCGAGACAGAGTCATTGGGCATAGGGACACCAAGAAGTATGGAGACCTCCGTCCAAACAGCCGCAGCAAAAGAACATTTTATGAATAGATGTGTGTAGTCCTCCGAATCCAACCCACACATGGGACATCTATTGGGGCCCATGAAACCCTTCTCAATCAGCGGGTCCCAAGTAAGAATACGGTTATGTAGGGCCAACCATGAGAAGCACTTGATCTTAAGTGGGGCATTCCACTTCCACCATGTAGCAGTAGTAGCAACAAATGGCAGTGATTGAGAACAAGAAGTGATGTGGGCATATACTTCATTGACCGCAATGCAGTCGGTCGCAACATGTCCCCCCCACACCAGTCGATTTGAGCATAGAGTGGGACGGATTCTAGCCATGCGGAGACAGCGGCGGTATTGATCCCATTCCTCGACCAGTTGGTTTGGTAGGCCAATTTGCCTAGCATGTGGCCAAGCAGGAGTAGCATTTGGGAGACAAGCCCTGTCCCAAAGATTTGCAAGCGAAGTGATCCCCTGTGTGTGCAAAAAATGAATCAAGGGTGTTGTAAGTGTATGGCAGCCATTCCTACCTTTGATGACATCTAGGCCGACAAGAATTTTGCTACCATCCCAAACCATCCACTGCAAGTTGTTGCATAGCATGGAATTTCCTGACGAAGATTACGCCAAACAATAGATGCACCAGCTGTAGGGGGTGCCCCGACAACCACCCAATGCTCCATATTTGTCTATGCAATGTATTTGTTGAACATGATTTTATGCCACAGGCCTCTAGCATAAAAAATCCTCCAGAGGGACGAGGCAAGGAGAAAAATATTGGAGCCTTGGGAGTCAAGGAGTCCCCAGCCACCAAAGTTTATGGCTTTCAATAAGGTACATAAACTGACAAGGTGTATCTTTTTCTTCTCTGTGCTAGACCATAAGAAGGTAGCAATGATATTGTCAATGTGGCGGATGATGGATTGTGGGATATGAAAGAGATGCATACAAAACATCGATATGCTCTGTAGAACTACTTTGATCAGGGTAACACAACCTCCCAAGGTGAGCCAGTGATGATCCCAGTAAGTCAGCTTGTTTTTGAACTTTGTAATAAGCCAATCCTAGTCATGGGAGAGGTGTTTGTTTGGTTTCAAAAAACATCCCAGGTATTTGAAGCCATCAGTCATGGAGCAAATATTTATCCCAAAAGATGCAACAATAGCCAAGACTATGTCTGAGTCTTGGTCATCAATGATTAATTCTGTTTTGGAGGAGTTGATGACTAAACTAGATGCCTTTCCAAATTTGTCAAATATCTTGTGGAATGTGTCCCATTCTGTGAACTCAGTGGCCCCAACACACAACACATCATCAACAAAAATGAGGTGGGTCACCTAAAAGTTTCTTGAGATTTTACAACCAGTAATTTGTCCAGATTCCTTCATGGCGATGATACTTCTATTGAGGGCATCCATGACCAATATGAAAAGTAGTGGGGATAGAGTACAGCCTTGCCTGAGTCCCATGGAAACTTTAAAGAAATATGTAGGTTCGTCATTGATGAGGACGACCATGGAAGTGGATTTAATGTAAGCCATGATCCACCAAGCATGACAATGCAGGAATCCAATCTTGTATAAAATCATTGTGAGAAATTCCCAATCAACATAGTCGAATGCATGCTTGAGATCAATCTTCATGAGACAATATTTTAGCTTCTTGGATTTCACAGAATGAATACACTCTTGAGCAATGGCAACGACATCTTGGATTCTCATGTTAGACATAAAACCAAATCGCTCCGACGAAATATATGATGAAATAATCTTCTTTATTCGATTGGCTAGGAGTTTTGACATCATTTTATATACATAATTGTAGAGAGAAATTGACCGATATTCAGAGAAAAGTGAAGATTTTGGTTTTGGGGGAATTAAGGTAAGAAAGGTAGAGTTGATGGCACCTGGAATATGTCCATCAGTTCTGACAATCTCCACCATTTTGACCAGCTTAGAGACCTTCAAATAAAAAAAATGTTGAAATAGTTCGATAGGCTAGCCATCGGGGCCACGACTCTTGTCCTTGGTCGTCTCCTTGATGGAATGTAGCAGTTTGTCTTCATTAATAGGAGTGTCCATGATTGCTATGTCCTCATCGTTGAGCATTATTGGGAACAAGTCCACCAAATCCATTTTTTCTGTGATGTAATCTATTTCCCTGTCCAAAAATTGATGTCTGAAATAGCGAAAAGCTTCCAGTTTTATGTCTTTGTTATTGGATAAAGTATTCCCTGAAGCATCTAGCATCTCCCAGATGGAGTTTATTTGTCTCTGCTTGGACGCAACACGGTGAAATTTTTTTGTATTGCAATCTCCGCCTTTAATCCATGCTAGCCTACTTTTCTGTCTCCACTCCTCTTCGCGGAGTTTGAGAATTTTATCTCGCTTGAGTGCCAAGTCCAATATTGCTTGTTGTTGCTGAAAAGAGAAGTAATTTGGAAGAATTGGATCCAAGAGATGAGCAATTTCTACTTCAATAGAATGAAGCTCCTTTTTCATGTTGGATTGGCGGTTATATACCCAGACTCTGACTTCAGATTTGAGTCGCGTAAGCTTGTTCCTAACCCGCATAATAGGATTGTTTGTATCACCAATGATAGGGGCGCACCATGTTTGATGGACTGAGGACTCAAAGTGTGGGTCATTTATCTACATTGTGTTGAATTTGAGAGGTAGATTCAGATGGTCTAGTTCATTGCGCCATTCCAGTATTATGGCATCATGGTCAGAGATATCCATGATGCCAGTTAGAGTGTCAGAGGTAGCGTTTCTGTCTATGTTGATGTCCATGCTACATCCAGTGGACCTTCTTTGCCCATTTCAGGTACACCTCTTGCATTTTTAAATCCTTTTTAAACTTTATGTGTTTATTTCTTGAAATTGTCTTCAACTGATGTGTTTGAATTTAATGTATATAGTTTGTTAATTACATATATGTTAAACTATGTTTATGATTTACAGGCCCTTCGTAGGTCGAAGCTGAGGATCAAAGTGCAGCAGTGAACCCTTCGTGGGATGATGCTACAACTCATATCACATTGAAGGATGTTACGACTCGTCATACACAGATCAGAATAGAGATAGAGAAGATCCCTGCCAGTTCACTGACTCATCTTGCATTGTATTTGATGCTGGATAACATCAATAGGTTGGTCGAGACATACCGGAGGTCGACCCCACATAGCCACATATTACAATTTATACAGAGGATCAAGAGGCATGAGGTTAGAATCCCAGGTGCTTGGGAGGTGCTGAAAGAGGCCACTAAGGACATTGATGTTCATGGGGAGTTATTCGACATCCCTTCGGATCTCCCAGTTAGACATAAAGCTTCAATTCCATTGAAATATTTTAGGAATATTAATGCAACTCCCTTTGTGTATAATAGATTCATTGGAGCTTGGGGCCAGTTCCCCCACAATGACCAGGCCGCCATTTATTTTTCCAAGCATTTATATGTAGAATTATGTTACATATGAGGTCAGATTACACTGATATTGGATCTCATAATTATGGACTTGGCTTGGGATGTACTCCAAGTATTATGGACATGGCTTGGATTACACTGATATTGGATCTCATTATCATGGACTTGGATTGAACCTTAGAATTTTCTATTAAATATGATGTGATGGATGGTGGATGATATCCATAAAGCGCCATAAATGTGGTCATTTTTGCTGCATTATGGAAGGAAGCATTATACCACCATTCAACCAGAGGCAACCATTTCACCCATTGTGTATGTTTATCATATACAAAGCAATGAATATATCCTTCCAAACATTTGTTCACTATCTTAGTTTTCCCATTAGATTGAGGATGATAAGATGAACTATGAGCTAACTGGGTACCCAGACAAGAAAATAATTTTGTCCAAAAATTTCCAATGAAAATGGGATCTCTATCGCTTACAATAATATTTGGGTTTTCATATAGCTTTTGAATTGTTTCCATAAAAGTAGTAACGATTGTACTGGCTTTAAAGGGATGAGATAATGCACAAAAGTGTGCATACTTGGTAAGTCTATCAACTACCACCATGATGACACTCTTTTCTCCAGACTTGGATAAACCTGTGATAAAATCCATTGAAACCTCCTCCCAACGTTGACTTGGAATGGATAAAGGTTGTAATAGACCCAGGGTCTTAATTGTTTCAACTTTATTTTGTTGGCAAACCAAACATTCTGCCACAAACTTTTGAATATCATATTTAAGGCCATCCCAGAAAAAAATCTTCTTAACCTTGTGGTAAGTTTTTAAAAATCCTAAGTGCCCTCCTAAGGGAGAGGTGTGCAATTCATAAGAATTTTTTGTTTGAGTTGGGAACTCTTATATAGGTATACATGATTTGTGTACCATAACAAATCGTTTTTTCAGCTAAATGTATCAATGTACTGGGGTTTTGTTGCAACTTTTGAATGACAGCCCACACTTCTTCGTCATTCTTCCATTCATCTCTTGCTTCGTTTATCCAATTTGGTTGAATAATAGAAATGGCACCTTCCATATCCTCACCCTTTCTTGAGAGTGCATCTGCAACAACATTTTGCTACCTTTTTTTGTAGATGATTTCAAAGTCATAACCCAACATCTTTGTGACCCATTTTTGCTACTCTTCTGAAGATAATCTTTGTTCTAAAAAGTATTTAAGACTATCATGATCGGTTTTTACCTTGAAGTGTCTTCCCATTAGGTAAGGTCGTCGTTTCTTAAATGCATGTAGTATTGCCAACCTTTCCTTCTCATAAATAGTTTTATATAAATACTTTCCTTTGAGTGGACGACTTTCGAAAGCAATGTGTCTTTCTTCTTGCATTAAAACAACACCAATTCCATTTCCTGAGGCATCACATTCCACAATAAAGGTTTTTGTGAAGTCTGGCGTAGCTAAGGTGGTGTTTGGCACATTGCCTCTTTAAGATGGTCAAAGGCTTTCATCGCTTCTGGAGTCAAAGAAAATGCTTCTTTCTTCAGTAATGTTGTTAGAAGTGTTGTTATTCTCCCATAATTCTTAACAAACTTGTGATAATACCCTACCAACCCAAGAAATCCTCACAAATGCTTTATGGATATGGGGATTTTCCATTCTTTAATGGATTTTAATTTTTTTAAGGTCTAGCTTAACACCTTCATGAGATACAATGTGACCCAAATATTCCACCTCTTGTACTCCAAAGAAACATTTGGAGGTTTTTGCATATAATTGTTTCTCCTCCAATAATTTGAGCACTCTATCAACATGTTGAACATGATCCTTCCAAGACTTGCTATAGATTAATATATCATCAAAAAATACTAACACAAATTTTCTAAAGAAGGGTTTGAAAATGGAATTCATCAAACCTTGAAATGTAGAAGGTGCATTGGTAAGGCCAAAAGTCATGACAAAAAATTCATAATGACCCTCATGAGTTCTAAATGTTGTTTTTGGAATGTCTTCAATATTCATTATGATTTGATGATATCCTGAACGAAGGTCTAACTTGGTGAAGTAAATTTCTCCATGCAATTCATCCAATAATTCATCAATGACAGGAATGGGAAATTTATCTTTAATAGTGAACTTTTTGAGCTCCCTATAATTCAGATGCATGCATCATGATCCATCCTTCTTGTGCACAAATACTACTAGAGTAGAGAAAGAACTTTGACTAGGTTAAATTATACCAGCATCTAGCATTTCTGCAACCATACATTCAATTTCACTCTTTTGGGAATAGGGATATCTGTAAGGCCTAATGTTTGGAGGAACACTTCTTGGAATCAAATGAATAGCATGATCATAATCACGAATAGGTGGGAGGCCTTTGGGAATCTCAAATACCTTGGAATGATTGTCCAAGACTTTTTGGAGATATGGAGAAATAGATGATTTCGGCGTGGGAACCTCTGGCGAACATAATTGTGCAATTACGTCGTGTTGTTATTTCTTTAGAAGCTTTGTCATGCCATTAGAGATGATTTTCTTTTCCGGTTTCCGTGCAATACCCCTTAATTCAACTTCCTTTCCTTCTGGGAAAAAAAAAAGGAAAAGGAAAAAAGAAAAAAAAAACTATCGTACCCATAGATTGTAGTCATTGGACTCCTTGTACAACATCAACACCACCCATTGGAATGGAAAGCATTTGATTATTAAAAACATATTCTCCCATGGATAACTTGATATTATGGCACTTTCCAGAGCAATTTATGGTTCTTCCATTTGCAACCTCACTTGACACTATGGTGTTGGATATAGGAAGCAATTCCCCTTCCTTTCTCTCTCCCTTCTCACTAGTGCTAATTGCCTCTTGGGTCTAATTTTCTCTCCTTGTGGACCTCGCTCTCCATTAACACTGTAATTTTCCTTTTCCTCCTATGTCCCAATTGTCAGAAATGTCTCCCTTCTTCCAGAAAGTGTCTAAACTAATCAAAATTGGGGATATTATAGCTATGGCATAATCCATGTTTTAAAATAAAAATCTAGAAAAAAATTACATTTTAAACAAGGGTTGTAGGATGTCTTAGTCCTTGCCACTTAAGTGGAAAAATTAGTTGCTAAGTATATTTATTCACATCTAGTTTTTATGCAAATGATGGTAAATATGTTATTTACATGAGTAATTTTGGGTGGTTTTTCAATGCACAAATATCTATAAATGATAGCATAAATATTGCCACTGCATGCATAAATTATGACAAAAAATTATGATGCAAACATTATATTATGTCAAGGTTGTAATAAGACTTTCAAGTTATAGACCAATCAAATGTTTAGAAAATAATATATTTATTTTTTATAATTAAACATTATAACTTGCATTAATCAATACTAATAATTTAAAATAAATGAATTGAAAAAGTCTTTTTTAACTATATTAATAATTTAAAATAAATTTACTTCAATTAATTTTATAATTTAAATAAAATAAAATTATATTAATAAAATATCAATATATCATAATTTAATTTAATTTAATTTTATATTAAATGTTTTAATATTATTTAATTATTAATTATTATTTTAAAATCTATATCATTCCGGATTTATAGCATAAATATGTAACTTCCTTGAACCAAAATCTATATTGAATTATAGAAGATCTTCTAACTTATTTGTTTGTTAAAAAACATAACATTTTTACTTTTATATTTTTAAAGTCTTGAATTATAGTTGGATCGTTGTTTTTAAGTAACCCATATTATAAAATATTTTCCTCATCTTTTAAAAAAATTCATTTTGTTGCTGTTAGAAAATATAATCGGGTTGATTTTGGAAAGGAGGTCACGAGTACTATTATTTTATTAAAAAATGTAAATTTGTGATATATAATTTAATTATTTGATAATTAGGATTATTTTAGATAGTAGAATTATTTCATTTATATTTAAATTTATGTAAGTTATATAATAAATTGCAATATCTTAATAAATATTATTGAAAAACTTTATCTTTATAAATATTATTGAACTGACTTAAAGTTTTATAACCAATTAAATAATCTTGTAAACTAATTTTACCAAACATACTACTAAGGTAAATATTATTGAAAAACTTTATCTTTATAAATATTATTGAACTGACTTAAAGTTTTATAACCAATTAAATAAACTTGTAAACTAATTTTACCAAACATAGTAACTTTAATAACTTTATGCTTATAAATATTTAAAAAAATTTAATTTAAATTAAAATTATATCTGTAAAGTGGCTTGATATAAAATGGCCTAATATACCCACTCCAATCCTAGACTGAAAAATAACCAAATTTTATAATCTCACAATAATTTCTCAATATCATAATTTTTTTTACATGCTTTGTTTCCTCTAAACTTGAAGAGGGACATATCTGACTGGGAAGACGAAATTGGGAGTCTTCAACATACACTTCCCAATTAGATAAAGCAAACATTTATGAGAAGTTATAACTCACTCACTGCAGAGGAAAAAGAAATATTCTTAGACATTGCATGTTTTTTCATTGGACAAAACAGAGATACTGCCATTCGAATATGGGATGGATCAGGCTGGAAAGGAAGGCTGGGGTTTCAAAATCTAGAGGATAAGAGTCTTGTAGAAGTGGACAGTCTAAATAACATACGCATGCATAAACAGATTAGGGATATAGGGAGAGATATTGCTGAGGATTC
This sequence comes from Pinus tabuliformis, assembly GCA_031772625.1. NCBI lineage: Eukaryota > Viridiplantae > Streptophyta > Pinopsida > Pinales > Pinaceae > Pinus > Pinus tabuliformis. Next base: position 785,298,063 of record CM062812.1, on the reverse strand, counting down.
AAGGTTGCCGCGTCGGCTTTGGCGTTGGACAGAGAAATTAATCGACGATTTCTCGTCGCTATCATCTGTAAGTGCTCAATCATCCATTCCTTTTGTAGATTATTCAATAAAATCTGGGTTCAGTTTTTTTTCTTCATTTTGAGAAAAATTTGGGTTCAATTTTTTACTTCTTTTCCCATCTTTACAAGCCGCAATAGTTAATAGCTATTGCATCTCGTTTTTCAGAATGAACAGATAAGAACCGTGCGAGGAGTTAAGATGGTTCTTCATGAATACTATGACGATGAATTATATGGCGCTATTGTTATGAGGAGGTTGCAACTTCTTGATACTGAAGGTGTTCTCTTGGATGGCGTTTTAAAGAGGGTGGAATTCCCGAATCTCTTATGGCTCAGCTGGAATGTGTGTCCCAGCTCTTCCTTGCCTTCTTTGATTCCATTGAAAAATTTAAGGGTTCTTCAAGTGTCGGGGAGCAAATTAAAAACACTGTGGCAAGACGAATCACAGGTAAATAGGAATTTGCTGCTGAGTGATTGCTTGTTATTAATGTTCATGGTACACCGCTGGGTATTGAATGAATCTAACAGGTTTTCACACATACATATGGATATTTTTTTATGATTATCACATCATTTACATCGACAATAAATTCTCATATCATTTTCACGGTATTATAAAACATCTTTATATATAAAATCTTTTATTGAAGTAAGCATTTTGCAGGCAGGGACCTTCCTAGTATATATAATCTCTTCTAATGTAAGCATTTTGCAGGCACCTTTGCAGCTGCGGGAGTTAGAGATTTCTGCGCCCCTGTTGAATATTCCGAAGTCCATAGAGCAGCTGAAGAATCTTGAACGGATTGTGGTGGATGGCCTCGGCGGAGCGCAGATGACAAAATTGCCAGAAGAAATCTGTCATCTCCAGTCACTGAAGGCCTTGGTGTTAAGAAACTGCTATGAAATAATTTCATTACCGGACTGCTTTGGTCATTTATCAAACCTCCAACACATGGAGCTGCATCAGTGCCCGAAATTGAAGAGTATTCCAAATTCGTTCGGAAATTTAACTAAGCTTACATATCTTGATTTGTGTTGTTGCAAGGGATTAACTATCGGCAGCGAAACGTTGGGAAAAATAAACACGCTTGAGTACATAAATCTTTACCAATGTGAAAAAATTAAGATATTGCCTCAGCAAGTAGTATGTCAAAGGTCCCTAGTAACACTACAGTTGAAGGGCACGGTCTTCAAAGAATTGCCAAGTGAAATTGGAGAACTACACAATTTGGAAGTTCTGGGAATAGGAAGCCCTTCGCTGGACAGGTTGCCGTGTTCGTTGGGCAACTTAAAAAACCTAAAGTATTTGAGTATATTGTACTGCAAGGAATTGAAATGTTTGCCGGCCTCTCTTGGACGGTTGAGTCAATTGACTAAGTTGGAAGTATTTGGATGTTCCTTACGCGGGTTTATCTTTGAAAAGGATATTGAAGGAAACACATGGCCCCGGCTCCAGAAGTTATCACTGATAGACACAAAAATATCTGAAGTACCCTTCACCGAAGGGGTTTGCCCCAACCTCGAAAAGCTTTACATCTCACAGTGCAATGACCTTGTAAAGGTTGGAACACTACCAAATACACTTACCGAATTGGATTTTTTTTGGTGTTCTAATTTGAGGAAAATAAAGGGCCTTTGGGGTCTTGCGAAACTTAGAAGGCTAGTCGTTGATGGGTGCCCAAAAGTAGAGACTCTGCCGAGTATGGAAACATTTATATCTTTGGAGAATTTGCGGATATCTGGATGTGTGAAGCAAAGGAGCATACTAGGGTTGGCCCAATTAACAAAGCTCATGTCATTCGATGTTTATGACTGCGGTGAGTTAGAAGAGTTGGAAGGCGTTGAACACTGTATGTTGTTAAAAGAGCTTTACATATCAGGTTGTCCCAAACTGCGATGGGGTGAAGGAATATTAAAACAGGTGTGCCAACAAGTGCAGGAGGTCAAGTTTTTTTAGCTGGACATATGCAAAGCAAATTAGAAAACGGTTTCGCAACGAAGGTGTGATTAATTAAAACAAATACAACACAAACTATAACAAAGACACAGGCAGAAACACCAGCAAAAGTGAGACAAAGCTCACACAACTTCATCAATTAATTTACTCAATTACATCACACTTATATATGAAACTCAATTCTGTTCAACCACTCATAACTAACTAATTCTATTTCTGCATTATTCTCACATCCTCCCTTAATGGAGAAATGGATTTTCTACAATACTTAACTGACTTCTAAAAACTTTAAATTTGATTTTACCAAGGGGCTTAGTAAATATATCAGCCACATTATCCTTGGTGTTACAAAATATCAATCCAATTTCATTTGACTCAATTTTCTCACGTACAAAGTGGTACTGTAACTCAACGTGTTTTGTTCTAGCATGGTAAACTGGATTATGTGCTAATTTGATAGCACTCTGATTATCACAATTGATACATGTTGCACCACTTTGCGCTTCTTCAAGATCTGCAAGAATTCTCCGCAACCAAATAGCTTCACAGGTGGCATTGGTCAAAGCTTTGTACTCTGATTCTGTTGATGATAAAGAAACAGTTGGCTGTTTCTTACTACTCCAAGATACGACCCCTGATCCAATATGAAATGCATAGCCAGAGGTAGATCGTCTGTCATCTGGATTTCCTGCCCAATCTGAATCAGAAAAACCTGTCAGTGCAACATCAGATTCATCAGTATACATAATACCAAGATTCACTGTTCCCTTTAAGTATCGGAGAACTTTCTTTGCAGCATTCCAGTGATTTCCTGAAGGCTTAGCCATGAATTGACTAAGGATACTGACTGAGTATGCAATGTCTGGTCTGGTAGTGGTGAGATAGTTCAAACTTCCCACTAACTGACGATATAATGTTCCATCTGCCTCTTTCGATCCATCTTCTTTGTACAACTTTGCATTCTGTTCTAAGGGAGTTGATATAGCTTTGCAATCTGTCATATTGAACTTTTTAAGAATCTCCTTTGTATATTTGCTTTGAGTGATCAAAGTTTTACCAGGTTCTCTCCATACCTCAATTCCTAAACAATAATGCATTTCACCCAAATCTTTCATTTCAAAAACCTGTGACAACTGAACTTTAATTTCTTCAATTAACTTGTGAGCACTGCCTGTTATAATGAGATCATCCACATACAAAGATATTAAAGCAACATTTCCTTTTTCATCTTTCTTAAAATACAAGTTAGGATCATTTTTGCTTTTCACAAATCCATTCTGAAGAAAGAAGGTATCAATCTTTACATACCATGATCTTGGTGCCTGTTTCAAACCATACAATGCCTTTTTTAACCTGCAAACCAGATGCTCCTGTCCCTGTTTGACAAACCCTTCAGGTTGAACCAAATAAACTTCTTCCTTTAAATCACCATTTAGAAAAGCAGATTTGACATCCAATTGATGTATATTCCAATTATGTTTTGTGGCTAAGGCAATCAGTAATCTAATTGTATTCAACTTAGCTACTGGTGCAAAAGTGTCTTCATAATCAATTCCCTCCTGTTGAGCATATCCTTTTGCTACTAATCTTGCCTTAAATTTATCAATTGTACCATCTGCTTTAAATTTTGTTTTGTATAACCATTTGCTTCCAATTGGAACTTTATTTTCAGGAAGTTCCACTAATTCCCATGTTTGATTTTTCATAATAGAAGCATACTCATCATTCATAGCATTAATCCATGGTTCATGTTGTTTAGCCTGCTCATAATCAATTGGTTCTTCAACATTCATTATATTAGACATTAAGGCATAGTCTCTATACCTTTCAGGAAGCCGAGTCTGTCGGGACGACCTTCTTGGTGTGGGTGTTCCATCCATGATTCGTTGGCTTTGAGGTGTATCACCTCCTTGTGATGACTCACTGCTGCTAGATGTGCTCATACTGCTGCTATCATCCTGATCCTGTACCTGTACCTGGACCTGTTCCTGTTCCTGCTTAATCAAAGTATCAAGCTTGAGATGTGCATCATTAGAAATATGCCATGTATCATTCTTTGTGTTACTTTTATCAGTCTGCTCATGAAACAATACATCACGACTTGCAAATAGTTTATGGGAACTTGGATCAAACAATTTATAGGCTTTCTGATCCGTACAATATCCAATGAAAACACACTTGATGGACTTGGCATCAAGTTTGCTTCTGTTAGCCTTAGGAATATGAGCAAAAGCAGTACATCCAAAGACTTTGAAATGACTCACATCAGGTTTATAACCATAAAGAACCTCAAAAGGAGTTTGAAAAACTAATCGCTTAGTGGGACATCGATTCTTCAGATAAACAGCAGTGTTAATGGCTTCTGCCCAGAAACCATTAGAGATGTTCTTACCTTGCAGCATACTACGAGCAGATTCCACCAAGGTTCTATTCCATTGCTCAGCAACACCATTTTGCTGAGGGGTATGTGGCACTGTGAACTGTTGTTGAATTCCATTAGATTTACAATAGGTATTAAAGGCTTTTGATTTATATTCACCCCCTTGATCAGATCTGAGTATTTTAATGCACTTTCCTGTTTGTTTTTCAACCATATTTCGAAACTCTTTAAAATACTCAAATATATCACTTTTCCTTCTAATGAAATAGACCCAGGTATATCTAGATCTATCATCAATAAAAATAACAAAGTATGAAGCACCACCAAGAGACCTAGTTTGCATAGGTCCACATACATCAGTGTGAATTAATTCAAGTATATCATACTTTCGTTTCTCAGTATGAACAGGAAACTCTTCTCTATGCTGCTTACCAAGTGCACAAGCTTCACATGGTAAATGGTCACACTTCATAATAGGAAGACCTTCAACCATTGATTTCCTTTGTAACAACGATAAATCATTGTAATTTAGGTGCCCATACCTGTGATGCCATAATTCTGCCGTCGATGTCTCTTGGGATGTCAATGCAACATGGCGCTTGACTGTCACATCCAATCTGTATAATCCTCCAACCCTGGTACCTGTAGAAACAACCTTGTAGTGGTCCTGAACATCTTTCACTAGACACCCCAACTTACCAAATTCTACTTTTAAATGATTATCAGTGATAGTGGAAACATATAGCAAATTCTTTTTAAGAGCAGGTACATACATCACATTATGAATCTGTCGCATTTGTCCATTAGGTAAGTACACATTTATTATGCCATAGCCTTGAACTTTAAGTGACCTATCATCTCCTAGGTAAATGTGTGTACCATCAGATTTCTCATAATATTTATCATACCAATCTTTATTACAAGTCATGTGTGCCGATGCACCAGAATCGATAAACCAAGCATTCTCATCATCAGTTTCAGCAGACAATGCAGCATCAGAAAGAAATAACTTAAGATTTTTAAATTCATCATTCACTGAGGTGTCTCTGTTTATGTAATTTCCATTATGCCTTCTATGTCGTTGATTTGATTCATTATTCTTTCTCCTATAGCAATCTTTAGCCAGATGTCCAGGTTTTCCACAATAATGACATTCAATGTTCCTTTTAACATAAGAATCAGGAGGTGCCATACCTTTCTGCTTTGCTTGAAAACGGCCTCTGTTTCTGTCCCATGGTCTCCCTCGGAATGGTCTTTGGCCTCTTGCAGTCAAAGCCAAATCAGAACCATTTGACTCCAGTTCAAAAGTTTTCATGCGCTCTTCTTCTTGAAGAAGAATTCCAGCCAATTCTTCAAATGTAGGAGGTGTCGGTCTAGCTGAGAGAGCTGAAATAAAGACTTTATAGTCTGGGACTAACTCCTTTAAAGTAACAGTTACCAAGTCTGTACTAGAAACCTTTTCACCAATATCACCAAGCTTATCACTAAAGTCTTTAATTCGGGAAACAAAGTTGCTAATGCTTTCATTGGTATCCATTTTGATAGATAGCAGCTTTGTTTTTAAAAATAAAATACGGTTTGCATTAGAAGTCTCATACAAACCTTTGAGAGTGTCCCATGTTGCCTTCGAAGTTTCACAGTCCCGAATGTGAGGAATAATATTATCCTTCACTGACATGCGTAGCAGCACCCTTGCTTTCATTTCACGCTTCTCCCAATCTTGAGTATTAGTAGGGGGTTGAGGCTTGGTCTCGTCACCTTTGACAATCGGCCAGAGATTGTATGCCTCCAGTACTGTGATGATCTTAAATTTCCAATTGACATAATTTTCTCCATCAAGTCTTGAAGACTCATTTAAATATGAATCTGCAAGGGGATTAGCTATCGCCTTAAAAACTGTCTTCAAAACACAAAAGTTACCAGACAAAACCCTTTTCAATCAACACCGATATTGGTTTTCAGGAAAAGAAAGAATCCTCAATGGCGAAGCAGAATCCCTGGACCAAACCCACTTCAGTTTTCACTACAAGCTTTCAAAAAGCATATCAATTGCGATGTAAAACCATTACCAGCGACTAATAAGCGTCAGTTTCAGGGAAATCAAAGAATACCCAATTAGAATTACTGACTCAACAAAAACACACAGGTTTCAAGAAAATCAAAGAATCTGCACACGACGGTTTTAACTGCAAAAAGACCCAAAACAATCGGGATGAATCATGTTCATTTCTGATGTATACCAACTTATGACAAAGATGTCCAAAACGCATTTATCGCATGTAAGCAACCCTGAGCAGAGAGAGGCCGTTTAATAAGGCCGACTGGAAAAAACAAATGACCACGGCAGTATACTAGCTCTGCGAAAATCGGCGAATAAAAACAAAATGAAAAGTATTCTGCAGGTAAGGTACCGGACATGACAAGGCCTGACCGGGACAAGAGTGCCTGGAAAACCAGACAAAATGACGCCTAGCACAGCGGAACCGGCGGAAGCTTGCAATCAAATTGGCTTGGCGATCAATCGTGGGCTTCTTGGTCATAAACCAACAAGACCGATCCACACAACATACTGTCACTGCGCACACTCTAATGGCAGAATCATTCACTGCCTGCGAAGAGGAGAGAGGCGCAGACAGAAGAGAGCTCTGATACCAAATTAAAACAAATACAACACAAACTATAACAAAGACACAGGCAGAAACACCAGCAAAAGTGAGACAAAGCTCACACAACTTCATCAATTAATTTACTCAATTACATCACACTTATATATGAAACTCAATTCTGTTCAACCACTCATAACTAATTATTTGATTTTCAATTAAATTACAATCCTGATTGGCTATTTTGATCACAAGATGTTACTCCATGTATATATGGTTTGTTAGGTTACGGACTTTGGAAGGTTTTGCTTTATTAATATTAAAGAGCTCTTGTCAATATAGAGAATCATATATACTCCCTCAGAGAAACTCACTCTCTTGTGTACAAGTAGTTCTACTTTTTTTTTAGTTCTTTTCATTTTAATAGCAATGGCTCAATTCCCTTTAGGACTTGTGGTCATGCTTTAGCCTGTTCACTTGCATCCTGGTTTTTTTTGTATCGTTCATATCTAATGGATAATATTCTGAGAGTATTATTTTATTTGTTCTTTTCAATCAGATGGATCATGACTATGTGCTTTAGCTCTACTAATTTCTCTCTTAGTCAAGATTAAGCATGAGAAAAACTTGGTTTAAGACTCTAATTTGGGCATATATCCCTACCAAGTCCAATACTTCTTTTTGGTAAAGTTTTAGGTCGTTGAGAGAGATGGACCATGAACATGAACTTCAAATTTTTTAATCTCTCTCTTCATTGAGATTAAGATTATATTAGGCATCCATCTCTCCTAAACACAAACAGTTATGAATCTTCAGTTTACCAAAATTTCGGGTATAAATCCAAATAGTTATGAATCTTCAATTTGCCAAAATTTCAGGCCATTTAATGAAAATGAGTTGAGGTATTTCGGGTATAAATCCAAACAATTATGAATGTTCAATTTGCCAAAATTTCAGGCCATTTAATGAAAATGAATTTAGGTTTAATCAAAATGAGTTGAGGATGAAGAGTGGTATAAAGCCAAACAGTTTTAAATCTTCAATTGGCCAAAATTTCAGGCCATTTAATGAAAATGAGTTTGAGGATGAAATTTCAGGCATTCGGGCCACTCAATGAAAATGAGTTGACGGTGAATTTTGCTGTATTTTAAATATTACAAAATACAAACTGATTGGTACCTCGATCAATATCTTTACTTGATAGTGATAACTGATTGATACCTCAATCAATATCTTTACTTGGTACCTTAATCAATATCTTTACTTCACTATCGGTCCAAAAATCTTGAAATCATATTACAAAATACAAACTAGTTGATACCTCATCTTGAAATCATATTACAAAATACAAACTAGTTGATACCTCAATCAGAAATCTTGAAATCATATTGCAAAATGCAAACTAGTTGATACCTCAATCAATAACAGTTTCCGGAAATCTTGAAATCATATTACAAAATGCCAAAGTGCCAAGTTACAAACTAATTGAAATCATATTACAAAATGCCAAGTGCCAAGTTACAAACTAATTGAAATCATATTACAAAATGCCAAGTGCCAAGTTACAAACTAATTGGATACGTCAATCAAAATGCAAGTTACAAATACTTCAATCATATCAGTTTCATTTTCAAAATACAAACTTACAAAGTAAGTTTCATTTTCAAAATACAAACTTACAAAGTAGTTGGATGCGTCATTCAATCAATTTCAGAATCTTGAGGTTCATTTGTTCCCATGACATGTATTTATTGTAGTTAATAGACCTCTGAGTTTTAAAAATTACAAAATACAAACTCGTTGGACTTTGCATTACCTTGGAATACTTGAAGTTCAGAGTTCTGGCTTTTAAGAATTACAAAATGCAAACTAGTTGGACATTGCATAGCTTTAGCTTGGAAATCTTGAAGTGCATGTTTCAAAATATAAACTTACAGATTAAAGTTGGATACCATCACAATCAATATCGATTCTGAGCCACTTTCTCTGTTGATATGCTGAGCCACTATAGATTCCTGAATTTCTGTTTCCAGCATGTGATTTCCCATCTGCATACTCGTCAGTCCTAAATTTGTCTTCAGGTTTAACTTTCATAATCATTATAGACTTCTCCTCAGATTTAATTTTCATAATCATCACAAGTGCTTTCATCTTCTTCATTTTCTTACTCTCCAATTTCATCTTCTTGAACACGTCCCTTGGTGTTAGCTCTGCTATGCTTTGCTACCTTCAACTTTACAACTCTCTTGTCAGAGCCAATTTAACCATGACCAGCCTAGAGCCACTCTTTATTTTCTCAACAGCATCCTTAACGGCTACATTTATCATCTTAACACTCACTTGCACCAGAATTGCTACATTTATCTCCTTAACACTCACTTGCACTAGAATTGCAGTTGCCGCGGAACTGAGCTTTTGCGAAACCCGCACATTATTAGAGACATGATCAACAAGCAATAACCAATAATTTCCTTCTTTATGGAATGGGGAAGTAATGTGCATGACGCAAAGCAACAGTAAGACCATTTCCACATCTCAATGAAATCTGAGCTCGCAATTTAACAATGTCCCTTCTTGAATACCTTCGACACTTTTAGTCTCACATGTAACATCCTTTGTTATGTAAGGCATCATGTCAAGAACTACCTCCACATCATTGGCCTTATATCAGAAAAATCCGGTTGAATTAGCAAATTTATATGGTCATAGTGAGGCATTCCACTCACGTCCTGAAGAGTGTGCACCTTTTGTGACCAAGTTTTTTTACAACAACCTCACTGAGTGTGCACCTTTTGTGACCAAGTTTCTTTACAACAACCTCACTTTGGAGTGTGCACCTATTGTGACCAAGTTTCTTTACAACAACCTCACTTTTGGGTGTGCATCTCTTTCTCTTGTGACCAAGTTTTTTTACAACAACCTCACTTATTGTGACCAAGTTTCTTTACAACAACCTCACTTTTGGGTGTGCATCTCTTTCTCTTGTGACCAAGTTTCTTTACAACAACCTCACTTTTGGGTGTGCATCTCTTTCTCTTGTGACCAAGTTTCTTTACAACAACCTCACTTTTGGGTGTGCATCTCTTTCTCTTGTGACCCGGTGTCTTTACAATAACATGTAGTGTCTTTACAATAACATGCACCTATTGCGACCTAAGTTTCTTTACAACAACCTCACTTTTGAGTGTGCGTCTCTTTCTCTTGTGACCAAGTTTCTTTGCAATAACCTCACTAAAGTGAGGTAGCTACAAAAATGGAGCAATCCGCTCAATGAGGACCCCAACATTAGCATTTTGTTTTTGTTCTGTAATCTTCCTGGCATTGAGTGGTGCAACATGAACATAGTTACAAAAATGGAGCAATCCTCTCAGTGAGGACCTGGACCCCAATAGTGGCATTTTGCAATCTTCCTGGCATTGAGTGGTACAACTTGAACAATACTTTGTGGGAGTTCCATTACACCAAGTGCAAATCTCAATTTTCATTTGTAGTGTAAGTCGCAATTGTAATTTGCAGTTTAGGTCACTTAACACATCAATAATACACATCGCATTTCACAGAGACAAAAAGGTCACATTTCAATTCAACAGTGCCACTGAAGTGTTTGTAGATTTCTATGGTGATGATCTTAAAACTGTGATGTCGGAAATTTTCTCCACAGTAGACATTTTATTGTCGATGTTTTGAGTCTAAACGAAGACCCATCGATGGGTCTTGGTTTAGACTCGAAACGTTGATGCGTCTTGGTTTAGACTCGAAACGTCGACAATAAAAATGCTTGTTGTGGAGCAATTTCCGACATCACAGTTTCAAGATCATCACCACATAAATCTACAAACATTAATCTCTTCCCTATACGGAAGATAAATCTAGCTTGAGTTTTGTACACTCAAGAAAATTAGGGTGAAAATAGAGACAAGAGTTGTTGATTCTCATTTTGTCGACCATTTTCATTGCACACACCCTCAATTTATTATTCATTTTTCATTCGCTTCTCCGCGACCTTTGTCCTGACAATGGGTCTTGGTTTAGACTCGAAATGTCGACAATAAAATGTCTACTATGGAGAAATTTTCGACATCAAAGTTTCAAGTGCCACTAAACGCTGTCACTACAACTTGCAACCAATGGGATAATTAGAATAGCCTAGTCACAATACTTATCTATAAAACAGGTCACACTTCTCATTAGTAGTGTGAATCGCACTTGCAGATCATAGTTGATGCAAGAGCATTTGGCACTCTTAATGAAATGAGGAATCCAAAGCGGAGCAAGGAGGACGTGGACCATCGGAGCAAAATAGGGGACAAATTCTGTTTAAAATAGAGCTAGTTTGATGGAATGGATAAAGTCTCTCGAAGACTTAATTAAATGTAATTTGCCACATATGTATGCATGTAGAGAGAATTTAGGGTAGTTGAGTGATTTGTGAGGATTGATCGGATCCTTTCAGTGATCCGATCAAATATTTCTTATATATATGATGAACCTGTGTGTTCAATAGGATAGAGAGAGACAGAGAGTAATATAGTGTGGGAGACAGAGTGAGCAAAATGTAATAGAGAGAGAACTCGTTCTAAGGTTGAAATGCCTTAGCTTGTAATCATACTATGTAATATAAGAGTGTGCTTTGTGTTGAATATGTGCGCTGTGTATATTTCATAAATAGTCAGAATGTTAAGTGATGCAGGTTTGATCGACCATCGATCACTGTAGGATCGATGGCGATCCATCGATTAAACGAATAATAGTGTTATCTTTAACTGTTATGGAGTGATGTCGTGTATAGACAGAGTTTGGTGGCAGAAGAACTGTGATTTAAACGAAAAATCCATCAAGGGAAAACGAGATCAAATTAACGAGGAACCAGACAGAGAGTGCACAGGATCCGTTGGATCTCATAGATCGATGGTCATCGCATGGTGAAAGAGCGAGGGCGTTAATTCGCGAAGAAGTGGTTTCGCAATAGTGGAAGTGGTATTTCGGGCGGCCTCAAAACCATAAGTGGTATTGAAGGGTGAGCACCCGATTCCACTCATCAAGCGACACGTAGTAGTGAGGAGGAGAGAGGAAACCACTTTTCGGGCGGTTAATCCTCGTGCACGTTGCTCACCTGAAATTGTTGTGGAGTGTTGGATCAAATGAGGGTTGGATCTATGGCACAAGGTCAACAATTAGTTTCGTTGATCGGATGTAACAACAACTGTCAGATCGAGTGGTCGATCAACGGTCGTGATTTGATCGGTGATCGGCGATCGGGGAATGCGAAGGATGGTGTAGCAGAAAGGTGATGGACCGAGAGTGGACCCGTCGATAATTATGAACGCGGGTGTAAAAAAATTTGAAGTCCGGTCATGATTTCAACTGTGTGTTTTCCGCGTAATCTTGTGTATTTCCGATAAAGTCTTGTGGTCCCGATTTATAAAGAAAAATTGACATAGTCGTATGGTCTGGGTTTGGAGGCTTAAACATCAAATAACGCATTCCGATAGTTAGTGGGCCCATAACCCACAGGCCTTAGGATCGAAATTTCTAAATGAAAGGGGAAATTGGTATACCCCAAAATCTCCTTTCATCAATAGTTGTTAATGACTATGGATGTGACTTACAATCATAGGCTAGTCGCTATCTTGAGTCTTATCGTTGGTCGCGAGCCGAGACTACAACTATGATAGGTTGGAATGATGGTTTGAAAGGGTAACAAGCTAAGAAAGAAAGAACGTTGGATTTGATTGTATAGTATGAGTGCAACTAGCAGGGTTTGCCAACATCTCATGGCAAGGTTTCAACGAAATGCAAACGAGGTGGGACAAAACCAAAGTAAATCGTTTGAACAGAAAATGTGAAACTTTAAACTAAAGCCCTAAAATGGCATTCTCCTTCAAACGAAAGAACACCATCACTCAAAAAATGAACCATAATATATATATATATATATATATATAGCGAGAAGTTTAAGTTGACGGGGTTTGATTTGAGAGATCCAACACAATACGATGAAACCCAATTACTGAAACTTAATGCTAAGCCAATGTACGAGAGAAAGGAACCACCAACACAGTGTATGGATGCTAAGAGGAGGATCAAGGGTCCACGATGGATAAGTGAGTGTGCGTAGAAGTAATAGGAGGAGTTGAACGCCAAGGATATGAATGTGCAGGGTTAGGGCATCGAAATATTGTACACCTTTCAATTTATGCAAGAAATAATGATTGCAGAGTTATTCACATGGATGGCCTACTCATCTAGTTTGTGAAGGCATATTGAAAGGAAAAGGACAAGTGAGTTAATTTATATAAAGTGGTGGTATGTGTGAGAGAGAGAGAATGCAAGTCAAGAATGCCCTCTGGGTTTATCGCATGCGAATTAAATTTTGCATCCAACGAGTGCTCTCATTTGAAATTTGAGTAAAACAGTAGGGAGATAAGTTGAAATAGAACGAGAAAAGGAGGATCTCATCAATACTGCTTCTGATAAGTTGGAACAATTAGAGGATCCCAAGAATGAGACAGTTTACTCCGAACAACAAAGAGCAATTGACTTGACCCGACAACAAGTTTCTTGCCAAGATTTACGAAGAGCTATATGAACTTTGAATAGTCGTTTGAATATTTTTCGAATGAGTTTCACTCTATCCTTGATTCTTCGAGATCAACTCATCCTTCTTGTTTGTGTTCTTTCCATATCCTAAATTGAAACTAATGGGATCAAAATGCTCTCTTGAGACCTTGGTGACTCCTATTTTATCAAGCAAAAGGGTTGATTACGAATCCTATATCGATGGACAAACTCGATTCGTTTACCAAATCTAATAGAAAATGATCAATGAATGGATATTCTTGTCCCTTTCTCTGTTTCTCCCCAAAATAAAAAGATGGGGAGATGAAAAAAGTAAAAAGAGAGAGAAGAGAAAAAGATGTTTAATATGCCTCCTATGTGATCCATAACATACGAAAATATTAGCGTAATCTGATTAAGTCATTCATTTTGAATGCTACATAAAGAATATAAGCCTTATTCTCTCGACACAACCGTCTCTTCTCTCCACCATAGATCGGGATGGTGGCGTAGGACATATCCATTTGTAAAGTGCCCCCCAACTGGCTAGCCCATGATCAAGGATAATAACGTGCCATACTTGGTGTGGCAAGAGAAAGAAAAATTGAACGTTTCTTATCACAACCCTTTTTCGTAGTAGAGGTATTCACAGGTTCCCCAGGAAAATATGTTGGTCTCATGGAAACAATTAGAGGGTTTCAAATGATCCTTTCTGTAGAATTAGATGGTCTTACCGAACAGATCCTAATAGCTCCAATCATTTCATTCATTCCGTTCCTAGTTGGGAATAAATGATCATGGCATGATGGACCCGACGAATGATCGTAAGATTGTTCTCCATTCCATCTTGATCCTAACAAAACTTTGTGGATTATGGAAATGAGAGGAACGAAAAAGAGCTAGCTATCAGGATCGAACCGATGACCATCGCATTACAAGTGCGATGCTCTAACCTTTGAGCTAAGCAGACTCAATGGAATATATCTATCGAAAGATGGAGAGAAAATTAGATTTATTTCCTTTATGGTTGACTTTAGCATACATCTCGGATTAACCGGGATGATTGAGGATTTCCTAAAATAGGAGGAAGTTGGAGAAAATGTCCTTTCTTCTTTCGGGGGGGATAACTTGTCTCCATTCGCTTCGTATTAGCTCAGCGTGGAGTTTCCAGTATAGCCATCCTTACCCTCCTCTCATTAAACCTACGAGCTTTACCTTTTTGGTTATTTTTATCCTTCTCGACGATTATTTAAATCGCCGAGAATGATAAAAATAACCAAAAAGGTAAAAACATAAGTTGTACTTTTTTTTCAATGCATGGCACAAAATTATAAAATTCTCATTTTAACTGAGCATTTGAACTATGCTCAAATTTTTATTTTATTTATTTTATTTTTATTTATTTTATTTTTTCGCTTCACCGTAATGTATTACTGTTTATGGAATAGTAATATCTCCATTTTGACTGGGATCCAACCTGATTATCCATAGATTGAAAATTAAAAATTGGCCTATAAATAGTGGATCGAATTGTATTAGTGTCTATAACTATTTATTTCGGGTAATATTAATTATTAAGGCTTCATTGGCCATTGCTGCTAGATCTCGTGCTTGACCGCGCCCCGTTGAAGGATCCCTGTCAAACTGGCTATGGTCCTCAGTAACCGGACCTCAAGAGAGAGCTTAGGCGAGGTGCTCATGGATCCAAGTGAAAGGGCCTCCTCATTCTTTAGTCACGCCATACTAGAGCCCCCGCCTACTTCTAAGGTGGGAGAGAAACTGCCAACGTAAGGACACATTTTCACGTAATAAAACATGAAATTAGACAGGCTTTTGGTAACGTATTAAAGGCTTGCCTATTCTTTTTTATATTTCATTTATTTAGTAAGAAAATAAATATCCTTCCAATAGACCAATCCCTACATTGTGTATTGGTACATACAAACAATAAAATCTCTTTGCCTCTCCCTGCTATTATGCATGAACAAAATTGTTTCAAATCCTATGTCACGATGACTATATTTTCCAAGAACATGTTATAACCAACCAAGGAAGAGCGAGGTTCGTCACAAGGAAGGATATTGACTCGCTACCACTCGATAAGTGTGACGAGGGCGAGGGAGATCAATCTATATCGCCAACCAAGGACCAGCTAAGAGCCATAGGGGAGAGCTACACTAGATAAACTGGGCTAGTCATCTCTGTTGCACATGGTGTCCTACCTGAATGGCAATGGATGCTGCCGAAGTAAAAGATCGTCAACAAGGGTGTTCTAGTGCGTTGTATATTATTACTTTTTTAATACTTGTATCATTTCATGATGATGCCATGTGAATTGCTTCCAATTATAAAAAAAAGGGTAAGGAAGGTTCATGAATATTGCATAAGAAAAAGTATTCTATTTAGGGTTCTTCATGGGTTAAATCTATTCCATGAGATCCTTCTTCTCTATGGTATAGTAGCCATAAGTGGTTCTATTACGGGACAATTAATAGTCTTTTGTCCATGAATTATTCGCCCATCTATTCAGCGTTGTGGAAACCTCATGCAATAACTTTATTAGTCGTACCATATATGTTCTTTCGTTTTTTTTTTTTTTAAATTATAAAAGAGCCTTCAAGTTCTAAATCTCTGCACCTCATGAATTCGATCAACAATCCAAAAAATCTAAGTCTATTTATGGGTGGTCTAATTCTTCAATGGTTGAATCCGATTCTTTTAAAAAATCCCGTATTACCTTACGACGAAAAAAAAAAATATATATATATATATATATTGAACATAGTTCAAATGCTCATTTAAAATGAGAACTTTATCATTTTGTACTATGCAATGAAAAAAAAGTATAACTTATGTTTTTACCTTTTTGGTTTTTTTTATTCTTCTCGACAATTTAAATAATCATCAAGAAGGATAAAAATAACCAAAAAGGTAAAAATACGATGAAGTTGCAATAGCGATGACATGATCCTTCCACTTTTTCGTGGGAGCCCTGATCCAAGGTAGTAATGTAGGTACCTCTGCGCTGTAGAGACCCTGAACGCTATGGGTCACGTGACTACTAGATGCACTGACAGTGGGAGGAGGGGGTTGTAGAGCCTACCCCGTCACCGAATCATACACCCTCCCATGTATAATGAGGGGACCTTTTCTCCTCTGCATCTTTTATTAATCTGATTCAGTAGACTCCAATGTCATCTCCCCCTACATGTTGAGCAAAGTTTTCTTTATTGAGGGCTTGGTTATGGAATATAAGGTTTCCATGAGGCTGATCTTGAGCCGCCATCCAAGCACGAATACCTTCGTTCAGGAGAATATTTTTTGTGTAACCACATCTGGCTTTCGAAATCCACTCTGTGCCATTAGGTGTGGATTTTGCGGCGCAACACTCTTTAGGTGTGGAGCCGTATCATCTTCCTTACTTGTAGAATCCACATCGTTTGAATCATAATTCTTACTCTTCAAGTCTTCTTTCCCTCTTGATTCAGAATTATTCTTGTCATGAGTCTTGCCATTCTTTCTTGGTGCATCCCTTGGGATTTCGTACCTTATTAGCGTTGTTCTACGCCCTTTTTCCCGTGATTGTAGGAGCCTTTAGGGGGTACCTAGCTATGTGATAAGGTGTCAAATTTCTCTCTGTATAGGTTGCTTTAGTGTCTTTTTAGGGTCAGTTGCATTGGTGGTGTGAGGAGTTCTCTTGGTGATATTGGCCCTTATGGCGATATCTTCCTTGCTCGTCTCTACCGTTGTTGTCTCATGATTCCCACTGACTGTGCTAGCCCTTATATCGATATGGTTTTTGGTTGGTTTGTAGGTTCTTTTCGGTGAACCTTTGGTCTCCCGTGCCATGTTGATACCTATGTGACACTTGTATACTTGGCTTACGCGTTTGTTACATCGGGCTTACTCACCTATATTACATGGTCTACCTGGCTTACCTGGTTGTTACGTCATGTATTCCCCTTCGGCATATTCATTCATGTACCTATCTATTCCCTTGAATTAGGGCTTAGCTTTTTATTATAACCTTGCCTCATGACTTGCTGGTGGGGGAGACCTTGCTAGTATTGGGAACCTTGCCTTATGACTTTCCTATCTTTTTCAATACTTATCGCAAAATAAGGATGGAATAAGTATGCCACCCTTACAGTAGCCAAGGATTCCCCCAGAACACTAGACTTATCCGTATCCACTTCTGCAACTGCACTTATCCGCATATCTGCATATCCGATGTCGGACCTCCATTATCTGATTGTCCATCTCTAAGGGTCACCATCGCCTACTAATGGAAGGAAGGCCTTGTCATACCATCCATTCCTCTATTTAGTTTTATCTCCTCCAATTAGTTCTATGAGATAAGATTGTCATTGTCATTGCCGTTGTTCATTCTTATCCGCCTCCTTGGGTTGGGAATATGCTATCTGTTGTTGTTCATTCATTATCCGCAATTCATTCTCGTTCATTATCCGATGTTCTCATCTGTGCAGTTATTAGAATATGTGATAATCTCATTTCGCTAGTTGTTGTTATAGAGATAGATAGATAACCATAACCAGAGATAAAAATAGATAGAGATAGATAGATAGATAACCATAACCAGAGATAACCATAGATACAGATGAATAACCAAAGATCATTAATGTTAGTTCGATTATGGATAACCAGATAGAACTGCAACCATAGAGATTTCAGTTGTGGATACTGACACAGCTACTGTGGATAACCAGAAACTAGAGATAACCAGAGACTAGAGTAGAGATAACCAGAGATTACACCATGCCATCTCTAAAGGATGCCACCATAACACTTGGAATTGACCCATCATTATTTCAATTATCTCTCCTCAACTCCGCATATCCGTCTCTGCAACTCCGCTCCAATATGAAAATTGAGAACTCTGCATAACTTTGCATTACAATTGCTATGGCTCAACTTTATCACATTCTCACATTCTCACATTTGACCTAATTAATTACTATTAGACCCATCTACCCACAACTCTCTTTTGAAGGATGTCACTCACCCCAAGGGACTTTATGTCCATATAATGTCAAGGCCAAACCTATATACAGAGTATGGCTTATGATTTAGCTTGTATTACTACCTACAACGAAGGTAGATAAAAAGACCCGTTTCATTACTAGTCATAGTAGTTACTTCTATATTAGGGAAATAAAGCATGGTTATAACATGTATAAGTATACGACTTACTACTCCAATCTTTTTCAAGCTAATACTAACTCTGATTCTAATATGCTTAATACTAGTACTATGTTACTCTTAGTTATATAAGTAATCAATCATTTGTCATCATGTATCGTATATCCTACATATCATCCCTAATTAATACACATAGAGAATAGTAATAAATGGTTCTCATACTAATAGTAAGCACATAATAGTTTCATATGATACAACTATCCATTGTGTTCGCGTAATTAACTACCTTGAGAGAACTACACTGCTTAGAGATTAGGAAGTAATGGGAATCATAGAGCTTATACAAGCTGTTATCTATAAGTTACACTATTCGTTCTACATCGTGCCTTAGTTTACCATAGCTAAGCCGTGTAATCCTTACATACGCTTACTCTGTATTGAATCAATGAACATAATACATAAAACCTTTATAGGGTAAACGCGTTAGGTATGTTATGAGATTACACTAGGCTAATACAAGTGTTCTGAGTGTTCACATTATGACCAATGCTTGGCTTAAACAAAGGATGAGTAAGCTATTCCAGTAATTAGTCACACATAGTACCTGATATGAAACCATTGCCTGTTAGGGTATCTGGAATATAAGCATATCCATGATTATCAATACTTGTTACTCTCATTGAAACGGGTTACTTGTTACAATATCATGAAGTGTAAGCATTCCCATAACTAACCTATGATACTAGTTCCCTTAATCAGAGAGATCAAACCACATCATGAAAGGGTAAGTGTTACCGTAATAATTGATATAAGTATCCGTATTACTTATGGCTAATCCTTGTGAATACAGGTACCAGCTACTTGGAATACATGGGATTGATACTAGCTTTGTTACTAGTGAGCTTCATTGTTACATTCTACTCATATCTGTTATAGTACAGGCTCTATTTCCAGTTGTTCCAGATTAAACTCATATCAATTACTAGAGTGTGTGTATAGATTCAAGCACAATAAGCAATGATACTGATGTGTTATATATACTCTATGCCCATAATCTTCCTACTAGTAATTCACCTAATCACTTGTTGTAATGCGAGTAATAGAGATACTACACTATTCCTGGAAATGAGTAACATGAGATCAGAAAACACTATAAGCTAACACGTAACCAGTGTTGACACACTTATCCTATTCATGGATCTACGTATTTGACCTAATTATATATAACATGTGATTCTAACCACTATAAGCTTGATGTGTTCCCCTTAGTTCGATCTTGTAAGCTGTTTCATACATGATTACTATGGGCTTTGTACTCTCCATATCTTGTTCAAGCTCTAAGACTAGTTACAGATGATCTGTAAGCTTATGTTGATTATGTAAATACAGAGAACACAAGCTACTTATATGCTTGTAAATAGTGGATACGTAGCTTTGATTAGGTAAACACAACCAATCACGTTCTCTATAAACATCATATTGTTCTAATTATAGGGATACTATGATTCCCATTACTCATACTTGCTCGGCATAACTCTTTTCATTGAGTACTAGTAGCTGAACCTTTGTATGATATTAGAACATCACCATAATGGGATTAGAGCCTAATGAGCTTAGCTTAGATTACAAACAAGAGCTATATGGAAACCTTAACCATGTTAGTATTAACCCTTGTAACAAAGCTAGTGATATCACTTTCGCATCTATTGAAGTAATGGTGTTTTCTCTTCAGTTAATCATAACGAAACCATTGACCTTTACTTACTATTACCTGTATACACGTGTTCATCCCATTGTACTATAAGCAGATCTATAAGCTTAATACGAGCTGAATATAACTAGAGATGATCATGGGTATAGCTTATCTGTAATTAGTCATGTAACTGATTACGAGAATAAGGTCACTAGTACCGACCATATCACTTAAGTAGTAGCTCTTACATATTTGTAGTAATCAAATACTGTATAAAGTAAGGTTCATACCATGTTAAGGTTATACATTAGCAGGATACAACAATACTTATGATCCTATGCTTAGGAATAGTGGAATACACTCTGTACTAATTAGGGAAACACAGTCCATGTTAATTACTAGTATGCTTTGATTAGCTAAGTTTAGAGTAAGGGCAATGATTAGGGATAGAACTATTACCAAGATGTATTGAGCTTACAGGTAACCACTGGTTAAGATGAGCTTGCTTGGTTATGGTATACTTATGAGTTTTATACATTGTAGTGTTATAAAGGTAAGTGCTTTATTATGTAGAGATGATTAGGTTAAGCTTCGATAAGGTGATAGTATTGATGCTTACTTATTACGAGAGCTCTAATTACCCTTATCATTACAAGGGTTTCTCTCTTTGTTCGTGATTATTATGGATACCAGCTACTCTACTAACTCAATGATCATGTACTAGTTCCAAGCAGTTGTAACCATATAAGCTTCTGCTTGTTTGCCATGAGTACTACCCTAATTAACAGTAAGCTGCTTAATACATAGTCTTAGTTACCTATATGATTACAGTTCTTAATGGGAACATATCTAACAGATAAGTGTAATAGAAGCAGTAAGGTGAAATAATGAATACAATGGTACTTATACTGATAGTTACAAGGGTCATGTTTCACTTGCCACTACTCAAACATAACCTCCAAGTTGTAAGTTGATCTTAACTAGTAAGCTTCTAGTAATCAATGATGCTCGAACATAATGGATAGTATAAGCTAGTTATGATGGTTCTTACTAAGTTGATTAGTACTAGTGATTCTTAATTATCAACGTAATACAACATGTATCTCTTATGGAAACACAAGCACCTTTAGTGAAACCACATAATGTTTAGTACTAAGTGTGATTGGAATGAGTGATTACCATTATATTTCACCATTTGTGAGTTAACATGGATATGTAAGCTCTATAAGGATAAACACAGAGTTGAATAGAGTAGAATAAAAGCTATATCATAACACAAGCACCTTTAGTGAAACCACATAATGT
Organism: Pinus tabuliformis; assembly: GCA_031772625.1. NCBI lineage: Eukaryota > Viridiplantae > Streptophyta > Pinopsida > Pinales > Pinaceae > Pinus > Pinus tabuliformis. The sequence continues at coordinate 785,276,348 of CM062812.1, read as the reverse complement.
TTAGTACTAAGTGTGATTGGAATGAATGATTACCATTATAGTTCACCATATGTGAGTTAATATGGATATGTAAGCTCTATAAGGATAAACACAGAGTTGAATAGAGTAGAATAAAAGCTATATCATAGTTAGAGGGTCTAGTTATATCTTTCTATGGACATCCTTCGCTCAAGAGTAAAGAGTACCTAGTTTATACTGGTCTATCTCTAGTAACCAGTAAATAAAAAATACTATATCAAATCCCTTTCCTATCTAACATCCCTTTTACAGTATATACAAGGAATGAAAAAAGACTTTACTGAATGTTAATGAAACTCGATTCCTTATCATTTCTTTCTTTAGGGATTGGTGTTAGATCAAGATTTGGAATGGTGGATTGGTTTATATACATTGTAGAAATCTCTTTTATTATCACTATAGAAGAGACAAGGAGAGCTTTAACTACTTTTGACTCACTTAGCTATTACTAATGCAAAATAAGAGGAATACCCGACATTAGTCAACCTGCCTTGAATCACTACTTCTTTTAGGAGCTATCATTAGAAGAAAGAAATGAACCACCTACCCACTACATGCTTGAACTTAGACTTGAAAGGTATCACTTTAGCTCCCTCAAAAGATCAAGGGAGTGCTTGCTAACTTTAAGAGTGAATATTATGCTCTTAGTCTTGGTCTTATTGAAGAACTATAACTTTCTTGGACTCTTGGGATTGTTAGAAATGTATAGCTCCTGATGTTCATGCTTGGTTAGCAATTAAATGATGATCATGGTTACCGTACCTACTTCTTACAGTGTTTAGGCTACACAAATCAATTTTACTGTACCCTTCTTTACCTCATACACATTTGACCACCACCAATACCCAAGGCACATGATACATTTTGTGCTTAGATGTATCATGAAATTTCTCCTATGTGTTGTTAGGGAAACCATCTACCACCACCTTCTGTAGATCTTGTAGAGTCAGTAGATCCAACAGTGTATCTAGTCGATGAAGCATACGCAATAGATCTCGTAGCTACGTCCCTAATAGCATATCCAGGTGCAAGTCTATAGCCCGTAGCAGTGAAGAAAGCATACTTAGAGTCAGTAGTAAAGTAAGTAGTTCCATAAGAAGTTAATCTAGTAGAACTTTACTAAGCAGTTGTTTAAGAAATCGGTCCAGTTGTTTATATATATATATATATATATATATATATATATATATATATGCAGATCCAAATCCAGATTCCGATGTTCGTGATCGAGATTGAGATTCTTACCTTAGTGAGCCAGGCCTGACTACAACCACAAGGGCTACCCTTCTTATAGTGGCCCCAGTTGTATTCCCTATAAAGCTAGACAAAGTCAGGCAGATAAAGCCATCTAAGCCAAGCTAGCATGTGGAGGGTTTTTGCACATTTATAGTTTCCAATCAACAAAAAGCATCGTATATAGAGGTAGCATAGGCAATTTACCTAGTAGTATCCCTTCCAGTTGATTTTGTTGATGACCTAGTTTAGGGGGAGTAAATAGTTGAGAATATAAGCAACAATGGCAAGGGAAGGGTTGGGCAGAACCGTATGAACCAGCTGCCACCAAAGTGAGTAGTCCTAGTAGCTTATCCAATAGTTTACCCAGCAACATCCCAGTCCTCAAAATACCAAAGACAAATGTTATATAGCCATATACAAAGACTGTTCAAGAACCACTACCCCTCCTAGATATAGATCCACTAGGAAAGCCCATGCTTAATCCACTGGTGAAACGAGATCAGGGTCATCATTGCTTGCCTCTACTTGCTCCTCTAATGGAGGTGGACCAATAACGAGAACTCAAACTACTATGGGTGGCTCGTATATATGCATGCCGGAAAAACGGATTTGAGTCCAATTGGCTGGCTCCCGAACTGGGCAGGCAACTGGTATGTTAGCTTTAGATCTAGTGAAACAACTACTCTTGCTACTAGGGATGGTTCACCCCGATAAACTGGCTCTGTATCTCGATCTGGAAGGGATGCTTTGGACTCTCGAATTGGATCTTCTATTGGTGGATCAATAAGATCAATAAAGTCAACCACTTTTGTCTATGTTGCTTGCTTTGCTACTTGCTCTATTAGTGGTGGATCAACGTAGGATCATCCATTCGGTAAACTAGCTCTGTAACAACTAGGTAAACAAAGACTTCATATAATAATTGCAACTGAATCAATAGCTGTAATTGGTGCAGGTGGTTAGATATGCCATGTTTCTCGTACGGACCTTCAATAGAAAGCGCTATGCCCCTGCCAGACCATCATTAGAGATAAACCCGGAATAGGCTAGCCATAGGACTGCATGAAACCAATAGGTATCAGACTGCCCTAGTGGGGGCCCACATGCAAACAAATGAATACGCCTATAGAAAAGGAAGTAGTGTCGCGTAGAGATAGATTCAAAGTATCGAGTGTAGCCTTCGATAGAATGTTAGGGCTAAGGTGAAGGGAGCGGAGAGAGGAGCAGAGCCCATTTCATTTCTAAATCCACTGGCAGGAGTATACCTAGTAGCAGACCCAGGAATAGAGGTGCATGTTCTAGTTCCTGATCATGATCGAGATTATGACCTTCGTTCAGATCCAAATCCATAGTCCGCAACATCCCTTCCACCAGTCATATCAGTTCATCCAGTAGATGAAGCTATAGATTTTGCAGTAGTAGATCTGATCCTAGATTAAGAACCTATTGATCCATCACTAGAAGCAAAGCAGGGACAGTCGATGAAGAAAGTGACTCAAAAGGGAAATATGCATCTATTTTATTATAAAATGCACAACACTTGGCTTGGAAACACGATTGATCAAACCAAATGGGACCATCCTAAAGAATTTCTGATGCACCTACCAAATCAGTGGTAATCCCTTTTTCCTCCCCCCAGGGTAGGGAAAAAAGAAAAAATGTGCACTCGCTATTATATAGGATGGCCATCTTTCATTCTTAGCTTCAATAACACGATTCCAGTACGACATTCAGATGTGGGTGGAGGTATTGGATTGGGGAGCCCCACTCGGACGCCATAAGGTCCAACCAAAAAGTAGGAGGAAAGGCAGAGAAAGAGGAATAGATGATAGAGACAATAACAACGGATCAAGATTGGAATCTAGGGACAACGCGAATAATTGGGTAAAAAATGACGGCAAAACAAAGTTCTTAAAGCTGCTTTTCCAAAAGAAGTTCCGCTCCGACGGAAACTCGTAATTGAACGAAGTTGGTAATGATTCCTCGATCTCGCAATGGTTAGCAGTGATGTAAGTGGGCTTGGTCTGATTCTGCCATCCCTCAGTAGCTGGACCTCCACTTATGTGCTACATCGCCTCTCCCACCAGCTCGTATTTCCACAAAAGTAATTTTCATGCCAGCCAAAAAGAATTCATACCATCAATTTTGTATAAGAAAGAAGAGAATACAAGCTGGGGGAGATACCCGTAGGCTATTGATAACACTGAACTCCTTGCTATCTCCCCTATTCAGAAGCTAGAACACTAGTCCGCGAAGAAAGAAGCTTTATCATGAGAGTAGTAAGTACTTAAGTATTCCATAAAGCAAGTATGATTCCATCCTGAATATAATAACCAACCTTATGATTCTATCGTCTAGAGACCTAGCACAAGAAGAAGGGGAGAGAACAGTTGCTTATAGCGAAGCACTAGAAGACAAGACTTTCTCTCTCATTCGTGCAAGTAGTGATTCTGGAAGCTGTTTATAAACTATGGTTTAAGTCAGCACAATTAGAAATACAATTCCCTCTATGAGCGAGGCGAGGGAGACAACTAGAAGAAGTAAGCATGGGGAGACCAGACCAGCAAAGTATACTTTTCATGAACCAAGATTGACGATAAAGCAAGTTCACTAAGTCTAATTGACAAGTTAAAGGCCAGGATATATCCATAACGGGAGGATAGACCAGGAAAACCCCTGACTAGCTACTATGGTCTGTGATATGGTCTTTATCTAGAGACAAATCTTATCTATAGATAAGGGAAGAAGAAAGGGGAAGGGGTTTTCATTGAAGAGAAAGTGAAAAAGTGCATATTTGGCATTGTATTTTGGATTGTGAACAGTCTTGATACATCACTCAGTTTCACTCCATCACCTATTAGTGTAAGGAACAACCATTTCAAGTAATGCTTAATTTCAAATCAAGTCTAAACTTTTTCTAGTTAGGAAGCACCAACATTCTAGCTCAAGCTAGGGCCTTAGTGTAGTGTGGTGAGGTCACACTCCAAGGTCATGAAAACTTCAAGTAAAATAAAGAGTGAAAAAAATCAACTTTGCAAATCTCATTTACGAGGAAGACTCTTTGGAGATAAGAAACGTCGCGCTAGGGGTAGAATTTTATTTTTGTGTTTTAGATCTATTGTAGATAGGGGTCTTTTGAAGTGTCTAGGCACTTGATAGTTTTGGACTTCGCTATCCTGCCCATACACATAGATCTTACATACTATTCTGCGTGGTTGTTACTTGTCGAGTGGTAGACTTAGTAGGCTTTCCTAGGTTCCACCTAGGTGACTGCAAGTGGGAAGTGCCTGTGGTACCTAAGGAAAATGTAATACCACCGTTTCAGTTCAGGCTGAGTGAACTAGCATTTGTTTAGCTTCCTTCGTTACTTACAAGGTAATAATCATCCATACTTAAATTCTATTCTTTTAGTGAAATTATGACAAAGGTATCTTGCAATTACCGAATTTTGTATATTCTGCAACTGATATCCATATCGCAACAAAATCCATTGTTAGATAGGTTGCAACGTTCTAGAAGAAGAAAGAAGACTGCCAAAAGATGACATTTGGCTCCTAGATGGATAACCACCTATTGACATTGTTTGGCAAGCTAAGCGAAATCAGAGATCTTGAAGTCAAAGGCTGAGTCAAACTTGGAAGTTGCATATTGAAGATAAACACAGGAAGCAGATAATCAAGCGAGCGAGGCATTTAAGCAGACAATCAAGTGAGCGAGGTACTTAGCTGTTAAAACACAAAATCTCCTATGACTTGATTTTTTCAATAGCAAGTCATAAAGAGATTGGACTCTTAGATATCGATCTCATAGGTGTCAGATTTACTTACAAATTCTCGGCCTAAAACTCTTCCGAGTTGTTTTTATTATTTGTATAAATAGCAGTAAGCGAGACTAAGAACACAGTAGTATTGGTGCTTATTGTTATTAAGTTTATAATCATTTTGTGGACAAATTGATACTATGTTTTCTTAATACAAGTTCATGTTATTCTCCAAATGCGTGTGTGAAGAATCATTGAGTATTAAATTAACCCTGCACTCCAGGAGGGCCCCTTGCGAGTTGTGAGGTTTCGTTTTAGTTTTACATTAACAATTTTCATTACAATTATTTCATTTCAGTCATTTTTACAGAGTACTCATAAACCAAAAATACCAAAAAGAGTTTGTTTATATGCATCGTTACTTAGTTGTTTCAACATTCAATTTCAATCTCTCTGAATTATTTATTCATTCATACCTAACTTCTGATATGTTGAACAAAGTACATTTTAGATATGAACATGCACATTAGTAATCAATCTTGGGTTTAAAGTTTCACATTTTTTATTTCATTATCATTTCCTTTTTGAAAGCATCTTTATCTTTTTGCAATTTACATTTCGTTATCACGTCTTTCATATTTGTCAATTAGTATAAAGATTTCTTTTATCAATTAGTAGAAAATGAGTTCAATTTTGAAGCAGTAAGTTAGATAATTTTCTTTCATGTTTAATCTTCAAGCATTTCCTTTTTGATAGACTAGAATTAAGTTTGGATTTCTGCAATATAGATAAGATTCTTTATTTTCAAAAATCTCAACTTAGATAGGATTCTAGATTGAAATAACATGTGCGTTGACTCTCTCCAATTTGTATAAAAAAACATTTTATTCATCTTTAAAATTAGTTTCATTTTTAGATCACTTAATTTGCAAAATAAATCCTAGCATATATAGTGCACATACACTTCACAAGAACACAAATCTTGGTTGACATTTAATTAAATAAATTAAAAACAATTAATTTACCAAACCAAGCTAGGGGAAACTCCCTTCCCAAAGGGAAAACCCTGAAAATTTCTCTTCTTATAAAATTAAATCAAAATGATATATCCAAAACCCAAGACCAAAAAACAATGTCCTACAAACACCAAGTCAACTCTTCATTTCTATTAATCAGATATCATAATTATGTGCACAAGAGAAGCTCAAAAAGTAGGTTCTTCATTCCTTCATCAAATTTTAAGAAACTTGCAATATGCCACAGGAGGAGCTCACTACTCTTCCATAGAAAACTCTCCTTTTTCTCTTTGCAACTTCACATATATTTTTCACATAACTGCAAAAAATATTATGCCAAAATGGAGGAGCACGTTGCCCAATATATAGTAGTGCGTTTTTCCGTTAATTCGAGTCCTTTGGGCATGCCAACTTGATCATCTAGAGGGCTAATCTGGTTTTAGGATAATTTTTACTCTTTTAAAAATAAAAATAAAAATAAAATTCTTTTTTTCTTTTTTCTTTTAGGAAGTCTAAATGGGACTTTCACTTATGAAAATTTTCTTTTGACCTCACAAATCCTAGAAGCATGAAATGCATTCTTTAATAAAACTTATATTTTTTTTCTTTGTCTTTTTCTTTTACATGAAATACAAATTTTCTCAATTATGAAGATCGAACCTAGTCGGTAGTAATTTTTCCGCCTCCCCGAACTCTACGAACCGCTGTGTGCTCTCACGGGTTGGTTGGTCGTGCTAGGGCTGCGCCCCTCTGCCATGGATGAGCTGGGATCATCCCAGGCTCCTCCCATCAGTCTTCCGTCCTCCCCTAAGGTTGAATATGTCGCTTTCAAGTCTCTTTTGGCTTCGATGCCAGCCAAGAAGAAACTGAATGTTTCGAAGTTTGTTAAAAAGCTGGAAAATATACCGGAGGTCTCCCTCCCTCCGGAGGGGCTGATCAAGGTAGCTCTATCACTGGCTGAGAGGGCTCTGGTAGGACAGTTCACTGGCCTTTGGCCTTCTCCCAAAGCCACGGAAGCCTGGGTCTGCAGGAACTGGAGACCGTTAATCAAGCAAAGTGTCACCTCGTATTTCCTAGGGCGAGGCTATTTCCTGTTCGAGTTTATTTCAAAAGAAGACAAGGATCTGATCTTCAGGAACGGGCCCTATTTTATGGGCCCTCAAGGTCTCTATTTGAACAGATGGACTCCCAATTTTGATCCAGCTGAAGATGTTCCATCAGCAGTTCCAGTGTGGGTAAGGCTTTCGAATCTTCCTGTACATTGCTAGAACTAGGATTCTCTCCAACATATAGGCAACGTGCTGGGAAAATTCATAGATCGCGCAAGCACCAAGGACCAATATGACTGCGCTAGGATCTGTGTCGAAGTGGATCTAGAAGTGGGGTTGCCAGAGGCTATAAAGATAAATGTAGGAAGCTGGACCCATGTGCAAAAACTTGACTACGAACAACTTCCTTTCAAGTGCCGCAAGTGCCAGGAATACGGACATTTTGCCAAGAACTGTACAAAAAATGAAGAGGCGGTGCAAGGAAAGGAAGAAGGATGGAAGTAGGTCAAAAGATCAAGGGCTAACCCTAAACCCTCAAACTCTCTTGGAGCTCCAAAAAAGAAAGGGTTGCAACCTTCTTCTAGTGGCCAAGGACAACAACCAATGGCACAAGAGAACGTATTCGCCCCCCTATCCTCAACCTCAATTGAAGTGCAAGAAATAGAATAGCAGCAGAATGAGGCAAATGAGAAAGAGATTCTCAAAAACCCCAAGCAAGGTGAGAGTGCAGCTGTAAGCCCTAAGGGAAAGGCCATAGATATGGAAGAGGAAGACCAATATTCAGAAGAATTTGAGGAGGAAGGAGAAATGGGTGACTCCCAAACATTGTCTCGCATATCAACAAGAGGAAGGAAGTCTGACCGGGAAAAAAGAGAGTGAGAAACATATAAAGACAAACTCCAAGGCAGTCAAGCAACGTTGGAAAAGTTGCTAGCAAAAACACCAAAGAATACAAGAAGTTATGGACAGGGGCCCAAAGGGGCCACCTAATCTCAGAAAGGTAAATAATGAATATTGTCTCCTGGAAGTGCAGGGGGTTGGGGAGCAAGAAAAAAGAGGAAGCAATGCGAAGTTTGATCAGGATAGAAACCCCAGTTATCCTACTGATCCAGGAAACTATGTTGGAGGAAAATAGCTTCCTTCAAGTAGGCGGGAATCTTTGGAGAAAAAGTGGAGGGCAGGCTATCTCAGCCCGAGGTGCATCGGGAGGGCTGGGAGCTCTCTGGAATGAAGCCAAGTTGGAATTGGTTAATGGAAAGCAGAATACTCACTGGTAGCTTATGCAATTCATAAGCCGAGAAACAAGGGAGGCCTTTAGTCTCTTTAATGTTTATGTGCCGGTAAACGCAGGGGAAAAGAAGCAGTGTTGGGACTCAATCAAACTCATGGCCGAGGAAGAGACGTTGAGCAATATTATTATAGCAAGGGATCTGAATATAACCTTAAGTTCTTCCGAGAAGAGAGGTGGCAACATAGTAAGGGATCCAGCGAGGGAATGGGTGGAGGACATCATGCAAGATTGGGATCTGCTCGACATCAAGCCCTTGAAAGGTAAGTATACTTGGTAAAATAAAAGAATGGGTCCTGGCCATATTGCTGCGCGATTAGATATATTTTTTCAAAGTTCCTATCTTCTCCTTGGTTTAGAAGCTAGGATGCTCATTCTACCATGTAGCATTTTGGATCATAAACCCATAAGACTGGAGCTATTAGCACAAAATTTTTTTGGGCCCATTCCTTTTCGATTCAGTGCTTTATGGATTGGGCATCCAGACTTTATTGATAAGGTTAAAGAGAGCTAGAATCGGCCTATCACAAGGTCTCCTTTCTTTGTATGGGAAGAAAAATTAAGAAGAGTAAAAGTTGTTCTGAAGAGTTGGGCTAAAACTCTTCTGAATCCAGCTGATGAAAGGAAGATGGCCCATGCCTTCCTTGAGAAACACCAACTGCAGATGGAAGAAGAGGACCCCACGGAGGAATCTATAGCCATAGAAGGAAATCTGCAGCAAAAATTCCACAAAGCATGTTTGCAAGAGGAAGAATATTGGAGGCAGAAATCCCGTAGCCTATGGTTGAAAGCGAGAGACAGGAATACCTCCTTCTTCCACAAGCAAGCCCAAGCTAGAAGGTCCTTCAATACCATTTCTGAAATAAAAGAAGATCTTGTTACCCACAAGGACTTCACAAGTATCAAAGGGGCAGCCTTCTCCCACTTTGAGAAACTATATAGTGAAGTCGAGGTAATGAGCCAGGACACTATGTTCTTGGATGTTATCCCCCCCAAGATCTCTCCAAATATGAATCAACAACTGGAAGCTAAAGTCACCAGAAAAGAAATAAAGGTTGCGCTCTATGAAATGGAGCCGGACAAAGCCCCAGGTCCGGATGGCTTCACAGCCAGATTCATCCAAGTCTGTTGGCAAATAGTGAAGAATGATTTCCATAGAATGGTGTCAAAATCTCAATATTGTTAGAAAATTGGAGAAAGCATGAATTCTGCCTTTCTCGCCCTCATCCCAAAGGAAAAGGGAGCCAACACTTTTAACAGGTTTCTCCGATTTCGTTATGCAACATTGGCTACAAACTCATAACAAAGGTGGATTGAAGGTCCTCTTGCCCTCCGTTATTCCTGAAAACCAAGGGGGGTTCATTCAGGGCAGGCAGATCGTGGACAACATAATCCTCGTGCAAGAGGCTATTCATTCTAGCTTGCAGAGGAAAGAAAAAGGTATGGTGGTTAAGCTGGACCTAGTTAATGCGTTTGACAGAGTACGTCACAAGTTCCTCTTTGATGTGATGCACAAGTTTGGGTTTGGTCAGGAGTTTATTAGATGGGTCCGGGCTTGCATCTCTGAGCCCTGGATTGCCCCTCTAGTGAATGGAAGAGCAACGAAGTTCTTTAAAGCCTCTAGAGGGCTGTCCTCTTTCTCCTCTTCTTTTTGTTTTGCAAGCTTCAATTCTAAGTTTTTATTTAGAAAAATGCCAGGTGGACCAAGAGATTATGGGTCTTAGGATTTCTCGAGGAGTCAAGGATATTAATCACGCATTGTTCGCTGATGATTCTCTTTTGTTGGGTGTTGCCTCTGTTTCTTCTGCCTCCAGATTCAGGAAAGTGTTGGATGATTTTTGTGGTACTTCGGGCAGCAAACTAAATGAAGGGAAATGCCATTTTTATGGCTGGAACATCTCCAACAGCGAGCTTTCCTCAATTTCCAGATGTTTGGGCTTCGTTGGCTCTACTTCTTGGAATTCTTTCATCTATTTGGGCCTTCCTATCTTCCAAAAGAGGCACTCCAGTAAAGATTGGCTCCCAATGGTTGAGAAATTCAAGAAAAAAATTCAGTCTTGGGGCTTCTCATGGTTGAATCTTGCTGGGAAGACAATGTTAATTAAATTTGTTCTAACCAGCCTGCCCATCTTCCAATTCTCGGCCATGTTGGCTCCCTCCAGCATCCTCAAGAAGATGGAGGAGTGGATTAGAAGGTTCTTTTGGAAAGGCGGCAAGCATAATGACAGGAAGATCCCCCTTGTTAGTTGGGGCAAAATTGCTAAACCTCTGCTAGAAGGAGGCCTGAACTTCAAGGACCTGAGGACTCAAAATACTGCTATGGGGGCTAAGATCCTGTGGAGACAAATAGCCCCGAAACCAGGATGGGCTCAAAAGGCGCTATGGAAGAAATATTTCAGGGGTCAGAGGTTACGAAGCTTGGATGACCTCACCCACACCATTAAAGGCTCTCATATTCACAGGCTTTGCATGCAGGCCTTACCACTGATACAAAAGCATTCCTTTTGGATCCCAGGTAATGGCAAGCTCATTAATATCTGGACCGATAAAATCATGAATGAAGAACCTTTAGGTGAAGACCAAGAGCTCTCTGAGCTTCGAATCTGGGCATTGAACAACGGCATCAAAACTTTGTGGGATATCTCTAGCTGGAAGGATAATGCGTGGGCAGGCTGGAAGAAACCTCAAATGTCGGATGCTCTAGATCAGGCGTGGTCACTCCTGCTAACTAAACTGAAAGGTATGAGCCCGATTAGCATCAGAAAACAAGATAAGAGAGGTTGGGGCTCTCAAACTGGTTCTTATACTGTTGCTCAAGGCTATGCACAGCTCAGAAAAATTCCTCACGTTCCTTGCTGCCCTGCGATTTGGAGAGGACTTTGGAGGCAGAAATGTGTGCCAAAAATCGATTTCTTCAGCTGGCTGTTGTGCCACAACAACATTTTAACTGAGGACAGGCTTAAAAAGAAAGGCTTCCTGGGCCCTTCCAGATGTAGTCTATGCCTGGAAAATGAGGAAAATGCCTCTCATTTATTGATTGAATGCAGATTCGCCAAGAGTATTTGGGCTGACGCGTTTTCCTCATGGGGAGCCACTATTCGTTTGCCCAACTCGATTGCTGGTTTCTTTGTTGATTGGGCTCATCTCTACCCCGGAAAGTTCCCCAAAAACAATTGGTTCAAGGCAGCCTGGCTAGTTTATCCGAAATTCATCTTCTGGCAAATATGGATTGAGTGCAATCACAGAATTTTTCAAGAGAAAGCGCAAAAGGGTAATCTTGTTTTGTCAAAAGCCAACGGCCTGCTCAAGGAGTTTCTCAGTGAGAAATTTGAGAAGCTGGAAAAAAAAAAATTAAGTCCTCAAGATCTGGCGTGGGGGAGCAAGCTTGGCCTTCAGTTTTCTGAGGACGAGAGACATTTCAAAATTGCGAAAAACTGGCAGATCAAGCTTGCTGAGGGCGATTTCTGCATGTGGCTACATAAGCGTGATAGTTCCTCCTTGTTTTTTGATGGGGCCGCCAAAGGCAATCCTGGAATAGCTGGGGCTGGGGGTGTCATCAAGAATGCGGATGGCTACATAGTAAACAGGTATCCCTGGGGGCTAGGTCATAGTACCAACATGCAAGCAAAGGCCATGACTCTGTTGCATGGACTTAAGCATTTACAAGGTCTTGGTATTGAGAAAGCCATTATTCTTGGTGACTCCCAATCCTTGATTCAAATTCTAGTGGATAACATGTCCCCCAGGGACTTTCAGCTAGCAAGAGTGGTGGCCAGAATAAGGAAGCTTGTTGGCTCCTCCCTTCAGATGAATGTTTTCCACATTCTTCCGCAGAATAATAAGGAAGCGGATGCAGAAGCCAACAAAGTTGTCCTCCTTCCTACAAGCATTCGGATAAAAGACAGGGTTGAAGATTGGGATCCAATCCCTTAAATCTGTTTCTCATGTATTACTGTCTTTTACTCTAGCAGTTTGTCTGTATTCACAAGCATGGGGAAATTCAGAAAACCGACTCGACTAATGGAGTCAAGAAGATTCAGAACATTAAGGCAACGGTGTTGATTTATCTACATGTTGAGGACAGCCGGTTCTTGGGCTTCCTAAATGTAACTGGCCAGCAAGCTTTGGATTTCTTTTAATACAAATTATAACCGTTTTCATTAAAAAAAGAAAAGAAAAAGATCGAACCTAGTCACACATTTTCTAAAAAAAAAGAAAATAGAAGCTCTTTTGGGGAGAGAGTTTATTGACTCACTTCATACATAAAAATATAGTAGTCAGTCAATGTTGGATTGTATCAGACTCCCACAAATCTCTCCGAGGAATGAATCAATCATTAGACAAAAAAAATCTCAAAATCTTTTCATGTTATCAGTGAACACCTCTGTTTGGAAAGCCAAAAATGGAATAAATATTAAATTAGGGAAAGATCCTTGGATGGAAAGCCAAAACAAGTTCAGAATGTCGATCCCCCTTATAAACTTGCTCAACGAAGGTGGATGATATACTCTTAATGAGATAGATAGAGGCCCAACGGCATAATGTTCCTTTTACCTTCTCCTTCTAACTCTGACAGAGTGCGTGATGTTCCTTTTACATTGCATCGCAGTTGGTTTTTTTTTATTACAATTTTAGAAGGCATCAAACTTCTCTCTCTCGTGTGTTGAGCTTCCAAAGGAAAAAGGGCATAGGAAATACATATAGTTGGAGCTGATTGGCATAGCTGCAACAGAGAAAAAAAAACTTTATAATAAACTTATATATTCAATGCAAAATGAGAGGGGCACATAGAAAGCCAAAATCAGGGATTAATGAAACAGAAAATTAATGAAGATGATATGTGAATGGAATCCTTTAATCTGGTAACAATTTTAAGTTTTTTTAAATTTTTTATTTTATTGATTCTTAACTTTGATGGAATTTTTCCCTGTATATACTTTCTATTAAAAAAGAAAAAACAAACAAACAAACAGTGATTTTGACGTCTTAAAAAAATATTTTCAAAGATATGTCCTCTGAACAATGTCAAACATCTCTCTTTCTTTTCGCCTATGTAAATAGATATTTCCAATAAATTTGACATCTTTTTATAATCTGAAAATATAGAAAAGTAAAATTATAATTGAGAATTTTTATCTGCTTATATTTTATATATTATCTTGTTTTATATTTGAAATTTATTATTATAAAATAGTGCATATTTTGAAATTTATTATTATAAAATACTGTGTATTAAGTGAATGTAATTTAAATGATTATGTCAGGACGTGTTATTTTTCTCTATTTAAATATTATTTATAAATTTATATAAAATTTAGTTTATTTTAAATATTAGTAAATTTTCCTCAAAAATATAGTTATGAAAAATAAGATATATTTACATATTTTTTGGTTATGTAATGAAGTGTTATTTTCTTTTTTAAAATATTGTTTTCCTAGTAGTTTAACAAGATTTCAAATTTGTGAAATTTATAGAAACTCCAATATAATTTAGATAAAGTTGGACATAATTTTGTGTAAATTAGAGTTACAATTGTCAAATTTCAAAATTTTGATCTAAGGGTTTTTTAAGGTGTTTAATCCATTTCCATCATCAAAAACATCTTTCAAACACGGTTACTATCAATTTTTTTTATAAAAAAATACCAAACAAATTTACTTAAAAACCCTAAATCCTCAAATTAATCTAAAAACCCTAAATCCCCAAATTTCAAGCAAAATTAACCTAATCCCCAAATTTCAAGCAAAATTAACGTAAAAGCACTAACTTTACGTTAAACTTATTATTATCAGATAGTTGTTCTCTTAAAATATTTGAATCGGATATTCGAATCGTTTGATAGTTGATATGCCATTTGGTTGTAAACTATATTATTTTAGATTGACAAAGTTTATAAAGATCGATATCATCGAACTCAATTTCCCGACATAAGATACTTACATCTCCCTCCAATGAATCACCCACAGGTACTGACAGATTTTGATCACCACCAGGAGGGCCTGGTTCTGGTCTCCTTCCTTCTTTTATTGTTTTCCGTGTCTCTGCAGCCTTCCAGACCGCATATTTCTGCTTCTGGTCAATGTACTTATTTTGAAATTCATTTAATTCTCATAGTTGAAGGAATGTATTATAGGTCGAAACTCGAAGGTTTTATGTAATAGTCCCTTGAAATTCAATCTGGACTCTTGTACTTGTTCGGAGAAAGATATACGCTATTATTAAATCCAAAGGAAGTCATAGGGAATTCATTTTTGGATTCTACTTATTTTATTTTTTAAAGGAAAGGGAGGAAAGGGGGCGAGTTCCTATAGAAGCTATATGGAGCTCAACAATCACAATTATTCACAATATATCGTATGTACAGAAGCTGGATTACAATATGTACAGATGTGTAATAGCCATTATATGCTACCGTGCAGCGCATACATAAGTCTTATAGGCTGCCGAGTAGTACAGACATAACAACAGGAATCGAACATGGGTGGGGAGCGTGAAAGTCAACAGGATTCTACTTATTTTATAACTTTATTCAATCAGTTAATTTCTTCTTTCAAAATGATCTAAAAATTTTCCCCGGTCTTCACTCAGAAATTGGAGTGCAATCACTCACATTTCTCGAAACTGAGTGAGTTGTGACAAAAACAATGTCTTTCTTCTTGGTTTCTACTGCACTGAATTTTTTGTATTTTAAAATTTAAGTGCAGAGCCAAATCTAGCAAGGAAGCAAGCTTTTGGAGGGCAGGGGAGGCGAGGGATCAAGAAATCGTACCATTTAGAAAAATCTATCATCCCATCATTTCCTTTTTTGGTACAACAATTTCTAATCTCGATCTAAGTTGAGATACTTTTATGTCAGTGTTTCATATGTGTGGCTTTGTTTTTCATTTCCTAACATACAATTTTCTACCTTTACCTTATTTTACTTTATGCTATGGTGTTGTTGTAACTGCACAGACAATTCACATATTTTGGAGATACTTCATTCAGAACGTTGTATGCATAACCACAAGACAAACTTGCTACTTCAAGCACAACGATGAAAGAAAAAATTTCCCAAACCTTGGCTAGATAATTTTCCCAAATCTTCTATACCTTCTATGTATCTTTACACCTTTACAAACAGTGACTAATTTTATTATTTATCAATTAAAATTATTTTAGATAGTAGAATTATACCATCTATATTTAAATCTGTGCAAATTATATAATAAAGTACAATACCTTGATAAATATTATTACAAAGACTTTGTCTTTATTATACCGACTTCAAATCTTATAACCAATTAAATAAATTTGTAAACTGATTTTACCCAACACACTAATTTAAATAACTTTGTGCTTATAAATATTTAAAAACTTTTAATTATATCTGTAAACTGACCTGATATACCCACTCCAATCTTCAGACTGAAAAAACCTAATTTGATAATCTCACAATAATTTCTCATATCATAAAATTATATACTTTGTTTCCTCTAATTCTTCTAAACTTTAAGAGGGATTAAGCTGTCAGCGTCTGACCAAAATCTGAAATTATAGCATTAGTAACTTGGAAAATTTGAAAACATGGCATTATTGTGACTTTGTAACTTAATTAGTCAGTCGTATTATATGTTTTGATTTATCCATTACTCTTTTTTATGTTTTCCTTTCAATGTCAGGAGATTTAAAGTTTGAACTTATGATGAGACAGTGTATTCATGTTCTACTTCCCTCATTTAACTAAATTAAAAAGTAAAAAATAGGAAATAATAAAAATATTCAGTCAAGGTTTGCGTGGCCACTATTTGGGGTTGCCCCAGGTGCCACGATTGATGCCTTCTCTGGCAATGTCATGATGGTAACACCATGCAGCCTTCCCAGCGCTCGTTCTCTGTGGAGAAAAAGAAGGGCCATCATTTGGAGTTGCATCCCATTGCCACAGATGGTACCTTTTCTATGCGGTGCCACGTGTTGTAGCATTTTTTGGTTTTACTAAGTTAGAATAAATTAGTCCAAACAATGAAAATATTTTTCAAAAAATGTTAAGCTAGGATATGGACAAAAAGAAAACTGAATAAAAATGTTAGGAAATATTTTGACAAAGATGTCCATATCAAAGAAAATGTTAGAATAGATGCCCTAAAAAATGAAGCCAAAAATAAAATGTTAGGTTAGAAAGAAAAGCAAAAAGCAAAAAAAAAGATCATGAAAGTGTGCAAGTCCAAGTGCCACTACCTTTTACTTTATTATGCAAAATAATGGTTGTGTGTAGCGTGTCATAAATGCCACAACCCATGATAGTCAAATAGTTTAATCTTGACTAGTTCATGCTTTAAATTTCATGTTTATAGTTAGAAAATAAAGATCTAGCCAAACTGTTTAATTTTGATTGATCAGTAGTTATGTAGAGAATAATAAGGAGCTCATCAGTTTAATCTGAGCCCTTGGATGTTATTAGGTTAGAATTAGATAGTTTGCTTTTCAAAAGAAAAAGGAAATAAAAGGATCTGCTAGCCTAAATGCACCTAATTAAGTGAAGAAAAAATGTTAGAATAAGTAAAGGGTAGGTAGAAGAAAGGTTGCAGAAGTACAAAGTTGATTGAAGCATAAGCACATTTATCATGCTTAGTCTAATGTTTCAGTGTGCAGGATCAGTTATGAAAGTGAAAAGATGTTCACAAGTTGATTTGGTTAACTTCCCCTCATTTCATTTCATCCCCCACTATATACTTACTAATTTCCTCATTATCCCATCATTTCCTAAGAAAATACCTTTTTCCCTTCATTTTCACCTTTGTCTCTTGGTTTCACAAGTTTTCCTAGCAAATTACTCTCCAAACTCATTCCCCTACCCAAAAACCCCTTTTTCCTAGTGCAAAACCCTTTTCCTTTGAAAAACTCACTTTCCCCTTGTAATTTCCGTGTAAACCCATAAATACCCCTTATCCTAACTTTTATTTTCCCCTCCGCTTTGTATAATTAAACGCCGTCATTCATGTTTTTCCCGACAAAACGCCTAAAAACCCATAAAACCCTTTATCCTAAGTTTTGTGTGCCCCCCGCATTACTTAACAAATCTCCACGATATTCACTTTTTCCCGATATATAAAACCTTTTAACCCACCCCCTTGGTCTGGTTAATAAACTTCTGCTACATTTTAACCTTGGTCCCACTATATTGAACCCGTCCATTATATTTTTTAACCCGCTTTATTCATTAAATAATTACAATTCTTTGTAATTAAACCCCCGGGCCCCGCTAATCTCCGCCTGATTGCCCTCCGTGCAACTCCGCCATGCGATAACCGTTAGATATTTCACCCCTAGATCTAACGGCGCACATCCATATCATGCACTCCCGATCTCTGACCTTTACCGGCCCGAGAGCACGTGAGATTCGTGGTTTTGCTCAGGCCCCTTGCAGTTACGTGGCAGCTTTATGTTAACTCGCGTGCTCTCCAAAAAATACCGCCCTTCACTCAAAAGCGGTGCGATGGCCTCCGAAACCGCCTCCTCGCGTAGGCCGAAACCATCCACTATTCACTTATCAAATTCCGCGCCAAATTTTAAACTTTACCCGTTAAAACGCCAAAGACCCTCGTTTCACTCTTTTCGCCCGTTTACACAATGAAACCTACCTAACCCTTCCTGCCCCACCCTAAACCTCTGCAACTCAATTTGACCTCCGATTACCTTCCAAACGCTGCTAGGACTCTGTCCATACATTATCTTGTTCTAGATTCTCAAGAAATGAATTCGAATGATTTTCCTTAACAAAAGTTTAAACCAGAGATAGAAGTGAAGAAAAATTTACACAGTAAAAGATAAAACAGAGGAGACAGATAAAGAAAAACAGATGAAAGACAAACATATGAAATGTATCAGATGAAAGGTCATAAGTAAATATGACATCTAGCGTGAAAATCAAACAACATTCAGCTTTTGGAGGAACAGTAAGCTAGCGTCAACAATTTTCAGTTTTTTTAGTGATAGTCACCAACAACGCAACATCCAAAATAGTGCCAACAATCTTTATTTTGATTTTATAATAATCTATTTTTGTAAAGACAGTTTACGATATTTTCTTAGTTCTACTGTTGTATAAATAACTTTCTTCACGAGTTATTAAAGGGTTGCACCCTTGATGAAGCATTTCTAAACATTTGATGTACTTGACTTTTCTGGAACCTTAATACAAAGCAAAGGATTCTGAATTCTGTTTTACACAGTTTGTGTTTCCTGTAAGTTTTTCCAGTATTACTCATTATGTTTTTCTTCATATTCTTATTTCTTACATAGATAACCAGGCATGAATAATTGTGTTTCAATCTATTCCTATAAGCTTCTGAAGTGATAATCTATAAAGAGAATGAATTAATGGACTGTTTGTTTAATTAATTCCCTTTGAATCAATAAATCATTAGCATCTTTTGTAAGCTTAAGCATATTCTCTTAAACCTTCTGAACATCGTTTAAATGTTTTCCCACTTATGATTATTTAATTTTCAGTTTGAAAACTGTGATAATCATATTATTTATTTGTTTCTGCTCACCACCATACAATCTATTTCACTGTGTGAAATTTTATAGCAGCCCTCTACTTTGATATTAATATTATTCAAAAGGTTAGGCATTACAGTGTTACATCTGTGTTATTCATTGGTCCTCCAAATTAAAACAAAACCCCAAAACAATTATCTTAGATGCTCTGGCATGATAGCTGACCATTATCATCTCAGAGATACAACATCAATCTGGCACCATTGTCGGGGATTCGAATTCCATTAAGTTTTCCTGGGGCAACGATATTCATTCTATTCCTTTAAGGTGATTATAGGTCTTGAAAGGTTAAAATCCTTCACCTGGTGACTCCACTAGCCCAAACTAGAACCTTTTAAGCACACCAGATCTCATTCAGAATCTGACTTAGTTAATCCTCTGTCAGATCCTGAAAAAATTCTGAGAAAAACCAATTCTAAAAGGAGACATCAACCATCTTTTTCTTCCTCTTCAGCCTTGCAGTCTGAAAATTTAGTATCATTCGATCCTTTTATTAATATTCCATCCGATCCTGATTTGACACAAATACTCATAGGGTTTTTGAACTATTAGATAGGGGAGTTGATTTAGATTTAGCTTTCCTCATTCATTCTTTTGAAACACATCAAGAACCCCCATTACCACCAGGATCACCTAAAACTGAGTCTGACTTGGGTGTTCATTTACCTGAATACAAACCCACAGATATCATATCTCCTACCACTTATCCATTTCCTTCCACTTCTGAACGACCTGAAGCTTCTACTTCTAATCAACCTGAGGAGACCATCTTTGTATATTCAAATCCACTCTTTGAAACAAAAGAGGGTATTCATTCACAGGTCCCAAAGTTAGTTCTTAAGACTCCTTTAAAGTCATTCAGGAGATCCCCTCCTTCTTCACCTCCACATAGTCACACACCCCCTCAATCACCTTCTTCTTCATCCACACAAACACCTCATACACCACCTTATACTATGGCATTCCAACCTATTGTACAAGTTAGATATGCAACTTTAGTCTTACCAGATAACCTCGATGCATTCCCAGCTGGGTACTTGAAATACCTTCCGAGGTATAATGGAGAAATTGGTCCCTCAGCTGAGGACCATCTTCAAGCTTTTCTAAACTTTGCAGATAACATGAATATCGAACAAGAAAATGTTTACATGAGATTGTTTATACAATCACTTGAAGGAAATGTAAGAATCTGGTTTAGGTAGTTACCTGTAAATTCCATTAGAAATTGGAAAGAGCTTACAAACATATTTAAAAATCAATGGGGTGTGAAGAAAGATCCTCTTTACTTTCTGACTGAGTTTGAAGAACTTAAAAGAAACGTTGGTGAACCTGTATTAGATTTTATCAAAAGGTTCAATAAACTTTATCATAAGATGCCCCCTGATTGTAAACCCCCTGTAGCAGCAGCTAAGTCTAGGTTTTCTAAAGCCTTTGACGATGATTTTGTTGTAATGCTAAGAGAGAGAACTTCAAGAACTCTTGAAGATATGCAAACAAATGCTATAGAGGTGGAAGCAAATAGGGTTGCTTCGACTTCCTTGAAAGCTAAAGAGGAAAAGGCCCAAAGAAAACTCAAATCTATTCAAGAGGCCTCTAGTTCCTCTAGTTCTTCTAAGACTAAAACAGAAGATTCTAAAATAGATGAAATAACTTCTCTTCTTAGAAATCTATCTAATAGAATTTCCAAGATTGAGACTCAACCTAGGATAGTTCAACAAACAGTTACTAGACCCCAAAATCAAAATCAAGGTCAGTATAAAAGGAATCCACAATTACAAATTCTTCAGAGACCTAGTAATGATCAGCAGGTTCCCACTCCTTTACTGATAGATGACCAACAACCTGATGAAAATACTATGACTATTACTGAAGATATCAATAACATGGATACTTCTTCTAATCAAACAGTTATTATTCCTCTCTCACAACAAAATCAGGTTCAAGAAGATCAAGAATCCTCACAGGTTTCTAAATACCATGCCTTCTCTGAATTTTTAATTGCAGAGTTGAACAAGAGATATGATCTTAGGCCTAGACCTGGCCCTGGAAGACCTCCTAAGGAGACTCCAATAATTGAACCTCGTACCAAAGTTGTTGAAACTCAAACAACTGTTATTCGACCATTAAATCAGTCAATTGATACTGCTCAAAATGATAAAAATGATTTGACTACATTTAATGTTGAAAAAGAGATAGAAAGATTTAAAATCCCAATTCCACTTTCAGAACTTTCCAAAAACCCTAGGTATAAAAATCAAGTCTCAAAATGGATACAAAACACCTCGGTTGATGCTGAAAGTGACATCATTAGTCTGCAAGATGAAAAACTAGCAGTTGTCTTTGGTCCTAGCTCGGATATGATAGATGAAATAGTGCCTCTTTTCTATGTAACTCTTAAGACAAATGATTCCATGTTATGTAATTGTATGCTTGATTATGGAGCATCACATAACCTCATGCCAAAAGCTATCATGGACCATTTGAAACTTGACATAACTAGATCCTATCATGACTTGTACACCTTTGATTCTAAAAGGGTACCCTGCTTAGGATTGATTAAGGATTTAGTAGTCACCCTTGCCCAAATTCCAGTGAAAAGTGTAGTGCTTGATATAGTTGTCACAAATATTCCTCCCAAATTTGGAATGCTCCTTTCTAGGTCTTGTTGTGCCAAATTAGGGGGAACTCTTCAGATGGATATGTCTTATGCCACTATTCCAGTTTATGGGGGAGAACAACTAAGGTTATATAGAGAGGTAAGATTTGTGCACACTGTTTGCAAAACAGACCAGCCAAGGAACCATCCCATTTATGCAATTGATCAGGATTTTGGTTGCTTTCAACTCTCTTCAAACCAAATACATGAAACTCAAGTTAAAATAGAAGATGTAATTGAAAGTCCTGAACCAAATCAAATTGATGTATGGAAACTATTTTTTGTTCATTAAGTTTTCTAATTACTAATATAATCATTATAGCCTTTCCATCTATTCCTAATAAATATTTATATATAAATATTTCTATTCTAAAAAAAAAATAAAAAAAAAAATAAAAATAATTAATTAAAATTATTAATGATTCCATTAAATCAAGAGGCAGCCGACCTCTCAAATAAATTGAGAGCCGACCTTCCCCTCTTCTTTCCTCATCTCTATTTATACCCTAATAATCTGCTCTTCTTCTATCAAGCTTCAAGTTGTCCTGATGATGGATCCCGGTTGGGATTTGAAACGTTGGCAGAAAAATGTTCTTACTGTGGAATCTCCGGTGACTAATTCAAAAAAAGTTCTAATTTCACCAGAAAAAAAGAAAATATCACCCAATCATGCAAACTCGACTTCGAAGTTACAAATACTGTAGTTGAATATGAAGCTTTCCTTTTGGGACTGCAATTAGCCAAAAGCTTAAAGGTTCAAAACTTAAGTGTTTTACTGATTTAGAACTTATTATCAAACAAGTGAGAAATATTTGCCAGACTAAGCATCCTAGACTTAGGTCTTATTGAAATGA
The DNA here is from genome assembly GCA_031772625.1 of Pinus tabuliformis. NCBI lineage: Eukaryota > Viridiplantae > Streptophyta > Pinopsida > Pinales > Pinaceae > Pinus > Pinus tabuliformis. The sequence continues at coordinate 785,253,928 of CM062812.1, read as the reverse complement.
AGTTTCAGATTCAGTCGAAAACTTCTATGATGCTTTTAATTTGACTTATATTCCAAGAAATCAGAATATTCATGCAGATGCCTTAGCTGTTTCTGCTAGTTCATTTAAAATTCCTGATCAGACCAATGTACTTTATCAAATAAAAGTCAAGTATAGACCATCCATCCTAGACAATCTAAAACACTGGCAGACATTTGAAGATGATGAACATTTGAAATCTTTTCTGCAGGTAATAGATGAATTTTCAGTTCTACAAGTTGATGAAGATAGAACATAAATAAATGAAAATACAAATGGGAATGATACTTCAAATTTCAATTCAAAAATTGTTGATCATGACATTATTCAATTGTCTAACAATTTTATTCCCAAAGGCCTCATTCCTTTAGAAAAATTGTTTGATCAAAATGATGTCCTCCGAAACCCTCAGTCCATTTCTTCACAAGATGACATAGAAGAAATTAATATTGGAACAAATGATGATATTAAAAACATCAAAATCTGTGCATCTCTAGATCTTGAGATCAAAGCTCAATACCTTAAGTTACTTCAAAATTATAAGGATGATTTTACATGGACCTATGCTGAACTAAAAACCTATGATACTTCATTAATACAGCATAAGATTCCTTTAAGGCCAGAAGCAGTTCCTTATCAACAGAAACTTAGGAGGATCAATCCAGCGCTTCTACCAACTGTACAAAAGGAAATTAAGAAAATGCTGGATGCCTAGATCATTCTCCCTCTTAGATATTCTAATTGGATTGCAAATTTAGCTCCTGTTAAAAAGAAGAATGGAGAAATGATCTGATAAGGAGATCTAAGACAATTAATAAGGTATTACAGACCTATGTGCATGGATTTGTCTATGTCATTTTATGCAATGGATCGATAAGATTGCGAAATGCACAGACAATGAAGCAGTAAAACAAAACATAATAGGCAACACATAACACAACAAATTTAATAAGGAGTTCACCCAATACTCCTGGGCTACATCTCTTGGTCCAGCCTTCAGTGGTGGCCTCTCTATTATGTCTTCAGCAGAGTTCTTTTTACAACAGTGAGCTCAACTTGAGCCTCACACACAACAAAATACAATAATAAGAGCTTACTTGAACCTCTCAAGTTCTCTATGAGTACACAGACTCCCCTAATGCTCTCTGTCCTAAACTTTGTCTCGGCATTTGCCTGAATACTTCTCTGCCCCTTATGCTCTTTGTCTGTGGCTTTTAAAGCCAACCACGCTACCTGTTTGTTTCATATACTCGGCTCTCAGTCTCCCCGGCCTCTTGCCCACTTCAAATCCCTCTTACAGCATTATGCAATCATCGCTTAACGCCCCAAAGGGGAGGTGGCCACCATTTCTGTAATGTAAGAATGCCTCGAGCCTCTGGAACCTTTGAAACTGTCGCGCTCTTCCTCCACAGTGGAAATGCATTCTAACAGAGAAATTTGACTATCAATACACTTCATTCCCCTGTCAGGTCCGCCTATCGGTCGCTGTCGCTTATCGCAATGGCTTTGTCCCTCTGTTTCGTAAATACATTTAAAATCGCGAAAATGCATTGGAAAAGGCTCTTCCCCAGACTTGAAATCATATGTAATAGCCTTAAGGTACCCTTTCGGGTCCGGCTTATCGCATCGGCGCTCTCCCCTTTTCATTTCGTTTAACAAACGAAACTGTGAAAATACATTAAAACATGGTGTTTGGCAGACTTCAAAATCCCTTCAAATCTGACTCATAATCTCATCAGGGCGCATATATGTATATACACATACCCCCGCTCCTGTGGATCTGCCGATTGTGATCTGGCGATGCAACGTGGGCCGTCGATCTGCGCGCTTGATCGACGGTCCTCGTTGACCCCGCCAATCACTATCGCATCGCTTATAAGTTCCCCGTCGATCACAGTCGCAACTCTTATATGGGCTCTGCCGATAGCGCCGATAGCCACCGCCGATAGCGATCCGCCGATCGGATCTGGACCATTGATCGGCCAGATCCGACGGCTACTGTGTATCCCACTGTTCCGCCTCCGATAGCTCCTTTTTCTTCGTTTTCACGGGTTTTGGGCCTCCCGATAGTGTTTCTCCACCCTGCTAAGGGTGTCCCTCTTTCGATATTTTCGATCCTTTAAAGGATTTTTGGCCTTGGGCACGATTTTTAAAAGTTTCATGAAGACTTAGAGGGCATTCTTGGATCCATTTGGATCACGCCTTCCCACTAAAAAAGGCTTTTGGACCACCAAAAGTTGGTTTTCAAGCATCAACCAAGTGAGGATACAGCTGCCTCACTTGTCCAATCTCTACCCATTTTGCACTGCTGGGTTTTGAACCTTTGAGTCCAATCCTTAGGTACTCAACATCTCCTCTGCGCGTTGTCCTCACCTTCCTGTCCAGAACTGTATCTTCCTGCAGCTCATTGAGGTATTCAGGCAACAGATCATCAATGGAAGGCAATTGAATTTGCTCTTCAGGATCTTCAATTAATGAAGGTTCAAACAGTCTTAAATTTTCTGCATTTACTACTAAATAGATGTGCATGTATGCTGGCAAATCAAGGCAGAAATCATTCTCACCAATTTTCTCAAGTACCTTAAAAGGCCCATACCTTATTGGCTTCAGTTTCTTTCCTTCACCTTGCATTCTATCCTTGCTGATATACAGCCAGACTTGATCGCCAACTTGGAAGTTGTGCTCCACCTGATGTTTATCATGCCTTGCCTTGTATTTGGCTTGGCTCTTTTCCAGCTGTTCCTACACTGCCTGGTGAATTTCTTGGATCTGTTCAATGAATCTGGTTGCTTTGTCCACATCATTGTGTCCAGCAACTGCTATGTCTTTTTCAAAGACAAAATCCAAGGGAGACCTTAGTATGAAACCAAAACAAGTCTCAAAAGGAGATCTCTGTGTAGAAGAATGTTTAGCACGGTTGTAAGCATGTTGCACATAACATAAGTGTTCATCCCAAAGCTTGGGATGCTTGCTGCAATAACCCCTGAGCAACTGGATTACTGTCCTGTTGACTACCTCTGTTTGGCCATCTGTCTGTGGATGAAAGGTTGTGCTTTTCTTCAATCTGGTGTCCATTAATTCCCACAGACTTGACCAAAACTTCCCAACAAATCAGGAGTCTCGATCAAATACTATGGAAGTGGGTAACCCAAAATGCACCCAGACATGCTGAAAGAACAATTTCGTTGTTTGTTCAGTTGTAATCTGCTTATTACAAGGTATTAAAATACACATTTTGCTGAACTTGTCCACAATAACATATAAATAGTCATGTCCCTTTCTAGATTTTGGCAATCCCCCAACAAAGTCCATGGAAACACTTTCCCAAGGACGGGAAGGGACTGGCAGTGGAGTGTACAAGCCTAGTTTTCTATTGTTGGGCTTGCTTTTAGCACACATGGTACACCCTCTTACATATCTAGAAACTGTTTCATGCATTTTTGGCCAATAGCAGTATCTTTGTAGTTGTGCAATTGTTTTGCTTACCCCAAAATGACCTGATATCAGAGAAGTATGTGCTTCCCTAATTATATTAATTCTCTCTGTTTGTGGAATGCATAGCTTTCCCAAATGATACAAGAGTCGGTCCTTAACATAGTAATCCAATTCTTCTACCTTTTTGCCATTACTTAAAGCTGCATATACATCTTTAAAGTCTATATCTTGAGCATATTGTTCAATGTAGCTTTCATGCATTACCGAGTTATGCTTAAGTATAGTAGATGCATTTATGATTGGTCTGGACAACATATCTGCAACTTTATTGTGTATGCCCTTTTTATATCTGATGACTAAATGAAACTGTTGTAGGAAACCCATCCACCTATAGTGTCTTGATTGTTGCAACTTAGTTTGTGAGTGTAAATATTGAAGTGGTTGATGATCAGTATGTATAACTGTTTCTTTGCCCATTAAGTAATGTTTCCACTTTTTCACACTCTGGACTAATGCATACAATTCTTTATCATATGTAGGATAATTAACTACTGTAGAATTAAAAGTCTCAGAATGGTAGCATATGGGTTTACCATGTTGCATCAACACTGCTCCCATGGCATAATCACTGGCATCTGTTTCGATCTCAAATGGTTGTTGAAGATTTGGCAATGCTAGTACTGGTGCTGTACTAATTTTTTTCTTTCAAGGTGTCGAAGGCTTTCTGCTATTTGCCTCCCAACTGAAACACCTTGTTCAATCACGTCAAAGCATGTAAGGGAGCTGCAATTAAGGAAAAGTTAGCAATAAACTTTCTCCAATATTGTGCTGCCCCTAGGAAGCTTCTAACTTCAGTAGCAGACTTGGGTTTAGGCCAGTTTACAATGACTGCAACCTTAGAGGGATCTATCTTCAATTCACCACCCCCTACAATATGACCCAAATAATTCAAAGATGTTTTACCAAATTCACATTTTGATAATTTAACATAGAGATTTTCCTTTTTCAAAACATCTAGAGTCTGCTTCACATGCTTCAAATGTTCTTCCCATGTTTTACTAAATACAAGAATGTCATCCAAATATACAATTACAAAATCATCAATAAAAGGCCTGAGTACATCATTCATTACTCTCATGAAAGTGGCAGGAGCATTAGTTAAGCCAAAAGGCATAACTAGCCATTCATACAGCCCTTGCTTTGTTTTGAAAGCAGTCTTCCATGCATCTTGCTCTGCTACTCTGACCTGATGGTAACCACTATGTAGGTCCAACTTGGAAAAATAAACAACCTCTTTCAGCTGATCCAATAGATCATCAATGCGAGGAAGGGGATAACGATTCTTTATCGTTATTTTATTCAGTGCTTGGTAATCAATGCACATCCTCCACGAACTGTCCTTCTTTTTCACCAACACTATTGGAGATTCGCATGGTGATGTTCTTGGTCTTATGAACCCTTTATCGAGCAGCTCTTGTACCTACTTCTTGATTTCCACATTCTCTAAAGCGGATAACCTGTACATTCCGATGTTAGGAAATGGAGCATCTTGCTGCAAATTAATATCATGTACTATTTCCCTTTTTGGTGGCAAACCTTTAGGTTCTTGAAATAAGATATCATATTTTGAAACAACCTTTTCTAAATCAGCTTTTGTTTAGCATCACAACCCTCAAATACATTGGTTTTTTCAGGTTTCTTTTCCTTTACAACCATCAGTAAAAATTGCTTGCATGAATTTACAATCCTTTTCATCTACCCTGAGTTTATGAGAGTATAATTATTTTTGAGTTTGTGAGCTCTTACAATATATTCTATTCCATCTTTAACAAGTTGATACTTATTTTCAGCTCTATAGAAGATGGCTTTTCTATCATACAAGTAAGGACTTCCTAAAAGAATTCCACATATATCCAAGGGAATTACATCCAACTCAACCTCGTCTACAAATGTTGAACCAATGGCAAACCTAAGTTTACATTGTCTAGTCACTTGCAGCTTTGCTTTATCACATAACCAACCCAATGGATATGGCTTCTTGTGAGGTGTGGTTAGTAATCCCAGTTTCTTTACAATTGCTTCAGAAATTAAGTTTACTTGTGAGCCACTATCAAACAAAGTATCAATATTTTGATGCTTGGAAATAACTCTAATATGAAAAAGCTCATGTCTTCTTCTCTCATTTTCTTCACTATCAATAGTTTGGGCAGAATTACTAGAAGATGCTTCAGAATTTTTACCTTGTATACCTGTGGTTGTGATGGTTGTTTCATCACCTGAGTCTGACCCCAAATCTCTTTGAACAGCAGCAGCAGCCTTCTTCTTCTTGCCATCGAACTTCTTGGGTTTCAGCTCCGGATGCAAAGACCAGCAATGTTCATCATCATGTCCATCCTTCTTGTAGTGAGTGCATGAAGGTTTGGTCTTTTGTACAGCATTGGCCTTCCTCTCTTTCCATTTCTGCTTCCTCTTTTCCTTGTTCTTGCTTGTAGTGGGTTTTGATGATCCCCCAATCTCTGGGTTCACATTCTTGCCTCTAGCCTCTAGATGGGTAGCTTGAACAGATACCTCATCTATGCTAGTAGGGTTAAACATGAGAATGGTGTGTCTCAAATAACTATGTAGACCACCTATATACTTCAGCAAAGTTTCAGGTGAGTCTAAAGAAATTATTTGAAAATGAAACTACTTGTATTTGCTGTTCAAGGTATTCATTTCCATTAAATTATAAGTGCAAACTGTTACTCATGTCTTGCAATTGAAACAAAATGTTTTTGGTAAATTTCAGAGTCTTATGTGTGAAGAAGTGTTATTTCATTTTACTGTTTAGCATATCAAATATGAAAAACACAGCAAGATAAAATCACATAATATAACACAACAGTTGATAAGGCAGTTCACCCCTCCTGGGCTACATCTTTCGGGTCCAAGGCCCCCAAATGGGCATGTCCTTGCTCTTATTAGATGCTCAAATTGGTTATACAGTGATAAGAAAGCCTAAACAGGCAAAATAAGCTGTGAAAATGAGTTCAGAACACAGAAAACAGTCAAGAATGGCTTTTGTTTCACCTCCAATGGTTAACCATAACCCAATACAGCTCCAACACTCCCTAGGCCCTAGTGGCTCTTCAAGCTTCTTTGCTGAAAAAACACTTGAAGATGAGCTTTGTTGGCTCTGAAACCTGTACCATTGGCTCTGGAATGCTCAGAATACCCAAAATCAAAAAAAAAAAATCGCTCCAAAAGGATCTCCCTAGTGAAAGTTATGACCTCCAGAAGTTTTGTCCAATCTGCCCTAAAGAAACTCCACTAAATGTGGATTAACTGCAGTTAACCCCGCTAATTTTGGAAAACGCGCCTAAAATGGCGGACTCCGCCAAACTGACATCAGCTGACCGTAACTATCGGTGGTAATGGCGCATGTGACCAGGGCTAGTGGCGATGGTTAATGTTGGTGGTTGCAGTTAGCGTAACTATCGGCGGGGTCACCGCGCATGTGACCACGTGAACTGAAACCTTAACCGTCGAGTTTAACCTGTGGTTCTGAGCCTTGGTTTTATGGATAGGGGGCTGGCCCCTTTCCACCCCAACTTAACTTTAATCAAACTTTAAATATGACATGTGACCATAGGATGTTAAGAACCACTATGTAGGCGGGCCGGTCGGTCCTGTGGGCTGGTGGCCACCCAACCCGAGGTCGATTCCTGCGAAGTGCCAAAAAATTTACCATAATAAAATGCAGTCTTGGGGCCACGTGGCGGCCTCTAGGCAGGCCATGTGGCGTCCATTAATTGGCCCTCATCATACATAGTCAATCTCCTGTCCAACTACTGAATGCCAAGTGTCAGCATATGATTGGCCTGTAGAGAATATTCTGTGGAATATTCCTTCAAATATTCCCAAAATATTATGAGGAATATTCTTTTTTAATATTTGCCAAAGTCAAAAGTCAACCCTGGTCAACCTAATTTTTGAAGGAAATTGTAAACTTCAAACTTGAATAACTCCCACATACAGTGTCGGATTTGAGTGTCGTTCGCGGCTTCTAGATCATTTCGATGAGGCCTATCTTGTCGTTCTGGTTTCAACCAATTCTGAGCAATTCAAAATTTGAGCATTTTTTCCACTTAGGACATGATCACCTGATCACACCTCCCAAATGGGAAGCTTTTGGACCCCAAAAGCTCTCTGATTACCGAAAATGAAGATGAGGAGACTGATTCTCCAATCTTCCAACCTTGAATAACTAAAATCTTCCCGACTTCATCAAATTGAGATTCTCATAAAAAGATAAATTATCCCTTGAATTCACTGACCGATCATTGCTAAAATTCACTGAGTCATGATGCAAATTCTTGAAATTTGCAGAACAACAACTATATTTTGCATAAAGTATATTGTTTCTACAATGGTCAAACTTAAAAGAAGACATAAAATAAAGTTCACCTTGCCAACTGTTCACATGGCAAATTTTTGCTGAATGAGCCCTGTACTTGTGTTGAATCCCGACCAAGTTTTCTCGCCATACCAATCTGCCATTCTAAAACCAACATTGACTCATGCTGAACTGTGTGCCCTCTTTGCTTGCATGCTTTTCCTTCTCATGGAATCTTGACCAAAGGTATCTTATGCAACCTTTTGTCATCTTCTTTCAAAGACGAACTGTTATCAGACTTAAACATATCATCATTTATATCAGCAATAATATGAAAAGGAGATTGTACAAAGTCTTGTTGTTTAACCATCAACACAGTCAGATTTTGACTTGCATTAACTAGCTTTTTCAATTGCCCTGCATGGACTAAAGAAGATTCTAGCTTCTTCTTATGTGCTCTCACAATGTACTCTTTTCCATCCTTAAACAAGTGATACTTATTCTCATGGCGATGGAAGATTGCCTTTCTGTCAAATAAATATGGACTACCCAACACAACACCTGTAATGTCAAGCGGTACTACATCCAGTTCAACCCAATCAACATAATGAGCTATTATGGTGAAGCACAAGATGCAATTCTTTGAGACTTGTAAGTTTGCATCCTTGCATATCCACCCAAGTGGATAAGGCTTTAGATGTGGAATTGTCTCAAGTTTCAGCTGTTTGACCAAGTCTTCTGAGATGAGATTAGCTTGAGACCCACTATCAAAAAGTGTGTCTATCTTTGTGTGGTTTGAGATTATCCTCACATGAAATAGCTCTATCCTCCTCTTTTCATTTTGAGTTTCTTTGTGACAGTTTAATGTGCTAGAACTGGGATTTGTTTCTTGTATAACCTCTTTCCTCTTTATGTTCTTTAATACCATGGCGATACTTTTTGTCTCATCACCTGATTTAGACCCTAAGTCCTGTTCAACAGTTGCTATAGTTTTTCCCTTTTCTTTGGTTTTGTCTTTGGTTTTATATTTCTCTGGTTTCAGCTCCGGATGAAGCTTCCAACAGTGGTCTTCATCGTGGCTTGTTTTTGAACAGTTCTTGCAAAAGAATTTCCCTTTTTCCTTTCTAGAGTTTGCAATCCTTTTTCTTCCTTTGCCTTTAAAATCACTATCCTCATTTCCATCAAAAGTGTTTTTCCCTCTAGTCTCTAAATGCGTAGCTTGTACACAAACTTCGTCTAGACTAGTAGGATTGAACATAAGGATAGTATGTTTAAGGTAGCTGTGCAAACCACCTATATATTTCAGCAAAGTGTCTTGACTTTGTAAGTCTACCCCTAATAAGAGTGCTCTTCTCCTAAACTCTTGAGTGTATTCTTGAACACTTTGTCCTTTAAGTTGTCTAAAACTTTGCCAATTCATTATAGCCTTTTGTAAATGAGAAAGAGGATAAAATTTCTTCTTAATTGCAGAAATAAATTTAGCCCATGATAAAGTAAGCTTACCATGTTTTCGAATTTCATCCTTAGTCTTGGCTTCCCACCATACCAATGTTGCTCCTTCCATCCTTAATGAGGCTAACTGAATCTTGGTGTCGTCATCATGTAAGTTCTAAATCCTTAAATAAACTTCCAACTGTCTTATCTAGTTGTCAAGTTTCTCTGCATTGACTTCACCGTTAAACATGGGTAATTCAAATTTAACATCTAGCTTTAAAAATGGACTTTTCCCAGAAGATTTAGGCTTATGAGGTTGATTTACCGAGGTAGAGGATGACGATGTAGAGGAAGAGGATGACGATGGAGATGGTGGATCACCATTTCCTCCATGTCCTTTCTTTGAATTATCATCACCTTTCTTTCCTCCTGAAGAGCCCTCTCCTTCTTTATGATGTTTAGACCCTTCTCCAACCAACCTATCATTCATTTCCTGGTATAATATTCTTACCATCTCAGTCATGTCCAAAAAAGCTTTTCTGAATACTCGTTCTTCTTCTCTTGGATCCATGTCTTCAGGAACTTCTCCTCCCTTTCAGACATACTTGAAGCTTCTTTTAAGGCTATTGAGGGTGAATCAGAAGGTGGAGATAATGGCACCCTAGCCCTCCTTGGTTGAGAATTATCTTGTGCTCTAACCAATTGTCCTTTCCCTCTTTGAAGTTTAAGCCTGATAAGCATTAAAACTTGCAAAACAGTCAAAAATAGCTTTGCACAAAACCAATACTCAAAACTTGGCTATGATACCAACTACTGTGTAGGCGGACCGGCCGGGCCTGTGGGCTAGCGGCCACCCGACCTGGGGTGGATTCCTACGAAGTGCCAAAATTTTTACCATAATAAACTGCAGTCTTGGGGCCACGTGGCGGCCTCCGGGCAGGCCATGTGGCATCCATTAATTGGCACTCATCATACATAGTCAATCTCCTGTCCAACTACTGAATGCCAAGTGTCAGCATATTATTGACCCACAGAGAATATTTTGTGGAATATTCTAGAAATATTATTTTTTTAATATTTGCCAAAGTCAAAAGTCAACCCTGGTCAACCTGATTTTTGAAGGAAATTGTAAACTTCAAACTTGAATAACTTCCACATTCAGTGTCAGATTTGAGTGTCATTCGTGGCTACAGGATCGTTTCGACGAGGCCTATCCTGTCGTTCTAGTCTCAACCAATTCTGAGCAATTCAAAATTTGATCATTTTTTCCACTTAGGACATGATCAAAGCTCTTTTTCTAAACTCTTGGGTGTAGCTTTGTACACTTTAACCTTTTAATTGGCGAAGAGTTTTCCAACTCATCATAGCTTGCTACATATAAGCTAGTGGATAAAATTGTTTTTTAATTGCAGAAACAAATTCACTTCAGACAGAAAGAATTTTACCATGCTTCTTCAAGTCAGCTTGTGTCCTGCCTTCCCACCATACCAAGGTAGTTCCTCCAAGGCGTAGGTTGGCCAGCTAAATCTTACTTCTGTCTGAATCAATGCTCTGCACCTTACAATACACATCAATCTGCCTGATCTAGTTATCTAGCTTCTCTGCATTTAACTCTCCATCATATATTGGCAAATCAAATTTAACATCTAATTTAATCAAATATGTTTTCTTCTTTTTATTTTCAGGGCTATCAGGAGGTGTGGGAAGCTTTTCTTCTTTCCCTCTGCCTTTAGAATGGCCATCTCGAAAAGATTCTTCTATTCCTTTGTCTTGTTTGGAGGTTGAAGAATCTTCACCTCTACCTTTCTTAAATTCTCTATACATCTCTTCTACCATGGCTCTCATGGTCATGAAACTGTCCATGAACTGAGAGTCTGATTCCAAAGGGTTTTCTTCTGCCATTTTCCTCCTAGGATAGACTCTACCAATTTCTGGGTTAGTTTCAATCAATTCTCCTTCTCCTAATTTAATCTTTGATCTAGTTATCATTCACAAATAATCCAGCACAAGCTTGTCTAACCTTAGCAACCTAAAGCTATGATACCACTTGATCTGATAATGAGATCTAAGACAATTAATAAGGTATTACAAACCTATGTGCATGGATTTGTCTATGTCATTTTATGCAATGGATCAATAAGATTGCGAAATGCACAGACAATGAAGCAGTAAAACAAAACATAATAGGCAACACATAACACAGCAAATTTAATAAGGAGTTCACCCAATACTCCTGGGCTACATCTCCTGGTCCAGCCTTCAGTGGTGGCCTCTCTATTATGTCTTCAGCAAAGTTCTTTTTACAACAGTGAGCTCAACTTGAGCCTCACACACAACAAAATACAATAATAAGAGCTTACTTGAACCTCTCAAGTTCTCTATGAGTACACAGACTCCCCTAATGCTCTCTGTCCTAAACTCTGTCTCGGCATTTGCCTGAATACTGCTTTGCCCCTTATGCTCTCTGTCTGTGGCTTTTAAAGCCAACCGCGCTGCCTATTCATTTCATATCCTCGGCTCTCAGTCTCCCCGGTCTCTTGCCCACTTCAAATCCCTCTTACAACGTTATGCAATCATCACTTAATGCCCCAAAGGGGAGGTGGCCACCATTTCCGTAACGTAAGAATGCCTCGGGCCTCTGGAACCTTTGAAACTGCCGCGCTCTGCTTCCACAGTGGAAATGCATTCTAACAGAGAAATTCGCCAAAAACATGATATGTCGGACTTCAAAAGTCCTTCAATACACTTCATTCCCCTATCGGGTCCGCCTATCGGTCGCTGTCACTTATCGCAATGGCTCTGTCCCTCTGTTTCGTAAATACATTTAAAATCACGAAAATTCATTGGAAAAGGCTCTTCCTCGGACTTGAAATCATATGTAATAGCCTTGAGGTACCCTTTCGGGTCCGGCTTATCGCATCAACGCTCTCCCCTTCGCATTTCGTTTAACAAACGAAACTGTGAAAATACATTAAAACATGGTGTTTGGCGGACTTCAAAATCCCTGCAATCTGGCTCATAATCTCATCGGGTCCATCCATTGGGTCGCATATATGTATATACACATACCCCCGCTCTTGTGGATTTGCCGATTGCGATGGCGACGCAACGTGGGTCGTTGATCTGCGCACTTAATCGACGGTCCTCGTTGACCCTGCCAATCTCTATCGCATCGCTTATAAGTTCCCCGCCGATTGTAGTCGCAACTCTTATATGGGCTCTGTCGATAGCACCGATAGCCATCACCAATAGCGATCTACCGATTGGATCTAGACCGTTGATCGGCCAGATCCAACAGCTACTGTGTATCCCACAATTCTGCCTCCGATAGATCCTTTTTCTTCGTTTTCATGGGTTTTGGACCTCCCGATAATGTTTCTTCGCCTTGCTAAGGGTGTCCCTCTTTCGATATTTTTGATCCTTTGAGGGATTTTTGGCCTTGGGCACGATTTTTAAAAGTTTCATGAAGACTTAGAGGGCATTCTTGGATACATTTGGATCAAGAAATCAGACTTTGTGTGGACTTTAGAAATTTGAACAAAGCATCATTAAAGGATAACTATCCTTTGCCTAAAATGGATCAGTTACTTCAAATGGTTTCAGGAGCACAAAGACTTTATGTGCTTGATGGTTTTTCATGCTATAATCAGATAAATGTTGATTCAGCACACAGAGAGAAGACAACCTTTACTACACCCTGGGGTACATTCATGTATGCTAGAATGCCATTTGGCTTATCCAATGTTGGAGAAACATTTCATAGAGCTATGGACGTAGCTTTTGTGGGTCAGGTAAATAAATTTGTGGTCATTTATCTTGATGACATAACTGTTTTTTCTAAATTTGATCAGAAACATCTAAAGCACTTGATGAAGGTTTTTGACAGGTGTAGAAAATTTGGAATATCATTGAATCCTAAAAAGTCTATGTTTGCTATCAAAGAAGGAAAATTGTTGGGCCATATAATTTCAGAAGGAGTAGTGATTGATCCCAAGCGTGTGTCTGCCATTAAAACATTGACCTTACCTAGAAACAAGAAGGAGATTCAAGATTTTCTAGGCAAGATTAATTTTTTAAGGAGATTCATCCCAAATTATGCTGAGATTGTAAAAGATATAACTGACATGCTCCGAAAAGATCATGAAGTTAAATGGACTGTCTCTTCCAGGCATGCATTTGATCAGATCAAGAAAGCTATCTCTAAAGCTCCCACCTTGGCCAGCCCTGATTAAACTAAACCAGTCAGTGTCTTTTCATTTGCCTCGGAAACAACCCTTGTTGTTGTTCTACTACAAAAGAATGAAGATTCCCATGATCAACCCATAGCCTTTTTCAGTAAGGTTATGAGAGATGCTGAGCTTAAGTATGACATAATTGAGAAGAAAGCCTATGCCCTTATTCAAGCCCTGAAATCAATCAGGATGTATGTCCTACATTCTCCTATTATTGCTTATGTTCCTAATAGTGTTGTGAAAATCATTTTAACTCAACCAGACACTGATGGAAAGAGAGGTAGATGGATCACTCAAATACTGGAGTTTGATCTAACTATCAAAACTACAAATCTAGTAAAAGTCTAAGGATTAGCTAAGCTTCTAGCGGAATCCAACTGTAAAGTGCTCGAAATCAATTCTGTTTTAGAGATACAAGGGAAGAATCCACAAGAACCTTCTCAAACCTCAGATGAGAAGAATCCACAAGAACCTTCTCAAACTTCAGATAAGAAGAATACACAAGAACCTTCTGTCCTTGCAGAAGGGGAGAATCCACAAGAACCTTCCCTTCATCCTGAAGAAAATAATCCACAAGAACCTTTACCTTCATATCAGATCCACCCTTTATACATTGATGACAAATTTATGTTGTCAAACTAGTACCAAGACATTGTAAATTTCTTGATCCATTTTGAATGTCCAACATCATTCTCCAAAAGCCAGTGTAAAACTCTCAAACTGAAAGCAGTCAAGTACTGTATCATAAATGCAAATTTGTACTGGAAAGACCCACTAAATATTTTGTTATTATGTTTAACAGAATCAAAAACTGAAGGAATCATTAACCAGTTTCATGCAGGATTTTGTGGAGGACATTATGCTTGGAGAGCAACAACATATAAAATATTAAGGGGAGGATTTTATTAGCCAACATTGTTCTTACAAGTAGGAGCAAAGGTCATAGGTTGTGTTCCTTGTCAAATGTTTACTGGTAAGCAAAAATTAGCAGCTCTTCCACTGGTTTCATCAATAGTCTCAGAACCTTTACTCCAATGGGGATTAGATTTTGTTAGGGAGATTCATCCCACTTCAAGTAATCAACATAGATGGATCCTCACTGCAACATACTACTTCACTAAATGGGTGGAAGCAATTCCAGTGAGAAATGCTACTGATTCAGTAGTAATCAAATTTATTGAAGAGAACATCTTATCTAGATTTGGTTGCCCAACTCAAATTGTCACTGATAATGCAACAGCTTTTTCTAGTGTTAAAATGATTGAATTTTGCCAGAAATATCAGATTCTGTTACATCATTCAACTCCATATTACCCACAAGGTAATGGCCTTGCAGAATCCTCCAATAAAAGTCTGGTAAAGGTAATAAAAAAGACTAGAAGATCATAAAAAGAGCTGGGACTCTCATTTAATTTATGCAGTATGGGCAAACAGAATTACTCCAAAGAGATCTACTAGAAAATCTCCCTTCCAGTTAGTTTATGGGAAAGATGCAATCTTCCCTACCAATTTGGTCTTCCCTGTTTTAAAATTCCTGCAAGATTCAACAGATGAACCTGACGATTTTTCAGGGAGCATAAATCAGATTTTTGAACTAAATGAAAACATAGATGAAGTTCAATACAAATTGAAAAAGTATCAGAATAAGATGAAGAACCTGTTTGATAGAAGAGCCTAGCAAAGAGACTTCAAGGAAGGTGATCTAGTTCTAAGATGGGATTCCAAGAGAGAAGAAAAAGGAAAACATGGCAAGTTTGACAACCTGTGGTTTGGACCTTTAGCAATTGCTGAAGTGAAAGGAAACAACATTTTTGTGCTACAAAATCTTGAGGGGCTATATTCCACTTATCCTATAAATGGAAGGTTTCTCAAACATTACATTCAGTACTGAGAAGTTGAAGCTGATTTCATTACTAACATTGTAAAAGCTTCGGTTTCTTTTACTTTTCAAACCGTCATTGTGATTTTTTATAGCAAAAGACTCCATAGCCCGAGGAGAAGGTACATGGATCTGCAGGTTATCTGCATTCTGCAGGAGAAAGCAGTCTCTAGATGGAGACAATGTTGTAGCATTTTTTGGTTTTGATAAGTTAGAATAAATTAGTCCAAAAAATGAAATTATTTTTCAAAAAATGTTAACCTAGGATATGGACAAAAAGAAAATTGAATAAAAATGTTAGGAAATATTTTGATAGATATGTCCATCTAAAAGAAAATGTTAGAATATATGCCTAAAAAATGAAGGAAAAAATAAATTGTTAGGTTAGAGAGAAAAGCGAAAAGAAAAAAATAGATCATGAAAGTGTGCAAGTCCAAATGCAACTACTTTTTACTTTATTATGAAAAATAATGGTTGTGTGCAGCTTGTCATAAATGTCGCACCCTTGATAGTCAAATAGTTTAATCTTGACTAGTTCATTCTTTAAATTTCATGTTTATAGTTAGAGAATAAAGATCTAGCCAAATTGTTTAATCTTGGTAGATCAGTAGTTAGGTAGAGAATAATAAGGATCTCATTAGTTTAATTTGAGCCCCTGGATGTTATAAGGTTAGAATTAAATAGTTTGTTTTTCAAAAGAAAAAGGAAAGAAAAGGGTATGCTAGCCTAAATGCACCCAATTAAGTGAAGAAAAAATGTTAGGATAAGTAAAGGGTAGGTAGAAGAAAGGTTGCAAAAGTACAAATTTGGTTGAATCATAAGCACATTTATCATGCTTAATCCATTGTTTCAATGTGCAAGAGTAGTTATGAAAGTGAAAAGATGTTCACAAGTTGATTTGGTTAACTTCCCCTCATTTCATTTAATCTCCCACTATATACTTACTAATTTCCTCATTATCCCATCATTTCCTAAGAAAATACCCTTTTCCCTTCATTTTCACCTTTGCCCCTTGGTTTCACACATTTTCCTAGAAAATTACTCTCCAAACTCATTCCTCTACCCAAAAACCACTTTTTCCTAGTGTGAAACCCTTTCCCTTTGAAAAACTCACTTTCCCCTTGTAATTTCCCTAAAAACCCATAAATACCCCTTATCCTAACTTTTATTTCCCCCTCCGCTTTATTTAATTAAACTCAATCATTCATGTTTTTCCCGACAAAACGCCTAAAAACCCATAAAACCCTTTATCCTAAGTTTTGTGTGCCCCCCGCATTACTTAACATATCTCCGCGATATTCACAGATCCCGATATATAAGACCTTTTAACCCACCCCCTTGGTGCGTTAATAAACTTCTCCTACATTTTAACCTTGGCCCACTGTATTGAACCCGTCCATTATATTTTTTAACCCGCCTTATTATTTAAATAATTACAATTCTTTATTCGGTTCCCTTGTGGTTACGTGGCAGCTTTACGTTAACTCGCGTGCTCTCCAAAAAATATTGCCCTTCACTCAAAAGCGGTCGATGGCCTCCAAAACCGCCTCCCCGCGTAGGCTGAAACCATCCACTATTCACTTATTTAATTCCGCGCCAAATTTTAAATTTTACCTGTTAAAATGCCGAAGACCCTCGTTTTCGCTCTTTTCACCCGTTTACACACTGAAACCTGCCTAACCCTTCCTGCGCCACCTTGAACCTCTACAACTCAATTTGACCTCCGATTACCTTCCAAACGCTGCCAGGACTCCGTCCATACACTATCTTGTTTCAAATTCTCAAGAAATGAATTCGAATGATTTTCCTTAACAAAATTTAAACCAGAGAGAGAGCATAAGAAAAAATTTACACAGTAAATGTTAAAATAGACAATTTACACAGTAAAAGATAAAATAGAGGAGGCAGATAAAGAAATACAGATGAAAGACAAACAGATGAAATGTATCAGATGAAAGGTCATAAGTAAATATGACATCCAGCGTGAAAATCAAATAACATTCAGTTTTTGGAGGAATAGTCAGCCAGCTTCAACAATTTTCAATTTTTTCAGTGATAGTCACCAACAACGCAACATCAAAATAGTGTCAGAAGTCTTTATTTTGATTTTATAATAATCTATTTTTGTAAAAACAGTTTAGGATATTTTCTTAGTTCTATTGTTGTATAAATAACTCTCTTCACGAGTTATTAAAGGGTTGCACCCTTGATGAAGCATTTCTAAACATTTGATGTACTTGACTTTTCTGGAACCTTAATACAAAGGAAAGGATTATGAATTTTGTTTTACACAGTTTGTGTTTCCTGTAAGTTTTTCCAGTATTACTCATTATATTTTTCGTCATATTCTTATGTCTTACAGAGATAACCAGGTAGGAATAATTGTGTTTCAATATATTCCTATAAGCTTCTGAAGTGATAATCTATAAAGAGAATGAATTAATGGACTCTTTGTTTAATTAATTCCCTCTGAATCAATAAATCATCAGCATCTTATGTAAGCTTAAGCATATTCTCTTAAACCTTCTGAACATCGTTTAAAGGTTTTCCCACTTATGATTATTTAATTTTCTTTTTGAAAATTGTGATAATCATATTATTTCTTTGTTTTTGCTCACCACCATACAAGCTATTTCACTGTGTGAAATTTTATAGCAGCCCTCTGCTTTGATATTAATATTATTCAAAAAGTTAGGCATTACAGCGTTACATCTGTGTTATTCATTGGTCCTCCAAATTAAAACAAAACCCCAAAACAATTATCTTAGATGCTCTGGCATGATAGTTGACCATTATCATCTCAGAGATACAACATCAATCTGGCGCCGTTGCCGGGGATTCGAATTCCATTAAGTTTTCCTGGGGCAACGATATTCATTCTATTCCTTTAAGGTGATTATAGGTCTAGAAATGTTAAAATCCTTCACCTGGCGACTCCACTAGCCCAAACTAGCACCTTTTAAGCACATAAGATCTCATTCGGAATATGACTTAGTTAATCCTTTGTCAAATCCTGAAAAAAAAAAATAAAAAAAAAAATCTGAGAAAAGCCAGTTCTAAAAGGAGACATCAACCATCTTCTTCTTCCTCTTCAGCCTTGTAGTCTGAAGATTTAGTATCATTTGATCCTTTTAGTAATATTCCATCCGATCCTGATTTGACACAAATACCTCCTAGGGTTTTTGAACTATTAGATAGGGGATTTGATTTAGATTCAGCTTTCCTCATTCATTCTTTTGAAACACATCAAGAACCCCCATTACCACCAGGATCACCTAAAACTGAATCTGACTTGGGTGTTCATTTACCTTAATACAAACCCACAGATTTCATATCCCCTACCACTTATCCATTTCCTTCCACCTCTGAATGACCTGAAGCTTCTACTTCTGAAAAACTTGAAGAGACCATCTCTGTATATTCAAATCCACTTTTTGAAACAAAAGAGGGTATTCATTCACACGTCGCAAAGTCAGTTCTTAAGACTCCTTTAAAGTTATTCAGGAGATCCCTTCACCTCCACATAGTCACACACCCCCTTCTTCATCTTATTTTTCATCCACACAAACGCCTCATACACCACCTTCTACTATGGCATTCCAACCTATTGTACAGGCTAGATATGCAGCTTTTGTCTTACCTGCTAACCTCGATGCATTCCCAGTTGGGTACTTGAAATATCTTCTCAGGTATAATGGAGAAACTAGTCCCTCAGTTAAGGACCATCTTCAAGCTTTTCTAAACTTTGCAGATAACATGAATATTGAACAAGAAAATGTTTACATGAGATTGTTTGTACAGTCACTTGAAGGAAATGTAAGAATCTGGTTTAGGCAGTTACTTGTAAATTCCATTAGAAATTGGGAAGAGCTTACAAACATATTTAAAAATCAATGGGGTGTAAAGAAAGATCCTCTTTACTTTCTGACTGAGTTTGAAGAACTTAAAAGAAAATTTGGTGAACCTATATCAGATTTTATCAAAAGGTTCAATAAACTTTATCATAAGATGCCCCCTGATTGTAAACCCCCTGTAGCAACAGCTAATTCTAGGTTTTCTAAATCCTTTGACGATGATTTTGCTGTAATGCTAAGAGAGAGAACTTCAAGAACTCTTGAAGATATGCAAACAAATGCTATAGAGGTGGAAGCAAATAGGGCTGCTTCGACTTCCTTGAAAGCTAAAGAGGAAAAGGCCTAAAGAAAACTCAAATCTATTCAAGAGGAATCTAGTTCCTATAGTTCTCTAAGACTAAAATAGAAGATTCTAAAATAGATGAAATAACTTCTCTTCTTAGAAATCTATCTAATAGAATTTCCAGGATTGAGACTCAACCTAGGACAGTTCAACAAACAGTTACTAGACCCCAAAATGAAAATCAAAGTCAGTATAAAAGGAATCCACAACTACAAATTCTTCAGAGACCTAGTAATGATCAACAGGTTCCCACTCCTTTACTGATAGATGACTAACAACCTGATGAAAATATTATGACTATTACTGAAAATACCAATAACATAGTTACTTCTTCTAATCAAATAGTTTTATTCCTCTCACAACAAAATCAGGTTCAAGAATATCAAGAATCCTCACAAGTTTCTAAATACCATGCCTTCTCTGAATTTTTAATTGCTGAGTTGAACAAGAGATATGATCTTAGTAGACTTCAATAATTGAACCTCGTACCAAAGCTGTTGAAACTCAAACAACTGTTATTCTACCAATAAATCAGTCAACTGATACTGCTCAAAATCATAAAAATGATTTGACTACATTTAATGTTGAAAAAGAGTTAGAAAGAGTTAAAATCCCACTTCCACTTTCATACTTTTCCAAAAACCCTAGGTACAAAAATCATGTCTCCAAATGGATACAAAACACCTCGGTTGATGTTGAAAGTGACATCATTAGTCTGCAAGATGAAAAACCAGCAGTTGTCTTTGGTCCTAGCTCAGATATGATAGATGAAATAGTCCCTCATTTCTATGTTACTCTTAAGACAAATGATTCAAAGTTATATAATTGCATGCTTGATTCTAGAGCATCACATAATCTCATGCCAAAAACTATCATGGACCATTTGAAACTTGACATAATTAGATCCTATCATGACTTGTATACCTTTGATTCTAAAAGGGTGCCATACTTAGGATTGATTAAGAATTTAGTAGTCACCCTTGCCCAAATTCCTGTGAAAAGTGTAGTGCTTGATATAGTTGTCACAGATATTCCTCCCAAATTTGGAATGCTCCTTTCTAGGTCTTGTTGTGCCAAATTAGGGGGAACTCTTCATATGGATATGTGTTATGCCACTATTCTAGTTTATGGAGGAGAACAACTAAGGTTATATAGAGAGGTAAGATTTATGCACACTGTTTGCAAAACAGACCAGTCAAGGAACCATCCCATTTATGCAATTGATCAGGATTTTGGTTGCTTTCAATTCTTTTCAAACCAAATACATGAAACTCAAGTTAAAATAGAATATGTAATTAAAAGTCCTCAACCAAATCAAACTGATGTATGGAAACTATTTTTTGATGTTTCTTGTACAAAATATGGAGTAGAAGCTGGGGTAGTTTTAATTTCACCAAAAAAAAAAATCACCCAATCATGCAAACTCGACTTCGAAGTTACAAATAATGTGGCTAAATATGAAGCTTTCTTTTTGGGACTGCAATTAGCCAAAAGCTTAAAGGTTCAAAACTTAAGTGTTTTTACTGATTCAGAAGTTATTGTCAAACAAGTGAGAAATATTTGTTAGACTAAGCATCCTAGACATAGGACTTATCGAAATGAAGTTTGGGATTCAGTCGAAAACTTCTTTGATGCTTTTAATTTGATTTATATTCCAAAAAATTGGAATATTCATGCAGATGCCTTAGCTATTTCTGCTAGTTCATTTAAAATTCCTGATCAGACCAATGTACTCTATCAAATACAAGTCAAGTACAGACCATCCATCCCAGACAATCTAAAACACTGGTAGATATTTGAAGATGATGAACATTTGAAATCTTTTCTGCAGGTTATAGATGAATTTTCAGTTCTACAAATTGATGAAGATAGAACAGAAATAAATGAAAATACAAATGGAAATGATACTTCAAATTTCAATTCAAAAATTGTTGATCATGACATTATTCAATTGTCTAACAATTTTATTCCCAAAGGCCTCATTCCTTTAGAAAAATTGTTTGATCAAAATGATGTCCTCCGAAACCCTCAGTCCATTTCTTCACAAGATGACATAGAAGAAATTAATATTGGAACAAATGATGATATTAAAAACATCAAAATCTGTGCATCTCTAGATCCTAAGATCAAAGCTCAATATCTTAAGTTACTTCAAAATTATAAGGATGTTTTTGCATGGACCTATGCTGATCTAAAAACCTATGATACTTCATTAATACAACATAAGATTCCTTTAAAGCCAGAAGCAGTTCCTTATCAACAGAAACTTAGGAGGATCAATCTAGATCTTCTACCAACTATAGAAAAGTAAATTAAGAAAATGCTAGATGCCCAGATCATTCTCCCTCTTAGATATTCTAATTGGGTTGCAAATTTAGTTCCTGTTAGAAAGAAGAATGGAGAAATTAGACTTTGTGTGGACTTTAGAAATTTGAACAAAGCATCATTAAAGGATAACTATCCTTTGCCCAAAATGGATCAGTTACTTCAAATGGTTTTAGGAGCACAAAGACTTTCTATGCTTGATGGTTTTTCATGCTATAATCAGATAAATGTTGATTCAGCAGACAGAGAGAAGATAACCTTTACTACACCCTGGGGTACATTCATGTATGCTAGAATGCCATTTGGCTTATCCAATGTTGGAGAAACATTTCATAGAGCTATGGACGTAGCTTTTGTGGGTCAGGTAAATAAATTTGTGGTCATTTATCTTAATGACATAATTGTTTTTTCTAAATCTTATCAGAAACATCTAAAGCACTTGATGAAGGTTTTTGACAGGTGTAGAAAATTCAGAATATCATTGAATCCTAAAAAGTCTCTGTTTGCTATCAAAGAAGGAAAATTGTTGGGCCATATAATTTCAGAAGGAGTAGTGATTGATCTCAATCGTGTGTCTACCATTAAAACATTGACCTTACCTAGAAACAAGAAGGAGATTCAAGCTTTTCTAGGCAAGATTAATTTTTTAAGGAGATTCATCCCAAATTATGCTGAGATTGTAAAAGATATAACTAACATGCTCCAAAAAGATCATGAAGTTAAATGGACTGTCTCTTCCAGGCATGCATTTGATCAAATCAAGAAAGCTATCTTTGAAGCTCCCACCTTGGCCAACCCTGATTGCACTAAACCATTCAGTGTCTTTTCCTTTGCCTCATAAACAACCCTTGTTGTTGTTCTACTACAAAAGAATGAAGATTCCCATGACCAATCCATAGCCTTTTTCAGTAAGGTTATGAGAGATTCTGAGCGTAAGTATGACATAATTAAGAAGCAAGCATATGCCCTTATTCAAGCCCTGAAATCATTCAGGATGTATGTCCTACATTCTCTTATTACTGCTTATGTTCCTAACAGTGTTGTGAAAATCGTTTTAACACAACCAGACATTGATGGAAAGAGAGGTAGATGGATCACTCAAATACTGGAGTTTGATCTAACTTTCAAAACTACAAAGCTAGTAAAAGGCCAAGGATTAGCTATGCTTCTAGCTGAATCCAACTGTAAAGTGCTCAGAATCAATTCTGTTTTAGAGATACAAGGGAAGAACCTTCTCAAACCTCAGATGGGAAAAATCCACAAGAACCTTCTCAAACTTCAGATAAGAAGATTACACAAGAACCTTCTGTCCTTGTAGAAGTGGAGAATCCACAAGAACCTTCCCTTCATCCTGAAGAAAATAATCCACAAAAACCTTTACCTGCAGATCAGATCCACCCTTTATACAATGATGACAAATTTCTATTGTCAGAATGGTACCAAGACATTGTAAATTTCTTGATCCATTTTGAATGTCCAGCGTCATTCTCCAAAAGCCAATGTAAAACTCTCAAACTGAAAGCAGTCAAGTACTATATCATAAATGCAAATTTGCACTGGAAAAACCCACTAAATATTTTGTTATTGTGTTTAACAGAATTCGAAACTAAAAGAATCATTGATGAGTTTCATGCAGGATTTTGTGGAGGACATTATGCTTGGAGAGAAACAGCCTATAAGATATTAAGGGGAGGATTTTATTGGCCAACATTGTTCTTACAAGTAGGAGCAAAGGTTAGAGGTTGTGTTCCTTATCAAATTATTGCTGGTAAACAAAAATTAGCAACTCTTCCACTAGTCCCATCAATAGTCTTAGAACCTTTACTCCAATGGGGATTAGATTTTGTTGGGGAGATTCATCCCACTTCAAGTAATCAGCACAGATGGATCCTCACCGCAACAGACTACTTCACTAAATGGGTGGAAGCAATTCCAGTGAGAAAAGCTACTGATTCAGTAGTAATCAAATTTATTGAAGAGAACATCTTATCTAGATTTGGTTTCCCAACTCAAATTGTCACTGATAACGCAACAACTTTTTCTAGTGTTAAAATGATTGAGTTTCTCCAAAATCATCAGATTATGTTACATCATTCAACTCCATATTATCCACAAGGTAATGGCTTTGCAGAATCCTCCAATAAAAGTCTGGTAAAGGTAATAAAAAAGACTCTAGCAGATCATTAAAAGAGTTGGGACTCTCATTTAATTTATGCAGTATGGGAAAACATAATTACTCCAAAGAGATCTACTGGAAAATCTCATTTCCAGTTAGTTTATGGGAAAGATGCAATCTTCCCTACCGATTTGGTCTTCCCTGTTTTAAAATTCCTGTAGGATTCAACAGATGAACCTGATGATCTTTCAAGGAGAATAAATCATATTATTGAACTAAATGAAAACAGAGATGAAGTTCAATACAAATTGAAAAAGTATCATAATAAGATGAAGAACCTGTTTGACAGAAGAGCCAGGGAAAAAGACTTCAAGGAAGGTGATCTAGTTCTAAGATGAGATTCCAGGAGAGAAGAAAAAGGAAAACATGGCAAGTTTGACAACCTGTGGTTTGGACCTTTAGCAATTGATGAAGTGAAGGGAAACAACATTTTTGTGCTACAAAATCTTGAGGGGCTATAGTCCACTTATCCTATAAATGGAAGGTTTCTCAAACATTACATTCAGTACTGAGAATTTGAAGCAGATTTCATTACTACCATTGTAAAAACTTCAGTTTCTTTTACTTTTCAAGCTGTCAGTGTGATTTTTTACAGCAAAAGACTCCATAGCCCGAGGAGAAGGCACATGGATCTGCAGGTTCTCTGCATTCTATAGCAGAAAGCAGTCCCGAGATGGAGCCAATGTTGTAGCATTTTTTGGTTTTGATAAGTTAGAATAAATTAGTCCAAAAAATGACAATATTTTTAAAAAAATGTTAAGCTAGGATATGGACAAAAAGAAAACTGAATAAAAATGTTAGGAAATATTTTGATAAATATGTCCATATAAAAGAAAATGTTAGAATAGATGCCCTAAAAAATGAAGGCAAAAATAAAATGTTAGGTTAAAGAGAAAAGCAAAAAGAAAAAAAGAACAGATTATGGAAGTGTGCAAGTCCAAGTGCCACAACTTTTTACTTTATTATGCAAAATAATGGTTGTGCGCAGCTTTTCATAAATGCCGCAACCCATGATAGTCAAATAGTTTAATCTTGACTAGTTCATGCTTTAAATTTCATGTTTATAGTTAGAGAATAAAGATCTAGCCAAACTGTTTAATCTTGGCATATCAGTAGTTAGGTAGAGAATAATAAGGAGCTCATCAATTTAATCTGAGCCCTTGGATGTTATAAAGTTAGGATTAGATAGTTTGTTTTTCAAAAGAAAAAAGAGAGAAAAGGGTCTGCTAGCCTAAATTCACCCAATTAAGTGAAGAAAAAATGTTAGGATAAGTAAAGGGTAGGTAGAAGAAAGGTTGCAGAAGTACAAAGTTGATTGAAGCATAAGCACATTTATCATACTTAATCCAATGTTTCAGTGTGCAAGAGTAGTTATGAAAGTGAAAAGATGTTCACAAGTTGATTTGGTTAACTTCCCCTCATTTCATTTCATCCCTCACTATATACTTACTAATTTCCTCATTATCCCATCATTTCCTAAGAAAATACCCCTTTCCCTTCATTTTCACCTTTGCCCCTTGGTTTCACACGTTTTCCTAGCAAATTACTCTCCAAACTCATTCCCCTGCCCAAAAACCCTTTTTTCCTAGTGTGAAACCCTTTCCCTTTGAAAAACTCACTTTCCCCTTATAATTTCCCTAAAAACCCATAAATACCCCTTATCCTAACTTTTATTTCCCCCTCCGCCTTATTTAATTAAACTCAGCCATTCATGTTTTTCCCAACAAAACGCATAAAAACCCATAAAACCCTTTATCCTAAGTTTTGTGTGCCCTACGCATTACTTAAGAAATCTCCACGATATTCACTTTTTCCCGATATCTAAAATCTTTTAACCCACCCCCTTAGTGCGGTTAATAAACATCTGCTACATTTTAACCTTGGTCCCACTGTATTGAAACCGTCCATTATACTTTTTAACTCGCTTTATTCATTAAATAATTACAATTATTTTTAATTAAACCCCCTGGCCCCGCTAATCTCTGCCTGATTTCCCTTTGTGCAACTCTGTCGCGTGATAGCCGTTAGATCTTTCACCCCCAAATCTAACGGCGCACATCCATATCGTACGCTCCCGATCTCCGACTTTTACCGGCCAGAGAGCAAGCGAGATTCGTGGTTTTGCTCGGGCCCCTTGCGGTTACGTGGCGCTTTACGTTAACTCGCATGCTCTCCAAAAAAACTGCCCTTCACTCAAAAGCGGTCGATGGCCTCCAAAACCGCCTTCCCGCATAAGTCGAAACCATCCACTATTCACTTATCGAATTTCGCGCCAAATTTTAAATTTTACCGGTTAAAACGCTGAAGACCCTCATTTTTGCTCTTTTCGTCCGTTTACACACTGAAACCTGCCTAACCCTTCCTGCGCCACCTTGAACCTCTACAACTCAATTTGACCTCTGATTACTTTCCAAACACTGCCAGGACTCCGTCCATACACTATCTTGTTTCAGCTTCTCAAGAAATGATTTGAATGATTTTCCTTATCAAAAGTTTAAACCAAAGAGAGAGCAGAAGAAAAAATTTACACAGTAAATGTTAAAACAGGCAATTTACACAGTAAAAGATAAAACAAAAGAGGCAAATAAAGAAATACAAATGAAAGACAAACAGATGAAATGTGTCAGATGAAAGGTCATAAGTAAATATGACATCCAACGTGAAAATCAAACAACATTCAGCTTTTGGAGGAACAATCAGCCAGC
Source organism: Pinus tabuliformis (assembly GCA_031772625.1). Taxonomy (NCBI): domain Eukaryota; kingdom Viridiplantae; phylum Streptophyta; class Pinopsida; order Pinales; family Pinaceae; genus Pinus; species Pinus tabuliformis. Next base: position 785,227,152 of record CM062812.1, on the reverse strand, counting down.
TTCAACAATTTTCAGTTTTTTCAGTGATAGTCAACAACAGCGCAGCATCAAAATAGTGTCAGCAGTCTTTATTTTGATTTTATAATAATCTATTTTTGTAAAAATAGTTTAGGATGTTTTCTTAGTTCTATTGTTGTATAAATATCTCTCTTCATGAGTTATTAAAGGGTTTCACCCTTGATGAAGCATTTCTAAACATTTGATGTACTTGACTTTTCTGGAACCTTGATACAAAGTAAAGGATTCTGAATTTTGTTTTACACAGTTTGTGTTTCCTGTAAGCTTTTCCAATATTACTCATTATATTTTTCTTCATATTCTTATGTCTTATAGAGATAACCAAGTAGGAATAATTGTGTTTCAATCTATTCCTATAAGCTTCTGAAGTGATAATCTATAAAGAGAATGAATTAATGGACTGTTTGTTTAATTAATTCCTTTTGAATCAATAAATCATCGGCATTTTTTGTAAGCTTAAGCATATTCTATAAAACCTTATGAACATCGTTTAAAGGTTTTCCCACTTATGATTATTTAATTTTTAGTTTGAAAACTGTGATAATCATATTATTTCTTTGTTTCTGCTCACCACCATACAAGCTATTTCACTGTGTGAAATTTTATAGCAGCCCTCTACTTTGATATTAATATTATTCAAAAGGTTAGGCATTACAGTGTTACATCTGTGTTATTCATTGGTCCTCGAAATTAAAACAAAACCCCAAAACAATTATCTTAGATGCTTTGGCATGATAGTTGACCATTATCATCTCATAGATACAACATCAATCTGGCGCGGTTGCTGGGGATTCGAATTCCATTAAGTTTTCCTGGGGCAACGATATTTATTTTATTCCTTTAAGGTGATTAAAGGTCTAAAAATGTTAAAATCCTTCACCTGCCGACTCCACTAGCCCAAACTGGCACCTTTTAAGCACACCAGATCTCATTCGAAATCTGACTTAGTTAATCCTTTGTCAGATCCTGAAAAAAATCTGAGAAAAGCCAGTTCTAAAAGGAGACATCAACCATCTTCTTCTTCCTCTTCAGCCTTGCAGTCTGAAGATTTAGTATCATTTGATCCTTTAAGTAATATTCCATTTGATCCTGATTTGACACAAATACCTCCTAGGGTTTTTGAACTATTAGATAGGGGAGTTGATTTAGATTCAACTTTCCTCATTCATTTTTTTGAAACACATCAAGAATCCCCATTACCACCAGGATCACCTAAAGTCCGACTTAGGTGTTCGTTTACCTGAATACAAACACACAAATTTCATATGCCCTACCACTTATCCATTTCCTTCCACTTCTGAACGACCTGAAGCTTCTACTTCTGAACAACTTGAAGAGACCATCTTTGTATATTCAAATCCACTTTTTGAAACAAAAGAGGGTATTCATTCATAGGTCGCAAAGTTAGTTCTTAAGACTCCTTTAAAGTCATTCAGGAGATCCCTTCACCTCCACATAGTCACACACCCCCTCAATCACCTTCTTCTTCATCTTCTTCTTTTTCATCCACACAAGCACCTCATACACCACCTTCTACTATGGCATTCCAACCTATTGTACATGCTAGATATGCAGCTTTAGTCTTACCTACTAACCTCAATGCATTCCCAGCTAGGTACTTGAAATACCTTCCCAGGTATAATGGAGAAATTGGTCCCTCAGCTGAGGAACATCTTCAAGCTTTTCTAAACTTTGCAGATAACATGAATATTGAACAAGAAAATGTTTACATGAGATTGTTTGTATAATCACTTAAAGGAAATGTAAGAATCTGGTTTAGGCAGTTACCTGTAAATTCCATTAGAAATTGGGAAGTTCTTACAAACATATTTAAAAATCAATGGGGTGTAAAGAAAGATCCTCTTTAATTTATCACTGAGTTTGAAGAACTTAAAAGAAACTTTGGTGAACCTGTATCAGATTTTATCAAAAGGTTCAATAAAATTTATCATAAGATGCCCCCTGATTGTAAACCCCCTGTAGCAGCAGCTAAGTCTAGGTTTTCTAAAGCCTTTGACGATGATTTTGTTGTAATGCTAAGAGAGAGAACTTCAAGAAATCTTGAAGATATGCAAACAAATGCTATAGAGGTGGAAGCAAATAGGGTTGTTTCGACTTCCTTGAAAGCTAAAGAGGAAAAGGCCCAAAGAAAACTCAAATCTATTCAAGAGGCCTCTAGTTCCTCTAGTTCTTCTAAGACTAAAACAGAAGATTCCAAAATAGATGAAATAATTTTTCTTCTTAGAAATCTATCTAATAGAATTTCCAAGATTGAGACTCAACCTAGGACAATTCAACAAACAATTACTAGACCCCAAAATCAAAATCAAGGTCAGTATAAAAGGAATCCACAATTACAAATTCTTCATAGACCTAGTAATGATCAACAGGTTCCCACTCCTTTACTGATAGATGACCAACAACCTGATGAAAATACTATTACTATTATTGAAGATATCAATAACATGGATACTTCTTCTAATCAAAAAATTATTATTCCTCTCTCACAACAAAATCAGGTTCAAGAAGATCAAGAATCCTCACAGGTTTCTAAATACCATGCCTTACTCTGAATTTTTAATTGCATAGTTGAACAAGAGATATGATCTTAGGCCTAGACACTACAACAAAACAGGCAATTTGCGCCAGATTTAGCACCAGATTCTAGTGCATTTTTTTCTCAATTGGGATGAGCAACCTGGCGCTAAATCTGGCTCTATTGTACAATTTTTAAAGCGTCCTTTTTTGCACCAAATTTTGCATCTTTTTTACGCCAAATTTTCCATCATTTTCTGCATCATATTTTGCACCAAGATTTTCATTTGGTTTTACAACAGGTTTTGCTTCTAGTTTTGTGCCTTTTTTGCATCTATTTTTGCATCATTTTTTGCTTCCTCTTTTGTGGAATTCTTTGCTTCTATTTTTGTGTCATAATTTGCATCGATTTTTACACCATCTTTGACATCTTATTTAGTGCCTTTTTTTACATCCAATTTGTGCCAATTTTTGCATCTCGTCTTATGCCATCTTTTGCTTCTAATTTTGTACTTATTTTTACATCTACTTTTGTGCCAATTTTTCTGCCTTTTTTTACACCATCTTTTCCATCCAATTTTGCACCATATGTTGAATCTGATTTAGTGCCAAATTTCGCATGCATTTTTGCACCATTTTTTGCATCCACTTTTGCATTTTATTTATCTCCCTTTTTTGCATCCTATTTTGCACCATATTTTGTATTTAATTTTGCATCATTTGTTGCATCCAATTTAGAATCATTTTTAACACCATTTCTTGCATCCAATTTTTCATCCTTTTGAGCATCTAAATTTGCATCCTATGTTGAACCATATATTGCATCCACCTTTGCATCCCATTTTGTGTCTATTGTTACGTTCACTTTTGAGCCATTTTTTCGTCTACTTTTGCATTTGTTTTTGCACCAAGTTTTGAATGATTTGTTGCATCATTTTACATCCAATGTTGCATCTCAATTTGCATCCAAAATTGAGCCATTTTTATGCCCATTTTTGCACCATTTTTTCTTCTTTTGTGTCCAATTTTGCACCATTTTTTATGTCCAAATTTGCATCCTTTTTGGTATCTAGTTTTTCATCCTTTTTGGCTTCCAAATTTGCATCCTTTTTTCTGCCACATTTTGTGTCCACATTTGCATCTCATTTTGCACCTAGATTTTAGTTGGAATTTTCATCTAGTTATGCATCATCTTTGACATCCTTGGTTTCACCATTTTTTAGTCCCATTTTGCATCTTTTTTTGTGTCTTTTCTTACATCATTTTGCATCCTAATTTTACACCATTCTTTGCATCCTCATTTTGGTGTCCATTTTTGCATCCTTGTTTGCACCCAATTCAGTATCCTTTCATATGCCCTATTTTGTTCCCTTCTTTGTGTCTAGTGTTGCACCCTTTTTTAATTTTACTTTAAAAATCTTTTTGTGTCATTGTTTGCATATTGTTTTGATGGCTAGTTTAACATCCAATTCTACTCCCAATTTTTCATCCATGGTTAAATCCACTTTTGGCTTCTTGTTTAGAGTTTTACTTTTATTTCCATTTATGACGACCTCTATGGGTTCATTTTACTAAGTTCATTTACATAGTGAAATATATTAAATTTTCTAAATATCATTTTGTTGTAGGATTTAATGCATGGTTAGATGAAAACAAAACCCTCTCAGTTTATCTCAGAAACCTAGGACAAACCAATTAAGAGAAAGGTTGTTCTAAGGCTTAGGATTCTTAGTAGATCAAGATGTAGAGTATAGATTAAGAAAAAGAGAAGGAATTCTTGTGAGTCCTCGCATGCAGGTCTTCTTGGAGTTTTTCGTATAGCCAAGAAGCGCTCCTAGCTAGCTTCAAAGCTTGGTCCTACACATAAGAGAGAGAATAAAGCAACCTTCACAACATAATATCTTAATAATCAAAACTATAAAAAACATATAAATATTATTGAATAAATAAATATAAACCAAAAACCCATGCATACATTAGTTAAATAGAAGAAGTAAAGAATGAATAGAAACATATGGAAGGAAGAACAACTAATCTATATGAATAAAGGAGTTGGAGGAAAGTTACAACAATCAGATATAGTTGCAACATCACCTCCCCCAACTCATAGCTCCAAAACTCTCCCTCTCAAGACAGATCTCAAGAGCGTGACAATACAAAATTCCCATCATTTTTTCAATGGCCAAGCCTCTAATATATAGGAAAGTGGAGGCTATGAAGATTTCCAAAATTCCTCATTAGTTCAATTTGGGAAAAATCTTTTGGGTGAATAATGTTTCCTCATATAAAAAAGGAATTTTCCACTTTTTAGATGCTTTTGTGCTTAGGAAAAAGCTTCCCCATGCTTTATGGCTCTTTCCCACTTTTGTATGCTTTTATTTGTTAGGAAAAAGCTAAAGATGAGGATAAAGAGATTACATTCCACCATATGTTTCCAAAAGTGACCAAGAATGTCAAATTCAAATTCTAGTTTGCTTATGTTTTAGTTTTTTTTTAAATATATATTTAGTTTTAATATTTTTTTTTCTAGAAAAATATATTTAGTTTTTGGTATATTTTTCTATAAGAAAAATTATATTTTGTTTTTATAAAAATGGATTTTAAACATTCCATTCATGCTAAATTTGTGATTTTATGATAGGAGTTTAAATTATATATAGTAAAGTAACTTAATGTCATGTGTCGTGTTGCTGAGATGGGTGTTATACATCTCTTTCTTGCTAAGTTATAGAATGTGCTTGGGTTTTCTTAATGAAATAAAACTAATTATGTTCTTCATGATATCTTGAAATGTTCATCTTGAACCAGGCTAATAAAACAATAAAGTTAAAATAGGTTTTCCTTTGTCCTTTATAGATCTTTGTCCCCATTAATCTTGGTCTTAATAGATTAATTGTCTTGTGGTGGCCTTGAGTGGTCACTTCCATTAGTTGCATGCTTTGTAGTTTTCAGTTAGTGACATTTTTTAGGCTTGATAATATGTTATTTAATTTATCAAAATGTGTTATTGTCCATATTATTATTAAATATTAATATTAAAAATGCTGATTTTTAAGCATGTTTTAGCAAAACTTTCCCAAAATGTTTATAGATTGTATTTTATAATGCATTGATTCTTTGCTTGATGAAATTTTTTTGGATTTTTTTTTTAATGATTCATTGATTGATGAAATTGTTATGGATATTTTTTTTAGTATATTAAATTGTATGTGATAAAGTCAAAAATCACCTCTTTTTTAAATTTTCATTGATCAATTTCCCTTAAGGCCATCAAGTTCACCATTTGGTCCCAGGTTAAGGAAATATAGGAGTCATGAAGTGGAATTGTCCAAGCACTTAAATCTTGAGACATGTTTCTTTTTAGTCACTTTATACTTTCTTTCTATGTAAATTTTTTATGAAAATAGTCTTGGAACATGAGGGGCGTCAATAGTAAGCGAAAACAAACTCCTAAAAGAAAAATGGTATGCAAAGCACCCATAAATAATGTTGATATAAGAAGCAAAAATATTAAGTGAGGTTCAACCTCATATAATTAGAAAATGGGGGAGGAATTTCCAAGTAGTAGTGATTGATGCTTAGAGATACTTGGGTGGAATGGTTATTATTTGAAATGATTAAGACATCAAGGTTACCAATATGTTTACCTCTTTTCGCATTATGACAATACAATTTTAGTTAATTGACATTGAGGACTACTACCATGTATCCAATGTCTATGACTCCAATATCGCAAATGGAAAACCTCTATTCCTCAATTCTATTTCTAGCAAAAGTAATTTATACTCCCCATCTCTATGGATTGTTGGGAGTGACTTCAATATTATAAGTGTCTCGAGGAAAAGAAAGAATGAATCGAAATGTTTAACAAGATATTTTGTAAGCTATACCATTAAAGCCACAAAGTAGTCTCCATTAAAGTTGTCAAGAAATGAGTCTCCAACCCACACATGTGGATCAATGAGATGTAATACATGTGTGTGTGGTTACGAACTCAATACACCTCTATAATAACTCCACAAACTTATGTATTTCACTCTGTCACATAAATTGACAGTAGTGTGACATAAATAAACCAAGAGTAGACATGAAAGCCTTAGGAAACAAACATTCCTTAGATCCTCAATTAGGTGCTTAAATGATCAAGTGAAAATGCAAGGAGAAAAGAAGAATTCATGATTTAACCATCACATACATGTGATCAAGTGTGACTAGGAGTGTATATATTCATATATTTTCCAAAGAGGGAGTGAATACATGAGTTACCATTTATTGGCCCTTATTTTTCTTTCTTTTTCATTTTCTTATATATAGGACTTAGGGAATAAGGTTTTCATAAGTTTGGCACAACTCATAGATATAAGATTTACATGAATTTTCACTTCAACCTTAGAGTTTAGACTTAGATAAATCAATATAGTGTATGTTTAATGATTTTGGCTTTCACTTTTTTATTGTATTTCATCACAAATACAAAAGGGGAAATATTTTGCCACAAATCTATGAATGCTTAATCATAAAGTCGTCATGTGATGAAAACAAATTAATGATGTTATTCTCTACGAAAATGATGGGTATTCTTGAGAAAATCTTATGCTTGTGGATGTTTCCTCCCTGGTTGAGAGGGAGTGAGGGTAGACACCATGTTATCCATGTGTCATGTACTATGGATAGGATTAACAATTGTAAGCCTAGTAAAGGCACTAGTAGGGATAATGGTGGATTGGATAAACATCTGGGACCAATATTCTTTGAGAATTTGGACATTGACTAGGACTAATCGCCATAAGTCAAGTACATTAATCCAAGATAAGAATAGTCATGAGGATTGACATTTTCTGGTGTCAAATATTATGATAGTGGATTAGGAAATGATCATGTGAGGACATACCTGGTAAACATCTTGGTGGGGTAAGTGCCTTGAAAGGCAGTGGTGTCCAAATTTATGCCTCCCAACATTGTGCTCTGATCTAATGGAGAGATAAACTTGTTAGTCAAGGCCTTACTATTTTGAAAATTTTGGCTATGATGATGTAAATCATCATTGATGCTTATCAATCTAGATCCCTTCTTATATGAATATTTCAACTTGAGAGTACTTTTTTGTCTCATTATGAGTACCTCGCTAGTTTAGAGGGAGGGTCATCATCTTCATTATTGCCATCATCACCACCATCAATGTGATCATTATTGTCATCATTTCATTATCATCATAATCACCATTCATGTCTTCTTCATGATCATCATCATCATCATGATTTTGTATATTGTCGTCAATTGTTCATAATTATAGGTATCATAAGAAATATCACCAACCTTAGGACACATGATATATGAAAGAAAAATAACCACTTTATTTTTTAGAAATGATTGATGATCATCAACATCACTACCATTATCATCGTCATTATAATTGTCATCATCCCCATCATCATAACTAATATAAGTTTTATCATAATTTTTGTCATCTTCATCATGAACATCATAATCATCATTCATGCCATTATTGTTCTTGATTATGACCAAGATGAAAATAATGATAATGATGATCAGATGATGATGACTTGGAAGATGACGCCAAAGATAATTATTATGATTTTTACCATGATAACATTTAAAAATTGGGAGGAATGGCCAAAGTCATTAGCATCATCATCATTGTCATTGTAACTCCCATCGTCTTTATCATCATTGTCATTATCATAACAATCGCAATTCATGTCATCGTCATCATCTTCATTATCATCATCGTTATAATTATTGACATTGTCATCAGTTGTTCATAATTTTCAATGTCATAAGAAATATAATCAATGCAAAAGATATGATGTGTGTTGGAAAATGGATGTAAAAGTAAACAAAAAAATGGGGGTAAAAATAGACGTAAATTTGGATGAAGAGTGGACACAACATAAGTAGATGCAGAACAAGACAGAAAAATTGAACAAAAGTGGATGAAAAAGTAGATGCAATAGTTCATACAAACTTGAACACAAAATAGGACTCAAACATGGATGAAAAAGTGGAAGAAAACATGGGCACAATAGTAGGCATAAAACTTAGCATGAATTGTGGTGAAACAAATGTGGATACTCCAATGAATGTAAAAAAAAGGGACACAAACTTGAATGCAAAAATGAGGAAAACTTGGATGAAAAAAGGGATGTAAACATGGGCCAAACATGGGTGCAATAGTGAACACAAAATTAGTTGCAAAACTAGACAAATCAAAAGTGGATGTAAAAGTAAATTCGAAATGGGATGCAAAAAACATAAACAATATTTGATGCAAACTTGGACACAAAAGAGGATGCAAATATGGATGCAATAGTGGAAGAAAATGTGGGTTGCAATGATAGGCATAAGATATGGCACAAATAATAGCACAAAAAAGGTGGATGTAATAATAGACACAAAAAAATATGCAAACTTAGATGCAAGACAAGATGCTATAAGGGATGTAAAAGTGGATGCAAACACGGGTGCAACATGAGAAACAAAATTGGATGCAAAATATGGATGAAATGGAAGTACATGCAAAAGAAGATACAAAATGAGATGCAAAACCCAACACAAAAGTGGATGCAAAAATAGATGAAATATTTTATGCAAAAGAGGATGTGAAGATGGATGCAAAATTGGAAGCAAATGTGGGTACAACAGTATGTGCAAAACATGGAACAAATTTTGTCACAACAAAAGTAGATGTAATGATAGATGCAAAAAAAGAAGCAAATGAAGATGAAAAATAGGATGCAAAAAGGGATGTAAAAGTGGGTGTAAACATGGGTGCAACAATGGATGTAAAATAGCTTTTGCAACTTATTTGAAAGAGCAATTTTGTCCCAACAATTAGACTTGTAGCATAAAGAACATGGTTAATACATATGATTCGACCAAAAACTAGTTACTACCAAAATTCAACCAAAAAAAATATTACTGCATAAAAATAGAATTAAAAACAAAAATTTCCCAAATTAAAAATAGATAAATGATAAACTTTTTTTTACCAAAATTTAGTGATTTTTTTAGTGCTAATACTAACATCACCATTACAACAAGATATTTTTTTAGTGCTAATACTGCCATTACAACAAGATATAAGAGGGATATAATGCAAAAAGTTTAATAATAATATGTATGTAGAAGATGGTCTTCAGACTGGTGAATTCATGATAATCAATGGGACTACAGTCAAAATAATTGGATGTTATTTACTTTTTTACATAGATTGTCAAAATAATTGCATAAATCGATTTTTTTTAACCAAAATTTAACAAAAACTTTGCTAGTGCTAACATTAGAACCACCATTACAACAAGATATATTTCTAGTGTTGACAACACCATTATAGTAAGATACCTCAAGAGAGACAGAAAATTTAAAAAGTATGATAGTAATATGTATCCAGAAGATGGTAGTGAAACTAGTAATTGTTCATTCTCATTATCATAATCATTGTCATCATCATCACCATCATCCTTGTCATCGTTATTGCCATCATTACATTATCATCATAATCACCATTCATGCCATCATCATCAGCTCCATCATCATCATCATTATGGACATTGTTTGCAATTGTTTATAATTATAGACGTTGTAAGAAATATCATCAACCCAAAAAATGTGATCAGTGCTAGAAAAGGGTTGTTTAGGACACATTGATATACGTAAGAGAAATAACAACTCTATTTTTGAGAGATGATCGATGATCATCATCATCACCACCATTATCATCGTCATTGTCATTTTTATCATCCCCATCATCATCATTAATGTAATTTCTATCAACATTGTTGTAATCATCATCATCATTCATGCCATTATTGTTTTTGATGATGACCTAGATGAAAATGATGATGATGACACCAAAGATAATGCTTATGATTATGACAATGACAACATCTAAAATTGGGAAGATTCGCCAAGGTCATTAGCGTCGTCATCATCATAATCATTGCCATCATCATCATTAATGTCATTGTAACCATTATCGTCTTTATCATCATAATCACAATTCATGTCATCGCCATCATCTTCATTTTCATCATTGTCAATATTATTGACATTGTCATCAATTGTTCATAATTGGCAATGCCATAAGGAATATCATCAATGCAGAAAATATGATGAGTGTTGGAAAAGGGATGCAAAAGCCAACATAGAAATGGGGGCAACAATAGAAGTAAAATTGGATGAAAAGTGGATACAACATAAATAGATGCACAGCAACATGAAAAACCTAACACAAAAGTGGATGCAAAAGTAGATGCAGTTGTCAATGCAAACTTGGATGCAAACATGAAGGCAAAAGTGGAAGCAAACATGGGTCCAATGGTAGGTGTAAAACTTGGCACAAACTGTGGGGAAACAAATCTGGATGCAACAACGGACACAAAAGTAGATGCAAAAATGGATGAAACAAAAGTGGATACAATAGGGGATGCAAAAACATACACAATATCTGATGCAAACTTGAACACAAAAGAGGATGCAAATGTGGATGCAAACGTGGAAGCAAATGTGGTTGCAATGGTAGGCACAAGATATGGTGCAACAAAAGTGGATGTAACAATAGACAAAAAATATGCAAAATAAGATGCAAAAATGGATGTAAAAGTGGAAGCAAACATTGATGCAACAGGCAAAACAAAATTGGATGAAAAAAATGGATACAATGGAAGTAGATGCAAAAGTAGATACAAAACGAGATGCAAAACCCAATGCATAAACCTGACACAAAAGTGGATGCAAAAATAGATGCAATATTTGATGCAAAAGAGGATGTGAACATGGATGCAAAATTGGAAGCAAACGTGGATACAATAGTGAGTGCAAAACATGGTGCAAATTATGGCATAAAAAAAGTGGATGTAATGATAGATGAAAAAAAAGAATCAAAGTATGATGCAAATGAAGATGTAAAAAGGGATGCAAAAAGTGAAATTTAAAATGGGTGTAACAGTGGATGCAAAATTATATGCAAAAGTGGATGCAATAGAAGTCGATGCAAAACGAGACACAAAACCCGATGCAAATCCTGGTCCAAAATTGGATACAAAAAGGGCTGCAAAAATAGATGTAGTAGTTGATGAAAATCTAGATGCAAATGAGGATGCAAACGTGGATGCAAAATTATAATCAAAAGTGGGTGCAAAAGGAGGTGCCAAACTAGGCGCCAATTGTGGCACAAAAATATTAGATGCAACAATGGGTACAATAATAGATGAAAAAGAGGATGTAAATATGGATGCCAAACAAGATGGAAAAGTGGATGCAACAAAAGTAGATGCAAAATTATATGCAAAACTAGACACAAAACTCGATGTAAAACGTGGCGCAAAAGTGATGCACAAATGGATGAAAAAATGGATGCAAAAAATGATTTTAAAAAGGATGCAAAAGTCGATGCAAAAGTTGATGCAAGTGTAGGTGAAAAAAGTGGATGCAAATGAGGATGCAAAAGTATGTCAAACAAAAATAGATGCCAAAATTGATGCAAAACCTGGTGCAAAGGATGACATAAAACTTGGCATAAAATTTGGTGCAAAACGTGGTGCAAAACCTATTGCAATACCTGGTGCTAAACTTGGTGTAAGATTTGGTGCAAAACTTGATGCAAATTTTGTGTCAAGTTTTGCACCATATTTGATAAATGGATGCAAATAGCACCAAAAATGGGCTCTAGATGCAAAAAAAGAAGTAAAAAGGGACGCTAATCGCTGGTTTTGTTGTAGTGAGACCTGGCCCTGGAAGACCTCCTAAGGAGACTCCAATAATTGAACCTCGTACCAAAGTTGGTGAAACTCAAACAACTGTTATTCTACCAATAAAACAGTCAATTGATACTGCTCAAAATAATAAAAATGCTTTGACTACATTTAATGTTGAAAAAGAGTTAGAAAGAGTTAAAATCTCAATTCCACTTTCAAAACTTTCCAAAAACACTGTGTATAAAAATCAAGTCTCAAATGGATAAAAAACACCTCGGTTGATGCTGAAAGTGACATCATTAGTCTGCAAGATGAAAAACCAGCAGTTGTCTTTGGTCCTAGCTCAGATATGATAGATGAAATAGTGGCTCATTTCTATATAACTCTTAAGACAAATAATTCCATGTTATATAATTGTATTCTTGATTCTGGACCATCACATAACCTCATGCCAAAAACTATCATGGACCATTTGAAACTTGACATAACTAGATCCTATCATGACTTGTACACCTTTGATTTTAAAAGGGTGCCCTACTTAGGATTGATTAAGGATTTAGTAGTCACCCTTGCCCAAATTCCAGTGAAAAGTGTAGTGCTTGATATAGTTGTCACAGATATTCTTCCCAAATTTGGAATGCTCCTTTCTAGGTCTTGTTGTGCCAAATTAGGGGGAACTCTTCATATGGATATGTCTTATGCCACTGTTCCAGTTTATGAGGGAGAACAACTAAGGTTATATAGAGAGGTAAGATTTGTGCACATTGTTTGCAAAACAGACCGGCCAAGCAACCATCCCATTTATGCAAATTGATCAGGATTTTGGTTGCTTTCAATTCTCTTCAAACCAAATACATGAAACTCAAGTTAAAATAGAAGATGTAATTGAAAGTCCTGAACCAAATCAAACTGATGTATGGAAACTATTTTTTGATGGTTCTTGTACAAAAGATGGAGCAGGAGCTGGGGTAGTTTTAATTTCACTAGAAAAATAAAATATCACCCAATCATGCAAACTCGACTTCGAAGTTACAAATAATGTGGTTGAATATGAAGCTTTCCTTTTGGGACTGCAATTAGCCAAAAGCTTAAAGGTTCAAAACTTAAGTGTTTTTACTGATTCAGAACTTATTGTCAAACAAGTGAGAAATATTTGTTAGACTAAGCATCCTAGACTTAGGTCTTATCGAAATGAAGTTTGGGATTCAGTCGAAAACTTTTTTGATGCTTTTAATTTGACATATATTCCTAGAAATCAGAATATTCATGCAGATGCCTTAGCTATTTCTGCTAGTTCATTTAAAATTCCTGATCAGACCAATGTACTCTATCAAATACAAGTCAAGTATAGACCATCCATCCCAGACAATCTAAAACACTGGCAGATATTTGAAGATGATGAACATTTGAAATCTTTTCTGCAGGTTATAGATGAATTTTCAGTTCTACAAATTGATGAAGATAGAACAAAAATAAATGAAAATACAAATGGAAATGATACTTCAAATTTCAATTCAAAAATTTTTGATCATGACATTATTCAATTGTCTAACAATTTTATTCCCAAAGGCCTCATTCCTTTAGAAAAATTGTTTGATCAAAATGATGTCCTCTGAAACCCTCAGTCCATTTCTTCACAAGATGACATAGAAGAAATTAATATTGGAACAAATGATGATATTAAAAACATCAAAATCTGTGCATCTCTAGATCCTAAGATCAAAGCTCAATATCTTAAGTTACTTCAAAATTATAGGGATATTTTTGCATGGACCTATGCTGATCTAAAAACCTATGATACTTCATTAATACAACATAAGATTCCTTTAAAGCTAGAAGCAGTTCCTTATCAACAGAAACTTAGGAGGATCAATCCAACTCTTCTACCAACTGTAGAAAAGGAAATTAAGAAAATGCTAGATGCCCAGATCATTCTACCTCTTAGATATTCTAATTCGGTTGCAAATTTAGTTCCTGATAGAAAGAAGAATGGAGAAATCAGACTTTGTGTGGACTTTAGAAATTTGAACAAAGCATCATTAGAAGATAACTATCCTTTGCCCAAAATAGATCAATTACTTCAAATGGTTTCAGGAGCACAAAGACTTTCTATGCTTGATGGTTTTTTAGGCTATAATCAGATAAATATTGATTCAGTAGACAGAGAGAAGACAACCTTTACGACACCCTGGGGTATATTCATGTATGCTAGAATTCCATTTGGCCTATCCAATGTCGGAGCAACATTTCAGAGAGCTATGGACATAGATTTTGTCGGTCAAGTAAATAAATTTGTGGTCATTTATCTTGATGACATAACTGTTTTTTCTAAATCTGATCAGAAACATTTAAAGCACTTGATGAAGGTTTTTGACAAGTGTAGAAAATTCGGAATATCATTGAATCCTAAAAAGTCTATGTTTGCTATCAAAGAAGGAAAACTGTTGGGCCATATAATTTCAGAAGAAGTAGTGATTGATCCCAATCGTATGTCTACCATTAAAACATTGACCTTACCTAGAGACAAGAAGGAGATTCAAGCTTTTCTAGGAAAGATTAATTTTTTAAGGAGATTCATCCCAAATTATGTTGAGATTGTAAAAGATATAACTAACATGCTCTGAAAAGATCATGAAGTTAAATGGACTGTCTCTTCCAGGCATGAATTTGATCAAATCAAGAAAGCTATCTCTGATGCTCCCACCTTGGCCAGCCCTGATTACACTAAATCATTCAATGTATTTTCCTTTGCCTCAGAAACAACCCTTGTTGTTGTTCTATTACAAAAGAATGAAGATTCCCATGACTAACCCATAGCCTTTTTCAGTAAAGTTATGAAAGATTTTGAGCTTAAGTATGACATAATTTAGAAGCAAGCATATGCCCTTATTCAAATCCTAAAATCATTCAGAATGTATGTCCACATTCTCCTATTACTACTTATGTTCCTAACAGTGCTGTGAAAATCGTTTTAACTCAACCAGACACTGATGGAAAGAGAGGTAGATGGATCACTCAAATACTGGAGTTTGATCTAACTATCAAAACTACAAAGCTAGTAAAAGGCCAAGGATTAGCTAATCTTCTAGCTGAATCCAACTATAAAGTGCTCAAAATCAATTTCTGTTTTAGAGATATAAGAGAAGAATCCACAAGAACCTTCTGTCCTTGCAAAAGGGGATAATCCACAAGAACCTTCCCTTCATCCTGAAGAAAAGAATCCACGAGAACTTTTACCTTCAGATCAGATCCACCCTTTATACATTGATGACAAATTTCTGTTGTCAGATTGGTACCAAGACATTGTAAATTTCTTGATCCATTTTGAATGTCCAACATCATTCTCCAAAAGCCAGTGTAAAACTCTCAAACTGAAAGCAGTCAAGTACTGTATCATAAATGCAAATTTGTACTGGAAAGACCCACTAAATATTTTGTTATTATGTTTAACAGAATCAAAAACTGAAGGAATCATTGACTAGTTTCATGCAGGATTTTGTGAAGGACATTATGCTTGGAGAGCAACAACATATAAGATATTAAGAGGAGGATTTTATTGGCCAACATTGTTCTTACAAGTAGGAGCAAAGGTCAGAAGTTGTGTTCCTTGTCAAATGTTTCTTGGTAAGCAAAAATTAGCAGCTCTTCCACTAGTTCCATCAATAGCCTCAGAACCTTTACTCCAATGGGGATTAGATTTTGTTGGGGAAATTCATCCCACTTCAAGTAATCAGCATAGATGGATCCTCACTGCAACAGACTATTTCACTAAATGGGTGGAAGCAATTCCAGTGAGAAATGTTATTGATTCAGTAGTAATCAAATTTTTTGAAGAAAACATCTTATCTAGATTTGGTTGCCCAACTCAAATCGTCACTGATAATGTAGTAGCTTTTTCTAGTGTTAAAATGATTGAGTTTTGCCAGAAATATTAGATTCTGTTACATCATTCAACTCCATATTACCCACAAGGTAATGGCCTTGCAGAATCCTCCAATAAAAGTCTGGTAAAGGTAATAAAAAAGACTCTAGCAGATCATAAAAAGAGCTGGGACTCTCATTTAATTTATGCAGTATGGGAAAACAGAATTACTCCAAAGAGATCTACTGGAAAATCTCCTTTCCAGTTAGTTTATGGGAAAGATGCAATCTTCCCTACCAATTTGGCCTTCCCTGTTTTAAAATTCCTGCAGGATTCAACAGATGAACCTGATGATTTTTCAAGGAGAATAAATCAGATTATTGAACTAAATGAAAACAGAGATGAAGTTCAATACAAATTGAAAAAGTATTAGAATAAGATGAAGAGCCTGTTTAACAGAAGAGCCAGGGAAAGAGACTTCAAGGAAGGTGATCTAGTTCTAAGATGGGATTCGAGGAGAGAAGAAAAAGGAAAACATGGCAAGTTTGACAACTTGTGGTTTGGACCTTTAGCAATTGATGAAGTGAAGGGAAACAACATTTTTGTGCTACAAAATCTTGAGGGGCTATATTCCACTTATCCTGTAAATGGAAGGTTTCTCAAACATTACATTCAGTACTGAGAAGTTGAAACAGATTTCATTACTACCATTGTAAAAACTTCGATTTCTTTTACTTTTCAAGTTGTCAGTGTGATTTTTTAAAGCAAAAGACTCCATAGCCCGAGGAGAAGGCACATGGATCTGCAGGTTCTCTGCATTCTATAGCAGAAAGCAGTCCCGACATGGAGCCAATGTTGTAGCATTTTTTGATTTTGATAAGTGAGAATAAATTATTCCAAAAAATGAAAATATTTTTCAAAAAATGTTAAGCTAGGATATGGACAAAAAGAAAACTCAATAAAAATGTTAGGAAATATTTTGATAAATATGTCCACATCAAAGAAAATGTTAGAATAGATGCCCTAAAAAATGAAGGGAAAAATAAAATGTTAGGTTAGAGAGAAAAGCAAAAAAAAAAACGGATCATGAAAGTGTGCAAGTCCAAGTGCAACTAATTTTTACTTTATTATGCAAAATAATGGTTGTGTGCATCTTGTCATAAATGCTGCAACCCATGATAGTCAAATAGTTTAATCTTGACTAGTTCATGCTTTAAATTTCATGTTTATAGTTAGAGAATAAAGATCTAGCCAAACTGTTTAATATTGGCAGATCAGTAGTTAAGTAGAGAATAATAAGGAGCTCATTAGTGTAATCTGAGCCCTTGGATGTTATAAGGTTAGAATTAGATAGTTTGATTTTCAAAAGGAAAGGGTTTGCTAGCTTAAATGCACTCAATTAAGTGAAAAAAAAATGTTAGGATAAGTAAAGGATAGGTAGAAGAAAGGTTGCCGAAGTACAAAGTTGATTGAAGCATCAACACATTTATCATGCTTAATCCAATGTTTCAGTGTGCAGGAGCAGTTATGAAAGTGAAAAGTTGTTCACAAGTTGATTTGGTTAATTTCCCCTCATTTCATTTCATCCCCCACTATATACTTACTAATTTGCTCATTATCCCATCATTTCCTAAGAAAATACCCTTTTCCCTTCATTTTCACCTTTGCCCCTTGGTTTCACACATTTTCCTAGCAAATTACTCTCCAAACTCATTCTCCTATCCAAAAACCCATTTTTCCTAGTGTGAAACCCTTTCTCTTTGAAAAACTCACTTTCCCCTTGTAATTTCCCTAAAAACCCATAAATACCCCTTATTCTAACTTTTATTTCCCCCTCCGCTTTATTTAATTAAACTCAATCATTCATATTTTTCCCATCAAAACGCCTAAAAACCCATAAAACCCTTTATCCCAAGTTTTGTGTGCCCCCCGATATATAAAACCTTTTAACCCACCCCCTTGGTGCGATTAATAAACTTCCGCTACATTTTAACCTCGGTCCCATTGTATTTAACTCGTCTATTATATTTTTTAACCTGCTTTAGTCATTAAATAATTACAATTCTTCGTAATTAAACCCCGAGCCCCGCTAATCTCCACTTGATTGCCCTCTGTGCAACTCCGTTGCGTGATAGCCGTTATATCTTTCACCTCCAGATCTAACGGTGCGCATCCATATCGCGTGCTCCCTATCTCCGACCTTTATCGGCCCGAGAGCACGCGATATTCGTGATTTTGCTCAGTTCCCTTACAGTTACGTGGCAGCTTTACATTAACTCGCGTGCTCTCCAAAAAATACCGCCCTTCACTCAAAAGCGGTGTGATGGCCTCCAAAACCGCCTCCCCACATAGGCCGAAACCATCCACTGTTCACTTATCGAATTCCGCGCCAAATTTTAAACTTTACCCGTTAAAACACCGAAGACCCTCGTTTTCGCTCTTTTCACCCGTTTACACAGTGAAACCTACCTAACCCTTCATGCGCCACCCTGAACCTATGCAACTCAATTTGACCTCTGATTACCTTCCAAACACTGCCAGGACTCCGTCCATACACTAAATTGTTCCAGATTCTCAAGAAATGAATTCGAATGATTTTCCCTAAAAAAAGTTTAAACCAGAGACAGAGCAGAAGAAAAAATTTACACAGTAAATGTTAAAACAGACAATTTACACAGTAAAAGATAAAACAGAGGAGGCAGATAAAGAAATACATATGAAAGACAAATAGATGAAATGTATCAAATGAAAGGTCATAAGTAAATATGACATCCAACATGAAAATCAAACAACATTCAGCTTTTGGAGGAACAATCAGCCAGCTTCAACAATTTTCAGTTTTTTCAGTGATAGTCACCAACAGCGCAGCATCAAAATAATGCCAACAATCTTTACTTTGATTTTATAATAATCTATTTTTGTAAAAACAGTTTAGGATATTTTCTTAGTTCTACTGTTGTATAAATAACTCTCTCCACGAGTTATTAAAGGGTTGCACCCTTGATGAAGCATTTCTAAACATTTGATGTACTTGACTTTTCTAGAACCTTAATACAAAGCAAAGGATTATGAATTCTGTTTTACACAGTTTGTGTTTCCTGTAAGTTTTTCCAGTATTACTCATTATGTTTTTCTTCATATTTTTATGTCTTACAGAGATAACCAGGTAGGAATAATTTTGTTTCAATCTATTCCTATAAGCTTTTGAAGTGATAATCTATAAAGAGAATGAATTAATGGATTGTCTGTTTAATTAATTCCCTCTGAATCAATAAATCATCAGCATCTTTTGTAAGCTTAAGCATATTCTCTTAAACCTTCTGAACATCGTTTAAAGGTTTTCCCCCTTATGATTATTTAATTTTTAGTTTGAACACTGTGATAATCATATTATTTCTTTGTTTCTGCTCACCATCATACAAGCTATTTCACCATGTGAAATTTTATAGCAGTCCTCTGCTTTGATATTAATATTATTCAAAAGGTTAGGTATTACAGTGTTACATCTGTGTTATTCATTGGTCCTCCAAATTAAAACAAAACCCCAAAACAATTATCTTAGATGCTTTGGCATGATAGCTGACCATTATCATCTCAGAAATACAACACCACGATGCAGCAAACCCCAGGATTGATTCAATGGAGGTGGCTTATGAATATGATTGAGAGAGTGAGGCCACCATTTGGACCTGCCTTCAATTGCCACGAATGATCACTTTTCCAGGTAAGGCCACGATGGTCAAACCATGCAATTGCCACAAATGATCACTTTTCCTGGTAATGCCACGATGGTCAGACCATGCAGGTTTGCCTAGCATTGCTTCTATTTATTTTCTTCTGAATAACTGACGAGCTAATGTGGAAGAAGGTAACATCTATGTCCAAAATGGTTAAAAAGCGAGACTTGTACGTTGCAAAATATCCAACAGGTTTAGATGACATGCTCAAACATTTTGAAGATACAGTGTTGTTGCCGCAACTGGGGCAGAGCAAGAAACCTCGGGTCTTGGGGATCGTGGGGTTAGGTGGCTCAGGGAAAACAATGTTGGCAAAAGAATTCTTCAATAGCAAGAATTCTGATTATGAAACATCATGCTTCTTATCTGACGTAAGAGATCACGCTGTGAAAGGTTCTTTAAATCTGTTGCAGAGAAAGCTTCTTAATAGCTTGGCTGGATTGGATCAACCAGTAGACAGCGTTGATGAAGGTAAAGGGATGCTCATAGACCCTCTCAAATCTTCCAACGCCTTGGAAATCTTGGATGACGTTGACGATGTGAATCAGGTCGATGCACTTCTGCCTCTTCAAATTCATGATCTCCGCCCAGGTACCTTAATATTGATTACATCTAGAGATAAGCATGTTCTTAGAAGCTCAATAGTTGAAAAATCATCGATTTATAGGCTAACTAGGTTGAACCCACAACACTCCCTGGAGCTTTTCTTCTCCCATGCCTTCGGCCAACCCTATCCGCTCCCAGGATTTGGATCTCTAGTGGATAGGTTCTTAGAAGCGTGGAATGGATTGAGCTTCTTAGAAGCGTGTAATGGATTGCCCATATCTTTGAAAGTATTTGGGGCACTTCTTTATGGAAGAGACATATCTTACTGGGAAGACGAAATTGGGAGTCTTCAACATACACTTCCCAATGAGATAAAGCAAACATTTATGAGAAGTTATAACTCAATCACTGTAGAGGAAAAAGAAATATTCTTAGACATTGCATGTTTTTTCATTGGACAAAACAGAGATAGTGCCATTAGAATATGGGATGGATCATGTTGGAAAGGAAGGCTAGGGTTTAAAAATCTAGAGAATAAGAGTCTTGTAGAATTGGACAGTCTAAATAACATACGTATGCATAACCAGGTTAGGGATATGGGGAGAAATAGGATTCAAGGTTTCCGTGTCGGCTTTGGCATTGGACAGAGAAAGTAGTCCACGATTTCTCGCCAGTCTAAATAACATACATATGCATAACCAGGTTAGGGATATGGGGAGAGATATTGCTGAGGATTCAAGGTTGTCGCGTCGGCTTTGGTGTTGGACAGAGAAAGTAGTCCACGATTTCTTGTCGTTATCATCTGTAAGTGCTCAATCATCCATTCCTTTTGTAGATTATTCAATAAAAATTTGGGTTCAATTTTTTTCTTCATTTTGAGAAATAAAAATTTGGGTTCAATTTTTTACTTCTTTTTCCATTTTTGCAAGCCGCAATAGTTAATAGCTATTGCATATCGTTTTTCAGAATGGACAGATAAGAACCGTGCGAGTTAGGATGGTTCTTGATGAATATTATGACGATGAATTATATGGCGCTACTATTATGATGGGGTTGCAACTTCTTGATACTGAAGGTGTTTTCTTGGATGGTGTTTTAAAGAGGGTGGAATTACCAAATCTCTTATGGCTCCGCTGGAATAAGTGTCATCGCTCTTCCTTGCCTTCTTCAATTCCAATGAAAAATTTAAGGGTTCTTCAAGTGTCGGGGAGCGAATTAAAAAGACTCTGGCGAGACGAATCACAGGTAAATAGGAATTTGCTGCTGAGTGATTACTTGTTATTAATGTTCATGGTACACGGCTGGGCATTGAATGAATCTAACAGTTCTCACACATACATATGGATATTTTTGTTTATGATTAGGAAGATTAGCATGACAAGAATTTAGAAAAAATAAAACATCATTTACATTTACAATAAATTGTCATATCATTTTCACGGTATTATAAAACATCTTTATCTATAAAATATTTTCTTGAAGTAAGCATTTTGCAGGCAGGGACCTTCATAATATATATAATCTCTTCTAAAGTAAACATTTTGCAGGCACCTTTGCAGTTGCGGGAGTTAGATATTTCTACACCCCTGTTGAATATTCCGAAGTCCATAGGGCAGCTGAAGGATCTTGAATGGATTGTGGTGGATGGACGAGGGCAGATGACAAAATTGCCTCAAGAAGTCTTCCTTCTCAAGTCACTGAAGGCCTTGGTGTTAACAAACTACTCAGAAATAATTTCATTACCAGACTACTTTGGTCATTTATCAAACCTCCAACACATGGAGCTGCGTCACTTCAAGAAATTGAAGAGGATTTCAAATTCGTTCGGAAATTTAACTAAGCTTACATATCTTGATTTGTGTGGTTGCAACCGATTAACTATCAGCGGAGAAACACTGGGAAACGTAAACACGCTTGAGTACATAAGTCTTTACTAATGTGAAAAAATTAAGATATTGCCTCAGCAAGTCCTACATCAAAGCTCCCTAGTAACACTAAGTTTGGAGGGCACGAACTTGAAAGAATTGCCAAGTGCAATTGGAGAACTACACAATTTGGAAGTTCTGGGAGTAGGAAGCCCTTCGCTGGACAGGTTGCCCTGTTCGTTGGGCAACTTAAAAAACTTGAAGGATTTTTGTATATGGTACTGCAACGAGTTGAAATGTTTGTCGACCTCTCTTGGACGGTTGAGTGAATTGACTAAGTTGGAAGTATTTGGATGTCCCTTACGCGGATTTATGTTTGAAAAGGATATTGAAGGAAATACATGGCCCCGGCTCCAGGAGTTATCACTGGTAGACACAAAAATATCTGAAGTACCCTTCACCGAAGGGGTTTGCCCCAACCTCGAAAAGCTTCACATCTCACAGTGCGGTGATCTTGTAAGGTTGGAACACTACCAAATGTTAAGCTCCATTAAGTTCTTTACAAACTACTGCCTACAATTGTGGAAGCCAACTGCAGTCTTTCCTTAATTTCTGGAAACCAACTGCAGTAATTTCCTTAAATTAAGGAAATCAACTACAGTTAATTAATTTTCTTGTTGGGAGCTTCTGAAGTGGTCCATTACTCCATCTGGAGTTCTCTACCTTGATCTGTGGAACACCTAACACATAGCCATCAGAAGCTTGATGGAAGCTTGGCTATAAATTTATCTGTTTGGTCCCCAAGCTAGCATCTCAATCCCCTTCAGTTTTTTACACCATCTAGCTGAGAGAGCAGAGCTTGGAAGTGCCTTCAGACTTTCTGTATTCTTTTCTTTTTCCTGGATAAAAGCTGGAGCGTTCTTTTCAGTAAAAAAGCAAGTGGACTATGGTTTGCATCAAGAACATCACCAATGGTTGGAGGTAATTTATATTTCTGGGCATTAAGTTTTAACGATTCTTTGAGTTTTTCTGCATACAGAATCGTTGTTGAAATTTTAATTTATCATTTGGTATCAGAGCTAATGTTTATTTATCTCTGCCTTGGATTCGAATACTTTGAAGTGATTTGATTTGAACCGTATACAGAAAATTATTTTCATTTATTCGACTGAATGTCTGAGCACAGAATCGAACTGGGTACCTTTCATTTATATCTGTTGTAATGAAATATTAACATAGTCATTTCTGGTTAGGTCCGAATACAAATATATAAAAACTAAAGCGCACACCATGGCTCATGCACTAACCGCACAAGGAACGAAACTTGTCTTAAAGTGATTAGCCTTCGTGATTTTGAACTTTAATTGTAAGTGAATTCTAATATAGAAATTTAACAATGGCTTACGGACAAAGGTAATTTAATCTCATTTGTTTGTTATGAATCTAATATGGTTAACGTTAATATTAACACATGGTGGATTGATTCTGGATCAACAATTCACATTTTGAATTCCTTGCAGGGTTTGCAAAACCTAAGGAAGCCAGTGGGAAGTGAGCAAAGCATCTTATCAGGAAATAAGATGGGCTCGCATGTGGAAGCTATAGGAACATGTTATTTAACTTTAAGTAGTGGCTTTGTTTTAGAATTAGAAAAGACCTTTTATGTTCCAAGTTTTTCTAGAAACTTGATTTCAGTTTCAAGGCTTGTACCTTTTGGATATTCCTTAAACTTTTTAGAAAAATATTTCAGTCTATTCTATAAATCTGATTATGTTGGGAATGGTATTTTGTCTAATGGTCTTTACTGCATTAATTTACAAAACAATGTCACTTATGATTCAATGCATGTTCACACTGGCACTAAAAGATGTGTTATTAATGAAGATTCCTCTAAATTATGGCCTTGGAGACTAGGCCATATCTCCATAGAAAGAATTAAAAGATTGGTAAATGAAGGGGTACTTAATACTCTGGATTTCACTGATTTTGAGACTTGTGTGGACTGCATAAAGGGAAAGCAGACCAACAAGTCAAAGAAAGGTGCCAATAGGAGTTCGGACATATTAGAAATCATACATATTGATATATGTAGTCCAGACATGGACTCACATGGTCAGAGATACTTCATCTCCTTTATAGATGATTACTCACGATATATGTATCTCTACATGATTCATAAAAAGAGCGAAGCATTAGATGCCTTTAAGATCTTTAAGGCTGAAGTAGAGAAACAATGCGACAAGCAAATTAAGATCGTGAGATCAGATAGAGGTGGAGAATATTATGGTAGATACATAGAAGATGGACAAGCACCTGGGCCATTTGCTAAATTTCTTCAAGAGCATGGGATTGTTGCCCAATACAACATGCCTGGTTCACCCGACCAGAATGGTGTAGCAGAAAGAAGAAATCGAACATTATTGGACATGGTGCGGAGTATGCTTAGCAGCTCCAATATTCCTAAATCCTTGTGGACCGAAGCACTTAAGACGGCAGTGTATATATTAAACCGAGTTCCAACCAAGGCGGTTCCTAAAACGCCATTTGAATTATGGAAAGGTTGGAAACCGAGTTTGCGACATATGCGCGTTTGGCGATGCCCGTCTGAAGTGATAATTTATAATCCACAAGAGAAGAAGCTGGACCCAAGGACCATTAGTGGGTATTTCATTGGATATGCTGAAAGGTCTAAAGGTTACAGATTTTATTGTCCATCTCACAACACTAGGATTGTGGAATCAAGAAATGCAAAGTTTCTTGAAAATGACTTGATTAGTGGGAGCGATCAAACGAGAAACATAGTTTCTGAGAAGGATCATTCAGAATCTTAACCTTCCACTTCAAGTGATAGATTGGTTATTATTCATAGCACCCATCAAGTACAAACTGGTGTTGAACAACCAATTGTTGAAGTTCCACAAGCTGCTGACGATATTCCAGTAGATCAAGGAGTTCAAGAGTTGCCAAGAACTTTTGAACAACAAGTTGAACCACATACTTCTCAGGAAAATGATGGTACAACATTAAAAAGATCTACTAGACCAAAAAGATCAGCAATTCCTAATGATTATGTTGTGTATCTACAAGAATCTGACTACAACATTGGACCCGAAAATGATCCTAAGTCATTTTCACAAGCCATGAGTTGCAAAGAATCAGAACTATGGTACAATGCCATGAAGGAAGAGATGAATTCCATAAAGAGTAACGAAGTCTGGGATCTTGTTGAGTTGCCTAATGGTGCAAAAGCCATTGGATGTAAATGGGTCTTTAAGACAAAGAAAGACTCATTGGGCAACATGGAGAGATACAAGGCAAGACTTGTTGCTAAGGGATTCACTCAGAAAGAAGGAATTGACTACACGGAGACCTTTTCTCCTGTATCTAAGAAAGATTCCTTGCGTGTTATTATGACATTAGTATCCCATTTTGACTTGGAGTTGCAACAAATGGATGTGAAAACGGCTTTTCTTAATGGAGATCTAGAGGATGAGGTTTACATGAAACAACCTGAAGGATTCCCCTCTAGTGATGGTGAGCAATTGGTTTGCAAGCTCAATAAGTCATTATATGGTTTAAAACAAGCACCCGCCAATGGTATTTGAAATTCCATGATGTAATTTCTTCTTTTGGTTTTGTAGAAAACATTATGGATCAATGTATATACTTGAAAGTTAGTGGGAGTAAAATTTGTTTTCTTGTTTTATATGTGGATGACATTTTGCTAGCAACCAATGATAAGGGTTTGCTACATGAGGTGAAACAATTCCTCTCTAAAAATTTTGATATGAAGGATATGGGTGAGGCATCTTATGTCATTGGCGTTAAGATCCATAGAGACAGATTTCGAGGCATCTTGAGTCTGTCACAGGAAACCTATATTAATAAAATTTTAGAGAGATTTCGGATGAAGGATTGTTCACCAAGTGTAGCTCCCATTGTGAAGGGTGATAGGTTCAATTTGAACCAATGCCCGAAGAACGACCTTGAAAAAGAACAAATGAAGAACATTCGATATGCTTCTGCTGTCGGAAGCCTAATGTATGCTCAAGTCTGCACAAGACCTGACATTGCATTTGTTGTGGGAATGTTGGGACGATATCAGAGTGATCCAGGTTTAGACCACTGGAGAACTGCAAAGAAAGTAATGAGGTACCTTCAAGGAACCAAAGACTACATGCTTATGTATAGACGGACAGACAACTTGGAAGTAATTGGCTACTCAAATTCTGACTTCGCTGGATGTGTTGATTCACGCAAATCAACATCAGGTTACATTTTTATGATGGCCGGTGGAGCTGTATCATGGAGGAGTGCCAAGCAGACCTTGATTGCCACTTCTAGTATGGAAGCCGAGTTCGTCTCTTGTTTTAAGGCTACTTTATATGGTGTATGGCTTAAGAGTTTCATTTCTGGGCTTAGAATTATGGATTCTATCTCTAAGCCATTGAGAATATATTGTGATAATTCAGTTGCTGTTTTTATGGCTAAAAACAACAAAAGTGGGAGTTGAAATAAACACATCGACATTAAGTATTTAGCTATAAGGGAACGTGTTAAAGAAAAGAAAGTGGTCATTGAGCACGTCAGCACTGAGTTGATGATTGCTGATCCTTTGACTAAGGGCATGCCACCATTTAAATTCAAGGATCATGTAATGAATATGGGACTTGGTTCCATTATGTAGTTTCTCATTGTATGGACAATGTTATTTTAATGAAATTCTTAATTATTGTGATGTTTTTTCTCATATTTATGTGCACCTTAAGTTGATTTGAGAAAATTTATTTAAGAAGGACCAAGAATAAACATAAGGTTTATTCATTAAGAAATTGTTGCCACATAAATTATAATAAAAATAAATACATAGTAATACATGGAAGATAATACTTGTCTTTAGAGGACTTATCGCCATGATTCATGTATCTATTACTTAATACAGATTATCAATGGGTTTTAAGTTGAGACATTAAGTTTGGAAGTATGGACCAAGTGGGAGAATGTTAAGCTCCATTAAGTTCTTTACCAACTGCTGCCTACAATTGTGGAAGCCAACTGCAGTCTTTCCTTAATTTCTGGAAACCAACTGCAGTAATTTCCTTAAATTAAGGAAATCAACTGCAGTTAATTAATTTTCTTGTTGGGAGCTTCTGAAGTGGTCCATTACTCCATCTGAAGTTCTCTACCTTGATCTGTGGAACACCTAACACATAGCCATCAGAAGCTTGATGGAAGCTTGGCTATAAATTTATCCGTTTGGTCCCCAAGCTAGCATCTCAATCCCCTTCAGTTTTTTACACCATCTAGCTGAGAGAGCAGAGCTTGGAAGTGCCTTCAGACTTTCTGTATTCTTTTCTTTTTCCTGGATAGAAGCTGGAGCATTGTTTTCAGTAAAAAAGCAAGTGGACTGTGGTTTGCATCAAGAACATCACCAATGGCTGGAGGTAATTTATATTTCTGGGCATTAAGTTTTAACGATTCTTTGAGTTTTTCCACATACAGAATCGCTGTTGAAATTTTAATTTATCACCAAATACACTTACCGAATTGGAATTTATTTGGTGTTCTAATTTGAGGAAAATAAAGGGCCTTTGGGGTCTTGCAAAACTTAGAAGGCTAGTCGTTGATGGGTGCCCAAAAGTAGAGACTCTGCCAAGCATGGAAACATTTATATCTTTGGAGAAATTGTGGATATCTAAATGTGTGAAGCAAAGGAGCATACGAGGGTTGGCGCAATTAACAAAGCTCATATCGTTCTATGTTTATGACTGCGATGAGTTAGAAGAGTTGGAAGGCGTTGAACACTGTATGTTGTTAAAAGAGCTTTACATATCAGGTTGTCCCAAACTGCGATGGGGGGAAGGAATATTTGAACAGGTGTGCCAACAAGTGCGGGAGCTCAAGATTTCTTAGCTGGACATGATATGCAAAGCAAATTGAAAAACGGTTTCGCAACGAAATTAGTGTGAATTTCAATTAAATTACAACCCTGGTTGGCTATTTTGATCACAAGATGTTACTCCATGTAGATATGGTTTGGTTTCTTTGGTTACGGACTTTGGAAGACTTTGCTTTATTAATATTAAAAAGCTCTTGTCAATATAGAGAATCATAGATACTTCCTTAGAGAAACTCTCCTTATGTACAAGTTGTTCTACTTTTCTTAGTTCTTTTCATTTTAATAGCAATGGCTGAGTTCTTTATATGACTGTGCTCATGCTTAGCTTGTACGCTTGCCTCCTGGTTTGTTTGTATCATTCATAACTAATGGATGATATGCTGAGAGTATTTATTTTATTTGTTCTTTTCAATGAGATGGATCATGACTATGTGCTTTCTCTCTTAATCAAGATTAAGCATGAGAAAAACTTGGTTTCAGACTCTAAATTGGGCATATATCTATTACAAACCCACCAAGTCCGATATTTCTTTCTGGCCAAATTTTAGGCCGTTATGTGAGATAGATCATGACTCTGCACTTCAAAAGCTTTTAATTTATCTCTGAAATATTTCCGGCCATTCAATGAAAATGAGTTGAAAATGAACCTCCAGCCATTCAATGAAAATGAGTTGAAGATGTACTCTTTTTTATTTTAAGTATTACAAAATACAAATTAGTTGATATCTCGATTAATATCAGTTTCCGGAAATCTTGAGATCATATTACAAAACGCAAAGTTGCAAACTAATTGGATAACTCGATCAGTATCAGTTTCTGATACCTCGATGAGTTATCAGTTTCCCGAAATCCTAAAAATCTTGAAATCATATTACAAAATGCAAAGTTACAAACTAATTGGATACCTGAATATCTTGAAATCATGTTACAAACTAATTGGATACCTGAAAATCTTGAAATCGTATTACAAAATGCAAAGTTACAAACTAATTGGATACCTGAATATCTTGAAATCATGTTACAAAATGCGAAGTTACAAACTAATTGGATTACCTGAAAATCTTGAAATCATATTACAAAATGCAAAGTTACAAACTAATTCGGTACCTCAATCAGTATCAGTTTCATTTTCAAAATACAATGAAAATACAAACTTACAAAGTAGTTTTTCAGAAGGAAAAAATCGGCATGTTATATATTGAGTATAATATATTGATCATGTTACATTTTGAGAACCATGTTCTTGGAAAAATATATGGATGAAAGATCCGAGTGAGCGCACATGTAGGTGCGACTGATACTTAACAGAATGAGTGCCTGATAGAGAGAAAGACGGAGCATGAGACGACATGGGAGTATAAGTGGAAGAGGGCAGTTGCTGTGCATAAAGAAAATGAGTCGGCCCGTTATCAAAGAGAGATAGAGCGTCTGCAGCAGCAGATCAATGGAAAAACATGAGAAGAAACAGCATGAGACAGCCATATAGATATATGCAGAAACCTGAGCGCCAAGGCGCATGGATATGAAGCATCTTCAGTCGGCCTGAGTGGGCATGGATCAAAAAGATATAGAGCATCTGCAGCAGCAGATCAATGGAAAAACATGAGAATAACAAGCATGTAACAGCCGAATAGATATATGCAGAAACCTGAGCGCCAAGGCGCATGGAGCATCTTCAGTCAGCCTGAGGGGGCATGGATCCCATGATAAGAGGCAGAATAGAGAGCAATGGCAGGCAGGAGGCCTGAAAAATGCGTCGATTCCGCCACGTCCAAATATTCCAGCATGTGAGACAGAAGAGAGCTTGTCTGTCGGAGCTTTGATCCGCCCACCATGTAAAGGCATCTTGAACGGAGGAGAATGAACAGTGAGGAAAACTGAGAAGAGTAGAGAGATCATACCAGAATGCTTGAGCAGCGGGGCATTGTAGAAACATGTGTAAGTTGGATTCATTCTCCTGAAGGCAGAGAACACATCTACCAGGCCCGTGCCAGCCTTTCCTTTGTAAAACATCCCAGGAGAGGTTTTTGTCGAAGAAGAGCAGCCAAGAGAAAAGGATGGATTTTAGAGGGCAAGGGGCCTTCCAGAGCTTAACAGGAAAAATGGAGGGGAGAGGGGGGAGATCAGCAATGGAGGAGGAGTAAATTTTTCGGACAGAGACGAGATGGATATTGGAGTCGGTGGACCAGATGAGGGAGTCTTTATTGCCATGTTGGACGATCCCCTGATGAGAGAAATGGGAGGTGAAAGAGAGCCACAAGGGCCGGAGGGGGGGAGGGATGGCAAGTTGGAGGTCAGTTTTCCAAATGGGATGAAGGGACGACCAGGAGTCTATGAGGGAGTTCCAAGTGAATAAGCCTCTGGAATGGAAGAAAAGGAGAAGAGGAGGGGGGATCATAGACTCCAGGTTGAAGAGAGTGGGGTCTATGCCAATAAGGATTGAGGAGCCAGAGAAAAGAGTCCATTTGAGGTGTTTCCTGAAGAAAGGGAGAACCTTTTTGAAGCAGAGCCAGATGGGGGAGCCAGAACGAATGCCAAGAGAGGATCGGTGGAACCAGTAAGCCAAAGGCCGGCCTTTTAGATACTTCTGTTTCATCAAAAGACTCCACGGTCCATTGCCAAAGAAACCCCTGTGTATGGATTTGCATATGAGCGCCTTACCGAAGTGTTGCATATCAAGAAGGCCCCATCCACTTTTTTCTTTGGGCCGAGAGATGGAACCCATCTTAACCAGATGGAGTTTTGATGGTGAGGAACGACCGCTCCATAAGAAAATAGCGGCAATGGAGGTCAGTTGCTTGATAATAGAAGATGGAAGAACAAAAAGGTGGCACCAGTAAACAGACAATTGAGTGAGGACAGACCGAATGAGGATGTATCTGCCCGCAAGAGTGAGAAGACGCATTTCCCATTTAGAGATCTTGTGGAGGAAGCGGTCCACCAGCCATGCCCAATCTAAACATTGCGTCCCCATTGCTTTGAGGCGAAAGCCTAGGTAGGTGAAGCCGTCCTTTAAGAGGGCAAGATTGATTCCAAAGCGATCAGCTATCCATTGGGCCAGCGCAGGATCCGAGTTATTATGATACAAAACTGATTTTCCACAGTTGATGGAGAGACCAGTGGCAGCTTGAAATCTTTTGAAAAGCAAAAAGAGGAAAATCCATGATTGCTTACAGAGCATGGCGAAGAGGAGGATATCGTCAACAAAGAAATTGTGGGATAGGGAGATGTCCCTGCATATGCGGACCGGCTTGTATCTGTCTTCGCCCACTGCAAAGTTGATGTGAGAGCTGAGGCAGTTCATAACCAAGATAAAGAGGAGCGGGGAGAGAGGGCATCCCTGGCGGAGTCCTCGTTCAGCATGGAAGAAAGTGGATGGAACCCCATTGATAATAACCGAGAACTGGACGGATTCCACGCAAGCCATAATCCATTTGATAGCCGGAGGCCTCAATCCGATTTTTGAGAGGAGAATATTGAGAAAACTCCAGTCAACGCAGTCAAAGGCCTTTTTGAGGTCAATTTTGAGAGCGGCAGCGTTGATGTTCTTGGAGCAGATAGAGTGGATACACTCCTGAGTCATGGCCACCGCATCCATTATGAGCCTGTCTTTGAGGAAGGCGTGCTGCTCCTTGGATATAAATGAGTTGAGGACCTTCTTCAACCTGTCGGCAATTACTTTAGAGATGATCTTATACAGAGAGTTGCACAACGAAATCGGCCTATAATCACCAAAAGTGGAAGGATTTTCAGACTTTGGGATTAGGGCGATAAAAGTGGCTAAAAGAGCACTGTTGATGTTCCCGGACAGGCGGGACATATCGACCATGCACAGGAGGTCTTTTTTAAAGAGCTCGAAAAAGTGTGCAAAAAATTCCATCGGCCATCCATCAGGGCCGGGGCACTTATCATTGCTGAAGGACTTGATGGTAGCCGAAAGCTCCTCCTCCGAAACAGACCTGAAGAATGCATCATTAGCCTCGTCGTCGAACATGGTTGGTAGATGTTCAACCGCCCAAAAGGAGTCATTGAGGTCATTGTGTTGTCTCGAGTATTGATGCCTAAAGAAGCGAGTAGCCTCCGCGGCGATGTCGTGTTGAGAGGAGAAGCTCTGTCCTTGGTCATTTTTAATTTTCCAGATGGAATTTTTGAGGCGGCGACCGTTTGCGAAGGAGTGGAAGAAACGGGAGTTGCTGTCACCGTGTTTAAGCCAGATGGCCCGGCTTTTGAGCCGCCAGGTGGCCTCTTCTTTAAGGAGTAACGCCCGTTTTTTCCTTTCGAGGGAGCATAGGGAGGAAGCCTTTTCAAGAGTTCTGCCACTGTTGTGAATGGAGGAGACGATTCGCTCTATTTCAGAGTTGATGCCAATGAGGTCCTGTGCATCCATAATCTTTTTTGAATGCTGCCATGACTTCGTTTTGACCCTTAGGAGTTGGATCTTATCTCGGAAGGTTAAAAGGAAGGCGTCTTGCGAGTTGATGATTTCTTCCCAGCATTTCTTAATAAATTCGTTAAATGATTCGTCCTGGAGGTGTATGGAATTGAATTTAAATGAGTAGCCAAGCCTTCGATGCGCCTGAGCCCATTCTAGGAGGATGGGCTTATGATCGGAGGTGAGCTCCCCGCCTGTCGTTGCCTTTGGCATCCCCCATTGACGAATAATGCTATGATGGAGGAGGAAGCGGTCTAATCTTTTCGCTATATAGGCAGATTCCAATCTACCGTTGTCCCAGGTGGGGATCATGACGTCCGGGCAGATGTCGACCAGATTTCGGTTAAATAACTCCATCCTCATTCTAACTGCCAATCTGTCTACAGGAATGCCGTGGCCCCAACATTCCTCTGAGCCTAGTGTGAAGTTGAGATCGCCAGCGACGAGCAAAGAGTGCATGTCCATAATGCCTGAGGAGAAAAGAGAGGCCCAAAAGGGGGATCTGTGCCTGTAAGGGGCATATATGTTCAGCATTTTGATTGAATTCAGCCGCCCACGAATAGATACATAGAGAAGGATGCCTGCAAGGCACTTGAATGCCTTTGCCTTTATCAAGGAAGGATCCCACATAGAGACCAAACCGCCCGAGAGACCATCCGCGTTGGTGGCAACGATATGCCAGGAAGGAAACATTTTGCGGAAGAAAGCAAGGGAGACCGAACTGGGGTGCATAGTCTCTTGAATGAAGATAATGGAGGGCCGAGCAGAGAGGAAAGTGCCCTTTAGAGCCAAGAACTTAGGGCCGGCTCCAAGGCCCCTGATATTGTAAGAGATGAGGAAGGTCATTTGGACGGCTGTCCAGCCGAGCTTGCTCTAAGGGGCTGAGGGGGAGGGGATTCAAAGATTGGGACGTCAATGAGGGGAAGGTTTGTTAAATCTGATTCCGAGGTAATAGCCCGACCTTTATAGTGGCGACTCCCACCACGGGTCTTTTTTCTAACAGTGATATTTTTGGCCGAGTTGGGGCTGATGGAGGGGAAGATTGGTTTATGAATGGTCAGTGGTTCCAACACAGGGGGATTGCAGCTGAGGAGGCGTTCAATGTCACTGTCAGGGTTGTTGACCGGGGAGTCTGAAGGGGAATTGAACGGGGTCGGGGAGTGGAGTGGACCTTTTCCTTTTTGGGAAGCAGAGGGAGGGGACGTGGAGGAGGAGATGGTGATGGGATGAGAGCCCACGACGAAATCTGAGACATTCATGGGCGGGGGGGCAGAAACAGGAGCCTCTTCGTGCTGTTCATAGACAGGGAGCTATAAAAATCTTCCCTCGTGTTGTTGGGAGAAGAAGGAATCAGCTCAGTAGCCCCCGAGCCCGGAGTGCTTCGAAAACCTGTGAAAATAGGCGAGTCCGCCTGGACTGTGAGGCCTCTTTAGAACATCTGTATTCTGTCGATTGAAAAGTAAAATGGTCCCCCATGGGGCCTTCTTTTTCGGAGAGAGAGAGGGATCCATCAATGTTCTTGTTGGCCCGAGAGAGGGGGCGGAGCCTACGTCTGCGAAAGTGGCAGTCTTTGACTAAATGGCCGGTGCGATGGCATGCAGAACAACGGAATGGAATGCCCCAATAATCTAACCTTTGGAGGATCTTTGTTCCGTCCCACGTGATCTCTATTTGATCCGGATAGCCCCCTTTGTATGGTCTTTCTATAAGTATCCATGCAATTCGCTTGTCCTTTTCACCACGGACCCATGGGTCGACATAAATGAATTTTCCTATGGCACCTCCGATCGTGGCAAGAATCTCAGGCGTCCACAGCTGCAGAGGAAGATTCGGCAGTTTGACCCATATCATGCTGTGGGTGGGAGTGTTCTTTAGCGGATCAAAACCAAGGTACCATCTTGAGAGAGGAAGAAAGCTTCGGCCAGAGACCCATGGCCGGTTCAGGATCAGTTCCAGGTCTTCTTCTTTTTGGAAATGAAACGAAAACCAATCCTTCATTAGCCTTGAGATGATAGGAGTGTAACCGATTAAGGGGATCCAGGATTTGGACGCCCAACTTCTTGTCTGAGATTCGTCGAGCTCCGGAAAGTACCATTTCCCCACAAGGGCGAACTTATGGAGGCTTTCTATCCGATCTACCAGAGTTGGTCCAGAAACGGAGACAGCCGGCTGAGGGACTGTTTTGACTGGACGTTTATGCTTGTGGCGATCCTGTGAATTCCTGTTTGGATTAATAGATCCCGGGAGGGGGGGGTCTCTCAGCCCAGGTGGCAGGAGATCAGATAGCGTTGAGTGCCATCGAGGATTCCTCTTGGTTAGATTGAGGACTGACTCAGCGTGAATTGCCGCGGCAAAAAGTTCCTTGGTGGCTGGTGAGTCGCTGTCAGTGGCCATCCCGAGAGAATGTGAAGACGGATTTCAGGAGAAAATCCCTGGAAAAGGATCCCCCGTACTTAGGAAGGTGCCAGAAGATGAGTCCCTCGTACAAGAGTTGGTCAGAGGGAGAGAAACCGACGGAGGATGATGCCTGGAGGGAAGGTTCACTGACAATAAGGGACGAGAAAAGGACCGGCCCAAAAGTATAGAATAATCTAAATGAAGGCCCTTTGGAGAAAGGTGACGGGAGCCTGCCGCCGCTATGTCATTTTGAGAAAAAAGGTGGCATAATTCATTAATGGAGCCAGAATCTCGAGGTTCATTAGTTCCAATTAGTTGCATTTATTCTAGTTAATAGAGTTCTGACTTCTGAAAATTACAAAATACAAACTACTGTGCATACCTTGAAAATCTTGAAGTTCATGTTACAAACTATAAACTTACAAACTAAATTTGGATGCCACCACATTTATTGTAGTTAATAGAGTTCTGACTTCTAAAAATTACAAAATACAAACTACTTGGACTTTGCATACCTTAAAAATCTTGAAGTTCATGTAACAAAATATAAACTTACAAACTAAATTTGGATGCCACCGCAATCAATAGGCAGTTTCTGAAAATTTTGAAGATTGTATTACAAAATCTTGGAGATCATGTTACAAAATATGAACTTACAAACTAAATGATTTTGGATACCACCTCAATCAATGTCAATGTCAGTTTAACTAAATGAATTTGGATACCACCTCAATGTCAGTTTAACCAAATGATTTTGGATACCACCTCAATCAATGTCAGTTTCTTACAAACTAAATGGATTTTGGATAAGTTTCCAGTTTAACTAAATGATTTTGGATACCACCTCAATCAATATTAGTTTCTTACAAACTAAATGGATTTTGGATACCACCTCAATCAATGTTAGTTTCTTACAAACTAAATGGATTTTGGATAAGTTTCCAGTTTAACTAAATGATTTTGGATACCACCTCAATCAATGTCAGCTTCTTACAAACCAAATGGAATTTGGATAATATTTTGGATCACCTCAATCAATGTCAGTTTCTTACAAACTAAATGGATTTTGGATAAGTTTCCAGTTTAACTAAATGATTTTGGATACCACCTCAATCAATGTCAGCTTCTTACAAACTAAATGGATTTTGGATAATATTTTGGATACCACCTCAATCAATGTCAGATTCAGTTTCTGTAAATCGTGAAAATCATATTACACAATACAAACTTAAAATCATATTACACAATAATATCATATTACCAGAATAATATCATTTAATTTTATTGACCTTTGAGGTCAGCCTCACCTAAAATTTAGTGGAGTGGTGATTAAAGTGAATTCATTTATCCTTAGTTTTAAAAAGTTTTGAGTGGTTAGTCTATAGCCTCTATCAGTATTATTGTTATTCAAGTAATTTAAAAGATGCGCAGTTTTAAATTTCATTGTTACTGTTTTCACCATGAAATGTGTCATTTAATTTCTCAACTTAGAAAATAAGTTTCAGTTGGGCTTTTGAATTCATTTCTGATATTAAGTCCGGGTTCCAAGTCCTTGAATTTTAGGTTGTGAATTACCATATTTAAAAATCTTCTACCGTTTTTTATCAAACTGATTGAATGGTTGGGGATCACAGTTGAAGGATCGTATTAACTGTGTTCAATGATTTTTAGAATTACGGGAATCTGAAGAATGATTATCTATATAAGCATTGTATTAATGTTGTGCAATTCAGGG
Source organism: Pinus tabuliformis (assembly GCA_031772625.1). NCBI lineage: Eukaryota > Viridiplantae > Streptophyta > Pinopsida > Pinales > Pinaceae > Pinus > Pinus tabuliformis. The sequence continues at coordinate 785,190,410 of CM062812.1, read as the reverse complement.
ATTTAATTTTCTAGATGCCATTGTATGTATATTTATTGATTAGATTTAATCATTTAAATCCTGATGCGGGGGGGCTAACGAATCTGAAACCCAACTGAATTAAAACCAGTCTTTAGTACAGAATAATCTATGTTCAAATGAAATCCAGTACTTTTTGAATTTCATCAGTGATTTATACTTGATTTCGAACCTTCGGCAAATGGAACTCCCAATCAACCGGTTCACTGACTAAATTGTCTAGTTGTGTTTGAACTACTGTAGATCTAACATAATTTTTATTGCATAGTTTGCAAACCAGGCAAAATCTTGTCACCATTTCTAATACCTTAATTTTTTAAGGGACTTGGCTGATAGATTTATTTTTGTTCAGAAGAAAAAAAACGAAAATTTTATTCATTTACAATGGCAAGGTGCTTTATCCCCTCCAACAGTTTAGAGAACAGATATCAGGTGTGGCCAGTGAGATGCAGAGTATAAATTTTGTTTACATCAGAAAACTCAAAACAAGACCAGTGCACGATACACTGCAACAGAAAAAATGTAATATGTTCTAGGAACCGAACGAGACAGTTTTAAAAGCTGGTCCCATCAAGGGGAACAGTCTAAAGAAAAAATCTTCCGTGGGACGAGAAATATACCAGAAAATATGCAGGATGATACTCCAAAATTAGATCTCAAAGTAGTCCAGTGATCGCTCACAGCCATCAACCTCCAGCTCGTATACCATGAAGCCGGGGGAAGAGGAAGACCTCATTGGCAAGGTGCTTTATCCCCTCTAACAGTTTAGAGAACAGATATCAGGTGTGGCCAGTGAGATGCAGAGTATAAATTTTGTTTACATCAGAAAACTCAAAACAGACCAGTGCACGATACACTGCAACAGAAAAAATGTAATATGTTCTAGGAACCGAACGAGACATTTTTAAAAGCTGGTCCCATCAAGGGGAACAGTCTACAGAAAAAATCTTCCGTGGGACGAGAAATATACCAGAAAATATGCAGGATGATACTCCAAAATTAGATCTCAAAGTAGTCCAGTGATCGCTCCCAGCCATCAACCTCCAGCTCGTATACCATGAAGCCGAGGGGAAGAGGAAGACCTCATTTGGAAAGTGCATCCGCCAAAGTGTTTTGTTCCCGGTATACGTGTTGAAAGGTGACAGTGGAGAAGGTCATCAGGAGATCACTGGTTTGTTGCATCCAGTTGCACAGCGAGGGAACCTCCAACGAGTGTTTCCCATGAATCCAATTGATCATTGTCAGTGAGTCACCCACGATCAGAAGGTTGTCCATTTCCAGCCATGAGGAAACTTGCAGTGCACCCCATAAAGCTATCAATTCCGCTCTGCAGTTGTCGCCATCACCACCATGCCAGTGAAAGTGGTAATGAGTTGTGTGATCAAGTGAAAGGTAAACCCCACAGCCACAAAAATCCCCCGAGGTGGCCCCATCAAAATGGCAAATGGGGAAGATGTTGTCTAGATCAACGTGAGTGATGTTCCTTCCAGGATCCAAGTGTATACAGGGGTCGACTTCTTGGAGATATTCAACTATGTTCAATGCCACTAGTTGGACACGAGGTTGTTTATCTTAGAAAATAAGCATGTTTCTTGCTTGCCATATGCCCCATAACACATAGTGGGACAGTCCGGTGTGCCTTAGCATGTAGAGACCAAGTGGTGAAGCAGTCCATAATCGAGACAGAGTCATTGGGCATAGGGACACCAAGAAGTATGGAGACCTCCGTCCAAACAGCCGCAGCAAAAGAACATTTTATGAATAGATGTGTGCAGTCCTCCGAATCCAACCCACACATGGGACATCTATTGGGGCCCATGAAACCCTTCTCAATCAGCTGGTCCCAAGTAAAAATACGGTTATGTAGGGCCAACCATGAGAAGCACTTGATCTTAAGTGGGGCATTCCACTTCCACCATGTAGTAGTAGTAGCAACAAATGGCAGTGATTGAGAACAAGAAGTGATGTGGGCATATACTTCATTGACTGCAATGCAGTCATCGCAACATGTCCCCTCCACACCAGTCGGTTTGAGCATAGAGTGGGACGAATTCTAGCCATGTGGAGAGAGCGGCGGTATTCATCCCATTCCTCGACCAGTTGGTTTGGTAGGCCAATCTGCCTAGCATGTGGCCAAGCAGGAGTAGCGTTTGGGAGACAAGCCCTGTCCCAAAGGTTTGCAAGCGAAGTGATCCCCTGTGTGTGCAAAAAATGAATCAAGGGTGTTGTAAGTGTATGGCAACCATTCATACCTTTGATGACATCTAGGCTGACAAGAATTTTGCTACCATCCCAAACCATCCACTGCAAGTTGTTGCATAGCCATGGAATTTCCCGACGAAGATTACGCCAAACGATAGATGCACCAGGTGTAGGGGGTGCCCCAACAGCCACCCAATGCTCCATATTTGTCTGTGCAATGTATTTGTTGAACATGATTTTATGCCACAGGCCTCTAGCATAAAAAATCCTCCAGAGGGACGAGGCAAGGAGAGCAATATTGAAGCCTTAGGAGTCAAGGAGTCCCCAGCCACCAAAGTTTATGGCTTTCAATAAGGTACATAAACTGACAAGGTGTATCTTTTTTTTGCTCTGTGCTAGACCATAAGAAGGTAGCAATGATATTGTCAATGTGGCGGATGATGGATTGTGGGATATGAAAGAGATGCATCCAAAACATCGAGATGCTCTGTAGAATTGCTTTGATCAGGGTAACACAACCTCCCAAGGTGAGCCAGTGATGGTCCCAGCAAGTCAGCTTGTTTTTGAACTTTGTAATAAGCCACTCCCAGTCATGGGAGAGGTGTTTGTTTGGTTTCAAAAAACATCCCAGGTATTTGAAGCCATCAGTCATGGAGCAAATATTTATCCCAAAAGATGTAGCAATAGCCAAGATTATGTCTGAGCCTTGGTCATCAGTGATTAATTCTGTTTTGGAGGAGTTGATGACTAAACCAGATGCCTTTCCAAATTTGTCAAATATCTTGTGGAATGTGTCCCATTCTGTGATCTCAGTGGCCCCAACACACAACACATCATCAACAAACATGAGGTGGGTCACCTCAAAGTTTCTTGAGATTTTACAACCAGTAATTTGTCCAGATTCCTTCATGTCAATGATACTTCTATTGAGGACGTCCATGACCAATATGAAAAGTAGTGGGGATAGAGCACAGCCTTGCCTGAGTCCCATGAAAACTTTAAAGAAATATGTAGGTTCGTCGTTGATGAGGATGACCATGGAAGTGGATTTAATGCAAGCCATGATCCACCAAACATGACAATGCAGGAATCCAATCTTGTATAAAATCATTGTGAGAAATTCCCAATCAACACAGTCGAATGCATGCTTGAGATCAATCTTCATGAGACAAGATTTTAGCTTCTTGGATTTCACAGAATGAATACACTCTTGAGCAATGGCAACGACATCCTGGATTCTCCTGTTAGACATAAAACCAAATTGCTCCGACGAAATATATGGTGAAATAATCTTCTTTATCCTATTGGCTAGGAGTTTTGACATCATTTTATATACATAATTGCAGAGAGAAATTGGTTGATATTCAGAGAAAAGTAAAGAGTTTGATTTTTTGGGAATTAAGGTAAGAAAAGTAGAGTTGATGGCACCTGGAATATGTCCATCAGTTCTGACAGTCTCCACCATTTTGACCAGCTCAGAGCCCATCAAATCAAAAAAATGTTGAAATAGTTCGATAGGCCAGCCATCAGGGCCAGGGCTCTTGTCCTTGGCCATCTCCTTGATGGAATGTAGCAGTTTGTCTTCATTAATAGGAGTGTCCATGATTGCTATGTCCTCATCGTTGAGCATTATTGGGAACAAGTCCACCAGATCCATTTTTTCTGTGATGTAATCTGTTTCCCTGTCCAAAAATTGATGTCTGAAATAGCGAAAAGCTTCTAGTTTTATGTCTTTGTTATTGGATAGAGTATTCCCTGAAGCATCTAGCATCTCCCAGATGGAGTTTATTTTTCTCTGCTTGGACGCAACACGGTGAAATTTTTTTGTATTGCAATCTTCGCCTTTAATCCATGCTAGCCTACTTTTCTGTCTCCACTCCTCTTCCTGGAGTTTGAGAATTTTATCTCGCTTGAGTGCCAAGTCCAATATTGCCTGTTGTTGCTGAAAAGAGAAGTAATTTGGAAGAATTGGATCCGAGAGATGAGCAATTTCGACTTCAATAGAATGAAGCTCCTTTTTCATGTTGGATTGGCGGTTATATATCCAGACTTTGACTTCAGATTTGAGCCGCATAAGCTTGTTCCTAACCCGCAGAATAGGATTGTTTGTATCATCAGTGATAGGGGCGCACCATGTTTGATGGACTAAGGACTCGAAGTCTAGGTCATTTATCCACATTGTGTTGAATTTGAAAGGTAGATTCAGATGGTCTAGTTCATCGCACCATTCCAGTATTATGGCATCATGGTCAGAGATATCCGAGAAAAATGTCCAGGAGTGAATTTGGTGCATCCAGTGGCACGTTTGGGAGTCCACAAAGAATCTGTCTATTCTTTTTTATATACCCTCATCCCCAAAACGTCCATTTCTCCAAGTTGGGCATAGAGGGATCGATGTTATGTCCCTGAGTGATTTGCGTTGGAATAGGTCTCTGAAATGTCCAACCAATGGGTCAGGTTTGGCCTTTTGTCCCCAGCATTCCATAGACCCCATCATGAAGTTGAGATCTCCTGCAATGATCAATGGTTTGATGTTGAGTAGCCCATATGTGTCGGCCAGAATGTTTTGCGGTTGGAGTATGGGGCGTAAATGTTCATAATCTATATCCTATGTGGGGATCCTCTGCAGTGGCTAGTCAAGATGATGCCCATGTATGACTTGTATGCTTGTAAGTTGTAGATGTCCAGGTCCCTGATTGCAGCTAATCCACTAGAGTTTCCTTGTGAGCTGGTTGCACAGTGGTGCCAATTGGGACACATCCAAAGAAATATCTTTGTCACCATTTCATTGCTTATCATTGTTTCCTGAAGTAGTACAATAGTGGGTTCTTTAGATCTAATACCATATTCCAAGGACCTTCTGGTTTGGGCAGATCCTAGGCCCTTAATATTCAGTGACATGATTTTCATTATGGAATGGAAGAGTCGGGGAATGGTGCTCTAAGGTCCCGAAATTATGAAGCCTCGATAGAATCATTGGATCCATTCGACGGTCCAAGATCAAATGAAGGATATAGTGTTTCTTCCATTGCCTCTACGAATCTGTTGTTAAGGTTTGTGCCCAATGTACCACAAAGGGAAAGGCTTTTGTATCTAGTCCCTTTCTTATTTTTGTTGGATGTGCCTGAGCCAATGTTCCCTTCTTCCTCCATTGATACATTGGTTTTCCTGTTGTTTTTCTTTACAGTGAGAGGGGTGATGTCCAAGCCTGGGAATCTGTTTAATGCCTGAAGATCTTCATCATCTGAGATTGCAATAGTTTCGGTGACATTTCCTTTCCGTTTACAAATAGGGGACAATAAGGAGTTTCTGCTTGTTTTTTGGGCTTGGGTTTCGATTTCATTGCCCATCATGTTAGGAGGAGACCGAACAATATTGGAATTATTGTTGATCTGTGAGACTTTTCCCCTGTTCATTGTCAATCCTCCCTTGTTTGGAGCTCAATTCATTTCATCCATCGTTCCAATGTTATCCTGTCGCATATGTGGTATGCCCACTGCCAGATCAACAGAACTCTGTGTAGAGAGGCAACCATTGAGTACATGATCTGACCAGGTAGATGGATTTCTGTCAAGTATTATCTCCTTAGATTTCCATATGGAGCCCCGGATACGATTAGGACAGTTGGCCATGAGGTGTCCAGTGTTGTGACAAATCAGACATTAGAAGGGTATTCCCCAGTAATCCACATGCTTTTGTAGAATGTGCCCCAGAATATGTCAATGGCAGTCGGTAGTCCACCAGATAAGTCGACTTCAACTAGGAACCATGCAACCTTCTTGTCCAATAGCCCCATACAACCTTCATCAACATAATACAAGTTGCCAATTTTGCTAGCCAATTCTCGAATCACACCTAATGTCCATAGTTCAATTGGAAGTCCAGGCAATTTAGCCCAAATGATCTTCCTCTTGGGGACCTCCATTACTGGATCAAAACCAACCTTCCAGTTCTGTAGTACCAAGAAACCTCTCCCCTTGACCCAGGGTAAAGCAACAATTTTGATTGCATCATCTTCTTCTAGGAAATGAAATCTGAACCAGTCGTTCACCATCACACTGACCTTAGGATGGTATCCAAGGAGCATAGCCCAGCTATTTTGTACACAGTTTTTTATCTGTACGCCATTCATTCGGGTGAACTCCCATATGCCAACCAACATTCTCTTTCGTAATCTTACCACATTCTCCCAATATAGGTCTACCCCCAGTATGAGCTTTTGTACTTCTTCCATTGCTCGAACATGCTTTTTGCTTTTTTCCTTCCTATGATTTAGCTTCGGGTCCAATTGTGTCTTGTTTCGGTCCTGGTCTACCATCGACACTTCCAAGTTTAGTTCAGGGTCAGGTAGATCAATGCTTTTATGTGGACCACTGGTCCCAACATTTTCTGAACCTCTTAGTCTGCTCTCGCCACCGACTGTGGATGATGACCAATGTTTTTTGGTATGTTGTTTGATTCTGCAGGAGTTTTCAGCGGCCATCATGATGTCGATCAGCCCCTGTATGTCAAGATCAAGGTCCATATTCGGTGATTGTGCCTCCATTGTGAGTAAACCCCAATTACCTTTGTCTCTCAGACCTGCACTTCCAGTCTGTATGCAGGAGGGCTTCTTCAGGTGTGCCATGTGTCAGAGTTCAGTTGTCTCTGCGGTGACCATATTAAGAGCCCCTTATCATAGCCAGATCGGTTGATGATTATAAGTCAAGCTTATCACCTCCAACAACAAGTCTACTACAACTTTGTTCTGTCGATTAACACACCGAACTTCCCATGGTGGTTTAGTAAGAGTTTCTCTCAGATTTTGTCAACTGTGTATGATCTCCTTTGAAACCATAATAATCTCCACCCGTGAAATGTGATATCTTCTCCATTATAAACCACAATATCTAAAGCCATCATACTCTGGGAAAGCTGGAGAATCCTCTGTCCCGAAGACTAAATCACAGACAAAATTCCCACATTCCACCAATGACCTCTCTGCAAGTCCTCAATCCAGTTCCCCCTTCGGCAACTTACAGGAGTTGTTCTCCTTTGAAACCAGATACTAGCTTGTTTATAATTGTTTTCAGACAGAACTTGAGCTTAGGAAAAAGCCAGCAACAATGTTTATCCTAATACAAGGTAGCTTACTCGGCTCAGTCTCCATAGGAATCTACCTACAATTCGCAGACAAGGAAGAAGTGGGTCGTCGCTGGTCTCTCGAACCGCCGACCATTGAAACAACCACTATTGAAGGAGCCATGAATTGCCCCACTGTGTGCCACCGCCACCATAGAAGCTAACTTCTCTCTGGTTCAACCTAGCACTTCCAGTCAGTAATAGAAGATAGTAACATTCCTAACTTCTGTTAGCATATTTTTTACATAGCATCGAGTTGTTTCACGCCATCGCAGGCTTGTCACACAGTATTGAGTATGGATTAGTAGTTGTGGTTGGATAAAAAGGTCCACCTCAAAGTAATTGGAGCACACCCTTTCATTCGAAACATTGGCCATCTCAACCCTAAAACCAATCTTGGCAACAAGGTTGGAAAGGAACTTATAGGAGCCATCCACAATATCATCAGTATTTTCCTCAATATCCTCAATACCCAACTCCATGTTATCCCTACCATTTATCTCCACCACAACCACAACCCCAACCACACTCATCTCAAATATCCACTCCCACTCAACTACCTGTACCACCATTTCCCAACCCACACATTGAAGTAGCTCAACCCACTTACAATGTTTAGGTACAACATTTCCAAACATCTCTTCTTGAGATCAATGGTATTCACCATAGCTCAGGAAGAGTATTGCGAAAAAGAGATTATCTTGATATAATTGAAGGACCACATCCAGAAGAAGAAAAGACCACAGAATCATGGGTTGCACTTGATGAAGAGTAGACATCAAAATCAGAGATCGAGAGAGCTCCCTCGTGGTTACCATCAAATCCTCCATGTATTCAAGAGAACAATCAACAAAAAGAGGAAGATTTGAAGGTCATGGTAGAAGAAATCATGAAGAATAATCCAGATAAACAAGAAAACCAAGGACATCAAAGTTATATTGAGGTTTGGTTCCAAAAAATCAACAAGATGGAGCATCACTCTCTTCTTCAACTATGCTTGATTCTTTCAAAGCCAAATCATTTGGTCTTTGAAATCCAAGTACATGTCAAAGCATACATTTCAACCATGCACATCAATTTTTTTGTCATTTTGATGTGCACATGGCTCCATTGGAAGTATTCTTATACTTGAAAGTGATTTTATTTTTTAAGTAGAGTAGGGTAGAAAAACAAAATGAAAAATAAGAGGAAAACATAAAAATCTTAGGTGAAAACCTCCTTTGAGGCATCTAAGATTGGCTCATTAATTGAAAACCTCCATGAGGCGGTCAATGGGTTGGAGGAAAAGAAAAAAAAGAGGAAAAGATTCTAGGTGAAAACCTCGAAAACCTCATTGAGGCGGCTAGTAGGCCTAAAAATAAACAAGAGAAAAAATAATGAATTTTTCTTCCATGTGTCTCTCTAATGAATGCATGTGCTCTCCAACATCTGCAAGCAACAAAAACAAGTTGGTACCAAAAAAATAAAAATTGGTCAAGCCTAGTCAAAAGAAGTCAAATTTTGCTTCTCATTCTTTTCTCAAATGGTCCAACAAGGCCAAAGCCATGCTAATCCATCACCCCCATCTATTTCCGCCATCCGCCCATCATTCTACAACCTTTTCCATTCAGTTTGTTGGTTGTCCTAAAAAACTACAGGAAGGCTTTCTTTTACTACACGAAACAAAAATACATAGAGTAGAAATTTGTTTTTGCCATAACTTAAAAACCATGCATCAATTTTCCAATATTTTTCAGAGGGAGATGCATATGGATTATGGTAACATGCCTAAGCAATTTCAGCAAATTCTAGTGCACAGTTTTTGAGAAATCAACCTCCATCACCTACAACCATTTTTGCATTTTCTCGATATCCGTGCATCCATTTAAAAAGTTGTTTCATGGGTAGATGCATATGGAGAATGGTAACATGCCCAAGAAATTTCAGCAAATTCCAGTGCACGGTTTCCAAGAAATCGACCTCCATCACCTTCAACTATTTTTAGTTTTTCTCGAAATTCATGCATCCATTGACCAATTTCTTTTTATGGAGAGGTGCATAATGATGATGGAAACATGCTCATAAAATTTCAGGTCAATCCATTCTACCGTTTGAGAGATATGGACAAAACAAGTCTGCTACAAGAGGTTGTCCTGAATTACTACAGGAGTTTCCTGCAGTACTACAGGAAGTTCTGAAAATCTAAAGGAAGGCCGAGAAGAAGCTACAAGAGGCAATATGGTGGAGAAATGTGTCAAAGGTATTCTTTAGGGAATGTTGATATAGGTCCCCCAACACCTACATATCAACATCAACTCAACAACAACATGCATATCTCTCCAACGACCATAAGGTAGGTACAGGTATGCAATATCCTTGACCTCTTCTCTTGAGCATATTATAGTTAGAAATTTGTTGACAATGCATGAGAGATGAGGTTTTATAAGCTAAGGATGGGTCAGCAGTCTCAGCCGCCTTCAACTAGTTAATTGCACCTCACTCCTTTACTCATGCAATGTTGAAAAGTCAAATTATAAACGGTGATGATTTCAATGAATGAGGACAGTAGTTAAAAGAAGAATTTTTTTGAAATGCCAAGTCACCACAACACTCCACGCCCTCCATGCACTTCATATTCACTATTTATCCATCATTCATCCATCCCATTTCATAATTTCAAGAACAACCCTATCTCACCCTGAAAATTTCTTGAAAAAACAAACAGAGCAACCTCTCTATTTTCACAAACCTACATCATTTTTCATCACTCCCATATAGTTAGAAGACTTTGAAGGAAGAAGGAATGGCTACCACAAGAAGACAGAATGTTGCTACAAGAAGGAAGAAACAAAAAAATGTGCTAAAACCCAAAATGACAGTCCCTAAGAGAGACCTAATCAAAACAGAGAACTCCAAGGCCATTATGCAACCATCTAGGCCACAAGAGAGAAGAAGAAGGCAAACTAATGGTCTCAAGAAACAAGGATTTTTCTTTACACAAATATGTTTTTGGGCTTGTCCTTGCAGAACTTACAACCAAGATTCTTAATACACAAGAGAGAGGTCACCAGGGACATGAATGAGGCACAACGAGGTCACTAAGTTGCTTAGAGGATGAGCAACACTTTTAGTAGGGGGTATGATGGGCCTCTAAATTAGACATAAATTAAAGCCTATGTCTCTAAATTAAACATAAACTAAGGCCTATGACCATCCTTCAGCACATTAAACCTCTCTTTTTGTATTAGATAATATATTTTTAACTTTAATATATTCATTAGGAAGGTTTATGAATAATTGCATATTTGTGCCTAATATTATTTATTTTTGTGGAATATTATTAGAATATTGGGCAGATTATGAAGATTTGGAGGAGGAGATAATTTAGGGATTTGCTCCCTACTACAAAAGGATCACTATTAAATAATAAATCAACAAGATATTATGGAATTATGGCACATATTGTAGAACTCCAATGACTGAGAAAATCATGAATGTGTTCCTTGCCATTTAACGCAATTCCTAGTATTGGGAACCAGATCCACTAATCAAGGGATGTTGGTGGGAAAAGCTTCCTCCATTCACGGGGAATGATTCCTAATCATTTTTTATAAGTACCAAGTCGAATTTGCCTCTAGAGAGATATTTTCATTAATGTTCTTGTGGAGAGAACTCGTATTTTTGCAACTCCATTGTATTTTCTTCAAGGATGTAATTGTATTGATGAAAATAATGAAGATCGATGTCATGTTCAGCTTCTAAATCTTGTTCTCCTCCATAGGTCCCTGAGTTTCCTTGGGCTTGGACATCCTAGGAGCCTCAGAGCCCTTTTGTATCCTTTTTTTCCTTCTTTTCACTTCTTATTCACATGCATCTCTTGTTTTTATTTCTTTCTATTTCTGCATTTAGTATTTAATGATTTCTTGTTGTAGGATTGGATTAAATGGTTTATGTAATTTCTTTTGCAGGATACAAGCATCATTTCATCCTTGGAAAAGCTTTGGAATGTCATAGTAATCATTGAGCTACTTGGATTAGCTTTCTTATTCCCAAATCTAGATTCCTGGAACTCCTTTGTGGCAAAAAACAGTAAATTTCTGTTATTGTTTAGAGCATTCTAACGAGGTTTAATCGAGTTGGTTCCACTTGGATTAGATCACAAAAAAATTCTAGTTCATAGCAAAAATTACCCCACTGCATTTTCACTTGATTAGGTTAGGCATTTCATAGATTTACTAGCTCACTAGTTCTCGAATTTCTAGATTTTCGACTAGTAATTTTGTGCTATTGTTTAACATGGGTTAAAAAAGGTCTTTTTGAGTGCTTCCACTTGGAATGGGGACCTAAAACATCCTAGTCAATAATTTTTTTTGTCCCATCCAATTTGGATTTGATTTGCTTGCTTATTCGATGAATTATAATTTCGTATAGTAAATTTGTAACATCTTGTAGTAAATTAGGGGATCCTGTAGAGGAACTAGGAGATCCTGTAGGAGAACTAGTACATCCTGTAGGAAATCCTGTAGCGGCATGTTTTGAGCCCGAATTGAGAAAAATCATCATTGAAGCTATGATTAGGTCCCTACTTGATCTCCAAGCCATCAAAATCATTGTACCCCACTTGCTCCACACCTGTCTCCCCTGCCAAAGATCAAGAAAATATTAGCATTTGCATTTATAAAGCAAAAAGATTTAAAAAATGAGTTCTTTTATATTTACGCATGCACACAACAGTTAGTACTCTCTAGATCAGATTTCATGCTCAATTGGTTTAAATCATCACATGTGATACATAGGGTTAAGTTAGGTTTCTTTTACATTTAGTTCATGATCTTTATGTAATTAGAATAGGTTTATTTCCTTGTACTTTCTTTCTTGCAATAGGTTAAGGTTCCATTTCGAACATTTCATTTTCTGCAATTAGTTTAGGATTTGACTTTAATACATGCACTCCATTACATCATGACAACAAAGGAAGGACACATTGTATGTTGCACATATAGTGTTGATACCTCTTATGTTTGTACAAACCCCGGGTTGATAATTAAAGTCGGTAGCCTTGGGAGTTGCAGCATTCTTGTTGCAATACCAAGGCTCATCATATCCCTGTATTCCTCGGCATTCCATTGCACATCGCGAACTGTCCCTATACACCACTGGATTTCCCTACCGACTGTTGTATCACCCTATACCGTCGGGTGTCCCATATGCACCAAAGCATCTGTCACTCCACTAACAAACCTAATGTGGTGTGATTCACTTCCCCTATCCCATGATGTAAATCCATGCACTACGACACACTGTCATGCACCACCATGCTCACCTGCAAACCACTGCTCAACGTTTTATGATCCTACACACCATTGGATGCCATGATATAAAACTATGACAATGCACGTCGGTCGCACCCTACTAGTATCTCCACTTCCATTATCGCATCACCATACCCTATGATGTGTGGGCCTCACCTCCAAATCCTCCCTAAGAGACACAAGAGGTGAATCCCCCTATGTACCAGTGGTTATGCCACCATTATGTTGCTCCTCTGTGATCACTATGCCCCACATAACTGGGAAGAACCCTTGGCCCCATACAAGTAATTTTCTGGTGGCCTGTTATTGCCACCTCCTCCGATAAGCTCCTATTAGAGTATGTTAATCATCTTGTGATCCTAGGTACAAACATCATACCAAGACAACCCAAGGGGTCTGTCCATTAACTAATTGGTCATTAGTGTTGAATGAAACTCCCCTAAGGAATGTATGTGCTCAATCTCTAGGTCAGTTATCTCATTGAAGCCATAGCCATCTTCCATCTCTGGTATCTGATAGGAAGCCCCTCCGGGATCCCATTGCCAACGTATGCTCCCAATATCTACTCCACTTGTGTTAATTGAGCCCAAGTCCTAAGTGGATGTATCCTTGTTTGAAATATACATGTCTTTGCTGCCCACATATGCATGATCAGATCCCACTAGAAAAAATCTCTTTGTAAGAGCTTGTTCATCTGGGTTCTCCGCATGCTCAAATATCATAAGAGGCTTCTTTGTGCGATCACCCCCTCGTGCGGTTGTTGCGAGAGTTGATTGATTGTTTGTCATGGGAAATGAAGAATATCCATAACTCACATCCATACAAATCTGCTCAACCTGCAACTAAGATTCTTGAATAGCCATATGGGTGCTCTTCAAAGACTTCTAGGTAGTCTCTAGCTCATGGGAAAGTCGATCAACCTCCCTCTCTTTCTCTTCTAGTGCATCATGGTACATCTCAACAAGCATGAGTAAGTGATCTCTATCTGAGAGGAGGTGTAGATAATTGGATCTCATTTCTTCCAATGCCTCTTTGTGTGTGTGAAAGTCTACAAGTGAAGGCTCCCCTCTCAAGCTGTTAGGTGTCGTTGCATTTCTCCAACATTATTCTGCCACTAATTCTTGTGTATCATCATGATGTTTTATGGCTGCTATAATTTTGTGAGGATTTACCTTCAATTGGTTCTCCAAATTAAAGGCACAGGTAGGCTCATGAACAATTACTTCATTAGACAAATCAATTGTTAGATATATGTCCTCACAGCTGACTACCTTTATGTTACCATCATTTCCCATCTCTTGTTTGGGGATTGGAGTAGCATTCCTTGTTGTGTTGTGGTATCAACATCCTGTTTATATTTAGCATCCTCTAACTCATCAGTGTTTCTAAATGAATAGCAATCAATGGCAATGCATAATTTTCCTTCATCCAAGCCCCTGCATTAGTTGGTTGGAGCGTATCTGGGTGAACTCCCTCCTCAAGGGGTATGTCTTCTCTTATCTCATCATTGTCTTCACCTTTAGTCTTTGTTTTTGCAGTATTCATACTGGAATTTTGTTCAAAAATCATGATCCTCTCAGTATCTTCACCTGCAGGTCTGCAACTGCTTTTTCTTCTTGCGACCCTTGTTGGTACCTATTCTTTGAATAACTCCACCATTTTCTTGAAATTCCTATTATAATTTTCGAATTTCTCAAGGAATTCCTCCTACTGAGACATTTTTGTGCACAAGTTCAATATGGAGAATAACATTGGACTAGCGTTTCGACCTCTGGAATTTAGCCCAACAATAACAACTTTGGTGATACCACGATGCAAACCCATAACTGAACAAAATCATCTCTTTGATACCACTATAATGTTCCCTTCTGAAAAATCCTCAACCTTTTATAAAATTTTGGGTTTGTATTAAGGTATAGTGGCGCCTTTCATCAAATGGTTTGGTTACAAACTGTTGTATGTGCATTCTCACAATTTTAACTCAAATAAATAAACACAGTGCACAATATCCATCCAAAATGAATATTCAAAACGTTCCAACGGGCATATTCAATGCTCGAAAAATTAAATATAATTGATACATAACAATATCGTAATGTATATAATTTGGAACAACCCCTTTTTGCATTCACTGTACAAGTCTCCCTTCAGTATAGAAGAACCCATAATGCATACATAAATATCAACACTCAGCAAATAGTTTTATGGCCATTTGGATGATAATACAATGCACTGGTAACATAAGGAGAACATGGTATTATTGGTTGCTAACAGAGACATAGATCACAGTGCTCGTGTGATATTAAAACACTTCAATTTAGATGCATTGCCCAAATAAGAAGTTAACAGTCAAGATTTCCAAGTTGACACCACATGTCCAGTTCAATAATATATATCAGGTTCTAACCTTACCAAGAAGCATTTCTTTGGCTGTTGAGTTTATAAACTATGTCCAGGACAAAAATATTCAGTAGAAACTCAGACCCATAAAGAGATTCAAGCTTAATAGCCCAGGTATACACTAGAAAAGAGGTAGCACGATTAGCAACAAGATACGATAGCCCTTTTCCCTTTTTAACAATGAGACTCGCGCTCCTTATTCAACCATAAAACTTTGCGAATTCACCTCCAAGAACTCATGCACACTTGCTCGGAAAGAATAAATTTGGCTCTAAGAATTCCCACCAAATCACCCCAGCCAATTTACAAGGAATTTGAGCTGTTGGTGGTTGGATTATTTGCAAAAATCCCTGGCCCAAATTTCGACTATTGTTGGCTCTTCTTACTCCTATGAATTTCTCCTCATGCACCTTGGGAAAAACAAATATTAGCTAGTAAATGTTATGTGTTGTGGCTCCTAGAAAAGCCTTGAATGGATTCCTTGTTTCTCTCCTAGGGTGACACTTGAAGTTTATTGAAGGTAGAGTGGAATTCTGCTTGGGAAATCCTTATGCTAAACAACAAAGGTTGTCTTGGCTCAGTAGCTCAAGAGAACTAGTGATGAAAGTTAAAATGATCCAAGATGCCAAATGGAGGCCTCCAAGCTCTATTTGTAATTGTTGGCCCTCTCTCCTTCAATGGTCCCCACCTTCCACTAAGTCGCGCCCCTTCCTTTCTCTCTCCCTTCTCACTAGTGCTAATTGCCTCTTAGATCCAATTTTCTCTCCTTGTGGACCTCGCTCTCCATTAAGGCTACAATTTTCCTTTTTCCTTCCACTAAGTGGCACCCCTTCCTTTCTCTCTCCCTTCTCACTAGTTCTAATTGCCTCTTGGGTCTAATTTTCTCTCCTTATGGACCTTGCTCTCCATTAACGGTGTAAGTTTCCTTTTTCCTCCTACGTCCCAATGGCTAGAAATGTCTCCCTTTTTCCAGAAATTGTCTAGACTAGTGTGAAAAATCAAAATTGGGGATATTATAGTTGTGGCATAATTGATGTTTTAAAATAAAAATCTAGAAAAAAAATACATTTTAAACAAGTGTTGAAATGTCCCCCTTTTTCCAAAAATTGTCTAGACTAGTGCGGAAAATCAAAATTGGGGATATTACAGTTGTGGCATAATCGATGTTTTAAAATAAAAATCTAGAAAAAAAATACATTTTAAACAAGTGTTGTAGGGCAGCTTAGTCCTTCCACTTAAGTGGGAAAATTAATTGCTAAGTATATTTATTCACATCCAAATACTTGCTTAAATTATGGTTGGCAGGAACTGATGGTAAATATCACTGATTTCAGACTTCTGTGATCCATATGGTAATGAGAATGTATTTCAGATTAATCACATCTTCGTTTTTGAGTCAAAGATGTGATTAATCTGAAATACATTCTGATAATGATGGTAAATATGTTATTTACATGAGTAATTTTGGGTGGTTTTCCTATGAAGCTTAATCATGCAAAATCAATGCACAAATATCTATAAATAATATCATAAATATTTCAACTGCATGCATAAATTATGACAAAAAAATATGATGCAAACATTGTATTGTGTAAATGTTTAATAAGGCATGCAAGTTATGGTCCAATCAAATGTTTGGAAAATATTTTTTTTCAATAAGATTGAAAAACAAATATTTGTTTTTCATAATTAAACATTATAACTTGCATTAATCAATACTAAACTAATAATCATTAACAGATAAATAGATTACAAGAATCCCGCTTAACAAAGACTAATAATTTGAAATAAATTTACTTTAATTAATTTTATAATTTAAATAAAATAAAAATTTATTAATAAAATATCAATATATCATAATTTAATTTTGTATTATATATTTTAGTATTATTTAATTATTAATTATTATGTTAAAATCATATCATTCCAGATTGGGGGGCAAAAATATGTAATTTTCTTAAGCCAAAATCTACATTGGACTCTAAAAGATCTTCGAACTTATATGTTTGTTAAAAAACATAACATTTTTACTTTTATATTTTTAAAGTTTGAATCGTTGTTTTTAAGTAACCCATATGAAAATTTTTCAATATAGAAAATATTTTCCTATATTTTAAAATATATATTAAAAATAATTGTTTTGTTGTGGTTAGAAAATTAACATAATTTGGTTGATTTTGGAAAGTAGGTGAGCACTATCATTTTCTAAATTTGTGATATATAATTTTGCATTTCACAAATTATCTATCAATTTTTTTTATTTTTCTTGACGTAGAAAGAAAGAAAGAAAGAAATTATTTTAACATCCACGAGGTTAAAGATAGCCTATGGGACATGTTGCTTCTTCATTTGCTTGATGTATTCAGCCCTTTTTTTGTGAAGCTTCAAAATAAGTGCTCCCAGCTTCTCGACAAACCCCTCGCTAAATAGATTATCCCAAAAGCTAGCCACCAGCATATTTGTTTTCCCTGTTGTCTTTGAAGGCCTCAGATTCTAAAATGAAATGTTTTTCTGTTTCCACTTTTCCGTAAGAACAAAAATGCATACACTTTCCTCCCACACTTCCTTTGGCCTTTTCCAGCGCCCTCTTTCACAACGGAGTTGATGAGAATTAGTCCTTAACTGAGCAATAAGAATTTTGGCTCTCCAAGGGATATTGGCCTCTATGTATGCTTTTGGTTTATGACTATGAGTTGGATTAAACACTTCAATATAGTAATTTTTCTTTCTTCCTAGCTCCTTATCCCAAGTAGGCTTGTGGAACTTTTCCATAATAAAAGATTTTATTTCTTCGTTGCTTATGGGACACGCATTCAAGCAAATACCCAATTTACTAAACCATTTGTTATTTTGTTGCATCCAATTTTTTTGCTCTTGCACAATCTATCATTAAAGACAATCTTAGGCCATCTACCCTCTTCCATTTGCTCAATTTTTTTTAAATACCTTATGACTCACACCATAGCAATTGCTTCAATAGGAGCAGTCCATGTTTCACTTAACAAGATATCATAAGGAACTGCACTTTTAATCTTAAATTTGTTTGTAATCAAACGCTTCTGGATTTTCTCAATTTGTCTCCATTGCATGTCAAATGTATTGTATATAAGAGAAAATTTTATTGTTAAATTTTAAACTTCTATTGGAATAAAGGCATGACAGTACTACCGATCTTTGTTCTATTGGCCTCATTTAACGTAATAAAAAGTCAAAATTAAAAAATATTTCAACTAGGGTTTACGTGGCCACCATTTAGGATTTGCCCCATTGCCACGAACGATTCCTCGTCTGGCAGTGCCACCATGGTAAGACCATGCAACCTTCCTAGTGCTTGTTTTATGTGGCTACGTGGCTTATCAATATAATTGAAGGGGAGAGAGGCCACCATTTGGAGTTGCCTTCAATTGCCATTGATGGTTCCTTTTCTGTGCAGTGCCACAATGGTAAAACCATGCAGGTTGCTCCAGCATAGATTCGACGTGGCTTTTGAATATAATTGAGAGAGAGAGGTCACCATTTGGCTTTGGTCATGCCTTCAATTGCCATGAATGACCACTTTTCTGGGCACTGCCTTCAGTTGCCACAATGGTCAGACCATGCAGGTTTGCCTAGTATTGCTTCTATTTATTTTCTTCTTAATAACTGACGAGCTAATGTGGTAGAACGTAATGTTTGTGTCCGTGAAAAAGTGAGACTTGTACGTTGCAAAATATCCAATAGGTTTAGATGACATGCTCAAACATTTTTAAGATACAGTGTTGTTGCAACAACTGGGGCAGAGAAGGAAACCTCGGGTCTTGGGGATCGTGAGGTTAGGTGGTGCAGGAAAAACAACGTTGGCAAATGAATTCTTCAATAGCAAGAATTCAGATTATGAAACATCCTGCTTCTTATTTGACGTGAGAGATCATGCTGCGAAAGGTTCTTTAAATCTCTTGCAGAGAAAGCTTCTTAATCGCTTGACTGGATTGGATCAACCAGTAGACAACATTGATGAAGGTAAAGGGATGCTCATAGACCCTCTCAAATCTTCTAACGCCTTGGTAATCTTGGATGACGTTGACGATGTGAATCAGGTTGATGCACTTTTGCCTCTTCAAATTCATGATCTCCGCCTAGGTACCTTAATATTGATTACATCTAGAGATAAGCATGTTCTCAGAAACTCAACAGTTGAAAAAACATCAATTTATAGGCTAATTGGGCTGAACCCACAACACTCCCTAGAGCTTTTCTTCTCCCATGCCTTCAACCAACCCTATCCGATTCCAGGATTTGGATATATGGTCGATAGCTTCTTAGAAGCATGGAATGGATTGAGCTTCTTTGAAGCGTGTAATGGATTGCCCATATCTTTGAAAGTATATGGGGCACTTATTTATGGAAGAGACATATTTGACTAGGAAGACGAAATTGGAAGTCTTCAACATACACTTCCCAATGAGATAAAGCAAACATTTATGAGAAGTTATAACTCACTCACTGTAGAGGAAAAATAAATATTCTTAGACATTGCATGTTTTTTCATTGGACAAAATAGAGATACGACCATTAGAATATGGGATGGATCAGGCTGGAAAGGAAGGCGTGGTTTTCAAAATCTAGAGGATAAGAGTCTTATAGAAGTGGACCGTCTAAATAACATACATATGCATAACCAACTTAGGGATATGGGGAGAGATATTGTTGAGGATTCAAGGTTTCCGGGTCGGCTTTGGCAGTGGACAGAGAAAGTAGTCGACGATTTCTCGCCACTATCATCTGTAAGTGCTCAATCATCCATTCCTTTTGTAGATTATTCAATAAAAATATGGGTTTAGTTTTTTGTTCTTCATTTTGAGAAACATAAATTTGGGTTCAATTTTTTATCTACAAATTGATATATATGATGATGACAAATAAATTGATGAATCTTTATGAATACGTTTGCAGCAAATAAGGCGTTCAAGCACGAGTCTATACACTCTAAATGCAAGACCATTATCTACAACCAAGGTTGGGGCCCCTCAAATCTCAAATCCATATAAAGTGATGGGTTATACCCCCATCATTCAATTAATCATTCACTCGCTATCTCTCAAGCAAGAGAACTTATTACAACCTATTTGGGTCTTTGGAGAGGAATAAAGAGAGCAACCTCCTTGTTGTTATTGCAATGCATATATAATAAACTTGTTATACTCATGCATTCGTGGTAAATTATGATGGACATGAACAACCATCCAGGAGAGAGGATGGCTCTATCTCCCATCAAGTATTCTGCAAAAAACTCATACTAAACAATATCTCCATGCCAATTTCCATCACCAGTCGAATAAAAAATTTGGTGTTTTAAAAACTCTTGCTACCAAATCCCTTGGGATCTCTGATGATTCTCACGTTAGTGATGAGAAGGCTCACCTTTAGAGGTTTTTATGAAAAATGGTTATAGTAAGCATCAAGGTTTGAAAGCCTTCCAAAAAGTGGTAAAAGGACCTAGAGCTAAGGGTAATCTTAACGATTCTATTGCCATTGTTTACCTTCCTTTTATTCAAGGAACAATGGACAAGTTAGTTCGTATTCTTAAGAAAAACAATTTCTCTACATCCTTTAATCCGCTTAATACTATTAAATCCTCCCTTAGGTTTTTCAAAAACCGAATTGACCCCTCTAACACTAAAGGGGTCTACATGATCCCTTGTTCTTGCGGGAAACCTTACATAGGGTAAATTGGTCAGCCTATCAAGCATAGAATTCAAGAGCATGTTGCAGACATTAGACATAATCGCTCTCGCACTTTGGATCTTGCTGAACTTTCTTTTAAAACAAAGCATCACATTTGCATCGAGGATGCTTCTATCCTTGCTAGGATCTCTCATTTTCGTCATAGTAAGTTCAGAGAGACAATTGAGATAAAAAAGCGAGCCACCAACAATCTAAACAGGGATGTTGGCTGGAAAATCAGTAGAAACCAAATCCCTATTCTCCCCTTAAAATTCTTGAAACTCTCTTGTTCTTAGGTTCTATTTTTTTTCATTATTAATTAATTATCCCTTATATTGTTTATTATTTGGTATCGTGTATATATATATATATATATATATATATATATATATATATATAATTTTAATATTTTTACTTCTTGCTGTTAATTTACATTTTATCCTAACCCTTAATTTATATTCTATTATCCTAAACTTTTGTCCCCAATATTTACCCTAAAGTATCAATATAATATCTATTTAGATTTTTGCTTATTATTTTTTGAAATTTCCTTGTTTTTATCGTATATTTCCACAATATTATCCTTTTCCTTATTATTTCAAAATTTCCTGGTTTTTATCATATTTTTCCTCAATATTATTCTTTCCTTATTTTTTTCCCTTTATTATTTATTCTAATATATTAATTTACTTTTCCTTGTTTTATCCTAATTATCCTTAATATTATCTTATTTCCCCGATTTTTAGTATATAATTATTTCCAAATACTATGTGACCCTCAGTGTAATAAAGATTATCCCCCTAATTCCTTTTATTAATATTATAAATAATTATAATAATTGTTTATATTAATTTACTATTATTTTCTAGTGGTTATTTTGATTTATTTTAATAATTTTCTAATTGTCGTTTTAAGTCTTTTTTCTCTTTATATACCCTTGCTAGATCAAGTTTTCTCCATCTTATCGTCTTAATGATGAACCACATTAGTTGGTTTGACTTTCATGTTATGGCTACTAAAGACATTTTTCTAAATGATTTTACTCATAGAAGTCTACGTTCAAATAACAACCTTTCTTTTTGTAGTGTTTACAAATTACAAGAAATACACAAGAGAAATTTGATATTTTCTCGGCAAATGTTGTATATACAGACTATGGTATAGGAACACTAAACTAGATGAAATGTTGTCTAGTCTCTACTATGATGGGATGTGCTCCTTTGTAAATTCTCAATAAGATAAATCTTTTCTTTTATTTACCAGAAAAAGGTTTTAATGGGGTCCAAATTGTTAAGTCAAATAATCGTGTCAAATAATCTTTCTTTCAGTCAATCACCCCTGTGCCATATTCCAAGCATGAATGTGGGATCTCATGGTATAAACCAAACAAAATTAAACCATCGCTTCCAGAGTCCAAACCACCTCAACCCTCAACCAATGATTCCACCCCGCAGTTGGACATCACTAACATCAACTAGATCAGTCTCTACACAAGTTGTCTAAGGCTCTAGAGCGTTTGTCCCAACCCAACTCCAGGAACTAATAACTCAACCCACATCCTTCCAAGGCTCTAGAGTGTATGTCCAACCAATGCTCTAGGACTAGTAACTCAACTTACCAAGGGCTCCAAAGTGTTTTTTCAACCAAGTCTTCAGGATTAGTAACTCAACCCAAGATGTTCCAGGGCTCCAGAGCGTTTGTTCCAACCAACGACTCCAAGAACTAGTAACTCAACCCACAACTATAAGGAACCTAAGCACCAATCAGAAACAACAAGTGGAAAAACCCACAACACCGTGGCTATCCAGGAAATGACAAAGCTAAGAAAAACCACTATCAATCTAGGTAATCCTCCATGTCAATGACAAATCATAACCAAATAACCACATGCATATACCATGCATGCCAAAACTAATAAGGGAATCATACATGCAACTCAATACCTGCAAAGCAATCCCACTGTAGTTGTTGGTCCTGTTGTCCCCTTGTGCTTTCCTGCATTTCCTTTGCCTCCTTTCTCCAAATCCAATGAAAACTAGAGTGCTCCAAGCATGCTCCAACAATGCACCAAGATTTCTCTAAGTGTGCAAGAGTATGAGAGAGAGAATAGAGAGAGAGCTCCAAAATTGAACTGGCAAAAGCTTCAATTAAAAAAAAATTATGAACTGATCCTCATAACCGTTTTTATCATTGAGGCCTCTATTTTCTTCATTTTCCTCTATTTTTCTCACATGCAATTATGTGACCTTTCACCTTCATTTTCTCATAGTTTCCATTATTTTCATAGATAAATGCTAATAAAGGCCACTTTGCCTTTTCCAATGCCTTTGCCAATTTCCATAGCCATATATTAATCACCATGGAGTACGTGTCCCATGACCTTGGTTATTATTTTTATTCATTTACATAGGAAATCAACTAGGGGTTGTTACAACTAGTAGGACCAAGGATTTATTTTCGAGTAGGATAGATGATCAACAAGGTGCCATATAGTGGGATTTGACAGAAGGTGACATGACTAGAAAATATGATAGATTGTGTGTATTTTCCATAGCAAAGCAACAATGTTGATAAGTATATCAAAGATATGTGAATTCCTGATGGATGAGGGACATGATCTTCCTGTACTATCATGTGTAGGCTCAAAAGGGCGATAACATAGTTGCACATTGGGCAATCATTTGTTCAAGTATGCTTGGCTTGAGGGAGGCAACAATAGGTTGTTTGTGGTTTGATGGCCATGGCACAACATCACCCATGGTGAAACAAACAACCTGACATTCCACATGGTAGAAGTTGCATGGCTTGGGTTTGGTCATGACATGTCAGTTAGGTGTATTTGGGGTGATACAAGTGGTTGATGGTCATGCTTAACTATCAAGGTTTTTCCAATGTCACATGATGATTAGGCATCTTGAGTGGTATGGGATACTGAAGTGGAATGAAAGGTCTATCCCCATAACAACATATTGATAATTCCCTATTGAATCTGAATTGTGTCATCCTTAGAAAATTTACTAAGGATATCTGAATTTCACTCATAAAGTGAAAAAGGATGATATTAATGTCCACTTAAACTTTGTTGAATGCCTTTGATAAGGCTATAGAGATCAAACATCTCCCTCAAACATATAAAAGAGCTATAGCTTAGATTGAATATACCATTATAAATCTATTTTAATTTTAGATCTCAAAAAGGGACCCTAAAAAATATTATATATAAATCTTAATAAATTTAAATTGGTCTATAAAGAGATAAAAGAGAGAGAGTAATGCTTGACACTACATAATTCACCATTAATGCTATGAATAGAGAGAGAGAAATATTTGGTACAACACAATTCACCGTCACTACTATAAATTGATGGAAAATAACAAGAAAATATATTAAATAAAATCCTCTTTTTTCCAAAGAAAAAAATTGTAATTTCCATTATCAAAAAGAAAATTACATGTTGTATCATCTGCATAATGGATATGCAAAATATTAGAAATGGACCAAGCCATTCTATCCAGTGCCAAGTTCATTAGGACCATCAATATATACATAAAAGACATAAATATATACATTTAGATATCATCAAAACCGATAATATAGTTCAAAAAAAAACAAAAAAGCTTATAGCTGTCGAATAATCATGGCAGATCATTCGGAATCATCCCCATCCTGTTCTATGAAAGGCCGATGGAAGTACTAATAAATATCTTGATTTCAACATTCTTGAATTATCAACTGCCCCCTGTGTTCCTATGCGGCCTCCTTGGAAAGAACGTCAGAGATCGAATTCCTTTCCCTGTATATATGCGAGCATACAATAAAATCAAAATGTGATTTTAGAGTGATGACTTCATCCAGTAAACCCCTGAGTGTGTGCATGTGACAATGAGATGCAGAGTTGAACCAATTGATAACAAGTTTTGAGTCCCCAAAGATCTGAATCTTATTGCAGTTTTGCTCCAGTGCAAAGATGAGAAGGTGTCTGAGACTGTTGAGTTAAGAATAATTGTTAGTGCCTCTCCCCAATCCCATTTTGAGCTTGTAATAATGTGTTCTTGTAATGTAAAGTATTGCTCCACCCCCACATCTGTTGTCTTGTGTCGACCCATCAAAATATGCCCAAGGGAAAGTATGATCAATTACTTCAGGACTAATGACACGGATGGGTTTTGATGCCAGTTCCTCAGGAATCAAGTGATATAATGTGACAATGTGATTGCAAGTCGTTGTCCATTGAAAGGGTGCATCCTAGAATATGGATCGATTCCTGACTAGCCATATACCCCAGCATACTAGCAGAGGGAGATTCCTGATTTTCTGTGATGCTGCAAAATTCCACCAAATTTTCCAAGCATTTGTGAGATGAGTCCCATTCCATCTGATCTTGATATTAAGGGAGAGATAAATTTGTTGCCACACCTGACATGTCACTGGGCAGTGTAGGAAGAGATGATCAATGTCTTCAACCTGATCCTTGCAAAGACAACATCGAGATGGACCATGAAATGCACGATGATTGAGATTATCATCGGTAGGCGCTATGTTTGATAATATGCACCACATGAACATTCGTGCTTTATGTGGTGCCTTTAGCTTCCAGAGAGGTCGCCACCACCAATCCACCCCCACAAGTTCCTGTTCTGATATAAGAAAAGTGTATCCATCCCAGGGAGTGTAGCGACCATGAGGTGTTGCAGCCCATATGATTTCATCCTCCCAGTCAGTAATCCTAATATGTGACTCTTCTAGTGCCCCAATGAATTTGTTCCAATCCAATCTCCACCTCTCCGGTAACCTGAGATCCCTTGCAGATAACCATCCCTGTGAGAGCCATGATGTGTTCCTTCCATCTGCAATATGTGAGAGTTGAGTGATACCTTCTAGTTCAAGTACCTGTCTGAGCTCCAGTGGTAAGATATGATTATTTCCACATCCCGACCAAGCATCAATGCCAAGTCGAACTAGTTCACCATTTCCAACCTGCCATGCCAATCCTCGCTTAATGACAGATATGGAGTGTGTGATATCTTTCCATATGATGGAGGAACCAGTGATATCCCAGTTCAGCCTACGAATCCATTCCATTACTGATAGAGGGTATATATATTTGAAATAAACCACCTCTTTCCATAAGCTATTAGATGTAATAATATGCCACCCCATCTTTGCTGCAAGCACCATTGCGAATCTGTTCAGATCCTTTACGCCCCATCCTCCCCATTTTTTTGGTTTTCCAATTCTCTCCCATTTTACCCATGCAAATTTCCTACTGACATTTTTCCCTCTCCATAAGAATCTACAACATAATTGTTGTATTCTGTTGATGATGCCTTTTGGTATCTAGGTCGGCGCCATCTAGTATATTGGTATGGCCTCCAATACATATTTTATAAGTGTCAGTCTGCCTTATCTAGATAGCCATCTCTACTGCTTGATGTTGTTGCGACCTTCAGTTTTTGCAATAAGCCAAGTCTAGTCCGTAATGCTGTAATTGTTAGAGTCTGAAGCCAAGATACTTGAGCCCAACCTCCATTTCTTGCCTCGTGAATTGAAATTGATGAAGTGCATGTCTTTGCTCGTTTTGTAAACATGACACCAACATAATGGTTGATTTGTTGTAATTGGGTACCATACATGTAGCTTTACAAAACAGGGATAGAATATTCTTGAAGCAAGTGGTGTCACAGATAGATCCATCTAAAAAAATAAGTACATCATCTACAAATAATAGATGTGTTAGATAGGAAACATTTGTCATCTTGACACCACCTAATGACCCATCAACACGAGCATTGGATATGAGTCTACTTAACCCTTCCATGATCAGGAGGAATAATAGGGGTGATAATGGACACCCCTGTCTAAGGCCACGTTCAACATGGAAAAAATTGGATGCAACCCCATTGATGAGTATGCTATATGATGTAGATGTAAAACAACACATAATCCATTTTATGAAAGAGTGAGGAAAGCCAATCTGGGTCAGTATAAGTTGTAAGTAAGTCGAACTTTCTCTGTCAAATGCTTTTGATAGGTCGATCTTGAGTAAGATACTCTTAGTGTTCTTGAGCTTAATGGAGTGGATCCCTTCTTGTGCAGTCCCTATGGATTCATGAATCTAGCGATGGTTGAGAAATGCTAATTGTTCGTTGGATATCATCTTAGATAAGATGGGCTTGATGCGGATTGCAATGATTTTATATATGCATTTGCATAAGGAAATAGGTCGATAATCATCAAATGTTTGAGGGTTATCAGCTTTGGGAATGAGTGCAATAAATGTAGAATTGAACCCCTCGTGCATCTTCCCCGATAGTCTGCAGTCCTCAATTGCTATTAGAAGATCAACTCCATTGATAAAAAAAGGTGAGGTAGAATTCAATAGGCCATCTGTCTAGTCCCGAGCTTTTTTCTTTTTTTGAACCACTTTAGTACAACTTCAATCTCCCCCAATGTGACCGACTTGTTTAGTGTCTCCTCTTCCTCTACCTCCACAAATCTAGGCAATGTCCTGGCTATTCAGAGTACTTCTACAATGGTAGCTTCTCTAGGCACCCTAAACATTTGGGAGAAATGTCTAGTACCCATGTCGGCAAGCTGATTGAATGTATTGGCTTCCCTTCCATTATGATCTCTTAAAGTCCAAATTGTATTACTCAGTTTCCGCCCCCTGGCACATTATTGAAAGAATTTCAAATTTTCATCCCCAACCTTTAGCCATATAGCTCTGCTCTTTAATCTCCAAGTCTCCTCTTAATGTCTCAAGAGTCGAATCTTCTTTGTTTCCAACTTTATCAGGTGTTCCTTTCTTTCCAATTGTAGAAATTCCCACTGTAGATCACCTGATAATGCAATATACTAAAGCAAAATACTTGATCTACATCTACAAACAAACTTGTGGAATCTTAATCGATCTTGAGCAAGATCAATTAGAATGCATATAACAAAGAATAAGAAATCAATCACACATGAACACAAAAGAATAATCTGGGGAAAGCCTAAGCTAAAAAGCCCGCTATCTGTATTATCATATAAGTGGAAATATCTCAGGATTACACAAAGATTTAGCTCACAAGCTATCTAGCTCTCAGTACAATCCCTCACTGTTGCTCATAGACAGTCAAAGGCTTCTCACAAACCTTCTCCTCTGCCCTCCAAGCCTCCTATTTCCTTATGCAGTTTCTCATGGGTCCTCAAGCTGCCACCTGTGTGTAATTACCTCACGCACTACTCACTAACCTCTGAAATAATTGCACAAACCTGAAGGAGATAATTCCTTCTGCATGGATGAGTTTCTTTTATAGGAAAAATCCTCCAACTGATAGTACAATGTCCCTGTCTTTAATCTCAACTGGGTCTTTCTCTTAACTGACATGCATGAGTTATTTATGAGAGAATATTCAGTTATCTGAAGTGCAGCAGCTACATGCATGCATGCATTAGCGAACCGAACTCACAATTAATTCCACAAACTGTTGTAACTAATCTAACTAGACTTAACTCAGTTAACTGAGCTAACTAATTACAACTCAAAGTACAACTCATCCTGATCTCCTTTAATCAAGGTATAACTCCCTCAATCAATGGAGAAACTGTTGCATGTCTTCACATAGACTTCATGTTTGATTTTCTCCAACTAATTAACTCAAGATGAATTAATTAATTATTTTACAAACAACTGCTAAGATCAAATTCGAATTTTACTTCTCAATTTTAGTTCAGGGACTAACTAAAATTGGAATCCATCCCGAAAAGCTATTTATAGCAATGCTATTTTTAGCATTTCCATTTTTTCATTCCTTGTTGCTATGTCCAACACTGGTACTCGAATTGTTATTTATAGCATTTCTTGTTGCCATTTTCAACACTCCCTCTCAACAAGAAAGGCATTCAACTCGAACCCGATCCTGAACCTTTGGAATGTTCTGCATGCATCACTTCTACCTAGTGTTGTTGCTCCAGCGACTCTAGAAACAAAAAAACTCCCAACTGACCTCTCTGTTGGGCTAGAAACATCCTCTGATGCTGAAGCTTCCTCTGCCGCTGACAAGTGCTCCCTCTGTGACCTCTGAGTTGCTGCAACATTCCATGCATCTCGCACCATTGCACACCTCTCTGTGCCATCCTGCACTGGTGCAACACTCCTGTGCCTCTCGCATTGTTGCAGCCTGCTAGCTCTGCACTGTCTTGGGATTCCTACACTGTAGCTCTCTCTGCCGCTCCATCCGCATCTGTCTCTACCCACTCAGCCAGTCCTGCTACTCCTCATCGGGGCTCCCGTAGCAAGGTCTAATCAAAGAGGTTGGGTACCTCAATGATCTTGCCCCTATTCTAGCCTTCTTGGGACTGTCACTCCACATCGCCCCACCTCCTACCTGGAGGTATGGATGCATGTGATCCCTCTGCCCACTTGGCTCGAAATTCCCCCCTACTGGAGGTCTCTGCATGAGTGGATGCCTCCACTCGATCTCCTCTCAGCTTCTCTAGTTGTGGTTGTTCCACAACCTCTTGAAGCTGCTTCAATTGTGGCTCCTCCACAATTCTCTGAGACTTCTTCTGGCACTGCATGTTGAGAGGTAATTTACTCTCCCTCTCAACCACCAAGTCTCTAACATTTGCATTGCTCCTCAAGGCTTTGCATGCATCTTGAACCTCAAGAGCATACAAGTTGTTGGATAGCACAACAATCTGTTTCATCTTTCCAGCCGTCACGAAATTTTCTGGAAAAAGAGCTGATTTTAAATCAACGATATCTCCCTCATCCGAACTCCGATTCAGCTGATTTTTTTTTTTTTTTGAATTTGGGTCTTTTTCCGCAAGGAATCTAGATCTGCTATTTTTTTATGAAAATTTTGCACAAAAAATTTCAGATATGCTCTGCAAACTTGCGGTCCAATTTTTTTTATTTTATTATTATTATTATTTTTTATTTTTCGAATTCTCTTCTTCGTATACTGTTCACAACTCCGATAAACTTAGCTCCGATAAACTTGGCTCCGATACCATGTAGAAATTCCCATTGTAGATCACCTGATAATGCAATATACTAAAGCAAAATACTTGATCTACTTCTACAAACAAACTTGTGGAAGCTTAATCGATTTTGAGCAAGATCAATTAGAATGCATATAACAAAGAATAAGAAATCAATCACACATGAACACAGAAGAATAATCTGGGGAAAGCCTCAGCTAAAAAGCCTGCTATCTGGATTATCATACAAGTGGAAATATCTCAGGATTACAGAAAGCTTTAGCTCACAAGCTATCCATCTCTCAGTACAATCCCTCACTGCTGCTCATAGACAGTCAAAGGCTTCTCACAAACCTTCTCCTCTGCCCTCCAAGCCTCCTATTTCCTTGTGCAGTTTTTCCTGGGTCCTCAAGTTGCCACCTGTGTGTAATTACTTCACACACTGCTCACTAACCTCTGAAATAACTGCGCAAACCTGAAGGAGATAATTCCTTCTGCATGGATGAATTTCCTTTATAGGAAAAATCCTCCAACTGATAGTACAATGTCCCTGTCTTTAATCTCAACTGGGTCTTTCTCTGAATTGACATACATGAGTTATTTATGAGAGAATATTCAGTTATCTGAAGTGTAGCAGTTACATGCATGCATGCATTAACTAACTGAACTCATAATTAATTCCACAAACTGTTGGAACTAATCTAACTGGACTTAACTCAGTTAACTAGCTAACTAATTACAACTCAAAGTACAACTCATCCTGATCTCCTTTAATCAAGGGATAACTTCCTCAATCAATGAAGAAATTGTTGCATGTCTTCACATAGACTTCATGTTTGATTTTCTCCAACTAATTAACTCAAGATGAATTAATTAATTATTTTACAAACAGCTGCTAAGATCAAATTCGAATTTTACTTCTCAATTTTAGTTCAGGGACTAACTAAAATTGGAATCCATCCCGAAATGCTATTTATAGCAATGCTATTTTTAGCATTTCCATTTTTTCATTCCTTGTTGCTATGTCCAACAATGGTACCCGAACTGTTATTTATAGCAATGCTATTTATAACATTTCTATTTTTAGCATTTCTTGTTGCCATTTTCAACATCAATGATGAATAACTAGCATTACTAGTGTCCTCCATCTCTAATATGTCAGATTCAATTTTCAAAATAGTAGCTTCATCCCTTTTAATTTTCCCTTTAGCCCATATTATAGTCCTGTGTTTGATTTAGACTAAGTTGTTGGCTATCACCTGAGTCGGTGTGGAGTTATTATCTTGTCCATAGTGAATCCAGGATTCCTTTACTATTTTGTGTAACTCTTCTTCCACCAGCCAAGTCGAGTTAAATTTGAAAGGAGAATTTGACTTATAATTGGAATTCATAATTTCCAAATATTATCGGGAAGTGATATGATATACCCCTCGATCCCACGTATTGTCTTATTATGTCCAACCTCTCCACCAATGGTGCTTTAATAATAAATCGATCTAATCTTCTGGCTAGTGCATCCTCACCTATTCTCCTATTCTGCCATGTAGGTTGTATCTTGGCCGAGTCAATGTTCATGAGGTTATTATTATCCAACAGGTGCTCAAAATACTCTGTCAAGGGATTAGTCTGAGCCCTATTTCCCCATCATTTGGCATGTCCCAAGGAGAAGTTCAGGTCACCTCCTATAATGATATTGTCATTATTCATAAGAGATGTAGTCATCAACTTATCCCAGTATCCCACCCTAATATGACAGGATCCATATATATTAATCAATCTAAGTGGTAAATAAATTTCAATGGCTGTAATGTCAACTCCCAATAATCCTTCACCTCCCCATATATTGTCGATCTTGATAGTCTTGTTATTGAATCCCATGGCGCATCCCCCAGATCTCCCTCTCACATCCAGTGTATGGAATGTCCAGCCAGGGAGAATGGTCAATAGTATAGTGTTGATAGTTCCCCCCTCTCCCAAAGTCTCTTGTAGAAATAAAACATCAATCCTAACATTGCCTAAAATCCTTCTGAGTGCTAGTTTCTTGTCTGGGCTGGCTAAACCCATGTAATTGAAGGATAGGTACTTCATGGGATAAACCTATCAGGGTTGCCTTGTGCTCTAAGTACCCGGTCAATGGATATTTGTATACTAGTCGCCACCTCGATACCAGCCCTATGGATGGCTTTTGAAATGTTGGATTGCCTACCCCTGGGTAATTTTTGAGCTTTTGTGGGGGGGTCCTCACCCAGTCCGTAGGTGTGGGGTTTGGGGTGAGCTAGTGATCGGAGGTTATATCTATGAGAGTTGTTTGTGAAAGAATCCTCCCGTTCAGGATGAATTGTAGGTGAACCCATGATAATTGAAGGCTCAGTAGCCAGTATAGTGGGGGGTGCCGATGCAATAGGATAAGTAATGAGACTCAAATTACATGCATCTAAACCCAAACCCGATGCTTCTAAAGATAACATAACAATACCAGTATTCATAAAATTATGAGAAGAGGAAGGAGAGGATATGAGAGTACCCGAAATCATTTCAGGCCCTTTTGAGCGTGATCGAGTGACTCGAGCATCAGGTGTCCGGGTAACCGCTTATTGAAGCTCCTCCCTAGCCACCCTTTGCCCTCTTCAGGTTTCTGCTGCTATGTTCGGTGTAGAAGTCGAGTCAACATCCGCTTGAGTCTGAGTGTCTGTTGTAACTAGTCTTCTGGGCGTCTCGATATGCACATTTGAAATCAGCAGGCAATCCTTATACAAGTGCCCAACCTCAAGACACCTTCCGCACCGAAATGGAATCCCTTCATAATCGAGTATCTGCTATCTTATTATATCCCTGAATTGTAGCCAAAGGCTCTCAACTAAACCTTCTCTAGTATCTAGATGTACCAGAATCCTGGCAATGGCTAGGCTGTCAGTTTCCATATATGATCGATCATGATCAAGATAAATGCCCAGGTCGTCCCCAATGCATCTGAAAACATCATCCAACCAAAATTGTAGGGGCAATCTTGGTAGTCTAACCCATATAGGCCCTGCTCCCATTTTCTCTTTTTTTGGGTCGAGCAGTGGCGTCCATCACTTGAGGAGAACCAGAGTCATCTCAATGTGCCAATACGTGGACAAAACCCAGTTGGCCTAGTCTGGTCGCGCGAATATAAGTGCAAACCAACCTCTCGTCACGGTAAGAACTGCCGGTAACTGATTCAGTAGGTGCCCCTAAATCTCCACTATCCAACTCTTTAACCTTGCAGGGGTGTAATTCTGGACCCTAACCCAACCAACAATCACAGTGCTCTCAGTATCTACGGCCTGTGCCATACAAATGCCCTCTCTGAATACCAGTAGTTGCCCTCGTTCACACACCTTGGTACATTTGGATTTTTTCTTCCCCCCTAAACTCTGTGAGTGGTTTACCATATTTTTTTCAGTCTCATTAAGTTGATTCTCGTCTGAATTTGATGCTCTGATATCCTCATTTGTTTGTTCCTGACATGGAATGCCATAAAAGCACCCAAATGTGCGAGCCGAGTGTGGAGGTCTCACACCTTGTGGGTTGGCACCTGTAAATCCTTGTGTGATATGCCTTATATTGTCATTGCAAAATGTGCCTGCCCCAAATGCACTCGTGCTCCCACTCGCCTCGAAAGTCTTACCATGAACATTTGTCTTTTGTCCTTGCTACTCAAATTCCCAGTATTAGAGCTTAGATGGCAATGAAATTTGCAGAATCGGGTGAGTCTGGTCCTCCTAGTAGTGAAGGTACTTCACATTCGCAGTTGTACTCGGGTGAATAAACCCTAGGTCATTGATGTTTCCCTCTACATCGACCATCTCCGTTAAATATGCTTCTATCTAGACCTCTGGTTCTTGGGGTGGCTCTGGTGTCCGTCCAATTGGTTGCTGATGTGGATCCTTCGCCCAAATTTGGGTAGCATCCATTGAATATGAAGAGTAATCGACGAGTTCCTCTTCCATACAAACGACGTTCCCACTATTGCCGTTCTAATGTCCCTATGCTTTGTTGTTTATTGCAAAACCCGACAAGCTCTGGCCCAATTGTTCAAAATCTATCATCCACTGTTCGATCTCCATTGCATGTTGACCCGGTTAATTCACGCTAAAACAATAAAAAACTCATAACCATCGCGGTCATGTGCCCCTGTTACTCCATTCCATGTCTGCCTACTCCATTGTCAGTTAGCCACTCACTCATATGCTTCCCCAAAGGCCGGGGGTTTCACCATTTTCACACCAGGGTTCCTCACTAGAGTTTCATGGCAAGTTGGGTTGTGTCGCAAGCATCTCTTGAACTATCATTAGCCGATATGCTCATTACTTACAGACAGAGAATGTTTACTAAAATCTAACTTTTCCTTTTTGTTTATCCATCTTTTTGAGGATGATAAGCTGTATTGAATGTTATGTTTTCCCCAATCCCTTCCAAACCATTAAACAAAATCCTCTTATTTTAATCATTAATGTAATTTAATTTCCACAACATCATAATTTTTTAAACAAAGTCTTTCGGTAGAAATCACATGAGAGAATTTTTTGGCCGACGCGTTTTGAACCAACAAGTGTGGTTCATCATTTCATTAAGTCTGGTCCTGATGATGAACCACACTTGTTGATTTGAAATGGGTCGGCCAAAAAATTCTCTCATGTGATTTCTACCGAAAAACTTTGTTTAATTCATTATGGATCACATAAACTTGAATACATAAATCATAATTTTTTATAAATAATGATTATTAACTTATATTTAATTTATTATTAATTTCTCTAAAGTATAAAATACGCTTAACTTTTATAACTTATATTTAATTCATTATTAATTTATCCGAAGTATAAAATATACTTAACTTTTATATTTTTACAAGTTACATAACAATTAAAGCAAACTCTAACAAATAATAATTTCAATTTATGAGGAATAGACGAGATGATTTGCATAGATTTAATACCTGCCTTAAACTACTTTGAAAAACTACGCTTCTAAAAGATATCTAAATTACGATTTGATAATAAACATCCGAAAGAATCTAAGTTACAATTTGATAATAAACATTCCATTGTGAATAGATTGATCTTCTTCCCACCGCTACTTCCAAACTCAACCTCTTAAAAAAATAAAATATAGGTATATGAGAGTCGATTCGGCTCCATTGACCACATCAAGGGGTCGTATAATCTTTAGTCACCAACACTTCACGCCCATCGGTCATCGATCTTTGGTCGATCAGCTCAACCACTAACCCTCCACGCCACGAAAAGTCTCTCGAATTTTGATTTAAAACTCTCTTTTAAATGTCAATTTGCATTCACGGCTTCTATAAATATAACCTACCCTTCATCTATTCCTCATATTTTCGCTTGTGTTCTCCTACCAGTGCGATAACCGGCGATATTTTCAGAGCTTTACAGGTAAGGCATCTCGAGGTTTTTTTTTTTCCTTGTTAGAATACCATCGGCGCTTACACTGGGAGATTAATCGTTGGTTATGAATAAATTTTGACAGGCTTTTAGGTTCATTTCCTGCAGTATTTCAACATAGCGTGGTTTTTATTAGGGTTGCAATATTCTTGCCACGGTTGAGCGTGTTGCTAGCTTATGTGTGCTGTTTTTTGTTTGCCCTCGGGTCTTTTGTTTGACAGTTCATGCTTCTCACAGATCTATATATTGCTTCTTTGTCGGGTATTAATGCCTGTTGCTTTCGTATGACTTTTGTAATCCCCCGATATTTTGATAATTTAGGTATTTTGTGGTTTTTGTAGTCGTAAATTTGTTTGCCATCTACAAGATCTGCTAGGGCTTTTGTAATTTTTTGTGTTTCATTTGTGATAAATGTTTAGGGTTTTGCAGACATTGTGATGTCTTGCTCTCTTTTGCGTTTTAAAATGGAGAAGTTTACCTCAATATTCTGTCTGAGGAATTAGCGCTTAAGGTTTATTTCTTGCGATATGTCAATTTTATGGCTTTTTGACAGCCCATAAGGGTTCTGTACTTTTTTAGGGGATTTATATTATGGAGTTTCCCTAAATATTCTGTGACGTTTGACGGCTGTTTCGAAATATTTTATCATGTGACTTTATATTTGCTACTCAGTTTGTTTCAGTACTAAAATTGACGTTTGAGGGTTGTTTCGAAATATTTTATCATGTGACTTTATATTTCCTACTCAGTTTGTTTGTTTCAGTACTAAAATGATTTGAATTGAATTGCAGGTCTTCCTTATTAACTTTATCCCGACTTCAAAATGCAAATCTTTGTTAAGACCCTAACCGGCAAGACTATCACTCTCGAGGTCGAGAGCTCTGATACCATTGACAATGTAAAGGCCAAGATCCAGGATAAGGAAGGCATCCCCCTGATCAGCAACGTCTGATTTTTGCTGGGAAGCAGCTCGAGGACGGTCGAACCCTTGCCGACTACAACATCCAGAAGGAATCCACCCTGCATCTTGTCCTCCGTCTAAGAGGTGGCATGCAGATCTTCGTCAAAACTCTCACTGGTAAGACAATCACTTTGGAGGTTGAGAGCTCAGACACCATCGACAATGTTAAGGCCAAGATCCAGGACAAGGAAGGCATTCCCCCTGACCAGCAGCGTCTGATCTTTGCTGGAAAGCAGCTCGAAGATGGCCGAACTCTTGCTGACTACAATATTCAGAAGGAATCCACCCTGCATCTCGTCCTCCGTCTGAGAGGTGGCATGCAGATCTTTGTCAAAACCCTCACAGGTAAGACCATTACTTTAGAAGTGGAGAGCTCGGACACAATTGACAATGTGAAAGCCAAGATACAGGACAAAGAAGGCATCCCTCCAGACCAGCAGCGTTTGATATTTGCTGGAAAACAGCTCGAAGATGGCCGAACCCTTGCTGACTACAATATTCAGAAAGAATCTACCCTGCATCTTGTTCTCCGTCTGAGAGGTGGCATGCAAATCTTTGTCAAAACCCTCACAGGTAAGACCATTACTTTGGAAGTGGAGAGCTCGGACACCATCGACAATGTGAAGGCTAAGATACAGGACAAGGAAGGCATACCTCCTGACCAGCAGCGTCTGATCTTTGCTGGAAAACAGCTCGAAGATGGCCGAACCCTTGCTGACTACAATATTCAGAAAGAATCTACCCTGCATCTTGTCCTCCGTCTGAGAGGTGGCATGCAGATCTTTGTCAAAACTCTCACAGGTAAGACCATTACTTTGGAAGTGGAGAGCTCGGATACC
Source organism: Pinus tabuliformis (assembly GCA_031772625.1). Taxonomy (NCBI): domain Eukaryota; kingdom Viridiplantae; phylum Streptophyta; class Pinopsida; order Pinales; family Pinaceae; genus Pinus; species Pinus tabuliformis. The sequence continues at coordinate 785,153,472 of CM062812.1, read as the reverse complement.
ATCGACAATGTGAAGGCTAAGATACAGGATAAGGAAGGCATCCCCCCTGACCAGCAGCGTCTAATTTTTGCTGGAAAGCAGCTTGAAGATGGCCGAACCCTCGCTGACTACAATATCCAGAAAGAATCCACCTTGCATCTGGTCCTACGTCTGAGGGGTGGTATGCAGATCTTTGTTAAAACCCTCACCGGCAAAACGATTACCTTGGAAGTTGAGAGCTCTGACACTATTGATAATGTTAAGGCCAAAATCCAGGATAAGGAAGGCATCCCCCCAGACCAGCAGAGGCTTATCTTCGCTGGTAAGCAGCTGGAGGACGGTCGGACCTTGGCAGATTACAACATTCAGAAGGAGTCAACGCTGCACCTTGTGCTTCGTTTGAGAGGTGGTATGCAGATCTTCGTGAAAACTTTGACTGGGAAAACTATTACCTTGGAGGTAGAGAGCTCCGACACCATTGATAATGTGAAGGCGAAAATTCAGGATAAGGAGGGTATCCCGCCCGACCAGCAGAGGCTGATTTTTGCTGGTAAGCAGCTGGAAGATGGACGTACTCTGGCTGATTATAACATTCAGAAGGAGTCTACTCTGCACCTGGTGCTTCGTCTTCGTGGCGGTGATTTTTAATTGTTAAAGATATGTCGGTCTGTTGAGGTTACGTAGCAGTTGTGATTGAAAGGTTTTTCTGTCTTTGTTTGTTGGTGTTTATTATATTTAATGGACTCTGTTATTGTTTGTGTTAGCGTTATGTGTGTGTGGTTGGTGGAAGCCAACACTGGTTTTCTGGTACGATGTCAACTTTGGAAGTCGTTATACTCTATGAGTACAAAGCCTGTGAAAACATATTTCTGTTAAAGATTAAGATTTATATTATTGTAATTCGAGTATTTTAAATGCTGGTGCAGTTTTAAATTTCATTGTTATTGTTTTCGCTTGGAAGTGTGTCATTTAATTTCTGAAGTTGCGGTTGGGGTTTTGAAATTTTTATGTCAGGGTTCTAAGTTTTGGAATTTTGGTTTGTTATCAAACTGTTCAATGGGTAGGAATCAGAGTTCATGGATCGTATTTGCCGTGTTACCTGATTTTTAGAGTCATGTCAATTATATAAAAATTGTATTAATATTGTGCAGTTCAGAGATTTAATTTTCTAGATGCCACTCTATGTATATTTTACTTTTTACATTTAAACATTTAAATACTGTTGCACGAGGCCAACGAATATGAAACCCAGCTGTGTTAAACCAGTACTAGTACAGAATAATCTGTCCAAAATGAAATCCATTACTCCTTCAATTTCATAAGTGATTTATACTTGATTTCGGACCCTTGGCAAATCAAAGTTCCAATCAACCGGTTCTTCGACTAGATTGTCTAGTTGTGTTTGAACTACTGTAGATCCAGCATAATTTTTATTGCACAGTATGCACACCAGGCTCAAGGCTCAAGGCTTTAAATTCAGTTCTTGTATGGGAGAAAGATGGATCTAATTTTACAAGGGACTTTCGCTGGAAAAGATGTCAATCTGGCAAAATTGGCTTTATTTTGACAGACTTAAAGGTTTTATTAAAGTTAACATTTCTGCTTTTAGGTATATGAGTTTGACGATCCCTTTCGTTTATTTGTTGCCATGTACTTTAATTTTCAGGTCTTTTTTTCTAGTCTCTCAAAATTTTCTGTAATTTCAACTTGTTTCCCATTATTTTCTTTAGGATGACTCTCAGATTTATAACTAGTATGTTTGGGATCAATTTGATTAAATGGACAGTATACTTCACGGATTTTATTTGCTAACTAGTATGTTTGAAATCAAATTGATTAAATGGACATTGCTTCGGATTTTACTTATTAACTAGTATGTTTGAGATCAAATTGATTAAATGGACAGAGTACTTCACGGATTTTATTTAATGTTTCTTATTAGTGAAAAGATTTAAGCAGCTTGTTAAAATTGTGTTGCATTTTTTTATTTATTTATAAGCGTGTGAATATGAGAATTGTGTACATTATATAGCTAGCTTCTGAAGTTCAGATATTTAATTTTCCATATGCTATTGTAAAATTTAGTATGTTTGAGATCAAATTGATTAAATGTACAGTACTTCACGGATTTTATATATTGTTTATTATTAGTGAAAAGATTTAAGCAGCTTGTGGAAATTGTGTTGCAATGTTTTGTATAAGCGTATATGAGGATTGTGTACATTATATAGCTAGCTTCTGAAGTTCAGATATTTAATTTTCCATATGCTATTGTAAAATTTAGTATTGACTTCTTATCCAAAGAATAATTGCCATCTTAGTAGTTAGTACAAAGCGGGTTACTTTACTACAAAGGCCCTTGTGATCTTTCAACACTAAGGTTTCTTTGTGTCCTAATACTTTTATTGCAGTATATATCTTCCCAGAATTAGGTTAGGTTTCTTTGTGTCCTAATACTTTTATTGCAGTATATATCTTCCCAGAATTAGGTTACAAATGGCAATGTAGGCAATATTCGAGTAAACAAAAGAATATATTAAGAAATGGGCCATCATGGATTTCCAATAAAATAGCCCACGATTTTCTCTAAAATCTGAAAATATACTAAGTTTTTTTTGTATTATATATTCGCAATTTTATCAATTTTATTTTATTTTTAATAATTTTCCAAAGAACTCTGGGCTTCTACCTTTTAATCTCACTTCTGAAAAAATTGCATGTGGATTCAATGATTTTATCCTGGAAAATAGCAGGGAAATGCAAAGGAAAAGCCCTACGAGGCCCCAACGCATAAGAATCTTAAACTTAATCTCCTGATTTGTTTATAATCCCTTTTTGGGATAGCTGTTATCGAAGTCCAGTAGATAGGCATGCACTCCCCAGGTTATTTCCCTAATACAAGGCACCCAGCACCCGAAAGAAGTCGATTGGTCCAAATAAGAATTCTGGTTTTCATGTTTTTATCAAAAACAGCATGTTTTCTAAAAAGTGTTAGGTTTAATGAAATAACCCAGATATTTAAGACCTTCCTGTACATCTTTTATATGAAAAGGGGGAAGCGTCAATACGATAATCCTTGGACAAAGTGGATTTTTTAATGTTTGTTTTCATACCCATGACCAATTCAAAAGTGGGGAGGATTATTTTTGAAGCTGTAATGTATGCAAATGACTTCTCTGAAAATGAAAATGTCGTCTACAAACAGGAGGTGAGAAATGAAGACATGGTGGTTATAAGCTTTCGATAAATTGATCTTTAAAGCAATCGCAGCAGAGTGCTTAGACTTGATGGAATGAAGAATTTCTTGTGCCAATGCCACAACATCATGTATTTGTCTATTTTGGAGAGTGAAACTGCTCCTTAGGTATAAAAGCACTCAAAATGAGGTTCAATCTCAAGGATATAGTCTTTGTGATTAGTTTGTAGATCATGATGCAGCAGGGGATTGGCCTGAAATTACTAAAAGAGTGAGTATTTTGCTTCTTAAGAATAAGACAATTGAAGATTGGATTTACAAAGCCATGCATACATCCCATTCTCTGGGATTCCCTCACCACCTTGAGCATGTTCCCTTTAAATAAATTATAGAAATGTAGAATTCCATTGTGAAAATGTTCGGATCAGGACAATTCACCTTTTGCATGGAGGAGAGTGCACTTAAAACTTCTGACCCCAAGATCTCTACTCCCAAAACTTTGTTCATTTCCTCGGTGAAAGCATGAGGATAGGACATGGAAGGGGATATATAAAAAGCAAGTGGAAATACTTGGCTGCAACACTTGCTTTGTCTGCAAAAGATTTTAACCTTATTCCCATCCTCATCCTCAATTTACCGAATTGTGTTGTTGGCTTTCGAAAAATATGAAAGAACTTGGTATTAATTGTGTTGTTGGCTTTCGAAAGATATGAGAGAACTTAGTATTATTGTTGCCTTCATTTCGCAAATCGTGTTGTTGGCTTTCGAAAAATACAAAAGAACTTTGTATTATTGTTGCCTTGTAGTTTTGCTTTTTAACGCCAAAGCTATTCTCTTTAAGCAAGTATTTTTCTCAGGTTATATTTTAAATACTCAATACTAGTTTAATGAATTATTTAAAGTGAGAAATTGAAATTGAAATTGAACTTTCAAGTGCATTCTAAATCAAGTTTATGGGAAATAAATTTTGAAGACAAACACATTAAAACATGAAACACCATAAATTACCCAGAAAACCCTAATTGGGGAAACTTGCAAAGTGTGTTCTCTATGGGACTCTCGCCTCTTGCGGAAAATGTTGATCTTGAAATTATGATGATTGCATGAATTCTCTTCTTTCGCCTCATTGCGTTGGAAGTAAAACCCTAGGGTTGAACTTGTTGGCCCGCAATTGTTGAAGAGAGCACACACTTTTGATGGCTTGATCGGATTGACTCTACTAGTTGCCTTGTCTGCCCTTTATAATTTGACTTGGGCAGATTGACTCCACCAGTTGCCTTGTATCCTCTTTATAATTTGACTTGGGCCACACAAAGCATTCACAAGTTTGAGAATATTTTTTAATATTACACTAAGATCAAATTATCAATTGACTTTAGAAAAATAATTTTCTCTTAAGTGAATACATAGGAAATAATTAAAAAAATCTACAAAGTGGAGTTTTGTGGTGACTTTGCTAGTTTAGGCATCATAGACTAGGTAGAACCCTTGCTTTCTAACTTTATTCAAGACTCCCTTGAAGGGGTTCTATACTATGCCAAGTTTATCTTTGAAGTAGACAAATTTGCGTTTTCCAATGCCTTGGTGAGTATATTTGTTCACTGCTTCTCTATAGGCACATATTGGAGTTTGATTTTACCTCTTTGAACACACACTGGATCTTGATGTGCTTGGACTAGTCATAAAACACTAGATTCTGAGAGAACTTAATGCAACTCTAATTGTCACATTGGATGATGATGGGCTCCAACTTTTGATTGAACAACCCAGCAAGTAGCTTCTTTAACTAGATGGCTTCACAGATTGCCAGGTTGGCAACCATGTACTTGTCTTTGGTTGAGCTCAATGTCGTTGATCTAAACCAAGAAATTGTTGTTGACCCAACACTGAAAGTGCAACCTAAAGTGCTCTTCATGTTCGTGGAATTGCCTACCCAATCTACATTTGTGAAGCCCGGAAGCCTCACTTCATCAACTTGCATGTACAACAACCCATAATCTGCAGAGGCCATGAGATACCTCAACACGTGCTTGGTAGTAACCCAATGCACTTTGGTCGTCTCAACCATGAATTGACTCAATTGGTTAACTGTGATATGCAAATGTTAGGCCATGTGTTCACTAGATACATCAATGACCTTATAAGTTGCCTATAAAGAGTGGCATCAACTCGCTCTATTTTGGTAGTTTCCACCTACCTCCTGTTTGTGACCAAAGGTGTGGTCATGGGCATGGTCATGTGCTTGCAAACTTGCATGTGGAACCTCTTGAGAATCTCCCGTGTGTACTTGCCCTATACCAAGAAAATCTCTTCATCACCCTAGCATACGTCCAGCGCAAGGAAAAAAACGCATCAAACCTGCATCCTTCATCTCAAACTCCTCTGCAAGATCTCTTTTGTAGTCTTGGATTACGCTGTTTGCTCTTGTCAATATCAAGCCATCCACATACAACACTAGAATGAGCGGAATACCTCCAACTACAATGTAATACAGGTTGGGGTCTCCTTCACTCTTAGTGAAGCCCAATCCCAGAAGGTAGTTGTTTCTCTAGGCATACCAAGCCCTCAATGTCTACTTGAGCTCATAAATAACTCTTCATCTTACTAACATGCATGTCTCTGTTGAAGGCCTCAAACCCTTTAGGTTGCTCAACATATATCTCTTCCTCAACAACTTTGTTAAGTAAGGCAATGTTTACATCCATTTGGTGGATGTTTCAACCCATTTGTGTTACAATCACTAATATGGTCCTAATGGACGAATATTAGGCCATAGGTGCAAATGTCTCATTGTAGTATATCCCCTTACCTTGAGAGAACCGTTTGGCCATGAATCTAGCCTTGTACTTCTCCACACTCCCATCTGCCTCGTGCATGATCTTATATAGACCCAACCTGATTGCCAATTGGTCTTTGCACTACCTCTTTGTAGTTATTCTTCATGATGGAGGAATATTCCTCCACCATGGCATCTAAACATACCTGCTGAGAGGTTTCCTCAATGTAATAAGAAGGCTTAGAGTCTAGTAACTGAATCATCAATGTTGTGTACCCTGTATATCTTTGTGGCTATTTACTCTGTCTGAATGTGAAGTTGGGGGCTCCAAATCTCTCCAGAGCCTATCTGATCAACTAATCTTCCCACTTGGTATGTCCTCTCCCTGTGTCAGGAGTCAATGGGAGAGTGGGGTTCACTCACTTTGTTCTCTTCTCTTGTTCATGCATTGTCTCCTCATTTGCATGTTGCTTGACTTGCCCAACAACTAGCTATCACTGAATCTATGGAGTTGGTTGAGCTTCCTGCTTCAAAGCTTGTTGATCCTCACCCTATGTTGTTGCCTTCTCATACTCCAAGGACTTTGTGAGAACCCTTTCCTCAAATCTCATGTCATGCCTGATCACAGTCTTCCTGAGTGTTGGGATGTACACCCTGTACGCCTTAGACATATCATTGTAACCTACAAAAATGCTCCTCTGTTGTGGGCTCCAACATCTTCAAGTTATCAGAAGGCACATGGAAATAAACAAGGCTAGCAAAAATTTGGAAGTGAGATACGTCAGGCTTCTTGCTTGTGAAAGCCCCCTCTAGTACCCTACGATGGGTTCATGTTCTGCAGAAACACTCCATTGTTAATTGCTATTGGCAGCCCCTGGTCATGCAACATGGCCTTAACTACTCCAACTATGCTCTGGTTCTTACGTTCAACCACCCCATTTTGCTCGGGGTTATATGGTGTGGTGAGTTGTCGCCTAATGCCCTCCTTGGCACATAAATCCTCGAAGGCGTTGGAAATGTACTCTCCACCATTGTTTGACCTTAGTTCCTTGATCATTTTACCGGTCCGGTTCTCCATTAAGGCTTTGAACTCCACAAAGTTCAAGAAGACTTCATCTTTCTTTTTCTTGAAGAAGATCCAAGTCTTTCTTGAGTGGTTATCAATGAAAGTGACATAGTATATGTATCCCATGAGGGATGGAGAGGAAAATGGACCACAAAAACTTGATTGAACCAGTTCCAAGATGCTCTTGACCCTATTGGCTTTGCTAGGGAAGGATGTCTTGGCATACTTGCCAAGTATGCAACCCTTGCACATGTCACGTTGGTCTACACTGCACTGTGGTAGCCCTATGATAATCTCCTCGAGAATCTTCAATGCTTGATGGTGTAAGTCACCCATACACCTATGCCAAAGCTCTTTGAAGTCACAACTCTGCTCATTGACCCTTATGTTGCTCAAGGTTGTGGTTGTCTCAAATTAAAGCATGTAAAGGTTCTTCACCCTAACCTCAATCTTCTTCACTGCTCTGGAGATGGAACGCTGGATAAAGGCCTTTCCTCCACTGAAGATAACCTCATAACCCTTGTTTTCTAAGGTTGAGACAAACAATATTTTTCTTCAAACCTGAGATTCAAAGGACATCTATGATGTAGAGAGGTTTCCCAGTGTACCTCTCAAAATTGAAAATACCCACACCCATGGCGAGGTACTTGCCATCATCTCCCAGCACTATGTGGAACTACATGTCCTTTTTAGTCCACTTGTTGAAATACTTGTTCCCGGTCATATGATAGGGTGCTTCATTGTCAATATACCACATGTTGCTATCCAATGAGCTTTCCATGCAAGCTATGAGAGAGAACCCCCTCTCAAAAGTGAGAAGAGAACTCCTCCACCTTTGTGGATCTTGCCACTTAGTCCTTCCTGGACCCTTTCTTCTTGTTTGAGCATGTGGTGGAGTAGTGCCCACATTGATGGCACAAGAAGCACTTTATCTCGCTGAGATATTTTTTCTTCTTCTCGTCTTCGGAACTAGACTCTGCCCCTCCTGCACCTTTCTTGCCCTTGTCCTTGGGAAAGAGCTAACCAGCCATATATTGGGTATTTAATGCCCTCAAAGCAGCACGCGACTTAACGCGATAACACGGGAGCGGGCAAATTCGGCATTAAATAATATTTTCCCGCTCCCGTGTTATCGGGCTAAGTGGCGTGCTGCTCTGAGGGCATTAAATACCCAATATATGGCTGGTTAGCTCCAACAGCCTTGTCCTTGTGCCCTTTATTGACTAGGGCAAAGTTCTCTTCTTTTGTCTTGACATGATACCCATATCTAGCATGCTTTTGAATCTCCTCCTGGACATAGTGACTCCATAGCCACTCCCAATTTGTAAGCTTTTCTTTGCGACTCACTATATCATTGAAAAAGACTCACTATATCATTGAAGTTTTCCCATGACTTGGGAAAAACCAACATTGCCAAATTGACAAGGTCTCTGTGGGTGACTGTCTCCCCAACTCTTGCTAGCTCGTCCATCACATGAGTGAAAGGAATTAGACTTCGCCATCTTGATGTTTCTTAGTTTGTCCCTGAAAAGTAGTTTCTTAGCCTCACTCAAATCGTATAGTCCTCTGACCACTCCCCACATGGCTTCAACGATCTTTTTCCCAAAAAGGTGAGGAATGATGTGGTCTTTGACTCTTTCAAGGATAATTCTTCCAACTTTCACGTCTTTCTTGTTGTGCTGACCTAGCTACCGAGGGTTAGCGAGTTGGGTTGGTGGACTATCCACAAACTCCCAAACTCCTCCTTCCTCTGATCACTACACATATCCTTTCCCTCTAAGAATAGAAATTTGAGGCCCCATCTAGGCGGTCCTCAAATATCAACCCCAAATACGCCATGTTGTTTGAATTACTCAGAAACTCTAGCGCAGCTATGCTTTAAGAAAACACTAGCACTGGTCTTGACTGATAAACTGTCCCTTCATTGCCTTAACTTACTCCCGAGGAAATAAACACTGCTTCCGGTCTTCAATGAGAGGCCAAGCTTTGATACCATGTTATATTTCAAATACCCAACGCTAATTTAATGAATTTTCAGAAGTGAAATAAACTGAAGTTGGACTTCCAAATGCATTCACTAAATATATTGAGGATTCTAACTAAAAGTTTGCAGCGGAAAATAATTCTGAAGACACAAGCACATTAAGACATGAAACACCTGGAATTACTTAGGAAATCCCAACTGGGGAAACCCTGCAAAGTGTGTGTTCTTTATTGATTTCTTCAGCGGTTGCTCTTTTTATAAAAATTACATGGAAGAGGGAAAACTACCCTTAACACTCAGTAGCCTGCAAAATCCCTTCCGCGCCCAATTGGAATCGGCTTAGCCCTCTCGACTTGCTCCTACTGTGTACTACAAAATATGTACTTTCTTGTATGACCTGCTGCATAGCTCCTCTGTGAAGGTACTCTCAGGCCTCTTGCTGAAAATGCTAATATGGTAGTTCTAGGGGCTATAGAGCCTCTCTTCCTTTGCCTATCTGTGCTAGAAGTAAAACCCTAGGATTGAACTCATTGGTTTGCAATTGCTGAAGCGAACACACACTTCTAATGCCTTGATCAAAGTGGCTCCACCAACTCCCTTATCTCCCCTTTATAATTTGATTTGGGCCGCACAAAACACTCACAAGTTTGAGAATACTTTTTAATATTAAACTAAGATCAAACCTTTTTTTTGGCCAAGTCAATGCATAAGAAATAATTAGAAAAATATGCAAAGTGGAGTTTTTTTTTTGGGTTTTCCAAGTCAATGCATAAGAAATAATTAGAAAAATATGCAAAGTGGAGTTTTTTTTGGGTCCCTTCGCTAGTCTAGGCATCATAGACGTTAAAGAACACTTGCTCTCTAATTCCATCCAATATCTTGGAGACTTCAAGGGACCAAAGAGATTCTAGGGAATTCGAATTAAAAAACTATTGAGACAATTAAACCAATCTTCCCCATGCCAATCTTTGATAAGAATTTATCGATACACTATTAAACCAATCTTCCCCATGCCAATCTTTGATAAGAATTTCATGGACCTCACTTTCAGCACGAAAAATTGCACAAAACCATCCCTTAACATGGATGTGGAAATTTGAGATATAACCAATCATTGGCTTCCAATTTGTTTTCACTCAATCCAAAAGCTATGATGATTTGTTTTCATCAAAATATATATATATATATATATTTTAAATAATATTATTTTCGTTTTATTTAATGGTATGGGAATGTTTTTTTTTCATTACAATGTAATTTTTAGTTTTCATTTTTTTTAAATGTGAAAAAATATGAAATAAATAACTATTTAAAATTTTATATTTAATTGTTTGCGAGGTGGTTCAATTGGTAAACGTTGTAAAAATGAAGTCTTACTGAATAAGAAGTTTTGGGTTAAAATGTTGTGCAATCCCCTAAGAGACAACTCGTGCCTATAGGGCGCTGCACAAATCATAGGCCCTCCAGAGGTTTATTAATAGTTATGTGTCAGGCAGGCTCCCTTTGGGTTACAATATTTTTATTTTTTATTTTAGTTAATTAAAAAATATTTTAGTGTTTATTGGGTGAAATCATGAAGATGGGTTACACTTTCGGGCCAAATGTGGGGATGAAATTTCAAGTTTTTCCTCTTTTATCAAATTGAAGCCCTCAAAATTCATTCAAAGTAAAAAGACAAATTGTGGAGAATTGTATTGTTGTCCTAATGATATTTTTTGCAAAAATATTTAGTGTCGTATAATATGTAAGTTTTCCATTAAATGAGATGCTTGTCCTTGAAAATTTTTACACATCTTAAGAGGTATGCATGTGTTCACGTAGCATAACTTAGTCTAAAATGTGCAATTTAAAAAAATATATATGAGCATGATCTACCTGGAGAGAGCTAAGTTTTTCATATTATTTTTTTTTTTTATGCAAAAATATATTTTTTATTATTTTTCGAAGCTGACGAAATAATATTTCAATTGCATTTTGTAGACACGTGTTCATGTAAGTTTTTTTCAACTATTTAAATAAATTGAAAACCAAAAGTACCATTTTGAAGAGGACTTGTAAAAGAAGATAGTGATATTTTTTGAAAATTTTTGTTGTGTATATTTTATGATATTGATTTTTTATTCAATCTCTTTAAAACAGTGCAAAAAAATGTCAAACATTATGTTTAAAAGAAATTAGATGAAAAATATCATATGAATTCGAAAATGTCACTATCATATGCCATTGGATAGAGGATTCCTTCATGAATCGAACATGATCAACTCCGCCACTTAAAGACAAATTTAGCTCTAAGTCCGCTAGGGTACAAAATGGAGTTGTAGGAAATTTTGCAGAAGGGGTGTTGAAATTGTGGATTTTAGGACTTAAAAGGCTAGATCGAGCATCCATAAAAAAAATTGAATGATCTAAAATTAAGCTTTTATCTCATTTTAAAATTCCGAGGAAAATTATCATTTTCCCTTCAGGTGAATGTACATCACACATTTTAAATCTTGCATTTTAAATAAGTACCATATAAAAATTAAATTGTTGTATGATATCAAAATAAAATAAAATAAATGTTTAAACATAATATTTTAATTATCAAACTTTAACATTTTTGAAATATAGAGTGAAAGAGAGTGGGAGAGAGGGTAAGAGAGAGATGGGGACACAATGATGGAAAGAGGGAGAGGAGAGAGTCCTCGAGAAAGAGAGGGAGCTTGAGAGATGAAGTTGGAGGAAAAGATAGGGAAAGAAGAAATTCAAGACATATATAGAGATAGGTGGAGAGAGAGAGAGAGAGAGTGACAAGGGAGAGATGGAGAGAGAGTATGTTTGGGGTTGAGATAGAAAGAAAAAGGAGAGATGAAGAGAAGGGGGAGAGAGAATGAGAGAGGGAGGGAGATAGTCAACAAAGTTGCAGGAGAAAACTTGAGCGAGAGAGTGAGTGACGTGGGAGAGAAACAAAGGGAGGTGGGAGAGAAAGGAAGAGAGAGAGGACTTGAGAGAGGGGAGAGAGAGACGGAGTTAGAGGGGGAGAGAGGGAGGTAAGAAAAAAGACATATAGAGAGAGAAAGTTGGAGAGAGAGATAGAGGGAGTGGCAAGAGAGATGGAGAGAGAGAGAGAGGGAGTGACAAGGTAGATGGAGAGAGAGGGAGAGAGGAGAGTAGCATGGAAGAGAGATAGAAGGGGAGATAGAGGGAGAGAAGGGGAAGAGAGAGGGAGCGAGGGAAATATTGATAGATATGGATAAACAATGTGTATGCTTGTGGGGTGATATAAAGAGATGAAGAAGGAGAGATGGAGTGAGATATAGATATAGATGGAAGAAGAGAGATATATAAAGAGGGAGGGAGAGATAGATAAAGATGAAGAGAGAGAGAGTGTGTGTTTCTGGGGGGGTGAGATAGAGAAACAAAGAAGGAGAAATGGAGGGAGATATCGATATAGATGGAGGGGGGAGAGAAAGGGAAGACATTTTCTTGCACTATATGATTTATTTCAGTGTAAAAATGCTAATTTCTAATTGTAACGACCTATCTATAAATATGGAGAACACAAGAATAATCGCAGGCATACGATGCATGCATATGATAGCTACATATGCATGTGTCGCATGCACTGCACTAGTATTTATATACTAAATTAACTATAAGTATTAAATATCATGACACTTCTTCAAATAGAAGTTCTATTCACCCATCAACACCCATATTGTTTAATGTATCATGATTAATGAGTAAATACTAAATTTAAAATGTATAATGTAAATATAACTATAAAAGGATAGATGTTAAAAATTAAACTAAATCCTAAAAGATGGTTATATAATTATATATTTTAGATTATTAATAAAATTATATTAATAAATTAATAAAATGATTAAAACATATAATAAATTAATTAAAGATAAGGTACTTAGTATAACCTTAGGATCTTTATATTAAAAAGAAGTATTTTATTATACCTAAAAGAAATATATATGATACGTGACATGGAAGGGTGTCACAAGGAGGCAAAATGGTGGGCTACTGGTGGAAGAGCGGCGACTGCCAAGAAACAAGATATAAACCACAGAGAAGAATTTTGGAGGGGATGCGGGAGGAAGAAGAAAGAATGAAGGAAGGGGATACTGAAGAAGGGAGGAAATCCATAAACTAGAGTTACCGAGCGCATATTGTTCTGAGGTTTTTGGGCATGGGGGAGCAGTCTGCGTCAACTGAGAAGCTTACTGGACTGAGTAGCGAGGTTCTGCTCAGTTTGGTTGGGTGGTTTCAGTCTTTTGGTAACCAAAGTAGAGTAGCTTGAGGCATCGTCAACCACAGGAGTACAGGTAGGTACCCTCGTCAATTCTGTTAGCTAATTTATAAAATTTCAGGAAATTGATCACAGGCTCATGATGAAAAACCCTTTACTGTATTTTCAATGGCTTTACTGTCCTTACACTAATCCTCTTTGATTTCTTGCAAATTATATATATTGATTTATGTGTAGATGTTGATTTATAATTCTATTTCATTATTTTCATTAGATGCATTCATTTCATTAAAGATGTTAATTTCTAATTTTGTTTGATTGATCTTGCATTAGATGCATTGATTTCAGTGTAGATTTTGATTCCTAATCCTATTTGATTGCTAAACAATGTAATCTTTGAAACGAGAACTATAAATTCAAAATGGAAACTCTGGCAAAAAAACATGAAAAACAGTGCTAAAAACGAAAAGTGTATTTACTGGAACGATGGTTTTTTTTAGGGTCAATTTTGAATATGTTTTAAAAATGGCAATGAAAACAATTTTTTTGTGCAAAAATTGTGCAAAAAACACCCTCAAAACGAAAAGTGTTGATACTGGAACGATGATTTTTTTTGAGGGTCAATTTTCAACATTTTTAAAAAATGTTAGTAAAGCCAATTTTTTATGTGCATAAAAACAGTGGTTTTTGAAGAAAAAACATTGGATTTTTCTTTCTCAAGTATAATTTAAACATGTTTTTAGTAATAGCGATAAAGATAAAATAATGAGATCTGAAACACATGAAAATTATATTAGTTTTCATCCATGTTGTTAAACATATAATAACTTGACACTAAAGATTGCTAAAATTCTAATTGTTTTCAACCATAACATCAAAGATACAAAAAAAATTGGAAATTTTTCAACCATCAAATTAAAAAACCATGACATTATGAACAAATTACATGATTAAATTAATCAAAATGTCATTATTTGTAGATTGAATGAAACATATATTATATATTTAAGTTATTGTTGCATTGTAGATATTCTAAACAATAAAAATCATCATAATTAAAACATATAATCCAACAAACATAAAAATGACTCATAACTTCTTATTTAAAGATACGATGCAAACATCAATTATATAAATTGTTTTAGACAATTATTCAGAATCACTCATATTTTCTTACACACCATCAGAATTCACATCTTTATATGAATGACTGGATGCAGATGAAGATATTCCATATTCTTCTCTTTCATCAACTAGTGCCCCATCTGAGTCCACATGCATGCCCACCATTTCAGGGTCCAAAATTCTTCTGGATCTATCACTGGTCTCAGCAGACTCCCATCTCAACACTATTCCTTCTGGTAACAACCTTTTCAAAATCTCTATTGTCTTCAAGCGAAGAGTTCTCCGCTTTGTTAAATTGAAGTCATAAACAAGTATGTCAACATCCTCCAATTTTAAGAGGTCTGTGCGGCGACGATTTATATTTGTACCTTTTCTTTTTTTATTTCCGCCAATTTTTTTATCAACTACCATCTCTGGCTTATACACACCATTGCATGGGTGTGTATTTATGGCATACCAACATACTTCAACACCTGTAACATCTTCATTTTCTATGATAACCTTTATAACCTTAGCAATCCAAAATGGATAGCGATTGGGATCTCCATCTGCTAGCACTGGATCATGCAACCCTCCATAATATCTTGTACCGAATCCTTGTAAAGGTCTTCCATGGCTTCATGTTGTGCACAAGATCTTTTGGAACCAATATACATCTTGCTTTCCTCTACTTGTGAAAAATTAATAACACCTTGAGATTGTTGTTGTTCAGTAATGTTTCTTTCCTCATGTTCATTTGACACATTTTGTGTCCAAATAAATGGATTTTTCAAAGGTATATCTTCATTTGTTGTTCTTGAAATGATATCACTTTGATTATTGAAAAAAGACTCCCACCAAATTGAATCAACAATATCAAAGTACTCATATGTATATCTAATATATTTTTTAATTTATTCTAGGCAATCAGAATAATTTATATCTCTATTCTGTCTGCGTGTATTATGAAGTTCAACAATTGATTGTAATAACAATATATTTGATGCAAACATTGGATGATATGAAATGAACTTCAAAAATTCCAAACCTGATGATGGTGCCCATTCTGCAATAGTTGAATACTTCTTGCCCCATATTAGTGTTTTCCCATATTTTTTTTTGATATGAAATTGATGTTGGAAGCTAATGTCATTAAGTTGTTCAATGCATTTCTCCTCACCATGCGATCCCAGAATAAACCTTCGCATGTCAACAATTTCTTCGAACACATCAAAAGTAAGCTCTGACATGTATGACCTCTCAATATATTCAATTAATGATGACAAGCTCCCAACTTCCTTCCTCCTCAATGTGACTGAAAAACGACTGAACATCTGATCAATATGGTCATGAGTGTGCCCAACAAGAAGGAAACCAACCTTTACCTTCTGAAAAATTCTCAATTCAAAAAGAATGTTTAAATATCCATAAACAATTTGATTTTTTTTATCACGGCAAGTGTTGTCCAATTGTAGATACAAAACTTTAGGAAGATTACTAGACCAATGAGAAAGCACATCATGAATCATGCTTTTGTCAGATTTGCATCATTATGAATATTTGGAGCTATGAAGTACACCCTTGGCAACATTTTCCCATTGAAGACCATACAACTCACCAAGTGAAACTAAATAAAAAAAATTTCCTATAAATTTTTGGGTGTGCAAACAAAATGTGGTAAAAAGTGTTTTCTTTTGGTCCATACCATCAATTATCAAACCTAAATATTTATTCGAATTATCATAACACTTATTTCGATTCTTGTACAACTTTTTCTTTTCACTTGTTTGTTGTTTGCGATGCTCCTGAAGTTTTTTGACAATGGAATCTACACAAAATAAAAGAAAGTCATTATGAAATACGTTTTCATAGTTGATGACTATACAATTTTAAAAGATAAAGTTATGAATGTTTACCTCTTTCTAACCCTTCACATTTATCCCTTTTTTATTTAAGAGAAGCACATGTACTGCAAATCCCCATCCTTGTCTTCTTAGGAATACATACATTGTTGAATTCTTTCTTCCATACCTTCACAAAATATTGATATGTAATAATTTGACCATGTCCCTCCACACCTTCTGCATATTTTTTGTATAAGTTGTAGATTTCTCGTCTTGAGAAATTATCTGGAATATGTATTGTCTCTCTATTTGGCGTACACTCTCCATGCTTTGAAAAGAAATCTTTCATCCATGACATTGCAGTATTTGATAATGATCCAAATTGTTGTTTATAACGTTCTTTTGAATAAAATGTAGGATCTTTTTCCAAATTTTCTTGGATTCTTGAGAGACGAAAATTACCCATTGAATGAAACATTTTGAAAGCCTTTCTACAAATAAATAAAGACCTAATATGATAATCATACCCTGACAATGTAGATTGCATGCACCCCAATAAATATGAATTTTGCATGCTTTTATTCATTGAAAAATATCTCTTCCTTTTCTCTAATGCAAACTTGAAATCCATATGTTTCAAGCAATCTTTTTTACAACATTCACTTGAAATGAGAGCGCTGATAGAACTTCTTCTCGTAAGATATTCTGATCTACCCCTTGTATAACTAGAACATTTTGGATTGATACGAAAAGGTTTGCTCTTACTCCTCGATACAAGATTTCTTGGCAACATCTCCATCATTGGTTCATCATTTGTATAAGCATTTTCATCATCATTATGAGGAATGTTATCTTCACTATGATCATATGTGCTTTTGAAATACTGACTTGGAGGATATTCTTCATCTTCTCCTTCTTCAGTGCTATTGTCATAGTCCTTAGAATTAGGAATAAATGGAAAATTTGACTCAATGTTTATTGGATATTATTCATCATGTGCATTGTCAATGCTGCTCTCATAGTCCATAGAATTAGGACTACGTCGAAAATGTGACTGTTTACTTATTGAAAATTATCCATCCTGCCCTTTGTCATTGCTACTCTCATATTCCTTAGGATTAGGACTAAGTGCTTCATGCTATCCTTAGTCACTACTGCTCTTATAGTCCTTAGGATTGGGACTAAGTGGAAACTATGACTCTTTATTTATTTGAAAAATCTTCATCATGTTCTTCATCACCGTTGCTTTCATAGTCCATAAGATTAGGACTAAGTGGACATCGTGACACTCTATTCATTTGAAATTCTTCATCATGTTCTTCGTCACTGCTGCTTTCATAGTCCATAGGATTAGGACTAAGTGGGTACTGTGACACTATTCATTTGAAATTATTCATCATGCTCTTCATCACTATTGCTCTCACAGTGCATAGGACTAGGAATAAGTAGACACTGTGACACTCCATTCTTTTGAAATTCTTCATCATGTTCTTCATCACTGTTGCTTTCATAGTCCATAGGGTTATGACTAAGTGGACACTGTGACACTCTATTCATTTGAAATTATTCATCATGCTCTTCATCACTGCCGCTTTCACAGTCCATAGGATTAGGACTAAGTGGACACACTCCATTGTTTTGAAATTCTTCATCATGCTCTTCATCACTGCTGCTGTCATAGTCCATAGGATTAGGACTAAGTGGACACTGTGACACTCTATTCTTTTGAAATTCTTCATCATGCTCTTTATCACTGCTGCTGTCATAGTCCATAGGATTAGAACTAAGTGGACACCGTGACACTCCATTCTTTTGAAATTATTCATCGTGCTCTTCATTATTGCTATTCTCATAGTCCATAGGATTATGACTAAGTGGACACTGTGACACTCCATTCTTTTGAAATTATTCATCATGCTCTTCATCACTGATGCTTTCATAATCCATAGGATTAGGACTAAGAGGAAACCGTGACTCTTTATTGATTTGAATCTTTTCATCCTGTCTTGCATCAATGTTTCTCTCATAGTCCTTAGAATTAGGATTAAATGGAAGATTTGACTCTCTCTTCATAGTGGAAGAATTTTTGTTATATTCATCAATATGAATAGAGTTGTTACGTGATGAAGATGTTGATGCTTCACAAAGCGAAACTTCACTATCAGAAGAATCCATGTCTTTCAAATAGAAGAGTTTGAATGATACAAATGCATACTCTCCTAATGATAATATAGCTTAAAGAATGAAAATTTCCCTCCATAATTTTCTTTTACAATTTATTGAAAAAATTTAACTAAAATTTTCTTATGAAATAAATCTTTTAAATTAAAATTGTAAACTAAATCTTTTACCTAAATTAATTTATTACTTACACTATATAATATTTACTAGACAATTGAATTTTTTATTAATTTTTATTATACTTTCTAAAACAGATTAATTTCACATTCACCGTGCTGTAAAACAATTCCGTAATGTTCGTTTTAAAATTTATATGTTAAATTTTTTATAAAAACAAATTAGTCCCACATTAACCGTACGGTAAAATAATTCCATAATTTCTGCTATATAATCAATTTCATTATCACTATTCCTCACATCACATCAAGGTTTTTCGAGGTTCGTTAAAAGACTTGGGGCGAATTTGTGGAGCAACTACATTTCTATCAACAACATATTCAACGAATGATTGCCGCATTTGAAATGTTAGATTTTTTTATTTTTATTTTTTGTAAGTTTTAAAATTAAATAAGTTTATTGATTATTTATTTTTAAATTTAAATGATACATATTTACCCATTATGTCCGTAATGGGTGTGGTGGGCCCGATCATGCTCCTGGCGGCCCAACGAGTCTGTGGGGGAGGGGTGGTAGGGTTGGCTGCCTAGCCCCCCGCACCACCCCGGCGGCCCTACGGTCGGTCGGGTGACGGGTCGTTGGGTTGTTGGTGTGGGGCGGGGGGTTGGTCGAGAATCCGGTGGGCCGTTGGGTTGCCGAGGTGCGGTGGGGAGCCGGGCATGGCTTGGGTGGCGGGTCGTTGCACCACCAGGGTGGGGGTTGGGGCCGGCCGTTGGGCCGCCGTGGTGGGGTAGGGGGGCTGGAGACTGGCCCCTCGCCCCACTCCGGTGACCCAACAACTGGCCTAGGTGGCGGGCTGATTTCCGGGGTGGAGCGACAGGGGGCTATATTTTTTAAATTTCTTATTTTTATTTTTTATTTTTAAATTGTTATGTTTTACAAAATTAATTATCATTTATCGTTTTTTTTGCTAATTTAAGCTATTATTTTTTTGTAATTTATTGATTTATATGTCTTTTTTGCAGGAAAATAGCATCAAAAAAAAAATCTGTGAATCTTTCTAGACCAAAGGCTGTTAAAGGTGGATCCTCGAAAAACATTGTTGAACGAACCAAACTTGAGCTGATAGCTACAAATCTTTCAAGTTCCTCGAATGATAAGAAAGCGATTTCATACTAGAATAAATCAAAAGAAGTGAAACTTCCAGAAAATGTATGGTATGTGAAAGAAAGAAAAAGCGGAGATGTGCAAATATATCTATATGTTGATATACCTAACGATTATGGAATTTATGAGGCGCTGGGAAAGGTCATAGACACGTGTTCGGTATCAGACAATGAAGTTTTTTATATACTTACAAAAGCATCCAAGACACATGAAAGGATTAAATATCAATTATTATATTCATTGTATGACACGAGAGAGGTATCTACAAAGTTGTGTAAACAAATCGTAAATGAGATTACACAAAATATCGTAAGTATTGTTATTTATATTTGTATTTTGCGTTATTATAACTGTCTCATTATATTTTTATAACTTAGTTTTTATTGACATATAGTATTTTGTTTAACAGAATTTTGTCGAAAGTGTTTCAACTATGTTGGGAGGCATTCATTTCATAGAACATGATATTACGAATGTTGTCAATAGTTTCCACTGAGTGTCAGAAGAAGATATGGAAAACAAGCAAAAGGTAGTAATTCATGATGCTACAAAACTACATCCAAGGGATCAGAAAAAATGCCTCTAGTGGATAAATCTAGCAAAGGTAGACATGTTACTTTTGAAGATGAGGAAGTTGAAACCGACGTTGAAGAATATGTTTTCGTTACTGGGGATGACATTGGAACCGATGTTAGAAAGGATAAGAGTCATAAAAGACCAAAAGTAACAATGCCTATGAATAAATCTGTTTTAGTTAATGATGAGAATGTTATGAGGAAGAGAAGTAAAGTTGAACATTCTCAAGTAGTCATTACCAACAATGAAGATCTTAGTGAAACTTAAAAATAAAGCAGAGAAATCATTACACCAGGATCTGATTTAGAATATGACATTATTAAAACAAAACAAAATGCCATTCGACAAAACTTGACAAAGAGAAACTTAATTGAGGGTGGTTGTACATTTTAGCTTAATGTGAGACAAATCTATAAGACAAGTGAAGGACAATGTAAATATCAAATCAGAAATCCACACCACCTACATGTTCACAACTTGAAGACATTGATGAGGTACAATCCATATGCTCATGTGGTTAATCATGTGCTCTTTGTTGATCAAGTTCAAGTTCCCAACAAAGAAGCATTTGATAAGTCAAAATGTTTTGAATACAATTATTATGTGCTTGGAGGGAACCATTTTGTAGAATCTCAAAGACAATTGATGGAAGAATATCCCAATAACCCATGTTTTGAAACAACGAAATGTATCATTTATGCTGGTTTATCAGATACAGAAGCAAAGTTAGTGGCATGGGATCATAATTCAGATAATGCATATAGAATGTCTATGACTTTCATCCAAAGAGTTACATTTATTCATAGTGAATTTGAAGAAAAATGTGGTGGGGATAAGATAGATGTTACTGTAGATTTCCAAAAGGAATGTTGTATGGAAATAGGTTATTAAATTGAGAAGAAAATCAATTCAAAAGGCGGCAGAGTAAATATTGATTTATTCAAAGGTATTGATAGCATTTTCCAGCTGGCTTTTAGAACTAGAGAGATATGGGAATTGATTAATGAGATTTTTACCACGTGGGAGAACATTGGCATTAAAAACCAGAGGACCAAAAGGTCTAAACCAGTGATATGTAGCAACAATAAATCATGTCTTGAAATGAAGCAACTTCCAGAAGATAGACTATCACACCTTGGGGAGCATTGCAAGAAGTGAAAAATGAAAAACTTGTCAAAGCAATATTATCTCGTATGAGGTCAGGGGAATTATCGTTGGAGGAAATGTCTGAGGAATTTCAAAAGTAAGTTTGTTGAATTATTTTTACTTATTTCTATATTATAATTTTCTTTTAAATATAACATATTGTTCTTGGTAATATTTGTTATACATATCATTAGATTAATTTTTTTTACTTTATTTATGCAGTCACAAAGTTTACATGAAAACACAAGAACAAATGGTTAAATTGTTGAATGAAGATAGTTGAGATGATGTTGTACGCAACTATCCAGATTCAAGTTCTACAACAACACTATTTTTTTTTTGCATTTAAATATGTATGTTGATTTATACATTCATTTTTATTCATTTGCATACTATTTTTATTTCATAACTTATACATATATTTGTTTATTTTATTAAGTATGAGGAATGAAGCAAATGGAGCACTAGATAGTTTTAGAACCTTTATTGAAAAAATTAAGATCGAAAGATTGAAGAAGCGACGTCTTAGGAATGTTGAACTTGTTCCAACTCTTACTCATTTTATTTGGAATGGGCTTGACACTATTCAATATCAAGTAATACAAGGCGACTGTGAAGACATTGCTAAACTCATACTTAAAGAGTATTATGCCCTAGTTATTGCAGATATTCCCCATGGTTTCAATATCTCAAACATTGATTATGATAATGACCCTTATACTTATCAAGCTCTTAGTAAAGTGGTTGCAGGATTTCTAGAAGTCACATCATCGCTATTATATAGATTTGTGACATTTCATTCAGACATACAATTAGCAATGTTATTGTCAAGCTTCAAGGGGAAAACAAATTCAAGGATGCAGCTTATATGGTAAGACATTGAAAATGTATATTTGATTAATGTTAAAAAATTCATTTATGTACAAGTTAATTGAACTTTTACTATTTCATGTTATAAGAAAAAGTCAAATATTCTTAACAGTTAAGATAAACCATTTATAAATGATTGTGAGTTCATCCATATTGATAGTTGGGCAAAAGATGATAGCTATGTTTTTATGATTTTTAATCGGGTAGATGGAAAGAGTCATAGCCAAGTACTGGCTTATGATGTTGTTGTGAGAAAACTAACATATGAAGACAAAGAAACAAAATGAGATATAGTTAACATTTATAAAAAACCACAGTTATTGATCATCTATCTTATAGACATATGTTCAAATAAAGGAGATTGAGTTCTGGATTTATTTTCTCGCTCAAGTAAGTTTTATTATATGGAATTGAATTTCAATATATTATTTCTTAATTTATATGTCATTATACAAATTTACTTCATTATTTCTTTTGTGCTTGATAATTAGGTACAACACTAACATGTTGCTTTTAATAATTGAAGAAATTGGATTGCCATTGAAAAAGATCCAGTACAATGCAATTTTATTCAACAAAGAATTAATGCTATTCAATATCTTCCAAATGCAATCACGTGTGGCAAAAAAGGAAAATGAACCTCAACCACCATTACATGGAATGATTGTAAATGCATACATTGGGAGATTCGCAGACATCAAAGATCCATTAGAAGAGGAAAATGAGTAAAATGAAGCAAAAAATATTGTGGAAGAAAACAATGATGAAACTCTAGAGAATGAAGAGTTTGGATTATGTGATATTGTTGATTAAATTTAAGTTATACTTGGAAATCAAGCTCATTTTTTGTAACTATTAATTAATTATACTTGTAATGTTTTGACTTTGATATTTTATGAGAAGAATAAACATTCAATTAATGTTGTTATGTGTTCAATATTTGTATTATGTAATTTTCACATTAATTTTTATGTTAATCATTATTTTTTGAAAAAAACAGTAATTATTATTATTTTTTTGACATGAAATTCATAAAAAAAACTATTATTTAACTATTTTTAGTTAAAATTTTCCTTTAAAAATTGTGTTTTTGACATGTCATTTCTAGCAAAAAATTATCAAAATGTGCAATTTTTTAGTTATATTTATGTTGAAAATGGTTATTTTTATGTCAATCATTAAAAATTATTGTTTTTTAGAGACATTTATTTGATGTGCATTGAAAAATAATTAACGATGTATAAATATGTAGAATATCGAAACTTTAAAACATCAACCTTCTTCTTTAAATATGCAAAGCAATAAAAACCTCACTACAATATATATATGAAGAAAAAAACCACTTTAAAAATTGTTAAATTTAGAAAATAATTATTTACATTTCATACATTAGAAAATTTAAAGTAAAAAAAATAGATCTTTTAAAAAAATGGCCTTATGCAGAATCACCACTTTTTTAAATCGGCATGCAAATCATTAAACTTCTAAAAAGTAATGTACATAAAAAATTTAAAGTGCCAAAAACTATGTTAAAAAAATATATGTGTATTTTGCATCGCCCATTTTCAAAATCGGGTCACTTTTTTGCTACCTCTACGAAACGGGTAATTGTATGAGTTCCCGTTTCAAAGTTTACATTGTTGCTAGCACTAGATGCATTGATTTCAGTGTAGATGTTGATTTATAATCTTATTTAATTGCTTATAGCATCAGATGCATTGATTTCAATGTAGATGTTGATTTCTAATCCTATTTGATTGTGTGCATAAGATGTGTTTATTTTAGTGTAGATGTTGATTTCTCATCCTATTTGATTGCTTGCATTAGATGCATTGATTTTAGTGAAGATGTTGATTTCTGATAAATGATGTAACTAGATATATGGTGTACATTAATTTCAAGGTAATTAGTTTAACATTGTGCATTGATTTTAGTGCAAGCACAACAAAATTATTGATGACGTGCATTATGACTAAGCTTTTGTAGATAACCCCAAACAAAATAAAATCGAATAAAACTTGTATTTGTAACTTTTATACCTCCATGTTTTTAAAATTAAATATATAACTTATTTCAATCTTTAAAATTGAATAAAATATATTTCCATCTTAAGGAATTGATTGAAATACTTGGATAACTATTTGTAAATTTAGGAAAGTTAATAACATTGTATAAAATTATAGAAATGTTGCTATATATTGTTTTTTGACCTGTTCATTAAATTTCAATACGATTGACTTATATCATGTTATGGCTAAGCTCTTGTAGATAATCTAAAAAAAATAATGTTGAATAAAGCCTATTTGTTGTTTGCATGACATCTTTTATATTAAGATTGAATAAAGTTTATTTCAATCCTATTTGCGTTTTTTACTTGAACCTTGAGATAATAAATTGGTTGAAATACTTAAAAAAATTGTCCATGCAATGATATATGGGTGGGTGAAAATTTTTCACACACACACACATATTATTATAATACATATGCCTTTATAATTCAAACAATTTATTTTTAAAATTGAATTGTAATAACATACATGTTGATTGCACTCAAAGACACTTTCTACAAGCCAATATGAAGCATGATTGGAATTCTTCCATGTTTAATATTTTTTTCCCAAGGAAAAATCATAATCTTTCATTAATATTGAAAAATTACATATAGTATATGCTTGACAGCATATGCATTACTTGTCGTTTTGGAGTATGTCCAGAATATCCACAATCCCATTCCTGTGAATGGCTGTAACAAAAAAACAAAAAATCATCACGCAGGATGATACTGTATAGAGTTCTATAATGTATACACCTCGCAGGGTGATGTGCATAAATAAACTAAAATATCTACATCATCATATGTAGCAGAAAGTCATTAAAAAAATTAGGTGCCATCCACCTGATGATATGTCTGATCTATGTATGGTCTATGATAGTACTGGTACTGTGTAGTACCCCTTTGTTCATGGATTATCCATTGTCCTCTTGGCAGGTGTGTGGCCTCCTTGGAAAGGCCATTAGCACTATCGTTATGTTCCTTGTAAATATGATGAAAAATAATGGAGTTAAAAAGAGATTTGAAATGCTTCACTTCATCCAGAATGTTTATAAGTGTGTGTGTGTGGCATCTTGTGATATTGTTGAACCAATTTATAATAGTTTTTGAGTCACCAAAAATCTGAATATCTCTGCATTCATGGCTAAGAGCAAAATGTAATAGATGACGAAGAGTGATCAATTCCGCAAAATTATTTGTTCCTTCTCCCAAGCCCAGCTTGACTCTGAAGAAATGATGATCAGTGAGGTAGAGAAGGAAACCCCCCGCACCCCTGTTGTTGGGCTTCTCCATCAAAAAATGCCCATGGTGTGGAGTGGTCTATTGGTTCAGGAGCAATAGATCTGCGCGGACGAGGCGGAGTATATTCTGGTAGCTCAAGGTAGGATGATACAATTTTTGCAGTGATGCTCTGCCACCTAATCATACTGTTCTCAAAAGTCATTTTATTTCTTGCCAGCCATATAGCCCATGGAAGATTTGTTCCTGCGTGCGCGCTGTTCCAGGTTTCCCAAGCTGCTAATATACTATCTCCTTTCCATTCTCCCGTGAAACATATCTCAGCAGCTACAGTTCTCCATATATGTTTAGTTGTATTGCAATTTAGGAACAGGTGCTCAGTCGATTCTGAGTTTTGTTTACATAGAATGCACCAATGAGGTCCATATATGGATCTGTGTGTGAGAGTGTCCCTGGTGGGTACTTTGTTACGAAGAATGCACCAGAAGAAAAGTCTGGTTCGGGGAGGAGTTTTCAGCTTCCATATGCTCTGCCACCAACTTTGCAAGTGATCAGGTTTTTTGTCTTGTAGCAGACACAGATAACCTTCCTTCAGTGAGTAGATTCTGGATTCTTCCATGCACCACATGAGTTCATCCGATCCATCCTTGATACGGATGTGTGACTTAGTCAATGCAAAAGTATAATTGTTCCAAGTAAGGTGCCATTGAGGAGGAAGGTTTAGCTGTGTAGCAGATTTCCATGCTTGAGTAAAAATAGAGGTATTTTCCTGATCTGCGATTTGAGCAATTACCCTGATGTCTTGTTGATTTAAGTGTAGAGTGAGTTCTCTTGGGAGCTGGCATCTACCTCCCCCCCAGTCCAGGGATCCTGGCCAATGCGCACTCTAGTGCCTGCATTTATCCTCCATGCCAGGTGGTTACGAATGAGCGGGAGAGAGTGAAGAAGAGCTTTCCAAACCGAGGATATGCCTGTCCTTTTCCATTGCGGCATCCTTATCCAATCCATAATTTGGTATGGCCAAATATATTTGTGATAAGAGATGGAAGTCCATAGATTATGCTTGGTTAGAAGGGTCCAGCCCATTTTTGCAGCCAAAGCTTGTGCAAATAGGGTTAGATCTTTGAGTCCCCATCCTCCCCATTTTTTGGGTAAAGCAATCTTGTTCCAACTTATCCATGTGAATACT
The DNA here is from genome assembly GCA_031772625.1 of Pinus tabuliformis. Taxonomy (NCBI): domain Eukaryota; kingdom Viridiplantae; phylum Streptophyta; class Pinopsida; order Pinales; family Pinaceae; genus Pinus; species Pinus tabuliformis. The sequence continues at coordinate 785,126,745 of CM062812.1, read as the reverse complement.
CTTCTGTCCTGACAGCCGTTCCACAGATATCTGCAACAAATCTGTTTGAGACGAGCCAATATACATTTGGGGATCCATGCTAATGCCATCCAGAATACCGGAGTAGCTTCCAAGATAGATTTGATTAGCACCAGTCTGCCAGCTCTGGACAAGAAGCGGTGGCACCAGTTTGTAATTCTTTTCTCTAATTTGATGACCAACCAATTCCAATCTGCAATCTTTTGGCTCAGGGGCTTGATCCAGAAACCTAAGTATTTGAAGCCTTGTTCAAGAGGACGAGGGCTATAAGGAAAATGCTGTGATGCGAAGGTGGATTCCTGTGCGGAGGTATGAGCCATAGTGATTGTGGATTTTGCATGATTTGCCAACATACCAGTGGCCCTAGAGAAGATGGCAAGGATCTTATCAAAAGCTATTGAGTCTCGAATGCTTCCATCCAGAAATATCATAACATCGTCCACGAAAAGGAGATGAGTGAGGTAGCACTGTTCATTGATCTTCAGCCCAAATAATCTGCCACTTTGCTTTTCATGATAGATTAGCTGACTCAGACTTTCCATGATAATCAGAAAGAGGAGAGGGGAAAGAGGGCATCCTTGCCTGAGTCCTCTTTCAGCATGGAAAAAAGGAGAGGCAGAGCCATTAATAAGGATACTGAAGGTTGGCGTGGAAATGTAGGCCATGATCTAGGTGGTGAATAGGTGCGGGAAACCCAGGTGAATAAGGAGCATTTTGATGTAAAGCCAGCTAACCCGGTCAAAGGCTTTAGCTAGATCGATCTTGAGGATGATCCCTTTGAGTCTCTTGGATCGAATTGAGTGAATAGCTTCTTGTGCAGTGCCAATGGCTTCGTGGATCTATCGGTCTTCCAGGAAGGCAAACTGTTCAGGTAAGATGTGATGAGATAGGATAGGTCTAATACGATTTGCAATGATCTTGGAGATGATTTTGTAGAGGCAGTTACAGAGTGAGATGGGGTGGAAATCATTGAAGGATGAGGGGGAATCAGATTTGGGGATGAGGGCGATGAAGGTGGAATTGATGGCATTATACAATTTGCCAGAAGTCCGGCATTCCTCCACAACCTGGAGAAGGTCATGTGCTAAAAGATCATAGAAAGCCAGGTAGAACTCGATCGTCCACCCATCTGGACCCGGGCTTTTGTCTTTTTTGAACCACTTTAAGGTCCCTTCAAGTTCCTCAAGTGTGACCGGTGAGTTGAGCTCTAGCGCTTGCTCCTCCCCTACATATCTAGGAAAATGGCCTGCCACTTGAATGATATCAGCAAGATTGGCTTCTTGTGGGGATCTGAAAAGATTCTGAAAGTGAGAGGTGCCTAACAGAGATAGCTTTTTGAAAGTGTCAGCCACCCCTCCATCTGGGAGAGGCATTTTCCATATTGTATTTGCTATCTTCCTTCCTTTTGCAAAATTCTGATAGAACTTTGTGTTATCATCTCCGGCCTGTAACCATATTGCTCTACTCTTCAGTCTCCATGTTTCTTCTCTTTCCTTTAGTATCTTATCTCTCTGTTTTTTGAGCTCAATCAGATTTGATTTCTCGTCTGCAGAAGCAAAACCTTTGTTGCTGTCATCCAAAAGTTCGTTCAGCTCAGCTTCAATAGCTGTTATGGTCTGATCATCCTTTGATTTTTTCTCCTTTGCCCAAGTGATGGATAAATGTTTTAGCTGAGATAGGTTATGGCAGAATCCTTCAGCCACAGTTCTATGACTGGAGATGGGATGGGAAGTCCAATAGTCCGTGACCAACTTGGTATATCCCGGATCTTGGAGCCAAATGTGATTAAATTTGAAAGGAGACTTTGGCTTGGCTTCAGGTCCAAGAATTTCCAAATAGATAGGTGAGTGGTTTGATATTCCCCCAGACCCAACCCATTGTCTGTATCTATTTAGCTGCTGAAGCAAAGGCACTTTAATCAGGAAACGATCAAGCCTTCTAGCCAGAGCTGCATCCCCAACTCTTCGATTTCTCCAGGTGGGCAAAGGCTTGATCATGGGGACATCAGTGAGATTGTGCTGATCCAGGATGTCCCTGAAGAAATCTGACAGAGGGTCAACTTGGGCTTGTGATCCCCAAGATTCCCCAAAACCCAAGGAGAAGTTAAGGTCACCCCCTATAATCACCTGATCCACTGATGTGATTTCAGTATTTAGGAAGTGCTGCCAAAATTCCTCTCTCTGCTGACAGGGGCCATATACATTGATGACTCTGATGGAAAAACCAAGATCGGTCGAGAATAGATCCAGTCCAATGAATCCCACTCCTCCCCAAGAGGCTGATACATTTATGGAGCGAGGATCAAATTCGATGGCTATACCCCCTGATCTACCCACAACATCCAGAGAGAGGAAATGCCAACCTGGTTTAATGGCAGCTAGGGTTTGATTGATAGCTTCAGCATTTCCCAGGGTTTCTTGTAGCATGATAATATCGACAGGTTCATTCTCAAATAACCTCTGCAGGGCTAGTTTTTTGGAGGCACTAGCCATGCCTCTGCAGTTAAAGGAGAGGCATTTCATGGTGGAACCCTCCCAGGGGTGTTCATTGCTCTAAGAACCCCTTCCATAGTGGACTGTTTACCAGAGACTACTTCTACCCTGGCCTTTAGAATAGCTTTGGAAAGATTAGATTTACGGCCCCGGGTCACTAGAGTGGTCGGCCCATGGATGGTGAGACCGAGACCAGTCTGGTGGCTGGTGTCCGGGATGAAACGAGAACGAAGGTTGTATGTGTGGGGCAAAGTAGGATGGTTCAAACCCAATGGCAGGGAGGAGGATGGGGGGGAGGGTAGAGATGGAGAGGTGGTGGAGATGAGGGTGTAGAAATTTTGAATAATTTAACACATATTCACAGAGATTATCCTGATCATACAATTATAAGCGGAACATGTATAATACATAATCTCCTCTACGTTGATCATCAATTTACAGAAGCAGAAACATTCACAGGCACACATAGAAGCATCAATCAAACTCATAAACACAGTATGTATCCCGGGGAAAGCATCTCGCTAAAAACCCCACACTATCTGTATATTATATTGATTGACTCATGTAACATTACACCGCATAATACTTCTCACAAGTATCTCCACCTTTGTTACACACAATACAGCTCAGATCTGAAATCTCTTCCACTGCTTGCCTGCCTCCACTGCTCAATACCTGCTCAAGAACTGATGAGAATAGCTTCCCAAACTCTTTTTTCACCTGCAAAATAGTCACTCACTCTTTGTGGACGTGAGCAAAGGCTAAAATGTGGGCCAAATACGTGAGCAAACTCATTGGCATACTCAATCCCTTGATTGTGCAAGATCTGATGCACAACTATAGTCACAACTGATAGCAATCTGATTCTCTACCACTTGTCCCTGTTGAACTGAACATGCACTGACATGCAACTGAGTTAACTGATGTATTCATTAGTTGTATTATGAGTTAATAATTAGTTTAACAACTCATCATTAGTCTATCTGCAGTTAGACTAACTACAACTAGTTTAACTAAGTTAAACTGAACACAACTCCATCAACTGTACCTCCAGTCCACTAAACTCAACTCACTTGAGTTCTAACTGAAGTCATGCATGCAACAACTCAACTGACTCATAAGAAAAGCGTATTTCCTTCTGACAGCTGCATGTGCCACCTCTGTAGCTCAAACTGAAGTGCTCCAAGAGAATAAGATCAAGTTTATAGTCCAAATATTATTGTGAGATAATAATATTTGACTTTTCTATTTTTGACAGCCAGTCTAAAAATAGACTTTGATCACTCACACTGTGATCACTCACACTTTCATCAAAAATAGAAGTCCATCTATTTTTCCCAACTTGATCAATCATCCATAAACATAGACATGATCCATATGTCTAAAAATAGACTTGCGCCAAAAATAGCCTGCGGGCCCACTTAGTGAAGGCGACTCTTTTCACTAAGCTCCATCATCTTGTTGCAATCTCAACAAGAATTTCTTGTTGCACACTTTTCAACAGAGGGGCAGAGGAAGGGAATTCTCACATGAAATAGCAGGTGACTTAATCAATGCTGATGACGAATCTAATGATGCACAACAAGCATATGTGATAGAAGTAAAATGAGAGATAGGGGATGAAGAGAGAGATGTACCCACTTTACTTGCGGCCTCTGCAGCAGCAGCAGCTCTAGCACGGGTCAGTGGAGGCGATGGCGTTCTGTAATGCTCATCCGCAGACTTGGAGGATTTGCCATGATTATGATCTTTGTGAGCCGATACCAGGGTGCTGACCTGTTTGGCTGTTGCTTTTCCTTTTTGTGGCGTAGGTGAGCTATGGGGTTCAGCTGTTTTCATGAGCATAGGGCAGTCCTTGTAGATATGCCCTACCTTGTGGCACCTCCTACATCGAAAAGGAACCCCCTCATAGTCCAGAATCTAGACTCTGGTATAATGCCGCCATTTGAGAGTAATTTTCTCTTCCAGACCCTCCCTCGTATCCAAATGAACCAGAATTCTAGCCAGTGCTCTATTCTTTGTCTGCACATAGGTCTTGTCATAATCCAGATATGTCCCAAGGGCGTTCCCGATCCTTACAAATACTGCTTCAGACCAATACTGAAGAGGTAAACCTGGTAATCGCACCCATATGGGGTCGACACCTATTTGCTCCCGTTCTGGATCAAATAATGGATTCCAGTGTTTGAGAAGGACCAGTGCCATCTCAATATGCCAATATTTCACAAGTACTAGCTCTGTGTAGTCCACCTTGGAGAAATGCAGTGCGAACCATCCCCTTGCTAGATTTTGAACCTCTGGTAGCTCTTGTAGAGTGCTGCCCCAAATTTCCTTGACCTAGCTTGTTAATCTTGCCGCTGAGTATGCCCTTCCTCTAACATGCCCAACTAGTACCATATTGGCCTTATCCACTACCTCTCCCATCGGAATGTCCTCGCCAAATATGATAGTGAGGTCCTTCGCGGTAGATTTCACACACTTGACTTTCCTTTTCCCGGATCGCGGAGCCGATGGGTGTCCTTGCAGTGGATCTGAACCTTCACACGACTGCGGAATCGATGCTTTCACCTTAATCACTGGCGATTCGAAGTAGCCAGAGGGGAGGGAACTAGGGTTAGGCGGGATTTGGGGGTCCGAAACGGATCAGGGCAGGGGAAAGATTGAAGGGATCCGATTGAAAGTAGGCGATGGAGGTGAAATAACCGTGAGTAGATTGAGGGTCCCGGGGGATAGCGGAGGGCAGTCAAGGCCTGAAGATTCCAGAGAGAGCGATCCAAATTGAAGCGGGGATGCGGAATAACCAAGTAACGTGACAAACAACGCAGAAACCGGATCCGAGAGCGGAAATTGATCAGAGCAGGCGCGGTTAGGGTTAGGGCTACGGAAGATAGACTGCCCGTGATACGGGTCCTGGGAGTAGTCTACTTCCTCCTCGAAATCCATACTGTCCATTGTCAGAAACTGCCACTGAGACCGCTGGAGAGACAGTTGACCGCGGGTGCTAGAGCCAGATGGTGACTGATCGAAAGGGTTTGAAAATAGACGCAGCAAAAGCCGTGGTTAGCTGCATTAAAAACTGTTCTTCCATGTTCAATATTAAATTGATACATGATATATTTTAGTTCACTTTAAGTATCAAAGTGACTTGCATCATAACTTAAGATTGTACTTATTTTCCCAGTCTATGAAACTAGAAATCAAAATTGAACATGTATTTTACTAATAAAAGTTATAGTATATAGAAAATTATTAAATTAGCGAAATAATTTTAATAGAGCCATAAAATTCAAAAATTAATGAGAATCCATAAACAAGATTAATACAAATCCATAAACTGAAATAGTGAATACATGTATCAATAAACTATCCATATGAAAATATATCCAAATTACAAATATCACATGAACATCCATAAACTGAAATAATAAGCATCCATAAACTAAAATAATGTCCATGATGTACATCTATAAACTGTCCATGTATGAAAATATACGAAGTCTATATCACACATGTGAATGTGCCCTATGAAATGAGCTTGAAAATATACAAACTATGACACTCTAAATACCACAAAATTTCCTATGTGAGTTATGTTGCATAAAGTAGTGTCCATAAGATGGTACTGCAATATACCATATTCAAATTCAAACTAATTAGATCATTATGTGTACAAAATAAACAATATGGAAATAAATGATATTAAACCACATTTTTAATTACATATACATGGATCTACTTACCTTAGTCGAGTTCAAATGCAAGCCAGATAGGATGGGGATCTAATCATGAATGTGGGTTTAGTGCTCCCCTACATGTGGCTTGATGGTTTGGGCCTGCATCGATGGACACACACCATCAGTGCCTCTAAACCCAACATCCCACTCATGTCTCCACATAACAATTACATCAACGACACTCTGTATATGGGATTGTGTACATAATGGAAATGACAAATTATAATTTGTCTACAAATTAATTAGCATATATGTGTAACTTTAAAAAAATATTGAAATCTTAGGAATAAATATTTTTACCTTAACTTTTGGTCCATGTGGTTGTACACAGTGACTCTCCTCCACATTAGTGAACATATAAGGTGGAGGAGGAGGTGGAGGAAAATCCATGGAAACATGTTGTAGTCGAGGATGGCCTGGTTGATCAACTTCCCTCTCGGATGACCTCATAAACCCATCCATGTAGCTAGGATGTGTTTACATGTTATCATGAACTTATTAATATAAATATGCAATCTAAGAGATTTTTACACTTCAAGAGATTTTTTCCCTCCTTTATTTAGTTTCTTTGCTTAGAAGGAGGCATGTTGGGATGGCATGTGATAGAGTTTCTGCAGGTGACCAAGACTTTGCTTGGAAGGATGCATGTTGGGATGGCGAGCCATAAAATTTCTGCAGGTGGCTGAGACGTGCATGAAAATTAAATGCGGAAGGGAGAGGAGTATGGCAGGATGACACAGGTGGCCCGTGATCATAAATATATTTTGACAGATGGCAAGATGGAAGTAAAAACACATGTCACGATGGTATTGGTTAGAAAGGCGAAATCCAAGCATTTTCATTAGCTAGGGTGAATAATGTTTTCCAACCCCAAGCCAACAAAGAAAACACTTATCAACGTAATTAGTAAATAAACCAAAACCTAACAAATATCAATTTCATTTATTAAAGAACAATTTTTTAAAATAGATGATGTAACACCCCCAAAATGCATAAAATTACTAAGGTTACTGAGTTGATATTTACTATTTGTTACTTTAAGTTTTATTACATTATGGTGTTAAATATTAAGTGATTGAGGCTGGAAGGCCAAGAAACATATTTTATGGTTACCTAAATTATTGGTAATGATACTTTAACAAAAATAGGAACCCGTTATATTATTTAAAAGAAACAGTTACAGAAAACAGTTACCCATCTGCCATGTAGGGAGATTTAGATGAGGAAAAGAGAATCCAAGAGATGATCCTAGAGCTAAGTGAAACAAACCAATGGGAGAATTCTCAAGAACAGTCCAAGAAGAAGTACAGGACTTGAGGCAGGACAAGAGTCCAGAGGCCCAAGGTAAGGTACTTGATTATAGCTAGAAATATTAACTTGATTGTAGCTGGAAATATTAACTGTGAATCAATGAAAGTGCTCGGGGGAGGGTTTGGATGTCATTGCCAGACTCATGGTTGGGAGGAGAGACTTTCTGGAAGTATTTGGAAATTGTAGGTTGAACAAATAAGTGTTATAGGTAGTTTCTTTCTAGATTAATGCTAGACTGTGGAGCTCAAATTTAATGATAGAGTAGAACTTGTTATTTTGGACTAATATTAGAAGAATTTCTTAAATAGCTTAATAACCCCAGGAAAGCAATATCCTGAAAATGCATGATTACAGGAAGTAGAAGTTACCCTTCTCATAAATGAAATCATAGACAATTTATTATAGCAAGTATGAAATTATCAAATAACATTAGCAAATATGGAAGAATATGCTCATTCAATCATTATCAATCAACTGTTCTTAAATATCAAGGGTAAACTATTATAGTACAATAGTGAGACAATCAATGTGAGATATTATTAGGAGGTCTATAGAATAATTTGTGCAAACCCTACAGACTATAGTAAAGATTTAAATATAACGTTAATTCCTTATTCATATACAGGTACGAGCTATGATAAATCAAACTACTGCATAAATGAAACAACAGTGAACCAAATGCTTTTCAGTAGTAGTAGTAGTATATATATATATATATATATATATATATATATATATATATATATATTGAACAAATCTTGATCGGAATCATACAGAAAATGTCAATCGAAACAACGAATGCTTGAATAAGAAAATGAAGGGCATTCTCGGCCTAGAAGGAAAGCTAGAAAGAAAATAATTTCATTGCCTTTCAAAATGTATAACAGGCGGAATATATTAAGCAAGTTCTAAATATAATAAGTTAAACATTCAGTGTTTCCATTCAAACGTTCTCGACAACCAGTATGGGTCGACATAACCAGGACCTCAAAAGGAACCGCATAAATAATTCATGACATTACTTTAGGAAGAAAACCCCTAAAACCCTCCGTTGTCTAAAGGACTGGAGTTCTCACAAAATTTAAAGTGCCATACACAGTATTCGAACAATCACTGCATATTGTTAAATAATTAAAAACCAAAAAGAATAAACTCAAGCCAGTTTCAGCTTAAAGCTCGGCAAGAGACTCGGTCTCTGTTTTCGGCCATTTGAACATTTGCTTTCATAACTTAAATTCATGCCCAAAAGTAAAGATTCCAACCTGGAAAAATCAACAGAGACGCCGTAAGCGCTTAAGCCCTTGAGGGTAGTGGCCATAGTCAAATGAATAATTGAGAAACAATGTGTGAATACCTGACATAAATACCAGAAGAAGATAAGTCAGTAAACCTTCAAAAATTACAGTATAAGCTAAAGAACGAAGCCATCCGAGGAGCATTTACCTGAGAGTTAAAGGTTCCCACTTTGTGTAGTCCACCTGTATGTCATCAATCGAATGACCATAAGGAAAGAATGAATCGACAACAACAATCTATAAACGAGAAGAAAAGCTATGCAAAACTACAAAAAAATGCAAATGGGATTCACCTTCCGGAAATAAACCTTGGAACCAGGTATTCCCTGCAGGGTTTTAAGTCCCTTGAATCATCCCTGTGTAGGGGATGTGAAGTGTTAAACAATGTACTAGAGCAAAACCCCAATATACAACTTTCATATTGTGCGGATAAAAGAAACGATAGACTACCAACCCATTGGGGTTACCTGCCACCGTAGGGACAACCACCACTACCATCGCAACCCTCAGAAGAATCAGAAGACAGATTGAAACCCTCAGCAGTTCAAACCCTCGCAGAGCAGCAAGAACCCTCAGAGCAGCAGCAACAATGAGACAACCAGTTGCCGAGCGCGAAGAGTTAGTTAGGGGATTAAACCCTAAGCTTCCTTCGCCGGGATCATTGGGACCAAATTAATGGATGCAAAGCTTAACAATTAGCACTAACAGCTGAAACCAGTTGGCAGGCGCGTGCAGCCTCATGGAACAATTTTATGTCGCGTGTCTCCGGGTTCAAGAGCCATCAGATCAAAGTTTGCGCAAGGACGGAGAAATCACCACCAGTCCTATACGCATTAAAATCCAATCTACATACCCACGTTGTAATCTGTGTAATATCATTTCACATGTTATAAACCTCAGAGCTGTCCGGTTCTACGGGCTCAATAATAAATGTAATTAATAATTCCGTAAGATTTGATAAGAATTGTAACCAAGGCTAGAGGTAGGTGTAGATCCAATTATTATTTATTTTATTTATTTATGTTTTTCGTAAATTTATTGTTTAGTTGTTACAAATGAAATCAAGAGGTTGAATATCTTCACTCACCAATACAAGTTACCTAAAGAAACTATGATGCAACAACTAAACCAAAACCGAACCAATATCAATTTCATTATTGGAAAAAACAAATTCTAAATATAAATGAAAATCGATCCTTTTTCATAACAAATATCAATTTCATTATAAGAAAAAAAACAAATTCTAAATATAAATGAAAATCAATCCGCTTTCATTGACCATATCGAGATATTGAATGATCATCACTCACAACCAGGCCTGGAATTTGACGTTCCATAGGACGTATTTCCTATTTTAAGACGTATTTGACAGTTGCTGTAAATTTTTACCCGTCAAATTTGATGTGCCTCATCAATCAATAACCGTCATTTTGACGTTTAATTTGGGATATTTCCCGTCAAAATTTATAGTACCCATCAGAGTTAAAAACACCAAAATTTATAATACCCGTCAGAGTTAAAAACAACAAAATAAGACTAGGCCTAGGGTCATAAGGAAAATGCATACAGTGCGTCTGGCTCACATGGCGCTGGAGCCTCCCACACTTTCATAGATTTGAGGTGTATAAAAGATTATCTGGCTATAGTCTTTTTGTAGATTTGAACTTTATGAAACGAGATCTTGCCCTGGGAAACTAAGAACAACTAGATTGTAAGTTAGGTGTTACATTCAAGGAACCAACCAACTAGTCTACGTCAAGAATGTGAATTCAGCCATCGAACTGTACGCTAGTAGGTGATTGCAAAACACTAAAACTATACTTACGTTTTCTGGTGAGTATAATACTAAGAAGGGGTAGTGGACTTGTTTTTATTCCTTTGGCTTCCCTCAACTGTTCCACACTCTCCCTCTTGTTCAATTCCCACCATCTTCCAACATCGACAAAGAAGTGCAATAGAGAAATAAAAGCATCCGAGAAACAACTGGTGACGTGAAGGGTAGTTGCAGTGTTTAATTCGACAACTTGCCTATTAGAAAGGGGCGGGAGGTTTATCAAAAGTTTACCAAATCAGAAATAATGGGTAAGGTTGCCTGCTGCGAAAAAGTTGGGTTCAAGAAGGCCCCCGGATGCCCTAAGAAGATTAGAAGCTTGTTACTTACATACTGGAGCACGGCCATGGCAGCTGGAGGGCTCTGCGGCAGAAAGATGGGTTTGTGAGATGCCGCCCGGAAGATTTGCAGATTGCATTGACTAACTATCTGAGGCCAAATATCAAGGGGGAAGTTCAGCGTGCAAGAAGAGTAGACTATTATTCAACTTCATGCTCTATTGGGAAACAATTGGTCCACCATTGCTACTCACCTTCCCAAGCGAACTGACAATAAAATAACTCTCAGAAGGGGTAAGCAGAAGGTGGACCTCAAACTCCTTCAAAATTGTATTCACTACCATGTTATTTTCTTGAAACGCAAGGATGGGTCACTAAAAAAATGTTGGAGCTTTCTACCGAAATTACCATCATTTACATCAAAATCAACAAGATTTAACAGTTTGCAAGTCCCAAGTAAGTTTCCTTCTTCAATCTGTTTCAATCTCATTCAGTTGTTTTTTTTCATTCTTTCTTCCTATTGTATTTGTTTTCTCTGAAATTATCGACGCCCTTGTCAAAATGAATTTCTCTGAGGTCCGATATTAGAAAAATAGCTTGTGATTTATTCCATAGTGAAGCTTACAATTACCATCTTGAAAACTCAACGTCCTGATTTTGACTATTTTTGTTTTTTTGAGTGCCCTTCCTTATTTTGACTAATTTTGTTTTTTGACTTTTTTACTAAAGTCTTTGAAATCAACCTTATTTTGACTATATTTGTTTTTTTGAGTGCCCTTCTTTACTTTGACTAATTTAGTTTTTTGAGTTTTTTACTAAAAGCTTTGAAATCAACCTTACTTTGACTATTTTTTGTTTTTTTGAGTGCCCTTCCTTATTTTCACTGATTTTGTTTTTTGAGTTTTTTACTAAAGGCTTTGAAATCAACCTTATTTTTACAGTAGTGAATTTAAAATAAAATAATTATATAGTTATTCAATGAAATTTCTTTTACTATAAAAATAATTATGGAAGATGTTACAAGCTCATTTTTATATAGTGTATCTATTTAGGTTGTCAACCACTTCTAATATAGTTGTATTTAGAGGATGCAATAGATAAAATTACAGACACTCAATAATATATTCTATTAATTTGAGTGAGGAAATTACACACATATTTATACAATCAATAGTCTCAAGATAGGAATGCTCTCTTAGACGTACAGTAGTGTGGTTGAGAGATTCTCTCAATCACACACTAAACTAGGAGAAACTAAATTCCTATTATGCAGGAACAAACTCCTCAAATGGATAATTACAACCATAGACAAGTGGGAATTAATTATTTCTAACTCCCCCCCCTAATGACTACTTGTCATGATAGTCAAATCCACCACCATCAGGCGAATTGCATGTACAAAACCTCCAAAAACACAATCTGCCGCCCTCGAACAGATCCACAACTTCTCTAATCCCGCGGATCCCCTTGAAGGTGAATTGGCGCGATCCTCAACGAAAACCCGCGCCCATTGCCGCGATTAATGGCCTAACAGACGTGCCAGTTGGCCTTCCTGGCGCTACTGTCAGCGCGAAAAACACGCCAATCCCCTTCTACTCAGAAAAAATCATCTGAGTCCGAGCCAGGTGTTCTGCAGTCCACCTGCTCAATTGAGCACAAAGCTCTCGTGTACACACAACCACAAAGGCAAGCAGAGAAAGATTCGCTCAACTTGTCAAACAACACATTGACATCCACGATTCCAGCCACAAAGGCACCTCAAGCCACATAGGCGATTCAGCCACAAAGGCAAGCTGGCCACAAAGGCACTTCAGTCACAAAGACCATATAGATGGTTTCTGGCTCACCACCAACCCTCACTTTCAAGTGATAAAAGATGGTTTCAGGCTGACCATAAACCATTACAAAGTGGTTTTAAGATCACCACGAACTTTCAGATGCCCTTAAAAATCTTACATCTGATTCCACATTTTGGAGTTTCTGGGTACATACAATGACTATTACAATAACATGCTAGGGAGTCTATTCCACAAGCCACACTAACTCAAACAAAAATCTACTTTGTTGTCCACCATAAACGTTGTCGCTGCTCCTTTACCTCATCTATGAGGGGTCCACTGATAAAGAAACCAGAACATAGGCACTCACAGCCACACGAAGAGAACACAATTTTCCCTTCAAGAACAATAATCCAGGACTCCACGGTCCAATCCTCCATCGCATTTCAGTATCCAATTCTCCTGGCATCGCAACATAATGCCACTTCCCCTACTCACAGTATCAAGGCTAGTCACTGTTTTTAAGCATACTGCCTCATGCTCGCTAACAATCTGCAACACGATCTCAATCATCCTCCAATTTCTGATGTAGCTCCAATTGATGTCGTTTTCACTGTCATGTGTTCACCATTCCTTGCAAATCTGCTTAGTGTTGGAATGACCAGTTCCAACACACACTCAAAATTATGACAATAGTTGGTCATACTACTGTCACTTAAATTACAACTAGTTTCATTGTCATGACAGTTAATCAATATATTGCAACATCATCAGAGAATTAAAAAATACATTTCGACAATAGCATAAACTTCTCTATATATCGAGCAGCTCCAACATGGCCGCTCACAACCTTCCAGCATACAGATTTGACACGTCCAACTTTCAATTACCAGATCTTTGATGTTCGACCTGGAGCGCCATCGCAATTTTTGACCCACCGTTACCAGAACTGTTGATTGTTTGGCATCACCGCCGGCTCCCAACCACAACAGATCATTGGTCTGTTAGCAAGTACTACTAACACGCCACTCTAAACTTCGCTCACTGTAAGCCAGAACACCACCCGAAGACGACTTCAGATCCGCTTTCCTTGCAAGCACATATCCGAAAACGACTTCGGATCAAACTTCACTCCAACAGCAGCAAATGAGCCTGAATCTATCTGTGACTCTCAATTGTCCTACATAAGTCTGCCCGCTTTAAAACTAGGCTTCTGTCTTCGCGCATAGTAGCCCCACACGAGCTCGAACTGCACAGCTCCTCGACCGATTCCTTATCACGCCCGAAGCTATGCCCGCTTAAAACGCATGGTAAATGAGCTTGATTTAGTCATTGCAGGAGCTACTTGAGCGCTTTTTAGTCTTAGCCGACAGTCCCATTGGCCAAAATTCACGCATCTTGAGCTCATGTTGAGAGGATGCTCTTTTGAATTCTCAGCGTCCTTTGTGGGAGCGATGCAATTATGGAAATAAACTTCTCCTCGCTTCATGTCAAGACACTTCTCCCATCCAGATGGCAGAGACATCCCTTTTTGGGGCCTCCCAACACCATCGACACAGATCTAACACATAGTTTGGGCTGAAATGAATCGACATGACCACCACTCAACTGCAACTCAGAACTGACACGGCCACCACCGCTCCATTGTACCTACCCAACACCACGGGTTCACCTGCAGCTGGCTACCAGGGATCAAATGCATGGCCACCGGGGCCTCTTTTCTACTCCATCGACACTCACTCGGGCTCCTTCCAACAATAGTCCCACTCGCATGGCTCCTTCATTGCTCAGACTCCGAGCAGTCCACCCACGACATCTCCTTCGCGTGACCTCTGTAAGCGAGCAAGTCAAACGACGATGCTCCTCACACAGATCTCCTCCTCAAACGACGCTGCTCCTCAGAGCTGCTACCCACGGCTCCTTTGCTTCCATAATTAAAAAAAAATCGCCCATCCAGATCAGAGCAGAGCTCACATGGAGAACACGATTTCGAAGTACTCTACCACGGAGAGCACATGGGGCTATGCAACAACTCAGGAATTTGGCAATTGAGGCAAAGTAAGCCAGCGGTCAATTTGAGCCCACCGCCGGTGCCACCTCCCCCATCACCAACCGTAAGTGTAGGTCGAGTCTCGGCTTCTGTAAATCTAGCGCCGACATCCAGTATTTCCTCGAGATATCCCTTTATCGAATCATTCCCAGCGATTTTTCTTAAAATTAAACCATTCCGCACACAATACAGTCAATAAAATCCCCTCTCATCACAACTCGATTTAAAGGAAGACCCTGACGCTGAATCAAACACACAATTTGGATCCACAATATTACTATTTTTCTCGCACAGTCAACTCTTTACACACTGATCCATGCTACTCACCTCGACAGGATAGTATCCCAGCATCCACACCACGGCCAGCGGTTCTGTGGCACCACACACAGATTCACATCCATCCCACTGAAGCTCGGTCGAACAATGATTCAAAACACTCACAGCAAGATCACTGTTATCCCTCTGCGGCCACGAAAGCGCTTGCATGCAGAGCTCCTTCTGCCCAGATTTGATGAATCCAGAGGTTGTACTGTCCAAGACACCAGCGATGTTTTCCACACACGGCGACCACGAACGCGCACAATCGGTCCTCAGTATTAAATATAGCGCTCAGCAGGTCGGTCCATAATTCACCACACTGATGAATCGCCACAACTACCGCTTCCCTAGCTAATGAACAGCGGATGATGGACAAACAAATATTCACAAAACTTTTGTTCTCTTCAGCCCAGGAGCAGCCAAGCCCATGAGGGGCTAGGCCCTCAGGCTCTGATACCAAGATAAAATTACAGACACTCAATAATATATTCTATTAATTTGAATGAGGAAATTACACACATATTTATACAATTAATAGTCTCAAGATAGGAATGCTCTCTTAGACGTACAATAGTGTGGTTGAGAGATTCTCTCAACCACACACTAAACTAGGAGAAACTAAATTCCTATTATGTAGGAACAAACTCCTCAAATGGAGAATTACAACCATAGACAAGTAGGAATTAATTATTTCTAAATTGGTACTAAGTACATGAATAGAATAAGTAATGGTATTGTCTAGCGTAATGCTCAATAGGAAGAATTGCTTTGTGTAATTGGTTGGGCTGTATATTTCGTCTATGTTGTGGAAAGTAATGTGAATTCAATTTTTTATGTTGAGGACACTATAGGCTCATATTTAGGATATTATGAAAATGATTAGTTAACAATGTTCAGATGTAGATGATAAGTTGATTACCTCATAGATTGCAGAGTTTGTTTAGTTTAGACATTTTTCGGCTTCATGGTTTTAGGAATAATGTATTCTAAATATGTATAATGGATATCAAATTAGTTGAAAGAATATACAAATATTTTAAAAAATATTTAGCTATCATCACTAGATTTATTATTCAATAGTTCATAGATGGTTGAAAGTGAACTTATAGGGATTAAAGTTATCTTGGTATAAATAAAGAGATCTTGGTGAGAATTCAGTACACAAAATATGCACTGAGTAAGTATGTAGTGAGTAAATAAAGATGTGTGTGCCTATAAATAAAATATTTGGTGAAAATAAGCTATAAAGAAAAAGTTAAACATGTAATTATATGTTTAATAAATTAATATGTAGTAGATTATTAGATTTAAATAAATTATTAAAATAGAGAATAGTCAAATTCTTGGTCTTTAAAAAAAACACTCATCTCATTTACTAGTAGTTGACGATTCTCACGATTTTAACTATATGATTTTCTTTAGTTTTTTTCACATGTCAAAATTTATGTATATAATCAAAACTATTAACTATCAAATGCTAAAAAGCTTTATAAAATCTTAAAAGTATGCTTGTATTTTACAGGGAAACATAAATGTTAACTCTAAGAGAGATTAAAGAAAGTTGAGATGTAGGATTAGTTCAAAGAAAATTTCTAGATAAAGAAAAGTCGACACTCACACATTTAAATAAAACATTAAAAAAAACATGAAAAATGCCAAAACTCATCACATTTTCATTTAACACGGGTAGGAGATTTGAAATTCCAAAGTGCTAATAACACTCTATGCCCCTTAATCTTTTATCCTTGGTCTCACCTCAACCACTAACCCTTCAACAACCAACTCTCTACTCCACGAAAACACTCAAATTTCGTGTTTTTTTTTTCCACGGCTTCTATAAATAGAACCTTCCCTTGGTCCATTCCTCGTATTTTGCTGCGTTCTCTTATTAGTGCGATATATTACCAGAGAGCTTCACAGGTATGGCATCTTGGCCACCTTTATTTCTTTGTTAGAATGATTTCCGTTGCTTCTGGATAAATTTTGACAGGCGTGTAGGTTCATTTCGAACAGTGTGGTTTTTATTAGGGTTACGATGTTCTTGCCACTGCTGAGCGTGTTGTTAGTGTATCTTGTGCTGTATTATTTTGGCCCTCGGGTATTTTGTTTGACAGTTCTTGCTTCTCACAGGTCTATATATTGCTTCTTTGTAGGGTATTAATGGCTGTTGCTTTTGTATAACTTTTGTAATCCGCCACTTCACTTGGGCTTCATCCCGTAGTGAATTTTTCGGCCCCCATCGGGCAGTTTCACCAAGGTCCCTCCCATTTCCAGTGCCATCCCCTCTGGGCCATTTTTAAATCCTCCAAACCTCTCATTCAAGAGGATTTCAGCAGGCCCCCCTCTGCACAGGACAAGTAAGAAACAGAGGGTAAAAACCAAAGCACAGGACCTCATAGTCAGCTTGGGCGAAGATATACAGTGGGGAGACACCATGGATACTGCGGACAGATATCTGGTTGGAAAAGTACCGGGACGGAATTATACTGCTGCCCGGCTGAAACAATGGACCGCCGAAGTTTGGGGACAACACCTGGCCAACCTTCCTTTTGTCATGACATTCGTCAGGGGCTGGTTCGCGTTGAGGTTTGCAAGAGAAGATCATACAAACTGGGTCCTATCTTCAGTTTGGCATATTGAACAGGCTCCCGTCCTCCTGCGCCGATGGAATCCCCTTTTTGATCCGGAGAGAGAGCAACTTGGGGCTGCCCCTCTTTGGGTCCGCCTACCAGGACTACCTCTCCAATTCTGGTCTGAAGACATCTTTAGGCGCATCGGGAATGCCTTAGGTACATATCTGGAACATGACAAATCTTTCCTTTCGACCGGCATGATGGCATACGCAAGGATACTAGTACACTTAGATACCAACGATGGCTTACATGAACACATTACCCTCCATTGGAGAAACCACTCTCGGCAGCACATTACCCTCCATTGGAGAAACCACTCTCGGCAGCAGAAACTGGATTACGAAGGGGTGCCCTTCAGGTGCAGGAGGTGCCATAAGGTTGGTCATCTCCTTCGAGACTGCCCCCTCAACAGCAAAGCAAAATCAAGGGAGTCCAGCAAGGCAATTCCGAGCAAGGAACCACAAGCACAAAGAGAGCATCCCCCCTTTGAAAATGCAGAGATTCATGCAGACCGTGAATCAGCTTCGGAGACCCCTGCAAAGGAGGCCCAGAAGAAGCGCGGCAAGACACCTCATCGTCCTCCCTCTCCTCCACTCACCAGGGCAATGGGTGCTGCGTTGTCTTCGGGGAGCGAAACTCAGCTGCCGATTTACTATCCAAAGAAGCTGCGGTCAGGGCCACTTGGCTGATTTGGGAACAAAGGGATGGTTCACATTCCCAGTTTTACCACCGGCAGTTTATGAACATTACAGACTAGGGCAGTTTATGGACATTACAGACTAGAGGGCTCAGCAGGAGCCTGGTTATAGGTTTCTTTTGCTATCATGTGTAAATATTCATACATGCGCTTAAATTATCAAATGTAACAGATGTGCACTCTCTATGTAGAGTAATTTTGTTTAATTTTTGTTGAACTTCATCAGAGAACATTGCCTCGCTGCGTGGATATCCCTGCCTGGATATAAGGCACCCATTTTTGTTACACTTGATACTTCCTATATTAGACGGGCACTCTGCGTCTCATACATATGCATAAATGCATATACAACATGTAATTATGTTACAACATGTAATTATCTTCACATAATGGAAACTACGATTTTTCTGAGGGAAAAAAAAATAGGTCTTTTATGGTTTTTTAATCGTAAATTTGTTTGCCATCTCCAAGATATGCTAACGCTTTTGTATTTTTGTGTTTTATTTGTTATTAGGGTTTAGGCTTTTGCTTCTAACCTTGTGATGGCTTCCACTCTTTGCGCTTTAAAATGGACCAGTTTTCCCCAATATCTGTCTGAGGAAAGAGTGTTTAAGATTTATTTCCTGCGAGATTTCAATTTTATGGCTTTTGATGGTGTAAAGTTACGACACGTTTTGCAGCCCATAGGGGTTTTGTGCCATTATTAGGGGGATATATATTAGGAAGCTTCCCTAAATATTCTGTGACGTTTGACAGCTGTTTCGAAATATTTTATCATGCCACTGGTTATATTGCCTACTCCACTGGTTATATTGCCTACTCAGTTTCTTTCAGTTTTACACAAGGGCTTTATGCTTTATCGGGGGGATTTATAGTAGGAAGTTTCGCTAAATATTCTGTGATGTTTGACAGCTCTTTCGAAATATTATTCACGCGACTGTTTATATTTGTTACTCAGCGTGTTTCAGTATTAAAATGATTTGAATTGACTTGCAGGGCTTCCTTATTAACTATATCCCGATTTCAAGATGCAAATCTTTGTTAAGACCCTAACCGGTAAGACTCTCGCTCTCGAGGTCGAGAGCTCTGATACCATTGACAATGTAAAGCAGCGCGAAGATGGCCGAACCCTTGCTGACTACAATATTCAGAAGGAATCGACCCTACACCAGCAGCGTCTGATCTTTGGTGGAAAGCAGCGCGAAGATGGCCGAACCCTTGCTGACTACAATATTCAGAAGGAATCGACCCTACACCTCGTCCTCCGATTGAGAGGTGGCATGCAGATCTTTGTCAAAACTCTTACTAGTAAGACGATTAGTCTGGAAGTTGAGAGCTCAGACGCCATTGATAATGTGAAAGCCAAAATCTAGGATAAGGAAGGCATTCCTCCTGACCAGCAGCGTTTGATTTTTACTGGAAAGCAACTTGAAGATGGCCGAACCCTTGCTGACTATAATATCCAGAAGGAATCCACCTTGCATCTCGTCCTGCGTCTGAGGGGTGGTATGCAGATCTTTGTTAAAACCCTCACCGGCAAGACGGTCACCTTGGAAGTTGAGAGCTCTGATACTATTGATAATGTTAAGGCCAAGATCCAGGATAAGGAAGGCATTCCCCCAGACCAACAGAGGCTCATCTTCGCTGGTAAGCAGCTGGAGGACGGTCGGACCTTAGCAGATTACAACATTCAGAAGGAGTCAACGCTGCACCTTGTGCTTCGTTTGAGAGGTGGTCTGCAGATCTTCGTGAAAACCTTGACTGGGAAAACTATTAACTTGGAGCTAGAGAGCTCCGACACCATTGATAACGTGAAGGCGAAGATTCAGGATAAGGAGGGTATCCCTCCCGACCAGCAGACGCTGATTTTTTCTGGTAAGCAGCTGGAAGATGGACGTATTCTGGCTGATTAACAGAAGGAGTCTACTCTGCACCTGGTGCTTCGTCTTCGTGGTGGTGATTTTTAACTGTTAAATATTTGTCGTTCTGTTGGAGTTACATAGGAGGTTATGATTGAAAGGTGTTTATGTCTGTGTCTGTTGGTGTTTATTATATTTTGTGGATTCTGGTATTGTTTGTGTTAGCGTGTGTGCGGTTGGTGGAAGCCAACACTGGTTTTCTGGCTGATACGATGATGTTAACTTTGGAAGTCATTAAACTCTCTAAAGACCAAAGCCTATGAAAACATATTTCCGTGAAATAATAAGATTTATATTATTGTAATGCAAGTATCTTAAATGGTGGTCCAGTTTTAAATTTCATTGTTACTGTTACTGTTTTCACTTGGATGTGTGTCATTTGATTTCTGAAGTTTCAGTTGGGGCTTTGAATTTATTTCCTAGATTAAGCCAGGGTTCTAAGTTCTTGAATTTTAGTTTGTGAGTTGCCATATTTAAAAATGTTCTGTTGTTATCAAACTGTTTCAGCAGGTAGGAATCAGATTTGATGGATGGTGTTTGCTCTATTACATGATCTTTAGAATCATGTGAATATGAGGAATGATTTATCTATATAAGAATTGTATTAATATTATGCAGTTCAGGGATTTAATTATTTAGATACACCGTATGTATATTTTATTGTTTATATTTAATAAATCATGTGAATATGAGGAATGATTTATATATATAAGAATTGTACTAATATTATGCAGTTCAGGGATTTAATTATTTAGATACACCGTATGTATATTTTATTGTTTATATTTAATCATTTAAATACTGATGCATGGGGCAACGAATATGAAACCCATCTGAGTTAAACCAGTATTAGTACAGAGTAATCTATGTCCAAAATGAAATCCAGTACATCTTTGAATTTCATCACTGATTTATACTTGATTTCGGACCCCAGGCAAATCAAAGTCCCAATCAACCAGTTCTTTGATTAGATTGTCTAGTTGTTTGAGCTACTCAAGATCCAACATAATCTTTATTTCATAGTTTGCAAACCTGGCAAAATCTTGTCACCAGTTCTTGTATGGGAGAAATACGGATCTAATTTTTGAAGTGACTTGGCTGATATCTTTGCCAGGCAAAGATGTGAAGAGCTTTCTTTCATCAATTACAATTAAAGTTAACCTGTCTGCTTGATTGCTTGTAACCATTACATCATATTTTAGCTATATGAATTCGATGATCCGTTTCGATTTTTCGTTGCCCTGTACTTTAATTTGTGGGCCTTATTTGTTTGTTTCTTTGTCTCTTGTAATTTTAGCTAGTGAGTTACCATTATTTGCCTTCAGCAACTAATATGGTTAGTATGACTCACTCATTTATAACTGGTATATTTGAGAACAAATTGATCAAATGTGGGTTCGGTTGCTGCAATTCTTATTGAACCTGTGGATCCAACAATTTCATCCGCTCTAGCTGATCCTCCACCTGTGCATGTACGTTTACCATCCTTGTTAAGCTTATGCCGTTACTGAACCTTCTCTCGATGTTGAGGATCTTCGGAAGAGGCTGATTTAAGCCTCCGAGTCTAACCCTGCAAATAATTTTAATGAATGGCCGCCTTCCACTACAAACTCTTCGACACTAGCCGCCAGAGTCCTTTTGCTCGCATTGCCAGATTCATTAGTTGTGGGGTTCTTTGATTGCTCTAGCCTTCTTCTATCTATTGGGGCAGTTACAGTACTCCAGTTTCTTATTAAATGACACTTTCTATGAATTATTCTTACCTCCATTACTGGAGAAACTTCCTGATTGCCCTCCCGATGCTTTGTGTGACTCCTGATGGAGCGAACATGATTTCACTTTGATATATCGAAAGAGAAGAAATATGAACTCCTTTGAATCTGCTCGCTATTATCGCCGAGGCTCCTCCCAGAAGAAGGGTGTCTTCGGCGAATAAAAGAATCTACAAATAGAAAAAGTTACGAACCCAAGCATTAGCCATATACAAATTAATTACCATGCCTTTTTGAACCAAAAGGATATTGTCCATTTTTGGATGAATCCCTTTGGTTTTCAACTTTTCAGGGATTATGTTTGGAATAACCTTCTCTCCCAATTTTGATATGTTTTTTACTCCATTTCACATTCTGTATACACACTACATAAATCAGACTTTTGTTAGTAATAGATTACTGATAGAGTTAACCTCTGGAATAGTTGGGATTCTGTTCTTTGTGCTGGAGAGTTATTATCTTAGTCACTTTTACATGGCATCCCCACCCACTTGAGACTCTTATCAGATTTGAATTCTACTGAAAAAGTAAATATGATTTGGTACCTATCATGTTTGCAACATTCCTGCTATTGACTTAATATTTATAACTCTGTAAAAGATATATTTTCATTGCCATCGAAATACGAACTTTCATGTTAGTACTTTTTTACATGGAATCCTCTCCTCTTTTTTATCTTCCTCAATCCACGCCAAACTTCATATAGATTTTAACAATGCGTGTTTTTTTCAATTTCGTGTGACTGTTATAGAAGGGTTAGCAAGCGGGATGCATATATTCTGCAAATGCAGCCTTTTCTCCTCACGATGTATCTTTTTGGATGGTAAATTTTCCAGAATTTCTGATCGATTGGTTCTGTATGATACAGCCTTTCAGAGCAAGCCAAAGATGATCACAATTTCATTTTGAGCTGGGTAATGTTAGGGTTCAAAATGTGAACAAAATATGTTGAAAATATAACTTTATAAACTCTCTTTTTTTTTTTTTTTTGTGGAACCTCATTAAACATGTCAAAACATAAAATATAATTAGAACAGGCCTTTTGTTTGGATGTGAAATAGTATTTGGGTTGTGTGTTATTATTTTTTTAAACTGTATGAGAATATTGTATTAAACCAAAATTTATGCCTTGATTGTGGCTTGTAAATTGGGTGAAAACAATGAAAATCCTTCGAGGACTAACTATTTCTGTAACCTCGTGATGATCTTTATTCTCAATATTCATTAGCCATTTTACAATCTTAAATGTATATTCCCACAATATGGCTTGCCCTTATAAACATAAACATGCATTTGTTGCACCAAATTTACCTCTTTAGTTGGATATACACAAAATAGGGCTTTTCATCTAATTTTATGATTTTGTCCAAGTGTTTCAAATGAATCAAAACTATGTTTCAAGTCATCCAAGTTGATATCATTTTGCAAAAGAATGGCTTGGGAATATGATTGTTTGCCTCAACCTAAGTTTGTGGAGGAATTTTTCCATTCACTCTTTAGATTTGTAGTAGTGAAAATTAACCTTATTTCTTTTTAAATTTCTACTATAATCATAAAATCAAATCCAAATAAGATGTAGATATGCCATAGAATTGAAGCTATTTATCTCATTGATCTGGGGCTCATGGGATTGCAAATGTTGCCCTTGTTACAATTTGTGAATGAAACTTTAATGTGCAAATCATTTTAGTAGCCAAAAAGGAGTGAAATAGAATTGAAGCAAGTGATTGATCTAGGGCTCATGGGATTGCAAATGTTGCCTTTATTACAATTTGTGAATGAAAATTTAATGTGCAAATCATTTTAGTAGCCAAAAAGATTAAAATAGATCAAGAAAAATATAAGTTACCCTACCAAAACAATTCATTTGTTGGTTGCATAGTTGGAATTCCTTGAACTACAACATGCTTCTCATTGTGGTCATTGAGTGTCAAAAACCCTCTGTATTGTCTAAGGTCATTGAGTGTCTAAAAACTTGAATAACTTAACTTTCCAAGATTTGTAACTCACATCATCAATAATTCATTGCCCTAATAGCTCAATTTTTTTTGTGCACTAGCTAAAGAGTGCCAAAAGTATTAATACCACCTTGCTCAGAAAAATACATCCATTCAAAAGCCTATGTTATAAGATTAATTTTTTGAATTCAATTTCTTGAATTTTTTGTATACTTGGAGGCAGAAATGATAAAAACTATGCTTAAATGAAATAAATTCAACAAAGTTAGGAAAAATAAAGGGAAATAAAGGAAAAAGACAAGAAATTAGTCAAATTAAAAAGTAAGAAAATAAAAAAATATTCGGGAAAAGATTTTTAATTATTTTTTCTCTAATTAACATGTCATCTTAAAAAAAACCATATAAAAAGACAATTTAAAATTTAAGATGACAATTTAAAATTTGTCATCTTAAATTGAAAATATGGAGAAAAAAAATATAATTCATAAAAACGGAAATAATAAAAAATGAAAAGAAGAAGAAGATTAAATAGAAAGGAAATAAAACAAAAAACAAAAAATTAGTAATTAGTAGAAAGGGAAGTTACTAAACAACTCAACCAATCACTTTACAAATAAATAAGTTTAAATGATAATAAAAAATAACAAAAATTTGAGGTTGAAAGCAAATAATTATTAATTCATTGCTTCATTGACAAGTAATTTCACGAAAGCTTTTTGTGTAGTGTCCCAACTCTAACACGAAATTTCCATATTCATTAGAAAGAAAAAAATAACTTCCAATAATGCCAAGTTTCTAATAATGTCACAGTGGTTTTAAAGTGACTAGATTGTTTCAGCTAGTTTTAAGTTAACTAGATTTTTTTAATGTCTTTTTCTCTTAACACAAGGCATAATTGTTTTAAGTTAACTAGATTTTTTTAATATGTCTTTTCCTCATAGCACAAGGACAACTACCTCGTAAAATTTGATCCCAACCACTTTGCTAAAGATTAACTGACCCAGCTAACGATTAACTGGTTATTGGAAACATGACTTATTAATTGTGCTAGTGGGATTTTATTTATTATATTATAATATTACTTCTCTATAATTGTTTTAATTTTTATAATATGTTATTAATATCTATAAATATAAATAATTAACTTTGCGGAAGAAAATTTGATCCCAACCACTTTGCTAAAGATTAACTGACCCTCCTAACAATTAACTGGTTATTGGAAACTTGACTTATTAATTGTGCTAGGAGGATTTTACTTATTATATTGTAATATTATTTCTCTATAATTGTTTTAATTTTTATAATATGTTATTAATATTTATAAATATAAATATAAATAATTGTATTGAGAGGTTTTTATTTACACTTTACTTATTATAGTGTAATATTATTTTTCTATAATTGTTTTAATTTTCATAATATGTTATTAATATTTATAAATATAAATAATTGTATTGATAGATTTTTATTTACAAAGTGTAGAGTATGGGAAATGATACATGGTCTATTTTCTTTCTCAAAAATGGTTTGATGAAAGGTAGTTTCATTTTGTATGGTCTATTTGTTTTCTAGAAAATGTTAGTATATAATACCATTAAAATATTGAAAACAAATTGCAAGTAGGATTGTGTTGTGTTTATGAATGTTCAATTCAATAAGAAAGAGTATTTTCTCAACGAATGTTCATTATATAATACCATTAAAATATTGAAAACAAATTGCAAGTAGGATTGTGTTGGGTTTATGAATGTTCAATTCAATAAGAAAGAGTATCTTCTCAACCAGTGTTCATTACACTATGAAAAAATGACCTTTCTTTTTAAGAAAAGAGCATCGACCATTATATTCTAGTAAAATTTGTCCAAAAAAATGTGTAACAATGAGTCAAGACATAAAATAACATCAAATAATTAGAATAGGTTTCTTGTTTGGATATGAAATAGTATTTGGATTGTGTTATTATTTTTTTTGTAATTGTATGAGAATGTTGTATTAAACCAAAATTTATGCCTAGATTGTGGCCTGTACATTGGGTGAATACAATGAAAATCCTTCAAGGGAAACTATTTCTGTAACCTCACGATGATCTTTATTCTCAATATCTATTAGCCATTTTACAATCTTAAATGACACAAGATTTTTGGAGATGTAGATTCTCCAAAAGACCTGTAGATATAGACACCTAGATTGTGGCCTGTACATTGGGTGAATACAATGAAAATCCTTCGAGGGAAACTATTTATGTAACCTCACAATGATCTTTATTCTCAATATCTATTAGCCATTTTACAATCTTAAATGACACAAGATTTTTGGAGATGTAGATTCTCCAAAAGACTTGTAGATATAGACAAAATTTATGCTACATATTAGGCCCACTGTCAAGGAATAGTTGTGAGGGAAGGAATACCATTTTTCATTAGGACTCTTGCATCCAAGTTTACACCTTTATGGCTAGATTATTTATAGAAGAATTGTTTATTCTCAGCACAAGAAAAAAGTTAAATGCCTCCTGTAACATTACTCTTCCACGACCTTAAAAATATGCTTGGTTTGTAGATATCTTCCTATATGTAACTTTCTCAATTTGCTATAATGGGTCATTGTTTAGACATTTGATGTTATTGTTTCATCCTCTTCTTGAACCAATCTATCTCCAAACACTCATTTGTATAATTGTACAAAATCAAATCCATTCCAATCTAGATAACTTGGCATATTCCTATGTCCGCATCTCCATAGAAATACTTCCCATGATTTTCCAAAGACTCATCGATCAAGTAATGTATATTCCCACAACATGGCTTGCCCCTATAAACAAAAACATGCATTTGTTGGACCAAATTTACCTCTTTAGTTGGATATACAAAATAGGGCTTTTCATCTAATTTTAAGATTTTGTCTGAGTGTTTCTAATGAATCCAAACTATGTTTCAAGTCATTCAAGTTGATATCATTTTGCAAAAGAATGGCTTGGGAATATGATTGTTTGCCGTAACATAAGTTTTTGTGGGAATTTTTCCATTCCCTCTTCTCTAGATTTGTAGTAGTGAAAATTAACCCTTTCTCGTTTTAAATTTCTACTGTAATCATAACGTCAAATCCAAATAAGATGTAGATATGCCCTAGAATTGAAGCTATTTATCTCATAAGTGATTGATCTATGGCTCATGGGATTGCAAATGTTGCCCTTGTTACAATTTGTGAATGAAACTTTAACGTGCAAATCATTTTCGCAGCCAAAAAGGATTGAAATAGATCAAGAAAAAATATAAGTTTCCCTACCAAAACAATTCATTTGTTGGTTGCATAGTTGGAGTTCCTTGAACTACAACATGCCTCTCGATTGTCTAAGGTCATCGAGTGTCCAAAAACGTGAATAACTTAATAAACTTTCCAAGATTTTTAACTCACACCATCAATAATTCATTGCCCTAATAGTTCAATTTTTGTGTGCACTAACTAAAGAGTGCCAAAAGTATTAATACCGCCTTGCTCAGAGAAATACATCCATTCAAAAGTCTATGTTAACTTAAATTGTAATAAAAATTTCCTTTATGAATGTGCAAAATGAAAACTTAAAGGCGAAGATAGAGTGTTGAAGACTTACTTTACACATCAAGAAGCAAAAGGCCACATGGGAGGATTGGTATTAAGGGTTGCATACATCAAGAGGAGATTTTGAAAAGGGCAAGAGGATAACAAATGACGATCATTAGCTTTGTTGTATGTTGAGATTTGTGCCCCAAGGGATGGAAACATATTTCCGTTAAGGTACAATTGTTTCATGTTTATTTTCTTGGGTTGCTTTATGTATTTGGTTGGATAGAATTGAAGTATATGCTATTGTAATTTTATATTTTAGATTCATCTCTAAGGTTTCAAGTTTACAAGGGACAAATCTAGGGAACCTTGAGTTGAGGTGAAATTTTTGAATTTGTTTCAAGTAATGATTTATAAAATTACTAGGAAGTAAAATAAAAATAAAGATTGACCATTCCATTAGATAGAGATTTGGTAGGTATGGTATTACTAGCGATTGCCCCATTGGATGTAAAGGAACATTGTAAAAAATGCACTTAAATGTTGTGAACTTGTGGAATTTAACATAAGATGACACACTAACATTTTATTTATAAAATAAGGTGTTTTGGAGTGTTTACAATAACTTGAAATAAATACTTCAACGAAAACGAAATGTGTAAAAGGTAGTATATATGACTACACCAAAGTTGTTGTATTTAATGTTACTTATTTGAAGAAGAAATGATGACATTTTTTAGACCCATGTGTGCGTGAATTTTTTCAACAAGAAAAAAATCAACAACTTTATATTGATATAATAAAGTGTTTACATCGTTTAAAATTGATCAAAATATCAAATTGTATCATGAAATCCCCATCTTGTTAAAATAGTCCAAACATTAATCTAAATATAACATATAGACCATAAAGGTTCCTATCATCAATGAGAAATGTTGAGGCCACAATCACATAAAGAAAAATCAACATTTGTGAAAAGCCTTGGCTAATAGGAAAATTCCCTAAATAAACTAAACATCCAACACGAAATTCTTCCACAAAGATTGTGCCCACTTGAGTCATCAAGCCTCTTTTTGAAAGGGCATCAACACACCCATTCAATTCCTTGTCGATATGTGAAATGTTGACGTACTTGAAGGATTTGTAGAGTTGTCTAACCCTTTGTTGCCAATGACCAAAAGTGGCTATGTCCAAAGAAAAACTCTCATTTATCCATTCCACCACTACTTTGGAATCCCCAAAGACCAATATGTGTTTGAATTTTGTTGTGTATATATTCCTTTTAAAAGGAATTTTGGTTGAATTTCAATTGATGATAAACCTTTGTAATATACAAAATCAAAATCTACTACTAAAAATAGATATGTTTTTGAATGTATACCTTTATGACTATGACATTAACACGGAAGTAAGTGTAAAATAATTGACATTGAAGTTCAACAGTTGAAATAGCTTTGTGATAAACGCAACAAAAAACGAATATTTATGATAATTATGGGTGTGATAGGAGACCTTTATGATTTTAATATCAATAGAGAAGCAAGTGGAAAACCAATTTGTGACCAAGTAGAAATAATTGAAGTGATGGTATTCATCTAACTAATTCAACAACATGAATATATCATTTGAATAACGAGAAACACATCTTTAACTAAATATGATATATTCCATGCAATCAACAATTAATCATTAGAGGCAACTAAAGGCTCAAGGGGATACAATTAACAATGCTAAGTGCCCATGTTCCTAAATGTCTTCTAAAAACAATCTTTAATTGAAAAACTTCACAACTTGTGTGGGACGTGGTTAGAAATAACTTCATCTATGTTGAATCCTTGAGAATTGTGAATAATTGAATAACTACATATTTTGTATTCTTTTAAGCATTAGAATGTGTTTTTATCTCTTGCATAACATGTTATTTTTGTGTCCTATGGATTTTACACTCTTTTGCATGGACTAATGTGTTTTTTTATATCATTATTGGTAAATTAGACACCAAAAATATTAGTAATATATAATAATAAGTTTAGATTTTAAAATTTAAAGTATATTTTAAGGTACTCATTCATTTATGCTTTATGAGAGGGTATTCGAAATGAAAAAGAATGTATGAAAAACACATCCCAATATCTCATATAAGACAATTTAATATTACTAGTCATTTACCTTCAATATGCAAATAGTGGTAATATTATTCATCATTAACATATTGATGCTATCTTGCCTAACAAATCAATGTAATATTCTTTATTTTTGACATATTTTCAATATGTAACCTTTAATTAACCAAAATAGATGGATCATCACGTTTCACATTATGTAGGGATACTCGAGTAGAGCTTGCTTGGATGCTTGCTCTCAAAAGATTGTAGGGCTTCATCTTTGAACCACATCAACTAAGATTGTTTTTTTTTTCGAAAAAACATTTTCACCTATTTTCACCACTTGTACTAGGTTTGATTTTTTATTTTTTTTTGTTAAGAGGAGATAGGCAACTATAAAGTCAAAAAGATGTACATGAAATATATAGATTTTGAAAAAGGCACATAGAAATGAGATATTAATGCAACCCACAAGCATCCCTGGGTTATATTGGCTCTTTTGTTTAGCGACTATCCCTTTGTCACCTACGCAACTATTCTGTTGGGAAGGTGGTCAGCCTCGATGGTGAAACGAGTCTTGGGGTGAAGAAGTTTGGATATGGTCTTGGTTTCTTCCTTCTTGGTTTGCAGGGTTGGCTTCATCTTTCTTTTCTTGTGGTGCCTCCCTAATTCCTTTGTGTTCATGGGGGTTCTCTCATCAGTGGGCCAAGTGGTGGCGTGGGGTAAGTTGGTGGTTGGAGGTGTGGTTGCAGTCTTTGTGTATTTTGTTGTATTGGCTCTTATTCTTGTTGGCTTTTGTTGTATCCATTTTGTAGTTATCTTGGGTTGCGAGGCCTACCCCTAGTCACTGGGAAAAAAGGATTAGCTTTGGATATTCCACTATCTAGTTTATGTCACATTAGTGAGCTGGAGTATGAAGAGAGGTCGCTTCCAAGAGTGGGTCTACTGGGGTGAAATTTTATGCATCATCGGATTGAAGGTTTCACATCTTGTTATTGTGAGTTCACTCCTACTTCTAGATAAAATCACCAACATGGAGGGGGAAGCATCCTCTCATCGAACCTCCCTTTCAGACATATAAGTTTTCACTAATTGAGCAAACCGGGTTCTAGATATTGGTCATACAAGAGGGAGGTATAACTAGTATATGCAAACAATTAACCCTTATTGGCAGATGAAATTTGTTATGGGGCAAAGTATCATGGATTGGCATGAATCTCCTATGGACATCTTTTGATCCCTTGATCACTTTTAAAAGAATCCAAGTACTCCTTACAAGAGGATGGAGGGTTGAGCATCAACTTGGAATCCCCCCAGTAGCAAGACAGACTCCAGTAGACTCAACAACTCCCATCCTGGTTACAGAATTAGATTCAAACCCCTCAACATGATTTCCATATGGTTTTGGTGTGTGATCGCGTAGCTGTAGCTTCTTTTGTCAAGGTCAGTCAGGCTTGAGTTTTAGATGTAGCCTGATTATTTTTGTGTCTTTTAAGTTTTGGTTAGTTATTGCACCCTTAAGGAGAGTATATTTTTGGACCTGGTTTAGTGTCCCCTGTGAGAGACCAACTTGAATTTTGAAAACTTTCATGCTGCTGGGATCCAACAACGGATGTGCCTAGCCATTCAACGACTATGGGCGCTCCGCAGAGTTTTGAACCCGGTGGAGGGTTGCGAGGAGGGATATGTGGCACCCCCTTTCTCCCTACGCACTAGTCCAAGAATTACAAACGTCGATTTCCAAACGGTGTGGGAGGGAGCCACGTGTTCCTCCACGTCATTCCACACTGATTCCTGCCACTCCACGTCAAACTCACTACCCACTCAGCATGTTGCATAGCCTCACCATGCCCAATCAGCCTGCCACATTGGCACGACCCATGTCATGTTGTGTCATCATGACATCATCTAATTTATTTTAATTATATAAAAAGGATTTTGGGGTCCATTCTTGTCATTTTGTCTAGTTCACCCTCTAGCTCGACTCACACACTCGTGGGGACATTTTTCTTAGTTTCGAGACATTTCATTCCTAATTCACAATTTTCAAACTGTTTTTTCGCTCCCATTCATGAATTCAACCTTTTAAAAACCCCGCTCTTACTAAATTCACATGAATTGAGCTCTAAAAATCAAACCTTAAGCCTTATTGGAAAATAAATGTGCACTCCTTGACGAAAATCCGTCATTTTGACAAACTAAATCCCTCAATTAATTAAATTAGCCCCATAAATACATTTGTGAGTTGAAGTAACCTTTTTTATTTGCTAAATTTGAACTCATTTAGCTCAAGAAACCCTAAGTCTGACCTTCGCATGCGCTATTCATTTCCACTACTTAAACTTTTAAAGGTTTCTCCTACCAACTTGTTGCCCAATCTCCTTGTGACATGTGGCACATCCTCATTTGCTCCTTTCATTCCTTGAGAATCTCCCTTTTGTCCTCTGCTCCCTCCTCAATCAACTAACAATTCCCATTACATTTCCCTGTTACAATGGCTTCCTCACCTGCTAGAAGTTTTGTTGATGTCCAAATGAAGGGAAAGACCAAAGAACAAGACTATTATGATGGTGATACCAATGCCTGGGACCCACTAATAGCAATATTTGACATGAGAAAGGCCATTTGTATTCTAGGTGGGTAGGCAGTGTCAAAATTGTCGAGGAATTTCAAGCCCTACTCTCAAATCAAGACTGAGAGCTAGAAATTACCAAGATAGAGATTTTTCGGGAAAAGGAACACATCAAGAGAATTGAAGTTAAACTAGAGTTTCTAAGGATATAACACCCCAACAAACCTTCCCTCAAGGCAGCTAGGAAAATAATATGGGGACAAATAATGAAGACAGTAGATAAGCACTGAGATCATCTGAAATTGATCCAAGAGATGATTGAGACCGTCAAAAGAGCCCACAGAGAAATGAAGGTTATTAAGAGCACTATTGGCAACTCTCCCTCTAAGGCCGGAGTGATTATAGTCTTTCTTAATCAAATCCATAAGAGGTGGTGAAGGCAAACATCAACAAGGTCTGAATGGGTAGAAAGGGCTAAATAAATGAAAATAAAGCACCAATTGGTTATATTGGTTGAGGAGAGGACATAGGCACTAACTAAAGAAATAGAAGGCTTCAAAGAGAAATGTGAGATGCTTTACCAAAAGAGATTTCCAAATTTCTTTGATGGTAATGGGAATCTGTATCGTAAGGAATCCTCCTTGAAAAACTTGGTTGCAATTAAAGAAGATCATGAAGGTTATGGGGAAGAGAATCATGCCCTTCATGGAAAAGAAATCGTGGACTTGTATGATGATCATTGTGAAATTTTGTTGATGCTGAAAAATATTTTCAAAGAACGATGCAAAGTTGATTCTAAGGCAATTACTAGCCTGAAAGGAACTATTATAGATGCATGGTCATGCTATATTCCCTATGGTAAGGATTGGAGGGATCTCATGGACTTACATAGATTATCCATTCAAAGATAACCTTCCCAATCTTGTGTCGGAAGAACAACACCATAGGCATCTTCGACAGGGGCATGTTCCAGTTCGCGACCTCAACCATTGGCATTGGGATTGGCACAACCGAAAGCGTCGAAAACCCAACCAAAGTAGTGCCCAGTTCAATCAGTGCCTAAGCTAGAGAGAGAGGAGGCCCAACGTACAAGCAAAAGAGAGAGAGACAAGTCACTACAACCAAATCAAGATGGACCCACCCTAAAACTCACATATTTTCCAGGAAACTAGAAGAAGTTTGTTATAAGACAATTGCCATTTTGAAAATATTCCTAGTGGTTTTCTTGATACCACTAGTGTCTTGAGCCTTGAGTTCCTATATATATACCTCATTTGGATGTAATGAAAAAAAGGAGAAATTTTTTGGTGTAGGGGAAGCTATGTCAAAATATTTTTACAATCTTCTAGGAGTTATGAATCTATCTAAGGAGGAATTCTGAAGTGAGTTTTGTGTCGTTAGTTCTTCTCATGCATGTAATTCTAAGAACCCACCTTGTATTTTGAGTTTTGCACAAGATTAATACAATTTCAAAGTTTTTTCATGGAAAATTATGTTGTAAGTCTCGTTTGTTATGATGATAAAATGGAGTTGTTAATCAAAGTAAATTATGTTATCAATAAGATTATTTACTTTGATTTTTTCAAAATTTATCAATCCCGTTGAAGAGTATCTTGGCTCCTTTGATGAGTTTTACATGAGTTTTTATTGAGATTGCAAAGTTCAAAATATTATGTTTTATTGTGGCTGAATTCTTAATTGCTCAACTACCCATATGATTTTAACAGGTTTAAAGGAATTCTTAATTGCTCTTTTGAATTTGTTAAGGTTTGTTCTCCATTTTCCCCTTCTCCAAACCCTTTTTAGTTCTTTATGTCAAACCTAAATCTCATGAATGCTCCAACTGAAAACTAGTGGAAATCTTGCCTAGTAGAATTACTTTTAATGGTTGATGGTTTTTCTTTACCCAAATTCTAAAAATAAAAATAAACTTTAAAACTAAAACTGAAATCTGTCTCAAATGGAATTTACTCATTATATTTTGAACTTTCTTGAAGAAAACCTATGATAAATGTTAGAATGGGTGTAATGCTCAAATTTTAAATGTGCAACAAGTGTTAGTTGATTATGAGTAAATTTTCACTACATTCCTATAGATACAGAAATATATTAACAAAGATCAAGAAATTGAATTAAATAGTTGGAAATGGTTCTTCATGTTCCTTTAGTTTCTTGTAACAAATTTTATGGGGAAATAGAGTGCATGAAACTTAAATCTGAAATAGACACAAAGAATATCAACAAAAAGTAAGGTAGAATCCACAATCATTTAACAGAAAAACATTCACATCAAACAAGCATTAACCTATGATTTATTTTGTTGCAATTTTTAATCATCTTTATTTCTCTTGTTGAAGCTTGAAACCAAGAACAAATACACATAAACATTCAAACCTAAAGAGTTCAAACCTAAAGAGCGTTGAAATATCTTTAACGATATTAATAAACACAAATGATTTCATACACATAATTTAAACTGAAGATGAAATCAATAATAACAAATTGGATCCTCTATATAGATATCCTTTTGGGAGAGATATATATATCTCAAATGTTGGGTCACTTCAATGCCCAAGTAGTAGTGAAGATGTCTAAAATGTGTCACCTCAAATCCTTTCTTCAATTATTTCTTTATGGATGCAATATAGATTTCGTTGACCCCTATCATCAATAGATCATCTACATATACCACAAGATAGATAATAGTTTTTCCAACTTTCTTGATAAATAAAGTTGCATCACCAAGATCCCAGGGGGTAGTTCAATTGGTGATCAAAGTGATGTGAAGTCGTGCAAACTAAGAGATCCATGTTCAATCCCCTGGTCATGACCTAGTATACGAAGAGGAGGATAGGTGTAGGCCCGCATAGTTGAAATATGTAACTAGGTTCGGTCTTGATAATGACATATGTAATGTTGATTTTATGTATTCAATGAAAAGAGAAAAATAAATTTATCATTATTGTTCTTGAGGCATGGGTTTCATACTCAAGGGAAATTTATATTAGGTCAAGCTCCCATTGAGAGCTTCTAGGATTTGTCATTGAGTCTATAAAGTCAAAAGAGTCATTTTCATGTATGAATAACCCTTCTTGGGCATGTTGCATATTGTAAGAAAATTATTTGAGTGAAATTAGAGTCAAAAGACCCTCCAAGACCATGTCAAACATGCTAGCATCAAGTCAGCCTAATAAGAGGCTCAAGGAAGCCTATATATAGGGCAGTCAACCTCATTTGGAGACACTTCACTCACACACAAGTTTGATCATAAGGACTAGAAGAAGTGTGAAGAAGAGGAAGACAAATGAAGGAGGAAAAGTTGAGCTATTTTGGATTTTTTTTTGGGCTACTTCTCTCCACACATGCGAAGGAATTAAGACACATATTGTTGTAGTTAAGATGAGTTGCAAAAGTGAATTTAGGTCACCAAGAAGAGATGTTTTGGAAGCCACTTTCTCTAGAAGAGAGAATTTACCCAAGCGAAGAAGAGAAGTTGCAGTCGAAATTGCATTTTCTGGGAAAGTCAAAGTTGCAGTTGTAGTTCCTGAGTAGGTCGAAGTTGCTAGAAGGAGAAGTTATTCAAAGAGGAAGCATTTTCTTAGTCTTGGAGAGGTTCTTGGTCAAGCGTTTAGGTCTTGGAATTCGTCAATTAAATATTCTATAAGAAGAAGAATTCTTGTGGGTTTTCCTCTCGGGTTGGAGAGGTTTTGGCTCTGGATGATCGCTTACATATTTTGTCCTTTGTCTCATTGTTCTTTATGGTTTGGTAGCTATTTGATGAAGAGGAACACATAATAATAATCAAGTACAAGAAGAACCTAATTAAGAAAAGTAAAAAGTCCTCACAAGAAGTTATTGTTATAAGAGAAATCATCTAATATCTCTACCCTAGAGTTCTTAACATGGAACCAGAGCTAAGGTAACAAGTCAAGGAAGGGTAGCTCAATAAGAGACAAGCACTCAAGGAGCAAATTTCTAGAAAGGTCATCAAAGAATCAATAAGATCCTCTTGTTTCCAAGGCATTTTTAAGACAAGGGCTACATAATTATCTTGAAGGAAGTGTCAAAACCCTAGATCGATCAAAGAAGAAGTCCACAATTAAAGCATTCTTGGGATCCTCGCTCAAATCATCATCACTAGGAAGGAGACCTCAAAAGACTCTAACTCTACTTAAATTGAAGAAATTATCAAATCATAGCATCTTGAAGTGTACTCATCCAAGGGAAGCAAGAAGAAAGGATTTGTTGGCATCATCAAAGGATTCGAGGTGATCTCCCTCTCTTTAGAAGTCAAAGATCACTCTTGAAGAAAACCATCTTCATTAAGAAGAAGGTTTTTCTATTATCTATATCATCATTAAATTCAAGAAGGTAGCAGGTTGAAGGAGCGTCTTCACAAGTAAGTATATTTATGTCTACATCTAAATTTGCCAAAATGTCTTTTTGAAAAGAAAGCATCAAGTTGGTTGGGGCTTCAAACTTTCTTGCATGGAAGAAAAGAACAGATCTAAACGTTATAGAAAATGAGGTCATGGAACATGTTAAGGGCTCCATCACTAAACCTCCGAAGGAAGATGTTTAACCACTTGCAAGATATATGAAAGGGGAAGTAAGGAATCAAAGGATTCTCATAAAATCCATCAAGGATCCCCTCATTCCCTATGTATCAAAATTAGAAACATCAAAAGAAATATATGACAAACTTGTATAATTATTCTCTGTGAGCACTGCAGGAGACATAATCTCGTTAAGATAAGAACTCTACAAGATGAAAATATCAAAAGAAGCAGGAATAACCTCATACTTTGTGAGGATATTTGAAATAAAAGATCAACTACGAGAAATGTGAGAAATAATGTCTAACAAAGAGATGACTACCATAGTGTTAAATGCACTAACGAAAGAATGGGGTAACTTTACATCAAGAATTTAAGGGAAGAAGGATGCTACTCCATTCAATGAACTATGGTCACTATGAAAAATTGAAGAAACTAGATTGAAGGAAAAAAGTGATGTAGGATCAAACGAGCAAACTCAAGCATATGCTGCCATGGCAAAGAGAAAAGGAAAGTTTGGTCCTCAAAAAAGGAATAAGAACATGAAAAAGGTTCGATGCTATGGATGTAAAGAATATGGGCACTACAAAAGAGAATTTCCCAAACTCAATAAGGACAATAACAAAAGAGGAAAAGAATAAGCCCATGTCACCGAAGAAGTGGAAGAAGTTAAAAAGAAGAAATCCAAGGAGGAGGAAGTAAAAGATCTCTAATATGATTGAGATAGTCTTCCTCACCTGGTTCTTTTTCAGTTTTTGTAAAGTATAGCTATCATGATAGGAAATATTAGAAGCATGATAGGATGCATCATTTTAGGTGATGGCATCGTAGAAGCATATGATTGAAAGCAAGAGATCGTGACATCATCATAAAAGAAGCATGAAAGATAGCTGAAATAGAAGTCTATGGCAGTCACCTATAGAAGGATGTAACTCTTGTTAACCTCATTAGAAGCATAAGTAGTACTTATTAGAAAAATAAAGTCATCTAGTGTAAAACTCATCATACATCATTCAAGAGGAGTATTTTCAGGATGAGGATGATCAAGATACTCCGTTGGAATATTCATTGGAAGGTTCACCTTTTGGAAGAAGAAAGTGCCTCGCGGGGAATTCCAACTTGTATGGGATTCATGGAATGATGGTATGATGTCAAAAGATGTGAAGTAGGTTAAGGTGATTGGAGTTCTTTCAATCAAGGATGTTGACGAAGGAAGTCTAGATGACCTAAAAGAAGAAGATGACGTATGTATGATTGTATTTAATAAAATTGGGTCATGTCATATGGTTGCATATATCATGATGCTCTACCTCAATAGCATGATAAAAAAAAGGATCTCCTCCTTTGGAAGGACGCATGAAGGCATGGTTCACACATTGACTAGATGAAATCAACATAATATGTCCTCATATGAAATATGAGGTGGTTGACAAAGTTGAAGGAACTATGATTGGAAATTCCTAGGAAGAAATGTGTGAATAAAGAAAGGAAGAGATCATGAAAAATGCAACTATGAAGAAGACAATTAGCATACAAGGAATAAAATATTTGACTATGATATCTCCATGGGAAAGATATGAAGATCCTCATAAAGTCGGAAAAATAAAGAGACCCTTGACATTATATATCTTTCTGAAGATGTGTCAATATATATGCAGGATGTTGATGCAAACAAGGAGATGTCATGACGGAAGACCATCACAAAGGTAATTTTGATTTAGTATGAATTTTCTATTTTTTAAACGATATCTGGATGGGCTAATGCAGGGATACCAAGTGAAAATTTGTAGACGTCATCTTCAACTGATATTCATGTGGTAGGATGAAAGATCCTAAAATAAACATGATGCAAAGAAGGCAGAAAGGTATGAAGGAAAGGCCAAATATGGACCAATGGATCACTTTCTAATGAAAGAAAGGATGACACGAATGACATGATTCATGAATGAAAGTGATGGATGGTCGATTCCTATGAAGAATTACCAAAAATATGAAGACTCCTAAATGATGAAGAATAAGTTCATGACATCCAAAGGTGCAACTCTTCAAGCATTTGGTTGTCCCGTGATCTCCACCTAAAGAGTTGCAGGAAGCAAGTCCCCGGTCAAGTGGGAGCTTGGTCAAGTCCCTGTTTAATAGGGAAATTAGGTACATTACTTTTATAGTAATGGGTAGATTCCTTCACTAGAATGGTCATATCCTCCCTAATTGAGAGGGAGAGATAGACACGTCATTCTTGTCTTCACTTGGGAAGAAAGAATGGAGGATTAGGTAAGAATCTGGCATCTGATACTCTTTGAGGATGTGGTAGGGAATCCAAGATAAGAGTAGTTATAGAGGACCAATATTATTTGAGGACCGGGAATCCAAGATAAGAATACTCTCGGTGGAACATATTATGAGAGAACCAGGTGGGGTATGTTCTGAGAGAGATAATGATGAGGGTGTCCATAAATCATTGGTCTCTCCAACATTGTTCTATGATCTTGTGGAGAGATAGAGCGGTTAGTAAAGGCCTTGCTATTAACAATGTTGGATGATATGATGCTAAACATATGGGTTACCAATCCAACTCTTCTTATAAGAATTATTCAGATTGAGAATGTCCAAGTACCTTAGATGGATTACGAATACCTCCCTAGTTAAGAGGGAGTGTTGAAATATGTAACTAGGTTCGGTCTTCATAATGACATATGTAATGTTGATTTTATGTATTCAGTGAAATGAGAAAAATATATTTATTATTATTGTTCTTGAGGCATGGGTTTCATTCTCAAGGGAAATTTATTTAGGTCAAGCTCCCATTAATAGCTTCTAGGATTTGTCATTGAGTCTATAAAGTCAAAAGAGTCATTTTCATGTATGAATAACCCTTCTTGGGCATGTTTCATATTGTAAGAAAATTATTTGAGTCAAATTAGAGTCAAAATACCCTCCAAGACCATGCCAAACATGTTAGCATCAAGTCGGCTTCATGGAGCAACAAGTCGGCCTAGGGACATCTCAAGTCGGCTTAATAGGAGGCTCAAGGAAGCCTATATATAGGGCATTCGACATCATTTGGAGACACTTCACTCTCACACACAAGTTCAATCATAAGGACAAGAAGAAGTGCGAAGAAGAGGAAGACAAAGGAAGGAGGAATTAAGACACATATTGCTGTAGTGAAGCTGAGTTGCAAAAGTGAAGTTAGGTCACCAAGAAGAACTATTTTGGAAGCCAATTTCTCTAGAAGAGAGAATCTACCAAGTGAAGAATAGAAGTTGTAGTTTCTTGGCAAGTCGAAGTTGTAGTTTTTGGGCAAGTTGAAGCTTCAATTTTTGGGCAAGTTGAAGTTGCAGTTTTTGGGCAAGTCAAAGTTGCAGTTTTTGAAGTTGCAGTTGTTGAGTAGGTCAAAATTGCTAGAAGGAGAAGCTATTGAAATAGGAAGCATTGTCTTGGTCTCAAAGGAGTTCTCGATCATGGGTCTAGGTCTTGGAATTCGTCTATTGAAGATTCTATAAGAAGAAGAATTCTTGTGAGTACGAGACTGACCCCGTTTTCGATTCCTCTAGGTTACAAAAAAAAAAGTTGAAACATCAAGATTAAAGTGTTCGAAATTTAATTTCATAAGATGCTTAGTCAATTTTTCGTACTAGGATTGTGGTGCTTATTTTAGGCCATACAATGCTTTGATGAGTTTACAAACTTTATGTTCTTGTCCCTTCACAACAAAACCTTTTAATTGAGACATACAAGCATTTTCTTTCAGGTCTCCATTCAAGAAAACAGTTTTTACATCCATTTGATGGACTTTCCATCCTTTCTGATATTCCAAGGCAAAGCGAGTCCAGATGGTGGCCCATTTCGTTTTGGGGGAAAATATATCCTCATAATCGACCTGTTTGTCCTATGAAAATCCTTTTGCCACGAGCCTTGCTTTATGTTTGTCAAGTGAGAGATAAGATTTATACTTGTTCTTGAAACTCACTTACTTCCAATTGGTTTGGTTCCAAATGGAGGATCCACCAGCTTCCATGTTCCATTCTTTATGAGAGCATCATACTATTTCTACATTGTTTCTTACCATTCATCATGAGAAGCAACTTCTTTAAAGGAAGTAAATTCAAAATTAGTAGACAAAATTTAATTCACAATCATAAGAAACATCCATATCATCAACTGAATCAAAATCCTCTACATCACCTCCATTTTGTCTAGTGGAACTTCTAGTTCCTTCCTTTCCAATCTCATCAATATTAACACTTTCAAGTGTTTTAGTGAGCCATTTTGGAGGACTTTTTTGAGATGGTCCAGGCTGCTTTGTTGAATGAGATGGGGATACATCAAAATTTGACCTTCCAATCCTCTCAATCACATCACTCACAATGTCTTCCTGATCGAAAAAAGTGGTTGGAACTTCATGATGGGGAGAGAGTGTTTCAGAAGGATATTTTGTAACCCACCCCTCCCACATTTACCTAGTTTCATCGGTCTTCCATGGTAAACATGAGAGGAAGAGCTTTTATGACATGAATCAACCTCCTAAGTCTCATTAAGGAAGCGGGATCGATTGCAGAAGGCAAACTAACATCTAATAACATACTACAAGGGCCACATGTCACTCAAAGGCTAAGTAACCACCCCAGGTGGCCAAAACCTGAGTTGGAAACCCTTTTCGCTAACCTAGGTCCCAAAACACACCCACAAAAAGCCCTCCACGTGGTTGGAAGCCTCCAACAAGCTTGTGTCAATGTGGTTGCAACTCAATTTCTCCAGTTCAAAGGTAGCGGTCCCATAATCTAAGCCACCATTTAAGGCTAGCCTCTAGACCACCGTCCATAACTCAGTGAGACTTTTCGTAATGATAAATGACAAAGCCATTCCTACAAAACTTGATCAAGTACTTGACCTAACCAGGTCTAATCATGATAGTCATTTCATCAAACATATTGAGGGCATGTAATCTACAAGTCATGAATGCATATTTAAATATAGGGGTCTGATGCTTATTTGAGAATCATCAAAAATGTATAATTCCCTCTCATAATATCTACAATAACATCTATTAGCTCATGCATTCATTAACCATTCATCAACAAGTAGAACATATCAAGAGCCATATCTAGAACCTATTATGAAACCATACTTATAACCAACATTTAACCAGAATAATAACCATGATAGAACAACCATCAAAGCCACATAATATCAAGTATAAGTACTCATAAAATACAACAGGAAAAGAGCTTTTATTATCATATGAAAAATATAACCAAGTTAGGGACTTCTACGTACCACCCGACTATAGATTGGGCTTAACCAAATCTCTCTTTCAGCCAATCACCCTTGTGCCATATTCCAAGAGTGAATGTGTGATATCATGGAATAAACCAAACAAAACAAACTAGGGCTTCCAAAGGCAAAACCACCTCAACCCTCAACCAATGATTCCACCTCATTGTCAGACATTACTAACACCAACCAGATCAGTCTCTAACCCAAGTTGTCTAGGGCTCCAGGAACTAGTAAGTCAACCCACAACCTTCCAGGGCTCCAAAATGTTTGTCCAACCCAGCTCCAGGAATAGTAACTCAACCCACCAAGGGCTCCAAAGAATTTTTCAAACA
Organism: Pinus tabuliformis; assembly: GCA_031772625.1. NCBI lineage: Eukaryota > Viridiplantae > Streptophyta > Pinopsida > Pinales > Pinaceae > Pinus > Pinus tabuliformis. The sequence goes on along the minus strand of CM062812.1, from coordinate 785,084,276 downwards.
TAGGATCTAGGACTAGTGACTCAACCCAAATTGTTCCAGGGATTCCAAAGTGTTTTCTCCAACCCACAGCCATAAAAAAAATTACAAGCACTAATCAGGAAAACATCAAATGGAAAAACTCATAATACCATGGCTATCCGGGAAATGGCAAGGCTAGGAAAAGCCACTATCAATCTAGGAAATCCTCCATGCCAATGAAATATCATAACCAGATAATAACATGCATATACCATGCATCCATAATCAAAAAGGAAAATCTCACATGCAACCTGTTATTTGCAAAGCAACCCAGTTGTAGTTGATGATCCATTTGTTCCTTTGCGCTTTCACGCTTTCCTTTGCCTTCTTTCTCCAAATCCACTAAAAACTAGAGTGCTCCAAGCATGTGTGAAACAAAATGTTTCACACACTGACTAAAAGCTATGAATTGGTCTTCAAAAGCCTTTTTTATTATTGAGGCCTCTATTTTCTTCATTTTCCCTCAATTTTCCTTCAATTTCCTCCTCATGCAAATTTGTGACCTTTCATCTCCCTTTTCTCCTATTTTCCGTTATTTCATAAATAAAATGCCAATTAATGCCTCTTTGTCTTTGCCAATTTCCATAGCCATTAATTAATCACCAATGATCTCTGTCACTATGTTTTCCCAACATTAAGATTGGAATACGTGTCCCATGACCTTGGTTATTATTTTTATCGATTTACATTGGAAATCAACCAGCGGTTGTTACAAACCCGTCCCCCTTGAGGGAACACCATCCTTGGTGTTCAATGACACTTATAAACCAGAAAAACACATGTTTCCCATGGAGCTTTTTAATGCAAGCCGATACAAAATTCACATCATATCATATTGTTGAAGACATAACCAACATATCATGAACACCATACCACTTATTAGAGCTTTATAACATAACTCGATGCGGTATTTACATACATATGCATAAAAAACATAACCAAAACATATATCAAAATGCATTCTCTCAACCAGTGAATAAATAAGGATACACAACCCGCATCTGATCAACCATCTCCCATGTAGCTTCAACGGGACCAAAGTGCTTCCACTGCACTTTAACTTGCTCGATTTCTCGATTCCAGAGCATGAGCATCTTTTGCTATAAAATGCACTGAGGTTCCGGCCGTAATTATCCTTCTAGCTCCACTTGTAATACAGACCAGTCAATCACATGATCAACATTTTTCACATACTTCTTGAACAATGACACATGGAAAACGTCATGGAATTTCACTATCGAAAGTAGTGCAAGTCAGTAGGCTACTGGTCCAATCCTCTCAAGGATCTCTAAAGACCTGCAATACGGAGGTGCCAGCTTGGCACATGATCCAAACCTCAAGGAGATGTTTGTGGGATTGATGTGAAAGAACACATGTTCCCCAACCTAAAACTCAAACACCCTGTGTTGATATGCATAACTCTTATGTCTATCCTATGATACCTTTAGATTATTCTTAATAATCTACATTTCCTGTTCCATTTCTGCCAACATGTCTAGTCCAATCAATACCTTGTTTACTAGATAACTCCAACTGATGGGAATATTTACAACTCCACCCATAAAATGCCTCAAACAGACTCATCTTCAAGGATTTTTGATCCCCATTGTTATATGTAAACTCCACCAGTGGAAGATGCATGACATATATTCTCAACATGTCATCAAGAATAATGTTGACCCTCTCTATTTGTCCATCTATATTTGGATGATAATCTGTATTGAAGGCTAACTTTGTGTCAAACCCTGCAAATAAATCTCTCTAGAACTTGGAAGTGAACTTGGCATCTCTTTCTAACACAATCTTATTAGGAATACCATGTAACCTCACTATCTCCCTAATGAATACCTAGGCTGCCTTACTAGCTTAATGAGTAGACTTCACTAGAACTAAGTGAGCTACCTTAGTCAACCTGTCAACCACAACCATAATAGAATCATGTTGTCTAGATGTACTCGAGAAACCTGTAATAAAGTCCATGGAAATGACCTCCCATTTCCACTCTAGAATCATAATCAGTTGCAATAAACCACCTGGATGCTTACACTTTGCTTTTAACTGTAGACAATCCAAACATCTCACAACAAACTCTGCCAACTCTTTCTTCAAGTACGACCAATGGTAGAACTTCTTAACTACTTCCAGTGTCTTCTAATATCCCGAGTGACCTGAATACGACTTGACATGAAATTCCGACAAGACAAAATTCTTGAGCTCATTGTTATCTGGCACATAGATCTTGTCCCTCAATCTGACCAAACCATCTGCCGTGAGATGATAGTTCACTTCTTGTTTACATGTACCCTGATGTTGTAACCTATGCTTAAGCCACTGGTACATGTCATCCTCTTGTCCTACCTGCAAGATCTAATCCTGTAAATCTAGCTTATATGAGATCATAGATGCTATGTGATTTACATGTACTCTTATGTTAAGAGCATCTGCAACCTTGTTCTCTTTTCCCTTAATGTACTTGATCTCGAAGTAAAATTCACTTAGTGTAGCCAACCACCTAGCTTGCCTAGAATTAAGATTTGGTTGTTCAAACAAGTATCTCAATCCACTGTGATCACTTATCAAGATGAATCTCCTACCAAGAATATAGTGTCTCCACTTCTTCAATGCATGAATGATAGCTGCCAACTCAAGACCATGTGTCACATAGTTCTACTCGTGCTCATTAAATTTCCTTGACTCATAACATACTACCTGTCCTCTCTTTCAAGCATCTGTACACACCCCAAACTCTTTGTCCGGATATGCAATCTTATAACTGGAGGATTTGTAAGAAATTTCTTCAACTGCTCAAAACGAGATGCACATTCCTTTGTCCATTCAAATTTCTTCCCTTTTCGCTATAAGGATGTGATAGGATAGGCAATCTGTGAGAAGTTCCTGGTGAGTTGCTTGTAATAAACTGTTAACCCCATAAATGATCTAACCTCATCCACATTCCTAGGAGTTTCCCACTCTGTGATAGTTTTGATATTTTTTGGGCCCACTGCTATACCTTCCTTGGAAGCCACATGCCCTAAGTAATGAACTTTTGTCTAAAAGAAATTGCATTTGCTAAGTTTGGCATACAACTGATGCTCCCTCAACAGTCTTAACACTGCTTCTAAGTGTTCTGCATGCTCTTCCTCATTCTTAGAATATCTCAATATGTCATCAATGAATATTATCACAAACTTGTCTAGAGAAGGACGCAACACACTATTCATCAAACACATGGAAGTAACTAGACCACTAGTCAAACCAAAAGGAACTACAACAAAATCATAATGCCCATACCTGATCCAAAAGGCAGTATTGTAAATGTCCTCTTATTTGATGTGTACCTAATGGTATCCTGATCTCAAATCAATATTTGAGAACATCGTTGCTCCCTTCAACTAATCAAACAATTCATCAATTTGCAGCAAAGGGTACTTGTTCTTAATTTTCACCTCTTTCAACTACCTATAATCAATGCATAACTTGAGAGTACCATCCTTCTTCTTCACAAACATTACTGATGCACCCCAAGGTGACACACTTGGCCTAATGTATCCCTTGTCAAGCATTTCTTTCAACTGCAACTTCAGTTCCATCAATTCCAAAGTGCTCATCCTGTATGGTGCCTTTAATGTTGTTGTTGCTCCTAGCATCAACTCAATAGAAAATTCTACTTCCTTATGAGGTAGTACTCTAAAATATCTGCTAGAAATACATCTCGAAACTACTGCAAAATTGGGTACCTCTTCAACACCTCAACATCCTTTCCTTTATCACTGAAATATGAACTACCAACAATACACATCCTTTCCTGCTATTACACTTGGCCTGCATAGTTGTAACCATTGTCACTGATGTAGGTTTCTTCTTACCCTACAATTTTCTCTTCTCTTCGTCATCATCCAAGCATTCAATAGCCTTATCATAAAAATCCACCTTAGTCCCATGAATGTACAATCAATTCATACCCAATAACATACTATATGATCCCAACGAAAGCACATTTATATGTGATGATGTAGACATACCATTCAACTCAAATATACAAGGTCTTACTCAATGATGAACTCTTTTCTTGGTACCTACAGCCAAATGCACTAACCAAGATTTTGCATGCACTTCTTTATTCAAACCACTCTTATCCACCAGGTCAGGACTGATACAACTATAGTTAGATCCAGGGTCAATCAAAATAGAAACAACTTGATCACAAATCTTACCTTCCATCTCGATAATAGATGCTTAATGATCATCCTGCCTATTATCCAATGCTGCATAAATACGAGGAATACTTTGTCCAACATCCCCAACTGTTTGTGCCTCTTAAGCACTATAAATATGTGGTTTTCCACCCTGATGCTATGGAAAATATCTCCTACAATGATCCTTGTCACAAGTCCAACACCGTAAAGGCTTCTTGCCATCACCCTTATTCTTCTCCTTAGACTAAAATCCCTGTCCTATGTCAGCTACATTGAACTTCTTATGTGGTGTTGCATTCTCCTTGTCATTTGTATCATGTGGTTTTCCTCTCTTCTTAACCCACTTTCCCTTATTCTTATCATTACCCTTCCAATCCTACTTAGACTCGGTCTTACGCTTTGATTACTCGTAATAGAGTTTCAACTTTCTAATGACTTCCTCCAGTGATTTAGGCTCATCAAAATCAATCATGTCTTTGATTGATATCGAAAATCCACTGATGAATCTCTGAATCTTGGCCTTCTCCTCCTTAAGGTAAGGAAAATATGTCAACAACTCCAAAAACCTACTAGTGTACTCCTCACCGATCTTAGATCCCATCTTCAACTCATAAAAATCCTTCGCCCTATCATCATAGTGTCTTTTAGATAGATACTTCTTCCTGAAAAGTCTCTCTAACTCACTCTAAGTCAACTCCCTTCCCGAATGCCTCGAAAATTATTTACATCTTCCCACCAAATGTATTTTTTTCCTTTAAGACTAAATGTAGCTATCCTGAATTTAATATTCTCTGAGTAGTCACGCAATCTGAAGAACTTATTTATCCCAAGCAACCAAGCTTTTGCATCCGGTGACTTCTTCATTTCTCCATCAAATGTAGGATGCTTTGCTTTCTTGAATTCCTCTAGGAAATATTGTTTCTCACTCCTATACAGATGGTGGTGGTGATGACGATGCTATTTATCTGAACCAAAACTATAATAGAACCCACAGTCATTACCCCTCCTGTCAGGTGTATCCAAGAACCTGCCATATCTGACTGTGTCATCCCTGTCAAACCTGTATCCTGACCTACTTCCACATGCCCCATTGGTCCTTTCCTCTTGTCCATGACTGATCCTAAACGGTCCCTATCTCTACAAATCTGTCAAAGTCTGATGGATAATTACATTAACCTCTTCTTGTTTCTCTTGTGCCCTAGCAAGTCTCTCCCATGACTAAATTATTTTGTCATTATACGACTTTTGATTTTTTATTTCAAACTTCTCAAGTATCTACCATGTCAGGGGAGTACTCATCACCATGTTGTTCATCTAATCTATAAGGAGAATCACGTGAATTGTAGTCCACCATTTTTCTTGTCACCTTTGATCCTCTACTTCCTGCAAATGTACCATGTCAGATAACCAAATATAAACATAATCAACATACCTTATTGAAGTTCATGGGAGGCTATCTCATCGATTAGCAAAACATATGTATATATAACGAAATCAACATATCAATCATCTCAACATCAACATCATCAACCTCTACATGACGACATAATTGCAACAATGATTATCATAATACATTCATAACGAACACATAGACAACTAACATGCATGCATGACAAACACATTTTTCCCATCCAATCAAAGTATTGAACCTGGGAGCTTTGATACCATTATGTAACTCACCCCTCCCACATTTACCCAGTTTCACCAGCCTGCCAGAGTGAACATGAGAAGAAGAGTTATTATGACATGACTCAACCTCCTAGGTCCCATTAAGGAAGTGGGGTCAACTGCGAAAGACAAACTGACATATCATAACATCCTACAGGGGCTATAGGTCACTCAAAGGCTGAGTAACCACCCCATGTGGCCAAAACCTAAGTTGGACACCATTTTCTCTGACCTAGGTCCCCAACCACACCCACAACAAGCCCTCCATGTGGTAGGAATCCTCCAACCACATGCACAAGCATGCATCCATGCAGTTGCAACCCAATTTCTCAAGTTCAGAGGTAGCGCTCGCGGAATCTGAGCCACCAATTAAGGCTAGCCTCCAAACCACTACCTAGAACTCAATGAGACTTTCCAGAATGATAAATGACATCAGGAAAATCTATTCATACAAGGACTTGACCTAACCAGGCCTAACCGTGATAGTAATTTCATTAAACATATTGAGGGCATGTAATCTATAGGTCATGAATCGATATTTAAACATAGGGGTCTAATACTTATATGAGAATTGTCAAGAAGGTCTAATTCCCTCTCATAATAGTTGCAATAACATCTATTAGCTCATGCATTCATTAACCATTCATCAACAAGAAAACATATCAAGAGCCATAGCTAGAACCTGTTATGAAACCATACTTATAACTAACATTTAAGCATAATAATAACCATGATATACAACCATCAAAGCCACATAATATCAAGTACAATTACTCATAAAATACATTAGGAAAAGAGCTCTTATTATCATATGCAAAAGCCAACAAAGTCATGGAATTCCATGTACCACCCGACCATAGATTGGGCTTAACCAAATCTCTCTTCCATCCAATCACCCTCATGCCATATTCCAAGTGTGAATGCAGGATCTCATGGAATAAACCAAACAGAACCAAACTAGTGCTTGGAGAGGCCAACCACCTCAACCCTCAAATAGTGATTCTACCTCACTATCGAACATCGCTAACACCAACCAGATCAGTTTCTACCCAAGTTGTCTAGTGCTCCAGGAACTAGTAACTCAATCCATAGCCTTCCAAGGCTCTAGAGCGTTTGTCCAACCCATCTCCAGGACTAGTAACTCAACCCACCAAGGGCTCCAGATCATTTGTCCAACCTAGGCTCCAAGACTAGTAACTCAGTCCAAGTTCCAGGATAGCGTTTGTTCCAACTCGCATTCCTTTTCCTTCTTTCTCCAAATCCAATGAAAACTAGAGTGCTCCAAGCATGCTCCAACAATACTCAAACATTTCTCTAATTGTGCAAGAGTATGAGAGAGTGAGAATAAAAGGGAGCTCCAACCTAAAACTAACAAAAGGTTTCAGACCAAAATCAATGAACTGATCCTCCGAAGCCTTTTTATCATTGAGGCGTCTATTTTCTTCATTTTTGCTCAATTTCCCTTCAATTTCCTCCTCACACAAATTTTTGACCTTTCATCTCCATTTTATCCTATTTTCCATTATTTCATAAATAAAATGCCAATTAATGCCTCTTTTCCTTTACCAATTTCCATAGCCATTAATTAATCACCAGTGGTCCTCGTCACTATGTTTTTCCCAACATTCAACTTGGAATACACGCCCCATTACCTTGGTTATTATTTTTATTTATTTTCGTAGGAAATCAACCAGGGGTTGTTACAGATTCCACAAATTATTCTAGCATATGGATCCACCTTTCAAGACATGGAATCTCAATATCAAATTCATGAATTTTTTTTGCATGATTGAATTTGTCCAAACAATCAAGCTACCACTCAATGATATTGTTAATCATAGACAATTCAAGAAAAATCACATCTCTAGATATCATAAACTTCCTATTTACCTCATCGTAGAGACGAGACACTTTGGTGGTATCCAAGTACCCCAAGAAGATAAAATTTGGACTCCTTGCACCAAGTTTGTTTCTTTGTTCCTTAGGAATCAAGGCATAACAGGTGGAACTAAAGGTCCTGATATGTCTTTCTAAAGGAATGCAGCCATACCACATTTCATAAGAAGTCTTGTTTCCAAGAGCATGAGATGGACATCTGTTTTAATATATACTGCACATAGAACTACGTCAACATAGAACATCAATTTTACATTTTCGAAAAACATCATTAATCGAACCATATTTAAGATGGTCCTATTCATTATTTTAGCTACACCATTTTGTTGAGGATTGTATGGCATGGTTGTTTGATGTTGAATCCCATGTTGGCAAAGATAGTTTTAAAATTCATTTGAAGTATATTCTTTTCCATTATCAGTATGAATAGAGATAATACATGATTGTGCATCATTTTTCAATCGATGCATGAAAGTTTTTGAAAGTTTCAAAAGCTTTAGAATTGCTTTTCAATAAATATTCCCAACACATCTTGGTGTAATCATCAATAAAAGTCATCATATATTTATTTCCATTTGTAGAAGGAATAGGCATAGGACCACACAAATCAGAATGAATCAGTGCAAGCTTTTTATGTGCTCTAGAAAAATAATCATGAAATGGTTGTTTGTTATGTTTTCTTAGGATACAAGCATCACATTGTTTAAGTTTCCTTGGAATGGTTGGAAAACCAAAGACATCATTTATTTTCAATAAACGAATATTTTCATAATTAAGATGGCCAAATATTGCATGCCATAGAAGACTGGATGGAAATTTACCTTCATTGTACTGAGAACTGTATGTAGAGTTTTGTGCACAAGCGGATGTTCCTTGTATCTTCAATAGTTTTTCCTCCTCCGTTCCAATCATGAAAACTGTGTTTTCTGATGCTTTTCTCACCTCAACGTTTCCATCAAACATGTGAGGGGAGTGTCCTTGCTGGTGAATTTGAACAAGGGACAAAAAGTTTTTTTGTAGAGCTAGAAGTTAGGGAACATCATGTAGAAGAAAGTCAGGGAATCCAGGAAGTTTAAGCCTGATGATGTCAAGTCCAAAGGGCTTAAGTTTTGACTTGTCTAAAAAGTATAAGACTCCATAAACATTATCACCAAAGTCTTCAAAAAAATAAATCCAGAAGGTCATGTGGTAGGTTGCACCTGTATCAAGCAACCACGCATCTTTCCAAGAAGCAAATCAAGTATGAAACATGTCTTTAGATACTCCAATATTGAAACGTGCAACAATATAGTGAGCAGATTTAGGTGCTTTACCTTTCCCTAGATCTGTAATTTTACCTTTCTCTTCATTTCGTTCTTGATGGATTCTTTCCCAAGAGAGTTTGCATGTGGATGCATCATGTCCATTTCTATTGCCACGAATACAATGTACATCAAATTTTCCTCCTTGATGATGTTTACCCCACCTCTGTTATTCTTACTTCCACGTCCTTTTCTACCAAATTTTCCTCTAGAAGAATCTTGTGTTTGATTCTTATCTTTTTGTGCAAGGCCCACAACATCTTTAGGAGACTGAGAATTTGTCTTCCTCTTCCCAAAATCTTTCTCTTTTTCTACAAACTTCCTTGAAAAAGTGTTAAAAGTAATGTCTTTGAGTTGGGCACTAGCTTGTAAGGATTCAAGATAGTGAGAATATGTAGGATAGAGGACCTTAACAAAAGTTGTGAGAGGGATGTCCATTTTGATTTCAGTGGCTTCTACACCATGCATAATAGCTCTAATTTCTAAGGCCAGAGCCAAGCGGTCATTATACTTCAATTCTAGATTGAAGAGCTTGATCATTAACTAAACTACCTCCAATTCTGAGTGTGATTCAAATAAATATTTCAACTTCTTTAATGCATCATAAGATTTGTAATTGGAATAATATGGTGTCTCACCTATTCACTTACTAAAGCAATTATCAAGGCATATGCCTTGTTATTCTTGTTCTCCCATATGGTGAGCTCTTTATTTGATGTGGGCATGGGAGGTAGATTGTCACCTTCTCCTTCACATACAACTTTCCGCACGTCATTGAAAATAAGTGTGTGTCTAATATTTATGGGCCATTCATGGTAGTTCTCTTTACTAGTGAGCACTACACCAACAATGATGATGAGAGAGTGCATATTTACTAGTAGTTCTAAACCACCAAACTTTAACAACTAGAAGTAAATATATTGTGCAAAATGTGTATTAGGTAGGTACACATATGCGAAAAAGATTGATGACCCTACTTAAACCTCGTGCACAAATTATTTTCATTAAAGATGGAAATACATGCACTCACCTGTACAAAGGAGGCTCTCAGAGACTATGTTTTGCAGTGATTTTTAGTGTTATTAAAAAATGGCCAGGGTGAGAGATTTATGTTATTTGTTGTGTTGTGAAAAAATTTCATCCCCAAGACTCTATTTCTTGCAGCGCCATTCACTAAACATGAACCACCACTAACATTTTTATGTGACCTTAGCGGAAACATGTGAAATCTCACATTCTAACAAATATTTCTTCATCTAGCAGACTCTGTCATCCGTGGGATTGCGCCCATCATTAAGTTTTACACTGAAAATCTTATGCGATGAGTTGTCAATTTTATTTTCTATTGTTGGGAAAGTTCATTTCTACACATTTTGTTAACTACATAACCATAGGATTTCCTAGACCTCTGACCAAATACCTCTACGGTGCGCTGTCAAATTTTTAGTTAGATAACGAGAAATTGCCCATCTTTTGCCTTCTATCTACTAAAGGAACCTTGAGCCTCTGGAACCATGTCGAAATTTGAAGTGCCATAACTCCTTATCTATTTTGAGTTTTTTAGAGTGTCATACACCTTTTGAAAGGTCTCCGATAGGGATTTACAATTATAAAATTTGTAGGAGCACCTAACTTTATCTTATGTAAACAAAATGCCCTAAGATAGACCCTCAAATCAATAAAAAACCAAAGACACATCAACGATAATTACTTGCATCAATAACTATAGTTTGACATTAATCACAACACTTTGATCGACACCATATTCTCTTTTCTTGAAATTGGTTGAAATCTATATGAAAGAGGAAGAGACAATTAAATATTCATTGTCAGATTTATGGAAGTCCTTCATAAGATTCCGCAATAATTTTTTCCCAATGATTTCATCATTTTTAGTTGATATGTAAATGATTTCCCTGTGAATATTAGATTTTTATTGAAGTAAGATGAGAAGTATATATGGAAAGAGTTAATGCAACAAACTCAAGTCACTAAAGAAAATATTCATGAAAGTGGTGCTAATCTCCTAAAATTCCCAATATTATTATCGAAACATAGAGAAAAAGATTTTGAAGATCAATTGATGAGTGATGCAAAAAATTCTCTAAATCATATTATGATCCTAAAGTTAAAAGTGAGAACCCCAATGTCTCAAATTAAGAGGCACATCATTCAACGTGTACTCCATGGAAGGAAAATTCTAACCTCTCATATGTTCATTTTGATAATAATGTTGACAATGGGTTCAATGATGGATTTAATGAACCTTCACCAAATTGACATGAACATGGGGAAGATGTTATAGTAAATTCTCAGTTGCTACAACTAGTTTGTATAAATCCACAAAAAGGATGTCAATATGATATGAGCAAGACTTATCACTTGACATGAATTTTTTCAAGCTCTTGATTTTTCAGCAAGAGTAAATTCAAATGAAGAAGAAGCCTTCCTTGAATAACAAACAAAAGAGAATTAACAACAAGAGGGATGTAAGGTAGATGATGATGAAATTTTTAGTAAAAAATAGAAGCCATCCATACAATCCTCCATGGATTCTTTGCAGCAAATTATTTTTGTAACCTCACCAGGGCACTATTGTCATTACACAATGGAGGAATTTCTTGTAACATTGTCAATAAGCAAAGACTTTCAACTATGACTGGAGAAAGTAGATGAGTTGGGTATGTACATTGCTCCATTGGAAGTTTACTTATACTTGAGAGTAGCCCTTTTCTCCAGGCACTCCATGGTAGATATATTTTGTTTTTTCATGTTAATAGTTTTGTTCTTTCGGTAAGGTTTGCCTAATAAGAATTTATTGGATCAAGACACTAGTTGATCCATAAATTGTTATGGATATTCCACTAGATAGTTTTCCACAACAAATCTGATAAAATTATCTATAAAATCTAAAATTATACAATATTACATTTTTACTAGATTTCAGGATCTATAGATTTATGTTAATAGTGCATGCATGCAAATGAAAATTATGCAGAAAATAAAGAACGGAAAAACAAAAAGTTCACACATACATTTGACACAAGATATGCTCTAGGAAACCCTTTCAAGAGAAAAACCCAGCTAGAAGGTGAAGCCAATTCGCTCTCTTTCTTTGAATGGAAATATGGATGCGAGTATAAATAAGTGTGGCTTGTCACCCATGGGATGCTACAATGCACAAATCCTCTTTGTGTGCTCTACCTCCTATCCCTCTTGGCTTTGCTTAGCTATGGAACAAACACAATCAAAATAATGGAACCCCTTTTCCTCCCAGTGGCCCGGTTATAACACAACCCAGTAGCCTACTAGTGATTAGGTTTGACTATTGAGAAATATAGGGCATAACAACTAGGTGATTTCTCTTCTAATGATAACTACTTGTGAATGCTTTTTACTTCTTTAGATTAATATATTTTCTTTACTTAGATTATTATTGTGTTCTTCTTCATCAAACAACTACCAATGCATAAACAATAAAGAGATAAGAGACAAAAAATGCAGGCGATCATCCAGGGCCAAAACCTCTCCCACTTGAGAGGAAAACCCAAACAGATTCTTCTTCTTATAGATACTTCAATTGATGAATACTAAGACCACCCTTGACCTATTTGCCTCTCCAATACCAAGTCACAAAGCTTCTTTGATGAGTTCCTTTTTCCTTGAGTCAACGATAGTCAAACTTCTTGATTCTTCCTCCTTCTCGGTTGCCTTTCAGAGTTTCGGTTCCTAGGAACATACCTGCAACTTTCGACCCTAATTCAGAAACCCTAGTTGCAGTGTTTGAGAGAGATATTGTCTCTCAAACTTCTTTGCTTTGAGATGGAAACTATTCCTCCTTAACTCAGCTTGATTCTTCACTTGAATTTCTCCTTGGATTGACCTTCGATAGTGACTTCAATACCTCGACACCTTCTGCACAGACAACACCTATATTTCGCACGTGTGGAGTGAATTTAACCCAAAAATAGATCTGAAATCACCTTGATTATGGTTCTCATTTCCTCACTTTGTTATAGTCTTCCTTCTTTAAGATCTTCGCATGTCTTTCTTGTTTTGTATCGTTGGTCGAAATCCTTGTGCTCAAATGGAGGTTGAGTTACCTATTTATAGTGGTTTCCCATGAAATAAGTAGTCTTTTCCTTGCCCATACTGGCCAACATGTCATTTGGTGTAGGGTTGTTATTCCATCTTGAGGCTGAATTCTTGGAGGAGCCTGAGCTTGGTCTCAGAGGGCCTTTTTACTCTTTCACTGACTCATATACAAATATAACATGCCCAAGAAGGGTCCTGAATACATGACATTGACTTAATTTGACTTTTATGACTTGATGAGAAAAACTAAAGGCTCACAATGGGAACTTTAACTAAAATAAAATTCCTTGATAATGAAACCCATGATTCAAGCATTACAAAAATAATTTTATTTTCTTCTTTACATCATTTATATAAAATCACAATTACACATGTCATTATGAAGACTGAACCTAGTTACACTTTTCAACACTGGCTACTTCAAATCTTAACCAAAGTTACAATATAGAATCTTCTAGAGTATTATACATCATAATCACATGGCTGGCCCATTTTCCATGAATAATGGGGACTGAAGTGGCATCCTCTCAAATTATGGTGGTGAAAACAGGAAGGTCAAATTCTGAGTGGCATAACTTTCACATACGGACTCTGATTGACGCGATTCTTGAGTTGTTGGAAAGGCCTCTATGTGTAGAATAGCATGAAAAGGTATGCACTAAAGCAACAAATTTTTACCCCCAAAAAATTTCATTTGATGCCTCAAAATGATCTCGAAAGGTTTTAGACCTCGTTTTGCCAAATTGGGTCCCATTAGTAAAAAATGGTCCCATGAGTTGATTCCTCCACTTTTTCCACACTGGAAGCATTGAGACAAATGACAAACAATATAATGATTCAATATAGATCACACCTCTCCATTCTGGGAGGATTTTGGTCCCCAAAGATTCTACCGAATGAGGTCAGGAAAATTTTCCTCCACTTTCTCTCTAGTGTGCCATTTAGCTTTGCCTAGAAGTTTCCCTTTCAACCAATCTGCCAAAGTTCATGCTACCCCTATCTTTTTGTTTTGGACCTCTTCTGTAAAATTGTATCTTATATCAACTTTTCCTGAGCATATGGTGCTAAATCCTCCACAGAAGGTAGGACATGTTCCTCTTCCTAATCTAGCATGGAAGGCTCATAGATTTCCGAAATCTCGACATTCACAACTAAGTAAATGCACATATATATGGTAAACTAAGTCGATAGGAATTATCAGCCACCTTTTCCAGTATCTCGTAGGCACCATACCCCAAAGCCTTGATTTTCTTACCATGCCCATGTGCCCTCTCCTTGTTCAACTGTAGCCATACTCTGTCTCCCACCTTAAACAATTTTGTTGTTCTATGTTGATCATGCATGGCATTATATTTCTCTTGCAACTCCTACAGTGTCTCTTGTACCCATAGATGGATCTGCCTAATCTTATTTTAATAAATTTTACTTTCCCTCACTCCTCTCTGTTTCCCATATGAATTATCCAAAGTTGAAGGCGATAAATATCCAAAAAAAAATTCAAAATAGGGACTTTCTTGTAGAAATATGGATTGCTCTGCTGTAAAATGTTGTATATATACCAAATTTTCATCCCAAGTCTTCAGATGATTTTGGTTGTATCCCCTCAAAAATTGCACCAAAGTCCTATTGACTACTTTTGTTTGTATATTTGTTTTAGATGGAATGTTGTAGATATTTTCAACTTCGTATCCATCTTCTTCAATAATATAGTCCAGAATGCACTGAGAAATATTGTATCCTTGTATGAAATGATGCTCCTTGGTATCCCAAAGTGCACCCATAAATGTCCAAAGAACAAGTTTGTTGCTTCCTTCTCATTGATGGCCTTTTTACAAGGCATCAAAACACGCATCTTGTTGAACCTATCAACTACCAGAATAGTAGTCATGTCCCTTCTTGGTTGTCAGTAAACCTCCCACAAAGTCCATGGATATTATTTCCCAAGGAGAAGTGGGTATAAGTAAGGGATGATATAGGCCATGTTTCCTATTGTTATGCTTGATGGTAAAACAAAGCATGCATCCTCTTATGAGCCTAGCTACCTGCTCTATCATCTTGAGCTGATACACACACCTCTACAGGTTGTCCATGGTCTTCCCTACACCAAAGTGTTGTGCAACCTTGGAGGTATGAACCTTTCTAATCAAATGTAATCACTCACCTTTAGGAACGCATAGCTTATCTAGAATGTAGAGTAGCCCATCCTAGAGATGGTAGGCAACAATGTTGTCGTTGTCGTACACATGAACCTGACTCTGCAATTGTTGAAACACCTCCTTGAGTCCTCATCCTTTGAATATGCCTCTTTGTATGCATCATGTGTGAATGGCTCCATGTGCATAAGAATTCACAAAGTTGTGATATTTGATGTGGGTAGCGTTGAAATCATGTTAGCAACTTGTTTGTGCTACCCTTCTTGTACTTGATAACCAAATGAAATTGTTATAGAAACCCCATCCACTTGTAATGCTTGGTCTGTTGTAGCTTACTCTTGGCCTGTAATAACTGTAGTGGTTGGTGATCAGTCGTGGATTATTGTCACCTTTCCCATTAGATATTATTTCCACTTCTTCATTGCTTACACCAGGGCATACAACTCCTTGTTGTAGGTGGGTAGTTAAGAAATTCCCCATGAAATACTTCAGACTGGTAGCATACATGCCTTCCTCCCTGCATCAAGACCACTCACATAGCATACCCACTTGCATTTGTCTCCACTTCAAATGGTTGTTTCAAGTTTGGTAATGCCAAAATTGATGCTTGACTGGTTTTCTTCTTTAACTCCTCAAAATCCCTTTGATAACCCTTTCACCACTGGAAACTATTTCCACCTTTTCTTATTGGGTGGAGCATTGTTTCTACCACTGAAAATGAGGCTATGAACTTCCTCAAGTAATGTGCTATCCCAATGAAACTTCTAACCTCAGAAACATTAGTAGGCATTGGCCATTTCATGATGGCCTCCATCTTAGCAGGCTCTATCTTCATCTCTCCTCCACCTATCACATAGCACAGATACACAAAGACTATTGTACAAACTCACACTTCTTGAGATTTGTTATTAGTTGTTGCTTATTTAATGTATCCAACACCTGAGTCAAATGTGAGATGTGCTCCTACCGAGTAGCATTGTATACCAATATATCATCCAAATAAACAATAACAAATGAATCTATAAATGGGCACAATAAATCATTTATTAATCTCATAAATGTAGTTGGTGCATTACATAGGCCAAATCGCATGACTAACCACTCATATAAACCTTGCCTATTTTTTAAGCCAGTCTTCCATATGTCTTCTACTTTGACTCGAACCTAGTGATATCCAGACTTTAGGTCCAACTTAGTGAAGTACTTTGCTTACTACAACTGGTCTAGCAGATCATTTATCCTGGGCAGGAGGTATATGTTCTTGAGCGTGATTTTGTTCAACACCCTATAATCTATACACATCTGTCAAGTCCCATCCTCCTTTGGCTCAATGATGATGGGCGACACACATGGTGATGTACTTGGTTAAATGACACCCTGTTCCAATAGTTTTACAATTGTTTCTTTACTTCACTTGCTTCTATAACATACTGCCCATAAAACCCAATGTTTGGTAATGTGGAGTCTAGAAATAGCTGGATCTCATCCTCCACTTCCCTCTTAGGCGGTAACCCTTTAGGATCTCGAAACACATCCCTGTATGCCTGCACAAAATCCTCGAGTTGCTATTATTATTTTTTAGTATATGCTTCCAGGGATGCCTTGCTTCTTACTAACTCATCAACCGACTGATTTTCTCTTTAAAAAAATAAATCATACTTCTTGCTAGAACTGACCAATTTCTTGGCATGGTTGGCACTTACCAACAAAATTTTTGACTTGTCTTTGTGCACATTAATGATGAATGATTTTCCATTCTTGATTAGTCGATATTGGTTGGCTCTCTGCATGAATATTACATCTCACATGTACATGTAAAGACTTCCAAACATGAATTCACATACATCAAAGGTAACCACATCTAGTTCTACTTCATTAATAAAATCAATACTAACAACAAATCTAATTTTGCATTAATTTTTTACATTCAACTCCGCATCCTTATTTACTAGTCCTAGTGGATATGGGTTTGGATGATCATAAACTTCTAGCCCCAAATTATTGACCAACAATGTTGCAATGAGATTCGCATGCAATCCTAAGTCAAATGGAGCATCAATCTTTGTCTTTTTAACTTTTATATTTATATGGAAGAGTTCGCTCATTTCTTTCTCTTCCTATTGCTAAAGGCTACTCAGATTCAGCTCCTTATGCATTGATGTACAAATGATCTTCTTATCCACATCCGATCTACTTTCAACTTGGTTGCTTGATTCAGTGGCCATGAGTTTCTTCTTATTATTATTTATTTGGGTTTAGTTTGGGATCCAACTTTTAGCACTTCTCCTTTGTATGGTCGTCAATGTTGCAGTGGTTGCTAGGATATTTGAATTGGTATGTTGTGGTTGTTGTATTTTTATCTTTTCCTTCTTTCTTATTCTTCTTCCCCTCCTTAGAAGCATCTTGTTTCTCCTTCTTCTTTGATCCACTTAATTGTGCTCTCTTCATGCCTATGTTCTCTAGGTGTTGTGCTTGTACACAAGCCTCGTCCATTGATTTGGGATTAAACAACATCACTTTCTCCTGCAAATGGTGGTGTATACCCCTCAAATACTTGAGGAGTACATATGGGTTCTTTGGGGAGATGCCCAACATTATTTCCATCTTTTTGAACTTCGTGGTGTACTCCTGCACTCTTTTCCCTAGCTTTTTCTTGAAGTAGTGCCACCGGATCCACTAGTCCTCTACGTACCCAATAGGGTAAAATTGTGACTTAATGAGGGTTTTGAATGTTGAAGTTTCTAAGTCTACCTAGTTAGAAACCCTCCATGCACTTTACTGATTTATTCCTACCTACTTGTTCCGTTACTTAACAAGTTATTTACAATGTAAATACTGAAAATAAACACTAGTGCATGCTCAACATATTACAGATCAACAACTGAAGGAAACATAAACAATCACACCAAATGACACCGTTATTTTTGGACCAATGTCCCTGGAAAAACCCAATGCGGGAAAACTGGTGCAGCTATCTGAGGGTTTTCTTATTAAGCAATTCAGAGTACAATCTGGGTGCCAAATCCGGCTTACCCAACAAAGAATTTCCTTGGCAATAGTACCTCTCAGTCTGAGACAAATGTCCCGGCTGAAACCCCGAATAAACCTTTCGGCAACTCCTTAGCTCCAATCTGTCCCAAAAACCCCAGCGTCTGCCTTTTTGGACTGCGTCAGCCTCTCTCTACCCAGCGTTGGCCCTGCGTCACCTTGAATGGGCCTGCGTTAGCTTTAGGAGGCCCTGTGTCAGCCTTCTGGCCCTCTACATCAGCAATGTTGGCATGTCTAAAGCACTGTGCAACTCTCGGCTGCCTCTGTGTGGCCCTGGCTGCTACTATGTCACTCTCTCTGGCTCTTGCGCTGCTCTCCCGACACTATCTCTGCCTCTCTATCTCTCTGTACTCAATGCCCCTCAGCTACAACTCAGATCATTGATTCTATCTCTCTTAGCAAACCCTGGTCTAGAGAATATAATGACTGATCATTTGGTGTATTCTCCAAGTGACCCTCAAGCCCCCTCTTATACTTTTCTCGTTGACATATCAACGGTCGAGATTAAGTCCCTAATCAATGGCTAAGATTAGATCTGGCTTTATCCATGTCTTTTGGACCATTCTAACATAGTTTTATATTAATCCACGTTAATATTTTAATTTCTCTAAGTTTAGACTTAGGGACTCCATTAAAAATATTAATTATTTTAATTTCTCCTAAAATGTTTAGAATCTACCCAAACCCTTTCTGGGTATTGGAGATCTCATGTGCCCTAACCTCTCCACCAAATTTCGTGGCTAGAACACATCTGATGCTACCCCAAATCAACACTCCCCCTTAGCGAGGACTGTGCTCTAGCAATACTCCTCGCTGAGTATTACCCTGATCATTCGGCATCGGTCCTTGTGCTAATGCTAGGCCTGTTGCCCACCATCGTCTGCATTGTTGTATCCTGTATTGCTTCCCATGGTTCTACCACTGCCACTGTTGCATTTGTACGACAGCTTCCTCTGCATCCGTGTTGTTTCTGGTCCTTTCTCCCAACACTGCATCCGCACTGCAACTCCTTTCATCATGTTGCATCATGCTACCGACTGCCGCACTACAACTCAGTTACTAAGAAGTAAGTAACTGATCTCCCAACTATGACCTCTCTGTGGGCTAGAGACCCTCCTGATGCTAAAGCTCCATCTGCCGCTGACAAGTGCTCCCTCCTAACCTATGTGTTGTTGCAACAACTCACTACATCTTGCACCATTGCACACCTCTCTATGCCATCCTGCACTGGTGCAACACTCTTGTTCCTCTGGCACTGTTGCAGCCTGCTAGCCTCGCATTGTCCTGGGAATCCCTGCGTTGTAGCTCTCTTGGCCGCTTCATCCACATCCTTCTCTACCCACATCATCCAGTCTTGCTACTCCTCTTCGGGGCTCCCGTAGCAAGGTCTAATCCAAGAGGTTGGGTACCTCGAGGATCCTGCCCCTCATCGCCTGTAGTCTGCCTGACTACAACTTGATGTCTCCCCACTTCCGCTCAAGTGGTGCATGTGCACTCATGGCACAGTCATCGTTTGTCTCCACTTCCTTCTCTACCCTTGCTGGCATTGCCTTAGTCTTGGAAGACTCTCCCTTACTCTTCTTCCTTCGACACTGGGTCACATAATGACCCAAGTCCCCATAGTGGAAGCACTTGATCTTGGAGAGATCCTTCTTCTTCCACTTTTCTTGCTTTCCCTCAGATGTTAGGGCAACATCTCCCTCCTCTTTGACTTTGATCCCCTTACTGTTGCTTCCTGCCTTTGACTGTCATCTGATCTCTTCTTGGCGAAGAGCCACCCACATCTCATCCCAAGGTGGAAGTGTCCCTCTACTCAGTATACTTTGGACAAATACCTCCCAGTCTTCTGAGAATGCATTCAGGGCTATCCTTACCATCAATTCCTAATCCGGCGTGGCTTCTATAGCAGTCAACTGATCTCGATCTCATTCAGTCCTCCGAGGAAGGTGTCAATCGTTCTCCCTTCTTCACTTGATATGACCTCAACTGATTCTCTAATAACATCCTTCTCTACACAGAAGTATGCTGGTACAATTTCTTTAGGGCCTCCCACATCTCATATGCCTTTTCCTTCTCAGCAATGTGTGGTACTATATGATCCTTGACCCCATCAAGAATGGTACTCTTGGCCCTCGCCATTGCTTCCTCATACCTATCATTATCAACTGGGTCAATTGGGACTGTTATCGTCTTCAAGGCGAAGTGCTTGACACAATTTCTGTCAAGTACAAATAAGATTCTGGCCTTCCAGAATGTGAAGTTCGACGCTTTGTCCAGCCTGTCTTGGTCTCTTACTCCGTGTAGTGCCATGATTCTCTTCTACTTCCCTCCTGGAAGTTCTTGATCTGACTCCCTCTGAGTCTCGATTTCCCTCCTGGAAATCCTTCTGCCGATGTCGAGATGCCCCCTACTCTGACAGTATGTGCAACCGCACCACTGATCTAGATTTCTCGACTAGAAACCCTCGGTAGCAACTCCCTCCTCTTGGCCTTGCCCTATCAAGTATTGTTCCAACTACAATACCTCACCAGCTCCACTCTGCAACGTTCCCACAACCTTCTAAACCCCAACAACCTGAAGGTGAGAGCTCCTAAGCTCTACACAATCCCGGCACCAGCAACACAACCTCCTTAGTCAACTGCATCATCCCTCCTAGCTTTGGTGTGGCTCTGTGTGAGGCTCCCTTTGCCTCCCTTAGCTTCTGTGCCGCCTCTTCCTGGCTCACCCTTGATGACACAGGCACTGCGTCACCATTCCCTTGTTGTTGCTCTGCTAGAAACAACTTCTGTCACTCAGGACAGCTATTTTCTGTTGTTATTGCTCCACTCGGCTAATGTCCTCAGTTCTCCTATGATCTACAACCATGCTCTGATACCATGCTGAAGTTTCTAAGTCTACCTAGTTAGAAACCCTCCATGCACTTTACTGATTTATTCCTACCTACTTGTTTCGTTACTTAACAAGTTATTTGCAATGTAAATACTGAAAATAAACACTAGTGCATGCTCAACATATTACAGATCAACAACTCAAGGAAATGGAAACAATCACACCAAATGACATTGTTATTTTTGGACAAATGTCCCCGGAAAAACCCAATGTGGGAAAACCGGTGCAGCTATCTGAGGGTTTTCTTATTAAGCAATTTCAGAGTACAATCTGGGTGCCAAATCTGGCTTACCCAACAGAGAATTTCCTTGGCAGTAGTACCTCTCAGTCTGAGACAAATGTCTCGGCTGAAACCCCGATAAACCTTTTGGTAACTCCTCAGCTCCAATCTGTCCCAGAAACCCCAGCGTCTACCTTTCTAGACTGCGTTAGCCTCTCCTTGCCCAGCGTTGGCCTTGTGTCACCCTGAATGGGCCTAGGTCAGCCTTAGGAGGCCTTGCATCAGCCTTCTGGCCCTCTACATCAGCAACGCTGGCCTCTCTGAAGCACTGCGCAGCTCCCAGCTGCCTCTGCGTGGCCCTACGTGAGCCCTGGCTGCTACTGCATCACTCTCTCTGGCTCCTACGCTGCTCTCTTGGCACTATCTCTGCCTCTCTATCTCTCTGTACTCAATGCCCCTCAGTTGCAACTCTGATCACTGATTCTATCTCTCTTAGCAAACCCCGCTCTAAAGAATAGAATGACTGATCATCTGGTGTATTCTCCAAGTGACCCTCAAGCCCCCTCTTGTACTTTTCTCGTTGACATATCAACAGCCGAGATTAAGTCCCTAATCAACTGCTAAGATTAGATCTAGATTGATCCATGTCTTTTGGACCATTCTAACATAGTTTTATATTAATCCACATCAATATTTTAATTTCCCTAAGTTTAGGCTTAGGGACTCCATTAAAAATATTAATTATTTTAATATCTCCTGAACTGTTTAGAATCTGCCCAAACCCTTTTTGGGTATTGTAGATCTCATGTTTCCTAACCTCTCCACCAAATTTCGCGGCTAGAGCACATCCGATGTTACCCCAAATCAACATTGAAGTCCTCACATTTAGTCACTACAAGCTCTCCCTCTAACCATAGGGTCTTTGTGGCTCTCCCACCAAGTCAGGGCATGACCCTCTAATTTTAGCCATGCAAATGAGATCTTTTATCCTTCCTTAGTTTGATGGACGTTGAAATACACTTCTAGTTGTTGCAACCATTGATTCAGATTTAGAGTGTCAATCTCGCCATGGTAAGGCTTGATATCGACCTTTGATTCCATTTTAAACAGGGGTTATGATTGATTCACGACACTTGAATTGGATTTATCTTTTCCAGTTTCTTTCTTTAAATGATTCTTTGTTTCATCTCGATATCATGACCCCCCTTTTGATTTTTCCTCTGCATTTGAACCCCCATCTTCTCCAAATACCTCAAGCTTATTGCTCAAGGTTGCCATGAGGATATTTACATTACGATTTAAATCTGTGACTTGTTGTTCCAGCCGCGAAAACATCTTCTCTACAGGATCACGAGGGTCATTCACAAATTCGTCCGCCATGTTTATGGTTTTACGATTTTTGGCCCTGTTGATCTAGATATCTTGCAAATATCCACAATATACCTAAAGAAACATGCTCTGATACCAATATGATACGTCAATTATCTTAGATATTCCACTGGATTGTTCATCACAATATATCTGATAAAATTATATTTAAAATCTAAAATTCCACACCATTACAGTTTTATTAAATTTCTGAATCTATAGATTTACTGTTAATAGTGCATGCATGTGAATGAAAATTATGCATAAAATAGAGAACAAAAAATAAAATATCACACAAACATTTGACATAATATATGCTCTAGGAAACCCTTTCGAGAGACAAACCCAATTGGAAAGTGAGGTTGATCCACTCTCTTTCTCTGAATGAAAATATGGTTGTGAGGACAAAGAAGTGTGGCCCATGGCCTATGGGCCGCTATAGTGCACAAATTCTCTTTGTGTGCTCTAAATTCTATCCATTTTGACTATTTTTTTCTCGTATATGGAACAAATGCACTCAAAAGAATGGAACATGTTTTCCTCCTAGTGGTTCAGTTATAACACAACATAATAGCCTATTAGTGGTCAGATTTGACTACCTCAACTCTTATCTGGAGCTACAATATAGAATATTCTATAGTATTCTACATCATAATCACATGTCTAGCCCCTTTTCCATGAATAATGGGGCTAACGTGGCATCCTCTCGAATTATGGTGGTGAAAAAAGGAAGGTCAACTTCTGAGTGGTATAATTTTCACATACATACTCTGATTGACGTGATTATTATGTCGTTGGAAAGGCCTCTATGTGTACAATAACATGAAAATGTTTCTCTAAAGTGGAAAAGTTTTACCCCAAAAAAACATCATTTGATGCCTCAAAACACTCCCGAAAGTTTTCAAACCATGTTTTGCCAAACTGGGTCCCGCTAGTAGAAACAGTGCCATGCAATGTTTCCTCCACTTTTCCACTCTAAAAGCATCGAGATGGATGAAAAAAATATAATGATCATATCTGGATCAGTGGTTTGGAATAGCTCCATAGTCCAATGGAGAAGGGATGTTGTATGATTATGGTGTTCTTAGCAATCCACGGGGGTCTCTACACCACAGTTGGAGCCAAATGTTGATGTGTTTTCATGTCACACATCAACTAGAGTGATTTTGGTTCATACTTGAATCTATATCCCTCTATATGAAGACCAAATTTTGAAATCTTGGAAGCAATAGGTGACCTTCACTTAATGATCATTGAAGACATAGTAAGTCCTTAATAATTTTGAGTTGATTTCAATGTTACAGTGCTTACTAACAAAATATCAATAGGAATGGTTTCTCATATTAAAAGGATACTAGAAAAGAAGGAAATTTGTTGTAATCATCCTCTCATTGGATAATCCTATGTGTCAACTTCATCCAACACTTTACGGAATAAAAAATAAAGGTCATATGGCCAACATATTACCAATTTGGTTAATTTACCCACATCCTCTTCATTCTATCTTCGTCAATTATCCATTTTTTCATTTTTCATTTATCATTATTACTATCCATTTTCCCATCCATTTTAAGAATTTTGATTGAGTGATTATTTCTACAAGGAATTACTCTTCTTTTTCTCGACTCATTACTTGATCATTTTTACTTAGTCATATAACCATTTTTTCTCAACCTTTTTGTTATACACCTACACTTAGTCATATTTACTCATGTGGGTTGTTATTTTCACTGGATTCATTCCACCCCTTTATATATTGGTTGACTTCACCTCACTCCATTACTCCTCCCACACCTCTTTATATATTGGCTTACTTCACCTCACTCCATTACTCCTCCCACATTACTTCTCCATTACTAAAAACCCTATTTTTATGCATCATTATTTTTCCACTTAATAATTTTCTTATTTTTCCACATTAGTCAATTAGTTTTATCTATTTGCAATATTATAGATCACCTAACTCCATTACTCCTCCCACAATACTTCTCCACCATTACTCTAAACCCTATTTTTTATGCATCACTATTTTTACACACAATCATTTTCTTATTTATCCACATTAGTCATTTTTTCTCACTTTTTACATTTTAATCTTACTTCTCCCCCATTTCTCTTTGGCACACCTCCCAATGACATGTGGCAATATCTTTAGGTGACACTTGGAAGATATTGGTTGGACACAAATGATTGTGCAATGATTAGCATGATGACTAGACGTTGAGGTATTCTAATATCCTAATCTACCCACACCAAACCCCATTTTTATTTGGCATGCCTCCAAATGACATGCAACAGTATCTCTAGGTGACACTTGGAAGGTATCAATTGGACATAGATGATTGGGAAGTGACTTGGCATGATGATTGGGCATTGAGGTGGTGACCAAAAGTTTACATTGCACACAAGCTACACAAGGATCCATGGTTCTTTCTACTTCATAATGAAGAATATGAGGGATCCTATTTCCTTATAAATTGTTATAAATTCCCTCCCACAATGCATGTGGGATAAATAGGGTGGATTTATAAATCAAAGGCCAAGATTTATGAGGAGCAAATCAATGAATATTGAGTCACTAACTTTTAGAAGCCATAACTTGGGTTACGTTGATGCCTCTAAAATCCTAGCACCAACATTGGAGATAACCACCCGTTCCGAACCTTAGTACAATTTCTTTTCCGTTTGGTGTGGTGGCTCTGACTGGATATTATGGGACCAGTCTCCCATATAATAAAGGTTTGATGGATGGTTGTTTTATAATGTATAAAGATGATAAATGCTTTAATCTATAACTCAAAAATATATAAATATACTTATCTAACCCGGGTAATGTATTAACAATGCGATTTCTGATTATTTCTAACAGACAAATAATCATATAGATGAATTACTGATCGATAGAAAGATGCATTCATAGATAATGATTACTTTGTTTAAGAAATTAAACAAAGTAATTATAAATAAAACATATCGCATTCATAACAATGTATATCGCTGACATATATCTTTAAAGTATAACAATTCTAAATCTTCAGAAATGACATGATAAAGAATTATTTGAAGAGCATACATACATCAACAATAGCAACTTTTAAAAGGAATGCTTCATCACATAAGGAAACAAGACAAAAGAACAATGATAGAAATACCGCATGCATTTGAGTCTTTCCAATGCAAATAACACTCTGATTCCACTTTCTTATTTGAGAAAACCTTCCAGGAGATACAAAAGTGCAGGTCTTGAAAAAGTTTCTTCACAAAAATGTAGAACCTTGATCCACTACTGATAAAAAGATATTCAAAAGTACAAAAGTGCAACTTCTCAAGTCAAATCTTATACAAATTGAGGACCCTTTCTTCAAAGACATGAAAGGGTTTAAATAATAAAATAAAACTAACTGTCAATAAAAAACACTTTGAGTTGTTGAAACTGCAAACATGAAAATCTGGGATTTGATTTGAAAATAACAGTGCGATAGCCTTTTAACTGATTCATTATATCTACTTCTTCTCTTGCACTTGCAGCTGACAAATTGAGAGCATTTGTTGAATTTCCGGAGGATGACTCAGCCTAGAATGTAGTTGAGTTGTGTACGTAGCATCTGAAAGTTCGAGAACCATGAGATTGACAGCGTCGCAAGGCATTTGGTGGCCATCTGTTGACTGTGCGGCTTTACTAGGAAAAACCAAAATGCATCCCAAGTCAAGTTTTGTACTTTGCCGATTTGTTCTTCTCTGCTGGCCAGATCCTGTCTCCATTGATCTTCTAGCGCTTTTGCTTTCGGGAGATTTCCTGGAGAGCAATCGGAGATCAAGTTAGCTAGATATAAGTTGTCATTTACCAACTCAATCACACTGTTCATTGTAGCCCTAGCTCTGGAAGTAGCTCTTTCGGCCTTTATTAACTGTGATTCCCACTCCGAAAAAAAAAAAAAATTTATTTGTGCAATTCTTAGATTTTCGGTAGATTAGCAGCCATGCCTTCTTCTAAACTTTGCCCAGAGAGAAATTTTGTGAGCTTATCATTTGCGTTTTCAAATTATAGCCTGGTGTCAACTGCCCATTCAATGAATGATGTAGTGATAGTGCACAATGGGTCAACCAATGATATTTCATGGCAAAGGATATTTAGTCGCCGAGATAAAGGTTTTGGTCACTTCCAGGGCTTCTTTCTTGAATTCATCAATCTTCGGATAACCTTTGAATTTCTCTACCTGTAATTGCAGCTATGCAATTTGTTCTTCTTTAGCCTTGTTTTCCTGCTGAATTACCACTCGAAGCTTGTTGAGTTCTTGAACAACTTTTGTTGTTTCTAGAGAGCCTGGTGATCGATCTTTTGTTTCTCCATATTTAACTGTTCTTTTAGTTGCTCATTCTGTTGTTTTTTCTCTGCTAGTTGTTGCTCAAGCTGACTAATCTTATTTGTTCCACTGTCGTTTGCTCTTCAAGTTGCGTGATCCTTAGATCCTTTTCCTTGACTATTGGCTAACTTCGAAGCCTTGTACATTGTAGCAGTTGTATAGGCACCTGCATACTGAGATAACTTAGTTAAAATCCTCAGAAGATTGACTTTTGAGTCTTTCCATACCACATTCATCAGTTAGATTTAGGAGTTGAGAATGGTCCCTAGTCAATCTTTTCTCTTTTTTCTCTGTCTTTTAACCACAGCTCTATGCTTTGGACTGTAGAATACATCCAGTGTGGTATTTCCTCTACCTTCAATACAATCTCTTCTGAAGGATTCTCTAGAATTATTTCAATATCACCTGAGTGTTCATTGTGCCGACTACCCCTTCAATTATAGTACTAGTAACAAT